>CM035131.1:13978937-15390187 GCA_020205605.1 Panax ginseng | reverse complement strand
TTATTCTTTGCTCTTCAAAAAATAAATCCAAAAACATTTGCGTGCTCTGAGAAGAACAAAAAACAAAACAAAGAAGGAAAGAAGAACAAAACAGAAAAACGAAATAAACAGCATTTGGTGGCTTCTAATTTTCTGTCAACTTGTAAAAAAAATTCCTATCAAAACGACGTCGTTTTAATACATAGACAAGGAAATGAGTTGTGAACCATTGAATTTTCTTTATGCTGTATTGTCAACTCCACAACAAAATCCTCACAAGATTCTCAAAAAAAAATTCTCATAGAATTCGGATCATATGATGACACTGATGCACCTAAACACATTTGGTGAATTTTACACCCTCGATTCATAAAATAAATATTAAAGGAATCATTATTCTTATAATTTTTTTAATTTTTAAAAAACATTAATTAAATAAATATGAGTCCCATCTATCACTCATACGAGGATAAATAGTTTTATAAAACTATCTAACTCTCTTATATAATTATTAATTTTTAAATTAAAATAAAATGTTGTGTAATTTGAAAGTTGAAACACCAAGGGTTAGGTCGGTTCGATATTAACAATATTGTGCCTACCATAAACCTTTAAAATTTTATGTTGTGAAATGGATATATTCCATTCGTTTTAAAATATAAGGGTATTATTATTATTATAATTAAATTAAATTAAATTTTTTAAAATATATTTTAAAAAAAATTAATTAATAAAATAATAAATATTATAAATTATCTAAAAAATATTATTTATAATAAGATTTATTATTTATAATTTTAAATAAATTTATTTTTATAAATTTAAAAATATCTAAAGTTAATATTTAAAAATCAATAATATTATTTGATTCAATTGAATAAATGCAATTGAATAAATGCATAAAGACAAGCTAGTTAAAAGCAATGATATACTATCATCTTTCAGAGAATAAGAAATATCTTAATTAAGCCGATTTTATTCCCATGGTCAAAATTATTGTAGAAGTAATCTAATAACATTTTATCCTACTCTAGTTGGATATTATCTAACACTATATATATATATATATATATATATATATATATATATATATATATATATATATATATATATATATATATGTGAATGAAAAACAGTATTTGGGATAAATATATATCCATCTAAGTTAGATTTTGGAAGAAAATTAGTATTAATCATGGAGAATAGAATTTTGATCAAAAAAACGAAGCAGGATGAGTGATAAAATAGTTTGATAAATGGAGAATAGGATATTATGTTCATTAATTTTAAAAAAAAAAGACTGAGGTTAATTTTGTCTTGTAATTTTAGTCCTAAATGGAAAGGATTATAATATCTAGTAGAAAATGATATTAAATAGTTTCTTATATTAAGTCATTTTTAATCCTTGGATTAATAATCACAAGCTCAAATTTAAAAACAAGCAAGACAATTGAGATTAATAATCTTATCCCAAGTATAATACTTGCAAATAAACATAGCCTTAATGAATAGATCTGCTAGTTGCATAGTAGTAGGCAAATTAAAAGAGCAGTCTTGATCAAGCATTGAAGTAATTTCTCCTTGATCAAATGACAATGCAATGTCAATATGCTTGGTACGCTCATGTAATACAGAATTGGAGGCAATGTAAAGAGCAGACTGATTATCACAAAACAAAGTGACAGAAGTAAGCTTGGAAAGACCAAAGTCTTTAAGAAGAGAAACCATATATACAAGTTACTCTCTCCGTCTCAAATTATCTGTTGTTCTAGAGTTTCACGCAGATACCAATATGTATTGTAAGACCCCAACTTATTATGAATAAAATTAAATTTTCTCTATTTATTATCTTGAAATAATAAGGAGTTAATTTGATATAATACTTTGGTTATGAGTGAAATGTGCAAATTTTACAAAATAAGCAAGCGGTTATAAAATATTTATTTTTTGTCGGAGAATATTCGTTTGGTCGTGGAATATTCTTGTTGTCGGAGAATATTAAATGCGACCACAGTGACCCATTCGTGGGTTTCATAACGTAATAAGCCGGGATGATAAAGAAAGCGACAAGTTTGAGTTTTTATAAATAACAAATAGTTATTCACGAATTAACACCTTTGTTGGAATACGATGGTTAAAATACGATGTCTGGCGTGGTTGCGCGCATGTAGCGCCAGATTGCACAATATTTTTGAATTATTGATTCTTACGTGAAGGCCTTTACTCGATAATTATTACTGAATTATTTTTTTAATATTTTATTTTATTGATTCAATAATTATTGCGTTGATATTTTATATTATTGTTGTTTCAATAATTGTCATTTGCACGATATTTCTCATTATCGGATCAATAATTCATATTATTTGAATAATATTATTAGATAACATTATTGGCAATGTCTAGAAAGTTACGTCTACAGGAGAGGTTTGATCACCTAATTGCGGCTTGAATAAGGAGAAATCCTTATTGGAAAGCCCCTTTCTCTGAGGAGCGGCTTTGGTTGTCATAATTGTGATTACGTAATATTATTTGTGAATAATTAATTATTGATTTATATGATAAGAAAATATTATTTGATGTGGATATAAATGATGGATTTATTTATTTTATGTGGTTATAATTGAAGGATTTAATGTTGAGGTGTTTTATCGGTATTTTTTTTGCCGGAATGGAGGTATTAAAAATCAAATCAAATTATTTTTACGATATATTGCGTGAGTTATAATTTTAATCCGACTGTTGGATCGTTGTGTGATTTTTGGATATGTTATACATATATAAGTTGAGTATATGTCCATAAATTTTGAGCCGTTAAAATGAGCGTATGATTTGTTATGAATTTTAAGAGGTGGTGATTCTGAAATTAGGTTTATAAATGATTTTGGTGAAAAATTCTAGAATTGAGTGGGTCCCACTTGTGGTTGGTGAAGAAATGTCTTTAATTTTATTTCAAATGTGGTGGGTGGCAATAGTAGCGAGTAAAAGCCATCGGTGCTTGGTCAAGTTTGCTCCGTCGTCTTAACATTTTCTTATAAATAGAAATTTAAGTTAGAATTGAAAATCACACCGAAACATAAGTTTTCTCTTTTCTCTTTTATATTATCGGCGTATTTTGTGAGTATTTAGACACTTTGAGAGTTCATTGATTAAAGACACTACAAGAAATCACACAAAAATGACGTTAAAATTTGTCACATAAAATTCATTTTTAAATCACTAAAATATTTAGTGACGATTGTTAATCGTCACGGCAGAATCGCCACCGTAGTATGAATGCGTGGTATTAGGTATATTTGACACTATTTGATGTCGTTACTAAATATTTTAACTTATGGTGACGATCTACATCATTGGCACTATAATTAATTATTTTTAGTGACATTAATAGCGTCACTATTTGAATGAAACTTTCGTCACTTTATATTATGTTTCGTCATCAAAACTTGGTGTATTAAATGACGAAATTTTTTTTCGTCATTAAATGATATTGTTTTAGTGACGAAAATATGTTACTCTATTTAGATCATCTAATTTTAATGACGGCAATAGTCATATTTATGATTATTCTTTCGTCATATTATTGTGTTTATCATCACCAAAAATAAGAACATAAATGACAACAGAACAATTCGTCACCTAATAATATATTTAACATGTATCGTCACCAAAAATAAGAACATAAATAACGATAGAACAATTCGTCACCTAATAATATATTTAACATGACAATTATATCGTCATTTCATATTTTAAAAAATATTACAAAATAATTTATCACCAAAGAGTTACTTTTTGAGTCACATTTTTCAATGTCACTAATTGAATACTTATAGTGACGATACATCTCGTCACAGAAAGAGTTATTAATAGTAACAAAATTAGTTGTTGTGACTAAATGAATATATAATAGTGACAATAATATAAATTCTAAAGAGTAAATATTATTCGTCATTAAATTTTAATTTTCATTAACCAAATATTATTTATCAATAAATGATTACAAATTATGATGATATGGTGATCATATTAAGTTGTTTGACATTCTAAATGTATTATTATATTAACAATTTTCAATTAAAAAATATAATACATTTAGTCCAACACATCACATCCACGCACAACACATCCATTAGCCCAGCAGCATATCAACCACCATTTAGCAGCACCATCAGCAGCAAAGCCCCAGCCTCAATTCAGCCGTCTTTCTGATTACGATGCATGCGAGAAGATTTTCCTTAATGACTTATAGTGCTTTGCAAAACTAATCCAAACCTTCAAGTGCTTCAATGCATGCAGAAAAGTCATCTTCAATGCATTAGCACATTTGCATAGCAGATGTCAACATAGTAACAAGATATTCAACAAAATCTATTAAGGACACTACAAGGGGTAAACTTAACTTGCTGCACCTGAAGTTTTGGCTTGTCCAAAATAGGGGTACTTCATCTGTGCTTATCCAGGTCTTCCTCTGTTTCCATTGATTTTAATTTTGATCTTGAATAACAGAAAATTCATTTGTTAAAGAAACACAAAGCTCCAGTAAAAGGGTTTCAATACAACCAGACCATGTAAAAACTAACCAATCAGGCATCTATAAGATACTTACTGACACGGTTGTCAAGCTCACGACGTTTCTTTTTCTCATGTTGTGCAATGTTAAGAATATCCTCCTACAAAGCATGATTAGAAAATTTGTGATGTTAGAAAGATATACATTCACAATAAGGGATATCTTTGCTCAACTAAAATAAAAGGTTTTTTCAGTCAGTTGGCTTACACGTTGTCTATGAAGTTGAGCTGCTTCATCCTCAAAGTGTCTTTGCTCGCTCTGAAGCAATTTCAAACTACTATCTAAAACAGAAATTTCTTCTTCCAGCTTGTTTTTCTTAGATCTCAGATTCTCAAGCTCTCCAACATCCACATCTGTAGAAAAGTAATAGTATGAGACAAAAAGACTTATAAGATAATGAACTTTTTAGCAAAGATTTATAGGTACAAATTGCATAAAAGGAGACGCGAGTGATTCACTGATTCCACAATTGCTGAAACATGACCACCATATCTGGATTTAGACCAGCGATAGTGATTTTTTGGGGTCCAAATATCCATAATTCCCAGTCTCTGAACCTCATTGGCTTTCTCATCAGTTTCCTTGGAGCCAATATACTAGAGAACGCTCACAGTTTCCATGCATATTCTTCTTTTCCATTATCTATCTCACCATCAATTCCTGTTGATGCATCATAGTATAGACAAGCAACTCATGGTTAATGGTGACAATTCATGTAAAAATCGTTTAAATAATATTACTCTATATGGTCAGGTATCATGCAGAATCACAAAACAGAGAGTTTGTCATGGGGAAAAAATTGAAACTAGAAAGGGCAAAACAAATGGCTTACAGAAGCTTGTATAAGGGTTGTCGTGGTAGTAGGTACATTTCCTGCCAGCATTCTCCGAGTAAGGAGGCGCTAGAATGTCAAAAACAGAACAAGGAGTGATTGCAGTGAAACAATGCAGATTCCCTCCGGTATTTGAAAACAAAATCGAAGTATCACATAGTGCTGTTAGAACTTTATCAACAACCAACTTTGCCAGTCTAAGTGTTAAATAAGACAATAATTCAATTAAAACTTGCACTACTACTCATAGGTAGATAATGGAGAATAAAATAGATAAGCTATGGAATATGCTTGTAAAAGAATCATTAAATTCTGTTAGGAAGTTATCAAAAGCAACCCCACATTGTTAGGAACTTATATCAACAGCGACCCCACATTAAATTCGTCTGCATGCTCAGTAATTGCACCAAGATGTGTGAGGGCCAAGATGCATCCATTCACATATAGCCAAGTTAAATATGAATATGTTAGATGATAAAAGAGTATTACAATAGGTGCCATGGTTATCTAGTTTCTTGTCGGTCTAAGGCCATAAGTGAATCAGAAGTTTAAGATCAATGAAAGCAAACAGCTATCCAATAGAGACTACAATACTGTAATAATGTCAAAATTTACTATTCATTTTATGCAGTATGAATCTTTCTACCAGAAAATATAATGTTTTAACACCAGAGAGTAGAATTCTAGGAGAAATAGTGTTTAAACCAAGTATTAGAATCTCGACATTTGATTTCAGTTTGGGACGTCTTTAAAAACTCTTACATCGGAAGTTTGGAATGAGTTCAGATTAAGACCTTCAATTCCCTTGCTTCTCTTAATGCGTCTAGGCTCAACCCAATCATAAGCTTTCACATGCAAGGAGCCATAGAGAAGTTTGCTCAAAACAGTCATCCCTGGATGGTCATGGAGTGGAATAACTGAGGAAGTTGGGAAACAAAATATACACATCTGCATTGAAAAAAATTATTGCTTAAACACAGTGCTGAACTTTTGAAATAGCTACAAAGGCTACAAAATCAACTTCTTTAGGACAAATCTTAAGTTTCATAATCATCCAATAGTTCTACTTATCATACTTAAGTCAACAACGCCTTTCATAGATTAAAGAAAAAATAAAAAACAAAAAAGCTTGGTAACATGAAATTAAGGAGACTCCATGTGTATCAAACTATCGATTTGGACCTTCTAGGAAACAAAGAAAACAGAAGAAACCAGAAAACAAAAAGATCAGTGAATCAAGGCTCTGTTTATTTCAAGGAAGAAATGAACTTCAAAACTGACTGAAAACGTACTCACCTTTGCCTTCTCCATTTTCTTTATGCTCCCAACAGCATCATTTTTTAAAACCATACCTCTGACAATGGCACAATTGTGAAGACCTCCACCCTGAAGTTTTGCAACTCGGACATTATCAACGTTGAAGTTTGTTGGGTTCTTCGGGCAAACTTGTATGTATGCCTACAGTGTAAACTTATCCCAACAATCAGAAACTTCAAATAGCTGAAGACATTCCTAATGCATAATAAGATAGTTGAGTAAGAATTACATCAGTAATAAGAGGGCATAAAATATCCTCCTGCCCAAATTATTTGCTAGCAACAGCAGATCTCATCTGTGATATAACTTCATCCTTATTCCATACATCCATCTTATCAGAACCATTCTCAATTAATTCATCCAATATTTCAATTGTCTGCAACCATGGTTTACAAAAATTACTAATCTTATCCATGTCACTTAAGAAGGAAACACAAAAATCAGATACTCACAAATCCCCACCCGCTTTCTGTGAACTCTTGGCCAACAATTTGGAACTTGCAGTGGATACAAGGCCGGTACAATGTTCTTTCTGAAGATTAGTCTCAAACTTCTTAGTGGATACTTACTGTGAGCAAAAAATATAGTCGAGAAGCTAAACCTGCAAGATAGAAAAATAAAGGCAAACAAGGATTTAGGGGTCTGTACCAGAAGCAGCTAGCTTGCTATAGCTTACTAGTAAGTAAACATAGCCCAAGGTAGAGACAACACGATGACTTGTCCTAAGCAAACATGATTACTTGTACTTACCACAAAATTGTTACAAGTTGTTTCTTTGGTGGCCCCCTAAATTCATCATTTCTTTTGTGTTCTAAAATCCAGACTACAACTCCCACAATGAGGAATAAGGCTGCTGTGATTCCCCACATTAATGGAGTGAATGGTCACAAGAAAGCCCAAGCACTTGAGTACAACCTCTTCACCGGGACAACTACGACTATCCCTGATTCTATATGTGGCTGAGTGAAATCCACAATCCTTATACGGTTTGTGATAATTGCAATGTCACCGACTGCTGCATCAAAGACCTGCAGTCACAGATTCAATCGTATTATCATCAAGTATATGTGTATGTATCTGTACAAATCATCAATCTTTTTTATATTTTTGCCAATTGTTCCTTCTAGCTACTTACATTTGCTGCGATCTGAGTTACAAGCTCATTGTAGTTTGGGTTCTTGTTACCATCTCCAAACATAATGAACTTATGGGGAATTTGATATTGAAGTAATTTTAGGGCAGCAAGGAAGACAACAATGCAATATCCCTCAACCATATTACTATTGTTGTCCTGTGAAATGAAATCCCGGTAACTAACTCGGTTTGGAACTCCAATTCTTAATTGCCTCTCGTTGTCTGCAAACACCCACCCTCGAGGCCCGTGCAGTGTTCCTCCAGGCCATACTACACTCTTTAAATGTTGGTTCAAACGTGAAAGGTTGGCTGGTTTGGCATAAAGAGTCTCCGGGGAAACAATAGATAGTCCAGAATAGTTGGACCAGTAGCCTATCCGCCGGAATCCAGTTACCATCACATTGATGATATCATATGAAGGGTTTGTTGGAGACCTGTAGTCTGATTTTTCAAATGCAACAGGACCGGTTAGATCTGTAATCTTGGTCTCCAAGATACTGGTAAGCAACTTGGCCCCACCATTAAATTTCTTAATATGTTGTATGCTAAGGAAAATAAATAAAAGATACATTACTATATTTCCTATAATATAAGAGAAATAAAACTTGGAAGCCTAATATAGAACCACAGTTTTTTTTGTAAAAGTCCAATACAAAACTACTCTTATCAACTTGGAGCTTCAAAAATGGTGAATCGGTTCAATATTTACTTCCGAGGCAACTTCAGAAAGAGCAATCGGTTCAATTCCATAATAATTCTTAGAGCTCAATATTACTTCTGTTTACTCAAATTGTTCAGTAACAAAAAAACCAACATAAACTACGGCAATTTCTCAATCATCAGTTTCTTATATTTTAAATTACTTCAGTTGAACCGGAATTTGCAGTAATTAAAAAATAAAAAACATAAACCACATCAATTTTCTCATTAATCTTCATTTGCTTTCCTATTTTACAGAGAATATACAAATGGATATAAAAAAGTAGAGTATTTTTTTATTTGTTGTAATGTAATTCTAGGGTTTGAGTAGGGTTTATGTAAAGGAACTATATCGATTGGAAAAGAAAGTTGAAGAAGTTTACCTGTAAAGCAACTCTTCTGAAGTTTTGGCTGCGTATGAAGTTGGCTACGCTCTCAATTTCAAAATTCGATTCCATTGCTGACGTCAGCTTCGGGGAACTCTGCTCTGTGTGCTCTATATGTGAGAAGGAGAGAGTGATGGCTCATACAAATGGGCCGAATTAAGGGACTTCTATTATAAAAAGCGATTAATAAATTTTTGCAGCTAAAAACTTCACCTACCCATTGTCACTGACCTTAATCACATCAGCCATGTCCAAATGCTCAAGATCTTCTCCCGTACGTGCCTCCTCAGCTGATGGCCACAGTGGTAGCCGAAGGTTTGGATCGTAGGAGAGCAGGGCACTCGCTTCCTTTGCTATCTCCATCGTAGAGAGGGATAGTACAGAGATAGGAGAGAAAAAAAGTAGATCTAAAGAACTATGGTGTTTGTTTTTGTTTCGTGTTTTTTTGGTCCGTGTTTTTTTGCTCCGTGTTTAAAAAAAATGTTATCTATTTAAAACTAAAAATTATATTTATAAATACAACGTTTTTCATAAGTATATGCAACGTTTTCTTAAAAAACGTTGTAAAAATACCATAATATTTTTATAAAAATATTATTTTTTAAATATTATCTTTTTATAATTTTATACCAGTAAGAACCTAGAACTTAAAACTTAGTATCTTAAAGATGTCTCTACCATTGGTGCATCACATTTAGTTACCCGCTCATCTAATTATTAATGACGCACTATTATCTCGTGATGTAAAATTAATATTTGTGAAAATAAAAATTATCATATTTTATTAATTTTTCGCCTTTACAAAATTTGCCTCCAAATTTTTTTCCTTTCAAATTAAATTGTGACGATATTACGTACTTTGTCACAAAATATAATAATTTATGACGAACCATTTTTGTCACTTATTCACGCATCTAATTAGTGACGCACTATTATCTCGTCATATAAAATTGGTATTTATGACAATACAAATTGTCATAAATTAATATATTATTTCGTCTTTAAAAAATTTTCCTCCAAATTTTTTCAAAAAATTTTTACCTCCAAATAAAATTGTGACGATATTACATACTTTGTCACTAAATATAAGAATTTATGACGAACGATTTTTGTCACTTATCCACACATCTAATTAGTGACGCACTATTATCTCGTCATATAAAATCGGTATTTATGACAATACAAATTGTCATAAATTATTATTTTTTTGTCTTAAAAAATTTTTCCTCCAAAAATAATTTTGCCTCCAAATAAAATTGTGATGAATTTGTATTTGACGTTACTAAATGTGAACATTAGTGACGAAAGCACATTGTCACTAAATTTTATAAATAATTAATGACAAACTATTATGTTGTCATCGAAAGAAATATTTTGTGACAATAAATATTGTCATCAATTATTACAAAATGTCACTAAAAGGTTTTTCTCTAAAATTTTGGTACGAAATTTTACCTCCAAAATAACTTGTGATGAAATTTTGTTAATCGTCATCAAATGTGTAGATTAGTGACGATATAAACGATTAATAGTAACAAAAGTAAAAGTTATCACAAAAGCAAAAGTTTTAGTGACGATTATGAATTTCGTAATTATTAATTAACAAATTGTGACAAAAATTTGTGCGTGGCAAAAATTTCGTCATAAAATGTGTGATTTCTTGTAGTGGTACAAGTTTCATTCAGCATCACTTCCGATCTTTCAATCCGAAGTACTGATTCTTTGAGGTAAAAGATATTATTTTCTTCTTAAATGATATTATTTTCTTCAATATCATTATGCTGAGATATTGTTATGAATTTTATTGTGAAATTTCTACCTTTTTGTGTCTGGATTACTATTCACGATATCATGACTATTCACGATATATAAGACTACTCATCTAAAAATGAAATTTTCTTTTTACGCTTCAGATGTCTTTTATGGTTCTTATCTTTGATTGTATCCATGTTTTGATCTTTATTTTTGAATTCTACTTCACACTTGGTTATTATAAAGTATTATTGAATTTAGATAAACCAAAATACTGAATCCCTAATATTTGTCCTTACATCTCACCTGGATTCGTTCTCTAAAATATTTTTCATCATCCTCAGTCCTTAATGGTGATACTTGATGAATATCTTTGGCTTGTAGTGTAAGACCCCAAATTTTTATAAATAAAAATCGAATTTCCTCTAATTATTATTCTTGATTAATAAGGTGGTAATTTGATATAATGTTTTGGTTATGGGTGAAATGTGCAATTTTTGCAAAATAAACAAGTGGTTATTAAAATATTTATTTTTGTTTGGGAATATTCGTTTGGTTGGTCGTGGAATATTCTTGCATTGTGGAGAATATTCGTATGCGACAAGCAATCGAATTAATGGGCCCCATAACAAAATAACTGGCTTGGATGAAGAAAAATGACAAGATTGAGTTTTATAAATAACGACGTAAATTGTTACCGAATTAACACTGTTGGGTTACACGGTGGTTAAAATACGATGTCTGGCGCTGGTTGCACAAAGAAGACACCGCGGTATTGCAAGATTATTGAATTATTGATCCTTACGTAGTTAAGCCTTTACTCAATAATTATTACGTGAGTTCTTCGCTTCAATATTTTATTGATTCAATAATTGTTGCGTTACTTTAGTTTATATTATTCTTTTTGATAATTGTCATTTGCGATTATGATTTTCCATTATCGGATCAATAATTCATATTATTTGAATAATATTATCGAGATAACATTATTGACAATGTCTAGAAAGTTTTGTCTAAGGAGAGGTTTGGTCACCTAATCAAGGCTTGCCAGGTAAGGAGAAATCCTTATTGAAAGCCCTCTTTCCTCAGGAACTACACGGTTGTCGATCTTGTGATTCTCGCAATATTATTTTAAATAATTAATTATTGATTATTATGATAAAGAAAATATTTATTTTATGTGGATATAGATGGAGAAAATTTTAATGTGACAATTGTTGAAAATTAATATTTTATCTTTTTCTTGATAAAATAATTCATTTAGATATATTATTTTAATAATATATTAACGGTGATATTTTTACAATGAATGTGGGATATATGAGTATATGAGGAGGAAGAGTATTTTTATGGCATTAAATATTTAACATATGTTTTGTGTGTCGGTGGACACAATTCTTGACCAAAAATTGATTATAGACTGTAAAATCGCTCATTTATGGATTTCGGATAATTTCTGTTTGGAATTTGGAAAATCTTCCTTCTGTAAAGTTGTAGAGAATTGAATTTCCTATAGAAAGTCGCGAGTTTCGAATTTTCTGATAACCGAGCTATTTTCTACGAATTATTGAAGTTCCGGAGTTTCGAAATAATTGATTTTGGAAGTTTTAATTATTTATTATAAGAAAAACGTTTTTGTAGTTGTTGGCACATGGGTGGCTGATGTTTTTGACCAAAGAAGGCATGCTAGAGTTTTCAAAACATGTGGGTAGGAATTTTGAATAAATAATAATATATTTTATTAATTTAGTCTCCTTTGGCGTTCTAACATTTTCCTATAAATAGAGGGCTAAGTTAGAATTGAAAATCACACCAGAAACAAGTTTTCTCTATTTTTCTCTCTATATTATCGAGCGTATTCTTGTGAGTATACTTTGAGTATTGCTATACGGTGCAAGTTTCACAAAAAGACTATATCCGAAATTCATCGTAAGTACAGGTTATTTTGAGGTAAAGGATGTTATTTCTTTCATGAAATGATATTATTTTCTTCAATATCATTATGCCAAAATATTGGTTGAACTCTTTATCAAATTTGGAACTTTTTCATGCTCTGGGTTACTATTCATGAGTTACTATTCACGAGTTACTATTCATGGAGTTCTTATTCACGAGCTTACTATTCATTTAAAGTCTTATTCACAAAAGCGTGAAGATGTTTTTTTGTGAAATTTCTATCTTGTTGTTAATTCTGGGGTTACTATTCACGTGTCTGGCCTTATTCACAAAATACTAAGATTATTCAATTAAAAATAAAATTTTCTCTTTTCTTCCGGATGTCTATTTTAGCTACTATCTTTGATTATATCCATGTTTTGATCGTTATTTTTGAGTTACGCTTCAAAATCGTTTATTATGAAGTATTATCGATCTTGGATAAATCATTAAATCGAATCCCTAATATTTGTCATTCTATCTCACCGGATTCGTTCTTAAAAATGTTTTCATCATCCTCGGTCCTTAATGGTGATATTTGATGAATATCTTTGGCTGTAGTGCAAAGATGAATGATTAAACTGATGAATCTCTTTGGCCCGTAGTGGTGAAGATGAACAGTGTAACACCCTGATCCCACATCGAAAGATAGGGGAAAAATTTGTCTGCGTATAAGAAAATAAGTTACTACCAATAGTACGCTTCAAGTCATGACCTTTTGGGAGCTTTGTGGTAGGGCTAGATGACCCAAGAAGATACTATTGGGCCGATGGTTGAGGCCTTATTTGGATGGATTTGATTCGATTCGGACTTGGATTTGACCCAAGATTTGTTCAACTTCGGGATTTGATCCGGGTTGTTTACATATGGTATCGAGCCGTGTTCTCGAAAAGCTCTGCCTGGGTCATCCGATCGGGTTTCGGGAAGGTGGGGACACGAAGGTGGTGGTATTATCCCACAATGGAGAGATGGAGGTCCCGGGAGGTAGGGACACGAAGCCAGTAGGTATTATCCCACAATGGCTAGAGAGGCAGATCTTTGGGCCGTGTGTGTGATCGGTTACGACGGGACGTCGAGAAATTTAAGTGGGGGAGTTTGTAACACCCTCAGGTCCACATCGAAAGATAGGGGAAAATTTTTGTCTACATATAAGAAAATAAGTTACTACCAATAGTACCTTCAAGTCATGACCTTTTGGGGAACTGTGGTGGGCTGGGATGACCCAAGAAGATACTATTGGGCGATGAGTTGAGGCCTTATTTGGATGGATTTGATTCGATTCGGACTTGGAATTTGACCCAAGATTTGTTCAACTCGGATTTGACCGGTTGTTTCAACAAAAGCGAGATGAACATGACCAACCTGGTGATATAAATGAATATCTTTGGCCTGTAGTGCAAAGATGAATATCGATTGTTGTTACAGGGATGAAATATTGATGATGGACTTTTAAATCTTAGAAGACAGTAGAATTCTTTCTCTATGTGACTCTTCTAATGGATTGTTGTTTCCGCTGCATTTGTTGATCTAAAACATGTTGTCTATTGTATTCTATTAGATTTTTCCTTGTTGAAGACTAACGATAATTTGTTGTATATTATCTTAGTCATAATATTCTTTACTGGGCTAGTTGAGCTCACCCTTTTCATTGTTGTTCCATTTTTCTTCTCGGGAGGTGAAGAACATGCGAGGATCGAGTCGGGTATGGAGTGAAGGTTCTAGAAAGAGTTGTTTAGTAGTCCTCACCATTTTGTAAAATAATATATCAATAAATGTGATGAGAATTTATTTGAGTATAGATATTGTCTTTAAGATAATATTTGTATTCAAACTCACGCTTTCTTGTTGTAATAATAAAGTTGTAGTAATTTACGTACCATGTATTTGGCGACTCGAGAATGGGTTGGGTGGAATGGACCCGTTTTTGGGGGCGTCACAGTTGGTATCGAAGCTTAGGGATATGATCTCCAGCGAGATCGGGAATAGAACTAGGAGGAGAGACAAGTAAATCCTTCGCTAGTGTGTCCTACCTAAGCTTATTTGTTGGTCGTCATAATATAGGGATATTATGTGACATGTTAATTTGTTTAATTAACCCTTGTTTTATGACGATTTGAGAATGTCGATGAGAATAATAACAATTGGAGTAAATGAGATCGTGGAGACGCCTTGTGCACTCACCAACGAGAAGAATCGCGTGCAACAGTCGGCAATGTTCCTCCCGCGAACAACGCCAATCGAAAGCGGATGATGAACGACGGATGTTTAGAAGCTTTTGCAGTTTCATGCAAAATCGCACGAGGAGACTCGTGTACAAAATACGGTGGAAATGATAAGAACGCTGGCTTGTCACTACCAAACAATTCAAAGAGTTGGGACCACGAATTTAAAGGAAAGCTTCGATCCGATCATGGCGGAGGCGTGGGTCAAGCAAATTACCAAGATATTCGATGTCTTGGGATGCACGGAGAAACAGAAGGTTCCATTCGCCACCTTTATGTTCCGTGGCGGCGGCGGATCTCTGGGTGGGAATCAGTGAAGCGTACCCATCCAATTGCGGCTTAGCATGTCTTGGGAGACGTTTGAAACTATTTAATGACAAATACTTTCCCGAAAGTGTTCGGTATATGAAGGAAGTGGAGTTTATTAGACCGAGCGTAATAACATGATTTGTCTCGGTTCGAGG
The DNA here is from genome assembly GCA_020205605.1 of Panax ginseng. Lineage (NCBI taxonomy): Eukaryota > Viridiplantae > Streptophyta > Magnoliopsida > Apiales > Araliaceae > Panax > Panax ginseng. The sequence goes on along the minus strand of CM035131.1, from coordinate 15,374,894 downwards.
CGAAGTTCATGGAGTTGTCGAGGTTTGCACCTCATTTGGTGGAAAATGAGGAACGATGACGCATATGTTTCGAGGGGTCTAAAACCCCAGATTCGACAATATCTTATCTCTCATAAATTTTCTTTATATTCGGATGTTGTAAAACAGGCTCAATTATTAGAGCGTGATAACGAGTATGTTCAACCAAGGACCACAACCGTGGTCATATCGGTGGCGATGAGTCATCGAACGATGATAACCACGGGAGGAAAGAATACGGACAAAGCGGTAACCATTCGGGTGGTAATCGTGGCCATGATAATAGGAGAGGTGACTTAAGTGGACATTTCAAAGAGAAGGTTCAACAACGACCATGTGAAGACGTTAAGCGCCAAAGAAGAATCGGTTCCAAGGGAGGGAACCACCACCTAATTATATCTTTACAAATGCGGGAAAGAAGGACATATCACCAAACCGCCCACAACAATCCAAGGTATGTTATAATTGTGGAAAGGAAGGACATATCGCTCGAGAGATTGTGCCGCAGAATAAACCTAGTTCAATGAATGGTGACTCAAAAGGATGTCCCGTAAAAGTCAAAGTCAATGGTTTCGGAAGAAGCGTTTGTCACGAAATTCGGTCAAAATCGAGAACCCGAACGAAGTTAGCAGGTTAGTTAATTATAAATTCTTGCGAAGTTTATACCTTACTTGAATCTACAGTTCTACCCATTCTTTTATCTCTCTTGCTTGCACCAACATTTGAACTTGACTACGGAGAAATTAGACTTTGACCTATTTATGGAGACTCTGCTAGAGAAACTTTCATTACATCCGTTGTTTAGAAATCTTGCTTGATTCAGTTGGCACTATCACATTACCCGCTGATCTTATCTTTTAAAGATACTTGCTTTTGATGTGATTTTAGGGATTGATTGGTTAACTACTCATCATGCCAAAATTGATTGCTTTCGTAAGGTTGTTAGTTTTCATATTCCTAAGTAACTCAAGTTATTCAATTCAAGCAATCAAACCATTGTAGTCAAACATTTTTATATCAAGCCATGAAGTCATTCGTTTATTACGGATGTCAAGTTTTCTTAGTCCATGTTATGGATTTAAATAAAGACACGCCGATTTGAATAATATTCACATTGTTATTGATTTTTCCCGACGATTTCTAAAGAATTTCTTGCTTACTCCCAAAGCTCGATATTAAATTTTGTATCGACTTTGAATCCAAGACAAAACCCATTTCTAAAATCTCATATCGAATGGCTCTATTGAACTTCGTGAGTTAAAAACCCAAGTCTAAGAGTTAGTACCCGAGCCTTTATTTGGTGACTTCCTTTGTGGAATACAAAACCGACTCTCTGTAGGGACGCCATATTAGCGGCGAAAGTAAAAGCGATAGGTGTCATTGTGACGTGCTATCCAAAATTGGGATATGAGTTACAGTTGAGAGCAACCTAAGTCAGTAATCGAAATATGTAGCTTTCTAGGCTTAGTTGGTTATTATCGGAGATTCGTGGAAAGATTTTCTCAAATCGCTAGTCCATTAACTCAGCTGACTCGTAGAGATACAAAATTCGAATGGAGCACGGAATGTGGGAAGAGCTTCGAAGAACTTAAGAAGAGACTCATTTCGGCACATGTTCTGACCATACCATCCTGGAAAAGTGAACGTAGTAGCTGACGCATTGAGTAGAAGATCATATGCAAAGCAATCTGAGTGCAATATTGTCAACGCAGGCCCATTTTATACGACTTCTGAAAGGATGAAGATAGAATTAAAGACTCCGGATCCCACATGATGATGGCGAATATCTGAGTAGAACCGAATTTAATTGATAAAGTTAAAGTTTTGCTCAAGCTACGGACTTCAATGGTGATACAAATGAAGAAGAAAGTGCAAGAAGGTGATATTCTAGAAGCAAGAATCGATGAAGAAGGAATACTTCGAGTCAATTCTAGACTTTGCGTTCCTAACGATTTTGACCTGAAGCATAAAATCATGATGGAGGCACACAACACCCCGTTTGCAATCCAATCTGGGAGTACCAAAATGTATCATGATATTCGACATACATTTTGGTGGAACAATATGAAGAGAGAGATTGCGAGTTTATCTCAAGATGTTTAACTTTGTCGGCGTGTAAAGGCGGAGCATCATCAAGTGCCAAAAGGTCCATTACAACCACTTGAGATTCCGGAATGGAAATGGGAACACATTACTATGGATTTTGTTACGGTGTCTTCCCAAAATTTCTCAAGGCGTAGATGCAATTTGGGTTATTGTTGATAGATTAACCAAGTCCGCCCATTTTCTTTACCGATATCTGCGAGACTTATTCCTCGAACGTCTTGCTTCAGATGTGCGTGAATGAGATTATGCGATTGCATGGCATGCCAAGATCCATAGTTTCGGATCGTGACCCGAGATTCACTTCAAGATTTTGGGTTAGCTTGCAGAAAAGCTATGGGCACGGATTTGATTGATTCGTAGATACCATCCTCAAACCAGACGAACAATCGAGAGGATCATTCAAACCCTCAAGATCTATTAAGACTCGTGTTCTAGATTTCAAAGGAAGTTGGGATAAGTACTTACCACCGGTGGAATTCTCTTACAACAACAAGCTTATCGCAGCAAGTATAGCACGTGGCTCCATTTGAGGCGTTGTATGGACGAAAATGTCGCTTCTCTAGTATCTTTGGGACGAGGTGGGAGAAGCAACATTGTTGGGACCGAGAATTAATACGCATGACTACGAGAAAAGATCCAAATGATTCGACAACGATTCAAACTTCACAAGATCGACAAAAGAGTTATGTTGATCTTCATGAAAGGACGTGGAGTTTAATATTGGAGATCATGTATTGTTACGTATTGCTCCATGGAAAGGAGTTACAAGATTTGGAAAAGAGGAAAGCTCAATCCAAGGTTTGTTGGTCCATTTGAGATTCTTGACCAATAGGAAAGCGTAGCCTTATAGACTCGCGTTACCTTCTAAGTATGTCTCGTCTTCACAATGTATTCCATATATCTATGCTTCGTGAAATATGTGAAGGACCCGAACCACATTATTGCGTTAGAACCGGACAAGATAATTAAGATTTAACATACGAAGAGATACTGCTGAGATTTTGGATAGGAAGAGCATGTCTTACGCATGAAGGTTATACCACAAGTTAAGATTTTGTGGAGAAACCATGCTATTGAGAAAATGACCAGGAGTTGAAACGGAAATGAAAGCGAGGTATCTTCATCTTTTCGATACACCAGGTACGTACGTCAATTTCGAGGACGAAATTTCATAAGGAGGGAGGTTGTAAGACCCCAAATTTTATAAATAAAAATCAATTTCCTCTAATTATTATTCTTGATTAATAAGGTGGTAATTTGATATAATGCTTTAGTTATGGGTGAAATATGCAATTTTGCAAAATAAACAAGTGGTTATTAAAATATTTATTTTTGTTGGGAATATTCGTTTGGTCGTGGAATATTCTTGCCTTGTCAGAATATTAAATGCATTTACAGCCAAGATCGATTAATAGGGCCCTGAACAAAATAACCGCTTGGATGAAGAAAATGACAAGATTGAGTTTTATAAATAACGACGTAAATTGTTACCGATTAACCTTTGTTGGGTTACTCGTGGTTTAAAAACTGATGTCTGGCATGTGGTTGCACAAAGATGACACCAGTATTTGCATGATATTATTGAATTATTGATCCTTACGTAAAAGGCACTACTCAATAATTATTACGATGAGTTCTTCGCTCAATATTTTATTGATTCAATAATTGTTGCGTTCTTTAGTTTATATTATTACTTTGTTTCAATAATTGTCACTTTTGCATGAAATTTTTCCATTATCGGATCAATAATTCATATTATTTGAATAATATTATCGATAACATTATTGACAATGTCTAGAAAGTTTTGTCTAAGGAGAGGTTTGGTCACCTAATCAAGCTACCAAGAAGGAGAAATCCTTATTGAAAGCCCTCTTTCTGAGGAGCGGCACGGTTTATCGATCTTTGTGATTCTGCAATATTATTTTTAAATAATTAATTATTGATTATTATGATAAAGAAAATATTTATTTTATGTGGATATAGATGGAGAAAATTTTTAATGTGACAATTGTTGAAAATTAATATTTTATCTTTTTCTGATAAAATAATTCATTTAGATATATTATTTTAATAATATATTAACGGTGATATTTTTACAATGAATGTGGGATATATGAGTATATGAGGAGGAAGAGTATTTTTATGGCATTAAATATTTAACATATGTTTTGTGTGTCGGTGGACACAATTCTTGACCAAAAATTGATTATAGACTGTAAAATCGCTCATTTATGGATTTCGGATAATTTCTGTTTGGAATTTGGAAAATCTTCCTTCTGTAAAGTTGTAGAGAATTGAATTTCCTATAGAAAGTCGCGAGTTTCGAATTTTCTGATAACCGAGCTATTTTCTACGAATTATTGAAGTTCCGGAGTTTCGAAATAATTGATTTTGGAAGTTTTAATTATTTATTATAAGAAAAACGTTTTTGTAGTTGTTGGCACATGGGTGGCTGATGTTTTTGACCAAAGAAGGCATGCTAGAGTTTTCAAAACATGTGGGTAGGAATTTTGAATAAATAATAATATATTTTATTAATTTAGTCTCCTTTGGCGTTCTAACATTTTCCTATAAATAGAGGGCTAAGTTAGAATTGAAAATCACACCAGAAACTAAGTTTTCTCTCTTTCTCTCTCTATATTATCGAGCGTATTCTTGTGAGTATACTTTGAGTATTGCTATACGGTGCGAGTTTCACATCAATACTATATCTAGAAATTCAATCGAAATACGGTTATTTTGAGGTAAAGGATGTTATTTCTTTCATGAAATGATATTATTTTCTTCAATATCATTATGCCAAAATATTGGTTGAACTCTTTATCAAATTTGGAACTTTTTCATGCTTGGGGTTACTATTCATGAGTTACTATTCACGAGTTCTTATTCATGAGTTACTATTCACGAGCCATTATTCACGAGTACTATTCACAAAGCGTGAAGATGTTTTTTGTGAAATTTCTATCTTGTTGTGTCGGGGTTACTATTCACGTATACGGCACTATTCACAAATACGGTACTATTCACCTGAAAAATAAAATTTTCTCTTTTTCTTCCAGATGTCTATTTTGGCTACTATCTTTGATTATATCCATGTTTTGATCGTTATTTTTGAGTTCTGCTTCAAAATCGTTTATTATGAAGTATTATCGATCTTGGATAAACTGTTAAACGAATCCCTAATATTTGTCATTCTATCTCACCGGATTCGTTTCTTAAAATGTTTTTCATCATCCTCGGTCCTTAATGGTGATATTTGATGAATATCTTTGGCTCAGTAGTGCAAAAGATGAATGATTAAACGATGAATCTCTTTGGCCGTGAGTGCAAAGATGAGCAGTGTAACACCCCGGTCCACATCGAAAGATAGGGAAAAATTTGTCTCGTATAAGAAAATAAGTTACTACCAATAGTACCTTCAAGTCATGACCTTTTGGGAGCTGTGGTGGGCTAGATGACCCAAGAAGATACTATTGGGCGATGAGTTGAGGCCTTATTTGGATGGATTTGATTCGATTCGGACTTGGGATTTGACCCAAGATTTGTTCCGAACTCGAGTTTGATCCGGGTTGTTTCATATGGTATCGAGCCGAGCTGTTCTCGAAAGCTCGGCCTGGTCATCCGATCAGGTTCTTGAAAGGTGGGGACAAGGGCAGTGGTGGTATTATCCCACAATGGAGAGATGGAGGTCCTGGAGGTAGGGACACTTGCCTGTAGGTATTATCCCACAATGGCTAGAGAGGCAAAGATCTTTGGGTAGTGTGTGTGATCGGTTACGACGGGGGACGTCGAAATTTAAGTGGGGAGTTTGTAACACCCTCAGGTCCACATCGAAAGATAGGGAAAATTTTGTCTACATATAAGAAAATAAGTTACTACCAATAGTACCTTGATCACGACCTTTTGGGAGCCTGTGGTGGGCTAGATGACCCAAGAAGATACTATTGGGCCAGTAGTTTGAGGCCTTATTTGGATGGATTTGATTCGATTCGGACTTGGAATTTGACCCAAGATTTGTTCCGAACTCGGGATTTGACCCGGGTTGTTTCAACAGGTGTTGAGATGAACATGACCAACTGGTGATATAAATGAATATCTTTGGCCTGTAGTGCAAAGATGAATATCGATTGTTGTTACAGGGATGAAATATTGATGATGGACTTTTAAATCTTAGAAGACAGTAGAATTCTTTCTCTATGTGACTCTTCTAATGGATTGTTGTTTCCGCTGCATTTGTTGATCTAAAACATGTTGTCTATTGTATTCTATTAGATTTTTCCTTGTTGAAGACTAACGATAATTTGTTGTATATTATCTTAGTCATAATATTCTTTCTTTAGGGCTAGTTGAGCTCACCCTTTTCATTGTTGTTCCATTTTTCTTCCGTGGGAGGTGAGAACATAGCAGGATCGAGTCGGGGTATGGAGTGAAGGTTCTAGAAAGAGTTGTTTAGTAGTCCTCACCATTTTTGTAAAATAATATATCAATAAATGTGATGAGAATTTATTTGAGTATAGATATTGTCTAGAAGATAATATTTGTATTCAAACTCACAGTTTTACTGTTGTAATAATAAAGTTGTAGTAATTTCTGTACCATGTATTTGGCGACTCAGAATGGGTTGGGTGGAATGGACCTGTTTTGGGGGCGTCACAGTTGGTATCAGAGCTTAGGGATATGATCTCTGGCGGAGATCGGGGAATAGAACTAGGAGGGGAGAGACAAGTAAATCCTTCGCTAGTGTGTCCTACCTAAGCTTATTTGTTGGTCAGGTCATAATATAGGGATATTATGTGACATGTTAATTTGTTTAATTAACCCTTGTTTTATGACGATGTTTGAGAATGTCGATCGAGAATATTAATGGAGTAAATGAGATCGTGGAGACGCCTTGCAGTCTCACCAAGCGAAAGAACGTGCAACAGTCAGTGGTGGCAATGTTCCTCCCGTGAACAACGCCAATCGAAAGGATGATGATGAACGACGGATGTTTAGAAGCTTTTGCGATTCATGCAAAATCGATTTAGAGAGACTCGTGTGTACAAAATACGGTGGAAATGATAATAGCAGCGGTTTGTCACGCAGCGAACAATTCAAAGAGTTGGGACCACGAATTTAAAGGAAAGCTCGATCCGATCATGGCGAGACGTGGGTCAAACAAATTACCAAGATATTCGATGTCTTGGGATGCACGGAGAAACAGAAGGTTCCATTCGCCACCTTTATGTTAAAAGTGGCGAAAGCGCATTCTTGGGTGGGAATCAGTGAAGCGTACCCATCCAAATTGCTTAAGGCTTAGCATGTCTTGGGAGAGCGTTTGAAACTATTTAATGACAAATACTTTCACGAAAGTGTTAAATCGTATGAAGGAAGTGGAGTTTATTAGATCGGAGGCGAGAATAACATGGCGGTGTCTCGATTCGAGGCGAAGTTTGCGGAGTTGTCGAGTTTTCAGACCTCATTTGGTGGAAAATGAGGCGAACGATGACGATATGTTTCGAGGGGTCTAAAACCCGAGATTCGACAATATCTTATCTCTCATAAATTTTCTTTATATTCGGATGTTTATAAACAGGCTCAATTATTAGGCGTGATAACGAGTATGTTCAACCGAAGGACCACAACCAGGTCATATCGGTGGCGATGAGTCATCGAACGATGATAACGGTGGGAGGAGGAAAGAATACTGACAAAAGCGGTAACCATTCGGGTGGTAATCGTGGCCATGATAATAGGAGAGGTGACTTAAGTGGACATTTCAAGAAGAGAGGTTCAACAACGACCATGTGAAGACGTTAAGCGCCAAAGAAGAATCGGTTCCAGGAGGAACCACCACCGTTATATCTTCAAATCACGGGAAAGAAGGACATATCGGTCAAATCGCCCACAACAATCCAAGGTATGTTATAATTGTGGAAAGGAAGGACATATCGCTCGAGATTATGCCGTAGCGAAACCTAGTTCAATGAATGGTGACTCAAAAGGATGTCCCGGAAAAGTCAAAGTCAATGGTTTTACGGAAGAAGCGTTTGTCACGACCAGAATTAAATGCGAGGAACCCGACGAAGTTAGCACGGGTTAGTTAATTATAAATTCTTGCGAAGTTTATACCTTACTAGATCTGGGTTCTACCCATTCTTTTATCTCTTTGCTTGCGCTCAACATTTGAACTTGACTACGGAGAAATTAGACTTTGACCTATTTATGGAGACTCCGTTAGGAGAAACTTTCATTACATCCGTTGTTTAGAAATCTTGCTTGATTCAGGTTGGCACTATCACATTACCTGTTGATCTTATCTTTTTAAAGATACTTGCTTTTGATGTGATTTTAGGGATTGATTGGTTAACTACTCATCATGCCAAAATTGATTGCTTTAAATGAGGTTGTTAGTTTTCATATTCCTAAGTAACTTTGTTATTCAATTCAAGCAATCAAACCATTGTAGTCAAACATTTTTATATCAAGCCATGAAGTCATTCGTTTATTACGGATGTCAAGTTTTCTTAGTCCATGTTATGGATTTAAATAAAGACACGTCAGATTTGAATAATATTCCTGTTGTTATTGATTTTCCCCATGACGTATTTCTAAAGAATTTCTTGGCTTACTCCCAAAGCACGATATTAAATTTTGTATCGACTTTGAATCCGAGACAAAACCCATTTCTAAAATCTCATATCGAATGGCTCTATTGAACTTGAGTGAGTTAAAACCCAAGTACAAGAGTTAGTACCGAGCCTTTTTATTTGGTGACTTCCTTTGTGGAATACAATCGCCGCACTCTCTGTAGGGGCGCCATATTATTCGCAGTAAAGAAATCGATAGGTGTCATTGTGACGTCTTTATCCAAAATTGGGATATGAGTTACTGATTGAGAGCAACCTAAGTCGATGTCGAAATATGTAGCTTTCTAGGCTTAGTTGGTTATTATCGGAGATTAAGTGGAAAGATTTTCTCAAATCGCTAGTCCATTAACTCGGTGACTCGTAGAGATACAAAATTCGAATGGAGCACGGAATGTGGGAAGAGCTTGAAGAACTTAAGAAGAGACTCATTTCGCACATGTTACACCATACCATCCTGGAAAAGTGAGCGTAATGGTGACGCATTGAGTAGAAGATCATATGCAAATCTGAGTCTGCAATATTGTCAACGAAAGGCCCATTTTATACGACTTACAAAGGATGAAGATAGAATTAAAGACTCCGTGATCCCACATGATGATGGCGCGAATATCTGAGTAGAACCGAATTTAATTGATAAAGTTAAAAATTTGCTTTCAAGCTACTGGACTGAAATTTGATACAAATGAAGAAGAAAGTGCAAGAAGGTGATATTCTAGAAGCAAGAATCGATGAAGAAGGAATACTTGAGTCAATTCTGAGACTTTCTACGTTCTAACGATTTTGACACGAAGCATAAAATCATGATGGAGGCACACAACACCCCGTTTGCAATCCATGGGAGTACCAAAATGTATCATGATATTCGACATACATTTTGGTGGAACAATATGAAGAGAGAGATTGCGGAGTTTATCTCAAGATGTTTAACTTTGTCGGCGTGTAAAGGCGGAGCATCAAGTGCCAAAAGGTCCATTACAACCACTTGAGATTCCTAAATGGAAATGGGAACACATTACTATGGATTTTGTTACTGTGTCTTCCCAAAATTTCTCAAAGGCGTAGATGCAATTTGGGTTATTGTTGATAGATTAACCAAGTCCGCCCATTTCTTACCGATCGCGAGACTTATTCCTTGAACGTCTTGCTCGTATGTACGTGAATGAGATTATGCGATTGCATGGCATGCCGAAGATCCATAGTTTTGGATCGTGACCCGAGATTCACTTCAAGATTTTGGGTTAGCTTGCAGAAAGCTATGGAGCGCAGGATTTACTTTATTGGATTCAAAGATACCATCCTCAAACGGACGGACAATCGAGAGGACTATTCAAACCCTCAAGATCTATTAAGACTCTGTTTCTAGATTTCAAAGGAAGTTGGGATAAGTACTTGCCCTCGGTGGAATTCTCTTACAACAACAAGTTATCAAGCAAGTATAGGCATGGCTCCATTTGAGGCGTTAGATGGACGAAAATGTCGTTTCTAAGATCTTTGGGGCGAGGTGGGAGAAAGCAACATTGTTGGGACCGTAATTAAGACGCATGACTACGTAAAAGATCCAAATGATTCGACAACGTATTCAAACTTCACAAGATCGACAAAAGAGTTATGTTGATCTTCATAGAAAGGACGTGGAGTTTAATATTGGAGATCATGTATTGTTACGTATTGCTCCATGGAAAGGAGTTACAAGATTTGGAAAAAGAGGAAAGCTCAATCCAAGGTTTGTTGGTCCATTTGAGATTCTTGACCGAATAGAAAACGTAGCCTATAGACTCGCGTTACCTCTAAGTATGTCTCGTCTTCACAATGTATTCCACATATCTATGCTTCGCAAATATGTGAAGGACCCGAACCACATTATTGCGTTAGAACCAGACAAGATAGCTGAAGATTTAACATACGAAGAGATACCTGTTGAGATTTTGGATAGGAAAGAGCATGTCTTACGCACGAAGGTTATACCACAAGTTAAGATTTTGTGGAGAAACCATGCTATTGAGAAAATGACCTGGGAGTTGGAAACGGAAATGAAAGCGAGGTATCTTCATCTTTTCGATACACCAGGTACGTACGTCAATTTCGAGGACGAAATTTCATAAGGAGGGGAGGTTGTAAGACCCCAAATTTTTATAAATAAAAATCAATTTCTCTAATTATTATTCTTGATTAATAAGGTGGTAATTTGATATAATGCTTTGTTATGGGTGAAATATGCAATTTTGCAAAATAAACAAGTGGTTATTAAAATATTTATTTTTGTTGGGAATATTCGTTTGGTCGTGGAATATTCTTTAGCATTGTCGGGAATATTAAATGCGACGCCGCGATCAATTAATGGGCCCCAGAACAAAATAACTGTCGGATGAAGAAAATGACAAGATTGAGTTTTATAAATAACGACGTAAATTGTTACCGTTAACACTGTTGGGTTACCTGGTGGTTAAAATACGATGTCTACGCGTGGTTGCATAAAGAAGACACTGGTATTGCATGAAGATTATTGAATTATTGATCCTTACGTAAGAAGCACACTACTCAATAATTATTACGATGAGTTACCGCTCAATATTTTATTGATTCAATAATTGTTGCGTTCTTTAGTTTATATTATTCTTGTTTCAATAATTGTCAACACTGATGATTTTCCATTATCGGATCAATAATTCATATTATTTGAATAATATTATCGATAACATTATTGACAATGTCTAGAAAGTTTTGTCTAAGGAGAGGTTTGGTCACCTAATTGCATGCGCCAAGAAGAGAAATCCTTATTGAAAGCCCTCTTTCTGAAGCGGCACGGTTGTCGATCTTTGTGATTCTCGCAATATTATTTTAAATAATTAATTATTGATTATTATGATAAAGAAAATATTTATTTTATGTGGATATAGATGGAGAAAATTTTAATGTGACAATTGTTGAAAATTAATATTTTATCTTTTTCTCGATAAAATAATTCATTTAGATATATTATTTTAATAATATATTAACGGTGATATTTTTACAATGAATGTGGGATATATGAGTATATGAGGAGGAAGAGTATTTTTATGGCATTAAATATTTAACATATGTTTTGTGTGTCTGCGTGGACACAATTCTCGACCAAAAATTGATTATAGGCGTAAAATCGCTCATTTATGGATTTCGGATAATTTCTGTTTGGAATTTGGAAAATCTTCCTACAGAAAGTTGTAGAGATTGAATTTCCTATAGAAAGTCATGAGTTTCAATTTTCTGATAACCGAGCTATTTTCTACGAATTATTGAAGTTAGGAGTTTCAAATAATTGATTTTGGAAGTTTTAATTATTTATTATAAGAAAAACGTTTTTGTAGTTGTTGGCACATGGGTGGCTGATGTTTTTGACCAAAGAAGGCATGCTAGAGTTTTCAAAACATGTGGGTAGGAATTTTGAATAAATAATAATATATTTTATTAATTTAGTCTCCTTTGGCGTTAACATTTTCCTATAAATAGAGGCTAAGTTAGAATTGAAAATCACACCGAAAACTAAGTTTTCTCTCTTCTCTCTATATTATCGAGCGTATTCTTGTGAGTATACTTTGAGTATTGCTATACTATATGGTCGAGTTTACATCACAAGACTATATCGAAATTCAATTAAAATTTGTTATTTTGAGGTAAAGGATGTTATTTCTTTTTCATGAATGATATTATTTTCTTCAATATCATTATGCCAAAATATTGGTTGAACTCTTTATCAAATTTGGAACTTTTTCATGTCGGGGTTACTATTCATGAGTTACTATTCACGAGTTACTATTCACGAGTACTATTCACAAAGCGTGAAGATGTTTTTTGTGAAATTTCTATCTTGTTGTGTCGGGGTTACTATTCACGTATACGGCACTATTCACAAATACGGTACTATTCACCTGAAAAATAAAATTTTCTCTTTTTCTTCCAGATGTCTATTTTGGCTACTATCTTTGATTGTATCCATGTTTTGATCGTTATTTTTGAGTTCTGCTTCAAAATCGTTTATTATGAAGTATTATCGATCTTGGATAAACTGTTAAAAGAATCCCTAATATTTGTCCTTCTATCTCACTGGATTCGTTCTTAAAAATGTTTTTCATCATCCTCAGTCCTTAATGGTGATACTTGATGAATATCTTTGGCCTGTAGTGCAAAGATGAATGATTAAACTGATGAATCTCTTTGGCCCGTAGTCACGAAGATGAGCAGTGTTGAGATGAACATGACCAACTGGTGATATAAATGAATATCTTTGGCACAGAGGTGCAAGATGAATATCGATTGTTGTTACAGGGATGAAATATTGATGATGGACTTTTAAATCTTAGAAGACAAAGAGAATTCTTTCTCTACGTGACTCTTCTAAATGGATTCTTGCTTCTGCTGCATTTGTTGATCTAAAACTTGTTGTCTATTGTATTCTATTAGATTTTTCCCTGTTGAAGACTAACGATAATTTGTTGTATATTATCTTAGTCATAATATTCTTTATTGGGCTAGTTGAGCTCACCTTTTCCTTGTTGTTCCATTTTTCTTCTCGTGAGGTGAGAACATAAAGCGAGGATCGAGTCGGGGTATGGAGTGAAGGTTCTATAAAGAGTTGTTTAGTAGTCCTCACCATTTTTGTAAAATAATATATCAATAAATGTGATGAGGATTTATTTGAGTATAGATATTGTCTAGAAGATAATATTTGTATTCAAACTCACGTTTCTTGTTGTAATAATAAAGTTGTAGTAATTTCTGTACCATGTATTTGGCGACTCAGAATGGGTTGGGTGGAATGGACCTGTTTTGGGGGCATCACATGTAGTGCAAAGATGAATGATTACCTGATGAATATCTTTGGCCCGTAGTGCAAAGATGAACAAGTGTTGAGATGAACATGACCAACTGGTGATACAAATGAATATCTTTGGCCCGTAGTTCAAAGATGAATATTTGATGCAAGATGTATTTTGATTGATGTTACAGGGATAAAATATTGATGATGTACTTTTAAATTCATAGATGATAGTAGATTTTATTATCTACTTAACTCTTTTAATGAATTGTTGTTTCTGCTGTAGTTGTTGATTTAAAACTTGTTGTCTATTGTATTCTATCAGATTTTTCCCTGTTGAAGACTAAGGATAAATTGTTGTATATTATCTTAGTCATAATATTCTTTACTGGGCTAGTTGAGCTCACCCTTTTCCTTTTTGTTCCATTTTTCTTCTCAGGAGGTGAGAATTTAGCAGGAACTAGCCGGGGTATGGAGTGATGATTCAAGATAACTGTTTTAGTAGTCCTCACTATTTTGTAAAATAGTGCATCAATAATTGTAATGAGGATTTTATTTGGGTGTGGATATTGTCTAGAAGACAATATTGTATTTAAACTCACAGTATGTGTTGTCGTATTTTGCATGACAATTGTATTAATAAAGTTGTAGTTATTTTTCTATACCATGTATTTTGGCAACTCAGAATGGGTGATGTATACCTATTTTGGGGGCGTCACAGTTGACTCCGATAACTCAGCTGACTCGAAAAGATGCAAAATTCGTATGGAGCGAGGAATGCGAGAAGAGTTTTCAAGAGCTCAAGAGGAGACTCATTTCGGCACTGCTTACGACAATACCATCCGTTTCGGATGGATTTGTTATCTCACAAATGATGCTTCGTGCAAAGGGTTAGGATGTGTTCTCATGCAACATGGGAAAGTCATAGCCTATGCCTCGCGATAACTCAAAGAAAATGAGGGAATTATCCTACTCATGATCTGGAGTTGGCAGCAGTCGTTTTTACGTTGAAAATCTGGAGGCACTACCTGTATGGGGAGAAAGTGGAGATTTATACGGATCATAAAAGCCACAAATATTTCTTCACCCAAAAGGAACTCAACATGCGGCAAGAACGACGCGTTGGCTCGAAATTGTTGAAGGATTACGACCATAGCATTCAATATCATCCTAGAAAAGCAACGCGTTGACGTGCGTTGAGTAGAAGATCGTGATGCACGCACGAAAGTGCAATGTTGTTAACACAAAGGTCCATTTTGTACGACTTACAAAGGATGGAGATAGAGTTAAAGGCTCCAAGTACCTACGTGATGATGGCAAATATACGAGTAGAATCGACTTTAATCGATAAAGTTAAAGTTGTTCAAGCTACAGACCTGGAGCTGATGCGTATGAAAAAGAAAGTGTAAAAAGGTGCTATTCCGGAGGCAAGAATTGATGAAGAAGGAATACTTAGAGTCAACTCCAAACTTTGCGTTCCTAACGATTTTGACTTGAAGCACAGAATCATGATGGAGGCACACAACACACCATTTGCAATCCATCCTAGGAGTACTAAAATGTATCACGATCTTCGACATACATTTTGGTGGAGCAATATGAAGAAAGAGATCGCAGAGTTTATCTCGAGGTGTTTAACTTGTCAACGTGTAAAGGCGGAGCATCAAGTGCCAAAGGGTCAATTACAACCACTTGAGATTCTGAAATGGAAGTGGGAACACATTACTATGGATTTCGTTACGGGTCTTCCCAAGATTTCTCAAGGTATAGATGCGATTTGGGTTATTGTTGATAGATTAACCAAGTCGGCTCATTTCTTGCCTATCGTGAGACTTATTCCTTGAACGTCTTGCTAGTATGTGATGTAAATGAGATTGTGAGATTGCATGGCATACCAAAGATCCATAGTTTGGGATCGTGACCCAAGATTCACTTCACGATTTTGGGTTAGCTTGCGAAAAGCTATGGGCACGGATTTATGATTCGATTCGGCATACCATCCTCAAACGGACGGGCAATCGATGAAGGACTATCCAAACCTCAAGATCTATTAAGACTCGTGTCCTAGATTTTAAAGGAAGTTGGGATAAGTATTTACCATCGATGGAATTCTCCTACAACAATGATTTATCGAGCAAGTATAGGCATGGCTCCATTCGAGGCGTTATATGGACGAAAGTGTCATTCTCCATTATGCTGGGACGAGGTGGGAGAAGCAACGTTATTGGGACCAAAATTAGTACGCATGACTACAAAAAAAGATTCAAATAATCCGGCAACGTATAAAGACCTCACAAGATCGACAAAAGAGTTATGTTGATCTTCATCGAAAGGACGTGGAGTTTAATATTGGAGATCATGTCTTTATTACGTATTGCTCCATGGAAGGAGTTACAAGATTTGGGAAGAGAGGAAAGCTCAATCCACGATTTGTTGGTCCATTTGAGATTCTTGACCGAATAAGAAATGTGGCCTATAGACTCGCATTACCTCCAAGTATGTCTCGTGTTCATAATATTTTTCACATATCTATGCTTCGTAAATATGTGAAAGACCCAGACCACATTATTGCGTTAGAACCAGACAAGATAGCCGAAGATTTAACGTACGAGGAGGTACCTGTTAAGATATTGGATAGGAAAGAGCATATCCTACGAACAAAGGTTATACCACAAGTCAAGATTTTGTAGAGGAACCATGCTATTAAGGAAATGACGTGGGAGTTGGAATCAGAAATGAAAACGAGGTACCCTCACCTTTTCGAAACACCAGGTACGTACGTCAATTTCGAGGACGAAATTTCATAAGGAGGGGAGGTTGTAAGACCCCAACTTATTATGAATAAAATTAATTTTCTCTATTTATTATCTTGAAATAATAAGGAGTTAATTTGATATAATACTTTGGTTATGGGTGAAATGTGAAAATTTTACAAAATAGGCAAGTGGTTATAAAATATTTATTTTTTATCGGGGAATATTCGTTTGGTCGTGGAATATTCTTGTTGTCGGGGAATATTAAATGATTACAAGTATGACCATTCGTGGGCCTCATAACAGAATAACTGTCGGATAAAGAAAACGACAAGTTTGAGTTTTTATAAATAATGGCGTAGTTATTACCGTTAACAATGTTGGAATACCCGATGGTTAAAATACAATAATACGTGTGGTTTCACAGTAGCACACGGTATTGCACAATATTTTTGAATTATTAATTCTTACGTAAGAAGGCACTACTCAATAATTGTTACAGTAATTACTTTTCAATATTTTATTTTATTGATTCAATAATTGTTGCATTGATATTTTATATTATTGTTGTTTCAATAATTATCACTGCACAGTATTTCCCATTATCAGATCAATAATTCATATTATTTGAATAATTTTATTAGATAACATTATTGACAATGTCTAGAAAATTCTGTCTAAGGAGAGGTTTGGTCACTTAATTGCTCGCCAGTAAGGAGAAATCCTTATTGGAAAGCCCCCTCTTTCCTGGGAACAGTCTGGTTGTCATAATTGTGATTCTGTAATATTATTTATGAATAATTAATTATTGATTTATATGATGAGGAAATATTTATTTGATGTGGATATAAATGATGGATTTATTTATTTTATGTGGTTATAATTGAAGGATTTAATGTTGAGGTGTTTTATCAGTATTTTTGTCGGAATGAAGGTATTAAAAATCAAATCAATATTTTTACGATATATTGCGTGAGTTATAATTTTTAATCCGACCGTTGGATCGTTGTGATTTTTGGATATGTTATACATATATAAGTTGAGTATATGTCCATAAATGTTGAACCGTTAAAAATGAACGTATGATTTGTTATGAATTTTAAGAGGTGGCTGATTCGAAAATTAGGTTTATAAATGATTTTGGTGGAAAATTCTAGAATTGAGTGGGCCCCACTTGTGGTTGATGAAAAATATGCTGAATTTTATTTCAAATGTGGTGGGTGGCAATAGTAGCGAGTAAAGCCATCGGTAAGCAGTCAAGTCTGCTTTCCGTAAGTCTTAACATTTTCCTATAAATAGAGGGCTAAGTTAGAATTGAAAATCACACCAGAAACATAAGTTTTCTCTCTTTCTCTCTTTATATTATCGAGCGTATTTTGTGAGTATTTAGATACTTTGAGAGTTGCTGTTCAGTACACTACAAGAAATCACACAAAAAATGACGTTAAAATTTGTCACATAAAATTCATTTTTCGTCACTAAAATATTTAGTGACGATTGTTAATCGTCACAGAGACCGTCACCGTATGAGCGTGGTATTAGGTATATTTGACACTATTTGATGTCGTCACTAAATGTTTTAACTTATGGTGACGATCTACATCCTTGGCACTATAATTAATCACTATTTGAATGAAACTTTCGTCACTTTATATTATGTTTCGTCATCAAAACTTGGTGTATTAAATGACGAAATTTTTTTTCGTCATTAAATGATATTGTTTTAGTGACGAAAATATGTTACTCTATTTAGATCATCTAATTTTAATGACGGCAATAGTCATATTTATTATTATTCTTTCGTCATGTTATTGGGTTTATCTTCACCAAAAATAAGAACATAAATGACGACAAAACAATTCATCACCTAATAATAAAGGAAAAAATGCATTGGAATCTTAAAAAAACAGATATTGTGGGACAATTTTTTTGCTAAAACAACAGATAATTCGGGACAGAGGGAGTATTTCACAACAGGTATTGAGCATGCATGGCTCGATATTCAGCCTTTGTTGAAAATCTGGAGACAATGGTTTGGCGCTTACATTTCCAAGAGAGAATATTATTGTCAAGCATTACATAATATCCAATCAAAGATCTCTTAGTAAGGTGTTGTTTGTTTACATCTGATTGCCTCTTATTCGTTAAGAGACATGATGTTGTTTGTTTTTATTTTTGTTACCTCTGAATGCCTCTTAATCGGTAAGACAGAAAATTAAATATTAATAATTAAAAGGTACCTCTTAATGAAATTTTTTTGATAATTTTTTTTATATATAAATATATTCAACAATATTATGCACTCATTTTTATTAAATTGTGTAAGACCCCGAATTTTATGAAATAAAAGTATTCAATTTTCTTATAATTATTATTTTATTTCGTAAATGGTTAAATTAATAAAAGGTTAAAGTTACGGGTGATATGTGAATTTTTTTGGCAAAGTAAGCAAGTTGTTATAAAATATTCGTTTGGTCGGGGAATATTCTTTTTGTCGGGGAATATTCGTATGACGGCACAATCATTGGTGGACCCCACAACGGAAGTATTGTTGTAATTAAAAAAGCATGTAAATATCTTTTTATAAAAATAACTACGAAAGTTTTATCGTTAAACCGTTGAACTACCCAGAGTAAAAGAAATGTTGATACGCTGGCGTGGTTGCATAGTAGCAGCACCATTGATTATTGATGCTTACGTAAAGAAGTCACTTTCAGTTATACTCAATTATTACTACGATAATTCTTTGCATCATATCTCTTATATTATTGATTCAATTATTGTCACAAGATTATCATCTCAGATAATATGTTATATTATTAAATCAATAATTGAGATGACAAAGTTATTCATATTATTATTTGCAATATTGACAATGTCTAGAAGTTACATCGAGAGAGGTTAGATAATCTAATTGCGCGCCAATAGGGAGAAATCCTTATCGGAAAGCCCCATCTTTCTTGGGAACGACCTGGTTGTTAAATATTGTGAGTTATAATATTAATGATGAATAAGTTCGTGTTGATTAAAGATGAAATTGATAGTTTCATTGTGTGAGAATTATTAGTGTTAGTGGAAATCGATAATTATTTCGATAATAATTGATGGCTGAAAGTTATATTGACCAATCGGGTAATTCACCGGATAAATGAGTAATTAATTGCTATTAATTCACATGCTTATAACTATGTGTTCACATGTGTGTACTATTGATTCACATGATTTACTATTAGGGGAGTTGGTGCAAGATTGATAATACTTGCATGACTAAATTAAAAATGGAGGTATAGATGAAAGTACTATACTGTAATTAGTTTTTTCACATGATTATACTATTGAGTCACATGAATGAACTATTAATTCACATGATTTACTATTAGGGGATGTGGTGCAAGTTTGATAATACTTGCAGGACTAAATTAAAAATAAAGAAAAAGAGGAAGGTATTATACTGTAATATTTCGAGCCCCAAAATGTGCAATTATTGAAACTATATTTTCCTATAAATAAAAGTTCATTCTTCCTTCATTTCTCACCAATTCACTAAGTCTCACAAGAGCAATTATTATAGAAAAATTATAGAGAGAAAGAAGAAGAGAAGTCTGCTACCTTACTATTCCAGTATCTAGCTGTTTTCTTCTAAAGTAAGGGGTATTATTTATTTCGTATTCATGAAGAGAGTTATTTTCTTTCAATACTCGTAAGGGTTGTTATTCCATTCTTTATTATTACATTTGAATAACTTTTATCACGCGACTACCGCATCGTGGTGAATTCTTACATTATTATATTCTTTATTATTCATTGAATAACTCGCTCTCTACGCGACCACCGCATGCACAGTGAATTCTTTTGTTATTCCATTATTTATTATTCTGTTGGAATAACCTGTCTACGCGGACTACCGCATGCCTAGTGAATTCTTTTGTTATTCCATTCTTTAATATTCTGTTGGAATAACCCGTCTACGCGGACTACCGCATGCATGGTGAATTCTTCTGTTATTCTATTCTTTATTATTCATTGGAATAACTCATCTACGCGACAACAACGCGTGCATGGTGAATGACCCTTCGTATTCATTCATTATTAAATTATGAAAATGATCTGCATACATGTGGATTACTGCATGGCGTGGTGAAAATCCATTGCAATTTCATATATTCTATTATACTCATTTGGTTAAAGTTTTGGCTTCTATACTCCATGAAATTAGTAGAATATCCTTGATATTTGCGCTTCATCTAGTATCTTTTCATGTAAATATTCTTCTGAGCATTCTTGAATTTTACTCCACAAAGTAGTATCATGTTGACCATTTGGACGTTATTAAATTCTGGATAAATTAAATTATAAATCTTTAAAATTTATCCTTGAACTTATTTTATTGAATAATTATGTCATGGTCAACATCTTCATGCTTATATTGTGATGAAAGTCATCTGTGGCTTACGTGAATAGATGGATTTGGTATGATTATGACCAGAGATTAATCCGTATAATCATGACCGTAATGTAACGAATGATGTGGTAAAAGTCCTCATTGGCCTGTAGTTCATTGATGGACAATTGTTAGTATGATTATGACCAGGGATTATTCTGTATAATCATGACCATTGATGATTACATGAATATCCTTGGTCGTGGTGAAGTGATGATTCGATGATGTGATTTATTTATTAAGCTGAGTCTCAGCGATAAAGTTGATGAAAATCTTTTTAAATCATAGAAGATAGTACATTTTATGCTCGACTTGACTCTTCTAATGGATTGCTTATTCCGCTACAGTTGTTGATCTAAAACTTGTTGTCTATTATATTCTATCAGTTGTTATACTATTGAAGGCTAAGGATAATTTATTATGTATTATCTTAGTCATAATATTTCTTACTGGGCTAGTTGAGCTCACCCTTTTGCTTTCATTGTTCTCTTCAGGAAATAAGAACGTAGCCGGGACTAGTCGGGGAATGGTGTGATGGTCCGAGATGGTGTCATAGTAGTCCTCACTATTATGTGAAATAGTGTGATAATAATTGTAATAAGGACTTCATTGAGTGTGGATATTGTCTAGAAGACAATATTTGTTTTAAAAACTAAGCTATGTTTTGTCGTATTTTTACACGACGGTTGTATTAAAAAAGTTTGTATTTGATTTCTGTACCATGTATTTGGTGACTCAAGATGGGTGATGTATACCTATTTTGGGGGGCGTCACAAATTGAATATTTAAAATTATTAAATAAGATTTTACCCTTTAAAATGGTAAAATAGTGTCATTAAGAGACAACTTATTTTTTAGTTATCAAACAATTTTTTAAATTCAGACCTCATAACCATTTAGACGATCTAATTTATTAAGACATCATAATCATTCAGATATTAATTCTCAGGTTTATCAAACACAACCTAAGTCTATATGATCCCCAATTGCATAAATATAAGCTCTCATTTGTTAAGAACTTAAGCTAGAAATAAGCCTTCACTTGGTGAGCCTTTGAGATATCGAATGTTTTAAGTTGCAACATCCATGTGGGTTCTTTTAAAGCAATTGACGAGAAAATGGTACGAGAAGGTGTACAGTACTATATCAAATGTGTGGCCTTGTAATGGTTAGATAAATCTACATGTCAATCAACCTCCTATATATATTGAGAATGATTATAAAACTCAAGACCATCAACTGTTAACAGAGTGATTTTGTTCCATAGGAACTTTTGAACTTTTGGCTAGCTATTATAAAACCGCATGCAGTTCTTAAAAATGTTAAGGACATATGTAAGACCCCAATTTTAGGAAATCAAAATATTTAATTTTTTTCATATTTCTATTCAGTAAATGGTTAAATTGATAAAATATTATAGTTATGGGTGATATGTGTAAATTTTATAAAGGAAGCAACTTGTCATAAAATATTCGTTGTGTCGAGGAATATTCGTTTGGTCAGAAAATATTTTTTTTGTCGAGGAATATTTGTACGACGTCGCAATCATTGGTGGACCCCACATAACAGAATAACTGTCGAATATAGAAATTAAGCGAGAAAAATAACCTTTTTATAAAAATAACGACAAGACTGTTACCGTTAAACTGTTGAAATACCCGGTGATAAAAGTACAGTAATACGCGTTGTTCCACAGTGGTACACGGTATTGCATAGTAGCACACGGTAGTGCATAATATCTCTGATTATTGATGCTTACGTAAGAAGTCACTTAGTGTTTGATTCAATAATTGCTAGAGTGATAATTGTATAGTATTTCATATTATTGACTCAATAATTGTCACAGTAACAACTGAATAATATTTCTCATTATTAAATCAATAATTGTTACACATATTATTGAAATGATATTATTATATAGCATTATTGACAATGTTTCGAAACTTCTATCAAGGAAAGGGGTTAGAATATATAATTGCGCGCCAGTAAGGAGAAATTCTTATCGAAAAGCTCTCTCTTTCCTAGAAACGATTTAGTTGTCAGTATTGTGAATCTATAATATTAATTAGGAATAATTATTCAAGGATTGAAGAGTTGTAAATAATTGATTAATAAAAATTATGGATAAATATGACAAAAAAAATATTTGTTCAATTTTAATATAAATGGAGGAATTTTAGCATGAGACATTTGTTGAAAGTTTGACATATTTTTCTATGAAACCATAATTATCTTCTATGATAAAATATTCATTCAAATATATTATTATAATATATTACAATAGTATAAATTTATAATTGTTTAAATAGTAAAATTATTATAATATATATAAACATGTGAATAAATAGGTGGAAGTGAGAAACATGCTTTTGAATTCTTTTTTTCAAAATAAGTATGTTGCTAAATCATCTGCATGTATATTTTGTCAGAAGTGGTGTGCTAGCACTTTTGTAAGACCCCGAATTTTATGAAATAAAAGTATTTAATTTTTTTATTAATTATTATTTAGTAAATGGTTAAATTGATAAAAAGTTAAAGTTAAGGGTGATATATGATTTTTTTTTCAAAATAAGCAGTGGGGCTATAAAATACTCATTCTTTGTGGGGAAAATTTGTTTGGTCGTGGAATATTCTTCTTTGTTGGGGAATATTCGTATGCGACGATCGCAGACCATTATGGGCCCCATAATGTAATAAGCGCTTTTGACGAAGAAAAAAGCGACAAGTTTGAGTTTTTGTAAATAACTTGGCATAAGTAATTAACAACACTTTGTTGGAATACTGGTGGTTAAAATACTTTATCTGTGGGTTGAATAAAGTAAGACACCTGGTATTGCATGATATTTTTTTGATTATTGATTCTTACGTAAGAAGCCACTACTCAATTATCGTTACAGTAAATACTGTATATTTTATTTTATTAATTTAATAATTGCTACGTTGATATTTTAAATTATTGTTGTTTCAATATTTGTCACTGCATAATATTTCCCATTATCAAATTAATAATTCATATTATTTGAATAATATTATTAGATAGTATTATTGGCAATGTCTAGAAAGTTCTGTCAATGCGAGGTTTGGTCACCTAATTGCGCGTCAGTAAGGAGAAATCCTTATCGGAAAGCACCCTCTTTCTTGGGAACGGCCTGATTGTCATTATTGTGATTCTGTAATATTATTTGTGAATAATTATTTATTAATTTATATGATAAGGAAATATATATTTTTATATGGATATAAATGAAGGAATTAATGCTGAAGTGTTTTATTAATATTTTGTCGAAATGAAGAACGAAATTTGAAAATTTTCAGAAAATTAGTTTATTACTTGATTTTATAAAATCTATAACTCTTTGTGTATAATGAGTTAGAAGATGAGCCATATATCAAAAGAAAGCCCTGGAAGTAAGCTAAACGTATAAATTTGAATCACCCAAAAATCCTTTGTGGATTTTTCATGGTGACTGCATGTTTGAGTGAAACTGGTACGAGGGACTTATAGTCCGAAAATTAAATCAGTGTTCTTAAGCTCTATTGCGTGAGTTATAATTTTGATCCGACCGTTGGATCGTTGTGATTTTTGGATATGACATACATATATAAGTTGAGTATATGTCCACAAATTTTGAACCGTTAAAAATTAACGTATGATTTGTTATGAATTTTAAGAAATATTGAAAATCGTCCGTATGTGGATTTCGGTCATTTTCTGTTTGGAATTTGGAAAAACTTTCTTCTGCAAAGTTGTAGAGAATTTGATTTTGTATGGAATGGATATAAAATTCGTATTTTTCTGATAAAAAACTATTTATTATGAATTGTTGAAGTTTCAAAAATTAAAATATTTTTATTAAAAATATGGGTGGGCCCCACTTTTGGTTGTTGGGAAAAGTCGCTGATTTTTAGTGGGCCCCACTTGTGGTGGCTGAATTTTTTTTCAAAGAAGTGTGCGTAGAAAAAAAATATATTATTTTATTAATTTAGTCTCCTTTGGCGTTCTAGCATTTTCCTATAAATAGGTGCTTAGGTTAGAATTGAAAAACACACCAGAAATATAAGTTTTCTCTTTATATATTATCGAGCGTATTTTGTGAATATTTAGATACTTTGAGAGTTGTTATTCAGTGCAAGTTTTGTAAGACCCCAACTTATTATAAATGAAATTAAATTTCTATATTTATTATTTTGAAATAGTAAGGGTTGATTTGATTAATGTGGTTAGTTATGGGTAAAATGCGCAAATATTTTAAATAAACAAGTGGTTATAAAATATTCATTGTTGTCAGGGAAATATTTTTTTGGTCGTGGAATATTCTTACTGTCAAGGAATATTCGTACGACGGCGCAGCCTTGTGTGGGCCCATAACGGAAAGCGATTGGATAAAAAAATGACAAGTATAAGTTTTTATAAATAACGGCGTAGTTGTTACCGTTAACACTGTTGGAATACCCGGTGGTTTAAATACAGTAGCACACGGTATTGCACCAATTATTGATTCTTACGTAAGAAGACACTACTCAATAATTGTTACAGTAATTACTATTCAATATTTTATTTTATTGATTCAATAATTGCTATGCTGATATGTTATATTATTGTTGTTTCAATAATTGTCACTACACAGTATTTTCTATTATCAGATCAATAATTCATATTATTTGAATAATATTATTAGATAGCATTATTGGCAATGTCCGTTTTGTCTAAGAAGAGGTTTGGTCACCTAATTGCGCGCCAGTAAGGAGAAATCCTTATTGGAAAGCCCCTTCTTTCCTTGGAACGGCCTGGTTATTAGTATTGTGATTCTGTAATATTATTTGTGAATAATTAATTAATGATATATATGATAAGGAAAATATTCATTTTGTGTGGATATAAATGGAGAAAATTTTTAATGTGACAATTGTTGAAAATTGATATTTTATCTTTTCTGATAAAATAATTTATTTTAATATATTATTATATTATAATAATATAATAATGGTGATATTTTTACAATGAATGTGTGATATATGAATATATGAGGAAGAGTATTTTTGTTACAAAAAAATGTTTAAAACGTGTTAAACATGTTCGTGGGCCCTATTTCTTGACTGAAATTTGATTATAGCCTGTAAAATCGTCCGTATGTGGATTTCGGTCAATTTCTGTTTGAAATTTGGAAAAATTTAAAACTACAAAGTTGTAGAGAATTGAATTTCCTATGGAATGGACATAAGATTTGAATTTTTCTGATTAAAGGGCTATTTATTATGAATTATTGAAGTTCCAGAATAATTAATTTTTGAAGTTTTAATTATGATTTTTAAGAAAAACGTTTTTATTATGTTGGTGGGCCCCACTAGTATTGAAAGCATGCTCAATTCAATTTCTTTGGTGTACGTAGGAAATTTTTTAATATATATTAATATTTTATTAAATTTTCTACTTTGGTATTCTAAGCATTTTCCTATAAATAGAGTGCTTAGGTTAGAATTGAAAATCACACCGAACCTCCAAATTTTCTCTCTATATTATCGAGTTTATTCTTGTGAGTATTTTGATACTTTGAGTGTTGCTTTATCTGATTGCAAGTTCCTTCATATTATATCCAGATTTCAATTTAGTGATTTGTTTTTTGGAGGTAAGGGATGTTATTTTTTTTTTATAAAATGATATTATTTCTTTCAATATCATTATGCCGGAATATTGGTAAGTTTTTTCTTGTGAAATTCTTATCTTTTTGGTGTCGGGGTTACTATTCACGTATACGATACTATTCATGAATATGACACTATTCACCAAAAAATAAAATAAAAAATTCTTTGTCCCAGATGTCTATTTTTGTTACTAGCTTTGATTGTATCCATTTTTTAATCATTATTCTTGAATTTTGCTTCACAATAGTTTATTATGGAATAATTTTGAACATGGATGAACTAAAATACGAATCTTTAATTTTTGTCCTTTTATCTCACTAGATTCGTTTTCTTAAAATTATTTTTCATCATCTTCAGTCCCAAATGATGATATTATTGAATATCTTTGGCCTGTAGTGCAAAGATTAATAATTTTCTGATAAATATCTTTGGCCCGTAGTGCAAAGATGAGCAGGTCTTGAGATGAACATGACCAACTGATGAATATCTTTGGCCTGTAGTGTAAAGATGAATATTTGATTCGAGATGTATATTGATTGATGTTACAGGGATAAAATATTGATGGTAAACTTTTAAATTCATAGAAGAATGTAGATTTCATTCTCTACGTAACTCTTCTAATGAATTGTTATTTCCGCTGCGAGTATTGATTTAAAACTTGTTGTCTATTGTATTCTATCAGATTTTTCCCTGTTGAGGACTAACGATAATTTGTTCTATATTATCTTAGTCATAATATTTTTTACTGGGCTAGTTGAGCTCACCCTTTTCCTTTTTGTTCCATTTTTCTTCTCAGGAAGCGAGAATATAGCGGGGAGTTGTCGGGGTGTGGAGTGATGTTCCAAGACAGTTGTTATAATAGTCCTCTCTATTTTGCAAAATAATGTATCAATAATTATAATGAGGACTTATTTGGGTGTGAATATTGTCTAGAAGACAATATTTGTATTTAAACACACAGTTTATGTGTTGTCACATATTTTGCACTCAAGAATTGTATTAATAAAGTTATAGTTGTTTTCATTCCATGTGTTTGGCGACTCAAAATGGGTGATGTATACCTATTTTGGGGCGTCCTGATTAATATCGAGCTTAGGGATATGGTCTCCGGCGGAGATCGGGGAATAGAACTAGGAGGGGAGAGACGAGTAAATCCTTCACTAGTGTATCCTACCTAAGCTTATTTGTTGGTTGGTCAAAATATAGGGATATTATGTGATATGTTAATTTCTTTAATTAACCTTTGTTTTATGGCAGTATTTGAGAATGTCAACTAAGAATGTTAACAATGGAGTAAATGAGGCCTTGGAGACGCCTGTACTCACCAATCAGGAGAATGTGCAACATGACGACAATGTTCCTCTTGTAAACAACACCACTGATCAGACGATGAACGATGGGATGTTTAGAAGCTTTTTGCAGTTCATGCAAAATCAGATAAGGGAGACTCGTCTACAAAATACCGCTAGAAATGATAAGAACGCATGCGGTTCACGTCACGGTCAGCGATTCAAAGAGTTGGGACCACCGAGTGCAGGGAAAGCGGATTCGATTAAGGCGAGACGTGGTCAAGCAAATTACCAAGATATTCGATGTCTTGGGATGCGAAGAGAAACGAAAGGTTCCATTCGCCACTTTATGTTTCAGTAATGAGGCGGATTCTCGGTGGAAATCAGTGAAAGCGTACCCATCCAAATTTTTCACTCAAAGATGCTTGGGGAGACATTTCAGAATTGTTCAATGACAAGTACTTTCTGAAAGTATTCGTCCATATAAGAAGAAGTGTAGTTTATTATATCGAACAGAACAACATGGCGGTGTCCTAGTCACGAGGAAAAGTTCGCGAGTTATCCAGTTTTACCTCATTTGGTGGAGAATGAGGAACGATGACGCGGATATTTCTAAGAGGTCCAAACCCGATATACGCCAATATCTCATTTCTCATAAATTTTCTCTATATTCGGATGTTGTCAATGAGGCTCAATTATTACAAATGAGATAATGAGTGCGTTCAACCGAGGACCACAACTAGGGTCATCTCGGTGTGACAAAGAAATTATCGAACAAGCGATAACCAATGGGAAAAGAAAAATATGGATTAAAAGCGGTAACCACTCTGGTGGTAATCGTAGCCATAAAAATAGAAGAAAGCGAGTCGGGGATTTTAAAAAGAGGAGATTCAACAATGACAATGTGAAGACGTCAAGACCAAATTGGTTCTAAGGAGAGAAAACGATCACCGGTCAGATGCTTTATAAATCTGGAAAGAGGGACATATCAGCCCAAACTGCCCACAACAATTCAAGGTATATTATAATTGTGGAAAGGAAGGACATATCTCTCGAGATTGTACTATAGCGAAACCAAGTCCAGCGGAGATGGTGACTCAAAAGGTTGTCCCATAAAAGTCAAAGTCAACGGTTCCTGGAAGAGCGTTTGTTGTGACTGGACAAAATGAGAGAAACCCAAATGAGGTGATCACGGGTAAACTAATCATAAATTCTTGTGAAGTTTATACCTTACTAGATACCAGTTCTACCCATTCATTTATCTCTCCTGCTTCTGCTCAACGTTTAAACTTGACTCTGGAGAAATTAGACTTTAACTTATTTGTGGAGACTCCATTAGGAGAAACTTTCATTACATCCACTGTTTATAAATCTTGATTGATCCAAGTTGGCACCATCACATTACCTGTTGATCTTATCTCTTTAAAGATACTTGCATTTGACGTGATTTTAAGGATTGATTGGTTAACTACTCATCATGCCAAAATTGATTACTTTCGTAAGGTTGTTAGTTTTTATATTCCTAAGCAACATGTTATTCGAATTCAAGCAACTAAACCACTAAAATCAATCACTGTCATATCAAGTCATAAAGCCATTCGTTTATTGAAAAATGGATGTCAAGCTTTCTTAGCCCATGTTATGGATTTGAATAAAGACACGTCAGATTTGAATAATATTTACGTGGTTAAAGAATTTCTCAAGAACTTCCCTTGTCTACCCCGAACGTGAAGTTGAATTCTTCTTGACCTTGAACTCAGTATAAAGCCCATTTCTAAAATCGCATATCGAATGGCTCTATTGAAATTCGTGGAGTTAAAGGTCTAACTACAGAGGAGTTGTTGGACATCGGTTTCATCTGGCCCTAAGACATCTCCTTGGGGTGCTCCTTTTCATTCGTAAAGAAGAAAAGACGGGAGTATGCGACTTTGTATTGACTACCGGGAATTGAACCATGTCACCATCAAGAATAGGTATCCGCTACCTCGCATTGATGATCTGTTTGACCAGTTGCAAGGAGAACAATTCTTTTCAAAGATCGATCTTCGTTCTGGATATCATCAACTGAATATTAGAACTGAGGATATTCCAAAGACTATCTTTAGAACAAGGTACGAGCATTATGAATTCTTAGTCATGTCTTTTGGATTGACTAATGCTCCTGCGGCATTCATGGATATGATGAACCGAGTATTCAAGGAATATTTGGATTAGTTCGTTGTGGTCTTTATTGATGACACCCTCATCTATTCCAAAAGCCGTGAAGATCATGAGCACCATTTGAAGCTGGTACTCCAAAGGCTTCGTGAAAATAAGCTATATGCCAAGTTAAAGAAATGCGAGTTCTGGCTTGAGGAAGTAGCATTCCTTGGGCACGTTGTGACGCCCCCAAAATAGGTATACATCACCCATCTTGAGTCGCCAAATATATGGTACAAAAATACAAATACAACTTAATAATACAACTATCGTTTAAAATACGACAAAACATAAACTGAGAGTTTTAATAAGAATATTGTCATCTAGACAATATCCACACTCAATAGAGTCCTTATTACATTTATTTTCACACTATTTAATAGAATAGTGAGGACTCAATGGAGTCCTCATTACATTTATTGTCACACTATTTAATCGAATAGTGAGGACTACTAATGCTATCATCTGGACCATCACTCCGTTCCCCGACTCGTCCCAGCTATATTCTCATTTCCTGAAAAGAACAGTGAAAGAAAAGGGTGAACTCAACTAGCCTAGTAAGAAATATCGTGACTAAGATAATGCAGAATAAATTATCATTAGTCTTCAACAATGTTAAACTGATAAAATATAATAGACATCAAGTTTAACTGCAGCGGAACAAGCAATCCATTAGAAGAGTCAAGTAGAGAATAAAATCAACTATCTTCTATCATTTAAAAAATTTTCATCAATTTTTATCGTTGAGACTCAGCTTAACAAATAAACCACATCATCGAGTCATCCCTGCACTACGGGCCAAGGATATTCATTAAATCATCCATGGTCATGACTATACCGAATAATCCCTGGTTATAATCATACCAAAAACTGTTCATCAATGCACTACAGGTTACTGAGGACTTTTACCACCTCATTTATAACATTACAGGTCATGATTATCCCGAATGATCTCTGGTCATAATCATACAAAGTCCATCTATGCACGTAAACCAAAGATGACTTTTATCACAATATAAGCATGAGGATGATGACAATGACATAATAATTCAATAAAAACAAGTTCAAGAATAAATTTTAAAGATTTATAAGTTAATTTATCCTGAACTCAATAATGTCCAAATTATCAACATGATACTTCTTTGTGGAGTAAAAATTCAAGAATGTTCAGAAGAATATTTCCATTAAAAGATACTGGATGAAGCGCAAATATCAAGGATATTCCACTAATTTCATGGAGTATAGAAGTCAAAGCTTTAACCAACTGAGTATAAGAGAATATATGAAACTGCAAATAGATTTTCGTCCGCCACGCGGTACTCTATTTAGACAGATCATTTCCACAATTTAGTAAGGAATGAATACAAAGGTTCATTCACCATGCATGTGATAATCCACATAGACAGGTTATTCCAATAGAATGATAAAGAATGGAATAATGAAAGAAATCACCATGCATGCGATGAATCGCATGCAGACGAGTTATTCCAATAGAATAATAAAGAATGGAACCAAGTCATGCGTAAGCATCTGATGTGATATTCCGAACGAATAATAAATAATGGAACCGTGTCCCATGGAACGCACGCATATTATATTCGGAATAATAAATGATGGAACCAGTCCCATTAAACGCACAGATGTGATATTCCGGCGAATAATAAAGAACGGAATAATAGAAGAATTTCACCATGAATGCGGATTGTGATAAGCAGTTAATTCAACATAATAATGAAGAATGGAATAATGAAAGAATTTTACCATGTATGCGGTATTAGATAAAAGCAGTTATTCCAATGAAATAATAAGGGATGGAATAACAATAGCTCTCTTCATGAATACGAAAGAAATAATACCCGCACCTCGTAAGAAATGGATCTTTGAATAGTGGCGTGGCGATGCTTTCTTCTTCTTCTTTCTCTATATTTCTCTCTATAATAATTACTCTATAGCTTTAGTGAATTGGTGAGAAATGAAGGAAGAATAAGCTTCTATTTATAGAAAATATAGTTTTGATAATTGCATGTTTTGGGGCTCAAAAAATTACAAAGATAATACCTCCAACTTTTATTTCATTTTTAATTTAGTCCTGCAAGTATTATTATCAAAACTTGCACCACCTCCCCTAATATTAAATAATGTGAATCAATAGTTCAATCATGTGAATCAATAGTTATAATCATGTAAAAATACGAATTACGGTATAGTACCTCCATCTATACCTCTATCTTTAATTTAATCATGCAAGTATTATCAATCTTGCACCAACTCCCCTAATAGTATAAGAATGTGATTCAATAGTACACATATATGAACAAATAGTTATATAAGCATGTGAATTAGTAGCAATTAATTGCTCATTTATCTGATAAATTCCCCAATTTATCAATATAACCCCCAGTCATCAATTATCATCGGAATAGATGTCGATTACCACTAACACTAATAATCCCAACACAATGGAACTATCAAATTCATCTTTAATCAACACGAACTTATTTATCATTAATATTATAACTCACAATATTTAACAACCAGGTAGTTCCCAGGAAAGAGGGGGATTTCCAATAAGGATTTCTCCCTATTGGCGCACAATTAGGTGACCAAACCTCTCCTTGGCAGAACTTCTAGACATTATAAATATTGCAATTTAATAATATGAATAACTTTGTCGTCTCAATTATTGATTTAATAATATATCATATAATGCGAGATGATCTTTGTGACAATAATCGAATCAATAATATGAGAGATATGATCAACAATTCATGTAGCAATAATTGAGTATAAGCGAGTGACTTCTCACGTAAGCATCAATAACCAATACCGTGTGTGCTATTATGCAACCACGCCGTATTTATTGTACTTTTACTACCGGGTAGTTCAACAGCTTTAACGGTAACACTTCCGCCGTTATATTTTTATAACAAGATAATTACGCCGCTTTTCTTACTACGACAATACTTCAGTTTATGGGGTTCACTAATGATTGTGTCATCGTCTTTAATATTCCTGTTAAAAAACGAATATTCCCCACCAATCGAATATTATATAACCACTTGCTTACTTTGCATAATTTATAAATATTACCCACAACTATTATATCATATCCACACCATAATATTCAAAAATATATTTCGAGAGAAATTAATCTTTATTCATAAAAGTTGGGGTCTTACAACCTCTCCTTCTTATGAAATTTCGTCCTTGAAATTAGGGTGCGTGCACGGTATATCAAGAGGTGAGGATATCTTGACTTCATCTCGATTCTAACTCCTGTGTCATTTCTTCCACATCGTGGTTTCTCCACAAAACTTTGACTTGAGGTATAACCTTGGAGCGTAGAATATGATCCTTCTTATCCAAGATTTTAACAGGTAACTCTTCATATGTTAAATCTTCCTTTATCTCGTCTTGTTCTAATTCAATAATGTGGTTCAGGTCTTTCACATATTTACGTAACATAGATATGTAGAAAACGTTATGAACATGAGATATACTTGGCGGTAAGGCGAGTTTATAGGCCACAGTTCCTACTCGTTCGAGGATTATAAATGGGCCAATGAATCGAGGATTGAGTTTTTCTCTCTTTCCAAATCTTGTAACTCCTTTCCATGGAGCAACACGTAACAACACATGATCTCCAATATTGAATTCCACGTCCTTTCGATGAAGATCAGCATAACTCTTTTGTCGATCTTGTTAGGTTTTTATACGTTGTCGGATTGTTTGAATCTTTTTCGTAGTCATACGTACCAAATCCGATCCCAACAACGTTGTTTCACCCACCTCATCCCAGCATATTGGAGAATGACACTTTCTTCCATACAACGCCTCAAATGGAGCCATGCCAATACTTTCTTGATAACTATTGTTGTGAAAACTCCACCAATGGTAAGAACTTGTCCCAACTTCCTTGAAGTCAAGGACACGAGTCTTAATAAATCCTCAAGAGTTTGAATAGTCCTCTCCGATTGTCCGTCTGCTTTGAGGATGATACGCCGAAACTAAATCGTAAATCGCCGCCCATAGCTTTTTGCAAACTAACCCAAAATCTTGAAGTGAATCTTGGGTCTCGATCGTAAACTATGGATACTAGCATACCATGCAGTCTTACAATCTTCGCTTATGTACATACTAAAGAAGACGTTCAAGTGTATAAGTTTCTCGTATCGGTAAGAAATGAGCGGACTTGGTCAATATATCAACAATGACCCAAATCGCATCTATGCCTTGAGAAACCTTGGGAAGACCAGTAACGAAATCCATGGTAATGTGCTCCCATTTCCATTCTGGAATTTCAAGTGGTTGCAATAGAACTTTTGGCACTTGATGCTCCGCCTTGACTCGTTGAAAAGTTAGACACCTTGAGATAAACAACGCTATCTCTCTCTTCATATTGCTCCACCAAAATGTATGTCGAAGATCACGATACATTTTGGTACTTCCAAGATGGATTGCAAACGGTGTGTTGTACGTCTCCATCATGATTTTATACTTCAAATCAGAATCGTTAGGAACACAAAGTCTAGAGTTGACTCGAAGTATTCCTTCTTCATCGATTCTTGCTTCTGGAATAGCACTATCTTGTACTTTCTTCCTCATACGTATCGCCTCGTGTCCGTAGGCTTGAAATTTTTAACTTTTATCGATTAAAGTTGGTTCCACTCGTATATTCGCCATCATCACATGGGTCCCTAGAGTCTTTAACTCTATTTCCATTCTTTCCAAGTCATACACAATGGGCCTTTGCGTTGACAATAATGCACTGCATTCAGATATGATCTTCTACTCAATGCGTCAGCTACTACGTTCGCTTTTCCAGGATGGTATTGGATGGTATGATCATAATCTTTCAACAAATCAAGCCATCATCGTTGCCACATGTTGAGTTCCTTTTGAGTGAAGAAATATTTGAGGCTTTTATGATCCGTATAGATCTCCACCTTCTCTCCATACAGGTAATGCCTCCAAATCTTAAGTGCGAAGACAACAACTGCCAACTCTAGATCAGAAGTAGGATAATTCCTCTCATATTCTTTGAGTTTTCGTGAGGCATAGGCTATGACTTTCTCATGTTGCATGAGAACACATCCTAACCCTTTGCCTGAAGCATCATTGTAAATGACAAATCCCTCCGTGCTAGATGATATTGTCAGAACAGGTGCTGAAATGAGTCTCCTCTTGAATTCTTGAAAACTCTTCTCATATTCCTCGCTCCAACCGAATTTTGTATCTTTTTTGAGTCAGTTGCGTTAATGGAGTAGCAATTCGAGAAAACCTTTCTACGAATCTCTGATAATAACCGGCTAAGCCGAGAAAGCTACGTACTTCAGTTACTGACTTAGGTTGCTCCCAACTTTGAATTGCTTCAATCTTTGCCGGGTCAACAGATATTACATGTTTTGATATTACGTGCCCAAGGAATTCTACTTCCTCAAGACATAACTCGCATTTCTTCAACTTGACATATAACTTGTTTTCACGAAGCTTTTGAAGTATCAGCCTCAAGTGTTGCTCATGGTCTTCACGGGTTTTGGAATAAATGAGGATGTCATCAATAAAGACGACCACAAAGTGATACAAATATTCCTTGAATACTCGGTTCATCATATCCATGAAAGGCGGCGGAGCATTAGTCAATCCAAAAGACATGATTAGAATTCATAATGCCCGTCTTCGAAGTTCTCGAAAGCGATCTTTGAATGTCATCAGTTTTAATCTTCAATTGATGATATCTAGAATGAAGATCGATCTTTGAAAAGAATTTGGCGCTGTAAGACCCCAACTTTTATGACTAAATATGATTTTTCTATAATTATAATTTTTGAATATTATGGAATGAATTTATTATAATGTTATAGTTGTGGGTAGTATTTATAAATTTTGCAAAGTATGCAAGTTGTTATATTATATTCGATTGGTCGGGGAATATTCATTTTAGCAGGGAATATTCGTACAACGGCGCAATCATTGGTGGATCCCATAACAGAATTATTGTCGGATTGAGAAAACGACAAAAATATTTTTATGAAAATAACTATGGAAGTTTTACCTACATTCTTCGTTGAACTACTCGGTAGTAAAAATATAGTAATACGCGTGGTTGTATAGTAGCACACGGTATTGATTATTGATGCTTACGTGAGAAGTCACTCAGTTATACTCAATTATTGCTATAATAATTGTTGCATCATATCTCTCATATTATTGATTCGATTATTGTCACAATATCATCTGCATTATATGATATATTATTAAATCAATAATTGAGATGACAAAGTTATTCATATTATTAAATTGTAATATTTACAATGTCTAGAAGTTCAGCCAAGGAGAGGTTTGGTCACCTAATTGCGCGCCAATAGGGAGAAATCCTTATTGGAAAGCCCCCTCTTTCTTGGGAACGACCTGGTTGTTAAATATTGTGAGTTATGATATTAATGATGAATAAGTTCGTGTTGATTAAAGATGAATTTGATAGTTCCATTGTGTTGGGATTATTAGTGTTAGTGGTAATCGACATCTATTCCGATGATAATTGATGTCTGAGGGTTATATTGATAAATCGGGGAATTTATCGGATAAATGAGCAATTAATTGCTACTAATTCACATGCTTATATAACTATTTGTTCACATGTGTGTACTATTGAATCACATTCTTATACTATTAGGGGAGTTGGTGCAAGATTGATAATACTTGCATGATTAAATTAAAGATGGAGGTATAGATAGAGGTACTATACCGTAATTTGTATTTTCACATGATTATAACTATTGATTCACATGATTGAACTATTGATTCACATTATTTACTATTAGGGGAGGTGGTGCAAGTTTGATAATACTTGCAGGACTAAATTAAAAATGAAAGAAAAGTTAGAGGTATTGTACTGTAATTTTTTGAGCCCCAAAACATGCAATTATCGAAACTATATTTTTCTATAAATAGAAGCTCATTCTTCCTTCATTTCTTACCAATTCACTAAAGCTATAGAGCAATTATTATAGAGAGAAATTATAGAGAGTTTTATAGAGAGAAAATCTATAAGGAAGAGAAGCTCTGCTACCTCACTATTTCAAAGATCCAGCTTCTTACGAGGTAAAGGGTATTATTCCTTTTGTATTCATGAAGAGAACTTCAGTTATTCCATTCTTTATTATTTTGTTGGAATAACTCAGATACGTACTACCCTATACTTGGTGAAATTCTTCTGTTATTCCATTCTTTATTATTTTGTTGGAATAACCTGTATACGCAGGCTACCCTATATGTAAGACCCCAACTTTTATGAATAAAAATATATTTTCTATAAATATTATTTTGAATATTATGGAATAAATTTGATATAATGTTATATTATGGGTAATATTTATAAATTTTGTAAAGTACGCATGTTGTTATATAATATTCGATTGGTCGGGGAATATTCATTTTAAACAGGGAATATTCGTACGACGGCACAATCATTGGTGGACCCCACAACGGAATTATTGTCTGATTGAGAAAATGACAAAAATATTTTTATGAAAATAACGGCGGAAGTTTTACCGTTAACTGTTGAAACACCCGATGTTAAAAGTACAGGAATACGCGTGGTTACATAGTAGCACATGGTATTTGTGACAACCCCAAAATAGGTCCATTCCATCCGACCCATTCTGAGTCGCCAATAACATGGTACAGAAATAACTACAACTTTATTGTTACAACATATAAACTGTGAGTTTAAATACAGATATTTCCATCTGCATAAATATCCACATACAAATAAATCCTCATCATAATTATTGATACATTATTTTATAAAATGGTGAGGACTACTAAACAACTCTCTAAAACCATCATTCCATACCCCGACTCGTACTCGCTACATTCTCGCCTCCCCGAGAAGAAAAATGGAACAAAAAAGGAAAAGGGTGAGCTCAACTAGCCCAAAGAAGAATATTATGACTAAGATAATATACAACAAATTATCGTTAGTCTTCAACAGGAAAAAATTTAATAGAATACAATGAGATGACAAGTTTTAAATCAATACTCGCAATGAAAAATATTAATTCATAGAAGAGTTACGTAGAGGATGAAATCTACTAATATCTATGAATTTAA
Source organism: Panax ginseng (assembly GCA_020205605.1). Lineage (NCBI taxonomy): Eukaryota > Viridiplantae > Streptophyta > Magnoliopsida > Apiales > Araliaceae > Panax > Panax ginseng. Next base: position 15,336,909 of record CM035131.1, on the reverse strand, counting down.
CGAGTCCATCATCAATATTTTTATCCTCGTAACATCAATCAATGCACTTCTTGAATCATAAATTCATCTTTTGCTCTGAAGCCAAGGATATTCATCAATTGGTCATGTTCATCTAAACACTGCTCATCTTTGCACTACACGGGCAAAAGATATTCATCGAAATCATTCATCTTTGCACTACGGCCAAAGATATTCAATAATATCATCATTTAAGACCGAGGATGATGAAAAATATTTTTAAAGAAACGAATCCAAAGAAACAAAATGACAAGGATTAAGGATTAAGGATTCGTATTTTGTTTTATCCACGTCCAAAAATACCTCAAAAATAATCATAGTGGTGTAAAATTCAAGAATGATCAAAACATGGATACAATCAAAACTAGTATCCGTAATAGATATTTTGACGAAAAAGAAAAATTTTCATTTTTCGATGAATAGTCTTAGTGATTCGTGAATAATACTGAGTATAATGAATAAAGCCGAGTATCGTGAATAAGAACTCCGATACTAAAAAGTTCTAAATTTGATTAAAAGTTCAGATAAATACTTGACATAATGATATTAGAATAAATAATATCATTAAAAAAAAATATCCACTACCTCGGAAAGACAATGCTTTAACTAAAATAATCGGATATAAAGCTATAACTTGAACTTTCATCAGATATAGCAATACTCAAAGTATACTCAAAATACTCACAAGAATATGCTCGACAATATAGAGAGAAAACTTGATTTACGGTGTGATTTTCAATTCTAACCTAAGCACCTATTTATGTAAAATTGCTTAGAACACCAAAGCGAAAAATTTAATAAATTAATAATATATTAATTAATATTCCTACGCCAACATTTGAAGAACTGAAATCAGTCATTAACATCACATGCAAGAGCCACCATTAATGCCAAAACGTTTTTCTTATTTAAATTATTTTAAACTTCCAAAATTAATTATTTTGAGCTTCTAACTTCAATAATTCACAATAAATAGCCCTTTTGTCGAGAAAAATTCAAATCTCGCGAATTTTTATAGGAAATTCAATTCTATACAACTTTGTAAAAAGGAAGTTTTCCAAATTCCAAATGTAAATTGACCAAATCCACAAACCAAGCGATTTTACGATATATAATCAAATTTCACCAAGAAATGGGGTCCACCGATTATGAAAAATATGTTTTAAATATTTTTGGTAACAAAATACTCCTCCTCCACATATACTCATATATCCCACATTCATCGTAAAAATATCATCATTATTATATTATTAAAATATAATAATATATTTAAATAATTATTGTATCGAAAAAGATAAAATTTCAATTTTCAACAATTGTCACATTAAAATTTTCTCCATCTATATCCACATAAAATCAATATTTTCCTCATCATATGAATCAATAATTAATTATTCACAAATAATATTACAGAATCACAATATTGATAACCAGTGCGCCTTCGGAGGAAGAGGGGGCTTTCCAATAAGAATTTCTCCTTCATCTTGGCCGCAAATTAGGTGACCAAACCTCTCCTTAGATAGAACTTTCTAGACATTGCCAATAATGTTATCTAATAATATTATTCAGATAATATGAATTATTGCTTTGATAATAAAAAATACTTGTGTAATGACAATTATCAAAGCAACAACAATATAAAATATCAACGCAAAGAATTAATAAAATATTGAATAAGAATTATCGTAACCATTATTGAGTAGTGCCTTCTTACGTAGAGTCAATAATTGGTACAATACTGTGGTGCCATCTTGTCAAACAACGCCAGACATCGTGTTTTAACCACCGTATTCCAACAAAATAAATCGGTAATAACTACTGCCGCTATTTTTAAATAACTTATATTTGTCGCTTTCTTCCTTCAATCGCTTTCCGTTATGGGGCCCCACACATATCATCGCTACAGTCGCATTTAATATTCCCCGGCAAAGCATTTAATATTCCACGACCAAACGAATATTACTCGACAACAATGAATATTTTATAACCATCACTTATTTTGTAAAATTTATGCATTTTACCCATAACTAACCACATTAATCAAATCAACCCTTACTATTTCAAAATAATAAATAAAGGAAATTCCATTTTATTTATAAAAAATTCGGGGTCTTACAACCTCCCCTCCTTATGAAATTTAGTCCTCGAAATTGACGTACGTACCTGGTGTTTCGAAAAGATGAAGATACCTCGCTTTCATTTCCGTTTCCAACTCTCAGGTCATTTCCTCTATAGCATGGTTTCTCCACAAAACTTTAACATATGGTATGACCTTTACGCGTAGGACATACTCCTTCATATCCAAGATCTTGACAGGTACCTCTTCATACGTTAAGTCTTCACTATCTCATCGTGCAGGTTCTAACTCAATGATGTTATTCTAAGTCGTCCACATATTTACGTAACATCCAGACGTAAAAAATGTTATAAACACGCGACATACTTGGTAGTAAAAAGCAGTCTATAGGCCACATTTCTACTCGATCGAGTATGAATTAATAAATCGAAGGTTTGAGCTTTCTTCTTCATTGACTCTTACTTCTAAAATAACGCCTTTATTGCACCTTCTTCTTTATATTCATCACCTTCCGGTGCAGTTTTGAAATGACTTTAACATTATCGATTAAAGTCGATTCTACTCGTATATCATCACGTGAGTTCCTAGAGTCTTTAACTCTATCTTCATCATTTTTAAGTTATACGAAATGAGTCTTTGTGTTATCAACATCGCACTTGTAAACGCATACGATCTTCTACTCAACCCGTCAGCTACCACGTTCGCTCTTCTACGATAATATTGAATGGTACGATCATAATCTTCAACAGCTCGAGCCAACGTCTTAAAGCGCATGATACGTTCATTTAGTTAAAGAAATATCCGAGGGTTTAGGAAATAGGTTTTATCTTAGATCAATACAAAATTCGATTTCTTTTCTGCAGGTAGGCTAGGAAGTCATCGAGATTACGTCGAAAATTTATTAACGATAGAAATATCATTCAAAATCGTGACTCTCATCCAAAACTTGATAAAGACGTCACATTGATACCTAACAACTTGCCATCGTCATTCACAACGCCTCTTACGAAAAGTCCGCTTCGTGCATTTCACACAAGTGAAGTCAACAACGAAAGGCTCGAGGGCTCTTTACTTATGGCTTGATATGACAATGATTGACTTTAGTGGTTTGGTTATTTTGAATTCGCATAATAGGTTGGTTAGGAGTATGAAAGCTAAAAACCTTACAAAAGCATGATGAGTAGTTAACCAATCGATTCCAAAAATCACATCCATGCAAATATTTTCAAAGAGATAAGATCGACGAGTAACGTCCAAAGTGTTGATTTGAATCAAACAAGATTTATAAATAAGAGAGGTAACGAAGGCTCCCTACTTAATGAAGTTTCAACCAATAAGTCAAAGTTTAACTTCTCAGAGTCAAATTTAAACGTTGAACACAACTGGGTGAAATAAAAGAGTGAGTAGAATCCCATCTAACACGGTATAGACTTCGCAAGAACTTATGATTAACTTACCCGTGATAATTTTATTCAGGTTCCTCGTCACAAAAAAAATGCTCTCTCTTAAACTACCGGCTTTGGCTTGTCTGGGACATCCTTTTGAGTCACCGTCCCCGCTGAACTATGTTTTGCTACCGTACAATCGCGAGCGATATGTCCTTCCTTTCCACAATTATAGCATACCTTGAACTGTTGTGGGAAGTTTGGACTGATATGTCCTTTTTTCCCGCATTTGTAGCATATGACCGGTGGTCGTTCCCCTCCCTTGGAACCATTTGCTGTTGGTGCTGACGTCTTCACAATGTCATTGTTGAATCTCCTCTTTTTAAAATCTCTCTTCGACTCGCTTCTTCTATTTTCATGGTCACGATTACCACCAGAGTGGTTACCGCTTTTGTCTAAATGTTTTCCTCCCCGCTGATTTTCATTACTCACGATCGCCGCCTTATTGGTATGACCACTCGGTTGCGGTCCCTTGTTGAACGTACTCGTTATCTCGCTCTAATAATTGAGCCATGTTTACAACATCTGAATATAAAGAAAATTTATAAGAGATAAGATATTGTCCGAATCTCGGGTTTTAGACCCTCGAAACATACGCTGTCATTCGTTCCTCATTTTCCACCAAATGAGGTGCAAACTGGACAACTCCGCAAACTTCGCCATGATCGAGACACCGCCATGTTGTTCTCGCTCAGGTCCTAATAAACTCTACTTCCTTCATATACGAACACTTTCGTGAAAGTATTTGTCATTAAATAGTTTTTGAACGCTCTCCCAAGACATCTTTGAAAGACAAATGGATGAGTACGCTTCACGATTCCCACCAAGATGATGCCGCCACGGGAACATAAAGGTGGCGAATGGAACCTTCTATTCTCCGCATCCCAAGACATCGAATATCTTGGTAATTTGCTTGACCCACATTTACGCCTTGATCGGATCCGCTTTCCATAGAAATCTGGTGGTCCCAACTCCTTGAATCGCTTGGTATGTGATGCATCGCAGCATTCTTATCATTTCCACCGAATTATGGATGAGGCGCCTTTGCTGTTGTTGCATGAATTGCTCCTTAAACTTCTTAGCGGTGGCCAGTCCAAGAGTTATCAATGTTTCTACACCAGATTTTGGATGAGTGAGTGCGCCTTCGCTTTGTTGTTGCATGAATTGCATAAAGCCTCCGACCATCCCATCATTCACCATTTCATCGGTGTTATTATTTTCATGAGGATTATTGTCCTCCTGGTTGCATATTATCCTCGATTATTGATCATGGAGACTCAACGGCCTCCTGTGCTCCATTCTTATCTCAACATTTTCTGATACCATTTTCAAATCTCGCCACAAAACAAGGGTTAATCAAACAAATTAACATATCACATAAAATCCTATATATTATGACCAAGACTAACAAATAAGCTTAGGTAGGACACACTTTAGCGAAGGATTTACTCGTCTCTCTCCCTCCTAGTTCTATTCCCCGATCTCCGCCATGCACCATATCCCTAAGCTCGATACCAACCGCGACAACCCCAAAATAGGTATATTCCATCCCACCCATTCCGAAGTCGCCAATAACATGGTGCGAAATAACTACAACTTTATTGTTACAACATATAAATCTGTGAGTTTAAATACGAGATATTTCCATCTGACAATATCCACATACAAATAAATCCTCATCATAATTATTGATACATTATTTTACAAAATGGTGAGGACTACTAAACAACTCTCTAAAACCATCATTCCATACCCCAGACTGCATTCGCTTCATTCTCGCCTCTGAGAAGAAAAATGGAACAAAAAGGAAAAGGGTGAGCTCAACTAGCCCAAAGAAAGAATATTATGACTAAGATAATATACAACAAATTATCGTCAGTCTTCAACAGGAAAAATTTAATAGAATACAATAGACAACAAGTTTTAAATCAATACTGCAATGGAAAATATTAATTCATAGTAAGAGTTACGTAGAGGATGAAATCTACTAATATCTATGAATTTAACAAATCCATCATCAATATTTTTATCCTCGTAACATCAATCAATGCACTTCTTGAATCATATATTCATCCTCAGACTACAGTGCCAATGATATTCATCAATTGGTCATGTTCATCTAAACACTGCTCATCTTTGCACTACGGCCAAAGATATTCATCGAAATCATTCATCTTTGCACTTACTGTGCCAAAGATATTCAATAATATCATCATTTAAGACCGAGGATGATGAAAATATTTTTAAAGAAAAGCGAATCCAAAGGAAACAAAATGACAAGGATTAAGGATTAAGGATTCGTACTTTGTTTTATCCACGTCCAAAAATACCTCAAAAATAATCATAGTGGTGTAAAATTCAAGAATGATCAAAACATGGATACAATCAAAACTAGTATCCAGAATAGATATTTTGGATGAAAAGAAAAATTTTCATTTTTCAATTGAATAAAGGCCGATTCGTGAATAAGATCAGATATCGTGAATAAAGTACCAGATCGTGAATAAGAACTCCCCGACACTAAAAGTTCTAAATTTGATTAAAAAGTGCAGATAAATACTTGCATAATGATATTAGAATAAATAATATCATTAAAAAAATAATATCCCTTACCTCGGAAAGACAAGATTTAACCTAATCTTCGGATATAAAGCTATAACTCAAACTTTCACCAGATAAAGCAATACTCAAAGTATACTCAAAATACTCACAAGAATATACTCGATAATATAGAGAGAAAACTTCAGCTTACGGTGTGATTTTCAAATCTAACCTAAGACCCTATTTATAGAAATTGCTTAGAACACCAAAAAGCGAAAAATTTAATAAATTAATAATATATTAATTAATATTCCCACGCCAACATTTGAAGAACTGAAATCACTATTAACATCACATGCAAGACCCACCATTAATGCCAAAAACGTTTTTCTTATTTAAATTATTTTAAACTTCCAAAATTAATTATTTGAACTTGAACTTCAATAATTCACAATAAATAGCCCTTTTATCGAAAAAATTCAAATCTCGCTAATTTTATATAGGAAATTCAATTCTCTACAACTTTGCAAAAGGAAGTTTTTCCAAATTCAAATGAAATTGACCGAAATCCACAAATCCAGGCGATTTTACGACTATAATCAAATTTCAATCAAGAAATGGGGTCCACCGACATGAAAAATATGTTTTAAATATTTTGGTAATAAAAATACTCCTCCTCCACATATACTCATATATCCCACATTCATCGTAAAAATATCATCATTATTATATTATTAAAATATAATAATATATTTAAATAATTATTGTATCGAGAAAAGATAAAATTTCAATTTTCAACAATTGTCACATTAAAAATTTTCTCCATCTATATCCACATAAAATCAATATTTTCCTCATCATATGAATCAATAATTAATTATTCACAAATAATATTACAGAATCACAATATCGACAACCAGTGCAGCTTCCTTGGAAAGAGGGGCTTTCAATAAGAATTTCTCCTTACCTGGCGCGCAATTAGGTGACCAAACCTCTCCTTAGATGTAACTTTCTAGACATTGCCAATAATGTTATCTAATAATATTATTCAGATAATATGAATTATTGCTTCGATAATGAAAAATAATCGTGTAATGACATTTATCAAACAACAACAATATAAAATATCAACGCAACAATTAATAAAATAATTGAATGAAGAATTATCGTAACCATTATTGAGTAGTGCCTTCTTACGTAAAAGTCAATAATTGGTGCAATACTGCAATGCTATCATCTTGTGCAACAACGCCAGACATCGTGTTTTTAACCAACGGGTATTCCAACAAAGTAAAACTTAATAACTACTACCGTTATTTTTAAACAACTTATATTTGTCGCTTTCTTCCTCCAATCGCTTTTCAGTTATGGGGCTCACACATGGTCATTTTACTCATCGCATTTAATATTCCCAACAAGATTTAATATTCCACGACCAAACGAATATTCCCCGACAACAATGAATATTTTATAACCACTTGCTTATTTTGTAAAATTTGCGCATTTTACCCATAACTAACCACATTAATCAAATCAACCCTTACTATTTCAAAATAATAAATAAAGGAAATTCCATTTTATTTATAAAAAATTCGGGGTCTTACAGTATTGATTATTGATGCTTACGTGAGAAGTCACTCAGTTTTGTTCAATTATTGCTTCAGTAGTTGTTGCATAGTATCTCACGTTAATTTATTCAATTATTGTTGATATTTTATAATTGAGATGACAAAGTTATTAATATTATTATTTGAATTATTAACGATGTCTAGAAGTTCTGCCAAGGAGAGGTTTGGTCACCTAATTACGCGCCAATATGGAGAAATCCTTATTGAAAAGCCCCCTCTTTCCTGGGAACGACCTATTCGATTAATAGTGTGAATAATAATAATGATGATGAAGTTTTATTTTATTAGTATTATTAATGTAATAAAACAGAAAAGCTTTTTATATACAACAAAATACTTTTATAAAGTTATTCGCTTTTATTAGGCTAATAGTAAAATCTTTTTTATATAAAATGTAATACTTTTATAAAGTTATTCGCTTTATTAGATAATAATTAGAATATATTATATTTTATTATGCATAGTGTTTGCATAAGGCTGCATAGTATTTGCATAGTAAAATCTTTTTAAAAGTTATTTATTTTATTAGATTATAAATAGAATATATTATATTTCATTGTAAACCAATACGACCGTCTGCTTAAAGTAAATCGATCCGGACCGCTTTCATAGATTGGTTACTTATTCATCCATTCTTCTATAAATAAGCTCATTCCTTCATTATTTCTTACGAATTCAATTGAAACTCTAGAGAAAGAAACCGTAGAGAATTATTCTTCTATCTTGGCGTATTTCTTTAGTGTTTAAGAAAGCTTTGAAGCGTAGTGCAAGTTTCTTCAAGATATCTCCGCCTACCGGTTCGAGTACTCTTCTTTATAAGTTAAGGGGTATTATTTTTTCATATTCATGAAGAGAACTTTTGTTATTACATTCTTTATTATTCTGTTGGAATAATCTGTATACGCGGTCTACCCTATACTTGGTGATTTCTATTGTTATTCTATTCGTTATTATTACATTTGAAACATTTTGTTCATGCATGCGTTTTACACGACTGGTTTCGTCTTTATTATTCTCCGCTGAATATCCTCATGCATGCATTTTACTGGACGGACTGGTTCCGTCTTTATTATTCTATTGAAATATCCTGTCTGTGCGTTTTACGCCGGACCTGATTCCGTTATTTATTATTTTGTTGGAATAACCTGTCTATACGAAGTACTACATGCATGGTGATTTCTTTTGTTATTCTATTCTTTATTATACTCAGTTGGTTAAAGTTTTGACTTTTATACTCCATGAAATTAGTGGAATATCCTTGATATTTGCGCTTCATCCAGTATCTTTCATGGAAATATTCTTCTGAGCATTCTTAAATTTTACTCTACAAAGAAGTATCATGTTGGCAATTTGGACGTTATTAGTTCCTGGATAAATTAATTCTTGAACTTGTTTTATTGAATTCTTATAATATTGTCATCATCCTCATGTTTATATTTTGTTAAAAATCATCTGTGGCCTGTAGTGCATAGATGGACTTGGTATGATTATGACCAGGGATTATTCGGTGTAATCATGACCGTAATGTTACAAATGATGTGGTAAAAGTCCTTATTGGCCCGTATTGCATTGATGGACAGTTGTTGGCATGATCATGACCATTGATGAATACACGAATATCCTCAGCCCGTAGTGCATGGATAATTTGTGGTCGTGATACTAATGAATATCCTTGGCCATAGTGCAGGGATGATGTGGTTTATTTATTAAAATTGAGTCCCAAATGATAAAAGTGATGAAAAACCTTTAAATCATAAAAGATAGTAGATTTTATTCTCTACTTGACTCTTTTAATGGATTGTATGTTAAATTCTGCGCTTAAACTTGATGTCTATTGTATTTTATCGGTTTAACATCATTGAAGACTAATGATAATTTATTTTGCATTATCTTAGTCATAATATTTCTTCTTGGGCTAGTTGAGCTCACCATTTCTTTCTTCATTATCTCTTGAAATGAAAACATAAGCTAGGACTAGTCGAGGAACCGGAGTGATGGTCCGGATGATAGTATTAGTAGTCCTCACTATTCTCATAAATAGTGTGACAATAAATGTAATGAGGATTTATTCTGAGAGTAAATATTGTCTAGAAGACAATATTTGTATTAAAACTCACAACTTTCTTGTTGTATATTAAAGATTGTATTTGTATTCTGTACCATGTATTTGACGACTCGTAATAGGTTATGTATACCTATTTTGGGGTGTCACAAATTAATATCAAAGCTTAGGATATGATCCTCAGGCTAAGATGTGAGATGTTAACTAGGAGGAGATGTAAGACCCCAAATTATTAATAAATGAAATTTATTTTCCCTATTTATTATTTTGAAATAGTAAGGGGTTGATATGATTAATGTGTAAAGTTATGGGTAAAATACATAAATATTTCAATAAACAAGTGGTTATAAAATATTCATTATTGTTTGGGAATATTCGTTTGGTGCGTGGAATATTCAAATCTGTCGGAGAATATTCGCATGCAATGTAGCGATCTTTTTGTGGGCCCCATAACTGAAAGCGATTGGATGAAGAAAACGACAAATATAAGTTGTTTATAAATAACGTCAGTAGTTGTTATTCTGATTATCTCATTGGAATACCCGTGGTTAAAACACACTAATACGCGTTGTTGAGCAATGAAGACACGGTATTGCACCAATTATTGATTCTTACGTAAGAAGCCTTTACTCAATAATTATTACAAAGAATTAATTTATTCAAGATTTTATTTTATTGATTCAATAATTCTTTGCATTGATATTTTATATTATTTGTTGTTTCAATAATTGTCACTACACAAGATTTTCCATTATCGAAGCAATAATTCATATTATCTGAATAATATTATTAGAAAACATTATTGGCAATGTCTAGAAAGTTACATCTAAGGAGAGGTTTGGTCACTTTAATTGCGCAGCCAAGAAGGAGAGATTCTTATTGGAAAGCCCTCTCTCTTCCTGAACTACTGGTTGCCCGATCTTGTGATTCTGTAATATTATTTGTGAATAATTAATTATTGATTTATATGATGAGGAAAATATTGATTTTATGTGGATATAGATGGAGAAATTTTTAATGTAACAATTGTTGAAAATTAATATTTTATCTTTTTCCGATAAAATAATTCATTTAAATATATTATTTTAATAATATATTAATTGGTGATATTTTATATAATGAATGTGGGATATATGAGTATATGAGGAGGAAGAATATTTTTGTGGCATTAAATGTTTAACACATATTTTGTGTGTTGGTGGACACAATTATTGACCAAAAATTTGATTATAACTTTCAGAAATCGCTTTGCTTATGGATTTCCTGTCAATTTTTTGTTTGGAATTTAGAAAAACTTTCTTCTGCAAAGTTGTAGAGAATTGAATTTCCTATAAAAAGTCGCGAGATTCAAATTTTCTGATAAAAGGGCTATTTATTATGAATTATTGAAGTTCCGAAGCTCCGAAATAATTAATTTTTGAAGTTTAAAATATTTTTAATATGAAAAACATTTTTGGTGATTTGAGTGTGGGTCTTGCATGTGTTTTAATAGCTGAATTCAGATGCTTGATGCGTAGGAAGTTGTATAAATAATAATAATATTATTAAATTAAATTTTCTACTTTGGTGTTCTAAGCATTTACCTATAAATAGGGTGCTTAAGTTAGAATTGAGAATCACACCAGAAACTGAAGTTTTCTCTCTCTATATTATCGAGCGTATTCTTGTGAGTATTTTGAGTATACTTTGAGTATTGCTATACTCTGCAAGTTCAAGTCATAGCCTATATCCTGTTTCAACTAGAAGATTGACTTTCGAGGTAAGGGATGTTATTTTATTCAAAATGATATTATTTCTTCAATATCATTATCTTTGAAATATTAGTTGGAAATTTTTATCAAATTTGAAATTTTTTTCATGTCGGGGTTACTATTTATGAGTTACTATTCACGAGTTACTATTCATGAATTACTATTCATTTAGTCTTATTCACGGCGTGAAGATGTTTTTTTGTGAAATTTCTATCTTTTGGTATCGAGTTACTATTCACGATACGACACTATTCACGTGTACGACCTTTATTCACGAATCTGACGGTATTCAATTTAAAAATGAAATTTCTTCTTTTTGTCCAAAATATCTATTATGGATACTAGCTTTGATTGTATCCATGTTTTGATCATTCTTGAATTTTACTCCACTTTGATTACTTATGAAGTATTTTTGAACTTGGATTATTTAAAATACTGAATCCTTAATATTTGTTCTTTTGTTTCCATTGGGATTCGCTTCCTTTAAAATATTTTTCATCATCCTCGGTCCTAAATGATGATATTCTTGAATATCTTTGGCCCGTAGGTGCAAAGATGAATGATTTCTTGATGAATATTTTTGGCTCGTAGTGCAAAGATGAACACGTGTTGGGATGAACATGACCGATGATTAATATATTTGGCCGTGGTGCAAAGATGAACAGGTGTTTAGATGAACATGACCAATCGATGAATATCTTCGGGCTCAGAGTGCAAAGATGAATATTTGATTCGGATATATATTGATTGATGTTACGAGGATAAAATATCGACGATGAACTTTTAAATTCATATATAGAAGATAGTAGTTTGCATTCTCTACTTAACTCTTCTAATGAATTATTATTTCTCACTGCGAAGATTGATTTAAAAGCGGTTTGTCTATTGTATTCTATTAGATTTTTCCCTGTTGGAGACTAACGATAATTTGTTGTATATTATCTTAGTCATAATATTCTTTACTAGGCTAGTTGAGCTCACCCTTTTCCTTTTTGTTCCATTTTTTCTTCTCGGGGAGGCGAGAATGTAATGAAGCACGAGTTGGGGTATGGAATGATGGTTATAGAGAGAGTTGTTTAGTAGTCCTCACCATTTTGTAAAATAATGTATAAATAATTGTGATGAGGATTTATTTGGGTATGTATATTGTCTGAAGACAATAATTATATTTAAACTCACAGATATATGTTATGTCGTATTTTCACGACAAATGTATTAATAAAGTTGTAGTTATTTCGCACCATGTATTTGGCGACTTCGAATGGGTTGGATGGAATGGACCTATTTTGGGGGCGTCCACGGGAGAGACGGGAATTCTTTCGCTAGTATGACCTACCTAAGTTTATTTGATATTTAATTGGTCGGTCGAGTATAGGGATAATATGTGATATGTTAATTAACCCTTGTTTTGTGGCGGTGTTTTAAAAATGGCATCCGAGAATGTTAAGAACATCAATGGAGCACGAGACCGCTGAGTCTCCACGGATCAATAACCGTGAGACAATGTGCATCGTGAAGGCGACAATCCTCTTTAAAACAACAACACTTGACCAAATGATGAACGATGGAATGTTACGAGGCTTCATGCAATTCATGCAACATCAGGTGAGAAGCGGCTCCACGTCCAAAATGCGAGTGGAAACACTGGCAACTCTCGGACGGCCACCGCCAAATAGCAGATTCGAGGCTGGGACCACCGAGTTTTTTGGAGAGCCAAAACCACTTAAGGCGAGACATGGATAAAACAGATCAACAAGATATTTGATGTCTTGGGTTGCTCAGAGGAGTAAAGGTTCCTTTGCACCTTCATGTTATGCGGTAGGCGGATTACTAGTGGGAATCTGTAAAGCGTACTCAACCTGCCGCACTGAAGATATCTTGGAAAAAGTTTCAAGAACTGTTCAACGACAAGTACTTTCCCGAAAGTATTCGTCACATGAAAGAGGTAGAGTTCATTAAATTGGAGCAAAACAACATGACCGTGTCGCAGTACGAAGCCAAGTTTGCCGAGTTGTCCTGGTTTGCGTCCCATTTGGTTGATAATGAGGAGAGAATGACGCAAATATTTTTAAGAGGTTTGAAACCCGAGATACGTCAATATCTTATCTCTCATAAACTGTGTTTGTATTCAGATGTTGTTAATATGGCTCAGTTATTGGAGCGCGATAATGAGTCAACCTAACCAAAAGAGAGCAGCCGGCAAAATGATAATACCAGTGATAACAGTCATCGAATCGGTGACAATAAGCGTGAAGGGAATCAACATGCCAGAAATGGTAACCAATTCGATGGTAATCATGGCCAAGGAAATAAGAATGGACATTTCAAGAAGAGGAGATTCAACAATGATGGAAAGACGTCAAAGATCAAAGACTCGTCGTTAAGGATGGAGAGCGACCACCTATCATATACTTCAAATGAGGAGGAGGGACACATCGGTCAAACTGTATGGATCTTGCCGTCAAAGCATGTTATAATTGTGGAAGAGAGGTCACTGGCCCGATTTTGTCGCTCACCGAAGACAAGTTCAATTTAGGATGGAGGCACCAAAGGACGCCCGAAAAAGTCAAAGCCAAGTAGTGCAAGAGGAGGCGTTTGTCGTGACCTCCCAGAAAGCAAGGAACCCAAATGAGGTCATCACGGGTAAGCTTATCATAATCTCTAGCGAAGTATATACCTTATTTGATACTGGTTCTAACAATTAATTTATTTCTCCTACTTGCGCTCAACGTTTAAATTTGACTCCGGAGAAATTGGACTTTGACTTATCTGTTGAAACTTCGTTAGGAGAAACCTTCATTACAACCACTGTTTATAAGCCTTGTTTGGTTCAAATCGGTACCCTCATATTACCTGTCGATCTTATTTCATTGAAAATACTTGCATTTGACGTAATTCTAGGGATTAATTGGTTAACTACTCATCATGCAAAAATTGATTGTTTTCGTAAGGTTGTTAGCTTTCATATTCCTAACCAACCTATTATGCGAATTCAAGCAACCAAATCATTAAAATCAATCACCGTCATCTCAAGCCATAAAGCTATTCATTTATTGAAAACGGATGTCAAGCTTTCTTAGCTCATGTCACTTGGATCTAAACAAAAATACGCCGGTTTTGAATGATATTTCTATTGTTAATGAATTTTCCGACGTATTCTCGAAGAACTTCCTTCCTACCTACCCCGAACGTGAAATTGAATTTTGTATCGACCTTGAACCCTAGATAAAACCCATTTCTAAAGCCCCATATCGAATGGCCCTATTGAACTTCGAGGAGTTAAAGACCCAACTGCGAGAATTGTTAGACATTGGCTTTATTCGTCCTAAGACTTCTCCTTGGGGTGCTCCCTGCTCTATTCGTGAAGAAGAAAGATGGGAGTATGCGACTTTGTATTGATTATCGAGAGTTGAATCATGTCACCATCAAAAATAGATACCCATTACCACGTATTGATGACTTGTTTGACCAGTTGCAAGGCGCCAAATTCTTTTCAAAGATTGATCTTCGTTCCGAATATCATCAATTGAAGATTAGAACCGATGACATTCCAAAGACGACTTTCAGAACTCGGTACGAGCATTATGAATTCCTAGTCATGTCTTTTGGATTGACTAATGCTCCTGCTGCCTTCATGAATATGATGAACCGAGTATTCAAGGAATATTTGGATCACTTTGTGGTCGTCTTTATTGATGACATCCTTATTTATTCCAAAAATCGTGAAGATCATGAGCAACACTTGAGGCTGATACTCCAAAAGCTTCGTGAATATAAACTTTATGCCAAGTTGATGAAATGTGAGTTCTGGCTTGAGGAAGTAGCATTCTTTGGGCACGTGGTATCAAGTCATGGAATATCTGTTGACCCAACAAAGATTGAAGCTATTCAAAGCTGGGAGCAACCTAAATCAGTGACCGAAGTACGTAGCTTTCTCTTACATTGGTTATTATCAGAGATTCGTAGAAGGGTTTTCTCGAATCGCTACTCCCTTAACTCAGCTGACTCGGAAAGATACAAAATTCGGTTGGAACGAGGATTGTGAGAAGAGTTTTCAAGAACTCAAAAGAAGACTCATTTCAGCACCTGTTCTGACAATACCATCTGGCTCGGAGGGATTTGTCATCTACAGTGATACTTCAGGCAAGGGGTCAGGATGTGTTCTCATGCAACATGGGAAAGTCATAGCCTATGCCTCTCGACAACTCAAAGAATATGAGAGGAATTATCCTATTCATGATCTAGAGTTGGCAAATTTATTATCTTCGCACTTAAAATTTGGAGGCATTACTTGTATGGGGAGAAAGTGGAGATCTTTACGGATCATAAAAGCCTCAAATATTTCTTCACTCAAAAGGAACTCAACATGCGACAACGACGTTGGCTTGAACTGTTGAAAGATTATGATCATACAATCAAATACCATCTTGGAAAAGCAAACGTGGTAGCTGACGCATTAAGTAGAAGATCATATGCGGGTACAAGTGCGATATTGTCAACGCAAAGGCCCATCTTGTATAACTTGTAAAGGATGGAGATAGAATTAAAGACTCCATGGACCCATGTGATGATGGAGAATATACGAGTAGAACCAACTTTAATCGATAAAGTTAAAGTTCGCTTTCGAGCTACGGACACGAGGTTGATGCATATGAGGAAGAAAGTACAAGAAGGTGCTATCCTAAGCAAGAATCAATGAAGAAGGAATACTTGAGTCAACTCCGGACTTTGTGTTCCTAACGACCACGAAGTTAAAGTATAAAATCATGATGGGCGCACAACACACGGTTTTGATCCATCCCGGAGTACTAAGATGTATCATGATCTTCGACATACATTTTGGTGGGGTAATATGAAGAGAGATATCATTGCTTATCTCAAGGTGTCTAACATGTCAACGAATCAAGGCGAAAGCATCAGTACCAAAAGGTCCATTGCAACCACTTGAAATTCTAGAATAGAAGTGGGAGCACATTACCATGGATTTCATTCTTCGGTCTTCCCAAGGTTTCTCGTGTATAGATGCAATTTGGGTCATTGTTGATAGATTGACCAAGTCTCGCTAATTTCTTACCTATAATGAGAAACTTTTACACTTGAACGTCTTGCTCAGTATGTACATAAACGAGGTTGTAAGATTGCATGATATGCCAGTATCCATAGTTTTTAATCAAGACCCAAGATTCACTTCACGATTTTGGGTTAGTTTGCAAAAAGCTATGGGCACGGATTTACGATTTAGTTTGGCATATCATCCTCAAATGGATGGACAATCAGAGAGGACTATTCAAACTCTTGAAGATTTATTAAGACTCTGTGTCCTTGAATTCAAGGGAAGTTGGGACAAGTTCTTACCATTGGTGGAGTTTTCCTACAACAACAGTTATCAAGCAAGTATTGGCATGGCTCCATTCAAAGCGTTGTATGGAAGAAAGTGTCGTTCTCCAGTATGCTAGGATGAGGTGGGTGAAGCAACGTTGTTGGGACCGGAGTTAGTACATATGACTACAGAAAAGATTTAAACGATCTAACAACGTATAAAAACCTCACAAGACTGACAAAAGAGTTATGCTGATCTTCATCGAAAGGACGTGGAATTCGATATTGGAGATCATGTGTTATTACGTGTTGCTCCATGGAAAGGAGTTACAAGATTTGAAAAGAGAAGAAAGCTCAATCCTCAATTCATTGGCCCATTTTTAATCCTCGATCGAGTAGGGACTGTAGCCTATAGACTCACTTTACCGCCAAGTATGTCTCGTGTTCATAACATTTTTTATATATCCATGTTATGTAAATATGTGAAAGACCCGAACCACATTATTGAGTTAGAACCAGACGAAATTGCGAAAGATTTAACGTATGAAGAGGTTCCTGTTCAAATCTTGGATAAGAAGGAACATATTTTACGCTCCAAGGTTATACCTCAAGTCAAAGTTTTATGGAAGAACCACGATGTTTAGGAAATGACCTGGGAGTTAGAATCTGAAATGAAATCAATGTATCCTTACCTCTTCGACATACCAGGTATGTACCCTAATTTCGAGGGAGAAATTTCATAAGAAGGGGAGATTGTAAGACCCCAACTTTTATGAATAAAAATGTATTTTCTATAAATATTTATAGGGATTTCGGCACAAAAACGCAGCCGAAATAAAATAATCAAAGCAATATCCAAAACCCAACACAGGATCCATGCGAAAAATCAATTAATTCAGAGGTTTAGATATTATACCGAAAATAAAAGTGTTTCTGAAATGGCTTCGAATCCTTAACGCAATTCCTCACGAAACTACGTCTCTATGGTATCCACATTTAACGTCAAAAGAACCGTCGACGATTCTCGCAATAAGAAGGACTTCAGATACTAGCCACCAAAGGAACCTTTATGAAATCATGCGCTTTTCTCTCTAGTCTCTCTAAGAAGCGGCTAGGGTTTTTCAAGTTATGATCTAACCTAAGTAATGCTATATATCCTATATATAATAGTTAAATGGAATTAATCAAAACCTAATTTCATAAAATCCGAATTTATATATATAAACTTAATTAAGTCTTATTTAATTAATATACATATATACAAACTTTCCTTTTAATTTAAATTAAGTAAATACTATTAATCATATTAATATATTTAAATCTTTAAAATTTAAATTTATTCCCTTTTAAATTACGTTACTATAATGATGATGAAGTTTTGTTTTATTAGTATTATTAATGTAATAAAATGCAGAAAAACTTTTATATAAAATGTACTTTTATAAAGTTATTACGCTTTTATTAGGCTAATAAGTAAAATCTTTTTATATAAAATGTAATACTTTTATAAAGTTATTCATTTTATTAGACAATAATTAGAATATATTATATTTTATTATGCATAGTATTTGCGTAGTGCTCGCATAGTATTTGCATAGTAAAATCTTTTTAAAAGTTATTCGCTTAATTAGATTATAAATAGAATATATTATATTTTATTGTAAACCAATCTGACCGTCCCATTTAAAGTAAATCGATCTGGACCGTTCATGGATTGGTTACTTATTCACCCATTCTTCTATAAATAAGCTCATTCCTTCATTATTTCTTATGAATTCACTGAAACTCTAGATAGAGAAACTGTAGAGAGAATTATTCTTCCATCTTGAGCGTATTTCTTTAGCGTTTAAGAAGGCTTTGAGCGTAGTGCAAGTTTCTTCAAGTATATCCTCGCCTCTACCGGTGAGTACTCTTCTTTATAAGGTAAGGGGTATTATGTTTTCATATTCATGAAGAGAACTTCATTATTTCATTCTTTATTATTATTCATGGAATAACTTTTATACGCTGTGATCACCCTATACTTGGTGATTTACATTTGTTATTCTATTCGTTATTATTCGTTAGAACATCCTATCTCGTGCATTTTACAATCGACCTGGTTTCGTCTTTATTATTACATTGGAATATCCGTCATGCATGCGTTTTATGGGACCGGTTCCATCTTTATTATTCTCATTGGAATATCCCATCTGCGGCGCGTTTACGCCGGACTGATTCTCGTTATTTATTATTCTCATTGAATAACTCGCCTATCTTGCCAAGTAACGTGCATAGTGATTTCTTTTGGTATTCCATTCTTTATTATACTCACCGGTTAAAGTTTTGACTTATACTCCATGAAATTAGTGGAATATCCTTGATATTTAAGCTTCATCCAAGATCTTTCATGGAAATATTCTTCCGAGCATTCTTAAATTTTACTTTCTCTACAAAGAAGTATCATGTTGACAATTTGGACGTTATTAGTTCTTGGATAAATTAATTCTTGAACTTGTTTTATTGAATTCTTATATCATTGTCATCATCCTCATGTTTATATTTTGTTGAAAGTCATCTCAGGGCCTCAGAGTGCATAGATGGACATGGTATGATTATGACCAGGATTATTCTATGTAATCATGACCGTAATGTTACAAATGATATAGTAAAAGTCCTCATTGGCCTGTAGTGCATTGATGGACAGTTGTTGGCATGATCTTAGTCATAATATTTCTTATTGGGCTAGTTGAGCTCACCCTTTCTTTCACTTTCTTCTTCTTGAAATAAAGAACGTGGCCAAGGACTAGTCGGGAATGGAGTAATGATCCGGATGATATAGTATTAGTAGTCCTCAATTGCTCATTAAATAGTAGTGTGACAATAAATATAATGAGAATTTATTCGAGAGTGAATATTGTCTAGAAGATAATATTTGTATTAAAACTCACAGCTTTCTTGTTGTATATTAAAGATTGTATTTGTATTCTGTACCATGTATTTGGTGACTCAGAATAGGTGATGTATACCTATTTTGGGGGCGTCACACTATACTTGGTGAAATTCTTCTGTTATTCCATTCTTTATTATTCCGTTGGAATAACCTGTATACGCGGGCTACCCTATACTTGGTGAAATTCTTCTGTTATTCCAATCTTTATTGTTCATTGAATATCCTGCATGCATCGTTTTTACGGACCGATTCCGCCTTTTTATTATTACGCTGGAATATCCTCGTGCACATCGCTTTCACCTTGGGACCGGTTCCGCTTTTATTATTACATTAGAATATCCTCATGCATGCGCTTTTATGCCGGACACGTTCCGCTTTATTATTCTCGTTGGAATAATCTGCATGTGCTTGATCTATCGCATGCTGATGATTTCTTTTGTTATTCCATTCTTTATTATACTCAGTTGGTTAAAGTTTTGACTTTTATACTCCATGAAATTAGTGGAATATCCTTGATATTTGCGCTTCATCCAATATCTTTTTATGGGAATATTCTTCTGAGCATTCTTGCATTTTACTCTACAAAAAAGTATCATGTTGACAATTTGGACGTTATTAGTTCCTGGATAAATTAATTCTTGAACTTGTTTTATTGAATTCTTATATCATTGTCATCATCCTTATGTTTATATTATGTTGAAAGTCATCTCGTGTCCCAGAGTGCATAGATGGACTTGGTATGATTATGACCGACTGGATTATTCTATTGTAATAATGACCGCAATATTATAAATGATGTGGTAAAAGTCCTCATTGGCCCGTAGTGCATTAATGGACAGTTGTTGGCATGATCATGACCATTAATGAATACACGAATATCCTTGGCCCGTAGTGTATGGATAATTTGTGGTCGTGACCCTAATGAATATCCTTGGTCGTAGTGCAGGGATGATGTGGATTATTTATTAAGCTGAGTCTCAACGATAAAGATTGATGAAAAAACCTTTTTAAATCATAAAATATAGTAGATTTTATTCTCTACTTGACTCTTTTAATGGATTGCATGTTCCGCTGCAGTTAAACTTGATGTCTATTGTATTTTATCAGTTTAACATTGTTGAAGGCTAATGATAATTTATCCCGAATTATCTTAGTCATAATATTTCTTCTTTGGGCTAGTTGAGCTCACCCTTTCTTTCACCGTCTCTTGAGAAATGAGAATATAAATTTGGAACGAGTCTGGGAACGGAGTGACGGTCTTGATGATAGTATTAGTAGTCCTCACTATTCTGTAAAATAGTATGATAATAAATGTATTGAGGACTTATTTTGAGTTTTTGTACTATCTAGAAGACAATGATTGTATTAAAACTCACAAATTTCATGTTGTATATTTAAGTTTGTATCCCGAATTTTGTACCATGTATTTGACTTCCGCCAAGAATAGGTGATGTATACCTATTTTGGGGGTGTCACAGCGCTTATGGCAATCGGTCAAACAGATCATCAATATGAGGTAACGGGTACCTATTTTGATGGTGACATGATTCAACTCCCCGATAATCAATACAAAGTCGCATACTTCCATCTTTCTTCTTCACGAATAGAATGCAGAGCACCCCCCAAGGAGACGCGTTTAGGACGAATAATGAAACCGATGTCTAATAATTCCTATAGTTGGGTTTTTAACTCCTCGAAGTTCAATAGAGCCATTCGATATGGGGCTTTGGAAATGGGTTTTGTCTTACCGCTTTCAAGGTCGATACAAAATTCAATTTCACGCCTGGGTAGGCAGAAAGTTCTTCGTGAATACGTCAGAAATTTATTAACAATAGAAATATCATTCAAATCGACGTATTTTTATTTAAATCCGTGACATAGGCTAAGAAAGCTTGACATCCATTTTTAATAAACGAATAGCTTTATGGCTTGATATAACGAAGATTGATTTTAGTGGTTTGGTCGCTTGAATTCATATAATAGGTTGGTTAGAATATGAAAGCTAACAACCTTACGAAAATAATCGATTTTAGCATGATGAGTAGTTAACCAATCAATCCCTAAAATCACATCAAATGCAAGTATTTTCAAAGAAATAAGATCGACAGGTAACGTGCGGTTACCGATTTGAATCAAACAAGACTTATAAATCGTGGATGTAATGAAGGTTTCTCCCGATGGAGTTTCAACAGATAAGTCAAAGTCTAATTTCTCCGGAGTCAAATTTAAACATTGAGCGCAAGTAGGAGAAATGAAAGAATGGGTAGAACCAGTATCAAATATAGTATAAACTTCGCTAGAGTTTATGATTAGCTTACCCGTGATCACCTCGTTCGGATTCCTCACTTTTTGGGAGGTTACAACAAACGCTCTCCCTTGAACTACCGGTTTTGTCTTGTCTAGGACCCCCTTTGATGCCTCCATCCCAGCTGGACTTGACTTTGGTGCACGGCAAAATCGGGCTAGGTGGCCTTCTTTTCCACAATTATAACATGCTTTGGAATGCATCGTGCAGTTTGGACTTATATGTCCTTCCCCTCCACATTTGTAACATACGACCGGCGGTCGTTCTCCTTCCTTAACAAATCTTTGGTCTTTGACGATCTTTCCATCTTTCTTTTGAACCTTCTTCTTCGAGCTTTCCACTCCTATTGTCTTGGCTATGATTACCACCGGTGGTTATCATTTCGCGAGTTGATTCCTCGCGTTTGTTGTCACCGCTTTTAGATGGCTCGCTACCACCGGTATTATCAACTTGTTGGTCGCTCTCTCTTGGTTGGGTTGACTCATTATCACGCTTCAATAATCGAGCCCTATTCACAACATCTCAATACAAACACACGCTTTATGAGAGATAAGGTATTGACGTATCTCGGGTTTCAAACCTCTTAAAAACATCCGCGTCATTCTCTCCTCATTATCAACTAAGTGGGACGTGGCAGAGACAACTCAAAGAAACTTAGGTTCGTCTTTGTACCACGATCATATTGTTTTGCTCAAGCTTGATGAACTCTACCCCCTTCATGTGATGAATACTTTCAGGAAAGTACTTGTCGTTGAATAGCACTTGGAATTTCTCCCAATACATCTTCAGTGCGGTAGGTTGTATACGCTTTACAGATTCCCACCAAGAATGCCTCTGCCTTGCAACATAAGAAGGTGGCAAGGGAACCTTGCTCCTCGAACATCCTAAGACATCAAATATCTTGTTGATTTGCTTTATCCACGTCTCCGCCTTAAGTGGTTTTGGCTCTCCAAAAAACTCTGGTGGTTCCAGCTCCTTGAACTGTTTCGCGGTGACCGTCCGAGAGTTGTCAGTGTTTCCACCTGCATTTTGGACAGGAGCCGCCTTCACCTGATGTTGCATGAATTGTATAAAACCTCTGAACATCCCATCATTCACCATTTCATCGGTGTTATTGTTTTCATGAGGATTATTGTCTTCCTGTTGCACATTACCCTAGGCATTGATCGTTGGTGACTCAACGGTCTCATGTGCTTCATTGCTTATCGCAACATTTTCGGATGCAATTTTCAAATACTGCAACAAAACAAGGGTTAATTAATATATCACATATTATCCCAATACTCTGACTGACCAATTAAATAACACATAAGCTTAGGCAGGTCATACTAGCGAAGGAATTCCCCATCTCTCCCCTCCTAGTTCTTGTCTCACATCTCATCCAGGGATTATATCCCTAAGCTTTGATACCAACTGTGACGCCCCCAAAATAGGTATACATCACCCATCTTGAGTCGCCAAATACATGGTACAAAAATACAAATACAACTTAATAATACAATTGTCGTGTAAAATACGATAAAACATAAACTGAGAGTTTTAATAAGAATATTGTCATCTAAACAATATCCACACTCAATGGAGTTCTCATTACATTTATTGTCACACTATTTAACAGAATAGTGAGGACTACTAATGTTATCATCTGGACCGTCACTCCGTTCCCCGACTCGTCCCAACTATATTCTCATTTCACAGAAGAAAAGGTGAAAGAAAAGGGTGAGCTCAACTAGCCCAATGAAATATATCGTGACTAAGATAATGCAGAATAAATTATCATTAGTCTTCAACAATGTTAAACTGATAAAATATAATAGACATCAAATTTAACTGCAGCGGAACAAGCAATCCATTAGAAGAGTCAAGTAGAGAATAAAATCTACTATCTTCTATCATTTAAAAAGTTTTCATCAATTTTTATCATTTGAGACTCAAACAACAAATAAACCACATCATCGAGTCATCCCTGCACTACGGGCCAAGGATATTCACTAAATCATCCATGGTAATGACTATACCGAATAATCCCTGGTTATAATCATACCAAAAACTGTCCATCAATGCACTACAGGCTACTGAGGACTTTTACCACCTCATTTATAACATTATAGGTCATAATTATACCGAATGATCCCTGGTCATAATCATACAAAGTTCATCTATGCACGTAAGCCAAAGATGTCTTTTATCACAATATAAGCATGAGGATGATGACAATGACATAATAATTCAATAAAATAAGTTCAAGAATAAATTTTAAAGATTTATAAGTTAATTTATCCTGAACTCAATAATGTCCAAATTGTCAAAATGATACTTCTTTGTTGAGTAAAAATTTAAGAATGTTCAGAAGAATATTTTCATTAAAAGATACTGGATAAAGCGCAAATATCAAGGATATTCTACTAATTTCATGGAGTATAGAAGTCAAAGCTTTAACCAACTAAGTATAAGAGAATATATGAAACTTCAAATGGATTTTCGTCAATACGCAGACTCCACTTTCATTACGGCATCATTTCCACAATTTAATAAGGAATGAATACAAAGGTTCATTCACCATGCATGTGATAATCCACATGTAGGCGAGTTATTCCAATGTAATGATAAAGAATGGAATAATGAAAGAAATCACCATGCATCCGATAGATCGCATGCATAAAAGTTATTCCAAATGTAATGATAAAGAATAGAATAATGAAAGAAATCACCATGCATCCGATGTAATCGCATGCATAAAAGTTATTCCAATAGAATAATAAAGAATGGAACCAGGTCATGCGTAAATGCACTGACAGGATATTCCGATAGAATAATAAATAATGGAACCAGGTCCCACAGAACGCACGCATGTGATATTCCGACTGAATAATAAAGAATCGGAATAATAGAAGAATTTCACCATGTATGCGATGATTGGCATAAAACAAAAGTTATTCCAACATAATAATAAAGAATGGAATAACGAAAGAATTTCACCACCATGTATGCGGTACTTGGCATAAATAGGTTATTCCAATAGAATAATAAGGGATGGAATAACAATAGCTCTCTTTATGAATACGAAAGAAATAATACCCCTTACCTCGTAAGAAACCGGATCTTTGGAATAGTGGCGTGAAGAGGCTTTTCTTCTTCTTTCCTCTATAGATTTTCTCTCTATAGCTTCTCTCTATAATAATTGCTTTATAGCTTTAGTGAATTGGTGAGAAATGAAGGAAGAATAAGCTTCTATTTATAGAAAAATATAGTTTCGATAATTGCACGCTTTGGGGCTCAAAAAATTACAAAGACAATACCTCCAACTTTTCTTTCATTTTAATTTAGTCCTGCAAGTATTATCAAACTTGCACCACCTCCCTAATAGTAAATAATGTGAATCAATAGTTCAATCATGTGAATCAATAGTTATAATCATGTGAAAATATGAATTACGGATAGTACTCTCCATCTATACCTCCATCTTTAATTTAATCATGCAAGTATTATCAATCTTGCACCAACTCCCCTAATAGTATGAGAATGTGATTCAATAGTACACACATATGAACAAATAGTTATATAAGCATGTGAATTAAGTAGCAATTAATTGCTCATTTATCCGATAAATTCCCGATTTATCAATATAACCCTCGACATCAATTATCATCTAATAGATGTCGATTACCACTAACACTAATAATTCCAACACAATGGAACTATCAAATTCATCTTTAATCAACACGAACTTATTCATCATTAATATTATAACTCACAATATTTAACAACCAAGGTCGTTCCCAGGAAAAATGGGGCTTTCCAATAAGGATTTCTCCCTATTGGCGCATAATTAGGTGACCAAACCTCTCCTTGACAGAACTTCTAGACATTATAAATATTACAATTTAATAATATGAATAACTTTGTCATCTCAATTATTGATTTAATAATATATCATATAATGCGTATGATAATTGTGACAATAATCGAATCAATAATATGAGAGATATGATGCAACAATTCTCAGTGAGCAATAATTGAGTATAACTCGAAAGTGACTTCTCACGTAAGCATCAATAACCAATACCGCAGTGCTACTATGCAACCACGCCAATTATCAGATTTTTACTACCGGGTAGTTCAACAGTTTTTACGGTAACACTTCCGCCGTTATTTTTATAACAAGATAATTCTATCGTTTTCTTACTACGACAATACTTCCGTTGTGGGGTCCGCCAATGATTGTGCCGTCGTATGAATATTCCCTGTTAAAATGAATATTCCCCGACCAATCGAATATTATATAACCACTTGCTTACTTTGCAAAATTTATAAATATTACCCACAACTATTATATCATATCCACACCATAATATTCAAAAATATATTTCGAGAGAAATTAATCTTTATTCATAAAAGTTGGGGTCTTACAACCTCCCCTTCTTATGAAATTTCGTCCTCGAAATTAGGATGCATACCTGATATATCGAAGATGTGAGGATATCTTGACTTCATCTCAGATTCTAACTCCCAGATCATTTCTTCCACATCGTGGTTTCTCCACAAAACTTTGACTTGAGGTATAACCTTGGAGAGTAGAATATGATCCTTCTTATCCAAGATTTTAACAGGTAACTCTTCATACGTTAAATCTTCCTCGATCTCGCCCGGTTCTAAATTCAATAATGTGGTTCGGTCTTTCACATATTTACGTAACATAGATATAAGGAAAATGTTATGAACACGAGACATACTTGGCGTAAGGTGAGTCTATAGGCCACGCCCCTACTCGTCGAGGATTATAAATGGGCCAATGAATCGAGGATTGAGTTTTCCTCCCTTTCCAAATCTTGTAACTCCTTTCCATGGAGCAACACGTAACAACACATGATCTTTAATATTGAATTCCACGTCCTTTCAATGAAGATCAGCATAACTCTTTTGTCGATCTTGTGAGGTTTTTATATGTTGTCAGATTGTTTGAATCTTTTCCGTAGTCATACGTACCAAATCTGGTCCCAACAATGTTGCTTCACCCACCTCATCTCAGCATACTGGAGAACGACACTTTCTTCCATACAACGTCTCAAATGGAGTCATGCCAATACTTGCTTGATAACTATTGTTGTAGAAAAACTCCACCAATGGTAAGAACTTATCCCAACTTCCCTTGAAGTCAAGGACACAAAGTCTTAATAAATCCTCAAGAGTTTGAATAGTCCTCTCGGTTGTCCGTCCGTTTGAGGATGATACGCTGAACTAAATCATAAATCCGTGCCCATAGCTTTTTGCAAACTAACCCAAAATCTTGAAGTGAATCTTGGGTCTCGATCACAAACTATGGATACTGGCATATCATGCAGTCTTACAATCTCGTTTATGTATATACTAGCAAGACGTTCAAGTGTATAAGTTTCTCCGTATCGGTGAAATGAGCAAACTTGGTCAATCTATCAACAATGACCCCAAATCATCTATGCCTTGAGAAACCTTGGGAAGACCGATGTTGAAATCCATGGTAATGTACTCCCACTTTCATTCTCGGAATTTCAAGTGATTGCAATGGACCTTTTGGCACTTCATGCTCCGCCTTGACTCGTTGACAAGTTAGACACCTTGAGATAAACAGTGTTATCTCTCTCTTCATATTGCTCCACCAAAATGTATGTCGAAGATCACGATACATTTTGGTATTCTCCTGAGATGGATTACAAGCGGTGTGTTGTCGCTCTATCATAATTTTATACTACAAATCGATCGTTAGGAACACAAAGTGCTGGAGTTGACTCAAGTATTCATCGATTCTTGCTTCCTATAACACCTTTTGTACTTTCTTCCTCATACGTATCGGCTCCAGTTCAGTAGCTTGAGCGCCTTTAACTTTATTGATTAAAGTTGGTTCCACTCAAATATATTCGCCATCATCATATGGGTCCCTGAGTCTTTAACTCTATTTCCATTCTTTCCAAGTCATACATAATGGGCCTTTGCGTTGACAATAATGCACTTTCGTGTCAAGATATGATCTTACTACTCAATAAATCGATTCTTATGTTCGCTTTTCCGTGATGGTATTGGATGGTATGATCATAATCTTTGAATAACTCGAGCCATAATCGTTCTTTGCGATGTTGAGTTCCTTTTGAGTAAAGAAATATTTGAGGCTTTTATGATCCAGTATAGATCTCCACCTTCTCTCCATATAGGTAATGCCTCCAATCTTAAGTCTCCAACAATTGCCGACTACTAGATCATGAGTAGGATAATTCCTCTCATATTCTTTGAGTTGTCGTGAGGCATAGGCTATGACTTTCTCATGTTGCATGAGAACACATCCTAACTCTTTGCCTCATGCAACATGGGAAGGTTATAGCCTATGCCTCGCGACAACTCAAAAAATATGAGAGGAATTACCCTACTCATGATCTAGAGTTGGCAACAAATATTTTCGCTTAAAGTTCGGAGGCACTATCTATATGGGGAGAAAGTGAGATATATTCAAACCATAAAAGCCTCAAATATTTCTTCACCTAAAAGGAACTCAACATGCGGCAACAATGTTGGCTCGAGCTGTTGAAAGATTACGACCACACTATTCAATAACATCTTGGAAAAGCGAATGTGGTAGGTGACGCGTTGAGTAGAAGATCATATGCGGGAACGAGTGCGATTTTGTTAGCACAAAGGCCCATTTTTGTGTGATTTATAAAAGATGGAAATAGAATTCAAGACTCCGGGGACCCATGCGATGATGTCAAGTATACACATAGAACCAACTTTAATCGATAAAGTTAAAGTTGCTCAAGCCACAGACTCGGAGCTGATGCGTATGAAGAAGAAAGTACAAGAAGGTGTTATCCTAGAAGCAAGAATCGATGAAGAAGGAATACTTCGAGTTAACTCCAGACTTTGTGTTCCTAACGACTCTGATTTGAAGCACAAGATCATGATGGAGGCACACAATACACCGTTTGCAATCCATCCTGGAAGTACCAAAATGTATCGTGATGTTCGACATACATTTTGGTGGAACAATATGAAGAGAGAGATCGCAAAGTTTATCTCGAGGTGTCTAACTTGTCAACGTGTAAAGGCGGAGCATCAAGTGCCTAAGGGTCCATTGCAACCACTTGAGATTCCAAATGGAAGTGGGAACACATTACCATGTATTTCACACGGGTCTTCCCACTGCTTTTTCAAGGCATAGATGCGATTTGGGTTATCATTGATAGATTAACTAAGTCTCGCCATTTCTTTTCTTGCCGACACGGAGACTTATTCCCTTGAACGTCTTGCTCGTATGTACGTAAATTAGATTGTGAGATTGCATGGCATGCCAGTATCCTTAGTTTTGGATCGTGACCCAAGATTCACTTCACGATTTTGGGTTAGCTTGCAAAAAGTTATGGGCACGGATTTACAATTCAGTTCGACATACCATCCTCAAACGGACGGACAATTAGAGAGGACTATTCAAACTCTTAAAGATATATTAAGACTCTGTGTCCTAGACTTCAAAGGGAGTTGGGATAAGTATTTACCATTGGTGGAATTCTCCTACAACAACAGTTATCAGGAAAGTATAGGTGTGGCTCCATTCGAAGCATTATATAGACGTAAGTGTCGCTCTCCAGTATGTTGGGATGAGGTGGGTGAAACAACATTGTTGGGACCAGAGTTTGTACATATGACTGCAGAAAAGAATTCAACAACGTATACAAACAACACAGGATTGACAAAAGAATTATGCGGATCTTCATCGAAAGGACGTGGAATTTAGTATTGGGGATCATGTATTGTTGCGAGTTTCTCCATGGAAGGGAGTTACAAGATTTGGGAAGAGAGGAAAGCTCAATCCACGATTTATTGGTCCATTTCGCATTCTCGACCGAAGAGTAGGAAATGTGGCTTATAGACTGCTGCTACCTCCAAGTATGTCTCGTGTTCATAATATTTTTCACATATTTGTGCTTCAGAATATGTGAAAAGACTCGAACCACGTTATCGAAAGTTAGAACTAGATTTAAATAGCTCAAGATTTAACGTGCGAGGAGGTACCTCACAAGATCTTGATAAGAAGGAAGCATGTCCTATGCACAAAGGTCATACCCCAAGTCAAAGTTTTGTGGAGAAACCATGCTATTGAGGAAATAACCTGGAGTTAGAAACGGAAATGAAAGCGAGGTATCCTCACCTTTTCGAAACACCAGGTACGTACGTCAATTTCGAGGACGAAATTTCATAAGGAGGGGAGGTTGTAAGACCCCAACTTATTATAAATGAAATTAAATTTCTCTATTTATTATTTTGAAATAGTAAGGGTTAATTTGATTAATGTGGTTAGTTATGGGTAAAATGCGCAAATATTTCAAATAAAAAAGTGGCTATAAAATATTCATTATTGTCGGGGAATATTCGTTTGGTCGTGGAATATTCTTACTGTCAAGGAATATTCGTACGACGGCGCAGCCTTGTGTGGGCCCATAACGGAAAGCGATTGGATGAAGAAAATGACAAGTATAAGTTTTTATAAATAACGACGTAGTTGTTACCGTTAACACTGTTGGAATACCCGGTGGTTTAAACACACAGAAGATTACGCGATATCGCACCAATTATTGATTCTTACGTAAGAAGGCACTACTCAATAATTGTTACAGTAATTATTGTTCAATATTTTATTTTATTGATTCAATAATTGCTACGTTGATATGTTATATTATTGTTATTTCAATAATTGTCACTACACAGTATTTTTCATTATCAGATCAATAATTTATATTATTTGAATAATATTATTAGATAGCATTATTGGCAATGTCTAGAAAGTTCTGTCTAAGGAGAGGTTTGGTCACCTATTTGCGCGCCAGTAAGGAAAAATTCTTATTGAAAAGCCCCTTTTTCTCGAACTACCGGTTGTCACGTGATTGTGATTCTGTAATATTATTTGTGAATAATTAATTATTAATATATATGATGAGGAAAATATTCATTTTGTGTGGATATAGATGGAGAAAATTTTTAATGTGACAATTGTTGAAAATTGATATTTTATCTTTTCAGATAAAATAATTTATTTTAATATATTATTATATTATAATAATATAATAATAGTGATATTTTTACAATAAATGTGTGATATATGAATATATGAGGATGAAGAGTATTTTTGTTACAAAAAATATTTAAAACATGTTAAACATGTTCGTGGGCCCTATTTCTTGACTGAAATTTGATTACAACTTGTAAAATCGTCCGTATGTGGATTTTGGTCAATTTTTGTTTAGAATTTGAAAAAACTTAAAACTACAAAGTTGTAGAGAATTAAATTTCCTATAGAATGGACATAAGATTTGAATTTTTCTGATAAAAAAGGCTATTTATTATGAATTATTGAAGTTCCAGAATAATCGATTTTTGAAGTTTTAATTATTTTTTTAAAGAAAAACGTTTTTATTATGCTGGTGGACCCCACTAGTATTGAAAGCATCTTCAATTCAATTTCTTTGGTGTGTAGGAAATTTTTAATATATATTAATATTTTATTAAATTTTCTCTGCTTTGTTCTAAGCATTTTCCTATAAATAGGGTGCTTAGGGTTAGAATTAAAAATCACATCGAACACAAATTTTCTCTCTATATTATCGAGCGTTATTCTTATGAGTATTTTGATACTTTGAGTGTTGCTATACGGTGCAAGTTCCTTCAAAGACTATATCCATATTTCACCGAGAGTAATCGCTCTTTTTTTTGTGTAAGGGATGTTATTTTTTTTATAAATGATAATATTTCTTTCAATATCATTATGCTTAATATTGGTAAGATTTTTTTGTGAAATTCTTGTTTTTTGGTGTCGGGATTACTATTCACGATATCGACAATTATTCACGATACTCACTATTCACTTAATATGATATTTATTCAATCAAAAATAAAAATTTTTCTTCTTTGTCCCAGATGTCTATTTTTGTTACTAGCTTTGATTGTATCCATGTTTTGATCATTATTCTTGAATTTTGCTTCACAATAGTTTATTATGGAGTATTTTTGAACATGGATGAACTAAAATACGAATCTTTAATTTTTATCCTTTTATCTCACTGGATTCGTTTTCTTAAAATTATTTTTCATCATCCTCAGTCCCAAATGATGATATTATTGAATATATTTGGCCTGTAGTGCAAAGATTAATAATTTTCTGATAAATATCTTTGGCCCGTAGTGCAAAGATGAGCAGGTGTTGAGATGAACATGACCAACTGATGAATATCTTTGGCCTGTAGTGCAAATATGAATATTTGATTCGAGATGTATATTGATTGATGTTACAGGGATAAAATATTGATGGTAAACTTTTAAATTCATAGAAGAAAGTAGATTTCATTCTCTACGTAACTCTTCTAATGAATTGTTATTTCCACTGCGAGTATTGATTTAAAACTTGTTGTCTATTGTATTCTATCAGATTTTTCCCTGTTGAGGACTAACGATAATTTGGTGATTAGTCCACGGCATATCCTTTTGTATGCTCTGGGTATGAGCTTTGGCCATTTGATATATTTGTTCAGGATACGTATGGGTCGAACCAGTATTTGATTTGATTCGATTTGTTTGGCGGATTAGTGACGTATGTGTCGTGCGTACTATCCGATTTGATTTGTATACATCATGGTACCGATGTATTTTGTTAGCCTTTGGCTATTTGTATTTGAGCTCAGTATGAAATTGTTACCTTATAACAATTTGATTCAGCCTTATTTGTTTGGGATTCTTTATATTATCTTAGTCATAATATTCTTTACTGGGCTAGTTGAGCTCACCTTTTCCTTTTTGTTCTATTTTTCTTCTCAGAAAGCGAGAATATAGCGGGGAGTAGTCGGGGTGTGGAGTGATGTTCTAAGACAGTTGTTATAATAGTCCTCACTATTTTGTAAAATAGTGTATCAATAATTGTAATGAAGACTTATTTGGGTGTGGATATTGTCTAGAAGACAATATTTGTATTTAAACTCACAGTTTATGTGTTGTCGTATTTTGCACGGCAATTGTATTAATAAAGTTGTAGTTGTTTCTGTACCATATGTTTGGCGACTCAGAATGGGTGATGTATATCTATTTTGGGGGCGTCACAAGTTTCTTTCGGCTTTACATTCGATATTCCAATCAGAAATACTGCTCTTTTGAGGTAAGAGAATGTAAGGGTTATTATGTTTTTTAGTTTCGTAATTTTTTGGACCCTCAAAAATTCTGAAAAAATTTAAAATGATAATTTAATGAGTTTCTTAGATTGTGTCCAAAAATGACAATTTTTGGAAATATAAATTATGAGTTATGAATTTTATGGGAAAAGACTATTTTAAAAGTAAACCCTTATAACTCCTTGTGATTAACTCCAAAATTGGTAAAATTTTTATTGGGAGTACATGTATATAACAGTAGTATACTCTGTAAATTTCGAAATTTTTGAACAAAAATACAGTTTATGATAAATGTCTAAATATTCGGCAGTTTTGGTCATATAAAAAATAGTAAATGAATTTTAAAAATTCCGAGAAAAATATATGTTTAATATGAGACTATATTCTGCTAAGTTCCATAAAAGAAAATTTTATGGGACTGATTTGGTATTTTTCATGAAAATAGACTAGTTATGAGTAAATAAATTAAATATATTATGTGAAGTAAGATAATTGGAAAATAGGATTTTATGGCTTGAGAATCCTATATAAGGTATATGCAGATTTTTGATGAGGGTTTTGGTTATTGGTGATAAAATCTTATGAGTTTGGCATTTTTGGATGATTAAATGCATTAATTAGTAAAATGTAAACAATTAAAATAAATTATTTATAAGTTTAAGAAATGATTAAAATATTATGATAATATTACTAATATTAGATTATGAGATTATTAAGTAATTTATAACATTTGGATTAAGGTATTATGAAATCATTGATTTAAAATATTATTTAATGATTAATAATATTAGTAAATGAATTTAATGTTATTATATAATGAATAATATTAAATGGAGTTTATAATATAATGAATAATGTTATTATTTTCGTTAAATATTCGTTGAAATATTATTTTCTGTTCAAATCATTTTTGATATAATATTATTCTTGAATTTTACTCCACAAAGCAGTACCATATTGATAATTTGGATATTATTGAATTCTGGATAAATTAAATTGTTAAAGTCTTTAAAAATTTATCATTTATCTCATGTGATTGATTCTTTATATCCTTGTCATGATCCTCATGCTTGTAATGTAATGAA
Source organism: Panax ginseng (assembly GCA_020205605.1). NCBI lineage: Eukaryota > Viridiplantae > Streptophyta > Magnoliopsida > Apiales > Araliaceae > Panax > Panax ginseng. Next base: position 15,302,569 of record CM035131.1, on the reverse strand, counting down.
AGTCATCTTTGGTCCGTAGTATGCATGGATGAATTGTTTATTGTTTTATTAATTTCTGATTGTATGCCTTTGGCTGTAGTAGTAGAAGAACTGCTGATTAATATATTTGGCCAGTAGTAGTGCAAAGATGACCTGTTGTTGAATATCTTTGGCCCGTAGTGCAAAGATGACCTGTTGTTGAATATCATTGACTCGTAGTGCAAAGATTACCTGTTGTTGAATATCATTGACTCGTAGTGCAAAGATTACCTGTTGTTGAATATCTTTAAATTTTGTAGTGCAAAGATGAATCATTAATGAATATCTTTAGTTCAGTAGTGCAAAAGATGAACCTATTAGTATGATTATGAGCAGAATGATTTGGTATAACCATGATCTTTGATTTTTCAAGTAAAGACATGTGATGAAAATTATCTTCGTCCTGGATGAGAAGAGGAATTTAGAACCACAAATATGACTATGAGTTATTCACATGATTGTGGACAGGAAATGTTGATTGATGTTACAGGGATAAAATATTGTTGGTGGACTTTTAACATGGAGAAGATAATAGACTTTATGGTCTATTTGACTCTTCTAATGGATCGCTTCGTTCACCGCAACTATGGTTGAAAAGTTTTATCATCTACCATATGTTCTAAATCTCTGATTTATTACTGACGAAGGCTATTGATAATTTAATTATCTTTAGTCATGATATTCTTTACTGGGCTATTTGTGTTCATCCTTTTGCTTCACAATTTCTTTTCGTAATAAGAGTGTATGTTGGCTCTAATCGGGATAACAAGAAATAGAATCGGTGGTCTATAGTTGTTGAGGTTCTCCTAAAACAAAGATGAAAATAATTTTATTAAGAACTTTAGATAAGTGTGTTATATTTTATACGTCATTTAATAGTTATATTTGGTGAATCAAATAGGGTGAGGCGAACCCAACGTTGGAAGGGTGTTTTGTCACTATCATACAAGATGTCTAATGACATACAATCTCATGTTATCATAAGACAAGGTTGTGCACATCCACTTGCTGAGTATATCCACGAGCACTACCTATATAATCTTGAAGTTTGGTTGAAATATAATTTTTAATTGCAGACAAAGGAGATAGTAATATGTCAAGAGAAGACTCACCATTGGTAAGAACATGATAGTAATCTTTTCGTTTTTCTTTGGGGTCTATTGGGTCAACCAAGGATAATTCTGTAGACATATGATATCTATCATAACCTAGACACATGGCCTCCCATATACGAAGGTTTTCTTGAGCACTTTCCAAAGATTTTAATTTCTAAAACAATTATTGACTGTACCTTTATGTAAGGTGTCATTGTGACGTGCTATTCAAGGTTGGGATGAGAGTCACAGTTGGTATATATTTGTATCAAAACTCACAACATATGTGTTATTGTATTTTGCACGACAATTATAGTAATAAAGTTGTAGTTGTTTTCTGTACCATGTATTTGATGACTCAGAATAGGTTGGATAGATTGGACCTATTTTGGGGGTGTCAACTTTCTTATAAATAGGTTGTTTAGTTAAACAATGAAACTCACACCAAAATCAGAAAATTATTTCTCTATAATATTAAGCGTATTTCTTGTGAGTATAAAGATATTTTGAGTATTGATAACAGTGCAAGATTTTTTCAACATAATCTTTGTTATTTCAGTCAGAACTACTTTCCTATTAAGGTAAAAGATATTATTTTTCTAGTAAAGGATGTTATTTACTTTCAGTATTCATAAAGGATATTATTTATACTCGTAAGAGATATCATTTTCTTTCATACTCTATATTATGTAAGTAAAAAGAGAACTAATTCTATATATTAATAAATTTCACAATTATAAATCGACATAAATTTATCGTAATTCATAAAGAATTGATCTTAGTATGCATAAAACCTTAATTAAAACACTGGAATCACTCATCAGATTAATTTATATTACAACTGCATATAGTTTCGAGAAGATTAATTTTGACTTTTCTAAGATTAATTTAAGATATTTAAAATCAATATAATTTATTTAAAATTAATAAAATTTGCAAATAGTAAAGTCTTTTAAATAATTTTAAATTTTTTATAATTAAATCTATTAAAACATCAATGAATCACATCAATTTTGAACATAAATTTATTTTAAAAAATCAAAAAATAATTTGAAAATTTCAAACTGGGAGAAAAAATCTGATAGTTTTAACTGTTTTAATACCGACTCACCCTATATTTGTCGTCTCTTCCTTTTCACATTTATTGCATTTACATTTTCTTTAAATTATGTAGAATTTACAATTAAATAATAATTGAGTACCCACGACACACGTGGGGTGGGCCCAATTGAATATCATTTTCACATTATTGTTAAAATCAATGTCACGGTATGAGTCTAAAATAAAAGCTTGCACTAGACTAGAGTTTCCTCACCAAATGGCTTGACTTGAAAATTACTTAAAAAATTTGTAGGCCCAATTCTTATACGGGGCTCCATACACAAGGCATGCCACCTTTGCCAAATAGAGAATTGAAGCCCAGACAGCCAAGCCTTTTTTAGTGATAGCCTAGTAAAACCTAAAGGTTAGTAAAAGCAACCCCAACAAGTTGGGGCATTTCAGGCTCATTAACATTCTGATATTCTCAAGGCTTAATTGGCATTGGATTGGGCATTAACTGTCAGATAGACGTTATCAAAATCATCATCCATATCCATATTTAATAGGGTCCTTAACACTAATATACAACAATTAGAAAGTAATTACACTATTAGTGCATCCACAAAATAATTACAAAAATAACGCAATTCACATTAATAAGGAAACCTAAAATCAAGGAGAAATAACTGACATAATTAATAATTCAAATTTCCACCAATCAACAGCACTTCCATGTCCCTCTCCTTTGATGATCTTAGGCGTGAGATACTAATGGGTACCAACAAAGGAGTTGGATCGTGCATCTTTCGCCTTCGACCACAAACAAAGGGTAATGATCTCGATCTGGTTGCAAAATCGGCTTTTGTCTTCCTCGTTTGCAAAAACAGCAAAAGCCTGTAATCAAGCATGAGACTTGATAGGAGGGCTTCATGCGAAAAGGATCTATACACTTGGATCCTCGCATACATGGACCCGAACATCCGTGGGAGGCTCCATAACCAAAGATGATGATTTCGGGAGCATTGGGTTTACGAGAACATCCAAGAGAAGGTCAAAATTAAGTAGCATGATATGACCATCTTCTAATTCGGACGGAATGTTTTCTCGATTTCGTGTCTCGATATACAATACCAAGCATATGCAAGTATTAGTTTGAAGGTTGCATAAAAAATAAAGGGATTAACAACCAAGGTAACCAAACTTTTATACCAAGGTAACCAAACATTTATACCAAGGTAACCAATCTACCTTCACACCTGCAATATGAATTGGTTACATTGGTCTAAAAGTTTGGCAACTAACTGCATGAAGGTTTGGCTACCAACTACATCACATTCAAAATAAATTGGTAACTTAATAAAACTGAATTGGTTACCTTGGTATGAAAGTTTGCTACCCAACGCATTTAAGGTTTGGCTACCAACCGCATCACATTCAAAATAAATTGGTAACCTAATAACACTAAATTGGTTACCTCGGTATGAATGTTTGGCTACCAATTGCACTATGAAAAAATTGCAGGTGTTGATGTGGATTTATTACCTTTGTATGAAGGTTTTGTTACCTTAGTATGAATGTTTGGTTACCTTGGTATGAAAGTTTAGTTACCAACTACAATATGAAAAAATTGAAGGTGTAGAGGTGGATTGGTTACCTTGGTATGAAGGTTTGGTTACCAATTGTACTATGAAAAAACTGTAAGTGAGGAAGTGAATTGGTAACCTTGATATGAAGGTTTGGTACAAATACAATCTCCACCCATTGGCCACAAAGCCTACATAGCCTCGCCTGCATCTGGAGATGTTTTTGCCCATATATCAACCACCTGATGGACAACCCAACCACTTGCTTCATAGTTCACCTGTAACATTCCGTAATACATACATAAAGTCTGTACATAGTTTTGGAACACATAAGGATAAAATGCATCATGGATCATAACAATCATGATTAACATGCAATTCTTAGTGTATAGCTTCTGTTATTCCTTTTTTGTAAGAACTGCACAACAAAGGCATTAATGCGAAACACCCCGCCCCCTCCAAAATGAAAAATATTTGCCAGTTTCTAATACCATATTTTTCAGTTTCTGATACTTGTTATATATAAACAACAGACATCTTTCTCTCTCCTCAGAGATTAGAACCAAATTAATTTGGAGTTCAAACCGCCGCCACTTTAGTTTATAGTAGGAAAAAAGAGGATGAAGAAAAAAAAGAGAGAAGCAGGAACCGAGATAAAAAATGGGTCTGCTGTGTTTGAATAAAAAAAAAATTAACGGGAAGAGATAAGAGAGATTTGTCATGTCAGCCCACCAATATTAATCCTCTAAATTAAGAAATCCTAATTGCACTAATATTGAAAATAAATATGCAAAAATGTATTACTTTTGCAATTATTTTATGGATGCGCCATTATTATAATTATTTTTAAAAATGTACTAAAATATGTAATTAATCCTATTTAATAAGGTAAAATTAAATTTTTTGATCTTTGGTGTGAAATTAAAATTTAATTATTATTAAAATACTTTTAAAGTCTCTTAATTTTATTTTACTAATTACTACTAAAACTTTTTAAATCTAGAATTTAATTAGAGCCAAAACACTATTTATGATCATAAAATTTTTAGAATAACTTATTATTTTATAATAATTTTATTTTTTTATAAAGTTCTTTACTAATATTGACTATCACAAGCCTACATTAAAACACATACGGATATATTTAACAATGATATATCATATAGTAACAAATTATTCTTCTTCTAATTTTATTTTATTAACTACTACTAAAACACTTTTAAAACTTAAAATTTAACTATAATCAAAATACTATTTATGATCCCGAAAAACTTTACACGAATAACTTATTATTTTATTATTTTGGAGAAATTTAAATTAATATTATAATAATTCTTTTTATTCTAATTCAAATAATAAGTACTATTTATGGACTGATTGACGGAACAAAAAATGTTCAGATCTATGGACTCAGGTGAATAAGTAATGATACAAAAAATTGTATATATAATTAACAGAACGGATTTAAAGCATACCTCTTAAATAATATACTTTTATTTAAATTATATCGTTTTGATGATTTTTTTAAAAATAAGTGAGGTCACGAGTGACATTTTTATAAATAAAAAGAAAGTAAGTTCGACCACTCTCTTTTAATATTATTTTATTTTTTAAAACAATCATTAAAACGACGTAGTTTTAATAAATGTATGTTATTTAAGAGGTATACTTTAGATCCATCCACCTATAACTAAAACACTTTTATAAACTATATTATAATCAGAAGGGATCAAAAGCATACTTCTTAAATAACACACGTCTCTTAAATAACATACGTCTCTTAAATAGCATACACTTATTAAAACTACGTCGTTTTGGAGATTCTTTTAAAAAATAAAATAATTATAAAAGAGAGTGGTTCCACTTACTTTTTTTTATTTACAAAAATACCGCTCGCGACCTCACTTGTTTTTTAAAAGAATCTCCAAAACGACGTAGTTTTAAAAAATGTATACTATTTAAGAGAGTATGTTATTTAAGAGGTATGATTTAGATCCGTCTTCGTATATATTATTATAATTCTTTTTATGTCTCTACAAACTTTAATGTTAACTTATTATTCTACAATAATTTTATTCTATAGTTCCTTAATTATTTAGTTATACAATAAATTTTAACTTTAAAAACATGTTTAGAATTTTACTTTACTCAACTTTAGACTCTAAATAACTAAATATTAAAAATATAGGAAACATATTATGATTACATAATAGCTAATATAAGAGACATTTAGTTAATTAATGTTAAAAATAATTATGACTTATTTATTGTGATTAAACTTTGGTTAATTTTTAAACTAAAAGTCATTATTCTACAACAATTTTATTCATAAATAACTATATATTAAACATATAGAAAAATATGATGAGAAAATAGTAATTAATATTAAAAAGTGTAATATGTATATATACTAAAAATATATTAATGATTCTAATTTTATTTCAGATAGGAAATCTTTGGTTAATCAATGTTAAAAAAAATCTCACTTATATATAGTTATTAAAATTTAAGTTACCATTAAAAATAAAAATCTCACTTAGATCTTTGGGTATGATGTTAGGATTCTCAAAATTTCAATATTTAATGTTATTTAAATACAATTTTTTTATCATTATATTAGCTGTTTATCCTACATATATTTTTAATTTTATTTTCTGAGAGATATTGTATATTATTATAATTTAACTCTAGAGATAAATTTCATTTGAAGGGCGTAGAGAAAATATGTGCATTAAAATCTCTAACATTACCCTTGTGAATGTGGGGTTTGGAAAGAGGTGGAAAGTTTAAAAATACTACTAAGAAAAGAACATGCAATTGAATGTAGATTAGGGTTTCTATTACTTTTGTTTGTACAACGCAAGGAAGAACAGAAATAAAGAAGTCTTTCAAATTTACCCTTATACAAAATTAATGGAGAAATAATGAAATATAAGTTACTCAGATCACGACTACAATGATAATTAAAAGTAAAAATACACAAGATTAAAAAGCAGGGTTTTGATTTTTTGCAAAAGGCTAAATATGATATATATATATATATATATATATATTATTAAAAAACATATCCCAAAATTTACAAGAATTAGATAATGTGATATAAGATTATAAATCTGTGCTGCATGCAAAGGAAATCATTTTTTCTTCATTTATCACTCTACTGCTGCTATTGTTTTCTACGACTGAACACATACAACAGCAAAAGGAAGCAGTAAATTGATGGAGTGAAGTAATAAATTTGAAGGTTGCATGCAGGCCTGGAAATTAAGCCATGACATGACCAAATATATGTTGTCTTGAATCTCTTGTCACGAAACCAACAGACCATACTTTCAGGTTCAGAAATAGAATAGTAATTGGTGGAGTGAAGTAAAGGACTTTCTTGAATGAAAAATAGATATTGTCACTAATTTTTGTTATTGCGAGTTACGTGAATGATTATATTTTATAATATTTTTAACCATGTATTTTTGATATAGTAATCCACTTTATAATTCTACCAAATTATATGTATTGGAGAAACTTGACTTGACTTGTGAGTATATAAATTTATTTACCCTACAGTGTCCCATTAGCCCATTACTACAGCACAAAAGGTTGAATAGACTGGTGGGACAGGTTTATATAGTGCATTCACACAAGGGGAGGCCCATTATGTCTCAAGAACTTGGCATTTGCAAAAACCATTTTATGGGGTTTTTTTGATTCCATAGAAGACAGGAGCATTATGATCCATCCATTTATTGTACGAAAAATGATACATCCATTTATGATTTACATTAAGTGTTAAAAGTTATGTGTATCTTGCTAACTTTAAATGTTAATAAAATCCCACAAGAATTTGGCTTGTTGCTTCTTTTTACATGCAGTAAATGGACTAGAAGTAAGTGCATAATTCAGCATGAAAAGTACTACTCAAATTTGTTATTAAGGAAATAGTATTTGATATTAGGGTTAATTGGTTGAGTGGAGAACATATCTTCATTTTCAAGCAGATTTTCAAATCTTTAGTACGTAGTACTTGGCAGCAAGTTTTTAATGAGTGATAATGCAAACCTCAGTGTAAAAATAAAAATAATAGTTAAGATCAGTTAAAAGATTAAAAATAATAATAATAAGTGCATTTGAAATTGCAGTCAATGTTCAATAATCACATGTAAAGAATATATATATATATATATATATATATATATATATATATATATATATATATATATATATAGTATTAAAAACATTGGACCAAATGTGTAAGCAAGGACACCAAGAAAAGTCCATCAATCAAGAGATTGCCCACAAGAAATCATAGGAAATGAAGTTCCCTCCAATTCATTGCACAGAAAAGAAGGGTCATTTAATTATCTGATGATAGTGTCCTTGGAAATATACATATTACTAGTCGAGCCCTCATCCTCAATAGGAGAATGGCAGGAAGTAGCTAATGACCCCATTCGTGCGTGCATGTGAAAAAGAACAATGGCAACGGGACAGTTCAACAGTGGGATTTTGAGCAAAATTGAGGTGCATAATCACATATAGGTCAGCCAGCCCATGCAGCTATATCTTTTTAATATTTGGTTGCAGATATTGTCTAATAAAGAAGAGACTTGACTTCATGGTACAGATAACAGGTGTGACACATGCATAATTAACTTGACACGTACATATAATGTATGTGTATATATATTGATGCAATTGGTGATCATTTTGCTTCAACCATGGCAGAATTTAAGCACTTGGTGGTGGTTAAGTTCAAGGAAGATGTGGTGGTGGATGAGATTCTCAAAGGGTTGGAAAAACTTGCTTCTGAAATTGATACCGTCAAGTCCTTTGTGTGGTATGTCCTTTCTACTTTTTTGGTACACTTTCTAGTAAGTTTGATTTTTTCGTGCCCCCAACGAGCTTTAATTAAAACCAGCTTAGGAACAAATCAATGCATGTAATAAATATGTGATTTTTTGTTATGTTTTATTAACAGGGGCCAGGATATTGAAAGTCATGACATGCTAAGACAAGGGTTTACTCATGCTTTCTTGATGACATTCAGCAGCAAGGAAGACTTCACTGCTTTTATGACTCATTCCAATCATGTCGAGTTTTCCGCTACATTTTCAGCAGCAATTGAGAAGATTGTGGTGCTTGATTTTCCGGCTGTTCTTGTCAAGCCACCTGCTTGATTAACAAGATCATCAGACATCAGAAACTACCTATCCTATATATATGAAATTATAAATATGTTTTTAAGTATCTAATATATATGTATTCCTGTGAGTTTGTTTGTGCTTCTTGGATAAGTACTAGTGTACTTCAATGAATGTAATTGGATTGATTCACATCCAAACTTTGTATTAGAATCTAAGACTCCTTTTTATATAATAATAAATAGATCATTTCACTGTATGTTGATTTAGTGAATCACTCGTAGACTTTGTAACTTCAGCCAATTAATCAGCTAATCTATCTTAATTAATGTTAATTAATCGCGTTGGTTATTGCCAGAGTAAAAATAATGCTACTCGTATTAGTCAGATGGTTGCTGGAAACGAAAAAATATCAAACTACAATTTAATATTAAACTACATTTTAATAAATGTTACAGCTACACTTAACACTTTGAGCGATACTCATTGCTATGTCACAACATCATTTCTGCTCACAATATCAACTACCTAATTAATAAGTAGATGTTTCAAAAATATTTAACTTGCCTCAATTATTATGAAGGTCCCATTTCAATAATTGTGTCTGCCACTTCACTTGACTAAGGGATACTGTATATGTTATAAGTGCTTTTTTTGAATTTTGAATCCCAATTGAAAAGGCTACAAGTCAGTTTAGGGGTATCTAATTCCAGGAGAAAAGGGAATTTCTCAGAAAGTTCACATGCAGGAACATGATAAGTTTGAAAAAGAGTGACAATTGAGATAAAAAGTGAAAAAAAAAAAAAACTTAATTTGGGTCCTCCAACAATCCATCTAAAGATGTATATACTAGGGGAAAAAAAATAAATAATATTCATCAAAAAGAAAAAATGGATTCTCTGTTTTAGTACCTTTTAATCTTTTCAATTCTTTCTTATTATCAAGAACACTACTAAACCCTTAAACAGGGTTCTTTCTTTTCTTTTTTCCATACTTGAAAGATCAATTTAGGGGGGAAAACATACATAGAAATGCAGAAATTGAAGAAATTCCAATGGTTTCATCTTCTCCTCCTCAAACTAATCTTTTTATGTCCAAATTGTGTAGCTCAACAAAATCCCACCAACTTTTGTGGCAAAATTCAAATTCAATCCCCTTTTTTACTTCAAAATTCATCCAAATCATCCTTATTGAACAGCATGATCTTATGTAAATCTCAAAAACTATACTTTAGAACCTCTATTGGACTCTATCCAATCTCGTCCATTAATTATACAACCAAACTACTAACCATTTCTCACAAGTCTAGTTCTTTCTCATCCCACTTTATATCTCCCTCAAAACTTTCAGCTGGATTTCCTCCTCCTCCACATCCAAACTCATTAATTCTCTTCAATTGCTCGAATCAAACGTACCCGAATTCGCCATTTTTACATAATTGCACTAGTTTACAATTAGGTGCTGATGCAGCCGCCTTTTCTTCATGTTTAATGGTGGATGATACTGAAAAATTAGGCACTGATTTTCATCCAAAGGATTTAAATTGCTCGCGTTATAGCCGAGTTTATAAACCTGGTTTACATGATAACATTGATCAGAAGGTTGAGCTTGGGACCAGAATTTGCTTTGATGTTCCTGATCATGTGCCAAATGTGTGCGATGAATGTCAAAAGCCTCGTGGAAATTGTGGGGTTGGGTTGAAATGTGTTTGCCATCCAAAAGAATGCAGTAAGATTTTTTTTTTCTCTCTCTCTCAACATATCTACATTATGATTCAAATTAATTAAGGGTGTTTTTGATTAATTTTTATTTTCATTTTCATTTTACAGGAGATAAGGTTATATCTATGGGTGCAAGGATGAATCCAGTTGGAAATATTATCGTGTTTCTGATCTATTTCATTGCTGTTATGGACTTGTTGAAGGGCTCTTGAGTCTTGAGGCAGTAAGTTGGAAGCCACCTTCATATTACAAGTCTTGCAACTTTTGATTTCTGTACGTGTAACTTAACAATAGTAGTAGTACTATGTCATACTACTAGGCCTTTTGTTCAAAGGAATCCAACAGCTTAATTGGTTATTCAGTAGGACAACTTAATTTTATGTTTACTGATTTTGTATTTCAGACTAAATGTTCTTGTGTCAAAATTTATGAAGATGAGTCGTGTTGTATGCACATGTCGACATGACATGTGTGTGTATGGCAGGCGATAAGATTGAAAATGAAGTAAAAATAGGCTTATGTATCCATGGTGTGTCCGTCCTTTAAATAATTTTTTCGAATATTTGGACTCTAATTACAAAGAGACTGCTTGATGCATTGTTGGGAAGTTAAATTAAATGGAGTGAAAAGTACATCAGCTACATGATGATAGTTTGGATCCACCCAAGCAGATTATTAAATTCCTAGCCCCTAGGGGTAAATTCCTTTTCTCTTCAAGTCAATATAGTCAAAAAAAAAGAAGAAAAAAGGGTACAGTTTTACCATAAAGATAATATTCAAAGTTGATAATCTCTTGGTCCCCCAAGCTCTACAATTTTCTCAATAAATACACGCATCCTAAAATTACCAACGGCTATATTACAAGGTTTCACATTAACTTTCATATTTGTCCTATACCACTCCACTCTCAAAAACACTAATCAGGTCATATTTGGCCCATCAGATGTCCAAACAAAACTACTTTTTTATTTTATACCTTTTTTTTAAAATTTATATTTTATAAAACTTTACTTATTTTTTTTTGCTGAAAAATAAATTATTTTTTTGAATCTATATTTTATGAAACTTTACTTATTTTTCAAAAAATAAAAATTTCTATTTTGTAAAAAATATTGTTTATTTATTTTTTATTTTTTTGAATCTATATTTTATAAAACTTTACTCATTTTTTTAAAAATAAAAAAATCTATTTTTTTTTATGAAAACCAAGGCCACAGCCCGGACTTTTAGCCAGACCAGACTAGGATGGATTTTCCTTCCAAACAACGGCCTTTTTTCAGCCTTCAAGCCAGGCTCGACCGGATCAGGTCTTGACCAGGCCGGATTAAGGTCAGGCCGCGGACCTTTTGTGCAACTCTAATGAATGAAAACGTAAAAAAATATAACTTTAAAGACTTAATTAACGAATTCAACGTCGAATTTCGTACGCCTTGCATGCAACTGCCAAAGGTAAATAGGTTAATTTCTATATTACCCTTCGAGAGGGTTACTGTCCTCCCCCTCTCGGACATTCCATTTTTATTTAGCAAAAAAAAAAATAATAATAATAATAATTTGAGGGACGACTTTGAAATGAAATGACAACAAATTGCTATTCAGCCTTCTTTTAACAAGAACAAACCAAAAGATTCCATTGCATCACTGCTTGAAAATCTGAACCGTCCACACCTTATCTTCCGCAATGGAACAGCGAGGTAAAAATCCGTTGATTGTGGCCATGAAGGGGCAGCCGTGCAGTGGCAAGAGCAGACTTGCCCAGTCAATTGCAAAAAATAACAAATGGACTTTACTAGACTTCGAAGATCTCGGTCCCTACGGCACTCAAAATGCCGACGACTTGTCCAATTTACAAATCATATGTCGAATTGCTGCAGCCCAGCTGAAATTAGGAATCAATATCATAATCGACTCTCCAATTTCTCAACAATCCCATCTGGATCAATTGCTGCAACTGTCCACCACTACCGAAGCTAGGTTGCTCATTGTTGAATGCAAACCACAAGACAAATTCGAGTGGCAACGATGGTTCGAGCAGCAGCGAGATCGCTGTCAAAGATACAAGCAACTGACCTTGGCAGATATTCAAAAGCTGTTGGGGCCGACGTCTGATTATAATCTGGATGGCAACAATAATATGTCGAAGCTCGTAGTTAACACCACGAGGTATATCAACCATTCAGACCTTTGTTGCGCTATAAACTATCTTGCTACACGTGACACAACTTTTTCTGCTAATTATGACGATTGGAAAGATAATACTTTTAAATCGGGCAAAGATAGTATGGACCGAGATGGGGAGAGTACTAGTGGTACAAAATGTCATGTTCATAAATTAACTCCAGTTGATCAAGATCAAAATAGTAGTCGTTGCAGGGCATGCTTAGAAATCATTTCTGGTCCGGCCTACACCTGTAAGGGATGTAACAACCTCTCTGTGCACAAATTATGTGCTGAAATACCTGAAAAAACAACTGAGATTGTGCCTGAACAGTATCCTTTTCTCAAGGAACTAAACGGGGGATATGTATTTCCACAAGAACCCGGGTGCTGTCTTTGTGAGATGCATGAGAAAGACTTCTTCGAGTGTTCCGAATGCCTATTCAAAACGAATATGTTATCTGGTTGCTTGCCGTCTGTATTTAATCACGAGGGACATAGGCACCCTCTACTTCTGCTAATGTATCCTTGTTCTCATGAATTTAAGTTTATGTGCCTATTGTGCGGTGATCCGGGCAAGGATGTCACATACAAGTGTTTTGGGTGCAATTATACTTGTCATCCCAGTTGTGTCATGTCACCCTCCACCAGTATGCACAACAATCTCAATCTTCCGAGTGGAGTTGATTATTCGGGTGAGGCGTCATTCTTGTGTATGTTTTGTGGGGAAGATTGGGATCCATATGGCAAGCCGCCGCACCATTGCAGCCGTCTCATTCAAGCTGATGGATTTGGAATTTCTGGGGAATTGTTTTTGTTTTGTTTTTCCCTTCTATTTTTCTGTTTTTTGAAGATTACATTTTGAGTTAGACCTGTAGTGCTAATGATGGTGCAAGTGTAACTTTTTGTTTTATTAATCTGTTAACATAATTGAGCAGAGTTCAACAGCTATTGATGTTGCTTCAGAATGAATCGATGGTGAAATTACCACACTTTTTGCTCAACAGATATATTAATTTCAAATTTATGGTCTTGTTGGGATCACACAAGTTGTTTGCTCTCATTTCTCATCGGAAGCTAAAAAGCACACGTGGTATATTTTAAATTTTGTTTACTTTCTCAAATATGGTTGGCTCGACTTAAAGAATTCCAGCTTAGCTAGTTCGCCTATACAATTTTAGCCGGGATAAATATTTTTTTTATAACTCTACTTTAGGTCAACTTATAAATTAATTTTTTTTTACAATCAACTCACAGAATTTTATTTTGAGTAAAGTTTAGATCACTACCTGGGGTTTGGGTCTTTCTCACTTAACCACCTGTAGTCAGTAAAGCTACATTTAAATTTTCGACTTTTTAAGTTGAAGTGAATAAATGCTTTCCGTCTTAACTCCGTTACTTGAGTTAGCTAAAGACTTAATTACTCTCCATATATATATTGAAAACCAAACCATATTCTGCCCTTTCAATTTGTTCTTTTTATAGTCTTCTTGTTCATTAGATTAGTCTAGAATTTGCAGTCTTCTGAACTGGTTTCATTTAGGGTTTTTGTGACGCCCCAAAAAATAGGTATACATCACCCATTTTGAGTCGTCAGATACATGGTACAAAATTCAAATATAACTTAATTATACAACAGTCGTGTAAAATACGACGAAACATAATCTAAGAGTTTTAATATGTATATTGTCATCTAGACAGTATACAAACTCAATGAAGTCCTCATTACATTTATTGTAAGACCCCAACTTTTATGAATAAAGATGAATTTTCTATAATTATCATTTTTTTAAATATTATGGAATGAATTTGATATAATGTTATAGTTGTGGGTAATATTTAAAATTTTGCAAAATCGCAAGTTGTTTATAATATTCGATTGGTTTCGGGGAATATTCGCATATTACCTACAATAATCATTGGTGGATCCTACAACGGAATTATTGTTGGATTGAGAAAACGACAAAAATTTTTTATGAAAATAACGGCGAAGTTTTACTGTTAACTCGTGAAACACCCAAAGGTTGTTAAAAGTACAGAATACGCGTGGTTGCAAAGTAGCGCACCAGTATTGATTATTGATGCTTATGTGAGAAGTCACTCAGTTTTTGTTCAATTATTGCTTGATGGTTGTTGCGTAAGATCTCACATTAATTGATTCAATTATTGTTGATATTTTATATTGAGATGACGAAGTTCTTAATATTATTATTTGCAATATTAACGATGTCTAAAATTTTTGTCAAGGAGAGGTTTGGTCACCTAATTGCGCGCCAATAGGGAGAAATCTTTATTGAAAGCCCCTCTTTCCTCCGGGAACGACACAGTCGATTAATAATGTGAATAATAATAATGATGATGAAGTTTTGTTTTATTAGTATTATTAATGTAATAAAATGTAATTTTTTTATATATATAAAATGTAATACTTTTATAAAGTTATTCGTTTTATTAGGCTAATAAGTAAAATCTTTTTATATAAAATAAAATACTTTTATAAAGTTATTCGCTTTATTAGACAATAATTAGAATATATTATATTTTATTATGATGTAGTGTTTGATAATGCCCTAATAAAGATATGTATAGTAAAATCTTTTTAAAAGTTATTCGTTTTATTAGATTATAAATAGAATATATTATATTTTATTATAAACCAATCAAATCAAATCGCTTAAAGTAAATCGATCCGGACCGTTCATGGATTGAGTTCTTATTCATCCCATTCTTCTATAAATGAAGCTCATTCCTTCATTATTTCTTACGAATTCACTGAAACTCTAAAGAGAAAAACTGTAGAGAGAATTATTCTTCTATCTTGAGCGTATTTCTTTAGCGTTTAAGAAAGTTTTGAGCGTAGTGCAAGTTTCTTCAAGTATATCCCGCCCCACCGTTTAGAGTACTCTTCTTTATAAGGTAAGGGGTATTATTTTTTCATATTCATGAAGAGAACTTCATTATTCCATTCTTTATTATTCTCATTGGAATAACCTCGATACGCTATTTCATCCTATATTTAGTGAAATTCTTTTGTTATTCCATTATTTATTATTCTCACTTTGGAATAACTCGTCTACATGCCAAGTACCGCATACATGGTAAAATTCTCGTTATTATTCCATTCTTTATTATTCATTGGAATATCCTCGTGCATGCGCTTTTTTACGCCGGGACTGGGTTCCGCCTTTTATTATTCTCATTGGAATATCCTCGCTCATGCATTTTATGCTTGGGACCGTTCCTTTATTTATTATTCTGTTGAATAACTCCGCCTACATCTGGCACTGCATGCATGGTGATTTCGTTGTTATTCCATTCTTTATTATTCATTAGAATATCCCGCTTGCCGTATTACGCCTCTGACCGGTTCCGTTATTTATTATTCTATTGGACTAACCTGTCCATGCGAAGTACCGCATGCATGGTGATTTCTTTTGTTATTCCATTCTTTATTATACTCAGTTGGTTAAAGTTTTGACTTTTATACTCCATGAAATTAGTGAAATATCCTCGATATTTGCGCTTCATCCAAAGATCTTTTCATGGAAATATTCTTCGAGCATTCTTGAATTTTACTCTACAAAGAAGTAACATGTTGACAATTTGGACGTTATTAGTTTCTGAATAAATTAATTCTTGAACTTGTTTTATTGAATTCTTATATCATTGTCATCATCCTCATATTTATATTTTATTGAAAGTCATATGTGGTCTATAGTGCATAGATGGACTTTCTGATTATGACCAGAGATTATTCGATGTAATCATGACCGTAATGTTATAAATGATGTGATAAAAGTCCTCATTGGCCTGTAGTGCATTGATGGACGGTTGTTGGCATGATCATGACCATTGATGAATACACGAATATCCTTGGCCCGTAGTGCATGGATAATTTGTGGTCGTGACCACTAATGAATATCCTCGGTCGTAGTGCGGGAGGATGATGTGGATTATTTAAAATCGAGTCTCAGCGATAAAAGTGATGAAAAACTTTTTCAATCATAAAAGATAGTAGATTTTATTCTCTACTTGACTCTTTTAATGGATTGCTTATTCCGCTGCAGTTAAACTTGATGTCTATTGTATTTTATCAGTTTAACATTGTTGAAGACTAATGATAATTTATTCTGCATTATCTTAGTCATAATATTTCTTACTGGGCTAGTTGAGCTCACCCTTTCTTTCACTGTTCTCTTCAGGAAATGAGAACGTAGCCGGGATTAGTCAGAAAACGGAGTGACGGTCCAGATGATAGTATTAGTAGTCCTCACTATTCTGTTAAATAGTGTGTTAATAAATATAATGAGGACTTATTTTGAGAGTGGATATTGTCTAGAAGATAATGTTTGTATTAAAACTCACAGCTCTCTTGTTGTATATTTAAGATTGTATTTGTATTACATACCATGTATTTGGCGACTCGAAATAAGTGATGTATACCTATTTTGGGGGCATCATAGTTGGTATCAAAGCTTAGGGATATGATCCCTGGCTGAGATGTGAGACAAGAACTAGGAGGGGAGAGATGGGGAATTCCTTCGCTAGTATGACCTACCTAAGTTTATTTGATATTTAATTGGTTGGTCAGAGTATAGGGATTATATGTGATATGTTAATTAACCCTTGTTTTGTGGCAGGATTTGAAAATGGCATCCGAGAATGTTGAGAACATCAATGGAGCACGTGAGACCGCCGAGTCTCCACAGATCAATAATCGTGATAATGTGCATCGTGAAGGCAATAATCCTAATGTAAACAACAACACCGACCAAATGATGAACGATGGAATGTTCTCGAGGCTTCGTCGCAATTCATGCAACATCAAAGAGAGAGGCTCTCGTCCAAAATACTGAGTGAAAACACTGCAACTCTCGGACGATCACCGCCAAAACAGCTTCAAGAGGAGTCAGGGACCACCGGAGTTTTTTTAAGAAAGCCAAAACCACTTAAGGCGAGACGTGGATAAAGCGAGATCAACAAGATATTTGATATCTTGGGATGCTCCGAGAGCAAAAGGTTCCTTTGCCACCTTCATGTCATGCGTA
Organism: Panax ginseng; assembly: GCA_020205605.1. Taxonomy (NCBI): domain Eukaryota; kingdom Viridiplantae; phylum Streptophyta; class Magnoliopsida; order Apiales; family Araliaceae; genus Panax; species Panax ginseng. Next base: position 15,284,769 of record CM035131.1, on the reverse strand, counting down.
GGCGGCAGATTCTTGGTGAGAATCAGAAGCGTACTCAACCTCGCCAGCCCCAAGATGTCTTGCGAGAAGTTCAAGAACTGTTTCAACGACAAGTACTTTCCGAAAGTATTCATCACATGAAAGAGGTAGAGTTCATCAAATCGAACAAAACAACATGACCGTGTCGCGATGACGAAGCCAAGTTTGCCGAGTTGTCCCAATTATGTCCCATTTGGTTGATAATGAGGAGAGAATGACGCTAATATTTTTAAGAGGTTTGAAACCCGAGATACGCCAATATCTTATCTCTCATAAACTGTGTTTGTATTCAGATATTGTTAATAGGGCTCAGTTATTGGAGCACGATAATGAGTCAACCCAACCAAAAAAAGAGCAGCCGACAAAATGATAATACCAGTGATAACAGTCATCGAAGCGGTGACAATAAGCATGAAGGGAATCAACATGCCAGAAATGGTAACCACTTTGGTGGTAATCATGGCCAAAGTAATAAGAATGGACATTTCAAGAAGAGGAGATTCAAAAATAATGGAAAGACGTCAGCACCTGCACCTGTTGTTAAAGAAGGAGAACGACCACATATCATATGCTTCAAATACGGAGGGGAAGGACACATTAGTCCAAACTGCGCGATGCCATCCAAAGCATGTTATAATTATGGAAGAGAAGGTCACCTAGCCCGTTTTTGTCATTCACCGAAGACAAGTTCAGCTAGGATGAAGGCACCAAAGGACGCCCTAGAAAAGTCAAAGCCAGTAGTGCAAGGGAGAGCGTTTGTCGTGACCTCCCAGAAAGCAAGGAACCCGAATGAGGTCATCATGGGTAAGCTTATCATAAACTCTAGCGAAGTATATACCTTATTTGATACCGGTTCTACCCATTCCTTTATTTCTCCTACTTGCGCTCACCGTTTAAATTTGACTCCAGAGAAATTAGACTTTGACTTATCTGTTGAAATTCCATTGGGAGAAACCTTCATTACATCCACTATTTATAAGTCTTGTTTGGTTCAAATTGGTACCCTCACATTACCTGTCGATCTTATTTCATTAAAAATACTTGCATTTGACGTAATTCTAGGGATTGATTGGTTAATTACTCATCATGCAAAAATTGATTATTTTCGTAAGGTTGTTAGCTTTCATATTCCTAATCAACCTATTATGCGAATTCAAGCAACCAAACCATTAAAATCAATCACCGTCTATCTCAAGCCATAAAGCTATTCGTTTATTGAAAAATGGATGTCAAGCTTTCTTAGCTCATGTCACGGATCTAAACAAAAATACGCCGGGATTTTGAATGATATTTCTATTGTTAATGAATTTCCCGACGATTTCAAGAACTTCTCGCCTAACCCCGAACGTAAAATTGAATTTTGTATCAACTTTGAACCCGTGACAAAACCCATTTCCAAAGCCCCATATCGAATGACTCTATTAAACTTCGTGAGTTAAAGACCCAACCGCAGGAATTGTTAGACATCGGCTTTATTCGTCCTAGTACTTCTCCTCGGGGTGCTCTCTGCTTTACTATTTGTGAAGAAGAAAGATGGGAGTATACGACTTTGTATTGATTATCGGGAGTTGAATCATGTCACCATAAAAAATAGGTACCCATTGCCACGTATTGATGACCTGTTTGACCAGTTGCAATGTGACGCCCCCAAAATAGGTATACATCACCCATTTTGAGTCGTCAATAACATGGTAGAGAAACAACTACAACTTTATTAATACATCATAAAAACTGTGAGTTTTAATACAAATATTGTCTTCCAGACAATATCCATACCCAAATAAATCCTCATCACAATTATTGATACATTATTTTACAAAAATGGTGAGGACTACTAAACAACTCTCTAGAACCGTCATTCCATACCCCGACTAGAACTTGCTACATTCTCGCCTCCTGAGAAGAAAAATGGAACAAAACGAAAAAGGGTGAGCTCAACTAGCCCAGTAAAGAATATTATGACTAAGATAATATAGAACAAATTATCGTTAGTCTTCAACAGGAAAAATCATATAAAATACAATGTATAACAAGTTTCTGGATCAATATTCGCAGCAGTAAATAATAATTCATGAAGAGTTACATAGAGAATGAAATCTACTATTATCTATGAATTTAAAAGTCCATCATCAATATTTTATCCCTGTAACATCAATCAATATACATCTTAAATCAAATATTCATCTTTGCACTACAGGCCAAAGGTATTCATCAGTTGGTCATGTTCATCTCAACACCTATTCATCTTTGCACTATGGACCAAAGATATTCATCATAAAATCATTAATCTTTGCACTACAGGCCAAAGATATTCAATAATATCATCATTTAGGACTGAGGATGATGAAAAATATTTTAAAGAAAACGAATCCAGTGAAACAAAAGAATAAATATTACGGATTCGTATTTCGGTTTATCCATGTTCAAAAAATACCTCATAAATAATCATAGTGGAGTAAAATTCAAGAATGATCAAAATATGGATACAATCAAAGCTAGTATCCATAATAGATATTTTGGACGAAAAATAAAATTTAATTTTTTCAGTGAATAAGGTCGATTCGCATGCATAAAGTGTCAGATATCGTGAATAAAGTCTTAGATACGTGAATAAGAACTCCGACACTAAAAGACAAGAATTTCACAAGAAAAATCTTACCAATACTCCTAAGATAATGATATTGAAAGAAATAATATCATTAAAAAAATAATATCCCTTACCTCGAAAAAGAATAGTGCTTTTCATTTGGAATCTGAATATATAGGTTTGAAGGAACTTGTATCAGAGTAACAACACTCAAAATATCAAAACACTCACAAGAATACGCCAATATATCGAGAGAGAAGAGAGAGAAGATTTCAGTTTCTGGTGTGATTTTCAATTTTAACCTAAGCACCGTATTTATAGGAAAATGCTTAGAACACCAAAGTAGAAAATTTATTAAAATAATTTTATTTAATAAATATTCAAGCCCACCACCCAAGAATCCGAATTTAGCTCATTTACCACACATGTGGGATTGAAAAAAACGTTTTTCTTGATTAAAACAATTAAAACTTTTAAAAATCAATTATTCTGGAACTTCGGAACTTCAATAATTCATAATAAATAGCCCTTTGTCAGAAAAATTCGAACCTCATGCCCTTTCCATAGGAAATTCCATTCTCTACAACTTTTCAGAAGAAAGTTTTTCTAAATTTCAAATAAAAATTGACCGAAATCCATAAACGGGCGATTTTACAGGCTATAATCAAATTTTAGTCAAGAAATGGGGTCCACCGACACACAAAACATGTGTTAATCATTTAATGCTATAAAAATACTCTTTCTCCTCATATACTCATATCCCACATTCATTATAAAAATATCACCATTATTATATTATTAAAATATAATAATATATTTAAATAAATTATTTTATCAGAAAAAGATAAAATATTAATTTTCAACAATTGTCACATTAAAATTTTCTCCATCTATATTCCACATAAAATTAATATTTTTCTCATCATATAAATCAATAATTAATTATTCACAAATAATATTACGGTAATCACAATATCGATAACCAAAGTAGCCTCCCAGGAAAGAGGGGCTTTTAATAAGGATCTCTCTTTACCGGCACGCAATTAGATGACCAAACCTCTCTTTAGACAGAACTTTCTAGACATTGCAAATAATTTTATCCAATAATATTATTCAGATAATATGAATTATTGCTCCGATAATAAAAAATAATGTGTAGTGACAATTATTGAAACAACAATACTATAAAATATCAACGCAGCAATTATTGAATCAATAAAATAAAATACTGAACAGTAATTATTGTAACAATTATTGAGTAGTGCCTTCTTATGTAAGAATCAATAATTGGTGCAATACCGTGTGCTACTGTGTTTTAACCACCGAGTATTTCAACTGTATTAACGGTAACAACTGCGCCGTTATTTATAAACAACTTATATTTGTCATTTTCTTCATCTAATCGCTTTCCGTTATGGGGCCCACACAAGGCTGCGCCTTCGTACGAATATTCCCCGATAGTAAGAATATTCCACGACCAAACTAATATTTCCCAACAACAATGAATATTTTATAACCACTTGTTTATTTAAAATATTTGCGCATTTTACCCATAACTAACCACATTAATCAAATCAACCCTTACTATTTCAAAATAATAAATAGAGGAAAAATTCAATTTTATTTATAATAAGTTGGGGTCTTACAACCTCCACTCCTTATGAAATTTCGTCCTCGAAATTGACGTACGTACCTGGTGTTTCGAAAATGTGAGGATACCTGGCTTTCATTTCCGTTTCCAACTCCCAGGTCATTTCCTCTATAGCACGGTTCCTCCACAAAACTTTAACTTGTGGTATGACCTTTATGCGTAGGACATGCTCTTTCCTATCCAAGATCTTAACAGGTACCTCCTCGTGACGTTAAGTCTTCTACTATCTCGTCCGGCTTCTAACTTCGATAACGTGGTTGGTCTTTCACATATTTACGAAGCACGGATATGTGAAAAACATTATGAACACGAGACATACTTGGAGGTAACGCGAGTCTATAGGCTACATTTCCTACTCGGTTCGAGAATCAAATGGACCAATAAATCGTGGATTGAGCTTTCTCTCTTCCCAAATCTTGTAACTCCTTCCATGGAGCCACACACAACAATACATGATCCCCAATACTAAATTCCACATCCTTTCGATGAAGATTCGCATAACTCTTTTATCGATCCTGTGCCATTTGTATACGTTGTCAAATTATTTGGATCTTTTTCCAGAGTATATCGCACTCAACTCGTCCCAACAATGTTGCTTCACCCACCTCATCCCAACATATTTGAGAGCGACACTTTCGTCCATATAATGCTTCAAATGGAGCCACACCTATACTTGTTTGATAACTGTTGTTGTAGGAGAATTCCACCAATGGTAAATACTTATCCCAACTCCCTTTGAAGTCTAGGACACAGAGTCTTAATAAATCCTCAAGAGTTTTAACTGTTGAAAGATTATGATAATACCATCCAATATCATCCTGGAAAAACAAACGTGGTAGCTGACGCATTGAGTAGAAGATCATATGCGGGTACGAGTGCGATATTGTCAACGCAAAGGCCCATTTTGTATGACTTACAAAGGATGGAGATAGAGATAAATACTCCAGGGACCCACGTGATGATGGCGAATATACGAGTAGAGCCGACTTTAATCGATAAAGTTAAAGTTGCTCAAGCTACAAACCCGGGTGATGCGTATATGGAAGAAAGTACAAGAAGGAAGGTGCCTTAGGAGCAAGAATCGATGAAAAAGGAATACTTGAGTCAACTCCGGACTTTGTGTTCTAACGACCGATTTAAAATATAAAATCATGATGGAGGCGCACAACACAATTTACATAATCCATCTCGGGAGTACCAAAATGTATCATGATCTTCACATACATTTTGGTGGGGCAATATGAAGAGGGAGATAGCGTTGTTTATCTCAAGGTGTTTAACTTTGTCACAACGAAGTCAAGCGGAACATCAAGTACCAAAGGTCCATCAACCACTTGAAATTCCAGAATGGAAGTGGGAGCACATTACCATGGATTTTCTTACTGGTCTTCCCAAGGTTTCTCAAAGCATAGATGCAATTTGGGTCATTGTTGATAGATTGACCAAGTCTGCTCATTTCTTACTTATACGAGAAACTTTTACACTTGAACGTCTTGCTCGTGTACATAAATGAGGTTGTAAGATTGCATGGTATGCCAGTATCCATAGTTTTTGATCGAGAGCCAAGATTCACTTCACGATTTTGGGTTAATTTACAAAAAGCTATGGGCATGGATTTACGATTTAGTTCTGCATATCATCCTCAAATGGACGGACAATCAGAGAGGACTATTTAAACTCTTTAAGATTTATTAAGACTTTGTGTCATTGACTTCAAGGGAAGTTGGGACAAGTTCTTACCATTGGTGGAGTTTTCCTACAACAACAGTTATCAAGCAAGTATTGGCATGGGTCCATTTGAAGCGTTGTATGGAAGAAAGTGTTGTTCTCCAGTATGCTGGGATGAGGTGGGTAAAGCAACGTTGTTGGGACCGGAGTTAGTAAGTATGACTAAGGAAAAGATACAAATGATCCGACAACGTATAAAAACCTCCCAAGATCGACAAAAGAGTTATGCTGATCTTCATCGAAAGGACGTGGAATTCGATATTGGAGATCATGTGTTGTTATGTGTTGCTCCATGGAAAGGAGTTACGAGATTTGGAAAGAGAGGAAAGCTCAATCTTCGATTCATTGGCCTATTTTTTAATCCTCGATCGAGTAGGGATCAGAAAGCCTATAGACTCGCTTTTACTGCCAAGTATGTCTCGTGTTCATAACATTTTTTATATATCCATGTTACGTAAATATGTGAAAGACCCGAACCACATTATTGAGTTATAACCGGATGAAACAGCGGAAGATTTAACGTATGAAGAGGTTCCTGTTCAAATCTTGGATAAGAAGGAACATATTCTACGCTCCAAGGTTATACCTCAAGTCAAAGTTTTATGGAGGAACCACGATGTTTAGGAAATGACACGGGAGTTATAATCAAAATGAAATCAAGGTATCCTTACCTCTTCGACATACCGTAATACACTCTAATTTCGAGGGCAAAATTTCATAAGAAGGGGAGATTGCAAAACCCCAACTTTTATGAATAAAGATGAATTTTCTATAATTATCATTTTTTAAATAATATGGAATGAATTTGATATAATGTTATAGTTGTGGGTAATATTTAAAAATTTTGTAAAGTACGCAAGTTGTTTATAATATTCAATTGGTCGGGGAATATTCGTACGACGACACAATCATTAGTGGACCCATAATGTAATTATTGTTGATCGATTGAGAAAATGACAAAAATATTTTTATGAAAATAACGGCGGAAGTTTTACTGTTAATCGTTGAAACACCGGTGTTAAAAGTACTGAGAATACGCGGGTCAGCATAAGTAGACACAAGATTGATTATTGATACTTACGTGAGAAGTCACTCGGTTTTGTTTAATTATCGCTCAATGAATTGCGCGACAAGTATCTCGCGTTAATTGATTCAATTATTGTTGATATTTTATATTGAGATGACGAAGTTATTAATATTATTATTTGCAATATTAACGATGTGTCTGTAAGTTACGCCAACGAGAGGTTTGGTCACCTAATCATGGCCGCCTAATAGGAGAAATCCTTATTGAAAGCCCCTCTTCTCGAGGAACGACCTAGTCGATTAATAATGTGAATAATAATAATGACGCATTTAAGATTTGTTTTATTAGTATTATTAATGTAATAAAATGTAAAAGTTTTTATATAAAACATAATACTTTTATAAAGTTATTCGCTTTTATTAGGCTAATAGTAAAATTTTTATATAAAATAGAATACTTTTATAAAGTTATTCGTTTTATTGCACAATAATTAAAATATATTATATTTTATTATGATATAGTGTTTTCGTAGACAAGGCTGCGTGGTGTTTGTATAGTAAAATCTTTTAAAAGTTATTCGCTTTATTAGATTATAAATAGAATATATTATATTTTATTGTAAACCAATCTAGATCATTCCGCTTAAAGTAAATCGATCCGGACCGCTCATGGATTAGTTATTATTCACCCATTCTTCTATAAATAAAGCTCATTCCTTCATTATTTCTTACGAATTCACCGAAACTCTCTAGAGAGAAATTGTAGAGAGAATTATTCTTCTATCTTAAGCGTAATTCTTTAGCGCTTAAGAAAGCTTTGAACGTAGTGCAAGTTTGTTTTAATATATCCCCGCCTCACCGCTTCGAGTACTTTTCTTTATAAGGTAAGGGGGTATTATTTTTTTCATATTCATGAAGAGAAACTTCATTATTCCATTCTTTATTATTCTCGTTGGAATAACTCAGTATACGCTGGCCTACCCTATACTTGGTGAAATTCTTCCGTTATTCCATTATTTATTATTCTCATTGAATAACTCGCCTATGCAAAATCCGCATACATGGTAAAATTCTCGTTATTATTCCATTCATTATTATTCTACATTGAATATCATGTCTCAGACGCTTTACGCAGGACTGGTTCCGCTTTATTATTCTCATTGGAATATCCCGTTCGTGCGTTTTATGCCTAACTCGTTCCGTTATTTATTATTCTCGTTGAATAACTTTTAAATACATCGCAAGTACCGCATGCATGGTGATTTCTGTTGTTATTCCATGCTTTATTATTCTATTGAATATCCTCGCTTATGTATTACGCTTTGACCGGTTCCGTTATTTATTATTCGTTAGAATAACTCCGCCCACGTCAAGTATCGCATGCATGGTGATTTCTTTTGTTATTCCATTCTTTATTATACTCAGTTGGTTTAAGTTTTGACTTTTATACTCCATGAAATTAGTGGAATATCCTTGATATTTGCGCTTCATTCAATATCTTTTCATGGAAATATTCTTCTGAGCATTCTTGAATTTTACTCTACAAAGAAGTATCATGTTGACAATTTGGACGTTATTAGTTCTCTCAATAAATTAATTCTTGAACTTGTTTTATTGAATTCTTATATCATTGTCATCATCCTCATATTTATATTTTGTTGAAAGTCATCTCGTATTCAGTAGTGCATAGATGGACATGGTATGATTATGACCAAGATTATTCGATGTAATCATGATCGTAATGTTACAAATGATGTGATAAAAGTCCTCATTGGCCTGTAATGCATTGATGGACGAATGTTGGCATGATCATGACCATTAATGAATACACAAATATCCTCGGCCCGTAGTGCATGGATAAATTATGGTTGTGATACTAATGAATATCCTCGGCAGTAGTAGTGGTGGATGATGTAGATTATTTATTAAGCTAAGTCCCAAAATAAAAGTGATGAAAACCTTTTAAATCATAAAAGATAGTAGATTTTATTCTCTACTCAACTCTTTTAATGGATTTCATGTTCCGTCAGCTTAAACTTGATGTCTATTGTATTTTATTAGTTTAACATTGTTGAAGACTAATGATAATTTATTCTCGCATTATCTTAGTCATAATATTTCTTCGGGCTAGTTGAGCTCACCCTTTCTTTCACCGCTCTTCTCTGAAATGAGAACGTAAATGGGACTAAATCGTGAACGGAGTGACGGTTCAGATGATAGTATTAGTAGTCCTCATTATTCATTAAATAAAGTGTTAATAAATGTAATGAGGACTTATTCTCGAGAGTGGATATTATCTGTAAGACAATGTTTGTATTAAAACTCACAAATTCTCTTGTTGTATATTTAAGATTGTATTTGTATTCGTATCATGTATTTGGCGACTCGTAATATGTGATGTATACCTATTTTGGGGCATCACATTTATTGTCACACTATTTAATGTAATAGTGAGGACTACTAATGTTATCATCTCTGACCGTCACTCCGCTCCCCGACTCGTCCCAAATTTATATTCTCATTTCCTAAAGAGAACAAAGGAAAGAAAGGGTGAGCTCAACTAGCCCAAGAAGAAATATTATGACTAAGATAATGCGAATAAATTATCATTAGTCTTTAACAATGTTAAACCGGTAAAATACAATAGACATCAAGTTTAACTCAGAATTTAATAAGAATCCATTGAAGAGTCAAGTAGAGTATGATATCTACTATCTTCTATGATTTAAAATGTTTTCATCAATTTTTTATATCACGAGACTCATCTTAATAAATAAACCACATCATCAAATTATTCCGCACTACGGCCAACGATATTCATTAAATCATCAATGGTCATGACTATACCGGTTAATCCCCGTCATAATCATACCAAAATCGTTTCATCAATGCCCCTTCGTGTCACCGAGGATTTTTATCACATCATTCGTCACATTACTACCACCGATGATTATACCGAATGATCTCTCGGTCATAATCATACCAAGTCCATCTATGCACGTAAGCCAAAGATGACTTTAATCACAATATAAGCATGAGGATGATGACAATGATATAAGCATTAATCAAACGAAAACAAGAATAAACATTAAAGACTTTAAATTTATCCAAATATTATCAATCACTTAATAAACTCATAATCTAATATTATTAATATTATAACAATATTTTAATCACTTCTTAAACTTATAAATAATTTATTTCAATTGTTTACATTTTACCAAATAATGCATTTAATTATTCAAAAATGTCATACTCAAGATTTCATCACCAATGATCAAATCCCTTATCAAAAATCTACATATACCTTATATAGGATTTTCAAGCCCTAAAATCCTATTTACCAATTCTTCAACTTCATATAACATATTTAACTCATATGTTCGTAACTAAACCATTTTCATGAAAAATTACCAAATCAACTTATTATTTTTCTATCCTTTGTCCAAACATATATACATATATTACAAGTATTTTTTTTATAATTTTTCAACTCCCTTAAGTATTTTTCAAAAATCAATTTCTAATTAATTCCTTAAGAAATTAGCTACCTCAAGTTTAACTCCAGAAATTCCCAAATCTTGACAGGATCTTACACATGTTAACATGAGCTTCCAGTTTAAATTTCATGGTCATCGGAGTTATAGAACTCCTCGGTTATAAGCGTTTTTAAATCGAAAAAACCTAAATATTGAAATGGTCATAACTTGCTCATTTTAAGTTTGAATGAGATCATTTTTGGACAGAGGTACTTTATACCATATATTTCCATGTCCAAAAAAGGCCGAATTTTTCTCAAAATTAAGTGACCAAAATTCCTTTTAAATTTCGACAAGAGCCTTTTTTGGTACTTTCAGTAGTTTTTGACTCCTTTGCTAAAATCACCCACCTAAAAATCTACAACACCTTTTCTAGTGATTCTACTTGAATAAGTTAGAAAACTCATATATCTAACTCTAGAACTTGACCACACTCAAAAATTCGAAATATAATAGGAGATATGGTCAATTGAATTTCATATTCCATTTTTACCAAAATCTAATTTTCAACCCTTTGTGATTTCTAAGAAACTTTCATGTTTTCACATAATAACCAACATAACTCATCATGACAATGACATAATAATTCAATAAAACAAGTTCAAGAATAAATTTTAAAGATTTATAAGTTAATTTATCCCAACTCAATAATGTCCAAATTATCAACATGATCTCGCTTTGTGGAGAAAAATTCAAGAATGCTCGTAAGAATATTTCCACGAAAAGAATCTTTGGATGAAGCGTTGAAATATCCATGATATTCCACTAATTTCAAGGAATATAGAAGCAAAGCTTTAACGAATCGTATAATAGAATATATGAAACTATAAATGGATTTTCGCTTCGCCATGCAGAATCCACGTAGCCGAGATCATTTCCATAATTTAATAAGAAATGAATACAAAGGATCATTCACCACGCATGTGGTAATCCACACGAACATGTTATTCCAATGAATAATAAAGAATGGAATAACGTAAGGATTCACCATGCGTGCGATAGATCGCACATACAAAGTTATTCCCAACAAAATAATAAAGAATTGAACCAGTCAAATGCGTTAACGTATGCATGAGATATTCCGGCGAATAATAAAGAATCTAACCGTGTCAAAGTAAATTCCCAATCCGAGGATATTCCAACAAAATAATAAATAATAGAATAACAACGAAATCACCACGCATGCGATAGATCAAGACGCATAAAGTTATTCCAATGTAATAATAATTAATGGAACTGTGTCAAAGCGTATCTTGCATCGGCGGATATTTCAACAGAATGATAAAGAATGGAATAACAAAAGAATTTTACCATGTATGTGGTACTTCGCATATACAGGTTATTCCAACAGAATAATAAGGAATAGAATAACAAAAGTTCTCTTCATGAATACGAAAGAAATAATACCCCTTACGAGTACAACAAATAATATCCCTTACCTTAGAAAGAAGAGTATTCTGACTGGTAGGGCGAGGATATACTCAAAGAAAACATGCACTACGATTAAAGCTTTCTTAAACTCTAAAGAATATGCTCAAGATTATAGAAGAAGAATTCTCTGAATTTCTGGTGTGATTTCAATTCTAACTAAGCATCCTATTTATAGAAAAATAGAAAGGATACTATGCAATAAAATATAATATATATATATATCTCCTAAGGCAGCAACCAATATAGCATTCTTCTTTCTTCTGTTGACATGGGTTTTTGGTAGAAATTCGGAAGAAAAGTAGAGAAGGTGAAGATAAGAATTTAACAGAGAGTGCAAGTGAGAGAAAATCTACAATTTTTAGCACGATTACTGTTCTTGCTAATATCATAATTTTATTTTCTTATATTGGATTTTTGGTCATAGTTTCTGGAACCATAAAATCATACCCTTTGAATCATAAAAGAGGACGCCATTGCCGGGCTTACAAGAGCTGACACTCCACGCAACCTTCTTCGCTATCTCCCGAAGATCATCATCCACCACGAGCTGCTGATTCCCTCCCATCAATTTTGCTTCTTCCTCTCCCTCTGATGATTCCGTCGCCATTCAATCGAATTAACTGATCTCTCCCAAAACCCCTATTTAGTTTAAGTACTACAAATCCAGTTGAGTTACCTGGGGTTTGAAGTTTTTTTAACAAACGATGATAAAGAAATTATACTTATTTGAATTTTGTAGAAGAGCCCTAGAAAAACGATGTGGCTTAAAACTCTAGGTCAGAATCTTCAACTTTAGAATAATTTTGAACTGCGAATTATTTGAACTGGGTCTATGACATAGTGTACTTGTAGCAAGTGGGCCGATATCAAATTTATCCCTAAATTTATTAAATACTGTACGAATGTACAAATTATTCAATTGCTTACATCAAATTTCTGCATACTTTCTCTACTTAATCTCCTATAAAAAACTATTCCACCCACTCGTCAAGCCAGATCCACTGATCAAGTATTTCTAGAAAGTTCGAGAGGAGGCCAAATAGAGAGTGATTAAATGAGATGAATATGAAGCCTCGACAGGCTGGTCTTACCATTCTGTCAAGTGGTTTGCAGATCGAGAGTTGGATACCAACCAAGAGCATCCCAATTTGATGCATCAATTTCTTCAAAACCCATGAGCATACCAAATTGACATGACTACAAAAACCTAGATTTAACAAAATTGAGCTTACCAAATTGCGATTGAAGAGCGAATTAAAAACCCTTAAAAGATGAGAAAAATTATAAAGGAGAGAATTGGGGATTGTGGTTTGAGGAGTGAGAAATGAAAGAGAGAGGACGCACGGTTTGAGGAGTGAGAACTGAGAGAGAAGATTGTGGTTTGAGGAAGAAATGGGTATTTCAGAGATTTACTAGTCTTTTTTGACTGTTACAGTTCATTTTCACGCGCTTTTGGCGTCTGACATACACGCACGATTAAGTTGGATGGAAAAAATAACGTTTTCACTTCAACTCAAAAAGTCGGGAGTTTAAATGTAGCTTTACTGACTATAGGTGGTTAAGTGGAAAAGGCCCCAAACCCCAGGTGGTGATCTGAACTTTACTCTTTTATTTTTTTTATAAATCGTTAGAAAAATCGTCAAATCTTTTAACTTTAAATGGAATTTGACACATAAAATATTATAAAAAAAAAGTTAATACGACAATAATGATCCAACGTGAACTTCAATATGCGAAACATAACTTAGTTACTGTCAACTGTCCTTGAAGGATATCGAAAATACATAATTCTCACAAATTGTGTAAAGTAAAGTAAGTGAGAGATTATAAAACTAAGTTTCAATAATTTTTTTATCTTTTGAAATTAATGGACCCCACCTACATATACTTTTTAGGGTAAATTAGTATTTGTTCATATTTTATAGGGTAAATCACGATAAAAATTAACTTTAACGTTTTTCTTGTTTTTAACAGCCAACTATTTTTTTTTCTTCATTTAAAATATAAACTCGAGAGATATTTTATTTTTCTTAAAACCATTAATAGTTGTAAGTTAATCACAGTTGAGTGCTAAAATTTAGGGTTTAAATTTGATACATTGATAAAGGAAGTGGTTAACATGAAGTTTATTTTTGGGTAAGTTGGTCAATTGGCCAATAGAGTGCTGACATGCAGGCGAGACTCTATGTGTATCAGCATTTTATTGGCCAATTGACCAACTTACAAAAAAATAAACTTCATGCTAACCGGATCCATTGACAAATGTAAGTGAAGAGAAGATATGATAGGAGAGAATATATCCTAACCGTTGGATTTATTTTTCCTCAGAATCTACATTGCCATCTCATCATTTAAATTTGAACTCTAGATTACGTTACAGGTTTATTTGCAAAACAAGTAAACAACAATGTTACTATCATATAAAAAAGGTTCTATAATGCTCATATACATATACATACATACAGTGGGCCCCCACCTGACATGTGGGACCCGCAATATGCATGTGTGTGTATGTGAGCATTATGTTATCCTTTTTTATGTGATAGTAGCATTATTTTTTGCCAAAATGATAGTTGGAATTATTTTTTTAAGAGCATTTGATCGATGATAAATTATAATTCCAATTAAAAAGAAAGTATTATATAATCTCCTTTAACTTAACAAACTAGAAAGTTTTGCACGTAAAATTTTGCATTTAAGAAGGTTTAAACTTAAGTTAAAATTGTAAATCGCTAGCTTTTTAGTTCATAACCAAAAAAAAATTGTTACAAGTAAGATTTACTGCATTGGCTTAAATATAAATTATTATCCTAAATTATAGGTCATATTCCATTTTGTCGATCCACATTTTAATTTTTTTAAGTAAATAATTAAACTATTAAATTTTTCCACTTCTATTCAATTAGGATTGCCACGTCAGAAATTGTTGACGTAATTTGAACACGTGGCATGTAAAACTAATGTGTTAAAAAGACTCAAATTGTAATGAACTTAAATCATTTTATATGAAATTAAAACGACAAGAATATAATACAATATTATTGTTTAACTACAATAGCAAAAATATATTTTAAAATGGAAACATTAATATAACACCACCCCTGATAGCTTACACCGCCACCAACTCCATTAACACTGTGACGCCCCCAAAATAGGTATACATCACCCATCTTGAGTCGCCAAATACATGATACAAAATTCAAATACAAACTAATAATACAAAGAATGTGTAAAATACGATAAAAACATATGTTGTGAGTTTAAATACAAATATTGTCTTCTGATAATATTCACTCTCGTAATAAGTCCTCATTACATTTATTTTCATACTATTTAATGTAATAGTGAGGACTACTAGCTAATACTATCATCCCACCATCACTCCATTCCCCAACTCGTCCCACCTTACATTCTCATTTCAAGAGAACAAAGAAAAGAAAGGGTGAGCTCAACTAGCCCAAAGAAGAAATATTATGACTAAGATAATGCGTAATAAATTATCATTAGTCTCCAACAATGTTAAACCGATAAAATACAATAGACATCAAGTTTAATGCAATGATCAAGCAATCCATTAAAAGAGTCAAGTAGAGAATAAAATCTACTATCTTTTATGATTTAAAAGTTTTTCATCACTTTTATCGTTGAGACTCAAATTTCAATAAATATTTCACATCATTAAATCATCCTCGCACTACAGGTGCCAAGATATTCTTTAAGATCACGACCACGAATTATCTATGCACTACGGGCCAAAGATAATCGTGTTTTCATTAACTGATCCCGATCATGCCATAAAACAATTCATCTTTGCTCCTCGGCAAGAGAATCTATAGCCATAATCATACCAAAACCGCCCATCAATGCACTACGGGCCAATGAGGACTTTTTATCACATCATTCATAACATTACTTGGCCATGATTATACCGAATAATCCTCGGTTATAATCATACCAAGTCCATCTATGCAAAGACAAGCCACCGATGACTTTCAACATAATATAAATATGAGGATGATGACAATGACATAATAATTCAATAAAACAAGTTCAAGAATTAATTTATCCAAGAACCAATAATGTCCAAATTGTCAACATGATATCGCTTTGTAGAGTAAAATTCAAGAATGTCAAAAAATATTTCCATGAAAAGATATCGGATGAAGCCTTAAATATCAAGGATATTCCACTAATTTCATGGAGTATAGAAGTCAAAATTTTAACCAACCGAGAATAATAATGAATGGAATAACAAAAGAAATCACCATGCATGCGGTATTTCAGATGATAGTTATTCCAACAAAATAATAATAATAGAACCATGTCGTGAAAATCACAATCGGCGGATGCTCCAAATGTAATAATAAAGAATGGAATAACAACAGAAATCACCACGCATGCAGATTGCGATGTATAATAATGTTATTCCGAAATAATAAATATAGAATAATAAATGCGGAATAATAAATGATGGAACCAGTCCCACAGATAAGATGCATGATATTCCGCTGTAATAATAAAGACGGAATAATAAAAATAGAACCAGTCCCACAGATAAGATGCATGACGATATTCCGATAGTAATAATAAAGACTTTTAATAATAAAATGGAACCAGTCCTACAGATAAAGATGCATGTGATATTCCATGTAATAATAAAGACTTTAATAATAAAAATGGAACCAGTCCGACGTATAAAGACAAACAGGATATTCGGCGTAATAATAAAGATGTAATAATAGAAGAATGTCACCAAGTATAGGGTATTCCGCGTATTCAGGTTATTCCAACAGAATAATAAGTAATGGAATAACAGAAATTCTCTTCATGAATACAAAAGAATAATATCCCTTACCGTAAAAAAAGAATATTCCGACTGATAGGGTGAAGATTTTCTTAAAGAAAACTTATACTATGTTCTTCGCTCAAAGTTTCTTAAAACTCTTAAGGAAATACGCTCAAGATTATAGAAGGAGAATTCTCTGAACTTCTAGTGTGATTTAAATTCTAACTAAGCTTCCTATTTATAGGAAAATGGACTGCATAGTAACTAACTCATGAACGGTTCAGATTGATTTACTTTAATCTGGCGGTCCATATTTAAAGCAAAATCTTTTAAATAAAATATAATATATTCTATTTTATATAAAAAGATTTTACTATGCAAATACTATGCAGGCACTATGTAAACACTATGCATAATAAAATATAATATATTCTATTTATAGAATAACTTTAATAAAGTTTTCTGTTTTATATAAAAAGATTTTACTATGTAAAATACTATGCATAATAGAATATAAAATATTCTATTTATAGTATAACTTTAATAAAGTATTCTGCTTTTATATAAAAGATGTTTCGCTTTTATTACGCTAATAATACGAATAAAACAAAACTTATAAATCAACAATAATTGAATCAAATAATGTGAGATACTACGCAACAACTTTTGTAAGAATAATTGAACAAAATTGAAAGTGACTTCTCACATAAACATCAATAATCAATACCGTGTGCTACTATGCAACCACATTGTGACATCGCACTTTTTACTACCGAGTAGTTCAACAGTATCAATGATAAAACTTCCGTCGTTATTTTCATAAAAATATTTTTGTCATTTTCTCATTCCGACAATAATTCCGTTGTGGGGTCCACCAATGATTGCGCCGTTGTACGAATATTCTCTGCTAAAAGGAATATTCCCTGACCAATCGAATATAATATGACAACTTGCATACTTTGTAAAATTTCTAAATTCTACCCACAACTATAACATTATATCAAATCCACATCATAATATAAAAAATTATTTCGAGAAAAAAAATTAAATATTTATTCATAAAATCTGGGGTCTCACAAACACCACCCTAAAACATCCACCCAAAGCCGCCTGTACATTACCAAGGTTAATTTCAACACAAAAAAATATTCGAAAATAGTCAATACACAAAATTTCGATAATTATAACCGAAATGAAGCACACTTTAATGCCCAAAATTGAAGATTGCTCTTTTCTCCGATACCTAACCCTAGATTCGAACACAACACTAGATCCTCTCCTCGATGCAAAAAATTTGACACCACAATAAGCAGCCATAAACCTAGAATTATCATCGTCCCCATCATCATTATGAGAATCAACAAAAAATCCTAAACCTAACCATAGATCCAGCTCCAAATTGTTTAACCCATTTCGGTATTAACTATGAAAGACTTATAAATGATGAATAGTTGAATGACTTAACAATGCTTTAATTTGAATGCTTGGATTTGAATGATCCAAATGGCTTTCCCCTATGCTATTTATACGAGGGTTTAGTGGTCCATCAGATGGGACAAACCCCCTTAACAAGGTTCGGATGCATTTGAAAAGGCATGGTGTGATGCCCCCAAAATAGGTATACATCACCTATTCTGAGTCGCCAAATACATGGTACAGAATACAAATATAATCTTAAATATACAACATGAGTTGTGAGTTTTAATATAAATATTGACTTCTAGACAGTATTCAAACTCAAAATAAGTCCTCAATACATTTATTAACACATTATTCATAGAATAGTGAGGACTACTAATGTTATTATCTGGACCGTCACTCCGTTCCCCGACTAGTCCCTACTACGTTCTCAAAAGTGATGAAAACCTTTTAAATCATAAAAGATAGTAGATTTTATTCTCTACTTGACTCTTTTAATGGATTTCATGTTCCGCTGCAGTTAAACTTGATGTCTATTGTATTTTATTAGTTTAACATTGTTGAAGACTAATGATAATTTATTCTGCATTATCTTAGTCATAATATTTCTTCAATAGTTGAGCTCACCTTTCTTTCACCGTTTCTCTTGAAAATGAGAACGTAATGGACTAGTCGTGGGAACGGAGTGATGCTTCAGATGATAGTATTAGTAGTCCTCATTATTCATTAAATAGTGTGTTAATAAATGTAATGAGGACTTATTCTCGAGAGTGGATATTGTCTGTAAGACAATGTTTGTATTAAAACTCACAAACTCTCTTGTTGTATATTTAAGATTGTATTTGTATTCGTATTATGTATTTGGCGCACTCGTAATATGTGATGTATACCTATTTTGGGGCATCACATTTATTGTCACACTATTTAATGTAGAATAGTGAGGACTACTAATGTTATCATCCTGGACCGACCACTCCGCTTCTCCGACTCGTCCCAAATATATTCTCATTTCCTAAAGAGAATAAAGGAAAGAAAGGGTGAGCTCAATCTAGCCCAGGAAGAAATATTATGACTAAGATAATGCGAAATAAATTATCGTTAGTTTTGACAATGTTAAACCGATACAATATAACAAACATCAAGTTTAACTACGTTATAATAAGCAATCCATTAAAAGAGTAAAGTAGAGAATAAAATCTACTATCTTCTATGATTTAAAAGGTTTTTATCACTTTTATCACGAGACTCAACAATAAATAAATCATCCACATCATCCCCGCACTACTACGGCGAGGATATTCATTAAGATCACAATCACAAATTATCCATGCACTACGTGCCAAGGATATTCGTGTATTCTTCAATGGTCACGATCATGCCAACAACTGTCCATCAATGCACTATGGGCCAATGAGGACTTTTACCACAACATTTATAATATTACGATCATAATTATACCGAATAATCCATGGTCATAATCATACCAAGTCCATCTATGCACTACAGGCCACGGATGACTTTCAACATAATATAAACATGAGAATGATGACAATGATATAAGAATTCAATAAAACAAGTTCAAGAATTAATTTATCCAGGAACCAATAACGTCCAAATTGTCAACATGATACTGCTTTGTGGAGTAAAATTCATGAATGCTCAGAAAAAATATGTCCATGAAAAGATACTGGATGAAGCGCAAATATCAATGATAATCTAGTAATTTCATGGAGTATAAAAGCCAAAACTTTAACCAACTGAGTATAATAAAAAATAGAATAACAAAAGAAATCACCAAGCATGCGATAGACCGCACAGACAAGTTATTCCAAAAGAATAATAAATAATGGAACCAGTCATACGTAAACGCACGATACATGTGATACTCCAACGTAATAATAAATAATGGAACGTGTCACAGCGTAAACGCATTGCATACGTGATGTTCTAACAGAATAATAAATAATGGAACCAGTCATGCGTAAACACACGTACATGATGTTCTAACAGAATAATAAAAATGGAATAATGTAAGAATTTCACCATGTATTCGGTGATTGTAGATGACAGTTATTCCAACATAATAATAAAGAATGGAATAATGTAAGAATTTCACCACGTATGCGGTACTTGGCATATATACAGTTAATGTAAGAATTTTACCATGTATATGCAGTATTGGCGATAGACAAAAGTTATTTCAACATAATAATAAAGAATGGAATAATGTAAGTTCTCCTCATGAATACAAAAGAAATAATACCCTTTACCTTAGAAGAAACTGGATATAGGAGTAGTGAAGTAGCATAATACTTTTCTTTTTTCTCTCTGTAGTTTTCTCTCTAGAGTTTCAAAGAATTCGTAAGAAATAATGAAGGAATGAGCTTTATTTATAGAGAGAATGGACTCCAATAGTAATTAATTCATGAACGGTCCAGATTGATTTACTTTTAAACTAGACGACTATCCATATTAATTTACTATGCAAAGATTAATAAAATATTCTAATAAAACAAAATCTTTTAAATAAAATATAATATATTCTATTTATAATCTAATAAAATGAATAACTTTATAAAAGTATTCTACTTTATATAAAAAAGATTTTACTATGTAAATACTACGCAGTAATTACGTCTGAATTATGCATAATAGAATATTATATATTCTATTTATAGTCTAATAAAACGAATAACTTTATAAAAGTATTCTGCTTTTATATATAAAGATTTCTATTTTATTACACTTATAATAATAATAAAACAAAACTTATCACCTTTATTACAATTCATAATATTAATCAACTAGGTTGTTCCTCGGAAAAGATGGGTCTTTCCAATAAGGATTTCTCTATCATGGCGCATGATTAGATGACCAAACCTCTCCTCGCGTAACTTCTGACATCGTTAATATTGCAAATAATAATATTAATAACTTTGTTATCTCAATTATTGATTTAATAATATATAAAATATTGACAATAATTGAATCAAATAATGTGAGATACTACGCAACAATTACTATAGCAATAATTGAACAAAACCGGTGACTTCTCACGTAAGCATCAATAATCAAAATCGTAAGCTACTCTTATGCAACCACGCCAGACATCGCACTTTTTTAGATCGGGTGTTTCAACAATTAACCGGTAAAACTTCCGCCGTTATTTTCATAAAATATTTTTGTCGCCAATCCGACAATAATTCCGCATGGGGTCCACCAATTATTGTGTGCATTGCATTTAATATTCCTCGTTAAAACGAATATTCTCCAATCAATCGAATATTATATAATAACTTGCATGATTTTGCAAAATTTATAAATATTACCCACAACTATAACATTATATCAAATTCATTCCATAATATTCAAAAAAATATTATGAGAAATTTAAATCTTTATTCATAAAATTTGGGGTCTCACACATGGGACATCTTAGGAATAGGCATGGCTGACTGGTCGCTTTTGTTCGCGTAGAAAACATGCATAACGTTATGGGCTCAGATGGCAAGCAATGCACACATAGATAATTAATAATGGCATTATATTTATCTTTTTTGGTATAAAAAAATTAATTGAATAAATGTTAAAACGAGACTAAATATTACACATATTTCTTTTTTAGTCACGTGTCGTTGTCATGTCGTCAATTTTTTGATGCGACACTATCAATTTAGACATAATTAGAAAAATTTAAAAGTTTAATCTTTCTTCTAACTTTTGTTTTGGTGATTTCTAATGAAATTTTAATATTTCATATATCATGTATTTTTCACTATTTATTATTAATTTATTTGTTAATTTATGATAATTTAATTCTTAAATATTTCATATCATATATATTACTTATGCACTACATAGATAACTAGTATTACGTGTGCACTACATAGATTGTTTTGACAAAATTATAACTTTATTTAAAGTTAAATTATATAATAATTAATACCACTGAGCATTTGATTGAATTATATAACCACTTATTTAAAAGTTTATAATTAATTGTTCATCATTTTTTTGATGTATAAACAAGTTTAAATTATAGTTTAAAATATGTTATAATTGGTAATGGTATAATAGTTCAAACGATATTTTTGATCCAATTCTTTAATTAATATTGAAAAAACAAACATAACATGAAATTATTTTAAGTTATACCATGAATAATCTCATAGAAAACAAATATGTGATTATAACTATTTAATTCTAGGATTAATAGTCTGAGATTATAATCATTGCAAATAAACATGACCTTAGTTTAATCCGAATATTATATAAATTACATTAATTTAGAAAAAATAATAATAAATATTTTTTAAATATCTTAATTTATTACAATAATTTATCCTAACTTAAGGTGGAGGGTCCAGAGAAGGGAGGCAATAACTCCATTCTTTATTCTAAAAATACAATTATGAACATTAGATTCATCATTTTAATTTTAATTGTTATTATAAATATTTTAAAATGTTACTAATTATAAAATTTATTCAGAACTCAAATAAATTATACTAATCTTAAATTTAAAATATTTCAAATTAATTTTCAAAAATTAATTTATATTATAACATAGAAGCAAGAGAATAAATTTTACTTAAAAATGAAAAGGAAAAAAAGTAAAGTCTTAGTCCTATGTACTCCCTCCGTCCCATGATAAAAGTCCTTATTACTATTTTGGGTAGTCCCATGTTAAATGTCCACTTTATTTTAATAATCAAATTTTTATACATTTTTTCCTATTATACCCGTAGCATTAAATATCTCATACTTTTCTTATTCTAATTCTCTCTCCAGAGAATATTTTGAATTGAATAGCTAGAAAGTCACTCTCTCACCTACATTGAAAATAATTAATGATATATTATTATGGGCAATTTTATTATTTCATTCCTCTTCTTAATATGCGTGAAAAATCTACCAGGATTTTTATCTTGGGACGGAGGGAGAATTATTCACCACGTGTAGAACGAAGTCTGTGTGCCGAGTCCTTCTACACATACATGTTTAATGGACCTGTATATTGGATATTTTTAATTTTTAATTTTTAGTTTTTATTTTTTTTGTGACTCCCAAAAAATGTATAGTATTTATTTTAACTGAAATTTTATAAAATATGGTATTTTGGATATAATTTAGATACATATACAAGAACAGGGTTGTATAGACTGTTTAACCATGTTCTTGTATATGTATATAAAATACACTCAAAACACCATATTCTGTAAAAATTCCAGTTAAAATAAATATTATACATTTTTTGGGACTTAAAAGAAGAAGAATTTTTTTTTAGAAATGTCTAATATTCCGGTCCAATAAACATGTCCGTGAAGACTTATATTGTTGTGTGCCAGCAAGCTTATCATGAGAAAATGAGGAATAAGTCTTGCCGGACAGGTCCAATGGATCGAAAAATTGGACCGGTCCCAATTTTTTTTATTATTTGCTTTCCTTGTGACTTTTAAAAAATGTATAGTACTTATTCTAACTGAAATTTTTATAAAATACAGTATTTTTAGGTATAATTTGAATACATATATAAAACATGGTTGTACAATCTGTATAACTCTGTTCTTATATATGTATCCAAATTACACCTAAAAATTATATTCTATAAAATTTCAGTTAAAATAAATACTATATATATTTTTTAAAAATCACCAAAAAAATAAAAAAAAATAATTAAAAATGTCCAATAATCCGGTCCCTGCAGAAGAACTCGAAAATGAGAAAAGACAAGGGGATTCAACTTAGGGGGTGTTTGTTTAGAGCTGAATGGCTAAATCACTAAGATGGACGAGCTAAATGGCTAAGTCAGGTTTTTTTAGCTGAATGAGCAGCTGAATGAAGAAAAAAAAAATTAAAAAATTAAAAAAAATATATTAACTATTATATTAAGTAATATTAAATAAATTTACAATAATTTTGAATTTTTCAGAGGTGTAAAACAATAAAGTTTTGTCCTTCAGATGTTTCAGATATGTCAATTATCAAACAACTTTTTTATTTAAATTCAGATTCAACTCATTCAGATTCAGATTCAGATTCAAATTCAAATTCAAATTCAAATTCAGATTTGAATTCATTCAATTTTTATCGAACAGCCCGTTGGTTAAAGTTAACGTATTCATTTGTTTCGCTTACAAATTGGCCCCACCTGCAAAATATCAACTCCTAATAAATATCCAGTACAGTACTCCACTATATTTGATCGGCTAGCTGTTTACTTGTTATGTCATTAAACTCTGTTGGTCTATGAGTTTCTTTCGGGCTAGAGGGGCAGAAAAAAAAATGGAAATAGGAGAAACGGTGAAGGAGCGGATGATCATAGCCATGAAGGGTCAGCCCGGCACAGGCAAGAGCAACCTGGCCTCGTCTATGGCTAAAGTTTTCAAATGCCCGGTAATCAGCACTAGTGATGTAAGCTCTAGTAATGAGAATAATAGTGAGTCATGCTTTCATTCTGTTTGTAGAATTGCCTCAAAGCAACTGGGCTTGGATCTCAACGTTATCATCGACTCATCACTCTGGAGTCGTGCCCATCTCAATGCACTGGTGGAACTATCAAACTCGACAAAAGCCCCTCTTGTTGTAGTACACTGCAAACCTCGGCACATGTATGGGTGGTACAAAAATCGCGGTTCATCGTCATGGACTGAGTATGAAGATAGAGATGTAGGAAAGATCATCGTTGACACAACTTCTTTTCCCAAGGTAACAGAGGTTTGCCGTGCTATTGAGTATGTGGCTGCTTTGGGTCGCCCGGTCACCCTGGATTTCGGACAGTTGAAGGGTGATGATTTTGAATCGATAGGTTCCAACGATAAAGGGAATGCTAAACAGAAATTCCACATTCACGAATTAAAATTATGTGGTGATTCCAAAAGTAGTCGAATTTCTTGCGAGTCTTGCCTTGCGCCCATTCCATTCCCATCCGAGCGAGGATCTTACTACAAATGTAAGGAATGCGACCTCTACATGCATAAATGGTGTGCAGAATCAGCCCCGATGCGTGCAACCCCTCCACTCTCTGATCTAAATGAATACTCTTTTGGAAAGAGGCACAGGTGCGGAACTCATCAAAATGACACATTTCAGTGCCAAACTTGCCTATTCGAAACCAACCTCAGGTGCGCATGCTTACCATCCGTTCTAAAGCACAAATGCCACGATCATCCGCTGCATATTAGGCTATATCCGCAGGGAATGATTAAGGAGCTGTTTCAATGCCTGGCGTGTGGCGAACTTGGCAAACAACACGCTCTTTACAAATGTTCCTCTTGTGATTTTGTATGTCATATTGATTGTGCACTTAAACCTCGCACGTTTGAAACTGTGCATCACCGGCACAGTCTCACTTTTACATCTTCTCCTCAAGACGGCGACCCAAATTCGATTTGCGACATTTGTGAGAATGAAAGAAATCCCAAGTACTGGACGTACCGTTGTCCACGTCCAGAGTGTGATATTACATGTCACCTAATCTGCAAGACCCCCTATGGATCATGAATTTCTGTTTTGAATTAATTCATTTCAAGTTCATCGGGTCTATGTTGCTACAAATTGAACTAAATTTCAAGTTCATCGGGTCTATGTACCTTTTATGAATTCATGATATATTTAAGTTTCTCCCATATTCACTGTTTTAAAAATCTCCGCCTAGGCGCTAGGCTCCCCTTGGCGTCCCGCTTAGGCACTAGGCTCCCCTTGGTGTCTCTAGGCCTCCCAGGCGCCTCACCTAGACCAAGGCGGTAAAAAAATTCCTCCAAGAAATTAGGCGGGTTCGATTTTTTTATTTTAATAACTACACAAACCAAATCTTGATATATTTATTTTTTTAATGATTTATCATATTAATAATACAGGTTGTAGCATATCAAATCACAATAAGAAGTGAACAATATCAAGTCAAAATGGATAATTTTATTATAGTTATAATTTTTTAAACTTGTACCAACTTCAAATTATATAAATGATGATACATTTGTAATATTTAGTTAAATTCAATTTTAAAATTTTAAAATTTATGTTTAGTATTATAAGTTTTAATATTGAATTAAATTCTTAAAATTTAAAATTTTATTATTTAATAGCAATCATGTTTATAAATAAAACTAATACGTTAAAAATATATTTAAACTTTGAACAATTGCATGTTTGTGTTTGAACTTTGACATTAACAATATGGATATGTTTGAACTTTAAGAAAATGTCTTTATTATCTTTATTATATTTTGTTTTGCTTTATATTATTTTGTTAGCCCCCTTAGGCGTTAGCCCCCCTCGGCCTCCCGCCTAAGGGTGTAAACGAGTCGAACCGGAGCGAACAGAGAACTACTCGAATTCGACTCGAAACAATAAATTCGTACTCGAATTCGGCTCGAATTCGAATTATATTTGAAAAATCCTATTCAGATTCGACTCGACTCGACTCGACTCGAATATTTATTACTCGAATTCGATCCGACTCGACTCGAATATTTATTCAAACTACTCGCGAGCTTCAAATTCAAGCTCGAATTCGAGTCTCCACATAATAACTAGTTTTATAATAAATATAATTATAAATTGAATTTGTTATTTTACTTAAAAATGAGAAAATATATTTATTATTATACTTTACAAATATAAAATCACAATTAAAATTAAAAACAAAACAAAATAATAATTAATTATCCTAATTTGATTTAAATTTGTATATATTATAAGAGAATGTATCGAACATCTAATCGAATATGTATTAACCGAGTATGTATTGAATCACAATAAAAAATTCGAGTAGTTTGAATCTTAAACGAATCGAGTATAATCTTGCTCAGATTCTACTCATATTTTTATTCGAATTATTTTTAATGCTCAGATTTGGATCATATTATTAACGAATCCGAATCTCGCCAGATTTTTTTTTGAGTCGAGCTCGAATCGAAATTTCAATCGCATGTTGGCTCGTTTTTTAAAACAAAAAAAAAAATATGACAATTACATATATTAGTACATTTTTGAAAATAATTACAAAAATCATACACACATTATAAAATAATTACAAAAATACTACACTTTATCATTTTTATTTTCAAACCTAATACAATTAAAAAAATCCTTAAATTAAGGGATTAGTATTAATACATTCGGTATGTGTAAGAAATTAATTTTCATCTTCCTTAAATCTCTCTCTCCTTTATCGCAAACCTAATACTTAAAATCTTATTTCTCTTCTCTCTCTTACTACTACTTCTCTCTCTCCTCTCGAAGCATCTCGTCATCTTCTTCTTACGTCATTGTCATTGTCACCCAAGAACACCAGCCTCTCAACTCGTCAGTCATTCTCCTCTTCTTCATCTAACGTATATTTCTTCATCTACCGATATTTTTTCATCTAATATTTCTTCATCTACCGATATTTCTTCTTCTTTTGTATTGATATTTCTAACGGTATTTCTTCTTTTTCTTCATCTTCATCATTAATTAATTAGTCTTCTTTTTTTTATTAATTAGTATTTATATTTTTATTTATTTATTTTTTCTTTTCTGTATCGATATTTCTACTAATATTTCATTTTTTTTTCTATCGATTAGTCTTCTTTTTTTTTGGTATGAAATTAATTAGTTAATTATTTTTTTAATTTACTTTTGTTGACTTGTTGATTCACAAAGTTGTTCATTTTAGTGAAAAAAGGTTTTGGATCGTAAAGCATACATGTTGTTCTATTATCATATAATTTTTAAAGGTGTGTTAATTTAAATTTTGTTAGTGTTACTATCATATAAACCGCTTAGTTACTTCGCATTATGTTTTGGTTATCGTTAATTTGTGATTCTTGATATCATTTTTGTTACCTTGATTTGGTATTTTGGTTACTTTTTTATGTTGTTATGGTTACCATGTATTTGCTTAAGTATACATGGTCGATTAAACCGGTTTTGGTGTGTACATGTTATTTATGTATCGTTACCATTATTATATGTTTTGGTTACTAACATATAACCTGCTTGGTTTTTTTCATTAAGATATTTTTTGTTATCAAGTACTCTTATGATTTGATACCATTCTTTTTCTCTCAATCGATTTTTGGTTACTTTTATACGTTGGTTTGGTTATAATGTATTTGCTTAGATACATCGTCGACTAAACTGGTTTGGTCTATATGTTGTTTATGTGTTGGTTACCATTAAAACATGGTTTGGTTACTAAAGATATAACCTGTTTGGATATTTTTATTCTAATATGTATATTATGTACCTCACATGTACATTATTTTTGGTTAGTAACATATAACTGCTTGGTTATAATGCATTAGTATATTTTTTTTATCAAGTAGCTTATGATTCGATACCATTCTTTTTTTTCCTCAATCGATTTTTGTTACTTTTATATGTTGTTTTGGTTACAATGTATTTGCTTAGATACATCGATCGACTAAACCGAGTTTGACTACATGTTGTTTAAAGATACTGACTAATTTATGGGGGCTTGATGTAATGCTTACGCCAGTAGATACGCTGCCAATAAAAAAATAGATACTATCATATATCCGTTTTGGTTACTTCTCGCATTATATTTTGTTATCATTAGCTTGAGATTCTGATACCATGTTTGTTACCTTGATTTGGTATTTTGGTTACTTTTTTATGTTGTTATGGTTACCATTTATTTGCTTAGTATACATGGTCGATTAAACCGATTTTGGTGTACATATTGTTTATGTATCGTTACCATTAAAATATATTTTTGTTACTATCATATAAATATTTGGTTACTTATTTAGTATGTTTTTTGTTATCGTTAGTTTCTCGATTTGGATTCCATTTTTGTTTCCTCGAGTCGATTTTGCTTATCGCTTTTTGTTGTTCGTTACAATATATTTGCTTAATATATGGGTCGACTAAACTTTGTTTGGTCTATATGTTGTTTATGTATTGTTTACCATTAATATATGTTTTGGTTACTAACATATAACCGCTTGGTTACTTCATTAGTATATTTTTTGTTATCAAGTAGCTTATGATTTGATACCATTTTTTTTTCCTCAATCGAGATTTTGGTTACTTTTATATGTTGTTTTGGTTACAATGTATTTGTTTGGTAAACTGCTTATGATATAAATATTATTTATATCCGTTACTAATGACCGTGTAAATCGATTTTTTTATTTGCGCTATGGAATCTTTACTATGGGGAATGCAATAGAAAATTCATTGAAAAGTTATATATTGGTGTGATACGGAAGTCCCCGACATTATTACCAAGAAATTGAACCCAAGATAAATTGAAGAAGTTTAAGGCATCATTAGTTTGTGGATGTATTATTTTTGTAAATAATAAACCCAAGTCATAATAAACCATGTATTTGCTTAGTATACATTGATGTATTATTTTGTAAATTCCTTCAAATATATTCTACAAGGTTTATGCTATTCTATTTCTACTTCCATTTCCACAAACACATCTTACATGTTCAAGTTACTTTCATATAACTATTTGGTTACTTTTTATTATGTTTTGCTATCAAGTACCTTATGGTTTGGCTACTATTATTGTGTCCTCAATGTGGGATTTCGGATACTTTTATTTTTTTTATTCTGGTTAATATGTAATTGTTTAGTATACATGGATTGCCTAAACTGGGTTTCATTACATGATGTTTCTGTTTTGGTTACCATTAAAACCTATTATGGTTACTATCAT
Source organism: Panax ginseng (assembly GCA_020205605.1). Classification (NCBI taxonomy): domain Eukaryota; kingdom Viridiplantae; phylum Streptophyta; class Magnoliopsida; order Apiales; family Araliaceae; genus Panax; species Panax ginseng. The sequence goes on along the minus strand of CM035131.1, from coordinate 15,254,904 downwards.
ATAATTATATGGTTACTGTTTTATTATGTTACATTATGGTTATAGTATACATGGATTGCTTAAACTGAGTTTCATTACATGATGTTTCTGTTTTGGCTACCATTAAAACATGTTCTGGTTACTATCATATAATTATATGGTTACTGCTTTTATTATGTTACATTATGGTTATCAAGTTATTAGTAACCAGATAGTTACAAGCTCAGATCGAGACAAACATTAATTGTGAAATGTACATGTGTGAGTGTCCTATTTATCTACAAGCTTGTTAAGAACTGATAATTATCATAGATAGTTACTAGCTTGTTAAGAATCAGATAATTATAAGTTTCAGATCAAGATCATTATAAGCTTGTAGATCAAGATCATTATATATAGCTTGTATATGTTTACTTTATATTGATAACTCATGATGGAATCAAAAATAAAAATATTAATCAACATCAATTTTGGTTATCAGACACCATCAAAATGTTACCAACCATGTGGTTAATGGTTACTAACAAAGAAACAATTATATATTCCTCAGAAAACAATTAGATTTGTTGTATTGGTTTATCTCGTACCACATTGTCTAACAACCTAATAAACATTATAAAGTAACCAAATCAATATTGATAAAGAACTAAATTACATAATATTAGTAACTGTAAAAATAAACCAAATTTTTACATGCAAATTTGAAGGCCTAAATGATGGAATTCACCAAAAAACCATGCAGCTTCACCAAAGAAAGTTTCAGTGACTTTTGATCGTTGACCTGCTTCAATGAAATTAGGCTCAAAAACGCCAAAACCCGACACTCCAAACTGATGACAAAAATTGTCAAATTGTCACCGCAACCAAATAAACATTATAATCAGAACTAATTAAATAAGATACAACAACCAATATTTAACAAATATATGAAGGTAACCAATGTGGTCAATAAGTAACTACCAATATAAAATAAACAATTATAAAACTCAATAACATTATAGAGTAACCAAATAAACACCTTTCAAAGATTCAAATACATATTATACAAAGAACTCAAGATATATGTAATTAGTAGCCAAGATTATAAAAAATATTTTTACATTCATTTTACAACCAAAATAATCAAGAATGACTTTGTTACAAATTAAAGACTAACAGTGTATAAAGGTAACCAATGTAGTTAATCAAGAATCATCAATATAAAAAATCAAGATAAAACACAATAATATTATGTAGAACTATGGTAATATTACACAAGAAACAAGTCAAGATTATAAACTAACCAAATCCAGATTAGACAAGAACTAACATATATTTACTTAAGATCCATAACATAAAACATATTTGATAAAGATTTTACAAAGAAAAACAAATAATATAAAAAATATCAATACGTACTTAAAGGTGTATTGGTTACTATTAGTCCAAACATCAATTTGGTGTATCAAGTTACTATTAGTCCATGTAACCAATACAATGTAGTCAATAAGAACATCCAATATAAATGAAACAATTACAAAAGAATATAACATTATAATTTTACACAAGAATCTGTGTCAAGACTATCGAAAGTAACCATTATAATTTTACATAGTAATAAAAAAGATTAGACAAAGAACTAATATAATGTAAAACAAAGATCCAAAAGTCAAGATAATCAAGAACTATTATAATTTTACACATCAACCAACTCAAAGAATATTCAAGAATCATATAATGTTACACAAGAATCAAATCAAAGATTAATCAAGAACTAAAAACAACCAAGAAAATAGGGTTTTCCTCAGATTTTACAATAAAAAACAACCAAAGATAATTTATTTGTTACCAACTAAAGGCGCACTTTTGTAAGAATGTAACCAATTCGGCTAACAAGTAACCATTAATATAAAAAATATAAGTAGAAGTGTACATTAATACGCTTCAAAGAACTAATAATACAAGAACCAATTAATCAACGCAAGAATTAAGTTTGCATTATTCAAGAACCAAGTCAATTTGAAGTCACTAAATAATATTTTTACACAAAGAACCAAGTCAAAGATTATAATAATTTTATACAAGAACTAATTCGTAATTAGTCAATAACCATTATAGTGTTACACAAGAAACAAGTCAAGATTTGTCAAGAACTCAATATATATTACATAGTAACCAAATCAAAGATTAACAAGAATCAAGTCAAGATTAATTAGTAATATTATGCAAAGAACTAAAATAAAGATTAACAAGAATTAAGACATCATTAGACGGTATAATGTTACACAAAGAACTAATACAAAATAATCAAGAACTAAACCAACATTGGACAAAGAACTAATTTATATAACCTTAGTAACTATAATATAAAACATGTTTTCAAATACATTTTGCAAAGACAACATTCAAAGATTCAAACTTTGTGACAATTTAAGTTCAAAAACTTAAGAAAGATAATCAATTTAGTAATTGTAGTAACTATAAGTATCTATATGCTTATAAGTTTTAAACTTACATACCACAAGATTTTTGAATCGGTCGATGTTGATTTTGTATTCAACAATCACCGCAACAATGTTTTTGGTTACCGATCTCAAGCGCGTTGATTTTGTATGCTATTTTCGATCTTACTTACAGATTCGTCATGACAACAGCTTTTCTTCTTAGAGATGCAAGATTATCGATCTCAATTGGTGTGTGTCCTCCACTACTTACTTAACACTTTAAAAGCTTCTCCTTTCTCCGATCTCAAAGGTGTGTCGCCCAAGAAATCCCACCGCCACTACTTACCAACAACTCCCCCAAGATTTGGATCTCTCAAAGTTGCTGTTTTGTTTAGTCCTTGATCTCCGCCGTGGATTCCCCCAAAATCCCACCGCCATCGCCTGACTTTATATTGTGCCACGATAACTTAGTTTGTTCCAACCAATCAATTTTGATTTCTCCCAGATCAAATGATAATGTCATGTTATACATATTACTAGTCAGTCCTGATTCCTCATCCTCATCCTCAATAGGAGAATGGCAGGTTAGCTAGTGACATTCGTCCGTGCATGTGAAGAATCGACGACAGTTCAACAGTGTGATTTTTGGCAATTTATTTTGTAAAGAAATTAAATATATTTAAATAAGAAAGAGAGAAAAAAACGTAAAATTATTTAGTTTTGGAGCATTATAAAAAATAGAAGAAGAAGAATTAAAAAGGTAAAATTTATTTTTGTAAATTATAAGTTTTCATATGTATGCAAATATTCTACGGTTTTTTATTTTTAACAATATACAGAAGCTATCTTGGAATTGACAATTAATTTACAGTGAGACATATACAGTTTTCTTAATCCGTTTTTTTTTAAATATTAGTCCCATTTTATAAGTCTGACTCCAATAGTTTTGGTCCATCCACTGAAGTAATATTAATTTGTTTTAATTCGTTGATCGAAGAAGTCATTATATATTTTAGATACTATATTTCAACATATGTACATATATACACACTGGATGTATAGTGGCGTGTCATTTGGTATTCAAAAGTGACGTGCATATATATATATATATATAAAACAGAGCAGAGAGAGAAAAAAAGATAAGTGTCCCATCTAAAATTGACGTCATCAGCTCTCTCTCATTTCTCCTTATTCAAATTTGAAATCTTCTATCTCTCTCTCTGTTCTTACACTCGAAACCCAGAAGCAGAAGAAGTCGATAACCCTCTTCCTCGGTGAAGCTTGAAAAACGGTAGACCTTACAAGGAGCTTGAAAAACGCAGAAGCAGAGAGAAGTCGAAGATCTACGACCTTCTCCTCTTGGCTCTCCTCTTCCTCGGCACCTTAGGTCATGCTGATCCGCATCGGTAGGCCATCAGAGACTCAAGGCACGGCGAAGCTTTATCTTGGTATTTCTTCCTCGGCACCTTATCTTGGTTTTTCTTCAATTTCAGTTTGATTTCTTACAAAAAAAATAAAATTCCTCAGAACCTTATCTTGGTTTCTTCAATTCAGTTTGGTTTTTTCATTTGTCTGAGGTTTTAGCTTTATTGGGTTTATGGGGTTCTTCATTTGGTTTTTTTAGGGTTCCTTTGGATTGGTTTGATGTTTACAATTATGTTTTTTTGGTTAAATTGTGGTATACTTTTTCTCATCGTTTCCCTGCTTTACGTTTGGATTATCTTTTGAATTTTCTGCCTAATTTTGGAATTGGGTTGCTGTAGAAATAATTTTTTGGTTGCTCTCTTTTTTCTCAGTTTCTTTACTGGAGGATTGTAATATTATGTTGCAGTTCTACATTTGGTTGCTTGGATGCTTTTATTTCTCAGTTTCTGATAGCTCGATGTTGGACTGAACATAAAATTTCTTTTTTAGCTAATTGATCTGTTCTTTTACTTTTAGAATTGGACTGCTTGACTTGGATCTTAAGTATGTAAGTTAGATCTCTACTGCATTGGGAGCGCACAGAATTTTAAGCCTTAATAGAGGCATTAGTTTATCAAGCCTCAGTGGAGGCATTGTTATGTAGCCTATATGGCCTTTTTTTTAGGATTTAAGGCCCTCTACCCATGTAACTAAAATAATGGAGTTTGTGGCCCTCTACCCAATTATGTGGTTTTCGTATAATAATGAGGCCCTCTACCCATGTAACTAAAATAAATCGACTGTCAAGAATAGACAAATTTTTAATTTGAATGGAGTTTGTGGAGTTAATTTCAAGAATAGACAGATTTTTAATTTCAATGGAGTTTGTATAATAACGAGGCCCTCTACCCATGTAACTGATTTCTGATCATACTCTTGCGATTTTGGAAAGTAGTTGTGTTAGCGTGGGGAGGATTTTCTTCCATTTTGGAAGAGACAAAGATAGCTCTTTACCTTCCTCTTCATTAATTTGTTGAGCTTTGTTGTTTAACCTGTTTCTGCAACTTGTCATAGAAAACCTTTTGTTTTGCATGTGGCTAACTTGTGTTTTGTTGATGATGTAAGTTATCTGATACATTTACGTCTTACTTCAAATATAATATGCTCATAGTTCTAAAATGTTGGCATTGAAATTTTCTTGACATTTAGTCCCAATTTGAAAACATTTTTTTTTCTACAAAAGGAATTAATTTAGGACAGGGTGACTCAAATTCTTTTGAAAAAATGAAAGGATGATGTCCTAACATGAAGAGATAGCTTTCTTTTTGAAAATTTAAGTGTTGGTGCTACTGTTTACTGGCATTTTTTCCTAAAACTTTGATATAGAAAAGAGTTGTAGCACCACAAACATAATTTTTTCTTGAACCTACTGTTGCATATGTGACATTCTTTGATTTCTGAGTAGTGTAAAGTCTGTAAGAGGGCTTTTATTTATGCTCTTTTATGATTGTATCTAGCAATTTTTAAATGATGCCATGATTGTTAATGAAAATGCCAAATTCAACGTATCTTACTTTTTTATGTTTATGCTGCCTTGGTCTTTTATCCTCTTTTTGTTCTAATTATTTCTTCTCATGGATTTACTCATGATTGGTTTGTTCAATTTTTATGCAGTATGCTCACAGATAGTGTGTCCAATGCTGGTGCAATGAAAAAGGAGACGTAACTTGTGATCTGCCATCAGGTATTCTTCTTTTTTGTGAACAATGTTTTACAATTGTCTTACTAGCATATGCTCTCTTTAAGATCTATCGGTTGTCCTTGGAAAAGTATGAGATATTAAACATAGTTTACCCTTGTGTATATTATGATTTTGAGGCTTAAACCAACTACGCTGTTGGGGCAAAATCTAACTAGCTAACAGACTACACCGGCGAGAAAGTGCTAAGAGACATATGAAAAGCACAAAAAAAACCAATTGCTTAAGTAGATTAAAGTTCTGCTATAAAGATTGTTCTCAAGAGGAAACTCAAATGGTTGTTTTAAGTTTTTACTTTTAAAAATTTGTATTTACCCTTTTGGAAGTTTTCACTTTGTGTACTTAGGTTTACCCTCCCCTTAAGAAGTTTGTAATATAATTGCTTTACGTATCTGAAAATAGTTTTGTATATTTATAGGAGTACTAGCTATAACCCGTGCCTGAAGGCACAGCGAAACGAAAAATTAAATTAAATTTTGAAAAATAATACATTATCTAAAGACACATACCACCACAACAATTAATACATACTCAATCATTCATACATATCCAACCACCAATTTGGATGCTTTTATAGTTTATCTATTTCCCCATTCTGGTGTTTTGCATGCTTTAATTGTGTGTTTTAAATATATCTCTCTTTAAAATTGAATTGCTTAATTATGTGTTCATGCATGCAATATGATGTCCAATGCCATAATTTTGAACATGGATTTGGATTTAGTTGTTCATTGTTGGTATCTATCCAGGTGTTAAGACCTTTAAATCTCAACTTATGATTTCGCCTTGGGCTTCCCTTTGTGCGGAGTTATCTTGGGCAAACTCGCTCTGTTGATTACACTTCCGCGGTTCAAAAATGGTAATTGATTTTATCAATATATATAAGTCATAATTTGTAATAGCTTTTTTTCAAGTAAAATGAGTGAATGGATTTGGTTCGCATACCATTTTCTGCTTATGATTTCAAAAACTTGTTCAAAAACTGTATTATGAGCCCAAATAGTGGCACTTAGTGTTTTGGGTGCCCACTGAAGCTTGAAACTTTAGAAATAAGCGTAGAGTATAATGGAAAATACACGAAAATAAAGCAAGGGTGTTTGCAAATTTGGCACTTCTATACTTCTCTATGCCCTTTTAAGGAAGCTAACCTGAATATTAAAATAGGTTATAGATATAGATTTGCTTGCTGATGTAATTAATCACGTCACCCTGCCCCAACTTGATTCTTTCTGTGTCTCATAAATATATTGATTTTAAACAAGATATAAACAAATCTGTGTTTTGAAGTTTGTGTTTGTATTTGTATTTGACTATTTGAGTATTTTAGGTGTTGGTCAATATTTAGCGGAAGCTGCAAAAATAAGAAACCATGATATGACAAAATTTGCATCTTTACTTTCTTAATTTCTTTATCATTTTTTATTTTAAAATTATTAGTTCTATGTCCAATGTAAGAGTTGTTTGTGATCCCTACCAATGAACATATGCAGAAGCATGATTTGCCACAGAATGATGGGGTAAAATGTGATAAAATTTGTGATAACCTCTGTTGAATTGTAACCTAAGGGTTGCCACCAGTTAAAAGATCCCTCTATTCACAATCTTTTACTAAATATTTGGTGCATAAATCCATTGTTTATCTTAGGGTATACAAGTTCAGGATCATAACATTATTCTTAATGAAAAAGTGACACCAATTAAAGAAGTTAAACATAAGATATCAAGAAAATAAACTCAATCTTTTATTCTAATTCAACTTCCAACAGTTTGAAACCTCAACTATCATCAAAATTGAGGGAATTCCTCTCTTACAGAACAATATATATAGTTTGGAACAATTGAATGTTTTTTGAAACTAAGCATAGTTTTGATCAAATGTTAAGTTTTTGTCATGATATTCAAGATACGAAATCTGTCTTTGCAGCTTTATTTGCTCATGTTTAACTCATGTTTAATTTATTAAGTTTGCTCTTACAGGTTGATCTAAGTGATAGTAACAACATACATGTCAATGTTGTGACGCCCCCAAAATAAGTCTATTCCATCCAACCTATTCTGAGTCGCCAAATACATGGTACAGAAATAACTACAACTTTATTAATACATTTGTCGTGCAAAATACGACAACATATATACTGTGAGTTTAAATACAATTATTGTCTTCTAGACAATATACATACCCAAATAAATCCTCATCACAATTATTTATACATTATTTTACAAAAATTGTGAGAACTACTAAACAACTCTCTCTATAGCCATCATTCCATACCCCGACTGTGCATTTCTCATACATTCTCGCCTCCTCGAAGAAAAAATGGAACAAAAAGGAAAAGGGTGAGCTCAATTAGCCCAAATAAAGAATATTATGACTAAGATAATATACAACAAATTATCGTTAGTCTCCAACAGAAAAAAATCTAATAGAATCACAATAGACAACCAGCTTTTAAATCAACAATCATAATGGAAACAACAATTCATTAGAAGAGTTAAGTAGAGAATGCAAACTACTATCTTCTATATATGAATTTAAAAGTTCATCGTCAATATTTTATCCTCAGTAACATCAATCAATATATATCTCGAATCAAATATTCATCTTTGCACTACAGCCCAAAGATATTCATCATTAAGTTATGTTCATCTAAACACTGCTCATCTTTGCACTACGGGCCAAAGATATTAATCATTCGCCATGTTCATCTCAACACTGCTCATCTTCAGCTACTTCTGGACCAAAGATATTCATCAAGAAATCATTCATCTTTGCACTACTGGGCCAAAGATATTCAAAGAATATCATCATTTAGGACCGAGGATGATGAAAAATATTTTAAAGGAAACGAATCCAAAGGAAACAAAAGAACAAATATTAAGGATTCGTATTTTAAACAATCCAAGTTCAAAAATACTTCATAAGTAATCGTAGTGGAGTAAAATTCAAGAATGATTAAAACATGGATACAATCAAAGCCTAGTATCCATAGTAGATATTTTGGACAAAAAGAAGAAATTTCATTTTTTGGTGAATAGTGCGGTATATCGTGAATAAAGGTCGATACGTGAATAAAGTCAGTATCGTGAATAGTAATTCGACACCAAAAGATAGAAATTTCACAAAAAACATCTTTACGCTTCGTGAATAAGACTAAATGAATAAGAAGCTTAGCGTGAATAAGAACTCGTGAATAAGAACTTTCGTGAATAAGAACTCGTGAATAAGAACTCATGAATAAGTAACCCCATATGAAAAAGTTCCAAATTTGATAAAAATTCCAACCAATATTTCAAAGATAATGATATTGAAAAATAATATTATTTTCTAATAAAATAACATCCCTTACCTCGAAAAGACAAGATTTAAATAAACACCTGATATAAAGCTATGACTTAAACTTGCACCGTATTGCAATACTCAAAGTATACTCAAAATACTCACAAGAATATGCTCGATAATATAGAGAGAGAAAACTTTAATTTCTGGTGTGATTTTCAATTCTAACCTAAACACCCTATTTATAGAAAAATGCTTAGAACACCAAAGTAAAAAATTTAATAAATTAATATTATTTATTTTCCACATCTTCCTACACATCCATGAATCTGAACTCAGCCATCCTAACACATGTTAAATGAGTCCCAAAAATGTAAAAAACTTTTTTCTTATTAAAAATAATTAAAACTTCAAAAATTAATTATTTCGGAGCTTTGGAACTTTAATAATTCATAATAAATAGCCCTTTTATCAAAAAATTCGAATCTCGCTAATTTTTATAGAAAATTCAATTCTCTACAACTTTGTAGAAGAAAGTTTTTCCAAATTCCAAACAGAAATTGACCGAAATCCATAAACGGGCGATTTTACAAGCTATAATCAAATTTCTATTAATAATTGTGGTCCACCAACACACAAAATATGTGTTAAACATTTAATGCCACAAAATACTCTTCCTCCTCATATACTCATATATCCCACATTCATTATAAAAAAATCACCGCTTAATATATTATTAAAATAATATATTTAAATGAATTATTTTATCAAAAAAGATAAAATATTAATTTTCAAAAATTGTCACATTAAAATTTTCTCCATCTATATCCACATAAAATTAATATTTTCCTCATCATATAAATTAATAATTAATTATTCACAAATAATATTACGAATCACAAAGATCTTGTGACCAGCGCGTTCCTGAAAGAGGGGGCTTTCCAATAAGGATCAAACCTCTCCTTGTGATGTAACTTTCTAGACATTGCCAATAATGTTATCCAATAATATTATTCGAGATAATATGAATTATTGTCTCGATAATGGAAAATATTGTGTAATGACAATTTATTGAAACAACGATAATATAAAATATCAATCGCAAAGAATTATTGAATCAATAAAATAAAATACTAAATAGTAATTACCGTAATAATTATTGAGTAGTGCCTTTTTACGTAAGAATCAATAATTGGTGCAATACCGCAATGCAACTGCTCAACAACGCGTATTAGTGTGTTTTTAACCAACGGGTATTCCAACAAGATAATTCGTGAATAACTACGCCGTTATTTATAAACAACTTATATTTGTCGTTTCTTCATCCAATTGTTTTTTCGTTATGGGGCCCACAAAATCAGCTATACTGTATCATTTAATATTCCACGACCAAATGAATATTCCCCGACAATAATGAATATTTTATAACCACTTGCTTATTCGAAATATTTGCGTATTTTACCCATAACTATCCACATTAATCAAATCAACCCTTACTATTTCAAAATAATAAATAGAGGAAAATAAATTTCATTTATTAATAATTTGGGATCTTACAAATGTTTTGTCTGAATGTGCGCTTAATCAATTACATATGGAGAAGGTAACACTACCGGTATTGTTAAAAAAATTTATTTTGATATTTGTTTGCATTTTTTTTGACTAATGTCTTATTTTGTACTTCCTAGGAGAATTCACATGTGAATCACTTGAATACCCCAAGTGTTATTCCATCTTCAATGAAGGGGAAAGAAAAAATTGATTGTTCTATTGAAAAAGAAAATTGGTTTAATCAACCGGTATGTTGTACCAATCATTGTTTATCTTTTGCTAAAAATTGGTTAGAGCATTATACACTAACTTGTCAGTGATATTTTTGAGTTCCTCACCCCTCAGTCTCAGTCTCACTCACTCTTACACTTCTCTCTCACGCACACACGACTCCATACCATCATCGACTAGAATTGTTGTGTTGTGGTATTATTATGAGAGCGATATTTCTTATGAATTTGATTTTAAAAAGTTATGCTTTTTGGACATGTTAACCTAATGCCTTATTTTGTACTTCCTAGGCAAATTCAAATGTGAATCACCTGAACAACCTAAGAACTGCTCCATCTTCGACGAAGGGGAAACAAAAAATTGGAAGCTCAACTAGAAAAGAAAATTGGTTTACTCAATCGGTATGTTGTACTGATCGTTCTTTAAGTATTTATAAAAATTATTTAACACATCATATCTAATAGCTATCTAACGTGTTGGTATTTCGGTTAAAGCAATATACACTATATTGTCGGTGATATTTTTGAGTTCCTCACCCTTCACTCTCACCCTTACACATCTCTCTCACGCATACACGAGAATTGTCCAAATTAATTCCTCACCCTTTGTAACAACCCGATATTTTTTATACAAATAAATTAGAAATTTTGCGTATAAATTTTTTTTTATTATTTTAAATATGGGGAATATGTGCCAAGATAATGTGTGTATGTATTTATGTGATATATTTTTACATGAATGATTTTAAATAATTTTATTTTAGAATTATTGATTATTATAAATTATATTCTTATAATAATTAATTTTATAAGCGAGAAATGTTTTTTATTAATTATTTTCCATGAAAATATAATCATATATTATTTATATAATATATGAAATGATTTTAAATTATTATAATAATTATTTTATTATATGAATTTTGTTCGATTATTAAGTTAATTATTTTAACTTAATTAATAATGTTAAGTATGATAGATAAATCCAAACCCCTAATTTTTGGATTTTGATCAAGGAATGAGAATAATAATATAATATTATTTATATTTTAATTTTTAGTCTTATAATTATATCTTTGATGTATGTGTGGACCCATAATGATTGATGGTCGTTATGGTGTATTATGTCAAACCCTAGTTTTTCTTGTGGAAATCCTAATTTGAAACTCAATTGTGAGTTCAAGACTATTATATAACTGTGTTGTAAGATTTTGCGATTAACTAGGTTAACCCTAATTAGCATTTAGATATATTAATTTCTTGAAATCCTAATTATTAATTATAAACCCTAATTGCTAAATTAGCAAGGATAATTATAATTATTATATAATAAACCCTAATGTTCATGTATGATTAGAACCCTAATCAAATTAAGAAAACTCTAATTATAAATTTTGCAAACTAATTATATTTTATTTTAAACCCTAAATAAATAATTTGGGTAACATATATTAAAATTGTTAGACTATGATTATTATATGGCCCAAAACAATTATGGGAGAAGCCCAAAAGAAATCAAATTCAAGCCCAAACTTAGTTCACATAATTAAGGTTATTTTAGACATTTGATTTATCTAATTTATGCATTAAAATAAAAGCTAAATAAAGGAATTAGTGGGTATATATATAGCTGGCCATAATAGGCCTTTTAAGGCAACAAATTAGGTTAATCAAGTTTTCTTAAATAGCTAATGACCTTACTTTTCTTAATTTCTTACACAAAGTACAATGTTGTCTACACCTCATTGGTGGAAATCTCACTAAGCATACATAAGAATAAGATAAGGAGTTTTGTCTATTGGAGAACATGAGTATGGATGATAATAGCTAAAATCCCACATTTGCACATAAGTTCTATAAATAGATTGGAGAGAGAGAAAAAGGTCACTTGTTAGCTCATTTTGCTCAAACACTTATCCAAGAGCTCATCTCACCAAAACCCACGAATTTCCCTTCATTTGTCAGTCACAAAAATAGCCCCACGAAATCCACTAACAAATCAAAAGCCCAAATACAAGATAGATCAAAGAAAAGGTATAAACCCTAGCCATGAAATCTGACCTTTGATCTGTTGTTTGATGTTAAAATTTTTTGTGTTAAATATGTTGTATATGATGTATAATGATGATCTAGGTTGCTAGATGTTAGATCCATAACATCTAGAGGCTCGGATTTGAAGATCTACAAAATCTGGAAAAATTATGTTTGGTGGTCTGACAACGAATGTCAGGCCTTCTATCTTTGTGATCTTTAAAAATTTCTGTGTTTTGAAAGTTTATAATTGTAGTCTGGTATGTACTCTTTGATCTGTAGCAAGAATAAAGCTTATATCAGTTCTAGATTTCAAGTTATTCTGGGTCAAACTTGGTTGACCGAGCATGACTGGGCAATTCTGGGCAACCCAGAAATTGCCCAGATCGTGTCTGACAAGTTTTGCTGACCTTTGATCTTTCTGTCTGTTGTTTGTTTGTTGTTTGTATTGCATCTAGATTGTAGTCTGGTATATGAACTCCATGGTTATGCCTTAAAAGCTCCTAAACATTAAACTGGATGAAAGTAGTAACTGGTCAAAGTAGCTAAGAAGTTCACGTTTATGGTTTTCTGGAAAACCCAAAAAATCTATGAACACGGATTCTGACAAGATTTGACCGGCCATTTTCTGCTTAATTGTGTTGTTGTTAGATCTATGTTAAGTAATAAATCTTTAGTCCTACATGCTGGCTACACACTGCAGCTTATAGATCATAAAAACAATACACTATCAGCATGTAGTGGAAGTCCAAAGTGAGCCCCACGATCTGTTCTTCATTTCTAGGCAACCCAGAAATGAAGAACAACCTCTGACAGCCACTTTGATGGCTTAAATCTTTCATTTGATGCATGTTGTGAACATGTTTGTTGCTGGATCTTGTAGTCTTACATTAGCTCTACTAGATCTGATCAACAACATGCCTAGAAATACTTTGTGTGAAGATTAATCAGTGGTCAAACATGTTTACTTTCAGAATCGGCTTGAAGATCTAGGTTTGCATGAAGAACGCCAAGAACACCTCTGTGACAGTTACGTCATTTAGATGGTATTTAATGACAGATTATTTATAAAATTATATTTTTATTAAATAATTATAGAAAATTAGTTTTAATTATTAAAATACATAATAAATTATTAAAAATTATTTTAAAATCTAAAAATAGTTTTTAATTATTTTAATATATTTCATAAATATTTAATATTTTGAAATATCAAATGTATTTAATTTATTTAATTATATATTAAATAAATTTTTAAAAAAATGATTTTAATACTTCAAAAATTATTTAAAAATTATATTATGGAATGAGAAAATATTTTAAGTTATTTTAATGACTTTTAATATTTTGTGATGAAATTAATATTAATTATAATTTAGTCATTTAATAAATGAATTAAATAAATAGATTAAAAATGATTTTATTATATTAAAAATCATTTTAAATAATAATAAAGGTATTTAAAAATATTTTAAGTTATAAAATATAACTTTCAATATTTAAAGGTGGATTTCATTAATTAATTATTATTAATGATATTAAATTTATATTAAATAATTTAGTTTAAAAATGATTTTTATTATAAAATCATTTTAAATGAAAATAAAGTGTTTAAAGAAATTTTTAGTTATAAAATATAACTTTTAATATTTAAAGGATAATTTCATTAATAATTTAATATTAATGATATTTATTTAACATTAATGATATTAAATTTATTTAATAATTATATTAAATAAATAGTTTAAAAATAGTTTTATTGATTTAAAATCATTTTAAAAAGATTTAAATGAATTAAAAATACTTTAAGTTATACTTAATGACTTTTAATATTTTGATAAATGGTACATTAATATTTAAATATTAATGATAATTATTTAAAATAATTTTAAATGTTTTGAAAATCATTTAAGGGAATATAAATGTTTTAAAGGTATTTTGGGTTATTATATATAACTTTAATAATTTGGAAATGGTTTTATTAATATTTTAATATTAATGATAATAGAATTGTTTGATGTTTAAATCATTTGATAATGATTCCGTGTTTGAAAATTTATGATAAATTATAATAAATGTTTATTGAGTCATTTAAAATAATATGGTGATATTTACAGATATTGAGTTACGAGAATAAAGTCTTAGACTCGATAATTATCCGATAAAGTCAGCTTGCACAATCACATATTTTAGGAATTGATCTGGACTTAGATATTTTGGTCATATTAATGTTTGTTTGTGATGCAATAGACATTGAACATGCGTGATAATGTGATTAGGTTATGTGCTGACTACGAAAATGCAGTACTATATGTTATAGTATATTGTTCTAATCAAACGAATGACCTGATTAATGATAGGTCGTGATATAAAAGATAAAACTAAGATGCATATTATAAGCAGCGCATCAAGCAAGTATCCTACCTTTGTATTTTTTTTATGCAATAGATATGAGTAAGAATGTTTCAGAATTATATTATTACTGTACAGATTATTAACCCTATATTATATATACTCATTGATTATCAACATGTTAGTATATGATAATTCAGATTTATATTCTGTTCGTTAATTTCTATAAATGGTTATACAAGTGTCCCCACTTGGATAATCATTGCATTTAAACACATGTTGATACACCTTTGTCAATTACTCGTATATATATATATGTTGAATTACAGATTATTGTTGAACAAGATAAAACCTACCATTATCCAACCGAATTGCTTTGGTTTGGAACCCCGACAGGTATGAACATCCCATTCATGGGAAATTTTTTTTGTGCCCAAAGCAGCCAGAGTGAACGATAATATTGTTTTTGTTATGTAGTATTGATCAATCTGAGGTACAATGAAATTTGATCACCCTGCGTGCTAGTAAGTTATGACGGTTTATAGATGAAGTTACGCTTAACCTTTTCAAAAATAAAAACAATGTTCATAGTATGTCACCTTAACCTATTTATAATCGATGTAGTTTCAAAAATTTGGAAGAGGGTTGTTATGTTATTATTATTGGTTCAAAATTACTTCACAACTATTGATTCGTTGTAGAAGGGTAGTATAAAGAAAATATTTAAATTCTTTCAGCTTATATATATAATTGCTATTACTTGTTGGGCACTCAAATGCTCATCCTTGCTTAATTTAAATTTTTTAAATTCTAAGTGTGTGGTCAAGCAATGAGGTTAGGCTAAGAATAAAGAAAGAGAGAAGGTTCTTAATTGAGTTTTTATGATATGTTATGTAATAGTTTGCTTTATTATGATAAGGATGATATATATATTATTATTATTATTATCATGTAATGAATGTATTAGAGGTTGCGTGCTTGGGAATAGACTACGATAATTATGTAAATTAAGTTTAATATTTATATTATTATTATTATTATTAGTATTATTCCGCTCATAGAAATGGTATCGTGAAACCTTAGAGTTCGGGTTTCAAGTACAGAGTTTGGGGGCTTTACACCCCATGCATTTCTACATGAATTTGATTTTTGACTTCTTAACATATTGTCAAATTATGTATTGATTTCCTTGTACATTCTTACGTATTATAGATTCTTAGTTAGTTTTTTAAAAAAATTCCCTTAAATAAATGCTATGTTGTGTTTTTATTGCGATAAATTAATTCACTTCTATCGAGGATTTGAAATTATATTAGTTATTAATTATTTAACTTATTTCACACATCATTCCTATCTTAGGCTCCGCGTCAAATTTCTCTTCCTCTGAAATTAAGGCCCAGCCTGCTAAGCGTGAAACGAAATCGCAATGATAATAGTACATCTTCATGGCGTAAGATGGCACAATCTTACGTCGGGAAAGAAGGCGTTAAAGAATTACACTTAACCTCTGCCAGACTTTAGGTGTTGACACCACCCAACATAGTTCTTTGCGGTCCCCTCGCATTTCCAACCATCTCTTCGTCTGATATTGGTGAACATTACGCTACTCATTTGTGCGATATAAAGTACAATTACTATTGTCATTGTTTGTATTTAGATTAAAATACATAAAACTAACTACCTGCTGATGCGGAATGAATCGTGCTTGTCTGGGGAAACCACGAGTAATTGTCGGACAAATGGAAAAGAAAATATGTCTACCTCTTTGGTAAGTTTTTTGATCAAGTACTTGATCGTATCTTTTTTTGCTCTTAAGAAAAATATAGTTGTAATGTATTGTCTTTCCACATTCGATAGTTGCATAGGAAAATATCGGTGATTTACACTCCCCACAACCACTTATGTCATGATCTACAGACCTAACTCCATTGCTGCTTTTGAAACCCTTATATCACACCTTCCACAAAAAAGTCGCGGACAAATAATTTGGAATGTTATCTAACACCTGAATTACGTCAGGCCAGGTTTTCATTCCATCGACTTTGCTTTATTACACTATTATTACAGTGCGACCTTTACCTACTCGAAATTTAGAGACAAACTTTGCTCACTATGAAGTTGTCCCAGATGTAGCACCACATTCTCATCAAAATGGCGACAATGTCCTCATGCGCGTCGTCTCTGATTCTGGCGGATCTAACAATGTATGTATATTCTACATGGTTTATTAGTTGCTCTCTATTTTCTTACTTCTCATATTTGTATACATACAATTTTTATTTGTAGATTCCCACGGAACCCTTTAAGCGGCGTTGGCCGGTATGTTTAGTGATGTGAAATGAATATTATTATCACACATCGATAATGGCGTCATTTTCTCGGTAGATGAATATTCGGTGTCCTTATTGTTGACGCATACGGCTGAAAATGGCATAGAGAGCGCTTCGTGATTTTATTTCGAGAAAAAAGGTCGCAACGAAGTGAAGAGCGTAAAATCAATGAAATCTTGTCAACATGATTGAAAATGATGATTCGTGAAGGTAGAAATCGATAAGGTG
This sequence comes from Panax ginseng, assembly GCA_020205605.1. Taxonomy (NCBI): domain Eukaryota; kingdom Viridiplantae; phylum Streptophyta; class Magnoliopsida; order Apiales; family Araliaceae; genus Panax; species Panax ginseng. The sequence continues at coordinate 15,237,340 of CM035131.1, read as the reverse complement.
TACCTAACAAGTGATGCGTTGTGTGAGGTGATGTACGTGCGATTTGATTGATCTGAGATGAATTTTAGGAGAAGAAATTTGATAAAAGTAATTTGATACAAAATAAGCTTCTAAGAAATTAAACCCTAATTAATTGAAATGAAATAAAATTTAGAAACTAGATAGAGGTATAATTCTTAATGTAGTAAAGTAATTTGAAAAAACAAATATGATGAATGTGCGTACAGTATGTTAGCGGTGATGTAAAGCTGAAATCAAAGAAAAATGAGAAAAATTAATTTGGACAATTCTGGGTGTGTGCGTGAGAGAGATGTGTAAGGTGAGGAACTCAAAATATCACCAAACAATATAGTGTATATTGCTCTGGCAAAATACCACCACGTTAGATAGCTATTAGATATGATGTGTTAAATAATTTTATAAATACTTAAAAAACGATCGATTACAACATATCTGGATTGAGTAAACCAATTTTTTTTTTTCAATTGACTTGCCAATTTTTTGTTTCCCCTTAAATGAAGATGGAAGCGATTCTTAGGTTGTTCAGGTGATTCACATTTGAATTCGCCTAAGAAGTACAAAATAAGGCATTAGGTTAACATGTCCAAAAAGCATAACTTTTTAAAATCAAATTCATAAGAAATATCGCTCTCATAATAATACAACAACACAACAATTCTACTCGATGATGGTATGTAGGGGTGCTCAAAAAATTTGGTTTTTTCGGTTTTTATCGAGCCAAGTGCATATCGAAATCGGTGATCTGGATTTTTTTCGATCTGGGAGTTTTTTAGATCTGGGATTTTTCGATTTTTTTATAATTTTCGGTACCAATTTCGGTTATGAATTTTTTAGATTCGGTAAAAACCGAAATACCGAAAGAAAAAAAACGAAATATAATAATTATTAATTAATAATTTAATTACTTTACAACTCCGTTCTCAGTTACTCACTTTCTCTCTTTTACAGACTTGAGACTTCACTTTACTCTTCTTCTGTTCTTCAGTCTTAACGTCTCTACAGACCTCTTCTCTTCAGTCTTCTACACTAGTTTTTCAGTCTTCTTCACAAATATGAAATAACTTCTCCTCCATGGCTCCATTGAAGCTTCTCCTCCATTAAAGCTCAACCTGCCGACCTGCCCTCTCTCAAATCTAAGCATCTCCGACTAGACGCCGACGGTAAGTCGTGACTCGTGAGATCTCAGATCTGTACACATCATATACACTATAATACTTTCTAATTTCTGATTTCTTCACTCTGAGATATGAGATCTGTATACTAGGTGTTTCGAATCTTTTGACCATAGTACCACAAAATCTTTTTGCTATATTTATCTTCTCATAATCTATATTCTATGACTATGCCCTCATGATAGTAATTTTTTTTCGACCGTCTATTAGGTGTTTGATAAAATTATTGTGAGAATATTATGGTTTGTCAATTAGACTTCACTTTCCAAGTTAATAACTAATAAGAAACTGCAGATATGATGGAGTAGTATTTGTTTCTGTTGACTTTGGCTTGGACTGGTCATCAATATTTTAGGCATTATGAAGATAATTTGTACATTTTTAATGCCTTCATTTTTTACTGTAACCTACTGTTGTAAACAATATATCCGAATGGAATATAATATTTTGTGATCTATAATTTGAAGCGTTCAATAGTGTATTGTGTGTTCCAGGTTCATAACTACTTTCTTTGTAGGCTGTATGATCTTTCAAGTGTAATTATTGATAAATGTCCATTTGGCCTGGATCTTGTCTAGAAATTTGGACTGTTTTTATTTATGCTACATACAATGAAATGGTGTATTATTCTTTGGGCTACACCCCGAGAAAAAGAGGAGCCCTTACACAGTTACACTGCTCTCAGAAAATAGAGTAATTGACTAGGTTTTGGACTGGCAGTGGTATTATTTTTGATTCAAGTATCCCTTTCTCTATGGTTTGGACTGTATTGATTTTACACAATAAAAAGTATACATGATTTTATCCCTTTCTCTATGTAAGGCTCATTGTAATGTAGTTTAAATTCTTCTTAATAAATTATGATTTGCTCACATTTGTCTTTTAAAAATTGCAGAATTTTCAGCAGGCGATGTAGATGCATCAATTTTGGATATGTAATATGGTTGATTTATTGATTCAACAAGCGATTTAGCAGGCGATTGTGCCTTGTGCGTTGTTTGTTTTTAATCTTGGATATGTAATATGTACCTACTGGGCTAATGGGCAGTAATCTTTGGAATTTCATGACTAAATTTGGATCTGTAAATTTGGTACTGACTACTGAATGCTTATGGTTAATAATAGTATATGTTTAAAGTTTGGTACTGAATGCTTATGTAATATGTACCTACTGCTACTGGGCAATAATAGTATTCCAGAAATTTCCAGGTTTTTAATCTTGGATATGTAAATTTGGTACTGAATGCTTGTATGGGTACGGTAAATCCAATAGGGTTCTGACTTCTGATTTCATTTCATGAGTTAGTATTCTAAAATAGAGTGATGGCCTTGATTTCATGTGTTAGCATTCTAAAATAAGGTACAGTAAATTTGGTACTGAATGTTTTGTTTTGTTACATAACAGAGTGATGGCCTTGTTTTGTTACAGAGGGAACTTTGAACTGGAAAAATCATTGAGGACAAAGGGAGCTTTGGCTCTTTGCAACATAGTACCATCTTATTTTCGTCAACACTAACTTTACTATTTATATGAAATAATTCACATTCTGAAAAATAATTGTTTTCAAGTCTTTAGAATGGTGGCAACTGGCAAGTCTTTAGAATTGTTTTCAACTGACTTCTTATTTTTGACATAAAAAGCCTTATTTATATGTTCATATGATATCAGCCACGGTTTGGAGAAGGTAATCATTTACTTAATACACACATTACACATATAATAAGATACCCCATCAAACCACAAGCAAGAAGCAACCATGTGTGGAGATGGTTAGCAGTCTCTACCATGATGGATATTGGTGAAACTGTGAAATTCCACAAAGTACTGACAAAGTAAATAAGCTCTAAACAAAGTAAATAAGCTCTAAAGTAAACAAAGTAAATAAACTGTGGAGATGATTAGCCACTGTTTTAGATTTCTTAACAAAGTAAATAAGCTCTAAAGGGATGGAAAAATGCCAAAACATTAATAATTATATACATGCGGTATAACCGAAAACCGAACCGAAAAAACCGGTACCGACTTTATACCGAACCGGTACCGAAACCGGTTATTCGGTACCGGTACCGATTCTTGGTTTTTTGGGTTGTTCGGTTTGGTACCGGTTCCGGTTTTTTCGGTACCGGTTCGGTTTTTTACCGATGAGCACCCCTAATGGTATGGAGTCGTGTGTGCGTGAGAGAGAAGTGTAAGAGTGAGTGAGACTGAGACTGAGGGATGAGGAACTCAAAAATATCACCGACAATTTAGTGTATAATGCTCTAACCAATTTTTAGCAAAAGATAAACAATGATTAGTACAACATACCGATTGATTAAACCAATTTTCTTTTCCAATAGAACAACCAATTTTTTCTTTCCCCTTCCTTGAAGATGGAATAACACTTGGGGTATTCAATGATTCACATGTGAATTCTCCTAGGAAGTACAAAATAAGACATTAGTCAAAAAAATGCAAACTAATATCAAAATAAAATTTTTAACAATACCAGTAGTGTTACCTTCTTCAAATGTAATTGATTAAGCGCACATTTAGACAAAACATTGACAGGTATGTTGTTACTATCACTTAGATCAACCTGTAAGAGCAAACTTAATAAATTAAACATGAGTTAAACATGAGCAAATGAAGCTGCAAAGACAGATTTCGTATCTTGAATATCATGACAAAAACTTAACATTTGATTAAAACTATGCTTAGTTTCAAAAAACATTCAATTGTTCCAAACTATATATATTGTTCTGTAAGAGAGGAATTCCCTCAATTTTGATGATAGTTGAGGTTTCAAACTGTTGGAAGTTGAATCAGAATAAAAGATTGAGTTTATTTTCTTGATATCTTATGTTTAACTTCTTTAATTGGTGTCACTTTTTCATTAAGAATAATGTTATAATCCTGAACTTGTATACCCTAAGATAAACAATGGATTTATGCACCAAATATTTAGTAAAAGATTGTGAATAGAGGATCTTTTAACTGGTGGCGAACCCTTAGAGTTCTGATTCAATGAGAGGTTATCACAAATTTTATCACATTTTACCCCATCATTACTGGCAAATCATGCTTCTGCATATGTTCATTGGTAAGGATCACAAACAACTCTTACATTGGACATAGAACTAATAATTTTAAAATAAAAAATGATAAAGAAATTAAGAAAGTAAAGATGCAAATTTTGTCATATCATGGTTTCTTATTTTTAAACTTAAAGCTAAATATTGACCAACACCTAAAATACTCAAATAGTCAAATACAAATACAAACACAAACTTCAAAACCACAGTTTGTTTATATCTTGTTTAAAATCAATATATTTATGAGACACAGAAAGAATCAAGTTGGGGCAGGGTGACGTGATTAATTACATCAGCAAGCAAATCTATATCTATAACCTATTTTAATATTCAGGTTAGCTTCCTTAAAAGGGCATAGAGAAGTATAGAAGTGCCAAATTTGCAAACACCCTTGCTTTATTTTCGTGTATTTTCCATTATACTCTACGCTTATTCCTAAAGTTTCAAGCTTCAGTGGGCACCCAAAACACTAAGTGCCACTATTTGGGCTCATAATACAGTTTTTGAACAAGTTTTTGAAATCATAAGCAGAAAATGGTATGCGAACCAAATCCATTCACTCATTTTACTTGAAAAAAAGCTATTAAAAATTGTGACTTATATATATTGATAAAATCAATTACCATTTTTGAACCGCGGAAGTGTAATCAACAGAGCGAGTTTGCCCAAGATAACTCCGCACAAAGGGAAGCCCAAGGCGAAATCATAAGTTGAGATTTAAAGGTCTTAACACCTGGATAGATACCAACAATGAACAACTAAATCCATGTTCAAAATTATGGCATTGGATGTAACGCCCCGAAAATTTGGATTTTCCAGAATTTAAGTTTAAAGAATTAGTTGTTAATAAAATGAATTTTTATTAATAATATTATGTCTTATATGTGTTTATTAATCGTTCTAGAACCTAGGATGATTATAAGTCTGGGAGGATTAAGCTACGAGCTAGGCCGAGCGAGTAATAATTTTCAAGATAAAATAAAAAAATTAGGAACAAAAATATTTTTGGGGAAAAAAGGCGAAATAGGCACTATTCTCCCGACGAAACCTAAGGGTTAGGGTTTGAATAACCTAAGCCGTTCTGAGAGTTCGGTATGTCGAAATGACATTCCATCGAAAGATTTGATGATAATATATCTTAAAAAGTTAAGTAAGCCGATAAAAAATTTTCTCGAAAAACGTACAGAAATCGGATAAAATAAAAACAACGAAAAAATCTTTAACATGTACTTTTCATTCGTTTAGCTACGTTAGGGTAAAACCGTGAAGGAAATTGCTCAACGCCAAAAAGTGTTTTTCGTTTTTTGGAAATTCGAGGAATACGTAAAAGTTAATCGGTAAAGGAAAGACGAAATATCCAAAAATATTTGGATTACGAGAATCATGAGCTTTAAAAGCTGCTTCAGACGAAACCGAAAGATGGAACCACGAAACTTAAACGCTAAGTTTCATGAATAGTAAGAAGGTTAACTAAGGAGGTGGAAGTAGTAAACTTAAGTATTAAGTAAACTTAAGAGTTAAGCAAACTTAAAGGCTAAGTAGACTTAAGTGTTAAGTAAACTTAAGGAGTAAGTTAACTTAGTCCTTAAGTAATGAATAGTAAGGAGGTTAAGGGGGTGAAATGACTATTTTGCCCTAGCGTTGGAAAATCTATAAATTGGAAGCTAGATTTCATTTAAATGGGATTTTGAAAATTCTATATCTAGAGAGAGAGTGAGAGAGAGAGAGAGAGAGAGAGAGTTCGGATGGAGAGGGAGGAGGAAGAGCTTGAGCATGATTGATCGGATCGAAAATGTTCGTGAAATAGAAAAGCTAGCAAATCGCCGGTTTTGTCTAGCGGAAGAAAAATAAAGAGGAAAGGTATTAAAACCTAACTTTTATGTTAGATTTTCTTTAAGTTATATATGTTTAAAACATAACTTAATGAGAATAAGAAGTATATGATGTTAGGAATGATTTCATATGGTTGAAATCGTAAGAAAATGAAGAAATAAGAATTTAAAGTTTAGTTTATAAATTTCTTAAGGAAGTATAAGATTCGTAATGAATTAGAACGATCCGAGTGGATTATATCAATAAGTAGGTGAAATAAGTAAGGAATAATGTTCTATAACATCAAATTCCAATAAAAAGTGAAATCGTAATCAAAATATTGATTAAAATGAAGAAACGAGCGAAGAACAACACGAAAAACGCGAAGAACACGAAGAACATTGTTGATGGACAAATTTAAAACCATCATAGGATAATTGTTGTTGATGGACAAGTTTAAAACCATCGCATATAAGTTTGATGCATATTGCTTGGTTAGGAACGGTAGAAACATTCATGAAGAACGGATTAAAACTTAGCTATAACGAAGTTATGGCAAAAATTTCGTAAAAGACAAATGAGAATTAGAAAGTTAGTAAATGAACCCGAACGTGTAGGGTTTCATAAGAATGTAAGAAAATGTTGAAAACGTGAGTCGTGGACTCAAGAACGATCGAATTCCGAGTTCGGATGACCGAATTACGGACGAACAAACAAAGAGCGTTAAAAGCGTAAAATGAATAAAGGGTGAAGATCAAGCCAACGAATGGCACATTAACGGATTCAGAATGAAGTTCTGTCTGCGGGTATTGAAGTACGTAAGATAAGGAAGAGAATGGATTTAGAATGACCTCATTCCGAGTTATAACGAATAAGTTATGGAAGCGGGAAGTAAGCGTCTTAGAATGATCAAAGACTTAGAGAAAATTTTCTAGGGTTAGGGCTTGGCGGCATGGCTGACATATGCCTTGAAAGGTGTGGGTTGACGCTTGAGACGGACGAAGGTGGAGTACACTACAAACTCGGCGTCATGCGTGAGAGATAGAAGGGAGAGTGGCGCCGCAATGCCAGTGTAGGGAAAAAGCCAGAGAAGAGCTTTTAACTGTTCAACTCTTATGGGAAACGTACGGGAAGATAAAGAACATAATGTTCAACTAAGATAACACTTTATCACGTGAATTTAACCTTTAGTACAGGTTGAACGAAATGGTCAAAAGAGATTAAAAGATAAAGAATTTTAAACGCAAGTTACATAACCGATGTCCGGGGACCGTAGTCGCGATGAACGAACGTGAGGGATTGCTAGGGTTGTGATTCCTTAGACGTTGAGGGACGAGGGTAATGAATAACATGTTGATGTTATGTCATGATAGTGAGAGATAAGTGTGAAGCGTTTAGGCGCCGTTGTGCCGCAATATTGTTATGAGTAAGCAGTGGTCTTAGCATACAAATGACTCGTATGACTTCGACATTAAAGAAGAATAACGAATGGTATTAAGAAAGCCGTAATGAACGGTAAAAAGATTAATGGAAGCCGAATGTGAGTCGGATGAGAACGTTAGAATAAAATGTAAGCGTTGAACACTTTAATCGACGCGAAGGTTGTGGGTACGCAAATATTAAACGGATAAAACCTATACCCCGTGTATGGTTTGATCGTAAGATGATGAAGGTCAATGATTAAACCGTGAACGGTAAAGAAGTTGAATTAAAGATAATAACGTTTAACGTAACGAAGCCGAGTTAAGGATTAAAGGGAATGATCGCTCTGAGTATACAAAAGATTGTATGACTTAGACGATAAAGAGTGAATACTGAGGCGTGGCATTTAGTTGCCAGGAAGCCATAAGGAATGAGAAATTAATTTAACGAACATATAGTTTAATAGTTCGGATAAGTTAAGATAAGTTAGTTTGTGGTGCAATCGTAACCTTTGATGGTTGACATATGGAAGCTGGGCTAAACAATTCCTTCAGAGAGCGAAGGTATATACAAAAGCGGCAACCGATCTAACTCACCGTTGTGGGCGGGTCACAGACGAGGCGGAACTTGTTTGTTGGTTGTTTGTGGGAAACCACTCAGAGTACCATATGGACTATTAGCAGAGAAGCGATGTGAGCTAGGTCTTAGAGAAGTAATAAGAAGAAGATAAGATGTAAAACATCAAAGATGATGAACATATAAGTAAGACATCTCTGTATGTCATGAAGCCGTAGATTAGGTTGCAAGAACGCGAACCCTAAAGAGTAAAGTTAAGTAAACTAATGCATAAGTCAAAGATGTATGACTAATTAATGTATGTGTTGTTTTTCTTATGTGCTACATAGGAACTGGAATGAGCAGTTCAACGTAAGTTGTAGCTGTGCGTAAGGCAAGTTTCCTAACTTCATTCATATTTTAAATGAATCCTAGTTTCTTGAACTTCTCAGATGTTGAACTTGAGAAGTTCTGTCTATGTGTGAATGTGCGATATTTGTACAAGGTAATAGAACGTATGAGGCCTTGAGCCACAATGTGAACACTTCGGTATTTCTATGATATGAATTGTCTGTGATTGAGCTGTTCAATACAAGTATGTTCTGTTTATACATGATCCGTTATTGTTAAGTCTGTGCTAATGATTCTAGCCAGACATGATGAGTATGAAAAAGGTAGAAGAATGAAAGTATTTCAAAGTGCATGTGAATAATGTTTTAAAATGATAGGAGTCGAGATTATTCCTATTATTCAAGCTGCTTCATAACCTTTGTTCGGTTATTGAAGTTCTAAAGAAACGTTTGAATCCTTGAAGATGTTTGTTCAAATACTATGACTTGCTGGGCAATTGAATGCTCACACTTGCTTTTAAATGAAAAATATTTTCAGCGAACGATGTTAGAAGAACTTAAGGATCCCGTAAAGATCAAGATGACGATATCCAGATGATGTGCTATTCAGAATATGAATAAGCGAGAAGATCAAGTGAAGACTTATAATATAGGAAGATGAAATTGAACTATAGACTAGTTTAAGGAACTATTATGTATCCTTGGTGGCGGATAAAAGTCACTCTTGTAAGATGAAATGAATAATGTATTTATCATTATTTGAAATGAAAAAGGTTATAAGGTTTCCAGAACTTGGGATTTGAGAGTATATGTTGTTATATTTAGCTATATAATGATGTATGCTTGGAAGAAGATGTGATCGTGATGTACGGAATCCGGGTGTGAAGATAGACCGGATTTCGGGGCGTCACATTGGACATCATATTGCATGCATGAACACATAATTAAGCAATTCAATTTTAAAGAGAGATATATTTAAAACACACAATTAAAGCATGCAAAACACCAGAATGGGGAAATAGATAAACTATAAAAGCATCAAAATTGGTGGTTGGATATGTATTAATGATTGAGTATGTATTAATTTTTGTTGTGGTATGTGTCTTTAGATAATGTAATATTTTTTAAAATTTAATTCAATTTTACGTTACGTCGTGCCTTCAGTCACGGGTTATAGCTAGTACTCCTATACACATGCAAAACTATTTTCAGATACGTAAAGCAATTGTATTACAAACTTCTTAAGGGGAGGGTGAACCTAAGTACACAAAGTGAAAACTTCCAAAAGGGTAAATACAAAATTTTAAAAGTAAAAACTTAAAACAACCATTTGAGTTTCCTCTTGAGAACAATCTTTGTAGCAGAACTTTAATCTACTTAAGCAATTGGTTTTTTTTGTGCTTTTCATATGTCTCATAGCACTCTTTCGCCGGTGTAGTCTGTTAGCTAGTCAGATTTTTCCCCAACAGCGTAGTTAGTTTAAGCCTCAAAATCATAATATACATAAGGGTAAACTATGCTTAATATCTCATACTTTTCCAAGGAAAGCCGATAGATCTTAAAGAGAGCATATGCTAGTAAGACAATTGTAAAACATTGTTCACAAAAAAGAAGAATACCTGATGGCGGATTACAAGTTACGTCTCCTTTTTCATTGCACCAACGTTGGACACACTATCTGTGAATATACTGCATAAAAGTTGCACAAACCAATCATGAGTAAATCCATGAGAAGAAATAATTAGAACAAAAAGAGGATAAAAGACCAAGGCAGCATAAACATAAAAAGTAATATACGTTGAATTTGGCATTTTTATTAACAATCACGGCATCATTTAAAAATTGCTAGATACAATCATAAAATAGCATAAATAAAAGCCCTCTTACAGACTTTTCACTACTCAGAAATCAAAGAATGTCACATATGCAACAGTAGGTCCAAGAAAAAATTATGTTTGTGGTGCTACAACTCTTTTCTATATCAAAGTTTTAGGGGAAAATTCCAGTAAACAGCAGCACCAACACTTAAATTTTCAAAAACAAAGCTATCTCTTCATGCTAGGACATCATCCCTTCATTTTTCAAAAAGAATTTGAGCCACCCTGGCCTAAATTAATTCCTTTTGTAGAAAAAAAATGTTTTCAAATTGGGACTAAATATCAAGAAAATTTCAATGCCAACATTTTAGAATTATGAGCATGTTATATTTGAAGTAAGACGTAAATGTATCAGATAACTTACATCATCAACAAAACACAAGTTAGCCACATGCAGAACAAAAGGTTTTCAATGACAAGTTGCAGAAACAGGTTAAACAACAAAGCTCAACAAATTAATGAAGAGGAAGGTAAAGAGCTATCTTTGTCACTTCCAAAATGGAAGAAAATCCTCCCCACGCTAACACAACTACTTTCCAAAATCGCAAGAATATGATTAGAAATCAGTTACATGGGTAGAGGGCCTCGTTGTTATACAAACTCCATTGAAATTAAAAATTTGTCTATTCTTGACAGCCGATTTATTTTAGTTACATAGGTAGAGGGCCTCGTTATTATACGAAAACCACATAATTGGGTAGAGGGCCACAAACTCCATTATTTTAGTTACATGGGTAAAGGGCCTTAAATCCTAAAAAAAGCCATATAAGCTACATAACAATGCCTCCACTGAGGCTTGATAAATTAATGCCTCTATTAAGGCTTAAAATTATATAGCACTCAATGCAAAGTGAGATCTAACCTACATACTTAAGATCCAAGTCAAGCAGTCCAATTCCAAAAGTAAAAGAACAGATCAATCAGCTTAAAAAGAAATTTTATGTTCAGTCCAACATCGAGCTATTAGAAACTGAGAAATAAAAGCATCCAAACAACCAAATGTAGAACTGTAACATAATATTACAATCCTCCAGTAAAGAAACTGAGAAAAAAGAGAGCAGCCAAAAAATTATTTCTACAGCAAACCAATTCCAAAATTAGGCAGAAAATTCAAAAGATAATCCAAACGTAAAGCAGTGAAACGATGAGAAAAAGTATACCACAATTTAACCAAAAAAACATAATTGTAAACATCAAACCAATCCAAAGGAACCCTAAAAAAAATAAATCAAGAACCCTATAAACCCAATAAAGCTAAACCCTCAGACAAATGAAAAAAATGAAAAAACCAAACTGAATTGAAGAAACCAAGATAAGGTGCCGAGGAATTTTATACATTTTGTAAGAAATCAAACTGAAATTGAAAAAAAACCAAGATAAAGTGCCGAGGAAGAAATAACAAGATAAGGATTCGTCGTGCCTTGAGTCTCTGATGGCCTACCAATGCGGATCAGCATGACCTAAGGTGCCGAGGAAGAGGAGAGCCAAGAGGAGAAGGTCGTAGATCTTCGACTTCTTCTCTGCTTCTGCGTTTTTCAAGCTCCTTGTAAGGCCTACCGTTTTTCAAGCTTCGCCGAGGAAGAGGGTTATCGACTTCTTCTTCTGTTTCTGGGTTTCGAGTGTAAGAACAGAGAGAGGGATAGAAGATTTCAAATTTGAATAAGGAAAAATGAGAGAGAGCTGATGACATCAATTTTGGATGGGACACTTATCTTTTTTTCTCTCTCTGCTCTATTTTATAGTTATATATATATATACAAAAATGGTTATAGTATGTATTCTGAATCATGGAAGTCAGGTTATTAGTTGTAATTATATGTATATGTATTGGTTTCTTACTATCACATAAAACTGTTTAAAGATTTTTTATATACACTCACATATATATTGGTATGGTCTACATAATTGCTCTGCACGTGGACCATACCAATATGCATAATTGCATATGAATGTATATGAACGATTTTTATGTGATAGTAGACTTATTATTTGACAAATAATTATGTAGATATATCAATAACATAATGAATGCAACGATTATGTAAATATATGAATACGTATAGCTGAATGAATTCTACATTAATAAAAGAAAATACTTTTTTTAATTTTAAATTTTAAAGTTATAATATCTAAGTTATTATAATTTTAGAAAATAATTTCAATAAATTAACTAAATACAAATTAAATTAAAAATAAATAAACAATAAGTATCAATGTGTGTAAGATATAAAGTGAAAATATGTTTGGGTGATATTGTAAGATCCCAACTTTTATGAAATAAAAATCTAATTTAATTTTTATTTATTATTTTAAAAATTGTAAATGTTAAATTAATAATTAATTAAACGGACAATTAATTGAATAAATGAGTAAATAAAAGAGAAAAGTAAATAATTTTTTTTTAGAAGAGCGACCCATGTGGGCGGCTAAAATCTAATAAGAGAGGAGAGAGAGAGTTGGTGGAGGAAAACAAAGAAAAAGAAGGAGAAAAGAGGGAGAGAGAAAAGGGAAAAGAACAAAGAAAGAAGAAGAAACAAAAGGGAAAGGAAATTAACATTTCCTTCATTTCACTCCCACTCTCTTCCCTCGGCAAGTTCAGCAGAAAGAAAAAATAGAGAGAGAAGAAATGAGCTCAGATGAAGAAAAATAAGAAGAAATAAGGAACAAATTGTAAAAATGTATATTTAAAACCTTTGATTTATTTTTTTGATTTAAGTTTTATGAATTTTATTTAAAGAGTACATATATATATATATATATATATATATATATATATGGGATGGATTAAACTTGTATAAACAAGAATCAACGAGAGAAATCAAGAAATCAAATGAAGGGAAAAATTTGAAAATTTTTCAAAAAAATTAGTATACTACTTGATTTTGTAAAATCCATAACTCTTTGTGTATAACGAGTTAGGAGATGAGTCTTCTGTCAAAAGAAAGTCCTGGAAATAAGCTAAACACAAAAATTGGAATCACCCAAAAAAAATTGTATATTTTTCGTGGTAACTGTTTGAATCGTTGAAAACGGAGCACTTATTTTATACGCTTTAAATAGCTGGAGGTTAATTTATGATGTTATTTTTTTTTAATGTTGAATTTTAATAAAAATTTTAGTTTCGGAGAGCTGCATCTCCGTATTCAAATTTGGTATTTATTGGTATTTCATTTGAATTGAAAGATGTTTATTGTTGGGTTTAGTTTAAGATTATTGTTAATTTGTTTTGATTGGGTTTTGCGCGATTGATATTGTTGTCTTGCGGGCCTTTGAGCTTGCGACGTGTAACATTTCGGGTATGTAGCGGGTTTGAGGTGTTACATAACATGCCTAAATTAATTTTTTTGTTACACAATGTAAAAGTGGTTTTAAAAATATTAAGAAAAAATTTATAGGCAAGTGTTGGTATGGAATTTAATTTTTCTTCAATAATTAAGAACAAAATTTGTATGTTTATAAAAATAAAAATAATGATGTCGGACATAAGTATTTCATTAATGAGATATCAAATTCTAATTCCACTTGCGTATACAATTATATTACATGATATTTTAATTCTTAAAAAATAAAATGTCAAAAATATTTGATCCATCACACTTCCAAAAATGTCAAAAAAAAATTCAGTTTTTTTTCTTATTTCGGTTATATCCGATTTATTGCTCATTATTCGGTTTTGATTTTAAAAAATAGATAATTCGGGTACCCGAATAACAAAATATTAATATTGAAAAAAATAATAATTTTATACTATTATTATTATCTGAGTATTCACTTATTCTAATTCAGTCATTTTTTGCCCTAGCCGCTGCTCCCAAGTCCCAGATCTCAAATCAAGAGCTCAGCCATTAATCAAGAGCATGTTTCTTCTGAGCCAAACTGTGACGCCCCCAAAATAGGTCCACACGACCCATTACGAGTGCCAGATATCACACTATAAAAATCATTTACAAACTTCATTTATCAATCATTAAAGCGTAAATGCGAGAATACGACCACGCTTAAGCGTGAGTCTTAATACAAATGTATGTAACTCTCATGGTGCCTCGACCACAACCTTATGGTACTTTACATAAAAAGTGCAGTCGATAACTTTTTTAGAAATTAAAATCTTTTGGAAAATACTCAAGGAAACCTTCGTACATGGGAGGCCATGCGTCTAGGTTATGATAGATATCATATGTCCACAGAATTATCCTTAGTTGACCCAATAGTCCCCAAAGAAAAATAAGAAGATTGTTATCATCTTATTTCCAATGGTGAGTCTTCTCTTGACTTATAATTATCTCCATTGTCTCCAATTGAGAATCATATTTCAAACAAACTCCAAGATTATATAGGTAGTGCTCGTAGATATACTCAGGAAGTGGATGTGCACAACCACATCTTATGATAACACGAGGTTGTATGTCATTAGACATCTTGTATGATAGTGGCAAAACACCCTTCTAAAGTTGGGTTCACCTCACCTATTCGATTCACCAAAATTAAATATCAAATGACGTATACAATACGACACACTTATCTAAAGTTCTCAATAAAATTATTTCCATACTATTTAGGGAGAACCTTAACAATGACTATGAACCACTGATTCTATTCTTACCGCTACCCACTTCAAACCCATTTACACTCTTATTACATTCAAAAATTATGAAGCAAAAGGGTGAGCACAACTAGCCTAGTAAAGAATATCATGACTAAAGATAATTTACATCATCAATAGCCTTCATCAGTAATAAATCAGAGATTTAGAATATATGGAAGATGATAAAACTTTTCAACCATAATTGCAGCAAAACGAACAATCCATTAGAAGAGTCAAATAGACCATCAGATCTATTATCTTCTCCATGTTAAAAGTCCACCAATAATGTTTTATCCCTATAACATCAATCAATAATTTCTGTCCACAATCATATGAATAACTCATAATCATAATTGTGATTCTAACTTCCTCTTCTCACCCAGGACGAAGATAATTTTTATCACCTATCTTAATACTAATAAATTCATCTTTGCACTACGGCCAAAGGTATTCATTAACAATTCATCTTTACACTACAGGCCAAAGACATACAACTGTATTTTAGAAGAGTCAAGTAGAGCATGATATCTACTATCTTTTATGAATTAAAAGTGTATAATCAATATTTTATTGCTGAGACTCAGCTTAATAAATAATCCACATCATCGAATCATCCCTACACTACAGCCGAGGATATTTATGTAATCATCAATGGTCATGATTATACCGAATAATTCCTGATTATAATCATACCAAAAACTGTCCATCAATGCACTACGGGCCAATGAGGACTTTTACCACATCATCTATAACATTACGGGTCATGATTATACTGAATGATCCCTGGTTATAATCATACCAATAAACAGTTCATCTATGCATATAAGCCAAAGATACTCATCAATCAATAGTTCATCTTTGCACGTAAGCAAAGATATACAACTGAAAACCAATAATCAACGTCCATCCATCCTTGCACGTAAGCCAAAGATATACAACTTGTAAAAACCAATAATCAACAATCCATCTTTTGCATTATGCCAAAGATATACAATTATAAAATCAATAATCAATAGGTCCATCTTTGCACGTAAGCGAAAGATGACTTTCATCACAATATAAGCATGAGGATGATGACAATGATATAAGCATTAATCAAACGAAAACAAGAATAAATATTAAAGACTTTAAATTTATCCAAATATTATCAATCACTTAATAAACTTATAATCTAATATTATTAATATTATAACAATATTTTAATCACTTCTTAAACTTATAAACAATTTATTTTAATTGTTTACACTTTACCAAGTAATGCATTTAATCATTCAAAAATGCCATACTCAAAAGATTTCATCACCAATGATCAAATCTCTCATCAAAAATCTGTATATACCCTATATAGGATTCCCATGCCATAAAATCCTATTTTTCAATTTTGATACTTCACATAACATATTTAATTCATTTACTCATAACTAGTTCATTTTCATGAAAAATACCAAATCAGTTCCAAAAATATTTCTTTTTTGGGATTTAGCAGAATATAGTCCCATATTGAACATATATTTTTCCCGGAATTTTTAAATTCATTTACTATTTTTCATATGGCCAAAATTGCCGAATATTTAGACATTTATCATAAATTGTACTTTTGTCCAAAAATTCCAAAATTTACAGGGTATACTCCTGTTATATACATGTACTCCCAATAAAAATTTCACCAATTTTGGAGTTAACCACAAGGAGTTATAAGGGTTTATTTTTAAAATAATTTTTTTCTATAAAATTCATAACTCCTAATCTATACATCCAAAAATCGCCATTTTTGGACACAATCTAAAAAACTCAACAAATCATCATTTCAAATTTTTCCAGAATTTTTGAGGGTCAGAAAAATTACGAAACTGCAAATGGATTTTCGTCCGCCATGCGGTAATCCACGTAGACAGATCATTTCCACAATTTTATAAGGAATGAATACAAAGGATCATTCACCATGCATGCGGTAATTCACATAGACAGGTTATTCCAACAGAATAATAAAAAATGGAATAACAGAAGAATTCACCATGCGTGCGATAGATCATGACAAACAAAGTTATTCCCAAATGAATAATAAAAATGGAATAACAACGAAATTCACCGTGCATGTGATAGAGATCCATGCAGAAAGGTTATTCCAATGAGAATAATAAAGAATGGAATAAAGAAGAATTTCACCATGTATGCGGTACTTGCATAGGCAGAGTTATTCCAACATAATAATAAAGAATGAAATAACAACCCTTACGGTATTGAAAGAAAATAACTCTCTTTATAAATACGAAAGAATAATACCCCTTACCTCGTAAGAAAAGCGGATCTTTGGAATAGTGAGGTAATGACTTCTTCTTCTTTTTCTCTCTCTATAATTTCTCTCTATAATAATTGCTTTCTATAGCTTTTGTGAATCGGTGAAAATAATGAAGGAATAAGCTTCTATTTATAGGAAAATATAGTTTCGATAATTTACGCGTTTGCCTCGAAATATAACAAGATAATACCTTCAACTTTTCTTTCATTTTAATTTAGTCCCGCAAGTATTATCAAACTTGCACCACCTCCCCAATAGTAAATAATGTGAATTAATAAATACAATCATGTGACTCAATAGTTATAATCATGTGAAAATACGAATTACAGTATAGTACCTCCATCTATACCTCCATTTTTAACTTAGTCATGCAAGTATTATCAATCTTGCACCACCTCCCCTAATAGTACATGAATGCGAATCAATAGTACACACATGTGAACAAATAGTTATAATCATGTGAATTAATAGCAATTAATTGCTCATTTATCCGGTTAATTACCCGATTGGTCAATATAACCTCCAGATGTAAGACCCCGAATTTTATAAAATCAAAGTATTCAATTTTTCTATTTTGGTAAATAGTTAAATTGATAAAAGGTTAAAGTTAAGGGTGACATTTGAAAATTTTTCAAAGTAAGCAAGTTGTCATAAAATAATCAGTGGTAAAATACGCGTGGTTGCATAGTAGCACACAGTATTGATTATTGATGCTTACGTAATAAGTCACTCAGTTGTACTCAATTATTGCTACAATAATTGTTGCATCATATCTCTCATATTATTGATTCAATTATTGTCACAGTATCATCTGTATAATATGTTATATTATTAAATCAATAATTGAGACGACAAAGTTATTCATATTATTATTTGCAATATTGACAATGTCTAGAAGTTCTGTCAAGGAGAGGTTTTGTCACCTAATTGTGCGCCAATGAGGAGAAATCCTTATTGGAAAGCCCCCTCTTTCCTGGGAACGACCTGGTTGTTAAATATTGTGAATTATAATATTAATGATGAATAAGTTCGTGTTGATTAAAGATGAATTTCATAGTTCCATTGTGTTGGAATAATTAGTGTTAGTGAAAATCGACATTTATTTCGATAATAATTGATGTCTGGAGGTTATATTGTTCAATCGGGTATTCAGGGCACTTTTTGTATCGGAGTACTATTCACGAGTTACTATTCACGGGTTACTATTCACCCGATTACTATTCACTCTAGTATTATTCACTCAAGTATTTGGGACACTTTTTAGGTTTGAATCTTTATTCACGGAGTTTACTATTTACCCTTACTATTCACTCTAGAATTGTTTACTCGGGTTATTTGAGACACTTTTGTGTTTCCGGTACTATTCACATGAGTTACTATTCTCGAAGTACTATTCACGAGAGTACTATTCACCCAAAAATATATTTTCTTTTGGTTCAAATCATTTTTGGGTATAATATTATTCCATGAGGAGATGTGCTAATTTTTCGCATCGTTGGTTGAAATTATAATAATAAATCAATATGGATCGTTGGTTTAAAGTTTTAACTGTGAATCAATATGGATCATTGGTTTAAAGTTTTAATAGTGAATCGGTATGGATGACGTTGCTTTAAGTTTTAATAGTAAATCAATATGGATCGTCTTTTAAAAGTAAATCAATCTGGACCATTCATGAATTAGTTACTATTCAGTCCATTCTCCTATAAATAGAAGCTCATTCCTTCATTATTTCTTACGAATTCACTGAAACTCTAGAGAGAGAAAGAAGAAGAGAAGTCTACTACCTCACTTTTCCAATATCCAGTTTCTTCTAAGGTAAGGGATATTAGTATTATAGTAAGGGATATTATTTCTTTCGTATTCATGAAGAGAGCTATTGTTATTCCATTCCTTATTATTCTGTTGGAATAATCTGTATACGCGGACTACCGTATACATGGTAAAATTCTTCTGTTATTCCATTATTTATTATTATGTTGGAAAAACCTGTCTATGCGAAGTACCGCATACATGGTGAAATTCTTCTGTTATTCCATTCGTTATTATTATGTTGGACTAACTTTTCATACATGCTGATACCGCATATACATGGTGAAATTCTTCTATTATTCCATTCTTTATTATTACGCTTAATATCCTCGTCATGCGTGCGTTTACGCATGACCTGGTTCCATTATTTATTATTCTGTTGGAATAACCTATCTGTGCGGTCTATCGCATGCATGGTGAATCTTGTTGTTATTCCATTATTTATTATTCTGTTGGAATAAACTGTCTGTGCGGTCTATCGCATGCATGGTGAATTCTGTTGTTATTCCATTATTTATTATTCTGTTGGAATATCCTGTCGGTCGCGATTCACGCTGACTGGTTTCGTTCTTTATTATTCTCGCTGAGAATAACTTTTGTCTGCGCTGATCATCGTATGCATGGTGAATTCTTCTGTTATTCCTTCTTTATTATTTTGTTGGAATAACCTGTATATGTCGATTACCACATGCATGGTGAATGATCCTTTGTATTCATTCCTTATTAAATTGTGGAAATGATCTGTTTACGGGGATTATGATGAAAGTCATAATAAAAGCATTGGACTGATGAAAGTCATGGGTATATATAGTATTAGTAAGTGTTATGATGAGTTATGTTGGTTATTATGTGAAAACATAAAAGTTTCTTAGAAATCACAAAGGGTTGAAAATCAGATTTTGGTGAAAATGGAACATGAAATTCAATTGACCATATCTCCTATTATATTTCAAATTTTTGAGTGTGGTTAAGTTCTAGAGTTAGATCTATGAGTTTTCTAACTTATCCAAATGGAATCACTAGAAAAGGTGTTCTAGATTTTCGTATGGACTGATTTTAGCAAATGAGTCAAAAAATTATAAAGTACCAAAAAGCTACTGCCTAGAAATTTAAAAGGGAATTTTCGACCACTTAGTTTGTGAAATAAATTCCGTCCTTTTGGGACATGAAAATATATGGTATAAAGTACCTACTGTCCAAAAATGAGCCCATTCTGACTTAAAATGACCAAGTTATGACCATTTTAATTTTTGTGATTTTCTGACAAAAACGGCTATAACTGGGGTTCTATAACTCCGATGTGCACAAAATTTAAACTGGAGGCTCACGTTAATATGTATAAGATTGTGTCAAAATATTGGAATTTTCGGAGTTAAGCATGATAGGGCTAATTTTTTTAGCTACACACTAAAAATCATTTTACAGTTGAATATATTTGGCTTACGTGCACAGAGGGACTATTGATTATTGATTTTACAGTTAAATATCTTTGGCTTACGTGCATAGAGGGACTATTGATTATTGGTTTTATATTTGTATATCTTTGGCTTGCGTGCAAGATGTACTGTTGATTATTGGTTTTACAGTTGTATATCTTTAACTTACGTGCAAGATGTACTGTTGATTATTGGTTTTACAGTTGTATATCTTTGGCTTACGTGCAAGATGAATTATTTATTGGTATGATTATAACCAAGGATCATTCAGTATAATCATGACCCGTAATATTATAGATGATGTGGTAAAAGTCCTCATTGACCCGTAGTGCATTGATGGACAGTTATTGGTATGATTATAACCAGGGATTATTCGGTATAATCATGACCATTGATGATTTCATGAATATCCTTGGCCGTAGTGCAGGGATGATTCGATGATGTGGATTATTTATTAAGCTTAGTCTCAACGATAAAATATTGATTATACACTTATTCGTAAAAGATAGTAGATATCATGCTCTACTTGACTCTTCTAAAATTTAGTTGTATGTCTTTGGCCTGCACTGCAAAGATGAATTGTTAATAAATATCTATGGCCGTAGTGCAAAGATGAATTTATTAGTATGATCATGAGCAAGAATTTTGATTTGGTATAACCATGATTTTTGATGTTTCAGGTGAAGATAGGTGATAAAAATTATCTTCGTCCTGGGTGCAAAGAGGAATTTAGAATCACAATTATGACTATGAGTTATTCATATGATTGTGGACAGGAATTGTTGATTGATGTTACAGGGATAAACCATTATTGGTGGACTTTTAACATGGAGGAGATAATAGACCTGATGGTCTATTTGACTCTTCTAATAGATTACTCGTTCCGCTGCAACTATGGTTGAAAAGTTTTATCATCTACCATATGTTCTAAATCTCTAATTTATTACTGACGAAGGCTAGTGATAATTTAATTATCTTTAGTCACGATATTCTTTACTGGGCTATTTGTGCTCACCCTTTTGCTTCACAATTCCTTTCAGGTAACAAGAGGGTAGCTGGGTCGAGCGAGGGTAACAGGGGAATAGAACGGTGGTCTATAGCTGTTGAGGTTCTCCCTAAATAGTATGGAAATAATTTTATTGAGAACTTTAGATAAGTGTGTCGTATTGTATACGTCATTTGATATTTAATTTTGGTGAACCGAATAGGGTAAGGTGAACCCAACGTTGGAAGGGTGTTTTGTCACTATCATACAAGATGTCTAATGACATACAACCTCGTGTTATCATAAGACAGGGTTGTACACATCCACTTGCTGAGTATATCTACGAGCACTACCTATATGATCTCGGAGTTGGTTGAAACATAACGTTCAATTGCAGACGATGAAGATAGTTATATGTCAAGAGAAGACTCACCATTGGAAGGAACATGATAGTAATCTTCTCATTTTTCTTTGGGGTCTATTGGATCAACCAAGGATAATTCTCTGGACATATGATATCTATCATAACTTAGATTCATGGCCTCCCATGTACGAAGGTTTCCTTGAGCACTTCCCAAAGATTTTAATTTCTAAAACATTTATTGATTGTACATTTATGTAAGGTGCAATTGTGACATGAGTCAGAGTTGGTATATATATTTTTATTGAAACTCACAGTATATATGTCGTCGTATTTTGCACGACAGTTGTATAAATGAAGTTTATAGTTGATTTCTGTAGTGTGATATCTGGCGACTCAGAATGGGTCGTGTGAACCTATTTTGGGGGCGTCACACCAGACATCAATTATTATCGAAATAAATGTCGATTTTCACTAACACTAATAATCCAACACAATGGAACTATCAATTTCATCTTTAATCAACACGAACTTATTCATCATTTATATTATAATTCACAATATTTAACAACCAGGTCGTTCCCAGGAAAGAGGGGGCTTTCCGATAAAGATTTTTCCTTATTGGCGCGCAATTAGGTGACCAAACCTCTCCTTGACAGAACTTCTAGACATTTTCAATATTACAAATAATAAAATGAATAACTTTGTCGTCTCAATTATTGATTCAATAATATATAAAATATTATGTAGATGATACTGTGACAATAACTGAATCAATAATATGAGAGATATGATGCAGTAATTACTGTAACAATAATTGAGTATAACTGAGTGACTTCTCACGTAAGCATCAATAATCAATACCGTGTGCTACTATGCAACCACGCATATTACTGTACTTTTACTACCGAGTAGTTCAAGAGTTTTAACGGTAACACTTTCGCTGTTATTTTTATAAAAAGATAATTCTGTCGTTTTCTTACTACGATAATACTTCCGTTATGGGGTTCATGCCAATGATTGTGCCGTCCAACGGATATTCTCCGATAAAAAGAATATTCCCAGACCAAACGAATATTTTATAACAACTTGCATACTTTGAAAATTTTTCACATATCACCCTTAACTTTAACCTTTTATCAATTTAACCATTTACTAAATAGAATAATTATAAGAAAATTGAATACTTTCATTTCATAAAATTCGGGGTCTTACACAAACTCCAGCTTCAATCGGCGTAGGAGGCGGGGGAGCATTATCTACACAGAGATGATCCTCAACTCCGCTTTTAAAATTCAATCACCCAATTCCACCCTTATTTTCTACTCGCAGACCCCCTAATTTCTCTCCCTCCGAGCAAAACCCACTGCATGAATCCCCATTTTCGTTGTTAATCCCGAGGCCAATAGCCTGTCGCACCTAAACCCACCAACACCGAAGCAGACTCCTCTTCCTCCGCCTTCTCTGCAAATGGCCAAGAAACCGCATCCTCTCAAGGTGTCATTCAATTCGAAAAACCCAGTTTTTATACCCAAATTGATAAATGAGGGTAACAAAAATCTCTCTTTATGTGTGTGTATATATATGTATATATATGTGGGTTTGCTGTGTATTGAATAATTGAGTTGTGGTTTGTTTGTGTTTTTAGTCGTGTGTATTGATGCTGATTTGATTTTTACCCGAATTACCGAAATTACAATTCGGTAATTCGGTTATTTTCAAATTTTGGTTATTATTTTGAATAGTAAAATTGTCACTAATTCAATTTACGGTTATAACCGAATAGCTTATTCGGTTCGATTATAATCGAATGATCACTCCTACTGCTGCCGTATTAGGAACTACACCTTGCCCATTTTCAATGGCGAGGCTTGCATCAAGGGAATAGAACATACGAATGAAATATATTATTTATTATAAAAAAAAGAAATATATTTAATAATGATTTTGAAGGATAAATTATTCTAATAGAATGAAAATCATTTCATTCGGTCTTTCATTCCATTCTTTTAATTCAAACATAAAATAAGAATTTATAGTTTAGTGGTAATTAATTTTTTACTCCCTCTGTTTTAAAATTAAAAATACATTTATCAAGCGACGATTTTTAAGAATAATTTTATATTTTTAGATATAGTCTTAATATTAACTAAGAATTAAGTTGTGGTAGTTTGATATTAAAAATAATAGTAAAAAAATAATGACAATTTAAAATATCATATCATTTCATAGTCCTAAAATATAAATATATCTCTAATTTTAAAATAAACTGAAAAAATATATCTTTAATTTTAAAATAAAGGGACATTTTTTTATTGTATAAATTCACATATTCCAATCTATTTTTAAGATAAAATTAGAATTCAGTATGCATTACAGATTAGAGGTAAGCATTTTTTATAATTTTTCCCCTTATTTCTCTCCCGCCCTCTTCCCTAAAGTTCTCCTCTACACCCATAAAATAAAATAAATTTTTAGAATTGAATTATAATAAAATTAATGTTTTAAAAATAAAAATGTCAAATCAAAGATGTGCTTTTAATGCTCACATGGTTCTACGATTATAAAATTAGGGAAATGATATTCTTATATAAAAAATAAATATTTTTACACGATGTTTTTCACATGAGTAGTGAGTCAGCGAGTAGAATTCATGTGATCTTTTTTACATGAGTATTAAAAAAAGAGTGTTATTTATTGAGTATAAAATAATGAACGAACCAAATTTATATTTAATATTTGAAATAATATTGAAAACCAAGTAAATATTTAATGTTTAATTGAAATTATTAAATAATAAATATTAAGAAACAAAAATATTTATGTTAAACTACATTTAAAACGGAAGGGATGGAGTAAAGCAAGTTAATTTCCAAACCTTCATGAATTAATGTGGGTAGACAAGACAACCCCACTATCTATCACAAGTTCCTGTCTGCACTCTTTGGCATTGAGATTTAATAGTAGTTTTGCCCGGAAGAAGACAAATAGACAATCAACCTTCAAAATGAAAATGAGAAAATAATATTTTTACATTAAAAGTGTTGTTATAGATTTTTTAACGTCACTATAAAATTTATAGCAATAATTTTTATGTGAAAATATCAATTTAGACAAATATCAACAATGAAAATGGGAAGAAAAAACAAACATACATCACATTAGGAAGTGGTTAGCATGAAGTTCATTTTTGAATAAATTGGTTAATTGACCAAATAGAAATCTTTGACGTGCAGATTTACGATCTTTATGTAATATCGGATTTATTAATTTAATTGATCAATTTATCCAAAAATGAACTTCATGCTGGATTCATCACATTACATTACATTACATAGATTTGGTTAACGGGTGGGTGTTACAGGCAGCAGCATAGATTAACAAAGAGAAGTCAACTTTTTGTTGCTCATCTTTTTTCTCCTCCAGCCACAATCTGCTGCTGCTGCTATCCATCCCACTTCTTGTCCTGAACATGAACACCGCATAACCCGAACCCGGATTAAAAAACCAGTCATGAAACATCCCAAAACAGATCAACCCACAATCCATCCACAAAAATTGACTCATTACCTCAAGAATCATTAGATACTACTCCTACTGCATATTCACTCAAACAAGAAGCAAAATCCCTCATTTTTTTATGTTATTCTAATGAGCAAATTCAGAGGAAGATAAATGAAATGAAGGGCAAGAAATTGATCAGCAGCTTCCTGACAGCATATTAAATATGATTCAGTAACAACATTATGGTACCATGCTAGTAGTATAAAATATGACCCAAAGAGTGAATTATAACTCTGTCCAAATGATAGTAAGCCTAACCATAAAAAAATACTTTATTAGGTGCAAGTTATGAATTGTATAAGTAATGGCCTTCTTTCGGGTCGTTAAAACTATTTTATTACCAACTTATTTATTTGCCTAATTTGTAAATAATAATTTATAGTCGACCTTAAATCATTAGTATATTTTATTATCAAATTGTTTGATGAACCGTTTAATCATCAATTCACTAGGTAATAATACTCTATAGCCAACCTCAATTATGAATCATTATATATAGAGATGAGTATGATAGTGAAAGTTGGCCCGGCCCCACTACAAAATGTAAACCTATCGCTCGACCCACCAACTCAACACACCTATGATTAATAGCAGAGGAATAATGAGCCCTACAAACTTTCTTTCCTAACTCCATTTTATATCAAAAACAAAAACAAAATACAAACAATTAATACAATTTGAAAAGAATTATAGTCATGTAACTGAGATTATAATTTATATTTGCTCTCACATTCTTTCTCTTTCTTATTTCCTATTAACTACTTCCTCCGTCCATGATAAAAGTCTTTATTACTATTTTAAGTAGTCTCGTGTTAAATGTCCATTTTCCTTTAATAACCAAACTTTTACACATATTTTCCTATTATACCAGTAGCATTAAATATCTCATACTTTTCTTATTTTAATTATCTCTCCATATTTAATGATATTATTATAGGTAATTTTATCATTTTATTCATCTTCTTAATATACGTGAAAAGTCCACCAAAACTTTTATCCGGAGACGGAGGGAGTAAATGAGAATCGAGTATTAACGTTTACGGACAAGAAGAAGAAGAACAATTGTGTATTACTTAGAGGTTAAGGTATAATAAAGAACCAATCGCTAGTATTTGTTACTTGCATCAAGCTGTAAATCCTCCTCCTCGAGGCTATTTAATTTAACCATCTAAATCCAAATCCAAGATCACATTCTTCTTTACAGCAATTTCAAGTAGATTGCGCATAGGCTTCCTCCTGCATTCTTCCTCAATGTTCAAGTTATTATTATAATATATGCGTATATATAAAGAAAAAAGAAGAAGAACATGTAATCCAAAAGCAACGTTTTCTCTCTAAGTAACAAAATTCAGGATTCAACTACTGAAAGGCGAAAGCTGACTAAAAAATAACTAAGCTACGTACGATGATAGGCATAGGCATACCCACCAAAGCCTCCCTCATACATGAATTTAGCTGTTTTCTAAATAAGAGTACTAATTTATAATATATATATATATATATATATATATATATATCAGTCTACAAATAAAATATATATGTAAATATGTAATGCAAATTAATTTGGAGCTAATGAGGTAGGTAGGTAGGTCTGATCTAAGAGTATATTTTTCAATTCATTCTATAAAACTATATATGACTTGCTTCTAGCAGAAGTCTTTAAAATGGAAATTAATCATTCACCTTAGACAAGTTCTAACGTAGTACTTCCTCCGTTTTTAATATAGGTCGTTTTAGGGTTGTGCACAAGTATTAAGGTAATGATTGTATAGCATTAACTATAATATCAATTGTCTATATTGCCCTTGTATTGGAAGAAGAGATTGTTATTTATTGGACAAAAAATAGTTAGAGAACCAAAGTTGCATTTAATACTTAGGGTAATATTGGAAAGTAAGCAATTAATGCTTAATTGAAATTCTCAAATGGCTTAATAACAAAAAAATTTCTCTAAAACGACTTATATTAAGAAACGGAGGGAGTATATATGAAGAACTAGCTGGATACAGAAATAGCATTAATAACAACTGAATTTTGCATACCCAAGAGTTTGCATCCAAAATTGGAAAATTATTAGTACATATGAATATCATGACCCATAGGGGGTCTTGCAGTTTAGGTGACAAGCGATATCACAGTCTGGATCTGGACAACGGTAGGTCCAGTAATTTGGATTTCTGGCATTCTCACAAATGTCACAGATTGAATCCGTATCGCCATCTCCAGACAAAGAGGTAAAAGTGAGACGGTGGCGGTGATGCACAGTCTCCAAAGTGTGAGGTTTAAGAGCGCAATTGATATGGCACTGAAAACCACAGTCGGAACAATTGTAGAGGGCATGCCTGCCAAGATCGCCGCACGCCTGGCATTGAAACCCAAAATTCTTTCTCCGCGGATAGAGCCTAATACGCAGCGGATGCTCGTGGTATTTGTGGTGTAGAATGGAAGGTAATAAACCACACCGGATATTGGTTTGGAGAAGGCATGTTTGGCACTCAAATGTGTCTTTCTTATGAGCTTTGCACATGTGCTTCCCTGCAAAACAATATTCATGAAGGTCAGGGAGGGGAGAAGGTGGTGCATCCATTGGGGCCGACTCAGCACACTTAATGTGAATGGAGAGGTTGCATCCATCACATGTATAATAGGAATAGGCTTCTGCTTGTATCTCAGTCTCAGATATGGATTCGAGGCATGCCTCACAAGAAATTCCTACCTTATTTTCATTAGATAATCTAAAATTGTGAATGTGGAAACGCTGCAACACCTTTCCTCTTTCTCTATTTCCATCCTTTGACTTGAAACCATCACCCACCCAGTCCTCAAAATCAAACGAATCGGTGCCTCCCAAGGCAGCTATGTAGTCAACAGCACGGCAAAGCTCTAAATCCTTCACATAAGAAGTGGTGTCAACTATGATCTTTGCTGCATCTTTATCTTCGTAATCCTGCCATGTGAGCGGAGTGCCATACCTATTATTTCTAGATCTGATGTCCCACTCATACTTGTCTTGAGGTTTGCAATCTACCACGACGAGGGGGGGCCGCTGTTGAGGTCGATAGGTTCAGCAACATATCCAGATGGGTACGACTAGACAGCGGTGAGTCGATGATAACTTTGAGATCCAAGCCCAGTTGAGTGGAGGCAATTTCACAAGCCCAGTTGAGATCCTCATTAATACTTATAAGGTGGAGGTGATTTATGTTGATTACTGGGGATTTGAAAATTTTAGCCATAGAATGAGCTAGAGTGCTCTTGCCGGTCCCTGGCTGACCCTTCATGGCTATGATCACCTTTCCTTCTGATTCCATTTCGTAGTCTCTCTGCCTTTATTCACATAAACTCAAAGAACACCGGATTTCAGTGACTTAGAGACTACTGTAATCTGTACAGTATTTAAGTTAATTTTCATTATGCAAGACTTTTTTTACGTGTGTTTCTGATATTTTCACATATTTTCTTTTCACTTGAAAGTGTGACTCATTTTATGTAAAAATATCAAAAATACATGTGAAAATATTAGTTACTTAAAAAAAAATTCTCAATTTGTTTGCAAATATATAATATTATCGTTTAAACATGAGACCATTTGACATTTTGGAATTAATTTAATTTTATAGCATATATATTTATTAATTAAAAAATTCAATTTAGGATTTCTCATCATTATATTTCTCTCCTATCATCTTCATGTCACATTTCATTACATTTTAAATTTAAACCATAAAATAAAAACTCTCTGATTCATTTTGAAGAGTCATTACTCCTCGGCACCACCGTCTCCCAGAGAAAAGACATACAGAAGTGTTAATTAATATGATGAGTCTTCACAATTGCCACGTGTTATTTTTGAATAGGAGGTGAGTTGTGGTGGAGACTTTGTTCGTTTTTAAGTACTTTGTGGTTCTCAGAACAGTTTTCTTCTTTAAAATATATATTTATTTCTACAAGGTTGTAATCAAGTTGATGTAAACTAATCAAAATATTCGCATAGTCTGATAGCTAAATTGAAAATTCGAACGGTCTATACCTTGGCTTTTCGGAGAGAGATGGAACAGCAGCTTAAAACACCGGTGGTTGTTGCACTGAAGGGGCAGCCGTGCAGTGGCAAAACAACCGTGGCTCGGTCAATAGCAGCAGTTCAGAAATGGACTTTAATAAACCAAGAGGATCTCGGTGACGGCGACACTGCTAAGGCCGATGAATTTAACTATAAAACCGTATGTCGAATTGCTTCAGCTCAGCTGCAATTTGGGATCAACGTAATAATCGACTCTCCATTCTGTCATCAATCCCATCTGAATCAATTGCTTCAGCTATCGACTGCTACGGGGGCCCGTCTGGTCATTGTCGAATGCAAATCACACGATAAATTTGAGTGGCGACGACGGTTCGACCAGCGCCGAGGTGCTGATGGCACCATTGGCGAGAGATACAAGCTACTGTAATGGGCAGATATTCAAAAGCAGTTGGAACCTGATATTTCAGATGGTGACAATAACTTCTCGAAACTCATAGTTAACACCACAAGGTATATCATTGATTCAGATCTTTGTCGTGCTATTAGTTATCTTGCTACATGTGAATGCATTTCTGCTAATTTTGACGACTGGGGAGGTGATACGTTTAAGGGGGTGAGAGATAATATCGATCAAGATGGGAAAACAGGTGGTCATGTTCATGAATTAGTTGTTGCCGTTGAGCAGAAAAGTAGTAATAGTCCTAGTACTTGCCTGGCTTGCTTAGAACCAAACTGCGGTCCGATTTACAACTGTAATGGATGCAACTTCTCCGTGCACAAATTATGCGCTGAGCTGCCCAAGAAAACTGAACTTGAGCCGCAAGACCACCCACCATTTCTCAAAGCACTACCCAGTGAATACTCATTTCCAGAGAAACCGGGGTGCAGTTTATGCGAAACGCACGACAAACACTTTTCCGAGTGTCCGGAATGCCTGTTCAAAACAAATCTCAGACAAGGTTTCTTACCGTCTGTTGTTAACCACATATCGCACCCACACCCTCTTTGTCTGGCCGTGTATCCTCGATGGTACGACTACGAGTTTCAGTGCCAGGGATGTGGGGATCTGGGGAAGCACGTCGCCTACCGGTGTTCAGACTGCAATTATGTGTATCATACCGATTGCGTTATGTCACCCTACACCATTGCGAAAAGATTTCATCACCACGTTCTATTTCTCCTACCTCATACTAAAATAAAAGGTGATGAAGAGTTCTATTGCCACTCTTGTGAGGAACGAAGGAATCCAAACCGCTGGATGTACTATTGTGCATACTGTGATTATCAAAGTCATTTGAAGTGTGAGTGAGTAAGGGACAATTTAAATTTGTTTTTCTCATTTCAATTCCAGACCAGACCAGACCATTTATATATAAGGCAATTGCATTTAGACATTATCACAAAATAGCATATGGTTAAGTTTTATAACCACTTCCTCTAATCGATCATCGTTAACGCTGGGATCTTCTACCACGTCGCGTAATCACGTAAGGCGTCCCGATCCTCGCCACGAGAAACACGGTAAACACCACAAGCTTGACGGCGGTTCCGTCGTCGGGGATAGCTTCGGCGTGAGAATTAGTATGTGTTCATGAGGTTAACAATGGAGGAATGTCTTTGTCTCAGTATCTCTGGAGAGAGATAATAATTCTCGATTGTGTGTATATGGGAGAATCAAAAAAATCAATATGTGTGAGAACGCACCTCTCTGAGGCGATGGCTTCCTTGCTAGGTTATACTATCTTTGCTTGGATTCTTGTACCACCCACTACTACTACGACACCCTCTCGATCTGATGGGGTTCTGCCATCGCATGGAACTTATCCACTGCTTTTAGCCATTTATTTTTTCTGGCACGTGCTATAATAATCCCATCCACATTAATGCATGGCGGATATCTCGGTCAACCTGTCATGCTATATCATCATTACAAGTCAAAGTAATAGATATTAAGTGACCCGATGGGTTAATCCAACGAATCAATCTTGGCCCCATAGGATTTAAATAAAGCTAACACGTTGATTGGGCCCAATGAAGCCCTACTGGCAATTATAAAAGCCCAATGGAATAAATTAATAAATGAGCCCAATCTACCCTACCGAATAGGTGAAATATCACGACCCACATTACCCCCTAGTTTTTTGTTAAACAGGATGTTTAATGAAAAACTATAAACAATCTCACGATATCGAAATTTATTAGAGGTCTAAAATAGAAATAATTGAGGCATACCCACTTTAATGCAAAAAAAATGGGACGAGGATGATAATGGGTGCCCATAGCAACAAATGATCGAATAAAGGATTTGAATTTGAACAAGATGGACCAATAGTTAAAAACTCAACATTAGGCCTAATCGATAAGATATCCAAAGGTCGCCCCAAACATGTCCCATTCAATTCTCATCATTCTCGGCATTTTTAATGCATACTGCCTTGTTCACAATGTGGCAAATCGATTATAAAAGGTAAACTTTACCAATTTTGACGATTTTACTGCTAATTTGAAATTCAAACCTTTGAGCTTTCTTCTCCTTCTCGTAAATTCTCTTTCTAGCTTTGGGACCTCAACAATGGTGAATCCAAGCCGATTCCTTGAGTTCCTCTCACTCGAACCCTAACGAAGAGGGTTCGATGTGCAAACCCACCATCTCCTGCCGATTTTTTTCAAGGATGGGGAACAATTTCCTCATGCCAACATCCCGTCCACCATTACTTTTAATCCGAGATTCGTGCCTCCGAACTCGATACAGATTCCGAGATAATTACGCCATAGGGGCTCCTGCGCTCCGGGAGGAAGCCAATGTACCAAACAGATTCGTGACGGCCGGGTCGCCATGCTCGCTACTTTTTTTTACGGAAAGGGATTCGCTACCCTTCACATCTTTGTCGTCACCCCTCTTGGATTCATAGGAGTGGGCTTTTTGCATTTGGTTGCCCAACTCTTACATCCATCTGGCGTTCGTTGCCTTACGCCACTTGCAACCGGGGTTTCTCCTCCGTCGACCTTTTCTTCACCCTTTTCTACCGTGGGTAGATCCGAGAACGAGGGTTCAAGATCTTGAGCAAACAATCTCCACGCCTAAAACTCTAAGTTCGAGAAGAGGCCAGCACGATGAGCACTCCTTCGAGCAACAAAGGCCGCACACGAGAAATGGTTCTTCATCATTTGGACGAGATCTCTTCTTCCAGACCGGACCACCCTAGGCCGGGATCTCTGTGACTTTGGTGACATTCCAAAGAGCGTGTGGGAAATGGGAGATTTTCCGAGGAAGATCCTCCACAAGAATGGAGCTTTACCTTCCCGACCAAACAAGCATGGTTGTATGATCATAAATGTAAGTTTTGAATAACTTTGCAATATAATTTCTAAGGTATTTATGTGGCAAGATCTTAAAATGTGATTATTTGCAGTATCCTGATCAAACCAACTTCTTGGAGTGAAAGATTTGGAAGATTTTACAAGGGAGGATTTCTGAGCGAATGAAGAGCTTCCTCCAAGAGCCTTCCCAACCGAACCCCCTACCTCAGGCCAAAGACTCTCCCTTGGAATGATGAACTGAAGCCGAGCGAGGCCTTTCATTCCTGAAGAAGTCCTCCGACCTCGCCGGGCGGAAGAAGAAGGTCGCTAAAAGGCCGTAACTACCCCTCGCGAGATAGATCCTGAAAGCGACGAGGAAGTTCTTCCCAAGCAAACCCACAATCAACTCCTCCAACCGGCTCATGTCCCCATACCTTCAGATCGGCTCAATAAAGAGGAGTCTACTTGACATACCTCTACACGACGATGGGCGAAAGTCCTTCGTGCCAAAAAATTAAGATCAAAAATAATTCCCTCACCGTTGAAGAACTCCGTCCCCTCCAACTTCAACAATTGACCCCAACCGAAAACCCAACACACGATCTTTGCTGGTTGAAATGAGCCTCTTATTGTCCCGAAAAGAAAACATCCTTCGGACACCACCAAGTTCAACCTCTCCCCTTCGTACTCTCCCGAGCCTACACCGCCCGATCTCATTCCCCAGAGGCAGATGCATGCAGGTCCCTCACCGATTCGCTGATCAACTCCGCCTTCTCCTCCGAGACATCACGACTACCGAATTCCAAAGAGGATGCCATGGGCTCGCTTGACATGTGGCCCCGATTCAATGCCAACTTTCCTTTTCAACTGCTCGAGGCCTTCGTTCATGGGACAGATGACCACCGATTCGGAACAGATCGAATGGGGACTTCTTAAGCGAAGGCATGAGCTTACTTGGCGAAGGTAAATGGCTCTCTCCTTCCTCTGCTTTCCATTCTTATCTTCGTCTTAATATATCTCAAAACCGATCAAATCATCTTGAACATGTACAGTAAATGTCAGTATTCGTAACGCCAAGCGTCCCAAGATCTCTCGGTGAATCCGGAGAGGAGGCGCCGAGGAAGGAGAACTCCATCCTCGAAGTCCGCCTTGGCTCGGGAAAGACCAACGTGAAGGCATCCTTCATACCAATGAAGGACTTCGAAAGAGTTGGCCCAAGCCAAGGAAGATGTGAAGGCCTCGAGGAAGAAATCAAAGTCGACTAAAGCATAGCATGATGAAATCGTTAATATGAACGTTGACACGGTTCGGAGGTGAAATAAGGATGAACAAGATCAAGGAGTGAAGGTCGATGCTAAGATCTTGACGAAGACGATCCATAAGCTAGAAAGGAAGAAACCCGTCGGAAGAATATACTACCGCAACTCTCGAACAAGAAATCCAGAAATTCAAGGCTCTTGGGACCTTGGGCCTCCTTTGGTGATGCTCTTCGCAAAGAGATATGTGAAGAGTATCGAACTCAGATGAAATAAATGGAGAAATAATGAGGATTCATACGGAAAGCTACGAGCTCTGCCGAAGTCGTGGCAAGGAAAAGCTGATCAAAGCCAACTTAGATCCATACTTGCTCGACTCTTCAGATGATGAGGATGCTGCCTGAAGCAACAACTTATGTTTCTCTTAGGTTTTATTTAAAAAATACTTGTAAAAATTTACATTTATTTTACCTTTTTGTAAATAGATTAAGTATTAATGAAAAGTGACTTCAGTATATTTTTATTTTCTGTCAATACTTCAATATGAATTTATATGGACAAATATACAAAAACCCCTTCGAGGATTTAACTCAAATTGTTAATTAACAATTAAGCATGTCATATAACAGATAAAGTGATGTTAAAGAACGAGGCATTCCGAACTCAACACTTAAATAAAATAAAGTAACACATACTCATCGGTTCCGAAGTGTGAGATCGGTCATTTGTTTACCACTCCTAAAGTGAAACAATTATATAAAAACCAAGATATAAGGATCAAGATATAAGGACCAAGATATAAGGACCAATTGTGACCATTGACTTACCACCCTGGTAAATTAATATTGGATCCCTTCTCCTACCACTCGGGGTAGAACGACAAATGGGTCGGTACGCCATCGAATGGCCAAAGTCCTACCATACCTCCTTACAATCCGTAGTGACCATAGGACAAATAGACCAGGGACCAATAGTGACCATTGACTTACCACCACGGTAAAATCAATATAGGATCCTTCGCTCACCACTCGGGGTAGAACGACAAATGGGCTGCCATCGAATGGCCCGCAAGT
The DNA here is from genome assembly GCA_020205605.1 of Panax ginseng. NCBI lineage: Eukaryota > Viridiplantae > Streptophyta > Magnoliopsida > Apiales > Araliaceae > Panax > Panax ginseng. The sequence continues at coordinate 15,202,364 of CM035131.1, read as the reverse complement.
CCTACCATACCTCCTTACACCGTAGTGACCATAGGACAAATAGGACCAGGACCAATAGTGACCATTGACTTACCACCCTGGTAAAATCAATATAGGATCCTTCGTCTACCACTCGGGGTAGAACGACAAATGGGCTGCCATCGAATGGCCAAAGAAGTCCTACCATACCTCCTTTGCAATCGTAGTGACCATAGGACAAATAGGACCGGACCAATAAGTGACCATTGACTTTACCTGGTAAAATCAATATAGATCCTTCGCCTACCACTTCGGTAGAACGACAAATGGGTTTGCCATCGAATGGCGGCCAAGTCCTACCATACCTCCTTACAATCAGAGTGACCATAGGACAAAATAGGACCGGGATCAATAGTGAAAAAGTGTCTTTTTATTGATAATGAACAATAATATACAAACTTAGATGAATTAACTTGATCTTTATTGAAAGTATTTACGAAGCCCGCCAAAGATGCCAAGTGTTTTTGATTTGGAACCATCTAATGCCCTTAACCGATAAGTGCGGTTTTGATACTTGATCACTTCATATGGCCTTCCCATTTGGCATTAACTTTCCGTGTTTTGAGAGGTGTAGAAGCTTGGCTTCTCGAGGACGAAAGTCTCCTACTTGAATCTGTGAAGCTTCGACCTTTGTTATAATGCTTAGCTACTCTTCGTTGATAAGCGACCAATTTAAGTAAAGCAACCTCTCCGACTTCTTCTAGCAGATCCAAATTGTCCTTCATCCTTCGTCATTGTATATTTCTTTGTATTGGTCGACCAAAGACTTGGATCCGATTTTCGACGGACTAAGGCATCGATTACATAGGCCACCGAAAAGGTGAATCCTCAGTGGTAGTTCTCGGTGTAGTCCGTTAAGCCACAACATGACGACGACTCCTCCGCCATCTTCCTTTAGCTTCATCCAAGATGCTTGATCCTGTTCAAATCACCATCCCGTCAGTCACCTCAACTTGGCCATTTGACCGTGGATGAGCCATGAAGTCTTCTTATCTTTCAATCCCCAACTCCTTTAAAAATGCTTCAAATTTTGATCCTACGAACTGGCACCCGTTGTCCGATATTAATACTCTAGGGATCCGGAAGCGAAACACTACGGACTCTTTTATGAACTTCAAACATTCTTGCTCGTAATTAACTTAAAGGTGGCTTCGCCTCTACCCACTTAGTCATGTAATCAATAAGAATTATGATAAAGCTAACCCGACCTTTAGCTTTAGGCAATGGACCCAGTATATCTACCCCCCAGACAGCGAAGGGTATAGGAGATAAAATCGAGTATAGCTCTTCCGGTGGCTGATGTGGGATCGGAATGTTGAGTTGGCACTTTTCACATTTCTTAACATACTTTGTAGCCTCTTTGAAAATTGTAGTACAATAGTATCCTTGCCAAGTACTTTGTAAGCCAAAGATTTAGCGACCATATATGGTCTCCACAAATTCCTCGTGAACCTCCCGAAGAGCATATTCACTTTCGGATGGGACCAGCACTTTAATAATGGTGAAGAAAAGGCTAATCGATAAAGGTCCCCATCAATAAGAACAAAGTTGGCGCTCTTGTATTTGATCTTTTTGCCAACATCCGATCCAAGGAATGACGCCATCTCGCTAAATACTCGATGTAGGGGGTCATCCAAAGAGCTAGATCGCTTTCGATACACATCATCGCTTCATGTTGAACACTTTCACCGTTGTAGAACTTCCAAGTAAATGATCCATTAAAAACATCTGCATCCGTAGTAGCCAACTTCGACAATGCATCGCGATGGAATTGTCATTACGCTCTATGCCTGAAATTAAATGACGAAGCGAAATCTCAAAAAGTCGGTCCTTTAACTCCGCCAGATACTTGATCATCCGATTTCCACGAAGCTTCATAATCCCGATAGTCGCTGACAACCAACCGAGAGTCACTCATAGATGATAAGGTTCGGACCTCTGAACTCTTTGCCAATCGAACACCCAGCTTAAGACTCGCTTCATACTCGGCTTCATTGTTTGTCGCCTTAAATCCAATCGATGGCTCGTTGAACTTTGAACCCGTCCGGACTTGTCAAGATAATTCCTTATTACTAACGGTTAGGGTAGAGGAACCATCTGCATATAGAGTCTAAACATTCTGATTTTGTTGAAGAACTGCAACTGCTCAATCGGTCGATTCAGCTTCCGAGAACTCGACATCTGCTTCGGTGAACGAACATTCTACCATGAAATCGGCCAAAGCTTGACCTTTGATAACGGTTCGGGAATGGTATTCGATGAAAAACTGGGACAATTCCATAGTCCATGCCGCTAGTCTCCCTGAAACTTCTGGCTTGCCCATCACTTTCTTCAATGGCAGATCCGTGTAGACAACCAGGAGCCGACCTTGAAAATATTGCCGAAGCTTTCTACTAGCAATTATTAAAGCAAAGGCAAATTTCTCAATATTCGGATACCTGGTTTCAGCATCTCGCAGGACGTGACTAACATAATAGGCCGGATCTTCAGCTTTCCATCAACTCTGAACCAAAGATCTTCCAACCGCTTACGAACTTGGCTGCTAGATACAGATATAAGGTCTCTGTAGGAATGGGCTTTACCAATAAAGGAGCCGAAGAAAGATACGCCTTTATGCCTTGGAAGGCGCCTTCACACTCTGAAGTCCACCGGAATGTCTTCGCATTCTTTGGCCCTTTCAATGTATCAAAGAAAGGAAGGCACCTCTCTGCAGATCTGGCGTATTTAACCTCCTCAAAGCTTCTGATCCTGTCGATTCCGACGTTGGGCGTCCTTGAACGATGAGGAGTCTTCATATCAAGAATGGCTCGGATCTTTTCTCGGATTGGCCTCGATCCCCTTTAAGCGGCACTGTAAACCCAAAAACTTCCTCGCACAAGGGCCAAAAGTGCACTTGGCGGGATTGAGTCTCGATTGACAATGATGATTCGAAAGCACTCCTCAGATCGTCGAAATGATTCTCAACTCGCATACTTTTCACGATCATGTCATCGACGATACCTCCATATTCCTTTCTAGTTTTATCGAAGATGAAGTTCATCATTCTTTGGTAAGTGGCTCCAGCATTTATAAGGCCAAAAGTCATCTTCAGAAAGGCGTACACGAATCGGTGTGTAATAAACGCGGATCTTTGGGATGTCCTTCACGCATGGATATTTGGTGATAACTTGAAAAAGCATCCATAAAGCTTAGTAATGCATACCCTGAAGTGGCATCGATGAGCTGATCAATATGAGGCAAAGGATAAAAGTCCTTCGGACAAGCTTTATTGAGATCGGTGTAGTCGATGCAAACCCGCCATTTTCCATTCTGCTTTTGCACCAACACCACATTTGTCATCCACTCGGGATAATCAATTTCATAGATGAAGTTGGCAGCCAACAGCTTTGCTATTTCCTCATCAATGATTTTCTCATTGTTGGTAAGAAAGATCCGCTCTTTTCTGTAAACTGGCTTCTTCGAGGATCTACATTCAAAGCTATGCTCACCATCTTCCGACTAACTCGGTGCATGTCCTTGGTTCCCATGCAAAATATATCCGCATGCGGTAGAAAGAAGAGTTCTATAAGGTTTGTCCGAAGAGGTTACGGTAGACTGAACCGATCTTCACGGTCTTGTCTGGCTTTCCAAGAATCAACTCGACTCCTCCGTCCCTCCGGCAGGAACCACCATCGGTTCAGAACTACTTTCGGTAAAGGGCTCAATCTCAATTGTCATCGCCTACTTTTGTTTCACGACCCCTCCGGAGGAAATAGATGACATTCCGGTGAGCATCGTCGGGCTAGATCCAAGTCCCCCGCCACCTCTCCTCCCATGAGCCGTGGGAACTTGACTTTGAAATGAGGGATGGAGGTCACAACTTGGAGAGCAGTTAAAGTAGGTCTTCCCAGTATAGCGTTGTAAGCTGAATCAACGTGCACAACATAGAATTTACATACTATTTCGACCTGCTGGGGTGCTTTGCCGAAGATAACCGGGAGTTCAATAGTGCTGTGAACTTTGACGGATCGTTCTTTGAAGCAGTATAAAGGAGCTTCTGCAAGACGACCTCCATTTTCGCCCATCAAGGTGCGTCCTCTGATAGGCGTGGGCGTCTGATGAGAATATCTCATCAAGATCCATTATCTATCATCATGCGCTTACCATGTCCACCGTGCCCACTTGCATTTGTGATCACCAAGGCCCCCTCATGTGGCTCGATGGGTTCCAAGGATAGTCGGCGTCGATAAATGATATATGTGATCCGGGAATGGTCTATCCGCCTTGAGGGAGCATCTATCACGGTCGTGACCGAATTGAGTAAGCCCTTCTCTTCCTCCCTATCAACTTCCCCGCAGATCCACCGGTTATCACATCAATGACATGCCTTGGCGGCGAAGTCCTTTGAGTCCTTTGAACCGTCTGAATAATGACGGTTAATGTTCTAGCGATCATTCACTACCACATCTTTTGCACTGACAAGCCATCCTTAATCTTCCTCTCCACAAAGTCTTTTAAAATTGCAACACTCGTTAGTGTCGTGTCCAAATGCGATGATAGCCACAATATTTTCGAGAGTTACCCCGCCTTGGGTTGAGTGAATTATCACGGCAGGCTGCTCGAAGAAAGGTTGATTTCTTATTTGATCCGAATTATCGATCTATCGATGTTTAATTTGGTGTAGACCTTATTCACCTTGGTAGGAACGGAGGGATGACTGTTTCCTTGCCGCCAAGAATTATTGTATTTTTTTCGAATCGCCTCTGTCCATCGTTATACCCCCGCTTTTCCTCTCGATCAATTTCGACCTTGGGGCTATTGACTCTTTCACTGGTCCGAAGGAAGATGCTTCAGTCGTTCATAGCTTCTTCCACAACGATATAGTATACACTTTGTCAAAGGCTTGATTAAGCTCTTCTGATGGTGAAACATCAACTTCTTCACCAACTTCTCGGATTTCACCAGATCTAATCCATTTTGGAACAAACCTACAGCCTGGAGATCATTAAGATCGGACACCTGACCGACTGCTTCTCTGAACCTTTTCACATCATCGCCCAAAGATTACATTTGGTAACGGGATCTGCGCGGAGAACCGTCAAACTTTCCTCTTCTTCTAAGCATACTCAAAGCGGGCATGGAATTTATCACAAAGTTCAGTCCAAGAGGATATTGAATCCGAAGGAAAAGTTCCCAACCACTGTCTCGCATCCTTTCTCAGCGTCGTAACAAAGGTATGGCACTTGGCGAAGATCGTTGAAGTCGTAATAGTCCATTAAGCGGTTGAACGCTTTGGCTATGGTCATAAGGATCCCCATACCATCGTAACTTTCCATGCGGCGCGCTTGGTGATGTCGCGCTTCTCTTTGAGAATATCTCGAGGAAAAAGGGATGCCTTCTTTCCCGGAAATCCTTCCTTCACTTGAACTTGACCATTTGCTTTCTAAGTTCCTTCACTCTTTCACTAGAAAATCAACGCCTTACGTCTTTGAGGGAGACCTCTTTCTCATGAACAACATTCCGCTCTTTGAGAGGATCGACCTCCTCCCCGCCGATCCTACCGCCTGGTGGGACTTCTTGATCTACTCCCAGGTGTACAAATCATCTTTATGGTGAGAATGATCACGTTGATAGTCCCTTATTCGACTTCTGGCATAATCTCGCTTGATATGCTCCTTTGTCTATATAGTCATCTCGATCTTTGAGAAGGTAACTACCCATATTACCTTCTTCGAGACCACGGAGTTCTGCTCCTCGATCTCCTCTTATCGCGAGAACGATCCTTAGAAACTGCATGGGCGCCTGCTCCTTTACCTCTCTTGCATGGCACCTCCTTGCATGCCCACTTCGACCTTCCTGATTGATCATGGCTAGATGCTTCGTCCCAGAATTCCACCACCCCAAGCATCTCGTTTCTACTATATCTTCTTTTTGCTTTAATAGGACCTCCGGCTGGCTTTATCCGCTTCGTCATCATCCTCGCCAACTTAAGCGGCTCTATCTTCCCGACCACTTCTACGATAAGTCACGGTCGGTGAGCCTTCCACTTGCCCTCGTAGTGATCTCGCCTCCTATCCGCACCGAAAACCAATCTTCGTCTAGCTCCACCACGAATCTTGAACGGAGATCTCACGAATTATGCTTAGAGGTCGTGCTCTCGTGAACACTTTTAGAAGGACCTAGACGATCCTTCACCGAAACACGAGGCGGTGGCGAGCTAATGACCATCGCCTGCCCTTCTGGCGTACCATCCCTACTCCTCATCATCTTCCAAGTAGGTTAAACGATTGTGATTGAAAATTTTAATGACACTAGAACTCAAAAGCCCTCTTTCTAGCGCTTGATGTTAACGTCGGGATCTTCTACCACGCCCCCGATCACGTAAGGCGTCCCCGATCACTTACGAAGAAACACGGTAAACACCACAAGCTTGGCGGGCGGTTCCGTCGGGGATAGCTTCGAGCGTGAGAATTAGTATGTGTTCACAAGGTTAACAATGGAGGAATGTCTTTATCTGATGTCCGGAGAGAGATAATAATTCTCGATTGTGTGTATATGGGAGAATCAAAAAATCAATATGTGTGAGCGTACCTCTGCAGGCGATGGCTTCCCTTGTTGGGTTATACTATCTTTTGCTTGGATTCTTTGTACCACCTTTACTACCTCGACACCCCTACGATGCGATGGGTTTCTTGCAATTGCATGGAACTTATCCACCGCTTTTGTGCAATCGCTTTTCTCTGCCGTAATATAATCTCATCCACATTAATGCATGGCGGATATCTATCTCATTAACTGTCATGCTATATCATCATTACAAGTCAAAGTAATAGATATTAAGTGACCCGATGGGTTAATCCAACGAATCCCAATTATAGGATTTAAATAAAATTTAAATAAAGTTGGGCCAATATGATCGGGCCCAACAAGCCCCCACTACTTAATTATAAAAGTCCATGGAATAAATTAATAAATGAAACGTCTCTAAGTACCAAATAGGAAAATATCATGGCCAACAACAGATACACTAATTATTTTTTTTGAATACCTAGACTAACTATAAATAGAGAATTTGAAAACAGAGGATCTGGTCTCAGCTATGAGTGTCTATAGTTAGAGTTATTCCCTTGTATTGTCTTAAGATTTACTACATATGAGTGTGGGTTTGCTTAACACCAACTATAAATCAAAAAGAAATTCTGAAATACTAATACAATATCATTTAGATGCTGCATGCCCCAATGTAGTTCAAAAAAATTCAAATTCTACCCAACATACTTTTGCTATTAATTATTTAGAGAAGAAGACTTGAATTCGCGGCCGGTCATCACCTAAACTAGTAGGTAAATAATCTACCAAACATAGTTTTGTTTTGTTAGTATTGAATCTATAGATATAAATTATTCAGTACTAGAGTAATATTTTTGTGGTCTACTAATTATAATAATTTGACACATTATTTTATTTTCATTTTTTAATAATTATCTTTTGTCAAAGACTTGCATTCATGAATGTGACTTAATTTGTCGCCATATTAGGTAAGCCGTGTCAAACGTACTTTAATTTGTAGTAGTATATGTTTACATTAATTGACACAAATTATATTGCAAATTTGTATGTTTAATAGTAATACTCCATAAACTAACTACTTGAGGAACCCAATCAAACATTGGGAGTCTTTCATTATACCTGTAAATAACGTCATGCTACTGTGACATTGATTTACTCAAATAGTTTTGCAATTACTATATTACAGCATAATTTAGGCTATATATGGTAGTGTGATATATATATATATATACATATATATTGGATACTTTTCGTTCTAACTAAAAGATATTTGGAATTACTTAATTAAGAACTTATGATTATTTCACAAATTTAATAATTATGTCAAACTATGTGTAACTGTGTAACACTTCATGCTCACATCCAAACATATGAAAAAAAATTGTGTATAAAAAATTAAATTATTAACATTAGTACATAACCTTTTGGATGAACCTGTGGTGGGCTAAGATGACCTGAGAGTTTAAGATATTATTGAGTTAGTGGTTTAACGCTTTATTTGGATGAATTCGATTCAGACTCGATATTTGACCCGTGTTGTTTCACTATCCCTATCTTTATTTCTCTAAACATTTATTTTTAATTATTTACACTTGAAAATAAGTAATTAACAATAACAGAAAAATATTTTTTCACATGGAAACCGTCGCTATAGATCCTATAACGATGGTTTTCATCGTCGCTATACATCTATAGCGACATTTTTCATGTGGAAATATCAAAAAAAAATTGTAAAAATATTAATTTTCTTTTTTATTTATTAAGTACAATTTAAAATTTTATTATAAGCAAGAGTAATAATCAAAGTCAATAATCACATTTTTTTAAAGCACTCTCACACATTCTATTAACCTTTTAAGTGACTTTTAACAAATAAAAATAAACGTAAAATGAGCAGTCATTCAAACGTATAGCTAAAATTTTAAGGGATTAATTATACACAAAGACATTCACACATATTAATACTATAAACAAGTCAAACAGTTCGAACTCGATTCGGGCTCAATTCGAAAACATATTAGCGAGACTCGGATTCATTAATAATATGATCTAAATCTGAGCATAAAAAATAATTTAAATAAAAATATGAGTAGAATCTAAACAAGATTATACTCAGAAATTTTTAATAATATTATTATTGAATTATCGATTGTGATTCGATACATACCGATTGATCTGATTCGATTAGATACTCGATACATTCTTTTATAATATATAATAAATTAAATCAAATTAAGATAATTGTTTATTATTATTATTTTATTTTTACTTTTAATTGTGATTGTGATTTTATATTTGTAAAGTGTAATAATAAATATATTTTCTCATTTCTAAGTAAAATAACAAATTCAATTTATAATTATATTTATTATAAAACTAATTATTTTGTGAAAACTCGAATTTGAGCTTGAATTTGAAGTTCACGACTAGTTTATATATAATTCGATCCGAATCGGATCGAATTCGAGTTAAGTCGAATCTGAGTAAAAAAATTTAAATACAATTCAAATTCGAATATAAATTTAATATTTCGAGTCGAATTCGAGCAATCTTCTGTTCACTTCGATTCGTTTACCCCCTTATTCAAAAGTGAAAAATCAAATCCAACTTTTTAAGATATTTTTTTAAAAAACACATCACTCTTAATTCTGTTCATCTTGACTTTTGATCTTACTCATTCCGTCTCCTACTAGTCTTCCTCAAATTCATTGTTTATATTCAATTTTTTTTATCTTAAGATTGCTTGCATATCTCTGTATGATCAAATTGAAATTTGCATAATACATCTGTCCTAACTATACAGTACTTATAATATTTGAATAGAAAAAAATTATTACTCCTCTGTCTAAGTTTATTTATCCGAATTTTCTTTTTGATTTGTCTAAATTTATTCGTCATCTTTCCTTTTTGATGCTATTTTTGACATTACTTTTCTAATAATACCCTCATTTAACTTTAAAAAAAAATTATTGAAAACAACATGAAATATAATATAAAAAATAGCACTATTAACATTAGAATCACAACGGTTTTCCTCTCTCTCTCTCTCTCTCTCCTCTATTTAGTAGTAGTTGGGAAATTAAATAAAACAAAAAAATCATAATAATAATAATAATAATAATAATTAGGCTTTTTTTTTTACCAAGCTAAATCGTGATCCAACCAATTTGGGCTGGCCCAGCTTAATTGTCAGGCCTAGCCCAAATTAACCCTTTTTAGTCTAAAATTTTATTTTCAAGATAACACATACACCCATCTTTGTAATCTGTGAACATAAAGTGCAAATGTACTAATTTACCCCATTCTTTTGAAGAATTTTGGAAATCTGTTAGTAGTTATTTTTGGCTAAATTGTAGACATAGCCTCAAGTAAAATTGGGATTATTTTTTTTTGTGGAAAAAAGTAACTTACTCACCCGAAAACCAACCTCATTACTTTCCCAGTTTACTGGTTTTATCAGGGGGAAGGTAGAAATTCTGAGGTCTGGCATGTGATATGGTGGTGTGCACGGTTCAGTGTCCCAGATTGTTATTGGCAAACAAATTAAGAGCTAATAGCTCTTCACAGAACATGAACATGAAGAAACTAGTCTATGGTGCTTGACTGTAACCAACACACTTCAAACTCCAAACAAACCTTACATACAGAACCATGGTCTTTGCTTCCCTAAGCATTTCAAGAATCCCAAAAACCCTTGGTCTACAAAATAATCGATGTAAATTGGCAATTCTACTGTAACAGGAAGTATATGCCTTTTGAAACAGAAACTTAAATTAAGGAGCACAACAAATTAGATAAGATTTCTAGGGGGGGTAAAGGTTAAAAATAAGAAAGAGAAAAATAATGTATTTCCTCAGTAAGAAATATGCAACACACCTTTATCTCATCAGCCATTAATTCGTTGTTAGTATTCTGGATTCCACGTTTCACCACAATTTTCACAACTAGGCTTTTCTCCGGAGCTTGATTATCGCAGAATCCAATCCTTGATGATTTCTAGTTCTCCTTTTTTTGTGAAGGAAATGATTATAAATTCAATGTCAAAAATAATAATAACAAACAAATAAATTATGTATAGAAGGAGAGTAGTACCGAGAGCAGATCCCCTGTCTCCAATTTCTCTGTCCTCTTGTGTCCCTCCACTCACATTTTGACGCCTACTATCTTACTTAAAACTAATTAATTCTAAAATTAAATTAAAAAACATGTGTCAAAATTTAAGTAAAAGGACACAAGGGGACAGAGAATCTGCTCTCGAGTAGTACCAAAAGCAAAATGACGTGGAAGTGATTTAGCTATATTTCCTAAATTAGTCATCCCCGCATTTGTTAGACCAGGTCGCACTCCAGTTGGAAGAAGCCGGAAAGGTGTTTTGTAGCCAGGAATTTTCTAAACGAGTTAATCAGCATCTATTGGAACTGCAAGTATCCCTGTGCCCCACCAGTCATCATACCGTGAAGGACCTAACCCATCTACTAGCAGGTTGTTGAACTCAGCTTCTTCTTCAGTCATGCTCTCGTCAGGGTCTGTAACAATTGGTTTGCTTTTTGTTGAAACTGAGCTCACATCAATTCCATTTGTTGTTATAAGATTTTGAAAAGAGGAAACATCCTAGACAAAATACAAAATCATTATCACCTTCTCTATCTGTTGACTCGGTTCGTGAAGAAGGCCCTGCAAAATTACTTCCTCTGAACACCATCATAACACTTCCAGATACCATTATGATTAATCCTCCTGTTCAACACTGACCATTATGATAGACAGTTAAAAGACATTTCAGATTTTTTTGTAAAAGAAATACACCAATTAAGTAAAGCAAAATAACGACTGGTGAAAACAACTGAAAGTAGACCCATTTTAAATAGCATTTAAAAGCAACAGCCAGGCACAAATCTCTTACTTGCATGAGCAAATGATGTGGGTATAGAGAAAAAATTAACATACTTTCTAGGTGATATCCATAAACCAAATAACTTTAATGAAAGGAACTGGTATGACTAGTACGTTCAATTTCTTTCAATTGCCATTTCTACAAAGCAGTGTAGCAGCTGAATGTGAAATTTGAGAGATTGATGACAAGCTTCCTATTCTTTTCGCATAGGAAAAGATTTGCTGCTGAATCATTTGGAAGGTTTTTCAAAAAAAAAAAGTTAGTAGCTGTTAACACCAAGATTTTCTGCCACGTCCCAATCACATAAGACGTCGTGATCCTGCACACTAAACACAGTCAACACCAAAAGCTTGACGGCCGACCCGTCGGGGATAGCTTTCAAAGTGAGAGTCGATCTGACATGCGATCACAAGGGTTAACAATGGAGGATAAAATATCTAGTGTATTGAGAGAGATAAAATTATCAGTTACCTTTTCTTGGACGACCTCCTTGCTATGATATACTATAAGATCCGGTTTTGCGTGCAACCGACCCTCCTGACAACACCTACTGCAGGTAGCTTACCTGTTAATCCCATCCCCTTTGTCCACCGCTGACCGACTGTTCAATCGTCATTAATGCGATGTAGGATATCAGTCAGCCATTATCTTTGTCATCATCCCCGGTTCAGAACCCAAGTGAAGATATTTAAATATCATTGGGTCACCAATCAATGACGACGACCCAACAAAGAGGACCCAACTAATCCGGGCCCAACCGAATAACCTTGAGATTAACCAAGTAGCTCGGCCCAAGCCCTTGGCCCAATATCTAAAATATCATGGCCTAACATTGCCCCCCAGTCTTTTATTAAACAGGATGTTTAATGAAAGAGTATAAATGGCATCGGTCCAGGGCAAAAGGAATTATAATAAGATCAATAAAGGTCCAAAATATAGTTTACCGAAGCTCATCTGATTAACATCAAATAGCAACGCAAAGGTTCATCTTCGTCGACCTCTACAGAAATACCAACTGAAACGCCTTTAACTACCGAAGCTCAAGCCCCAGAATGAAATACCGGTTCGGCAATAGCATGCGTTCGTGATACCGATGATCATCGGTTCGGTAATAGTTCCATCATAGTCCTGATGGACGAAGGAATGAAATATCGGATTAAAGGAATTTGATATTTTGATTTATCCATTTACATCGCTGCCCATCAATTTGAACTGATTGACTAATAATGGTCATCTGCAGGCAAACACTATCTTCGGGTGCCTCCGTCCCAAATACAAAAGAAGCGAAGAGGATCTTGGCAGAAGGGAGAACGCCGTTCTGAAGTCGGGTCATCATTGATATAAATGTCGATCAAAGCGAAAGAATCAAAGCTTCCGGCACATCGTCGAAGTTTGAAGAAGAGCTCGAAACTTGGGCCCTTAGGAATTTGGGTCCGCCATCTTGTCAAAGACCTTCGTAAGAAATCGAGACTGACATCTGAGAAAAATCCATAGAAATTGAACAATGAGGCCGAAATCCATATGTATGCGAAAAAGGATGAAATATGCGAAGTAAAAGCAAGAAAAAGCTTGTCGCGGCCAAGATAGATCCATCTCTTCTAGACTCTTTAGTCAGCGGTGATGACAAGGAAGAATCCTGAAGATGACCTCCCCTTTACCTTTAGCTGTAGAACTTTCTGCAAAAATCATAACTTTTTGTGAACAGTTAATATTAATGAAATATCAACTTCATGCCTTATTACTTCTGGGTGAACATTTCTTGTCAATAATTCACATCAATCCACTTTGAAACTATACAAGTGCCTCTTATCTTAAACTTGTTAGTCAATAATCAAGCAAATTATATAACAGTTAAGAACAATAATAATATAATCCGAACTCAACACTTGAACAAAATAAAGTAATGCATACTTATCGTTACCGAAGTGTGAGACAATCATGTATAAGGTGAATTCGACTGATCCTCCTTGCACAATCGGGATCTTGTTTACCACTCGGGGTGAAACACGTATATAAGGACATCTGTTTAACACTCGGGGTAGAACAAAGATATAAGGACATTTGTTTACCACTCGGGGTAGAACAAATTCATAAGGACACATCTGACAATAAGGCTACCATCGAATGGTTAGCGAGTCCGACCGAACCTCCTTACTTCGGTGCATAATATTAAAAGGACTGTGGAATTTGTCTAACACGCAGGGTATAACAAACCCATGAGGACACTCCTACCGATAAGGCTACCATCGAATGGTCAGCAAGTCCACCCCGTCCTCTTTACAGGTGAAGTTTGCCTACCACGAAAAGGCTGACAAATTCATAAGGACCACACACGAAAAAAGGCTACCATCGAATGGTCATTGAGTCCCAGATCCTTCTTACACCATTGTGAATTTAGGACCCGATAAGAAGAAGATCGATTGTGAAAAAAGTGAATCTTTTATTACGAATCTGAACTTATTGACTGTCATGCTTGATTGTCCGAAGTAGAATATCAGTATGCCTGCGACATCCGTGAGCTCGCTTACGCCCGATTTGGACATAAACCTCCTCAAAGCTTCTTACGAGCAGGTCCAGGTCCTTTCCATCCTAACTTTGGCATGCCTTATTTGTATTACGAGGTGTGCTTGGTGGAAATTTACATCAAACATGGTGAGAATACTCAAGCGTAATGCCTTATTTGTATTACGAGGTGTATACTCTCTGGATCAACTCCTTCATTGCCTCGACCATAATCCAGAGAACCGATAGGTAGAATGCACTCTTCGGCCTCTCAAGAGTATGGCTTCTTGATCTGCTTCGATGTTGAGCCCTTCCGCTGCTACGAGGACACTCAAGACGAAATGCCTTCTACATACTCTCCGGTGAATATCCTCTTGAACTGCTTGTGCCATAACCCCGAGAACCCCTAAGGTGAGGTATCCTCTTCGGATCCTTAGAAATATGGCTCCTGGGTATCCTTTGATCTCGAGGTCCGCCTCGAGACATGTCTTCAAAGTGTATAGACTGCTTTCCAACTCGTGGTTGTCCATCTTTAAAACTTCTATATGTCCTTGATTTGGACATAATTGGGCGCCTCGTCCTTGACTTTACCATCAAGAAGCATTTGCTCCGGCTCATGTCGTCCAGAAGGATCTGCTCTCGCTTTCTGCCATCCGAAGCATCTGCTCAAAATCGCCATTTTTCGCCTTGACTTAGCGACTTTATCCACTTGGTGCCAAGTTAACTTGGCGGTGAGCCTTCTACCCGTCTTGGCCGTGATCATCGCTCGCGTCGGTAAAGAAAGACTAACCTTCTTCTATAAGCTTCACCATGGGCTCTCGACGAGAACCCCACAGAATCATGCTTGGGCGGTGCTTTCTCATGAAAGCACTCTTTGAAGGACCAGACGATCCTTATGAAATATGTTGGATGAGATGAGCTCACGACCCTCGGTACCGTCCTTGAGAATCATATCTGCTCTACTCCTCACCATCTTTTCCGGCGTAGAACAAATGAAAGTTTGTGATTGAAAACTACTGAACACTAGAACCACGACCCTCCTTACAGCAAGCGATGTTAACGCCTAAGATCTTACGCCACGTCCCAATCCGTAAGCGTCCACGATCCTGCACACTAAACACGATCGACACCAAAAGCTTGCGGCTTCGGCCGTCGGGGATAGCTTCGGCGTGAGAGTCGATCAGGTGATCACGAGGGTTAACAATGGAGGATAAAATATCTAGTTTATTGAGAGAGATAAAATTATCGATTACCTTTTTCTTGAGCGACCTCCTTTAGCATGATGATATACTAGAAGATCCGGTTTTGCATCTGGCCAAAGCCCTCCGACACCACTACTGCGGTGTAGCTTACTTGTTAATCTCATCCCCCTTGTCCACCGCTGGCCGACTGTCCAATCCTCATTAATGCGATGTAAGATATCAGTCAGCCATTATCTTTGTTATCATTCCCGGTTCAGAACCCAAGTGAAGATATTTAAATATCTGTTGGGTCAGCCCACTGACCCGACCCGACCCAATAAAGAGGACCCAACTGATCGGGCCCAATTGAAATGACCCGGTAGATTAACCAAGTAGCTCAGCCCAAGCCTTTTGGCCCAATATCTAAAATATCATGGCCCAACAGTAGCCATTTTGTTGTCCCGCAAAAGTATAATATTTTTTTTTCTCATTTCAAAATCGAGTTTAGAGTTTAGATCATGTCTAAGGAAATTGTTTTGACTTAACATTAGATGGCGTATATTCAAGAAAAGACTATCTATCATATCCTACCTCCATTCCATAAATCAGAGATACATTTTGACCTTTTGAAATCTAAAATTTATATGAATTCGTGTAAGTTTCGAATACAACAAATATGATAATTAGTATTTAGTAGTACTCTTTAATTAGTTTATACTAGCAATTATAGTTATTTTTACTAAAATCTAAAGATTTTGTATAGATTCAAAATTTTAGAATTTCGCATATTGACCAAAGAAAGTCAATGTGTCTCTAATTTTGGAACTGAGGAAGTATACGGTTTCAACTAAAGTTTTATAATGCAGATGATATAATAACTACTTTTTTGGACAACCAAACGACCTATAAGTTTATATTTTCAGAGAGTTATTTCCTTCCCTGTTATATTGTCTTAAGATTACATAGGGGTGTGAGTTGCACACTTTTGGAAACTCATAAAATTTGACAAATTGAAAAGAAATTTCTGAAATAATCATTTTGATGTGACTGTAGCAGCAAACAATCTAGCACCAGAAACTAAATCAAAATTAATTTGATCAGGTGAATACAGTTTAGCTGAAAACATATGTACAACACTCATCTATAAATTATCAAATTAAACTTAAAAACAATAAGTAAAGCCAACTATTAACATTAGTGTATCACCTGCCAGTCTCCCCTCAGCCAACAGAGACGGCCATTTTGAATTTTCCATTCGAATTTGCATATGCATATGTAGCTCTGCTCTATACATGAGTTATAACACTAGCACATATGTAGTCCAAAAACAGTAATCAGCATCTAAAAGACTATAAGAACACAATTCAACAATAAATCAAATGAAACTAATAGCAATACTAGAATTATATTATCCTAATAATCCATAACATACCATAAACTTGAACAAAATTCACCAATGTTGTTTTTCATATCAGGGACCAACATTTGATGAAACTGAAATCCAACCAACTCTGATATCCTCCACTGATCATCAATCCCCGAATCTCTTTTTTACAGTACCCAGCATTGGCCTATTAATTTTCCCCTCCTACTCTTCCTCGTCGTAATCATCAAAACCACCTCCAAATTTCGCATCCAGAGAACAATTCGCTCAAACCACTGACTTTTGATTATTTTTTTTCTCGTTTTTCGGATCTGATTGGAACAATGGAAAAGTATGAAGACTTTGGCTATTCATAAATTGCACAGTCCTTCCAGTACTATTACCATAAAAATCCCGACTTTCGGATTGTTTAATGGGTTTTGAGGCCTTTTACGTTGATTGAGTTAGAGGATTTGGGGAGGGTTATTTGTTTAGCCTAAGGGGCGGAGGAAAAATTGATGGGTTGCTTGTAGAGTTTGAGTTTTGATTGGGTTTAGAGGAAGTGGTGAGGAGGGAAGAGAGAGGATGAGGAGGAGGAGGAGGAGGAGGGGTTGGTTAGTAGAATTGTAATGGGTGAATGGTAACGGGAGTTCTGTTGGTTCACAAGCTAATCTCAATTCTAAGTCCCAGTAATAATAGGGTTAATGACTGTCACCCAAGTTACCAAAATTAATTTGATACTTAAAAGTTTAACAATCGTCGATTAATACATGTGTATTTAAAAACAACAATTACGTTCCTTTTTCTTTTTCTTTGTTATTTCAGCCAAATTAATAGTCAGAAATACAATTTAACCAATAATAATGTATATTGACCGTATTTTAACCATAAAAATTCTAAAAAAAATACTCTCTAAAATCACTTTCTTTCTAAAACTTCTATTTTTTTACCGAGTAAACTTTTCTCTTTTCTTTACATCAATAATATAATCGAGGGTGTTTATTCATCCATTTTTTTATTTTTATTTATAATTCAGCGACATTAATTTATACCCAAATTAAACTCGAATGAATATATAACCTTTTAATCTATCTAAACTTTGGTCGTTGATTAAAATTTGATCATTGCCCTCTGAATCATAGTACAATCATATTCAAAAATATCAATTATTTCAAAGGTTTACCATTTTAACAACAAAATTCAACCTAAAATTTTCATTTGAGATTACATGGTAATGAATTTAGTTTCCAGTAATCAAGAGTTCTTTCATTAGTGATTGATGCAAATAGGATGAGGAAGAAGAATATGGTTAGGCAATATTCGATACAGCAACGCACCAACTATCAAGTACATGGGACAAATTTGATATGCAATCTTCGAAATTTAAAAGACAATTGCAGCTAAAATCAGTGACTGAATATAGGATTTGAACATCATCATTTTTAACCTATGTATTTTATATATTTCCTGAGAGATATATATAAAGGATCTTTTTGTGATTCTTAAAGGGGCGACTAGATAAAAAAAATAAAATCAACCATTAAGATGAACTGGTAGAATAAAATGTGACGCCCCCAAAATAGGTATACAACATCCATTCTGAGTCGCCAAAATTATATGGTATAGAAAGCAAATTACAACTTTGACAATCTGAGATGTAAGTGTATCATCGGACAATCTATTTGTGAGTTTGAATCTGAAATATTATGCTTTTAGACAATATACACTCAAATAAGTCCTCATTAATTATTCATACACTATTTTTTCGAAAATAGTGAGGACAATTAAAACATCTTCTAGAACCATCACTCCATTACCAAATCCGACTCGATCCTGCTTTATGTTCTCACCTCTGAGAAGAAAAATGGAACAAAAGGAAAAGGGTGAGCTCAAAGCCAGGTAAAAAGAATATTATGACTAAGATAATATACAACAAATTATCGTTAGTCTTCACGAGGAAAAATCTAACGTAATACAATAGGCAACAAGTTTTATATCAACAAATGCAATGAAATAAAGAATCCATTAGAAGAGTCACGTAGAAAGAATTCTCTTGTCTTCTAAGGTTTAAAAGTCCATTATCGATAGTTTATCCTGTAATAACAATCAATATACATCTTTAATCATCTTTGCACCACTGAAGCCAAAGATATTCATTTTATATCACCAAATTAGTTACGTGTTCATCTCAACACTGCTCATCTTTTTGCTTACAGGGCGAAGATATTCATCGATTAATCGTTCATCTTTGCACTACTGGGCCCAAAGATATTCATTTATATCACCATTTAGGGTGAGGATGATGAAAAACATTTTTAAAAAAACGAATCCGGTGAAACAAAATGACAAGGATTAAGGATTAAGGATTCGTACTTTGTTTTACCCATGTCCAAAATACTTGAAAATAATCATATTAGTGTAAAATTCAAGAATGATCAAAACATGGATATAATCAAAGCTAGTATCCGAATAGATATTTTGGACAAAAAGAAAAATTTTTATTTTTAATTGAATAGTCTTAGATTCGCGAATAATGTCAGATATCGTGAATAAAGTCAGATATCGTGAATAAGAACTCCCAGACACAACAAGTTCTAAATTTGATAAAAAGTTCACCAATACTTGGCGATAATGATATTGAAGAAAAATATCATTTAAGAAGAAAATAATACCCTTACCTCAAAATAACCGTCTTACCGATTGAATTTCGGTATAGTCTTCGACATAAACCCGCATTGACCGTATAAAGAACACTCAAAGTATACTCACAAGAATACGCTCGATAATTTAGAGAGAAAGAGAAAACTTAGTTTCGTGTGATTTTCAATTTAACTTAGCCTCTATTTATAAGAAAATGTTAGAACGCATGAAAGGAGACTAAATTAATAAATTATTATTATTTACCAAATATTCAAGCCCACCACCAAGGAATCTGATTTTAGCCACCACCCACATGTTAAAGATGCTCACCAACCTTTGAAAAACGTTTTCTTGAAAATAATAATTAAAATTTCTAAAATCAATTATTTGAACTCAAAACATCAATAATTCACAATAAATATCCTTTTATCGGAAAATTCAAATCTACATGACTTTTCATAGGAATTTCAATTCTCTACAACTTTGTAGAATTTTTTTTTCCAAATTCCAAATGCAAATTATTCAAAATCCACAAACAGGCAATTTTACGATCCTATAATAAATTTTCGATTAAGAATTGTGTCCACCGACACACAAAACATATATTAAACATTTAATGCCACAAAATACTTTACCTCCTCATATACTCATATATCCCACATTCATTATAAAAATATCACTGTTAATATATTATTAAAATAATATATTTAAATGAATTATTTTATCGAGAAAAAGATAAAATATCAATTTTCAAATTTTCTCCATATATATCCACATAAAATAAATATTTTCTTTATCATAATAATCAATAATTAATTATTCAAAAATAATATTACGAGAATCACAATCTTCGACAACCGTGTAGTTCCTGAAAGAAAGAGGGGCTTTCCAATAAGGATTTCTCTTCTTGGCCAAGCAATTAGGTGACGAAACCTCTCCTTGACGTAACTTTCTGAGACATTGCCAATAATGTTATCTCGATAATATTATTCAAATAATATGAATTATTGATTTGATAATGGAAAATCTTTGTGTAATGACAATTATTGAAACAACAACAATACAAAATATCAACGCAAAGAATTATTGAATCAATAAAATATAATATTGAGCGAATTACTCTGTAACAATTATTGAGTAGTGCCTTTTTACGTAAGGATCAATAATTCAATAATCATCATGTAATATCTGGTGTCTTCTTGTGCGACCACGCGTATTC
Organism: Panax ginseng; assembly: GCA_020205605.1. NCBI lineage: Eukaryota > Viridiplantae > Streptophyta > Magnoliopsida > Apiales > Araliaceae > Panax > Panax ginseng. The sequence continues at coordinate 15,181,998 of CM035131.1, read as the reverse complement.
ATCAGATTTTAACCACCGAATAACCCAACAATGTTAATTCAGTAACAATTTACGTCGTTATTTATAAAACTCAATCTTTGTCGCTTTTCCTTCATCCAACCGTTTTTCCGTTATGGGGCCCATCAATGATCTAGCGGCAAAAGTAAATGCGAGATTCTCGACAAAAAAGAATATTCTACGACCAAACGAATATTCTCCTAAGCGATAATGAATATTTTATAACTACTTGCTTATTTTGTAAACTTTGCACATTTCACCCATAACCAAAGAATTATATCAAATTAACCCTTATTAATTTAGAATAGTGAATAAAGAAAAATTCAATTTTATTTTTAATAAGTTGGGGTCTTACATAAAACTTTACTTTGATTGGGTTTTGATTGGGGTGAAAGTAAAGCTCAGATATTGGAATTTGAATGTTCTTGGGGAGATAGAAAATTGAGGGGGGAAAAAGCAATAATAACAAGATCAAAATAATTTATGTATTTAAAAATAATAGATTTATTTAGGTATTATACACCCCGAGACATAAAAAAGGTCAAATTATAGTCAATGCATATTTAACTCACCAAAAGTTAACACATGGCAACTTTCGGTCAAAAATTGACCAAATTGACGAAAAGTGAACTAAATTGTTGTTTTTAAATATATAAAGTTATTGATCGACAGTTTTTAAAATTTGAATATCAAATTATTTTTCGGCCAAACTTAGAGGGACAGTTTTGTCATTAACCCATAAGAATAAAAAAAATTGTAAATGCTAAAAATTTATTCAAATATTATAATTATTTTTACAAATTATTTAAAAAATATCATTAAGTATGAAATTTTTATATCAAAAATTAAAATAAATATTCTAAATTTAAAAAAATTTATAGAGAAATTTGTACCCAATAATAATTACGAAAGAAATTAAAAATAAAAATGGGGACTGAAATGTCAATTGTTGAATAAAGTCTGGATAAGTGGACTAATGAAGTAGACTGATTTTGTTTTATGGATATTCTCTATCATTCATATTAATATTAATATAATATTCATATTATTATTATTATCCTATGGCTCTGGCCTGTGAGTGAGTGAGCGAGGGAGGGAATGGAATAGGACCAAAAACGCGGCTTCACTCCACCAGTCCACCGCCACCATTCCAAATCCATACCCTTTTATGTCAACTGTACTCTCTTTCTGAACTATACAACACTCTCACTCCCCACCCTTTCTTACACTTCACTCCAAACCCCTCTCTCTCAAACTACCAACACTAGGATCTCCACCAACTGATTTCATTCACTCTCTCTCAAATCCCTAACCCCACCTCAGATCTGCTCCCATTTCTCCACTGAATCACTAACCTCATGATCAATTAGTCTACTCTTGCTCTACACTCATGGCCACCTCTGACCCCACAAAGCGTCCGCGACCCGGACCCTGGCCGCCAGTCCCAGAAGAATCCACCGCAATGCCGCCGTCTTCCTGGGCCAAGCGCACCGGCTTCCGCCCCAAGTTCTCCGGCGAGACCAATGCCAGCGATTCAGGCCAGCTCCCTATCCAACCTAAACCTAAAAAAGCTGCCCCTCAGGTAGATCTCGAATTGGGCCGTCCTCGGCCCACTACCGCTGTTAATGGTGAGCCAGTAGCTGAAAAGACTCCAACGCCGGACAAGAATCAGACGGTGAAGAGGAGGAGGGATTCGGACGGTGAAGCAGCAGCAGCAGCAGCAGCGCCGCCTAAGAGTACCTCCCTGCCGAGTGTGAATGGGCAGGCCCCGACGGCGGAGCCTCCACCTCCGAGTCGGAGGCCAGTGAGAAATGACGATGATGTGTTGCCTGTGGGTGATGATGAGTTTGGTTCTCGTCACTCTCATATGAAGTACGAGCTTAGAGATACACCTGGGCTTGGTGAGTTTTATATGGTTACTCAACTAATATTGAATTATATAAATATACATATATATTTATTTTTAATTTGCCTGAGAAAGATGTCATTTTTATTTAAATGCCGGTTTAGTAATTTTGATATTGATATGATTTTTTAAGTGTTCTTTTGTATCTGAGACTCCATTGGTGTATATGGGATATATGTCACTTCTACTTGGGAAAAAGATGTTATTTTTCCATTGATGTTTATCTTGTATTCTTAATACTGAAATGGGCTTACATGTTTTTGTTTGTGATTTGTACTGTAGCCATTGGTGAAGAGAGGGTTGGTATTAGAACTATGCAAATCTTAATTTTTTTAATAAGTTTCATCTCATATTTGCTTAATATATATTTATAATTTTTCTGACAATGATGAAAACAATTGAGATGATAAGATTAAATCAGTCCATCATTTGCTTGTATTTGAGTTTCTATTGGTCTATATTGAGTTCTTTTAGTATGAAAAGAGTGTTAATTTTTGTTGAACTATAAAATTCAATGTTAATACCGTTGTGGGTTTGTTTGCATTTCAGTTCCCATCGGTTTCTTTGGATTCCAACATTTTATATCGATATTGGGTTCGTTGATTCTTATTCCGCTCGTCATAGTTCCGGCAATGGGTGGCACCTATGTGAGCACTTGTAATCTATTTATTTTACTGTTTCTTTCAAATCTTGTTTATTTTGAGCTATCGTATTTTTAGATGACTTGGCCTGATGGAAATTAGTGGGTTTAGGAGGATACTTCGAAGGTGGTATCGACTGTGCTTTTTGTATCAGGAATGACAACACTTCTGCATACATCCTTTGGATCGAGGTTGCCGTTAATACAGGGTCCTTCTTTTGTATTTCTTGCTCCAGCACTTGCAATAATTAACTCCCCTGAGTTCGTGGGACTGAATGGAAATGTATGATTCTAGTCGTTTTTTTTACTCAACTATATTAAATTGTGTATATTTCTTTCAACTGTGCATATCACGTTACCATTATGTAGATATGAACTTTATACAAATTTCAATAGTTTGGATTAGTTTTATAACTATATGTGAATGTATCTTGATATTACATTTATTTGCAAGAAGGCATTAGAGCCATACGATACCAGAGTTACCATATACTCTTATAAGTCTAGTGAACCGCGTATTGGTACTCACTACTCACATTCCCGAATATGGTACTCTTATGTACCAATACTCTATATTTAGTGTACTAATGTTTTTTTTTGTTATTTCATCTACAATTGTACAAATATAAATATTCTAACTTAGAATGGGATGTTCAAACGTTGCATATTTACCAGGTTGAAGTTAGTTTTAAAAATCTAACTTGTTGATGTAACAAAAAATCTTCAATCAAACGTAGTTTTTTTGCATTTGGATTTTAAGATTTCCTAAATATAAGCACTCGTATAAAGCTACATTACCATAACACATTTTAGCCTATGTAGCGTACCGCACTTTAGTTGATTGACATTAATTATATACATAATAATCCATCAATTACATGTAAAAGCATAATACTTAACTTAATCATGAGTAGATACAAAAGTCTATCCACACAATAACAAGAAATAACATACAAATTTGAAGAATCCAAATAATCAATAATAAGAAGTGATTCCAATCAATCATGCTCGTTCTTTATTTGTACGAAGTTCCCTTGGCAGAGATGTTATTTAATACTTCAGATCCTTGATATACTACAGATCATTGAGTAAGGCTTTTGGAGAAACTTCATTGAACTCTATTCTTTTGTGAAATAAATTATTCTTGTGGTGAAATTATCTAAACAAAATAGTATTCTTTAGGTGCATATATTGCAATTCTGATTACTATTTACCTTGCAGAATTTCAAGCATATTATGAAGGAACTGCAAGGGGCTATAATTATTGCTTCAGCTTTTCAAGCAGTATTGGGATATAGTGGATTAATGACGGTATTCTTGAGGTAAGGATTTCTTCATATCTACTAATATTAATTTAATAATATATTTATAAGCTTGTACATGAGTCAGAATTGATAATCAAAATAATGTTAGAACTTAAAGGTTTGTATAGAAGGCTTATTTTCTCTGAGGATTTGTTTCTAATGCTGCTTGCTTTAAAATGTTGAGAGTAACTTACTTCTTTATGCTTTTTTATTAACAACATGAAATGTTTGAATTATCTTGACAGCTGGTCTAATCTAGTAAATGAATGGAGAGTTTGTTTTTGTCTGCTGTTCTGTGCATGCGGAATGCAGCTCCCTTTCGCTGTTAATAATACTTTAGTTCTTCAACCAAAAAATAAGTAAATTTTAGAGTTGTTAAAGAAGGATTGGTGGACAATATATAGGTTACTGTTGTAATATTCAGTTTATTTGTTTACTTTTTTATTAGCTTTTTCTAGATGACCCTGATTATATGTAGGATTATTTGTCCTTTGATTGTGGTCCTTGATTGAGGCATAACTTTAGGGATTCTAGTTGTTCTAGTTGACCCATGATTCTGTCCTGAATTATCGGAAACTTCTTAACTCGGACAATGAGATCATTTATACATAGGATCAATAAGATATGATAGTTACAGTATAATCCCCAAGATTAAACTGAATATTACAACAGTTACATTTAATGTTAAGAGTTGATTTTATAAAGGGTGCTAGTATCTATTCTTTAATAATATGAGTGGATATTTGGTTTATTAAATGGTTTTGTTCTGGTTTTGGTGAAGGTGGATAAACCATTCTCTCAATTTGCTTATAATTTGGGTTTTCTCACGTGTCAGTAGCTCAGCTGTACTGCTTGTTATCTGTTTGAATTTATTGTTGCTTCAGAGCAGTATGGTAATAATTTTATAAATGAATCTCTTTTCTTTTCCTGGTAAACGATGCTGGAAATGCTAATGTAGAAAAGTTTTCTTGCCACACAACTCGAATGTACCTCTTTAATGGTGACATTTCTGACACGTGAGTACTTGGAGCTGAATTATAGTGGTACCACTTAAATTTTCCTTTTACATTCTACCATGCCTACAGCTGTATAGCCTCTTCCATCTGCTCTGTGATCTATGGAGAATAACTTGTGTGGTATAGTTATATATCATCTTCTGGGTGTCGAAATAAATAATAGAGATTTAATAGACTTCTAATTGGTTCTCTTTATCTAAAAAAATAGAAAACTTCGCCTTTTACATTTTACCATGCCTTCAGCTGTATAGCCTCTTCCATCTGCTCTGTGATCTATGGAGAATAACTTGCGGGGTATAGTTATATATCATCTTCTGGGTGTCGGAAGTAAATAATGGAGATTTAATAGACTTCTAATTGGTTCTCTTTATCTAAAAAAATAGACCTCTAGTTGGTTGTTTAGATTTTACTGCTTAAAATAATGAAAAGGCATTTTCAACTTTTATGAGGGTTAGATACTCATTTTGTGCCCTATAAACCCTGTTATTGTCGATATTTCAAGCTTATGTTCCAAAATGAGATACTTCAATTTTTCATTTTGTTGTGTTAATTATTTCTAGAATTCTCTAACTCGTCATTTTTATTTTATCTACATTTGTTCTTGGATAATGTTAAACCACAGGATAAAAGTATCAAGATATCAAATGAAAATACTGAGTGACATTTGCTGCTTGCTGTGGATGATTTTTTTTTTGTTAAGCACAAATATTAAGAGCATTTTACTGTTCAAAATGCAAGTCTAGCTCTTTTATTTTTTGAACACTACAGATTTTCCACCATGTATACACTTTTACCATACGGTTACTTGTGTATGTTCAACAAGTCAAACAACTCATCCTCAGTTCATTTGCACTTGAATTCCAGGTTGATTAATCCAGTGGTTGTGGCCCCAACTATTGCTGCTGTTGGACTTTCTTTCTACAGTTATGGCTTTCCACAAGTGGGCAAATGTCTCGAGATTGGTGCAGTGCAGATATTACTCGTTATCATCTTTTCTCTTGTAAGTTCGATGAAGCTCCACTCTTTTGCTGTTTGGAAATGTCAAAAATGCTAAATATTTTATATTACACTAATTTTAACACTGATTAAATTACTGAATGCAGTACCTCAGGAAGATATCTGTTTTTGGTCATCGCATATTTCTAATATATGCGGTAAGTTTACATTGCTGCATTTCTTTTAGTTTTCTTGTTTACAAGTATGTTGCTGTATTTTTTATTTCTTCCAAACACACCTGTCCAAATTAAGAAGTCCATTGTTTCTTTTTGAGATGTCTTGAAAATGGGTGCACTTTGAAAACCAAAGTATATATCTTATGACATTAACTTATCTTTTGATCTTTGTTCATTAATTAAATTGAAGTTGAAGTTTCCTTAAAAAGTTTGGACTCTTTACTTGGATTTTGATTTTTACACACATATATATATATATATATATATATATATATATATATATATATATATATATGCGTGTGTGTGTGTGTGTGTGTGTGTGTAATAGAGGGAGTATTTTTTTGCATATAGGGTCTTACTGTATTGTACAGCAGACCTTCTGTAAACATGGCTTAAGGAATTTAATTTATCTCCAGGTACCATTGGGTCTGGCTATCACGTGGGCGGCTGCTTTCCTACTGACTGAAGCAGGAGCCTATAGCTATAAAGGTTGTGATGTACATGTACCAGCCTCAAATATAATATCTGAGCATTGTAGAAAGCACGTTTCTAGAATGAAGCACTGTCGAGTTGATACTTCTCAGGCATTAAAATCTTCTCCATGGTTTAGTTTTCCTTATCCATTACAATGGGGAATACCCGTCTTCAGCTGGAAAATGGCTCTTGTAATGTGTGCGGTGTCCATAATTTCATCTGTTGATTCAGTGAGTTGCTTCTCATTTATATAACATACTTGATTTATTCCGATTGATCTTTCTCTAGAAATCCCTTTTTCCTTGCGAATTCAGTTTGAACTGCTGTCTTTCTATATATTGCGAAAAATTTGAACCGAATTACAATTGCGACGTATATCAATACATGGGATTTGATAGGATTATAAAATTAGCCCACTGTATCAATACGTCGTAAAAGTATTACCAATTAGATTTATCCACGTAACTAGCAATAAAAAAGTTGACATGTAAAGTCGCAATATATCATTTTCCTATTCTTAATATCAAATCTTTGTATACAGATCCCTATTTTCCTTTCGAGTTTAGTTTCAATTGCAATTTCCTTGGCATCTAAATAAATTCTTGATTGGAATGAGTTTTCTTTTAGAGTTTATTAGTATAATAACCATAGTTGTCATAGCCTTGGTAGCTGGCCCAATTAAGTGATTAAGTCATTTTTTTACCAAGACTCATCATAACTTATGAATTTGTTATGTTGTATAATTTTATTACTTATTATACTTGTAATGGGTGATGGACAAGTCATCATTCTTTATTTTTTATGTGGTGTTTATTGACTTGTTCTACTAGTTTTTAATGTCTAAGTGTTTTATTTTTGAATTTTGATTGTGAAGTACTCGTATAATTGTATTTCATATTGTTAGTTATTATGATTTGGGTATTAATGTATATAAAATTTTATTGTTCAATATACTTTTGAAGTAAAATAATAATATATAAATTGCACATTGTTAACGTCTTATCGCCATACAGACGCCATGGCGGGTGCCTAGCCTAGGCGTCCATGCTGGCAGTCAACTACCGTCGCATCTCGTCATGGCACCATGACAACTATGATAATAACTTACTTCTTTGCATGGGGTCTCATTCTTAATTTGCTATAGTTTTTCGAACAAGGTCCTATAGTAGAAAAGTGTCTCAAGGGGTTACAAAAACTAAAATATGTATATATGGATACAGGTCATGGAGTTGACATAACATTGCATATCTAAGAAAATGTAAAACACTAATGCAGTTATACTAAGAAAATGCATTCATCTGTATCTATGAGCGTCTGCGCATCAATGTGCACTCAAAAAAAGAAGTATGCCTCATCCTCATCTGTTCCTTGGTAACCTTGCTGTATTTTTATTTTATTTTTTTGTTGTTTCGCCTGCACATGGTCCTAACTTGTAGATAAATGTATATGCTTTCTTATTTGTTTCTTATTTCTTGCTTTTTAAGAAAAGTTTTTTTTAATAATAATTTTTTTCGAAAAACTACCTCTCCTTAATTTCCAAAGTGTGTGTGGATGAAAATAGAGCTCAAGAAGTTTATAATTTTCTTATTTGATGTCTAAAATCAGTTTTACTTGTATGATTTTGAACTGATTGGGTACAAAAACATATCAGAGCAAATTATGGGATATCATTTCAAGGTATAATTTCGATATTTTTTCCCATCTGTATGGAACCTTCTATGTTTTAAAATGGTTCCAACTTTTTTTGGTGGATTTATATTTAGGAAGGTTGTAGGGACCAAAATTAAATCAAATCCAAAAGTTTCCTTTATATTGCAGGACAAGTGTTGTAGGTTATTATTCTACATGATATTGGAAAGAAATTTATTTGTTATTATGTGGTTGGCATAAATCTTTATGAGAAAACATGGTGTTGCACCTACATAACTAAAACCATAGTTTGTAAGGAAGGCCAGTTGCTTGTGTTTTCCCAAAACCTGAGCAGAGTGTCAAGAATGGTAACTTGATTTGGACAATTAGCTGTTGTCCTGGTTTGAGTGCTTTCCTTGGTGATATAGTGATACCCGCCGTACCACCTAGGCGACTTTGTCATATCATAGGGTGGCATCTATTTCTTACAAACTTGTTATTCTATTAAACTATATCTTATATGTCATCTGCTTTTATTTAGTGTTCTAGATACCCTCGTATATTTAGACTTTGCATATTATGAGTTGAAAACAAATAATAAGAATGTAAAATGTGCATTAAGTAGGAAAGGTAAAATTTAACAAGGGAATGCAGCTTGGTAAACCACACTCTATTTTTTTTTCCAAGTCAGATTTATATTCAAGAGCTTTTAACTACTTTCAACATTATTCTTAAAGTTTAATAATTATTTATTATGACAATGCTCACTCTATATTAACAAGACATGTCAACATTTAAATTGTTGAAAGTAGTGTATTATTTATAACAAACATTGATCCAGATGAGTGAGCATATAAATTATATGCATAGTTGTCATGGCGCCAAGGTGGGACACGATGGTAATTGACCGCCATAATGCTTAGGCGATAAGGCACCCGCCATGGCGTCCTTATGGCGACAAGTCGTTAACAATGTGCAATCTATACATTATTTATTTTATTTTAAAAGTATATTGCACAATAAAATTTTATATACACTAAAACTCAAAACATAATAACTAACACTATGAAAAAGTCAACACTGTCTACTCTGTTTCTAGTCATAGCTCAAGCAAAGTCATCAATTACGAAGTCATTTCCGTTTCCCTCACGAGTATTACTCTCATTCAAAAGAGTAGGGTCATGGTTAGGTTAATGTCATGGGTTAAGTTACTTGGGTAATTGGAAAAGTCCGATGGGTCATGGTAAAAAATGCCTTAATCACTTAACTTGGGTCTGCTACCAATGTGGGAGCCTTGGCGTCGAAGGCGTTGCCTTACCCTTCTCCAATGCCAGGATGCCTAGTCGTCGCCTAGGCGACACCATGACAACTATGATTATATGGACAATACGAGTTGTCTGGTCTACAACCTAGGCACTTGGAAGGTCTATCTCCTATGCTCATGTGCTCATTTGGCTATTCTGCTTACGGCTAGTGCTATTAAATGTGATATTCCCAACAGCCTCTTAAACCCCAATTCACAGCAAAATTACTAAAGAATGTTGCATAAAGCATTTGCCATGCATAGCAATGTTGGATAGTTAATAATTCCTAATTTTGTTTGTTTCCCAACTTATTAGGTTGGGTCATACCATGCATCATCATTGTTGGTTGCATCCAGACCTCCAACTCCAGGTGTTCTAAGTCGAGGAATTGGTCTTGAAGGTCTTTCTAGCGTCTTAGCTGGTCTATGGGGCACCGGAACTGGGTCTACGACGCTAACTGAAAATGTGCATACTATTGCTGTTACAAAAATGGGAAGCCGCAGAGCAGTTGAATTGGGTGCATGTGTTCTGATTGTCTTGTCTCTCATAGGTATGTGTCTGTGCCTTTGTACCAGACAGTTATAATTATGTTTTGGTTAAATGTACATGCTTTTGGTTAGATAAGATCATTCATTTCCTTGCATAGTGCATTGCAAGTTGCAGCAAAAACTTTTGAGTGCTGTAATTGTGTGCTTCTAAAATTTAAACAGAATAATTAAATAAATCACTATGTATTGCACTAGTAGAATATTTGATATTTTTATTCAAGAAGTATAAACAGTTGTTCAGATTGTGAAATATGTTTATGCTTTTAGGTTTGCACTCACCCTCCCAAGTTTGTAACGGTTTCTTCTACGGATGGTTAAATAACTAATACTCGCGTGCCTTTACTTAAAGTTAAGTAAAGTTGTTAGGCTCCTTTTACCGCAAGTCATAATATACTAAAATCTTTTTGAAATTAGAGACTACTGGCTTCGGAAGGGTAGTGAATTGCTGCCCAAGCTGCACCTCTGAGTTGTTTGGATTTTATATATTTAAAATAACGCAATACTGTTGTAAGGAACTTAAAAGATTAAATTGATTGCTTACACTATCTTTTTCAGTAGAGACTACTTTTAAGAAAAGCAGTTAGGCAGTGGAAAGTCTAGGTGAATATTTATATGAAAAATAAGATAAAGCAGTTAGAAATTTAGTATCTCTACGATGTGTTTTAATATCTGACAAAATTAAACTGTAGTATTATGACTTCACTATTGTGATTAGTGGTGTATTTTTAAAAATACATTACTAATAGTCTCTTACTATGTGGGGTGCTGAAATTTCATTATTGTGGAATGCTGTGTATTTCAGAAGTATATCTTTACTGAACCCAAGTTTCAATTTCTGATCTCAAAACCTTTATTCTTAATGCATTGTTTGCTACATAAATGAGCTTTAACATCCTTCAAATATTATTTCTCATTTCTTTAGTACTTTTGCTATCATTTTTATTTTTCTTATTTATTTGAAGAACAAATATTTATCATGTAATAAGTGACATGATAAGACTCAACACAAGAAGTTTAGTATATGATACTTGACAAGATGGAACAACAGTGGTTGCATCCTCAATTAGCTTCCAAATTATGGTGTATTATGTAAACAAATGAGCATAAATACTTTTTGCTTGTATACATAGTTATTCTGAAGCGTCCACGACGAGTCATGATGATGTGCATTTGCTGGCCGCCTATCTTACTGGCTGCGTAGCCGTATGGCGTCCAAAGTAAAGCGACATGTCGTTTATAATGTGCAATTTATTTATATATTATTTATTTTGCTTAACAAGTATATTGACAATAAATTTTTATATACATTAAAACTCAAAACATAATACTATGGAATAACATTAAAGGTATAATTATGTAAATACTTAGCAATAACAATCCAAAAACAACACATTTTATATTTAAAATTAGTAAAAGAAATGAAGAATTCAACAAACACCACATAGAAAATAAAGTTGCAACCAACCATCACAAATATGTAGTCTAATAACTAATAAAACACCACCATAACAAGCCAAAATAATGTCTAGACTCTCTACACTAGTCTAGAAACATCGTTCAATCAAAATCATTATAGAAAAGGTCATCTCCATCTCTTCCACGAGAACTACTCTCATTCAAAGGCGTAGGTGATGGTCTTTCTCCAAAATCATTCTCCACATCTTCATCTTCATCTTCATCATCTTTTGGAATTCTCTCTTCTTTATCAACTTCATTATCGGTGTCGGAATCCATCAACCTTGATTCCCTTGAAGTTGAACAACCACCACGTCGAAAGTAGGTCATGAGATTATCACTATTAGCACGAGCTCTCCTTGAAAGATTGCGACCTTCAAGCGTGTTGGATGCACCGGTAGCTCGATCCACATCATTCCATGTAAGATCCTCCCCAAGATGAACAACATCGGCCTCATTATCGATCCATTCATTACCTCATTCAAAGTCATCAATGGCTAATGGATCAAAATTATTTTCAAGTTCACGCCTCTTTTGGAACCTCGAGTCGATCTTTCGATTGTATTGGACATACACCAAGTCACTCAATTGTTTGTATTTCAATCTATTCCTCTTCTTCGTATGAATCTAAAATAAATAGAACAAAAAATAATAATATTAATGATAAAATTTTATTTATATAATTTTTTTTTAGTATTAGTAGTGAATGACTTGTTGCTTTTGAAATTTGAACTAACAATAGAAAGTACTTACAAACTCAAATGTACTACAATTGCATTCGCAACCGGAGGAAAAATAACAGAGGTCTAGAATTCTTTTTGCAAACGAGGATAGCTCAATAGCCCGCGCTCCAAAAGAAATATAAACATTTAAAAGAAATATAAATATTTTTAAAGGGAGGAAAGGAAGAATGTATATAAATTATAATCATAATTTAGCTTTTATATCTTTATATATATTTTAATATACTTACGATGATTCTTTATTTTCCGTTGCCTAATCACCATCTCTTGCAAAAGTATCTCGAGAAGCATCATAGTTGTCGGCTATATTGCTTATCTTGTCTAGCAAATCTAGCTCGGGCACCATCTTTGCAAGAACATCATTGAAGTCATCTCGTAAAGCATTACCAAACAACCGACGTTCCTCTTTGATATCAAAGTACTTGCCCGAATTGAGAAACAACGCAACCCTATATGATTTTTGCTCCATTTAATTTTTCCATCGTCGCTCAACAATTTCAATCACCTTCTTATACAGTCTTTGTTTGTTATCAAATGCATCTTTGATTTTTTCTTCGCGTATTCCATCGCAACAATAACTTCTGGCATAACAGGCTTCTCATCACCATCAACAATCCTCAAGACTATAAGAAGTGGTTTTGACGCCCTAATGCAATCCTCAACAGTATGCCAAAATGTTGTTGAAATAATAATATCACATACTTTCTTCCCCGCTTCAGTAGTCGACAACTTTGATTTTGACCAATCCTTGCTTATGAACAAATGTCTCAATGCATCTTTATTCTTGTACAAACTCTGCAAGGTGAGAAAAATTGTAGCAAATCTAGTAACGGCAGGTCTCACAAGATCCCTCCCATTCATTTTCTCCATCATTGCACTAAGAAGACAACCATGCCTATAAATGAATGTTGTGATTCTTCTTGCATTTGTGATTGTGGGCTAGAATTGCTTCAACTTGCTTATGTCCTTTAACATAATGTCAAGACACAAGGTGTCCAAAATAGTGTAGGTCTCCTTTCCATTAGTATATGACCTGCTGCCTTGTAATTAGAGACATTGTCTGTGACCACCTGAACAACACACTCGGGGCCAATTTCTTTGATCTTGCTATGAAGTAGATTTGCCAACATTGTGGCATCTTGAGACTGACTAGAGGCATTAACAGAACCCATGAAATAAGTCCCCTCCGGGCTATTAACAAGGAAATTCAACAAGTGTCTTCCCCTCTTATTTGTCTAACCATCCGACATGAGTGAGCAGTCGTATTCCTTCCAAGTAACTTCATGTTTATTCTTTAATTCATCGGTTTTCTTCTTTGCCTTCTCAAGTAAAGGAACCCTCAACTCGTGATACGTTGGAGGCTTGAAACCTGTCCCATATTGCCCTATGGACTTGACCATTACTTCAAATCTCCTTGAATTTGCAACATTGAATGGTATGTCACATTCTTAAAAAAAGTCGGCAACGTGCATTTGGACTCTCCTTTTCCTCTGGTGTCCTCAAATGACTTTTAATACTCGTTTGGCTCAAACGCTTGCTATGCCTCTCCTCTACAACTTCTTCAGGAGTCTTCTTTAGAAGTGTTTCAATCGTCTTTGTTGGAGTTTTTTGGTTGTGACTTTTGGAATTGAAATACAACTTTCTGTCTTTTAGAAGCCATCCCAGAACTTGGGATAGTGTTAGAAGAAGTATTGAAAGTCATGGTTTGACGAGCTGATCTTCTTGCACTTCTACTACATCATCATTATCTAGCTCAAGTAGCTTGTTCCTCTTTTTACTATTCAAAGCCGCTTGCATCTCCCTCATAATTTTTGTTGTTTTGGGGCACTTCGTTACATCTTCAATGCCCGAATGACATTTCTTCCCGCAAAGTATACATTGCACGACATCCTTATTACTTAAATCCGGCCAATATCCATATTTCCAACCCGGATCGTTCGATTTAGCTTTTCTTTTAGGGTCCTTCGTTATATCATAATTATCGGTCCCCGAACTTTCTGCCATTTTATTTTTTACACAATACAATTAAATAAAAAATATAAACAATTAAGCACACCAATAGTATTATATCCATAAACATAAGCATGCATATATAAATTTAGAGTAAAACTACACAATACAATCAAATAAAAATATTCTTAAGCATATATTAGTAAAACATATATAAATTTATATATATATATATATATATATATATATATATAAATTTACCAAACAACTAATAATCTAGATTTCAAATAAAAACATATTTACCAAGATAAGCCTACCTTGAAAGATACCAATATGCCATCAACTCTTAAAAATTATAAAACTACCATGCAACATAATAAAGTTAACTACTACTGTTGTATCCAAGCACTCTATGAAGGCTCTGCCTTATATATATATATATATATATATATAGGAAATGATCCATAAAATACGTTAGCGGATGGATTTATTTTCAATTAACGCCAGTCAAAATTAGAGTGAATAGATGAGATGAGGGCCCACCGCTTACTCCTCTAGCCCTTGACCAATTTTTTTGTTTGTACACTTCTCTCTATGACCCCGGTCAAAGCGGTAGTGTTTTTATTTATAGGAGTAGCGGCCAACAAAAAAAAATTAGCTTAATTAGTGATTATCCTGATTATCCTCGTACATACTACTTATTAATCAGTAAAATAAAATAATAAAAATTATAAGGATAATCGGTAATTATCTTTATACTTATCCTTATACTTATTAACAGATTATCCTTATACATATTAATTATTAATCAAGAAAATAAAATAATAAAAAATATAAGGATAATCATTAATTATCTTTATACTTATCATTATACTTATTAACAAAATAAGTATGTATAAGAATAATTACTCGATTATCGTCTTATGATTTTTAATTATAAATAGGAAATAATGATTCGGTTTATATATTTGAGTAAGAATATAATATAAATTCAATAACTATTTTCTATTTATAATTCTTGATTATACTTATAATTTTTTATTATTTTATTTTACTGATTAATAAATAGTATGTACGAGGATAATCAGGATAATGAGTAATTAAGCCAAAAAAATTTTGTTGGCCGCTAGAGGGAGTAGCGGCTGGGCCATCATCTCAGCCATTCACTTTAATTTTAGACGGCTGGATGAGCGTTAGTTGAAACAGTCCCTCTGGTTAACGTATTCTATGGATCATTTTCCATATATATATATATATATATATATATATATATATATATATAGGAAATGATTCATAGCATCTATTTGCTATGGATTTAAAAGTACATATAACATCTACACCTTCCATTAGAAAAATGAATGATTGCGATTCGAATTGGGGAAACGCCGTCCTCTAGAAGTACTAGCGGTCATGGTTAATGAATTATTTTTCCGCTTTTGCCCCCACTTAGCCAAGACAGATCAACATGACCAATTCAAGATAACAACATCCGCTAGTCTTACTAGCGGACGGATAAAATATTAATCTTACAACAAGTTGATTTCAAGTAAAATACAACACTTCCTATTAAACTTCCTATTACAACACGAATTGACTTGAACAGGCCCAGTATAGCAACAATTAACAACACGAATTCAATTAAAATACAACATATTCAAAATCACAGCCCTAGTACAGCAACAACTGGTTCCTGTACAGCAATTAAGCAATATCATAGCCCCAGTACATCAAAATTTCCAAATCTTTCCAAATCATATTAGAAATCCAAATCAAAACAAGATATATCAAATTCCAAAGGAGATCAAATCAAATACATAAAATTCCAAATTCTTCCAAATCAAATACATACAATTCCAAATAAAACAAACAACATTATTAAAAACAGCACAATATTATTAAGCTGAATGACAACATATCTACCATAAAAAGGATCTACTTCAACTTAAGAAGGCATCAATACCTCTAAAACAGACATAGCAGCGAAAAGATTAAAGTTTTCCTCCATCAACAGAAACTACCGATTGCGAACACAAAATGGGGGAACTTGAGAATTCATGGAATATAGAATGGGAAATAGATTGCGAACTAGGGTTTTAATTCATGGAAAATCACAACAGATTCATATTTGAAAGATTACTTACCGATTAAATGCTGATTAGTTTGCTGTAGTCGCAAAATTTTGGACGAACAACGAACAATTTCCACAATTTGCAGCCAATTTACAGAGCAATTGATTAAATTCTGTAGATGCTATATGTTACCGATCTGCACTAAATTGCAAACTAGGGTTCATGAGAATTTGGGGAAAATTGCTGTAATGGTAGATATGGGAGATTAAATAACAAACTTACCGATTATATGACAACTTGTTGCCGATCTAAAGTAAATTGCGAGTAGAGATGATGAGAAGAGCAGAAATCGCACAATAGAAAGCGAAACTTTGGTTCTGTTGTGTTTCACAACTGGGCTGTGTTTTTTCCCAATTCGTTTTTCAATGGATGCGCATCCGTTAGAAGTAATAACGGATTTGGGGGCATTTTTGTTTGAGAATTTCATTAACCCAGTCCGCTAGTATTTCTAGCGGACGACGTATGTTAATATTAAATCCCAGGCCTTCATGTTTCTAATGGATGGTTAAAATGTTATATGTCACTTTTTGATCCATAGCAAATAGATGCTATGGATCATTTCCATATATATATATATATAGACCCAACAAAAGAAAGAAGCTAACGAAAAAACACATGTGACCTGTTACTATATTATCAGAGTGCCATCAATCTTGTCCACATATAGAGAAACAAAAAGAAAAAATCATTCTATACGTAACATCCAAGTCGAGCAATAAGAAGAAAAAGGGAAGAAAAAAATGAAGAAGACATACTTGTAGTCGCCGTTTGTAATTGAAGCCTCGCTGCCGATCGTTGGTCTAGTCGACTTCACTTCTCTCTCTCTCTCTTTCAGTTGCGACTGACTTCGAAGTTGGATGATCGACTGTCGAGCGAGTTAGGTTTGGCTTTCAGTCCTTCACTGGTTTGGCTTTCCTATACGATGTCGTTTTTTAAAAGCCAATTCAACCCATGAGACCAAGTCGTCCGACCATCTGGGTAGTCGTCCAAGTCGTCGCCTGGTTGTCCAAGGTGACGCCTTTGTTTTCCAGTCGCTCACCTTCCGGCCAAAAGCCAAGTCGCGCACTCGCCTTACGCATCTCCGATCTCCTGGACGACTTGGCGATGCCTTAACAACTATGCTTGTATCTCGTACATTTTGCATCAATTATGTAGAAATTAGAAATAACTTTCGTATTGAAGAATTGTGTTATCTCAACTCGTAAAAGCACTATTGAGTCTAGCAGGAGAGTGACAACTACTCTGCAATAATTAAAATTTTCTGAAAACAGTTTACATAGGATAGTTCTTGACAATCAGTGTAATGCACCTACATTGGTAAAGCAGTGGATGGTGCATAGAACTGTTCGCATGATCCTTATTCATTGTCTAATAGGTCACTGTTGCTTCTCTTTAATAAAGGAATATGTCAATCTGTACGAAAATCATTGTAATACAACATGATGTCTATGAAATGAGGACCAGAGGCTCCTTGTCTTGTGCACAGTGCTCAAGTTGTTATTCTTAAACTGTATTAAGTCCAATTTCTGACATGCTTGTAGGTAAAGTTGGAGGATTTATTGCTTTAATTCCTGAAGTCATGGTTGCAGCTTTACTGTGCTTTATGTGGGCAATGCTTGCAGCATTGGGCTTGTCAAATCTACGTTACAGCGAGGCTGGAAGCTCCAGGAACATTATCATAGTCGGATTATCTTTGTTTTTCTCCCTCTCAGTACCAGCTTACTTTCAGCAATACGGTCTCTCTCCAAATAGCAACTTGTCTGTTCCAAGTTACTTTCAACCATACTCTGTGGCTTCTCATGGTCCTTTCCGCACCAAATTTGGAGGGGTTTGTTTTTGTCTTATTGTTTTTGGTGAAACATAAAAAGCTTATTTATTAGGGATGTAACTGAACTGGGCTTTTCATGAGCCTGGCTTCACTCAATTCAAGTCTGCTTAGCTAGTCGAGCTCGAGTTATGGCTTGTCTGACTCGAGACCGACTCGTTTAAACCCGACTCAGGACCGACTTGAGACTCAACTTGAGCTTGCAAGCAGGTCATATATTAGTCCCACCAAGTCCTGAAACTCGAGTTGGTTCGTTTAACAAATAGACGAGCTCAAGCTCGGCAAGCAAAAACTTGACTTGATTCGGCCTGTGTACAGCCTAAAATTTTAGAATTGACAGTTGAACTATCATTTTTGTTCTTTTGCAGCTAAACTATGTCATGAACACATTGCTCTCACTTCACATGGTGATTGCATTTCTAGTAGCGGTAGTCCTGGACAACACTGTACCAGGCAGTCGGCAAGAACGAGGAGTTTACGTGTGGTCTGAACCCGATGCTGCACGTAGGGAGCCTGCTGTTGCTAAAGATTACGAGTTACCTTTCAGAGTTGGGAAGGCTTTCAGATGGGTCAAATGGGTCGGAGTTTAAGATATCATCATCATATTATCTTCAAAGTCATCAACAGCCACTTGTTGGGATCGTGATTCAAGATCAAGTCCAACTCCAACGGAGTAAAGGTACGTGGAGGTGGTAGTTTGTATAACTCTTTTTTCTTTTTTCTTTTTCCTTTACACCATGTGACTTCTTGAGATGATAGGTTTCTTAGAGATGAGTTATTTGTGTACATTGGAAGATCTGTTGGAATATGATCTGTTGTATCTTAAAATGTAAAACCCTGTATGTAATTTGTCAATTATCCTTTGAAAATGTCCGCATGGACTTTCTATTGGAGTAATCCTCTTTCTCCAAGGAGTTCTTTTTGAGGTTTGTTTAGATATTATGTGAAAGCCCTCATTACAAGGACAAGATCTTTATGATGATACAATAGTATCTTCATACACGTGTATATTATTAGATGTTTAATTAGCTTAAATGAAGCTCTGTTAAATGCAGTTGTATGAAAGATAATGAATTGATAGAACAGAAATCTCCTCAGCACGTGGTTACACCTTGTGCTTGTACCTTAATGTGTACCGGGCAATTAAAATTATAGACAGCTCATGAGGATCGTTGCTCTGGGGCAATTATAACCATAATGAGCCTGACAAAGCCATTTGACAACGGGATTATTGTTATTGGTTTCTCTGTTTCTTTGTGGCCGGCCGGCCAATCTCTTGTTTTATTTCTTCAATAAATTGTTGGAGTCCAGATCACAACGGGGGGATGTATACATTGATAATTGACGGTGTAAGAAATTTAATTTATTTTTTAAATGACTAAATATATTACTACTCATTTTTATGGTCTAGGTGTAGGAACAAAATATTTTTGTACATGGATTAAGATTGTCGTTTAAGATTTTGAATCTCTGTTCTTAAAATATTGTCGTTTAAGATTTTTGTACATGGATTAAGAAAGTCATTTAATACTATCATTTACTCTCTCCGTTTCTGAAAGATTGTCGTTTTAGAAGATAAAAATTATTTTAATTTATTTGTCGTTTACAATTTTTTATGAGTAAATTATTTACTTTTCTATATTACTCTTACCTTTTCACATTGTAATTCTCTCCCTTGTAAACTTCCGGGAAAAAAAAATACCGTTTTGTAAGTACTTGAACGTTAGTTAAATCTGGACCAAAACGTTTATATAATAAAGAGACTTATTATGTATTGATTTAATTTTTGTACTGAATTGTAATTATAAAAATATATAAATAAATATATTTATAAGAACGACTCAACTATTACATATATTTTTTTTAAAAAAATTATCATTAATATCGACACAAACATTCATAATATTCATAGATTCATGCATAGCTTTAGTCTATGAGTAATTAATGTTAGCGCCCACTAATTTGCAGCCACGAGTTATATTTATGTGTGAGCTTGAGCGTGCATGCATGCAGCAGCAAGCAAATTGTTTTTCTTTCTCTCAACAACTTTCTTTACTGTCGTGTATATATAATTGCATCAAGGGTTTTAAGAGACTTTATATAGATGTTAAAATAATAGATGTTCATTAAAATAATGTGAGACCTTTTTTTTAGATTAAGAAAAAGGGGAGAAAGAACTAAAGAGTTGAAACTTGAAAGGCGATCAAGTTGAATTTTTTTTATCCGTAATATTTTAAATTTAAAACGGACTCATAATCTATTTTAACTATCAAGAATTTTTAGAATTTTAGGCGGGATGAAAATTATAATTCTTTCTATTTCTCAAGGTATAATAACAGATTGAGAGACTCAACTAAAAAAAATTGACAGAATTTTTTTGTACCATATATATATATGATAATTCTTTTAATATCTAAATTAGATTCGAAACTTTTTATTTGTGAAAGGAAAAAAAAAAAGGGTACCGAGGTGGACTTGAAGGTCATGAACTAAAGACAAAGATGACTAAATGGGTAGATTTGGGGTGCTCAAATTGGCTTTTACCAATTGTTGGGATATTTTTTGGCTTGTTTTAATGGGAGGAGAGTCATCAACTCATCATGCATGATGCGTACACTTTCAAGTGATCCTCATCAATAATTAAAAAAATAATATTATTAATTTACTAATAATTTTAAAGAAGCTAATTTAGAATAAAATTGCAAATAAATAAATAAGGCAACTAACTTTCTGCAAATTAAATTATAAAAGAAAAATTTTTTACAAAACAAAATTAAAATTACACAAGATATGTGGCTTTTGATTATCTCAACTATCAACTATCAAGTTGTCAAAAAATTATTTACATATTTAACTCATTAATTTCTAGGGTATGATTCAAACCCATGTCTATATATGTTGCAACAACTAACAGTCTTAAAGAGTTTGTCAACTAGTTGAGTTGGTGTATATGTTTTTGATCAAGTAGGTTCCTTGTCAATTAAATATTTTAGTTATAAAATTAGTTAAGGCAAAAGATGAGTTGAAAATGATAGATTAATTAAATAAACTTAGTATCTCTTAGTGGTAAAAAGTAATTCACACTTCAAGGATTGTAGTAAGTATTCGATTAGTAGGTAGCTAGAATAGAGTCTTGCTACCCGTAATTAGATTTTTAATTATTAAATCGTCAATATATTTTTCAAGTGTTTAGAATGATAAATACTAATATTTAAAAATCTTAATTTTAATTAAGATAACTGACCAAAATTTATCTTCTTTTCTTAATCATTAAAGAGTAGAAAATTAAAATGATTGATTAACTACCACCTATAAACTACTCCAAATATTTTTTATTCAAGAATTTGCAAAAGAAATTAATAATGTTTGATTACTACCACCTATAAAATATACCTATACCCATAATTTTCATTGTCCATACCACAGGGATAAAAATTCACTATATAGAAATCAATCATGGAATAGGTTTAATATTCCCCATGACTTTTTGCGCATATTAAAAAAAAATAGTAAAATTATTAATACTTAAATTATCATTTAATTATATAATTTTTTGTTTATAATTAGTAATATTCTATAAATATGCATAGAGAATAAAAATATAATAATTAATACTAATTAAGGGTATTATTTATAGGCAAATTTTTGTAAAAAAATAAATTATTTAAGATAAGTATACATTTAACTTAAAATTATCTAAAATAATAATAAATTTTTTTATCTTAGGACAGAGGGAGTAGTATAATGGAGAGGTTGTCAATTACTTCCTCCATCACTTAATATAAGTCGTTTTAGAGAATTAGTGTTTTTGTCCCTTAATATAGGTCAATCGTTTAAGAATTTTAAGTAAGTATTAATTACTTAGTTTTTAATATTACCCCAAATAAATCAAACAAAAATTAGTTAAACAAGGAGTAGTATATTACAAACAAAGGCCTGTAAACTTTTTTCCTTCCGAATTTATATAAAGTGGAGCCAAAACCCAGGTGAGCCTATTTATATCCATATACTATTGACTATAGGCAAAAGTATTGATTTTGTTTTATTTGTTGTAAAGATTTAATTTGGGTACTAGAGTTTGTTAACGTTAAGATCTTCTCCGACATTCCAATCACGTAAGACGTCCTGATCTTGCACAGTAAACACGACAAGACACCAAAAGCTTGTCGGTAATCGGGGGAGATAAATTTCGAAGTGAGAGTCGATGTCGATGTTCACAAGGTTAACAATGAAGGATGATAATGTCTAGTGTATTGAGAGAGATAATAATATTCAATTGAATGTATATATGAACGTACCTCCTCTTGAAGAATCCTTTTCTAAGTTGTACTCTCTTTTGGCCATCAGTACCACCTTCTGCTTTGACACATTTGATCGATGGGTTCGGCGCATCGCATCTGCGATCTACCTACTACCTTTTGTCATCTTTTTTTCTCTGGCCGTGGCTATGATCCCATCTACATTAATGCATGGCAGTTATAACAGTCAACTATCATTCTTTTTCATCATTACAAGCCAAAGTAATAGATATTAAAATATCTAATGGGTTAGTCTAATGAACTGACCCAGTTTCATAGGATTTAATAGAAATAGTATGATGACTAGGCCTAATGACTTTCAAGGTTCAATAATGAAGACCCAATAGACTAATGAAATAAGTAAGCCCATTTTATTCGGCCCAATAGAGAAAATATCACGACCCAACATTGCCCCCTAATTTTTTATTAAACAGAATATTTAATAGAAAACTATAAGTGGTCTACGATGTTATAGGCTCTAACAGGATCGAAATAAGCCCAAAGTAAAACTTACTCAAGCCCAAACGGAAATGAGTTAATACCTTAAGACAACTTAGAAATCTGAAACCCAACTGAAAGGTTTAATCTGATGAGTGTCTGAGGCTTGACCCGGACGGTACACCTTCAAATTCCCCATCATTACTAGAAATTAAATGTGCCGCCTTTGAACTTTGTGCAACCGTCAATTTAAAAGGTAAACTTTACCAATTTTGACAGTTTTACCTGTCAATTTGAGTTTCGAACCCTTGAGCTTTCTTCTTCTCTCCAGAACTTCTCTTCCCTACTCTGTGAAATCCCAACAATGGTGGTCCAGAATACCATTCAAAACTCTCCCCTTCGAGTGACCCCGATCAATACTGTACTGCCCAGTCCAAACCCTAATGAAGAAGCCTCGAGTTCTGATCCCAAGGTCGCCAAACCCAGTGGAAAACCTCTGCCTCCGAAACCCCTACCAAACCCTTCTGACTTTTTCAAGAGCAAGGAATAGTACCCTCATGCCAACACCCCCTCCATTATTTCTAAGATAGAACTGCGAAAAATTAAGGGTCGCTACCATATCCCTGATACCCACTTGATAAGGGCCCCCAAACCTGATGAGAAGATGTACCAACGCCTTGGGATGGTTGAATCATTGCGTTACAGTGACTTTGCTCGAAAAGGGGGTTAAGTTCCCTCTTCATATCTTTCTGGTTACCCTTCTGGGATTTATTGGGGTGGGGTTTGCTTTCAACTGATCTTAGAACTCCTACATCCACATTTTGGCTTTTATTGCATTTTGTCATGAATCGGGGTCGAACTCTACTCTCGACTTTTTCTTTCTTTGTCTAAAGATTGCCCAAGCGGAAAAAGGGGTTCAAAGTCTTAGGCAAGCATGCACAGAAGGCAGATGAGAAGTTCGAGAGACGACCGCTGATAAACACTCCTTCGAGCAATAGAGGATGACATGAGAGATGGTTCTTCGTCAAGGGACCCAAAATTACATCTCTGCCGAACTGGACCATGAGCGACGTGGTTTCTGTAGATTTTGGAGATATATCCGAAGAGCGTGTAGCCGAATTGATTGATTTTATGAACAATTTCCCGAAGGAGGAGTGGAAACATGGACTCCTTTCTAAACAGGTTTGGCTATATGATCATAAACGTGAGTACTGAACTACTCTTGTGTATATTTCTGTGAAATCTTCGATAATATTGGTTCTGACTTGTCTTTGCATAATATTTACTGAAGGTCTTTGATTAGGCCATCAACTCTTGAGAGATAAAAGAGTTCAAGACTTTTTAAATTTGGGAAGATTACGGATGCAAGCGAAGAGCCTCCAATGTAAGAATCTCCCCGGCCGATCCCTCAATTCTTGATCCACCCACCGCGATCCTCGATTGATGAAACACAAGTCGATGAAACCATTGTTCCTGAAGAATCCCTCCGACCTCGTCGAAGAAAAAGAGCCGCTAAAAGATCTAAATCCATTCGGCCAGAAGCAAATCCTGAAAGTGATCCAAAAGCAAACCCAAGAGCAAACCCTTCATCCAATCCCAGTTCTGTACCTCCTGGATCTGTTCCAACTAGGAGAAGTCTGTTCGACATACCTCTACACGATCGGGCGAAAGTCCTCCGTGTTAAGAAGTTGAGGGCAAAGATTACCCCTTTAACTGCTGACGAGCTTCGAGTACCAACATCTTCAACTATCATTCCTCCAGCAGTCTCCATGGAAATTCAAGTGCTAGATGTTGAGGAGCCAATTGAAACCATTCCTTCACTTTCTCGCAAGAGAAAACAGCTGTCTGATAGTCACCCAGGGTCGTCTTCTCATCCTTCACCGATCCACGAATCTAATCCTGCTCGAACCCCCTCCCCGAAAAACATATATGTGGATCCGTCACCAACTCGCGATCGGCCCGTGCCTTTCCCTCCAAGGCAATCGACTTCAATTTCAAATAGGATCTTATGGCCTCTCCAACCATGTGGCCTCGGTTTAACGCCAACTTCCCTTTTCAACTGTTTGATGCTTTCGTCCGTGAGACCGATGACCATCGATTTGGGAACAGTTCGAGCGGGGATCTGCTTAACGAAGGCATGAACTATCTGGAAAAGGTAAACGGTTCTTTCCTTAATTTTCGTATTTATCTTCATACTTATAGATTTGAAACTGATCAAATAATGCTGGACATACGTAGGTGAATGCTGTATTCGGACGTCTGCGTCCAAAGTCTATCGAAGCTGAAGCTGAAGCCGAAGAAGAGGTAATGAGAAAGGAGAACGCTATCCTGAAGTCTGCTTTGGCTCGGGAAAGGACTCAACGTGAAAGCGTTCTTCACTCAAATGAAGGTCTTCGGAAGGAGTTGACCCAGACCAAAGAAGATGTGAAGACATCCAATGAAGAACTGAAGTCATCCAAGGCCCAATATCAAGAGATCGTCAAGATGAATGTTGACTTGGTTCAGAGGAATGAGATAAGGATGACGAAGATCAAAGAGTTAAAAGCTGATGCTAAAATCCTGACCAAAACGATCGAAAAGCTAGAGTTGGCGAAAACTCGTCATCCGAATAGGCGTCAAAAGCTCAAAGAAAAATCCAGAAACTTCAAGGCTCTTGGGACCTTGGACCTCCTTTGGCCGATGATCTTCGCAAGCGGATCTGTGAAGAGTATCGGAAATCGGATGAGATCAACGGAGAGATCATGAAGATATATTCTGAAGGCTATGAGCTCTGTCGAAGTCGCGACAAGGAAAAATTGATATCAGCTAAAGTGGACCCGACTTTGCCCGACTCTTCAGATGGCGAGGATGATGTATGAAGTGAATACTCTTGTTTTTCCCGGATTTTTATTTGAGAATATTTGTGAAAGTTTCTGTCATTTTGGAAGTTGTTTAAGGATTTTATTTTTTTAAAAACTTTTATCAGAACTTCTATGTTCTGAAATTATGTTGGAATTTATGTTTTTATGCAATAGGTTGTCATAACGGATGAATGGATTAATGAAGTTTCAACTTTCTATGTCATGACTTCTGCATAATACTTTTCGTTTCTTGTCAATAATTCAGTATCAATTAATCCTGAATGGACTTAACCTGTATCTATGAATTAGGCAGGGTATATATAATAGTTGAGTTGAGGAACAATACTGAACATAATAAAGTAAACTTATTTAATTGAATTGAAGGAACCGAACTTGACACTTGAATAAAGTAATTTATACTTATCGTTTCTGAAGTGTGAGACAGATAATGAATAGGGTGAATTCGGCTGATCCTCCTTGTACCATCAAGATCTTATTTACCACCCGGGGTAGAACAAGTATATAAGGACATTTGTTTACCACTCGGGGTAGAACAATTTTATAGGGGCCATGGAATTTGTCTACCACACGGGGCAATAAATTAATAGGCTGCCATCGAATGGCCAGCGAGTCCGACCATACCTCCTTACTTCGGTGCCCATTGATTTACCGCCCTCGGTAAAAACAATATAAAAAGGACCATAGGATTTGTCTACCACACGGGGCAACAAATAAATAGGCTGCCATCGAATGGCTAGCGAGTCCGACCATACTTCCTTACTTCGGTGCCTATTGATTTACTGTCCTCGGTAAAAGCAATATAAAAAGGACCATAAGATTTGTCTACCACACGGGGCAACAAATAAATAGGCTGCCATCGAATGGCCAGCGAGTCCGACCATACCTCCTTACTTCGGTGCCTATTGATTTACTGCCCTCGGTAAAAGCAATATAAAAAGGACCATAGGATTTGTCTACCACAAATAAATAAGCTTCCATCGAATGGCCAGCGAGTCCAACCATACCTCCTTACACCATTTAGGACAAATAGGAAGAAGATCAGTTGTGAAAAAGTGGTTTTTTATTGATGGCGAACAATCATGTACAAACTTCCGGTAAACTGACTCGATCTCTACTGGAAATATTTCCGAAGTCTTCCGGCATGCCAGGCGTTCTTGATCTCGGATCCATCTAATGCCTTTAATCGATAAGTTCCTGGCTTTGGTACTTCTACCACCTCATACGGCCCTTCCCAGATTCGGCGATCGACTTTCCGTGTTACGAGGCGTAGATGCTTGGCTTCCTGCGAGGACGAAGTCCCTACTTCAAATCTCTGACTTTACCCCTTGTTATAATGCTTGGCAACTCTCCGCTAGTAAATTTGCCAGTTTGACCAAAACTTCTTCTCGGCTTCTTCTAATGAGATCCAAGTTGGCCTTGATCCTTCATCGTTGTAGATTTCCTTGAATTGGTGACGAAGACTTGGAGATCCAATTCGGCCCAGGGACTAAGGCATCGCATTACCATAGGCCAATCTGAAGGTGAATCTCCAGTGGTGGTCCTCGGTGTAGTCCGATGGGCCCATAGCACACACCGAAAGAACTCCTCCGCCCATCTTCCTTTAACCGTCCGATCCAGGCTTGATCCCGTTCGTGAATGTTCATTGGTCACCTCAACTTGCCCATTCGATTGTGGGTGAGCCACCGAGGTCTTTCATGCTTTGAATCCCCATTCTCCTTCAAAAATCCTTCAAATTTTGATCCCACAGAATGGCGTCCGATTGTGCATTATTACCACTTTAGGAATTACGAAGCAAAATACTACTTCGGACTCTTTCATGAACTTCAAACACTCTTGCTCCGTTATCAACCAATCGGCTTCGCCTCTACCCACTTGGTCATGTAATCAATAAAGAATTATGACAAAGCTAACACCTTATAGCTTTTGGCAGCGGACCCGATATATCAACCCTCAGAATGACAAAGGGTATAGGAGATAGAATCGAGTATAGCTCTTACGGTGGTGATGTGGGATCGAATTTGAGTCATCTTCTTCACACTTCTTCACATACTCTGTAGCTTCCTTGAAGATCGTTGGCCAATAGTACCCCTGCCGAAGAACCTTGTATGCCAATGACTTAGCAGCCATATGATCGCCGCAGATGCCTTCATGAACCTCCCGAAGAGCATACTCTGCTTCAGATGGAACCAGACACTTCAATAATGGTGACGAAAATGCCCTTCGATAAAGATCCCCATCAATAAGAACGAAGTTGGCACATTTATATTTGATCTTCTTTGCCAGCATCTGATCCGAAGGAAGGATGCCATCTGCCAAATATTCGATGTAGGGAGTCATCCAGCAGCTAGATCATTCGATACACATCACCACTTCATGCTGGATACTGGGCTGCTGCAAAACTTCCAAATAAATCGAGCCGTTGAAAACATCTGCATCCGTAGTGGCCAGCTTCGACAGTGCATCGGTAATAGAATTGTCGTTACGCTCTATGCCCTGAAACTCATAAGAGACAAAATATTGAAGTCGGTCTTTCAACTCTGCCAAATACTTGATCATCCTTGTCCCACGAGCTTCATAATCTCCTGACAGTTGTTTGATGACCAACTGAGAGTCACTGTAAATGATCAGCTTCTGAACTTCTAGACTCTTCGCTAGTCGAACTCCTGCTAGCACTGCTTCATACTCGGCCTCGTTGTTTGTTGCTTTGAACCCAAATCTGATAACTTGCTGCACTTTGAATCCCTCCAGACTTGTCAAGATAATCCCTGCCCCACTAACATTCGCCGTAGAGGACCCATCTGCATACAGCGTCCATGCATTCTAACCATGCTGAAGAACAACAACTGCTCGATCGGACGTCTCAGCCTCTGGTAGCTCAGCATCTGCTTCGGTGAACGAACATTCCACCATAAAATCGGCCAAGGCCTGACCTTTGATAGCGGTTCGGGGATGGTATTCGATAAAAAATTGGGATAATTCCATAGTCCACGCTGCTAATCTCCCCGAAATTTCTGGCTTGCTCATCACCTTCTTCAATAGCTGATCCGTGTAGACGACCAGGAGCCGGCCTTGAAAATATTGCCGAAGCTTTCGACTAGTAATTATCAAAGCAAAGGCAAATTTTTCAATATTTGGGTACCTGGTTTAGCATCTCGTAGGACGTGACTGACATAATAGACCGGATGCTGCCTCCCACCAACCTCTCGAACCAAAGACCGCTCCAACTGCTAACGAACTCAACCACAGGTACAAATACAAGGTCTCTGTCGGAGCAGGCTTTACCAATAGGGGAGCAGAAGACATATATGTTTTTATGCCTTGGAAGGCGTCTTCACACTCCGAAGTCCACTGGAACGTCTTCGCATTCTTTGGCCCCTTCAGCATGTCGAAGAATGGCAAACACCTCTCTGCAGACTTGGACACGAACCTCCTCAAAGCTGCAATCCTACCAGTCAGACGTTGGACGTCTTTGAACGACTGAGGAGTCTTCATATCAAGGATAGCCTGGATCTTCTCCGGATTGGCCTCAATGCCCCTCTGACTGACCAAATAACCCAGGAACTTTCCCGCACCGAGGCCGAAGGTACACTTTACTGGGTTGAGCCTCAACTTGTGGTGACGAATAGTCTGAAAGCATTCCTCTAGATCGTCCAAGTGCTTCTGAACCTGCATGCTCTTTACGATCATATCGTCCATATACACCTCCACGTTCCTCCCCAGCTGCCTCTCGAAGATGAAGTTCATCATTCTTTAGTAAGTGGCTCCGGTATTTATAAGGCCGAAGGTCATCTTCTTATAGGCATACACCGAACGATTGTGTGAATGAAACGTTTCTTGAATGTCCTCCTTGCACATGAAAATTTGATGATAACCTGAAAAAACATCCATAAAGCTTAGTAATGCATACCCCGAAGTGGCATCGATGAGTTGATCAATATGAGGCAGAGGATAAAAATCCTTCGGACAAGCTTTATTCAGGTCGGTGTAGTCAATGCAAACCCGCCACTTTCCATTCTGCTTCTGCACCAACACTACATTAGCCATCCACTGTGGGTAGTCAATCTCAAAGATAAAATCAGCAGCTATTAGCTTGGCAATCTCCTCATCTATAATCCTCTGTCGCTCAGGTGCAAAGATCCGCCTTTTCTACCGAACTGGCTTCTTTGAGGGATCTACATCTAATCTGTGTTCGGCAATCTTCCGGCTAATCCCTGGCATGTCCTGTGGTTTCAATGCAAAAATGTCCGCATAGCAGCGAAGGAGTTCCATAAGGTTTGTCCGAAGAGGTTCTGGTAGGCCCGAACCAATCTTCACTGTCTTGTCTACCTTTCCGAGGACCAGCTCGATCTCCTCTGTCTCTCCTGCAGGAATTACCAATGGCTCCGAACTACTTTCAGTGAAGGGCTCGATCTCAATTGCCATGGTTCGTTTCTGTTTGCTAACCCCCACTCCGGAGGAAATAACAGCGTTCCGATAACAACTTCGGGCCAGATCTAAGTCCCCTGCCACCTCTCCTACTCCATGTACTGTGGGGAACTTGATTTTGAAGTGAGGGATGAATGTCACAGCTTGGAGAGCCGTCAATGTAGGTCTTCCCAGTATGGCGTTGTAAGCCGAATCTACATGCACAACATAAAATTTACATGTTATTTCTACCTGCTGGGGCGCTGTGCCGAAGACTACTAGGAGTTCGATAGTGCCTGCAACTTTGACTAGATCGTTGCTGAAGCCATATAAGGGAGCCTCCTGCCCAACCTCCATTTTTTTCCCATCAAGATGCATCCTCTGATAAGCATAGGTATACAGAATATCCACAGAAGACCAGTTGTCTATCATCATACATTTCACATCTACCGAGCCTATTTGTGTAGTGATCACCAATGCTCCTTCATGCGGCTCGATGGGCTCCGAAGGGTAATCTGCATCGGTGAAGGATATAACAGTCCCTGGAAATGGTCTGTCGGCCTTCGGGGGAATACCCGCCACGGACATGACCGAATCCAGATATCCTCTCTTCTTCTTTCCTACTAACTTCCCTGCTGTTCCACCGGTTATTACATCAACGACGTGCCTCGGTGGTCGTATTGGAGCATTTGGGACCGGTGGAACCATTTGAACCGTCTGAACAGTACGGTCGACATTCTGCTGATCTTGTTGG
This sequence comes from Panax ginseng, assembly GCA_020205605.1. Classification (NCBI taxonomy): domain Eukaryota; kingdom Viridiplantae; phylum Streptophyta; class Magnoliopsida; order Apiales; family Araliaceae; genus Panax; species Panax ginseng. Next base: position 15,151,151 of record CM035131.1, on the reverse strand, counting down.
TCCCTCCCGGCCACATACTGAACCAGCAAACCGCTTTGAATCTTCTTCTCCACGAAATCCTTCAGATTGCAACACTCATTAGTATCATGGCCTGCGGCTAGATGATAGCCACAATATTTCTGAGAGTTACCCTGTCCTGTCTTATAGTTATCACGAGGTGGCTCAAAGAATGGCTGGTTTCTGATCTGGTCCAAAATTACCGACCTATCCGTATTCAGTTTGGTGTAAACCTTATTCACCTTTGGGGAGGACGCAGGTGGACGACTACTCCCTTGTCGCCATGAGTTGTTGTACTTCTTCACATTGCCCTCTGGCCGATCATTATACCCCCCCATCTTCCTCTGATCGCCTTCAGCCTTAGGAGTATCTACCTCTTTCATCTGGTCCAAAGAAGGACGTTTCAGGCTATTCATTGCCTCCTCCACTACAATATAGCCTTCTGCTTTGTTGAAAGCTTCTGCCAAGCTCTTCGGATGGTGGAACATCAACTTTTTCACCAACTTCTCGGACTTCACCAGATCTAATCCATTTTGGAATAAACCCACAACCTGAAGATTGTTAAGGTCGGACACCTGGCTGACCGCTTCTTTGAACCTCTTCACATACTGGCCCAAGGACTCTTTGGTGAACTGTCTGACCTGTGCTAAAGAGCCTGTAGGTTTTCCTCTTCTTCGATTGCTCCCAAAGCAGGCATGAAACTTATCACAAAGCTCGGTCCATGAAGATACTGAATCCGCTGGCAAGGTCCCCATCCACTGCCTGTCATCCTTCCTCAACGTTGTGACAAATGTATGACATTTGGCAGCATCGGTAAAGTCATAATAATCCATCACCGATTGAACGCCTTTGACTATGGTCGTGGGATCCCTGCATCCATCGTAAATTTCCATGCGAGGCAACTTTTTGGTGACATCGGCCTTCTCCTTAAGGATATCCGAGGAAAAAGGGGACGCTTTTTTTCCCGGAGAGTCTTTCACCTGTTGCACCTCAGCTAACTGCTTCCTGAGCTCCTTCAATTCCTTCACTAGAAAATCCACACCTTCTGGCTGTGAGGAGACCTCTTTCTCCTGAATGACCTTCTGCTTCTGAGTGGACCGACCCCCCCTATCCGATTCCACTGCCTTTGTTGGACTTTTGGATCTACTCCGACGTGCAACCCTATCCTCATGGTGATAATATTCGCACTGATGCTCTCTCCTTCTGGCTTCTGGCACGATCTCCCTTGATCTGCTCATTTGCTTGTCGTCGCCTCGATGCTGAGGACCAACAACCATAAGTGCCTTCTTCGAGGCCACGGGGGTTCTGCTCCAAGATCTTCTTTGATCGCAAGGATGATCTCGAGATACATGTAAAGAGTGATCTGGCTCTTTCCCCTCTCGCCGTTGTGTCTCCTTATGCCTACCCCATCTTTAGGATTGAGCACGACTAGACGCCTCGTCTCTCAACTCTGCCATCCGAAGCATCTGTTCGGCTATATCTTCTCTCTGCTTTAGCAGAACCTCTAAGGCTTTATCTGTTTCGTCTGCTATCTTTGCTAATTTGTCAGCTCTGTCCTCCTGACCACTTCGGCGATGAGTCTTGGTCGGTGAACCTTCTGTCCGCCTCCGACCATGATCACGCTCTTTATCTAAATCAAAGACCAGCCTCCGTCTGGCTCCACCATGAATCTTCGGACGAAGATCTCCCGAATCGTGCTTGGAGGCCATACTCTCATGAGCACTTTTAGAAGGACCCAGACGATCCTTTATTGAAACACGAGGCAACGAAGAGCTAACGACCATCGTCTGCCCTTTTGGCGTACCATCCCTACTCCTCACCATCTTCCGAAGCAGGTTGAATGAATGTGATTGAAGACTCAATGACACTAGAACTCAGCCCTCCTTCTAGCGCCAATGTTAACGCCAAGATCTTCTCCGACGCCCCAATCACGTAAGACGTCATGATCCTTCACAGTAAACACAACAAGACACCAAAAGATTGACGGCTTTGGCCGTCGGGGGATAGCTCAGGCGTGAAAGTCAATATCGATGTTCACAGGGTTAACAATGGAGGATGATAATGTCTAGTGTATTGAGAGAGATAATAATATTCAGTTGAATGTATATATGAACGTACCTCCTCTTGAAGAATCCTTTTCTAAGTTGTATTCTCTTGCCTTTTCATGCCACCCACTCACCGTCCCGACATGACCCACGATCCGATGGGTTCTGGCGATCGTACGCGATCTACCCACTACCTTTTGTCACTGTTTTCTACCGCCGGCCGGCTATGATCCCATCCACATTAATGCATGTCAGTTATAACAGTCAACTATCATGTTTTTTCATCATTACAAGCCAAAGTAATAAATATTAAAATATCTAATGGGTTAGTCTAATGAACTGACCCGGTTTCATAGGATTTAATAAAAATAGTATGATGACTAGGCCCAATGACTTTCAAAGTTCAATAATGAAGGCTCAATAGACTAATGAAATAAGTAAACCCATTTTATTCGGCCCAATAGAGGAAATATCACGACCCAACATGGTTTCTTGGTAGAAGTATATATATGGGGGTGTGTATTTGATGTGAAATTGGTTGTAATTAATATATTTTGTTGTCTATACAGAGAATAGAATACTGTACATGTGGGAGTATTAACAATGGCGGGCAAAGGGGTACGCGTTTTGGTTACTCCTACCAGTGGGTGATGGCTAATCCTAAACCTAAACCAAAATTTGAAATGTGGTTCATAGTAATTAACCGAATCGAAGGCTGTGCTTCTCAATAGACATAACTCCTTTGAAACGAAACAGGTAATCTAAATTAACAGAATACCGTATAGGTACACCAACATACATCAAAATCGTGACTGATAAACAATATTTAAGATGCAAATTCTCTTATTGTCTAAACTCTCAAAACCAGAACAGCTGGTTTGCAAAGCAGGACACCAAGAATTTCTCATTTTTCGCTTTACGCACTCCAACAATTTACATGTTCATGCAAACACCACTAACTTATAATTACTATTACTCATCATGAATTGCAAATTAATAGTTTATGGAAGAACAAAAAATACTTTATCCAATAATTTACAAAGAAAAAAAAATTACAAAATAGAAAACAGTAGCAAGACAGAATGTCATCGAATTGATATTACATTGTGATATAGGCAAATATATAATAAAAATAATATCCTCAAGTTACCACAACAGAGAATTTTTCAATTATTAATTGGGCGTATCATCACAAATATGCAAAACATGTTATATCTGTGCGTTATTGAGGTGAGATAATTCTATATATAAAGTACTTTGTCTACTCAAATCTATATATGCAAATTCATATATTAACACATGGATAGTATCTCGTACTGCTGTTCAAATGTCGTAAGCTTTTGCTATTCTGTGCTCATCACATTTCATGCATTGTCAACCTGTAAGGATTCTTATATATGCTGTATAGTTGTTTTGATGTCTATGCACCCGATTTGGTCTCTTCTTGCTCATGCTATCTACCACTCCACCACTAGCCCCCTTCCCGTGTTATCCTCCAACAATTACACTGTAATATAATTAGTATAGCCAAGGCTGTCGTGGTTTGGAGTCTTCATTCTTTCCATGTGAACTTGTGCCTTCATTCTTTAGTGATTATATATCTTCTTCGGGTATGTCAATTGATATGCCTGTAAATGTTTCCTTTTTTTTCCAGCGGAAATACTATTCTTGCTTATTTTCATGTATTAATTACCTATTAGACAAATTTACAAACACATACATAAATGAGGACAAACATTTATATTCTTGACTCACATGAGGGTCTTGAGTTGTGTATTTATAATGAGAAATTTCGAAAGGGTTTTTTAAATTTTTGCCAAACCTGAACAAGTACTATTATTGTGACGTCCCCAAAATAGGTATCATCACTTATTCCGAAATAAATAAATACATAGTATGTAATACAAATACAATCTTTAATATACAACAAGAAAGTCAGAAGTTTTAATACAAATATTGTCTTCTAAACAATATCCACTCTCAGAATAAGTCCTCATTACATTTATTGTCACACTATTTAATAGAATAGTAAGGACTACTAATACTATCATCTGGAACGTCACTCCGTTTCCCGACTAGTCCCGGCTACGTTCTCATTTTCTGAAGAGAACAATGAAAGAAAGGGTGAGCTCAACTAGCCCACTAAGAAATATTATAACTAAGATAATGCAGAATAAATTATCATTAGTCTACAATAATGTTAAACTGATAAAATACAATAGACATCAAGTTTAACTACAGCGGAACATGCAATCCATTAAAAGAGTCAAGTAGAAAATAAAATCTACTATCTTTTATGATTTAAAAGGTTTTTTATCACTTTTATCGCTGGGACTCAGCTTAATAAATAATCTACCTCGTCCCTGTACTACGACCAATGATATTCATAAGTATCACAACCATAAATTATCCATGCACTACGGGCCAAGGATATTCGTTTATTCATCAATGGTCATGATCATGCCAACAACTGTCCATCAATACACTACGGGTCAATGAGGACTTTTATCACAACATTTGTAACATTACTTACTAATGATTTACAATCAATAATCCTCGGTCATAATCATACCAAGTCCATCTACATGCACTTCTGAAGCCACGGATGACTTTCAAATAAATATAAATATGAGGATGATGACAATGATATAAGAATTCAATAAAACAAGTTCAAGAATTAATTTATTCAGAACTAATAACGTCCCAAATTATCAACATGATACTTCTTTGTAGAGTAAAATTTAAGAATGCTCGTAAGAATATTTCCACGAAAAGATCTTGGATGAAGCACAAATATCGAGGATATTCCACCAATTTCATGGAGTATAGAAGTCAAAACTTTAACCAACTCAATATAATAAAGAATGGAATAACAAAAGAAATCACCACGCATGCGGTGCTTGGATAGGCAAGTTATTCCAATGTAATAATAAATAATGAGAATCAGTCGGTATTAATAATACGCCGGCGGGATATTCCAACGTAATAATAAAGAATGGAATAACAACGAAATCACCATGCATGCGATTGCTTGATAGATAGGTTATTCCAATAGAAAATAAATAACGGAATCAGTCCGGCGTAAAATGCATGCAGACACGATATTCCAATGTAATAATAAAGAAGGAACCAGTCCGTCGTAGAAACGCCTGATAAGATATTCCAATGTAATAATAAAGACGAAATCGGGGATCGGCGTAAAAAAATTGCATGACGGGATGTTCCAACGGAATAATAACGAATGGAATAACAATGTAAATCACCAAGTATAGGGTATGGCGTATACATGTTATTCCAATGAATAATAAAGAATGGAATAATGAAGTTCTCTTCATGAATATGAAAAAATAATACCCCTTACCTTATAAAGAAGAGTACTCGACTACGGTGGGCGGGGATATACTTGAAGAAACTTGCACTACGCCTCAAAGCTTTCTTAAACGCTAAAGAAATACGCCAAAAATAGAAGAATAATTCTCTCTACGCTTTCTCTCCGGAGTTTCAAAGAATTAAAGTAAAAATAATGAAGGAATGAGTTTCTATTTATAGAAGAATGGACTGAATAGTAACCAATCCATGAACGGTCCAGATTGATTAACTTTAAATGGATGGTCCAGATTGGTTTACAATAAAATATAATATATTCTATTTATAATCTAATAAAATGAATAACTTTATAAAAGTATTCTATTTTATATAAAAAAAATTTACTATGCAAACACTATGCATAATAAAATATAATATATTCTAATTATTGTCTAATAAAATAGATAACTTTATAAAAGTATTCTGTTTTATATAAAAAGATTTTACTATTAGCCTAATAAAACGAATAACTTTATAAAAGTATTCTGTATATAAAAAGCTTTTCTATTTTATTACATTAATAATACTAATAAAACAAAACTTCATCATTATTATTATTCACACTATTAATCGACCAAGTCGTTCCCAGGAATAAGGGGGTTTTCCAATAAGAATTTTTTCTTATTGGCGCGCAATTAGGTGATCAAACCTCTCCTTGGCAGAACTTCTAGACATCGTTAATAATGCAAATAATAATATTAATAACTCTGTCATCTCAATTATTGATTTAATAATATATAAAATATCGACAATAATTGAGTAAAACTGAGTGACTTCTCACGTAAACATCAATAATCAATACCGTATGCTACTATGCAACCACGCGTATTCCTATACTTTTAACACCGGGTGTTTCAATAGTTAACGGTAAAACTTCCGCCGTTATTTTCATAAAAAGTGTTTTTGTCATTTTTTCAATCCGACAATAATTTCGTTGTGGGGGTCCACCAATGATTGTCTTTGTCATCTAATATTTTCTGCTTAAAACCAGAATATTCCCAATTAATCGAATATTATATAACAACTTGCGTACTTTGCAAAATTTATAAATATTACCTACAACTATAACATTATATCAAATTTATTCCATAATATTCAAAAATGATATTTATAAAAAATTCATTTTTATTCATAAAAGTTGGGGTCTTACAATTATTATTATTATTAAATTTCGAAAGGGTTTTTTAAACTTTTGCCAAACGCACAGATATAACATGTTTTGCATATTATTATTATTATTATTATTATTATTATTATTATTATTATTATTATTATTGTTGTTGTTGTTAATAATAATAATAATAATAATAATAATAATAATAATAATAATAATAATAATAATAATTATTATTATTATTATTATTATTATTATTATTATTATTATTGTTTTAGTTATGTATATAACAGATCTAAGGAAAGGGGATCTGTTTTAATTTGGGGGAAATGATTTGTTCAGTTATAAATATTAATCTTTGCAAAATTATAACAGCTAGGCTTGTTTGCTCAGGTGGTCATTGGATCCAAGTTTTAAGCTAGAGGTCTCGTGCTCAATATCCAAAAACTCCTAAAGTTAAAGTGGTCGACTTTGCATTTTACCCGTTTTTAAATGTTCATCAGTGAGTGCTGGAAGGAAGGAAATTTAAAGAAAGCTTTGTCATTGTTTGACTACATAGAGAACATGAACATTGCATGTACGTACTTTCAACACTTTAATTAACGGGTTATGCAAATCAGGGAAGCTGATTGAAGTAAATGAGCAGTACCGGCTCTGGGCTAAAGTCCAAGGTGCCCGGGCTTTAGGCCCAAAAATTTTAGGGCCTCCTTAAATATTCTTTTCTTTTTATTACTTAAATAAAATACTTAAATATTAAAGCAAATAATCAATCTGTAATATTCTCTACATATACTGCTTATTGTAATATTCTACATATTTAAAGCATATAATTTGTACAAAACAATTTAATTATTATGTACCTGGGGGTTCATCATCAGATTCAGTTTTTTGGATTTTTTTAATTGTTTGGAAGTAGTGTTAGACTCTTAATAAAGGAGGCCCTATTTGGTAATTATTTTTTTGACTTGGTGATAATGTGATATCTAAATGATGCTTTGGAAATATTGAAATAGTCGGTTATTATATTTGATATTCTTTCGTATTGATGCTCTTTTGTTCAGAAATTTTTTTTTCTTTTTTTATGCCTGTCTTAATAGAAATTGTTAAAGCGCCATTTTATTTGTTGTCATTCATTTTTAATTCTTCAAAAACTCAGTAAAATGACCCTACAAATGAGTTGGTGAAAGACATGGTCATTAAGAATTTCAAGCCTGATCATGTTACCTTCACGATTTCAATTGATTATCACTGCAAGATGGGAATGATGGAAGAAGCAGAAAAACTTTTTCTGGAGATGTTAAAGAGGAATCTTATGCCCACTGTTGTAATTTATACTACCCTATTACATGGCTATAACAGTTTTAGGGGAAAGATCCAAGATGTTTTCATTTTTTGAGGAAATGATGACAAAGGATATTGAACCTGATGGAATTGTTTATAGTTTGATTAATGCTCAATGCAAGGAAGGAAATTTGGAGAATGCCTTAAAGTTTAGTAATGAATTAGTTGTCGGGAGTTTATTCAGCAAAAATGTGTATGAAGTATTAATAATCCCTAATCTCTAGGAGTTTCTTTAGACGGTTCATTCATAGTTTTCCATTTAACTAATTTCTTTCTTCTTTTATATATTTTCTTTTCTGCTAGCATTAGGATTTATTTAACTGTTACATTGGGTGTTGTATGTTTTATTGTTTTAAGAGAATTTTGCTGTGAAATAGTACTGGGTATTTGAAATTTTATCTATTTTAAGTATGAATTAGTTTTAAAAATCTCTCTCTAGTTGTGTATAATGGTAGTTTATGCTTTGTGCACCTGCAGAATTTTAAACAGTTAATTTACTAACAAACTTGAGGGGATGTTCAATGTATGAATCTCTCTTCAATTGTTTTCTCTGATATTAACTGAATGCATTACTTAAATATGAAATTGTGAGTTATGAGTTTGTACATGAATAGTATACTTTCAGTCTTTTTTGATATGAATGTCCGACAAATTATTAAATTTATTATTCAACATATTTATAAATGTAATTGACATGTCATGCAAAAATATATTAAAAAGTTTATATGAAAATATATTATTATAAAAAAAATATTTTTCCCATCACAATTTTAACACATCATATGTTCCGGTATCCAAACTAGTGCACGGGCTATTACCTACTTATCTGTTAAAACCAGAGTAAAACAAACCACATATGTATAACTTTATTTGCAAAAAGCGACATATTGCCGACGGTTAATTGGTAACATGTTGCATGAATCGATATTATGATTCTTGATGGTAATAGTTTATCTCCATTAATGAGTTTCATTTGATTAATTTGTGAAATTCTAAAATGTAAATTATAATTTTAGAACTAATTAATAGTTTTGACTGTACATAGAAATGCTTTTTAAGCAGTTTACAAACACCAACTATCCTACTAATATAAATTTAAAAAATTCACATCAATTTGAATATAAGGATTTCAAAAAATTAGTTTAAAAAAGAATTTATAAATTTAAAATGTTTGTACGTACCACATTTATTATTTGAAGCAGAATTTATTGGCCATTAAACTATACTCCATATAAATTGGCATTCCACATTAAGCAACAAATAAGTTGGTGAAAAGGAACGTTTAGCCTGAAAATGGGAGATTTTATTCTCTGTCGGCAATTCTCAAAATCTGTATTGCATGCATGGATGGTGGGCAAAGTACTTATATATTTTTATTTCTTTATTTATTCCCTCCTACTTCTTAATCATGTAAAAATATCAAAAATACATATAAAAATATCAGTTCTCATTTTAGTAATATGATAAAAACATATATTTGGTGTGACCTATATTTGGACAAATAGATATATAGTTGTCCATAGCAGTTTAGAAGGGCTCAAATTAAATTAAAGCACTTGTCATCCATTATTATTAATAACGGATACAGAAGATAACCAGTAGCATGTATATATATATATATATATATATATATATATATATATATATAGATAGATAGATAGATACAGTAGTACGTAAGAATCAACAGTTATTTTTGGCAAGTGTTTTTGTTTTTGGGTTGCTAAAAAGAACCCACAGACTAGTTCAACTTTTTGTCGTCGTGGTCTTGTCGAGTAAGTGCATGTTATCCTCTAAAAGTACTATTAATATTACAAACTAATTAATTAAATGTCCATTGAAAAACTCCACAGATGTTTATTGTGTAGCTCCTTTTATAATTACTACTACATATTAATTCGTTTGCTTATGATATTTGTTGGAGAACGTTTTATCGATGTTTGTGTGGGTCGAAAGCCTGAAATTAAAACTGTTTTACGAGTTCATTGAGCTGAAGTCCATGAAAAGGATGATGGTGTTTGGGTCGGCGTCCGAGTCCTTCTGAACCGGAGCCTCACTTTAGAGAATACTCTTCGGGTTCGGTGTCCGAGTCCTTTAGGCCGGATACGTAACCCACCCTGTTGTGTGGAGTTCGGAGTCGGGCTTTCGAGTCCTTTGGGCCGAAGCCCAGATTTAATGGTGGGGTTGTTTGGGCTCAAGACATGAAATTTCTCACTGCGTCACGAGTTAGGATCTAATCATAATTGAATAAGGTAACTCCAAAGGTAGTGGTTGGATTGAATTCCACTTGCACCTTTTAAGGAGATTGTGTTGGACCCAAGTTATGGTAACTATCATGACTAGGGGCCCTAATCCGACTCGGAGAAGGATTCTAAGGTGGAGAGATACTATAAATATAAGGCCAAAGTCACAATTAACATGTAATACCTACTTTTAAGCACTAAACACTTAGCCTCCATTGTTAAACCTTGTAACGGTATGTACTTATTCTCACATCGGAGTTGTTATTGTGCAGGTTCTAGCGCGTGAATTTTGTGATTGGACGCGCCAGCGAAACTTGACGTTAACAATATTATTGTAAGCTAGCTAGTTACAAGTTCATTTTTTTTTTAGAAAATAATAATAATAAAAAGTACTCCGTATTTCTGTACGTAGCCCTCCCGCATTGCTGTACCTAATCGTTCAAGGCACATGTTCAAGAATGGAGTACAAAAAACACGCTTGCTTGGTAAATTCCTACACCTAGTCCTAGTTGGTGATATATATATATTGTTGGGTCGTGATATTTCTCCCTTTGGGCCGAATGGATTGGGCCTACTTATTCAGTTAGTCCATTGGGTCTTCACTATTGGGTGTTGACATTATTGGGCCTAGTCATTTTATTATCTTTGTTAAGTCCTTCTAATATCAGACCAAATCAGTGAGTCGACCCATCAGATATTTAAATATCTACATCTTTGACTTGTAATGATGATATAGTATATGACAATTGACCAGAGATATCGCCATGCATTAATGTGGATGGGATTATAAATGGCCGTGGTGTGAGCGATGGCCAAAAGCGGTGGATAAGTTCCATGCGATCGGCCCAACCCATCGGATCGGGGGGATATGTCAGATGGTAGTGGGTGACACAGTAATCCAGGCAAAGATATTATTTCTTGGCGAGTAAGTCTTCACAAGGAGGTACGTTTTTGATATATACACATTCACACAACTAATAATGATAATCTCTCTCATTACACTAGATTTTATCATCCTCTTGAGTTAACCTTGTGAACAGATATACTTACTCTCACGCCTGAGCTATCCCCGTGGTCCGTGAAATCAAGCTTGTGGTGTTTATCGTGTGTTTCTTGTCTGCGAGGATCGGGGCGTCTTACGTGATTGGGGCGTGGAGAAAGATCCCGGCGTTAACATTGGCGCTAGAAGAAGGAGGTTGTGTTACTAGTGTTCTTGAAGTTTTCAATCACAAATTGTAGGCTGCTTTCTACGTCCGGAATCCATGGTGAAGAAGAGTAGAACGATTACCTCTAAAGGATACACGATGGCTATGACTTAAATACCTGAATGATGAGTATCTGTCGAGGATTGATTGGGTCCTTGAAAGAATGCTCATCGCTGATCTTTAACTTCCAGCGAGTTTTACGAGGTTCTCGTTCGAGAGCCCGGGATGATCTTTGGAAGAAGATTGATTTTCTTTGCCAGAGAATACTTGACCATGGTGGAAAAGGGTAGAAGGCATCTTGCTTAGAATCCTATCTGAAAGTGGTCGGTGACGAATGAACCGTCAAGTTAGAAAGAAGTCTACACTTTAAAGACATGTCTCGAGGCCTTCCGGGATCGAAGCGGACCCAATGACCCATTTTCTGATTGATTGGTAGAAGGGTATTCCGCCTATTGGTCTTGAGGATTATGGTGAACGAGTAGATGAAGATCCAATGACCATTTTCCCGATTGATTGGTGAGAAGGTTATTCCCCTATTGGTCTTGGGATTATGGTGAAAGCGAGTAGATGAAGACCCAACAACCATTTTCTGATTGATTGGTGAGAAGGGTATATTCCGCCTATTGGTCTTTGGGATTATGGTCGCGAAAACGAAGGCTCACCACAGTGACAAAAAAGTTTCACCAAGTAGATCCGAAATCACACTCCAGAGTCCATTAAGGGCACATACCAGTGGGCACTTGTCTTCTGGAAATCCTCTAAAGTTGCGACTCAGGATGGAAAGCGGTGAGAGTCCGATAAAGCCGTTGCAAAGATTTCTTGATATAAGCGAGCTAAGTGGACATTGCATACGAGATGGATATTCTATTTCGGACATCGATTATAGCGGGCCATTAAGAGTCGATCACAATAACAATTCCACCATGGGTGCATTATCGGTAGCCACTACGGATGCTTATAACTTTGACGATAGATGGCGTCATTTCTTGGATCGAATCTTGGCAAAGAAGACCAAGTACAAGAGTGTCAATTTTGTTCTCATTGATGAGAATCTTTATCGAAGGACCTTTTTTAATCATCATTGCTTAAACATTTGGTTCCATCAAAGCGCAGTGTGTTCTTGGAAGTTCACAAAGACATTTGTGGCAATTATTTGGCCCAAAGTTGTTGACCTACAAAAGTACTTGGCGATATTCTTGAAAAGAATCGAGGATTCGACCTGAAAAGACTTGGTATTCTACTTTGGACCCATCTCCTACTACTGAGGAATTTTGGGTGCCACCCGAAGCTGCAAATGTTGCTTGGAGGGTTCATGTGGATATTTGTCAGCCAAATGGTTCGATCCCACATCAGCCACCAAAAGGCTATATTTCGATTTTATCTCCTATACCTCTTAGCATATGGGGGGGTAGTCGTCTCTGGGTCCATTGCCTGGGGATCGAGTTAACAAACGCCATGACTCATGGGATCGAAGTTTAAAACATTCATAAAGGAACTTCAGTAGCTCATCCATATTCGTGCAGCAGCACAACAAATGCCACCTCGGAGTTAGGAGGTTCGGGAGGACTCGTGACCATTCGATGGTAGCCTCTTGGCGAGTGGTCACTTTGGCATTGTCGAGCATTTATCGAGGCCCTTGGGGTAGGCAATTGTCGTCACTTTGACATTTATCGGGCCCTTCGGGTAGGCAATTGTCGCCACTTAGACTTCGTCGAGGCCCTTACGTGGTAGCGAATGTCATCTTTTAGTTTTTATAGGAGGTTCGGGAGGACTCGTTGACCATTCGATGGTAGCCTCTTGGCGGTGATCCTTTTGACTTCGTCGGGCCCTTTCGTGGTAGGCGAATGTCATCTTTTGACTTTGCCGGGCCCTTCGTGGTAAGCAAGTGTCATTCTTAGACTTTGTCGAGGACCACAGTGGTAGACGAAGGTCCTTATATCTTGATCCTTATATCTTGGTCCTTATATACTTGTTACTACCCGAGTGGTGAGCAAGATCTTGATGGTCTGAGGAGGATCGGTAAATTCACTTCACATATGACCGTTCTCACACTTTGGTAACGATAAGTATGCATTACTTTATTTTGTTCAAGTTTTGAGTTCGGATTATATTATCATTGTTCTTAACTGTTATATAGCTTGCTTAATTATTGACTAACGGTTTAAAATAAGAGGCACTTGCACAGTTTTCAAGTTGATTGATGATCCATTATTGACAAGAAATGTTCACACAGAAGTAATAAGGCATGAAGTTGATATTTCATTAAATATTAATTGTTTACATAAAGTTAGAATTTTCAGTTCTACGACTAGAGATAAGGAGAGGTCATCTTTAGGCTTCTTCCTTGTCATCGTCACCATCTAAAGAGTCCAGAAGAGATGGATCTACCTTGGCCCGAGCTTTTTCTTGCCTTTACTTCGGCAGATTTCATATCCTTTCGCATACATATGGACGATCTTATTGGTCAGCTCGGCGGATTTTCTGTATTCTGCCTGGATATCCCTACGAAATTCTTTGGTCAGTGGCGGACTCAAATTCTTAAGGGCAAAGCTCTTTGAGCTCTTCTTGAGCTTCGACGATGTGCGGATGCTTTGATCCTTTAGCTTGACGGATCGACATTTATATCGATGATGACCCGATGAGTGGCCTTGGGTCGCTTTTCGATTCTTCTTTGATCTTGTCGATATCCTTCCGAAGGCATTCATTGTTGAAGAGAGCAATATCAAGATTGTTTCTTTCTTTTGCCAACCTGAGACTTCCTGGATGGCGTTATCTCTTGACATTCTCTTGATATCTTCTTGACTTTATATATTTGAGGCGGAGGTACCCAAGAAGAGCGATGTTTACTTGCGGATGACTAATATTAATCGATCGAATTCAAATTGATGGTGAATCTTAACTTCCTTTAGTCCGGTATTTCACTCCTTCACCCATCGGTTTCATGATGGAATTATTGCCGAAACCGATGATCATCGGTGTCGCCATGACTTTCGAGGCATAGATTCATAAGAAAATGGTTTTTGTGGCGAAGGTCCGAGTCGTTCGGGAGGCGGTGAAATATTTATTGTTGTATGTCCTACCGGAGGGCGAGGTTCTTGATTGGACTTTCGATCTTAATTTATCTTTCTTTATTTGATGTTCACCGGATGGGCTTTGGTAAACCGTATTTTGGTCCTTTATTGGTCTTATTATAATTCCTTTTGTCTGAGCAGAGTGCCATTTATAGTTTCTATTAAACCTCCCTTTAATAAAAACTAGGGGGTAATGTTGGGTCGTGATATTTCTCCTTTTGGTAGAATGGATTGGGCCTACTTATTCGATTAGTCCATTGGGTCTTCACTATTGGGTGTTGACATTATTGGGCCTAGTCATTTTATTATCTTTGTTAAGTCCTTCTAATATCGGATCAAATCGGTGGAGTCGACCCATCGATATATTTAAATATCTACATCTTTGACTTGTAATGATGATATAGTATGACAGTTGACCGAGATATCTCGCCATGCATTAATGTGGATGTGATTATAGCTTAAAAATGGCGGTGTGAGCGATGTGGCGATGGATAAGTTCCATGCGATCGGCGAGAACCCATCGGATCGAGGGGATATATCGGGATGGTAGTGGGTGACACGATAATCCGAGCAAAGATATTATTTCTTGGCGAGTAAGTCTTCACAAGAGGTACGTTTTTGATATATACACATTCACACAACTAATAATGATAATCTCTCTCATTACACTAGATTTTATCATCCTCTTGAGTTAACCTCATGAGCAGACATACTTACTCTCACGCTGAGCTATCCCGTGATCCGGTCCTACCGCTTTGTGGTGTTTGTCGTATTTCTTATCTGCGGATCGGGGCGTCTTACGTGATTGGGACGTGGAGAAAGATCTCAGCGTTAACATATATATATATATATATATATATATATATATATATAGCAAGGATCAAGAGCATTCTCCTTAAAAAGCATTTCTCTTTAAATAGCATTCTTGCATTAAAACTACGTCGTTTTGGAGAATGCCGGTGACATTTTTGTAAATAAATTTTCTTTTATTTACAAAAATGCCACCACATTCTCCAAAACGATTTAGTTTTAATGCAAGAATGCTATTTAAGGAGGAATGCTTTTTAAAGAGAATGCTCTTGATCCGGACCGTATATATATATATATATAGGGCTATATGTATATACACAGCTGTATATTACACAGTAAGGCTATGGCGACAAATTTTTTAAACTATAACGACGATAAACTGTCGCCATAACCCAGAATAACTATGACAACGGGTGAAACTGTCGCTATAGCTCAAAAAATCGTCATTTATAGTCTCATCGTAATACACACATTGTATGTATATATATTTTTTCCATATATATATATATATATATATATTAATTGCAAATAAAGTCAAACACTATATGCATCACAAAAGAAGTGTAGATATAGATTTATACCCAAGGTTTTGTTATGAAATTATTATTTTTTTAGTGTAAAAATATCAATTTTTATATATATATCATGTTCCCACGAGATAATTAGACACTATATATTATTAACTTAAAATTTCAACCTCGTTACCATATATATGAGGGTCTTATTTGGTTTTTGTCTTTGTCCGTAGCTAATTAAGAGTTACATTTTTCAAATAAGAAAAAAAAGTAACTTGATGTTCTAATTTTTCATAAAGGAGAAATAGTTAAACCTAGCTAGTGTTAGAGATAAAATATAGTTCGATCGGATTGTTGTGGGAAACTGACTTTCTATGAGATAGATAGATAGATATACTTAGAATATGTCATTTAAGAATGGGCAAATTGTAAAACCGTTCCCTCATCTATACACTCAATTGCAACATAAAAACCAATATTTTAATTTTTATATATATAAATAAATTTGTTTTATTTTAACCAAATAAAATAATTAAAAAGAAATTAATTACAAAACTCAAATATTTGTTTAAATGAAAATTTAAGTAGTATATTTTGATGAAATGTAAAAGACAAAATCAAACACTAAAAAAAATTAAATTAAAAGGAAAAAAAATATTAGTTGTTCATTTAACAAATAATTTACTTATATACGCGTGCGCACACACAACATAAGGCTGTAAACGAACCAAATAACTTGGATTCAACTCAAAAAACATACGAGCGAGAATCAGATTCTTTAATAATATGATCCAAATCTGAGTGTAAAATATAGTTCGAATAAAAATATAAGTAGAATCTGAGCAATGATATACTCGCCTCGTTTAAGAGATTCAAACTATTCGAATTCTCGATTGTGATTCGATACATACTCGATTGATACAAATTAATTTCATTAGATACTCGATACATTCTCTTATAATATATATAAAATTAAATTAAATTAGGACAATTAATTATTATTATTATTATTATTATTTTAATTTTAATTGTGATTTTATACTTGTAAAGTGTAATAGTAAAAATATTTTCTCATTTCTAAGTAAAACAATAAATTTAATTTATAATTATATTTATTATAACTAATTATTACGTGGAGACTCGAATTCGAGCTTGAATTTGAAGCTCGTGAGTAGTTTGAATATAATTTGATCTTAGTCGGATCGAATTCGAATAATAAATATTCGAGTCGAGTCGAATATGAGTATAATTTTTTAAATACAATTTGAATTCAAGTATGAATTTAATGTTTCAAGTTGTATTCGAGCAACTCTCTGTTCGTTTTGGTTCGACTCATTTACACCTTTAATTAATTATTCATAATTATTTGTTATGAATAATTTAATTTATATAAGCGCGCACACAATAAGTTACTTTATATATTTGTGTGTGTGTGTGTATATAAAGTAAATTGTTTGTTAAATGAATAACTAATATTTTTTTTCCTTTTAATTTAATCTAATTTTAGTGTTTAATTTTGTCTTTTATATTAATTTTTTTTAATAATTTTGCTTTTTTATTGATTTCCCAAAAATAACTTTAGAGCTAGTGGTACTTTGTACAACTTTTTTCAATCCCAACAGTTGACAATATATATAAACAAGCATCCATATTAACATCCATCAATACAATCTGAAAAACATTCATCCATGAATAAACATTCATCAAATACAATACAAAATATTCATCCAACCAATCTGATTGATATCATAAACATCCATATAAATCAATACAATTGTCCAAATAATGAATCTAAAAACATTCATACAAAGGCTTTAAAAATCTAAAAAAAAAAATTGTCAAATAATCTTCATGGATCAAAAATCAAATTAGGATCATCATAATTAACAAAGTAATAAAACATATATATTACATATAAGTAAGACATTGACTCGAGAGACTATAAACATATATGATGATGTAGCTATCTGATAAGCGATATATATATATATATATATATATCCTATATATATATATATATTGCTCCTGCTCTCCTGCTTGCTCTTGCTCCTGCTATATGCCTCGCCTCATGACTCATTCGGGACTCGAGAGGCTGCGGATGCCCTTGATATCTGAAAGATCACGATCTGACGAGATCGCTCTCACACGATCGGCGAGGAGTATGATAAATTTGGATAACTTTGATGATTGTATGGTATGGGTGGCGGTAAATGCTGCTGTGCCATGATGGATGGTGGTAGCCGTCTTTGTCCTTGGCCTTTGACATAATTTTTCTTCACGATGGACGCCCTCTCCCATAATTCTTGATCAATCGACGGACGCGGGGTGCCTTCAGGATAGCGCTCGTTCATTAAGCCCTTATAAGTGTCCTGTCAGAAGATGAACAATTAAATAGTTTAAAATAAATTAAAAAAATACTAAAAAGGTAAATCACATTTATAAACAACATATTAGGATAAAGTGAACTTATTACCGCTATCTGAACAGCCTCAGGCAGACCATCACGGGTGGCCACATACACATCCAACCAATTGATAGGTTGACTTTGAGACTGAGACTCCTACAATTCATTTTCTCATATTATTATGTAAACATATGATATTTTAGCTACAAAATTTCTTTGTAAACATAACATCGTACCACAGCGACAATGTCTTTGCGGTTGTGATATCTTTATGCCGCCTCGTCGTGCCTTTTGCCTTCTCGTAGTCTAATACACACGAGGATCATTAGAAGGCGGCGATCTTGCGCCTCTTGACCCGACTCTCGACTCTCCAGCAGTCACACATCTGCACCCATATGGGTTATGCGCACCACCGAGGCTATCTTCGTGCATATATTGCTCACCCCATCTGGATGGTCAATCTCGGCATTATGCGAGGCTTTTTGTCGTTCCTTGTTCAAATTATCTTTAGTTCGGATGGGGCATTTACGCGAAATAGTGTACGAATAAGCGATGCTTATCGTCATCCCATCTATCTGGTTTACGCAAATAAAACAACAATAATAATATTAAAAAATTATATTACTAAACAATATTATTTGATTAACTATGTATTACCTATCGAGTGATAAAAAAATATACGAAATTATTTAAATTGCATCCTTATGGGCGAGGGTGTGCTCGCCCATGTAATCATTAGCGTGAAGCGATTACATAAGCTTATAATTGTGAAATGCACTTCACAATTTTACTATCTTGAAAATCACTACAATATCTGATAATTTATATTAAAACCCTTGCATTTAAATCATTACTATATTTATAACAAATTAATATTAAACCCTTATATATATATACGATGTTTAACTTACGTGCTCTCTGGAGGAGGAGGGCGGATCACGTATAAAATGCGATCATCCGAGATTTTGCGGGCCTTTGACACATGATTAGGGCCCCAAACCCAACCCAGCGCTTTTAAATCTTGCGAGAGTTGGAAGACATCTATAAAAAAAAAAAATTAGGATGTTAGTATGAGTTATAAATGAAAGGTACATGTAATTGTTAATACATGTAAAACTAAACATACATTTTATAGAAAAGAACAATAATGATAATTCTTTGAAATATACATGAACATGGTTGAAATATCTGAAGCTGGAGACAAAAGCTGGAGCTTACTACAAATAAACAATAAACAAACAACAAAAGAATGGCAATCTAGTGAGTGTGTGTGTATATATATATATATATATATATATACACACACATATATATATCGGATTCAAAAGAAATTTATGTTCTTATCGGCATCAAATGTGATTTCTCGACTTTTATATATACTTATTGAGATACAGACGTTAGAAAGGCAAAAGTTGAAACCTACGTACAAAGTTTATTAACAAATACTATATACTTTTTTCACAAAATGAATTCTCTTTGTCAAATTATTTTATTCCACAAAAAAAAAAAAAGCTTTTATTTTGATGATAGTATCGATATTTTTAAGTTTGTCGTTGCACCACAATTAAATGACCAACTTATAAATCTTAGAGGTAAATATGAAATAAAAATATAATAATAATTTTATAATTCAAGTGAAGTGAGAGAGTCTCGAGGAATAGAATCTGAGATGTGGAGTAGTTAATTGGGCGATTGCCATGTAGAGTAGTGTCTTAACTTCTGAGTCTTAATGGGTGGTTACAATTATAAATGCACATTAATTTTCCCATTGATGCGTCTACTACAAACATAGTTTATTAATTTGGAGCTAGGCGAGGATTTATTCAAATATGAATAAACATTTATGAGTTATAATTCAACGTACATTCAATCTATACTTGGATTTGGAAAGAAAACCACAAGATTGTGTATAGAAGCGATAGATCAAAAAAACAACAACACATAATAAATACTAACTAATTAATTGAGGTTATAAGTTAGTATAACTTATAAGGACTATCAATATATATATATATATATATATATATATATATATATATATATATATATATATATATATATATACTAAATACGTAGAATCTTAGCGACGAAGGTCGATGGCCAATATATGCTAGCTAAAATATTAGAAATGCCTAGAAGGACTCCTATATAAAATTCGAGATAAAAGCCACATATATGGCACAAGTAACTTTCAAATGCTAAGAATTGATCTGCGGGATGCTTGCATATATATTTAGAAAAGACAAATTAAGTAAAAGCATTCTTTGTTGTTTAGTGTCTTTAGTTATGCATGGGTTTCTGGGTTGTTCTTGTTAGAATGTCTTGTTGTTTAGTGAGCTAGTTGTGTGTGGTTTTTTACGTAATGTTGTTGTTGTATGTGTTACTATAGTTGGTTGCTTTTGTAAACTTTTGTTCATCATGTAATATAAGTATCTCTTCCTTTCAAACTAAAAAAAACTTCATGTTCTATATAATTTATTTCAAAGTGCTTTTGAACTCTCGATAATGGATGGATGGTTTTTTAATTTTCATTTTAGAAAAATTAATTAGTTATCAATGCAATGTCGATTGGTATAATTGTATTTTACTTGGGTATTAGGTACTACTTGTAGGATGATGATATTGAGGATGAGCGTGATGAAGATTGACAATGATAACAACGAAGATGGAGACTTGTGATTATGCATCGTTTATTGTATTTTGAAAACTTTTATTACATTTTTCCATGTGGTAATATCAATTCCCTACTTTTATTGTATTTGGAAAAACTTTTAGTACATTATCTTTGATAGAATATTTGTAATACTACTCATCCATAGAGAACTTATCTATTAATATTTATAAATAACTAGTGTAAGATAAAAAGAGTACATGTGTACCACTTTTGGTAATTTGAACTTGATCGTGGTATAAAATAAATAGGGTGCTAGTCTAATCATTTCAAGTCCGGTATATGATCAACATGTGGAATGGACCTTCTCTAATATACATTTTCTAACCTATTTAGAAAACACAAAATCTTTGAAAACTACATGCAAAATTTATTTAACATTAAGTACTTGAACTATTAATCTGCATATGACAATACAAGTAAACCAAAATATAACTTAAACCAAACACTTCATAACTTCCTAGCTTACTGGATTAAATTTATCACAAAATAAGCAAGAATCCTTATGGTTCCTGCAGTATTATTGATTCTCACATCACCAAATCAAAACCAATGCAAATAAAAACAAAAAAGAAACATTATTGAACAAGATGAAAATATTGTAGCATCATACTATTCACTACACTATTCAGCTATCATAGGTAACAAATTCATAAAAATCACACTAACAATACTTTGCAAAAGTTCTGATTTAAGAGAACACTATTATTGAAGTAGATGAAAAATTTGTAGTTAATACACGAGTTTTTAGATGGGCGTGCGGTAGCTTGCAATTTCCTCCCCTTCTCTTCTCCCCTTACTCCTCTCTTATTCTCCCTCTTTTCTTTCTTACATTGTTGTTCGTTTAGCGAATGCCCCGATCGTGATTATGTTTAAGAGGATCACGATTATGTTTTGGCGGCCATTAATTTTTAATGACGCCAGATGCATTCCAAACACATTCGCATTCAACGCTTTAGCACCAAATTTGGGAGGAAATTCAATCTAATGAGTCATTAATGATCATGATGATCACGATATAAACTAATGACTAGAAACAATACCTGGGTCGCAGATGGTCGCGTTATTATTGATTACCAAATGACTAAATTGTGCGGTCGCTGAAAACTTTGGTCGCTGATAGAGGTTTTTCTTGTAGTGAAAATATCAATTTTTTTAATTACACTTATCATGCTTTGATTTGATTCGATAAGATTTAGTTCGCAGATACTTGGAATTTTTTATTAAATTTTTCGAAAAACTTTTCATTTAAACAACTCAAATAATTGAAATATATCAAAACTGTAATATATTGCAAAGAATGAAAAGATTAAAATGATAAAATTAAATGATAATCTTTTCAAATAAATAACCAAATTACATCGTTATTGTAATTTGTAATATGGAGTTTGATTGGTAAATGCAAATTTTCCGGTTTTTTCCGGTTGTCCAAATTAATTGCATACGTACCTGTTAACAATGAAACCTAATTTGGGGAGTCAAAATGTGGTACTGGGTATGCTAGACATCTTGAAACCTAATTTGGTACATAGGTGTCAAAATGTGGAGTACTGGGTATGCTGGAGTGTCCCTCCATCTTTCATTACTCAATAAAAATACTGAGAGAGAAAGTAAGAGAGAGAGAGAGGATGGGGTTAGGTGTGAGATTGACCCAACTACCTCCGCTCATATACATACACACCTTCCAATTCCATTCCTCTCTCTACTATAAAAACCCCAAACATCCCCTTACTTTTTTCTCAGCTTGAACGTCCGAACTACAAGCTTTGTTTCTTAATTCCAATTAAGTCCCAATTTATTTCCTAAGAAATAAAAATGCAAACCTTATCTCCCCCATCGACCGTTAATCTGAATTCTGCAATAAGGAGGCGGAAGCCGAGTTTGGCTCACCGACTCGGTCCGAGTAAACTCGCTATTCAGTCTGTGTTCCGTTTTGACTCTGCTAACGCAGTTAACACAGCGACCAGCTCGAACTACGCCGGCGTAGTTGGCGCAAGCCGAGCTGACTGGCAGGCCTCGTGCGCCATTTTAGCCAGCAAGGTAGTCTCAAAGCAGCAAGACACCGAGAAAACCGGAGGTGCCGATAACATCACCGCCGTGAACGGCCATAGAACCTTAGATCTTGTCCCCATCGACAACCTTCCAAAGCCGCTCACAATCGCTGACCTCTCCCCGGCGCCGATGCACGGCTCGACACTTCGTGTCGCTTACCAAGGCGTTCCCGGAGCCTACAGCGAAGCCGCCGCCGGCAAAGCCTATCCAAACTGCGAAGCCATCCCTTGCGACCAGTTCGAGGTCGCATTCCAAGCCGTCGAGCTCTGGACTGCCGATCGCGCCGTACTCCCCGTGGAGAATTCCCTAGGCGGCAGCATTCACCGGAACTACGACCTTCTCCTCCGGCACCGTCTCCAGGGACGGAGCTAGGCTTCTTTGGAGGGGGCTATGGCCCCCCAAGATTTTAAAATTTATCAAGTATCAAAGCTCATCCACTTGAATTGTGAGATAATATTATGTATGTACAAAAATAAATTGGGGTTTACAATTGTTGATACGAGGAGTTATCAATTCAATCTATGTTTGTTTATGTGTTATAATTTTTCATTGCGTATTTGCATTGTTAGATTTATTTTTATTGAGATTTATATGCACTCTCAAGTCTCAAATAATGCTAGGAATTAGGATTGACGGAGATAATGGACTGTTTCGTAAATACAGTGGGACTTATGGTTAGAAGAAATAATGTCCGGAATTAGGATTAGTGGGAATTATTTTCTAGAATTGGGACTTGGAAAGCTCAATGGCATAGCCTTTGGCTGAAAGTTTGATTTTGGCCCCCCGCAAGATCAAATCCTGGCTCCGTCCCTGACCGTCTCCGCATTGTCGGCGAAGTACAACTCCCCGTCCACCACTGCCTCCTAGCCCTCCCTGGTGTCCGTAAAGAATTCCTCACTCGCGTAATCAGCCATCCTCAGGCTCTGGCGCAGTGCGAGCACACTTTAACGAAGCTCGGCCTCAACGTAGCTCGCGAGGCCGTCGACGATACCGCCGGAGCCGCAGAATTTGTCGCCACAAACAACCTCCGCGACACCCGCGCAATCGCCTCCTCACGCGCCGCCGAGCTCTACGGCCTCCAAATCCTCGCGAACGGAATTCAAGACGATTCGAGCAACGTCACTCGATTCGTGATGCTGGCACGAGAGCCAATCATACCGAGAACAGATCGGCCATTCAAAACAAGCATCGTCTTCGCTCACGATAAAGGAATGTCAGTCCTTTTCAAAGTGTTATCCGCCTTCTCTTTCAGGAACATCAACCTCACGAAAATCGAGAGCCGGCCTCACCGGAACCAGCCGATTCGACTCGTAGACGACGAAAACGTCGGAACGGCGAAACACTTCGAGTACTTGTTCTATGTGGATTTCGAAGCTTCAATGGCTGAAGTAAGGGCTCAAAATGCCCTGGCCGAAGTTCAGGAGTTCACGTCATTTCTACGGGTATTGGGGAGTTATCCGATAGACATGACTCCGTGGTGTCCTTCACGAGAAGATTAACCGAAAAACTCTTTAAATTTATATTTATCCATTTTTATTTTATGAAAATTGTTCGCTTTAGTTTTTTTTTTTTTTTCAATTATTATTAATAATTTGTTGGGTAAAAATTTGAT
Organism: Panax ginseng; assembly: GCA_020205605.1. NCBI lineage: Eukaryota > Viridiplantae > Streptophyta > Magnoliopsida > Apiales > Araliaceae > Panax > Panax ginseng. The sequence continues at coordinate 15,126,708 of CM035131.1, read as the reverse complement.
CACATCTCAACAAGAAAAGCAAAGGAAACAAGAAGAAAGGAAAGAAGAAGATTGTTGGGTTAATATGTATGGTTATTGATGTACCGGGAATTTATGTTGGATTTGCGTATAAGATTTTGTATACAGTTTACCAACCAATCTTTTTGTATGTTAGACGGCCAAAACGTATATGTTGGGAGTATTTTTTTATTTTTATTTTGTTGCTAAATAAATTGGGAGTATTCTTTTTGGATCCGGATTCTCAATGAAGATTTCTTTGTGAGGGTTTTGTTGTGGAGTTGACACTACATCAAAAAGAAAATTCAATAGTTCACAACTCTTTTTTTTATCTGTGTATCAAAACGACGTCGTTTTGTCAGATTTTTTTTTTTACAAGTTGACTTCGTTTGTTTGCTAATCCTTGTTATTTTTTTTACAAATTGACTTCGTTTGTTTGCTAATCCTTGTTAGTTATGAGCGGTATGACTTTTTTCATGATTGTAATGGGTTGAGTGTTAATCTAGTTGGGATGTTTTATTAATCATTTTTTGGGTGCTTTAGAATTGATAGGGTTATTAATCTTTGTATCTTTGTCAAAGGCTAATAATATTATTCTTTGCTCTTTAAAAAAATAAATACAACGGACAATTTTTATCCTATTAAAAAAATTGAGTTTTCATTGTGATTCTTTAAGTCAATAAAAAAAAAATTAAAGAAAAAAAAATTGGGGTAAACAATCTAGGGAAATTTGAATAAAGGGAAAAAAACCAATTGAAATTTGGCTAATCCTAAACCTTGGCGCTATGGGAAGAACAAGAAATGAAGTAAAGAAAGAAAGGAGAAGAAACAGAAAAACGAAGCAAACAAATGAAGTAAACCGCGTTTGATGGTTTTCAATTTTCTGTCAACTTATAAAAAAAAATTCCTACCAAAATGGCGTCGTTTTGATACACAGACAAAGAAAATAATTGTGAGCCATTGAATCTCTTTTTTGTTATATAGTCAACCCCACAATAAAACCCTCACAAAATCCTCATAAAAAAATCCTCATAGAGGATCCGGATCCTTCTTTTTGATCCAACTTTACTCTTTCACATACAAATTTCTACCAATAATCTTAAATTTAGATCCGTTGCACTAATACATATGTAGTTTGTAGACTTAGAAGTTAGACATTCCTTCATCTCGATTCATTTATAAAATGACTAATTAATTTTTTTTAATATTGACCAAAAATATAGTAGTTGTAGTTGCATAATAAGACTCAATTACTTGGAATAAAAATAATAATATTTTCTTTGTTCAAGCATAATAATAACTATGTTAAAAAAACAAATATCGATATTACTACTAAATTATATGTAGTTTATAAGAGTTTATAGATTTTTTTTTGTATATATTTAAAAGAATAATAAGATCTATAATTTTTTTTGAAAATGACCGATTTAACTATAAAAGTAAAGGGAAGACTTTTAATATAGGAGGGAGTATGTGAAATCGAGTATTAGTTACGTGGGTATGCTCTATTATGTTCTTGGGCATGGTTTGAGTGCAAAATGTAGTAGTTTATCATATTTTAGGATGACTAAAAGATAATTTGGATCTCATATTTTATATAAATGTTGACGTTTGTATTTTAAATTAAAAAAAATGTTTTAAGTATAATTTAAACTTCAGTTATACTTAACAAAAGGAACACTTTCTTCAATTAATCGGTCTAAAGTAATCGACTAAACCTGTAATGTTTATTACAGAGGGGTACTTTTGGTAGTTTATATTTATGCTAAATTTGCGTTAATTATGCATCGATTATTTACTTGTGTTGGTTATCAAACAAAAATCTCCAAATCAGTTGGGTTAGGGTTCGCGATCTGAAGGAAAAGCGGGACTAAATCAATTTGAGCTTTAGTAGCATGTATGTAACTGATATCGTAGCTGTCGGTCAATTTCTGGCATAAACTCCCAAAAATCCGTTGAAACCAACCAGTAAACAATCATCAACAAGGGAGTCCGAACAAACACAATTAAATTTTAAATCGGTACCAATCAACAGTACCATCATTGAAACTATTCTGAATTGAGAAAAAGATGAGCAAAGCAACCAAAAATACAAAATAGATAAAAACGAATAAACCCATCCGAACAAATCCACCAGAATTAAACCTAAAACAATGCAACAAGAACCAGTAATTTTGGCAGAGAGAACACCCTAAACCAAAATAATAAACAAAAAGGGAGACATCATATACAATCATTCTTAATCTGAGCATGAACATAAAATAAAAACATTATATACAACATGGAAATCAGACTAAAACAAACACATGGATCTCAAGAGCCCCTTCCGGGAATCAAAACCATCTACTTGACAAGACCTATTCCAGATCAGATAAAGAGATTGTAAGATCCCAACTTTTATGAATAAAAATGAATTTTTTATAATTATCATTTTTGAATATTATGGAATGAATTTGATATAATGTTATAGTTGTGGGTAATAATTATAAATTTTACAAAGTACGCAAGTTGTTATATAATATTCGATTGGTCGGGGAATATTCAATGCGATGGCACAATCATTGGTGGATTCCTTAACGCGGAATTATTATTTGATTGAGAAAACGACAAAAAATATTTTTATGAAAATAACGGCGGAAGTTTTACCGTTAAACCGCTATTTGAACTCTTTCGGTAGTAAAAGTACGATGTCTACGCGTGGTTGCGATAAGAAGACACTATTGATTGATTATCTTTACTTTCGTGAGAAGTCACTCGGTTTTATTCAATTATTGCTTGATGGTTGTGCGTAAGTATCTCACGTTATTTGATTCAATTATTGTCGATATTTTATATATTATTAAATTAATAATTGAGACATCGAAGTTATTAATATTATTATTTTCAATATTAACGATGTCTAAAAGTTCTCGCTTAACGAGAGGTTTGATCACCTAATTATGCCGCTGATAGGAGAGAAATCCTTATTTGAAAAGCCCTCTCTTTCCTTTAGGAACGACTCCGGTGATTAATAGTGTGAATTATAATAATGATGACGAAGTTTTGTTTTATTAGTATTATTAATGTAATAAAATGAAATTTTTTTATATAAGCAGAATACTTTTTAAAAGTTATTCGTTTTATTAGACTATAAATAGAATATATTATATTCTATTATGTATAGTGTTTTGCGTAGTAAAATCTTTTCATATAAAAGCGAATACTTTTATAAAGTTATTCGTTTTATTAGATTATAAATAGAATATATTATATTTTATTATCATAGTATTTGCGTAGTCTTTGCATAGTGTTTTACGTATAGTAAAAATCTTTTTATATAAAATAGAATACTTTTATAAAGTTATTCGTTTTATTAGATTATAAATAAAATATATTATATTTTATTTAAAAAATTTTGTTTTATTAAAATATTTTATAAGAAACCAATATGGACCGTCCGCTTAAAAAGTAAATCAATCTGACTGCTTTCGGAAATTAGTTACTTATTCACCCATTCTCCTATAAATAGAAGCTCATTCCTTCATTATTTCTTACGAATTCACCTTGAAACTCTGTAGAGAAAACTATATGAGAGAAAGAAAAAAAGTATTCTCTTCTTCACTACTCCTATATCCAGGTTTGTTCTAAGGTAGGAGTATTATTTCTTTCAGTATTCATGAAGAGAACTTCATTATTCCATTTTTTTATTACATTTGAATAACTTTGTATCTGCTGATGCTACCTATACTTGGTGAAATTATTCTCATTATTCCATTCTTTATCATTATGTTGGAATAACTCCTTCATGCAAGCATCGCATACATGGTGAAATTCTTCTTTTATTCCATTCTTTATTATTCATTTGGAACATCCCGTCATGCATGCGTTTAAAGCACACTGTTCCGTTATTTATTATTCATTGAAACATCCTGTTGATGCAATTTCTTTACCGACACGGTTCCGTTATTTATTATTCTGTTGGAATATCTTGTGCGCTGCGTTCTGGCGTGACCGTTATTTATTATTATTACATTGGAATAACACTCATTCATGCGATCTGTCGCATGCCCGGTGATTTCTTTGTTATTCCATTCTTTATTATATTCGGTTGGTTAAAGTTTTGACTTATACTCCATGAAATTAGTGGAATATCCTCGATATTTAAGCTTCATCCCAGTATCTTTTATGAAAATATTATTCGAGCATTCTTGAATTTTACTCTATAAAGAAGTATCGTGTTAACAATTTGACGCGTTATTAGTTCTGGATAAATTAATTCTTGAACTTGTTTTATTGAATTCTTATATCATTGTCATCATCCTCATGTTTATATTATGTTGAAAGTCATCTGTGGCCTGTAGTGCATAGATGGACTTGGTATGATTATGACCAGGGATTATTTGGTATAATCATGACCGAAATATTACAAATGATGTGGTAAAAGTCTTCATTGGCTCGTAGTGCATTGGTGGACAGTTGGTGGCATGATCATGACCATTTATGAATACACGAATATCATTGGCCTGTAGTGCATATCCTTGATATTTGCGCTTCATCCAGTATCTTTTCATGGAAATATTTTTCTGAGCATTCTTGAATTTTACTCTACAAAGCATTATCATGTTGACAATTTGGACGTTATTGAATTCTGGATAAATTAACTCTTGAACTTGTTTTATTGGATTCTTATATCATTGTCATCATCCTTATGCTTATATTATGTTGAAAGTCATCTCGTGACTTTGTTGTGCATAGATGGACTTAGTATGATTATAATGGGATTATTAGGGATAATCATGACCGTAATGTTACAAATGATGTGGTAAAAGTCCTCATTGGCCTGTAGTGCATTGATGGACAATTGTTGTAAGACCCAACTTTTATGAATAAAAATGAATTTTCTATAAATATCATTTTTGAATATTATGGAATAAATTTGATATAATGTTATAATAAGGCTACAATGATGGAGAAATCCTTATTGAAAGCCCTCTTTCTGGAACGACACGGTCGATTAATATTGTGAATTATAATAATGATGATAAATGTTGTTGTAAATTTTTGCTTATTATTTGGATCTCCATTTACTCATTTTCCAAAACAATCGGTAGAAAATTTTTTATAATAAAAGTGGGGCCTACATGTTGGGCCCATTTGTGTTGAAAAAATAATTTTGAAAATGGGGGGAGAAAGAGTATACGTATGGAAGATATATATATATATATATATATATATATATATATATATATATAAAGAGTATATGGTGGGAGAAAAGGATAGGTGAAAGTGATAGGTGTGTGATGTATGTGTGAGTTAAAAATGTTGAAAAAGTGATAGTGTGATAGTGATGTGTAAGAGTGTAGTGAAAGTGATTTTGGGAGGGTGAGGGATTGATGTTGGTTTGTGGGGGGGGATAAAAATCAAGTGGTTTATATATAATATTGATATATATATAAATTGAAAGCATGTGTTTATATATATATATATTATATTATATTTTTTTTATTTTTTTGTTGGATGGTTGATTGAAGTGAGCAATACGTGAATCTGCAAAATTATTTAAATCCATGAACAGTTGCCCTTCCATTCTCCTATAAATAGAAGCTCATTCCTTCATTATTTCTTACGAATTCAATTTGAAACTCTGAGAGAAAATTATAGAGAGAAAGAAAAAAGTATTCTCGCTACTATCTCTCTCTATATCCGATTTCTTGGGTAAGTGGGTGTTATTTCTTTTGTATTCATAAAGAGAACTTACATTATTCCATTATTTATTATTACATTGGAATAACTTTTGTATAATGCCTACCCTAAACTTGGTAAAATTCTTACATTATTCCATTCTTTATTATTCATTGGAATATCACATCTGCATGCATTTTCTGGGACTGGTTTCGTCTTTATTATTCATTGGAATATCACGTCTGCATGCGTTTCTGGCGGGACCAGTTCCGATATTTATTATTACATTGGAATAACTTTTGCATCATGAAGTACCGCATGCATGATGATTTCGTTGTTATTTCATTCTTTATTATTACATTGAAATATCCTCGCCGGTCGTATTCATTACACGGGACTCGGATTATTTATTATTATTCATTGGAATAACATATACATCTTAATCTGCATGCGTGGTGATTTACATTGTTATTTCATTCTTTATTATTCTCGTTGGAATATCACCTTCGGTGGCGTATTCGCTGACACTGTTCCGATTATTTATTATTCTGTTTAGAATAACTTTTTACATCTGAATCGCGTGCGTGATGATTTTCTTTGTTATTCCATTCTTTATTATACTCGGTTGGTTAAAGCTTTGACTTATACTCCACCGAAATTAGTAGAATATCTTTGATATTTAAAACTCATCCATATCTTTTCATGGAAATATTCTTCCGAGCATTCTTGAATTTTACTCTACAAAGAAGTATCATTTTGACAATTTGGGCGTTATTAGTTCCTCGAATAAATTAATTCTTGAACTTGTTTTATTGAATTCTTATATCATTGTCATCATCCTCATGTTTATATTTTTTTTGAAAGTCATCTCGTGGCTGTAGAGCATAGATGGACTTGGTATGATTATGACATGAGGATTATTCGATGTAATCACGACCGTAATGTTACACATGATGTGATAAAAGTCCTCATTGGCATTGTAGTGCATTGATGGATGATTGTTGGCATGATCACGACCATTGGTGAATACACGAATATCCTCGGCGTAGTGCATAGATAATTTATGGTTGTGATACTTAATGAATATCCTTGGCCAGTAGTCAGGGGATGATGTAGATTATTTATTAAGTTGAGTCCCAATGATAAAAGTGATGAAAAACCTTTTAAATCATAAAAGATAATAGATTTTATTCTCTCTTGACTCTTTTAATGGATTGCATGTTCATTTATGCAGTTAAAACTTGATGTCTATTGTATTTTATCGGTTTAACAACTTGTTGAAGACTAATGATAATTTATTCTGCATTATCTTAGTCATAATATTTCTTCTTTGGGCTAGTTGAGCTCACCTTTCTTTCACCGTTCTCTTGAGAAATGAGAACGTAAATTTAACTAGTCGGGAAATCCGAGTGACGGTCCGGATGATAGTATTAGTAGTCTCACTATTCTACATTAAATAGTGTAACAATAAATATAATGAGGACTTATTCTCGAGAGTGGATATTGTCTAGAAGATAATAATTGTATTAAAACTCATTTCTCTCTTGTTGTATATTAAAGATTGTATTCTTATTCATGCATACCATGTATTTGGCAACTCGTAATGTGTGATGTATACCTATTTTGGGAGCGTCATAGCCATTAAGGCATGACCAAATGATGAATACACGAATATCCTTGGCCCGTAGTGCATGAATAATTTTTAGTTTGTGATACTAATGAATATCATTAGTCAGAATGCGGTGGATGATGTGGATTTTTATTGTTTGAGTCTCAAATGATAAAAGTGATGAAAAACCTTTTTAAATCATAAAAGATAGTAGATTTTATTCTCTACTTGACTCTTTTAATGGATCGCTTGTTCCGTTGCAGTTAAACTTGATGTTTGTTATATTTTATCAGTTTAACATTGTTGAAGACTAATGATAATTTATTCTACATTATCTTAGTTATAATATTTCATCGGGCTAGTTGAGGCTACTTTTTCTTTCATTGTTTTCTTCGAAAATGAGAACGTAGCAGGGACTAGTCGGGGAACGGAGTGACGGTCCTGATAGTATTAGTAGTCCTCACTATTCTATTAAATAGTGTGACAATAAATATAATGAGGACTCCTTTGAGTGTGGATATTGTCTAGATGACAATATTCTTATTAAAACTCTCAATTTATGTTTTGTCGTATTTTACACGACAGCTGTATTATTAAGTTGTATTTGAATTTTGTACCATGTATATGGCGACTCAGAATAGGTGATGTATACCTATTTTGGGGACGTCACAGTTGGTATCAAAGCTTAGGATATGATCCCTGGCTGAGATGTGAGACAAGAACTAGGAGGAGAAAGCGGAATTCCTTCGCTAAGATGACCTACCTAAGTTTATTTGGTATTTAATTAGTCGGTCCGTAGTATAGAGATAATATGTGATATGATAATTAACCCTTATTTTGTGACAAGATTTGAAAATGGAATCAAAAATGTTGAGATAAGCAATGAAGCAAAATAATACTGGTCGTATCGCAAAGACGAGGCTAAGTTTCATGAGTTATCCCTATTTGCATCACATTTGGTCGATAATGAGGAGAATGACGCGAATGTTTCTAAGAGGTTTGAAACCCGATATATGTCAATACCTCATTTCTAATAAACTTTGTTTATATTGAGATGTTGTGAATAGGGCTCGATTATTGGAGCTCGATAATGAGTTAAAGACAACCAAAAGGTAACGACCAACAACACGATAATAATCGTCGTGCATGGCAACGCCGCCGGAACAATGATGACCATCGTGGGGAAATTATCATGCCAAGAATGGTAACCACTTGGTGGTAATCATGGCCAAGATAATAGAAGTGGAAACTTCAAAAAGAGAAGGTCATTTAGCTCGATTTTGTCTTATAATGAAGTCAATCACACCGACTGGGGCGGTAGCACCAATGGCGTATATAGACAAAACAAAGTCTGTGGTTTTAAGAAGAAGCGTTTTTTCATGACTTCTCAAAAAAGAGTAACCCGAACGGTTAGCACTTCGTTTAGTTAATTATAATTTTTCATGAAGTCTATACCTTATTAGATCTGGGATTCTACCAATTTTTTATCTCTCTTGCTTTTGCTTCAACGCTTAAATTTAACCCCAAAAAGTTAGACTTTGACTTATTGGTTTGAAACTTCAGTTAGTAGAAACCTTCGTTACATCCATCTTTATAAATCTTGTTTAATTCAAATCGACACTTTCACGTTACTCATCAATCTTATCTCTTTGAAAATACTTGCCTTTGATGTGATTTTAGGAATCTATTGTTAACTACTCATCAAGCTTTTTGTAAGGTTGTTATCTTTCATATTTCTAACCAACTTTGTTATGCTTGATTCAAGCAACCAAACCACTAAAGTCAATCATTGTCATATCAAGTCATAAGTAAAGAGCCTCGAGCCTTTCAATTGGTGACTTCAAGTCTTCAGAATACACCGAAACCAGGACTTTCATAGGCGACGCGAAGTGAATGGCGATGACAAGTTGATAGTATCAATGACGACTCTTATCTAAGTTTTGGATGAGTCACGCTTTTTAAATGATATTTCTATTGTTAATAAATTTCTTGACGTATTCTTGAAGACTTCTTAGCCTACCCTAGAGCGTGAAATCAATTTTTATATTGACCCGATCAAAACCCATTTCTAAAAACCTCAAGTATTTCTTCACCCAAAGCGAACGTGATAACGCGCCAAAAGACGATGGCTCGAAATGTTTGAAGATTACGATCATACCATTCAATATCATTGTGGAAGAAGCGAACGTGGTAGCCGACGTTGAGTAGAAGATCATATCGTTTACAACTGCGAATAAACCGAACTCTACGTGAAGATAAAAACAGACTTTAGTCGATAATGTTAAAGTTCAAAAAGCTACTGACTCGGACGGGTGATGAGTACGAAGAAGAAGGTTCAGGAGGCGTTATTTTAAAAGCAAGAGTTCTTTGAGAGAGAAATATCAACCCTCGATTTAATTGGCCCATTTGAAATCCTCGATTGAGTAGGATCTGTAGCTTTATAGACTCATTTTACCGCCAAGATGTCGTATTTCATAACGCGTTTTCACGTATTGATGTTATGTAAATATGTGGACGACCCGAACCACATTATTGAAATAGAACTAGACGAGATAACAGAAGATTTAACGTATGAGGAGATATGTGTTAAAATTTTGGATAAGAAGGATCGTATTCAACACTCAAAGGTTATACCTCAAGAGTTAGAATCTAAAATGAAGTCAAGGTATCCTCACTTCTTCGGCATACCGGGTACGTACGTAAATTTTGAGGGCGAAATTTTATAAGGAGTGGAGATTGTGAGACCCCAAATTTTATGAATAAAGATTTAAATTTTTTTGAAATATTTTTTTTAATATTATGGTGTGGATTTGAGATAATGTTATAGTTGTGGGTAATATTTATAAATTTTGCAAAGTACGCAAGTTGTTATATAATATTCGATTGGTCTGGAGAATATTCGTTTTAGCGAGGGAATATTAAATACAACTAAGACAATCATTGGTGGACCCTAATAACGGAATTATTATCGGATTGAGAAAACGACAAAATATTTTTATGAAAATAACGGTGGAAGTTTTACCGTTAAAAGTATTTGAACTACTAGGTAGTAAAAGAAATCTGAATGTCTGGCGTTAGTTAAGCGTAGTAGCACACGATATTTATTATTGATGCTTACGTGAGAAGTCACTCAGTTTTATTCAATTATTGGTTCAATAATTGTTGCATAGTATCTCACGTTATTTAATTTAATTATTGTTGATATTTTATATATTATTAAATCAATAATTGAGATGACTGAGTTATTAATATTATTATTTGCAATATTAACGATGTCTAGAAGTTCTGTCAAGGAGAGGCTTGGTCACCTAATTGTGCGCCAATAGGGAGAAATCCTTATCGAAAAGCCCCCTCTTTCCTGGGAACGACCTGGTCGATTAATTTTGTGATTTATAATAATGATGATAAATGTTCTTAAATATATTGAGGTGTTTTTTTATGAAGTCACGGAAGTTTATATATATATATATATATATATTATATATATATATAAATTTTTTATTAGTATTATTAATGTAATAAAAGAAAAATCTTTTTATATAAAATGTAAATACTTTTATAAAGTTATTTGTTTTATTAGACTATAAATAGAATATAATATATTTTATTTAAAAGATTTTATTTTAATAGAATATTTTATTAATCTTGCATAGTAAAATTAATATGAATGGTCTGTTTAAAAGTAAATCAATACTGACCGCTTAATAAATTAATTAATTACTTATTCAATCTATTCTCCTATAAATAGAAGCTCATTCCTTCATTATTTCTTACGAATTCAATTTGAAACTCTGAGAGAAACTATAGAGAGAAAGAAGAAAAGTATTCTATACTTCACTACTACTATATCCAGTTTCTTACAAGATAAGGGGTATTATTTCTTTTCGTATTCATAAAGAGAACTTACATTATTATTCTTTATTATTCTATTGGAATAACATGTATCTGTGAGCTACCCTATACTTGGTGAAATTCTTATTATTCCATTCTTTATTTTTATGTTGGAATAACTTGTATATCACAATCTCGCATACGTGGTGAAATTCTTACATTATCACATTCTTTATTATTATGTTGGAATAACTTTGTATATATGAGGTACGGTCTGCATACATGGTGAAATTCTTCATTATTCCATTCTTTATTATTATGTTGGAATAACTGCTCTATCAAAGTCTGCATACATGTGGTGAAATTCTTCATTATTCCATTTTTATTATTCTCATTGAATATCACATGCGTGCGTATTCACGCATGACACGGTTTCATTATTTATTATTCGTTGGAATAATCATGCATCATGTATCTTCGCATCGCGTACTGGTGAAGTCTTTTGTTATTTCATTCTTTATTATTACATTTGAATATCCTGTCTGTCGTTCGCATAACTTTGTTCCATTATTTATTATTACATTGGAATAATCATGCGTGCGATCTATCGCATGCGTGGTGAATTCTTCGTTTATTCCATTCTTTATTATTACATTGGAATAACTCCGTCTATGTTGATTACCACATGCATGGTGAATGACATCATTCGTATTCATTTCTTATTAAATGGTGGAAATGATGCATTTACGTGGATTACTGCATGGCGGTGAAAATCCATTTGCGCTTTATATATTACGTTATATTCGGTTGGTTAAAGCTTTGACTTATACTCCACGAAATTAGTAGAATATCTTTGATATTTCGCTTCTTCCAAAGATATCTTTTCATGGAAATATTCTTCGAGCATTCTTGAATTTTACTCTGAAAGCGAGATCATGTTGACAATTTGGACTTTATTGAATCTGGATAAATTAACTCTTGAACTTGTTTTATTGGATTCTTATATCATTGTTCGTCATCCTCATGCTTATATTATGTTAAAAGTCATCGCGTGGCTGTTGTGCGTAGATGGACTTGGTATGATTATGACCGAGGATTATTAGGTATAATCATAATCGTAAATGTTACAAATGATCGATAAAAGTACTCATCGTTGGCAGTAGTGCATTGATGGAAAGTTGTTGACATAATCAATACCAATGATGAATACAGGAATATTCTTGTCCCGTGAGTGCGTGGATAATTTGTGGTTGTGATCTTAATGAATATCCTCGGTCGTAGTCACGGGGATGATGTGGATTATTTATTAAAATTGAGTCTCAACGATAAAAGTGATGAAAAACCTTTTCAATTATAAAAGATAGTAGATTTTATTCTCTACTTGACTCTTTTAATGGATTACTTGTTTACCGCAGCTTAAACTTGATGTTTGTTATATTTTATCGGTTTAACATTGTTGAAGACTAATGATAATTTATTCTACATTATCTTAGTCAATAATATTTCTTCTTGAGCTTTAGTTGAGCTCACCCTTTTCTTTCATTGTTTCTTGAAATGAGAACGTAGCGAGGACTTAGTCCAGGGGAGCGGAGTAGCCAGTCGAGATGATAGTATTAGTAGTCCTCACTTATTCTGCTAAATAGTGTGACAATAAATGTAATGAGAACTCCTTTGAGTGTGGATATTGTCTAGATGAAAATATTCTTATTAAAATTCTCAATTTATGTTTTGTCGTATTTTACACGACAGCTGTATTATTAAGTTGTATTTGAATTTTGTACCATGTATATGACGACTCAGAATAGATGATGTATATCTATTTTGGGGGCGTCACAAACACAACAAGCATCCATCTTCGAAATCCCAAACTAGATCCAAGCAACCCCACGATCCAATCACAAACTATAAAAAAAACCCTACTCACAGAAGACAAAAAAGAGTCAACTTACAGCCACCGAACTAATTTTCTGGATTTACAATCTAATCGAGCTGCATGTATGCTACTGAATCAATTTGAGTTTTAGTAGCTTGTTCCAATTCGAGAAGAAGAAGATATGGAAAAGACTTAAACACCCCTCCAAATCCGTCGATCATTTTTGACCGATTAACTGAAGAAAGTGTGTCTTTTGTTAAGTATATCTTAAGTTTGAGTTGTACTTAGATATAAAATTACTTAAACGGATATTAGTTCATTTTTCAGTGATTTGGATTAATTCTTGTCATGTGAATAATGTTAATAAACACGAGTCGACAGTTATTGATAAGTTGAATTGTTTGTTAACATTAGTGTTATAACGTAGGACAATGAATATATATATATATATATATATATATATATATATATATATATATATAGGACGAATTTAAAATACACTTTTTAAATAGTAAGTTTTTTTATTAAAATTATATCGTTTTAGAGATTTTCTTTAAAAACAAATGGGGCCGCAGATGATATTTTTATAAATAAAAAGAAAGCAAGTGGGACTATTCTATTTTAATATTATTTTATATTTTAAAAGAATCTTCAAAACGATATAGTTTTAATAAAAAAATGATATTTAATAAAAATACTTTAAATCCGTTATATATATATATATATATATATATATATATATATATATATAGGGGTAGGGTCTTATATGTGAAAGGGGCAACCCTCTAACTCTCAAGTCCTTTCGAGGTCCAATAATATGGGTCACTATCGACCATTTGGACTGTTTTGCCTTTACTTTTATGTCAACAATTCTACCAGCCTTCAACGACTTATAAGTTGTTCAAATCAATATGTAACTTAATTTTTATTATTGAGGTGTTTGAGGTGATTTATTTGTTAACTTTATTTTTAATTTATAAGTCATTTTTGGTAAGTAACAAGTTTTGATTTATTAAAAATGATTTAAGTCATTTTAAAATAAGTAAATTTGATCAAATGTAAAGATTGTTTTGTCTTTATTTTAATAATCATTTTAGCCAAATACCTTTTACATTTTATTTAAACTTAATTTATGACTTATAAGTCAAAAGAGTGTCACACTTTATTTATAATTCTCACTTAATATAACTTATAAGTTATTTTAAATTTTAACTTATAAATCATTTTAAAATAAGTCATCCTCGAACAGGCCCTACTACCTCTACTGCTCTACACCACACGTTTATATATACTACTCTCTCTGTTTAATTTTATTTGTAATAATTATTTTTTATAATTAAATTGATCATATTCAAAATTAAAATTTATTTTAAATTTATTATATATAATTACAAAATTATTAACATAAGAAAGTATATTGAATATGCTATCAAAGTCAACTTATTTAATTTTAAAATTTTTAATATATTTATTTAATTATTCATCTTAAAAAAATCAATTAAGACAAATAAAATCAAAAAGACATAATACGGATCCGGTTAGTATGAAGTTATTTTTTTGGTAAGTTAGTCAATTGACCAATAGAATACTGACACATATACAATCTCGTCTGTGTATCAGTATTTTATTAATCAATTGACCAACTTACCCCAAAATAAACTTCATCCACATAATTCATCCACATAATACATATATCCTACTACTTCAATCATTTTCCCAGTATGGAGGAAATTTACGCGGACACATGTATATATACTAGTTATATTTCATTCCACTTACTTATATTTCTTTATACTTGTTATTTTAATTTTATAATTATAGTTTTTATGTTTTGAATATATAATTAAAATTAAATTGTCATGAACATATTAAATGTAGGATAAAATATTTAGTATTTAATTTTTATTTTGTTTGAGTATTTACTATTATTATTTGATCTTTATTAAGTTGTATTACTAATATATTGTTTTCTTTTACTAATTTACTATTCTCCCCATTTCAAAGTTAAAAGGCAAGAGTTGGGGAACAGGTCAATCAATATAGACCAGACCACCATTGACAGACAAAAGAATCGGAACTTACCATGATAAATTAACCAAAGGTGAAAACTTAGAACCTTAATTTTCACCTCTTCCAATGTAAGTATTACCAAGTTGTTATAAGTCGTTTTAAAATTATGCATCAAGTAAATGATAAATATTGACATTTAGACTTGGACAACATATTCTTATATTCTTAGATAAGGCAAGAAATGAAGCCAAGACAGGGAATTAATCATTAAGCAGCAGCTAATTAAGCCATACAATGAGTTAGTTAATGCTTTTGACCAGTTTTCTGTCTAAAATAGCTACTGGTTTTGGTCTGATTTCACCTTCTGTTTGAGGTTTGAGGCAGTTCTGTTTGAATAACTTTCTTGAGCTGAGAAACATGAAATACATTATTTTCATCTCTTCTATTATTTATGTTTTTATGCTTAATTGATTTCGCCTTCATGTTTCGTTATTGAAATACCTTCATTTTATAGTTCTTATGTTATTTTAAATTAATTAAGAGGTTTTGATAAATTATTGTTAAGATATGAGTTTTTCATAATCCATGTTTGCTCAAAGAAGTTTTGATGAGTTATAGTTAATCCTTAAATTTTCATAGTCTATGCTTGCTCACGTTAATTGTAAATTACTAAATTAAAGGGAAGGGAAATCAAAATCATAATTGAGTTATAAAAATAAAAGAGATTGAATTATATGTTATGTTTATTATTTAATGAATTCGGATTCCTAGATTGCTTCCTCATTATTAATTCTCAATCTTTATTTCTAATTCGCCTAAAATAGATATTAAGGAAACATTAAAATTAATCTACCAAAATGCGTGTTGGGTTCGGCCTTGTCTTTGTCAATTCTTGATTCAACATCATGACTTGACAGATACATAATTTTATCACATCAGTGGGCTAAAAATGTGACTGTATGTACGGATATTTTGTGGAAGTGTTTGGGAAATAGGAGTCTGAATACTTGGTAGAGCCTGTGTTGGGAAAGAATTAGCTGGGGTTACAGATATAGTATGATTAATGGTGGGAACAGAGGCAGAGTATGGGTACTAGCTAGCCCATGCTAGATCTTGGAATATGTATGTAATGCAGGGTAACCCAAGGAATAAGGTCTCACCCATGGTTTAGACATAACAGATATGTGTGTAGTAATTGGGGTGTGAATTTGTGAAGCCACATAAGGCCTAGAAGCTGGGTTTAGTGTGAGATTGTGAGAATTGCCGCTAAGGAGTGGGTTAATTAGGAGCAGTCCCAAATTGTATTTGGGGTTTGGAGAAGAAATCTGTGGAGAACTACTGGAAGCAATAGAAGAAAATGAAATAGGGGCGGTTACCTCAGAGTTGGTAGAACATTCCTTTTCCATCCGAGTAAACACAAGTAACACACCTCTGTTAGCTTTTGAGAGACCTCTTCATTCGAAGTTTAGAACTGCAAGCTGTTCACCCATACGCCCTCCCCTTGTAATGTTCACGGTTTTTGTGAAACTGGTTTAACCTTCCCTCTAGTGCTTTAAGATCCTTCTCATGTTTCTTAAGCCTCACTCTAGAGGTGCTTTGATACCACTTTGTTATGATATCAGCACTAGACTTATAAAAACTGGTTGTTCAGCTAAGGAAAATTAATTGCAGAGAAAGAAAAAAGGGAATTTCATAGTTTTTCCATGCAGCGCTCTGTACACGATGATGCTAATACAATCCAATCCCAAGACAACTGTGGCAATGCTAACAACCTCACCAATTAAATTGAACTAAGGCTAAAACAACTGCGTTTTGTTAACATGTCCAAAGTTTGGAAAAAATCCTACCGTTCATGTAGTGCCACGAGACACAGCTAGTTACTTAATATTCCAATAAAGCTATCATTTAGGATGTTGCATACTAGTAACATGAATAAATAACAAGTACCAAAATTCCACTTCCATTGAAAAGAAGCAGAAGAAGAGAAATCCATCAAGGAAAATAGAAATTCGACTTAAAGTAAAAGACAAGTTTGATGAACAGAAGAAACTCGATCAGTTATTGGGGTTTCAACTGACTTATGTGATTTGGCTTCTTATGTGATTTTTTTTCTTATAAAATTATATATAAATATCATTTAGTCACGTGTAGTCACAAATAATGTGTGATAAAGAAAGTAATAATTTTAATTTACAATCGCAATAATATTCCACAATTTATGTATCACTCGGGAGATGTTCACGTTTTATCATTAATCATTGCAAAGATAAATAACAATTTTAGTGCTATGTATCAAAATATAAACAGACAATATTGGTTTGAGAAATCAGAAAAACAAAAGCTCGCACAATACAGTCGGTCAGTACATACAGGATGAGAGCAGATCCTCTGTCCTCATTTTCCTTGTCTCCTTGTGTTTTTTACTTAAATTTTGTCACGTAGCCTTTTATTTAATTTTAGACTTAATTAGTGTTAAGTGAGAGACTAAGTGTCAAAATTTAAGTGTGGAGACACAAAGGGCAGAAAAAAAAATGGAGACATAGGATACGAACAATAAAACTGAACACCCGAACTGAATATTTTTGGGCTTCACCCAATTGGGCCGCGATAACAGAAATGTAGCCCACAACAACCTAGCTCGCCCGTTTGCCTGGTCTAGATATTTGTACAAAAACAAATAAATTCTCTTATTCACTTTATTTGGAAAAAAATAAAAATAAAAAACTTGTAAGTTTTATTTCATCCTGTTACTAAGTTTATAATCGAAAAAAAACTTCTATTTTACATTTAGATTATAATTTATCTATTATATTAATTTTGTTGTCTTTCTAATATTAAGTCTATAATAGGAATCATTTAAGAGTTACTTGTGTTATTTAGTGTTTCGTGACAGAAAAATGTGGTAAAAAAAAGGACCAAATCTTTCGTTCATTTATATTTTGTTCTTTTCATTAAAAGAAAAACTTGGTAACAAAATAATTTAAGTTTTCTGTATTTTTATTTTACTTTCCAAAACTTGAACAAAGGAGCCAGCAGCTTTATAAGAGCCAAACTTGTTCCACCAGAACCTGAATCAGCTTACCAATACGAGTTGGGAGAATTTTGACCACCAACATGTACAAAAATAACTTAAATTAGCAAGATCGTGAAATGGCTTCATTGAATTATTGTTATGTAAAATATTATATTTTAAAATATAGGCTGCAATGTGTAGAATTACATAAATTTGAGAGATCTAAATTGCTTCTCCTTATTGCTGGCAAATATGCAAGCCAAGCATATGAAGCTTTCATGACTAAAATAATATATAATTAATTAACAAACACACTATTTATAACTACAACCCTAATAATTAATAAGAGAAACGAAATTGGGACTAGAATTTGTATAGGGGATACTATGACTAGATTAATTTATCCAAATACAAGTCAATGGATATAGTCAATTAAGTAAAAGGAAAGTGAAAAATAAAAATAGCAGCTTTGATGTGAACGCAGATAAAAAATATATAATAGCATCCAACTCCCCATGTCCGGATCCTTATCCTTAATTAATATATCCAAAGGCATGAAATATAGAAAGTTTTTGGAGGTTACTAAAAAATAATTCATGCACCATTGCTTATATATATATATATATATATATATATATATATATATACTACACTAAAACCCTTCAAATTAACCTAATAACATATTGCTTTAATTCTCTTTCAATGAATTTTCTACTTTGTCTTTTTGTTATTCTTCTTTATCATTGCTGGCAAATATGCAAGACAAGCTTTTGAAGCTTCCTTTGATCAAAATTACTATCCTACGTATGGTAGAGTTATTCACCAATCTTTTGCTTTTCTTGAGACCATACTTGAGTTTAATTCATTCTCTCTTTTATGTTTCTTTAGGGTTTGTATCGGGATTACTCGTAAAATGGATCGATTAGATTTTATTAAAGCAAAGAGAATCTTAGAAAAACACTATTTTATCGATGAAATGCAAAAGATTTTCACCTTCATATGCCACGATCACAGAACTGTAGTTATTTATTATTATTATAATTATAATTAATCTGATAATTATGTTTATAATTAACTACGGTTGCGATCGATAAATATAAAGTGAAATTTTTTTGTATTTCACCGATAAAATAAGTAACTATTAGCTTTTGTTTTATGTAATTTAATCGATCCACCTTACGGTAATCCTGGATGCAAACTTCTAAAGAAACATAAAAAGAGTAATGAATTAAACTCAAAGTGTGATCTAGTAAAAGCAACTTTGTTTCCTTGGTGAATAACTCTACCATACATAAGATAGTAATTTTGATCAAAGGAAGCTTAAAAGTTTGTCTTGCATATTTGCCAAAGAATGATGAAAGAAGAAGAATAAAGATAAAGGCAAAAGTAGAAAATTCATTGAAAGAGAATCAAAGTAATATGTTATTAGGTTAATTTGAAGGGTTTTTAAGTGTAGTCTTTGCCTTATTATATATATATATATATATATATATATATATATATATATATATATATATATATATATATATATATATATATATATATATATATAGAATTTTTCAGAAGATAATTCTAATAAATATTTGCAAATAAAATAATTTTATCAAAACGTCATATTCCCTCCAAAACTACGTGGGTTTGATAAAATTATGCTATTTAAACGCTATATATTTTAGATTATCTTATCTTCTAGTATATATATATATATATATATATATATATATATATATATATATATATATATATATATCAAAAGCTTTCTATATTTCATTCCTTTGGATATATTTATTAAGGATAAGGATCCGAACATGGGGAGCAGGATGCTATCATATATTTAATTTTTATCCGCATTCACATCAAGGCTGTTATTTTTATTTTTTATTTTTTACTTTCCTTTTACTTAATTGACTATATCCAATGACTTGTATTTGGATAAATTGATCTAGTCATATTATCCCCTATACAAATCTTAGTCCCGATTTCGTTTCTCTTATTAATTATTAGGGTTGTAGTTATAAATAGTGTGTTTGTTAATTAATTATATATTATGTTTAGTTATGGAAGCTTCATACGTTTGGCTTGCATATAGTATTAAGGATATGAAAAGAATCCGGACTTGGTGAGCTGGATGTTATTGTATGTTCCTTATCTGGGTTCACACGAGATCTGCTATTTTTCTTTTTCTTTTTCACTTTCCTTTTACTTAATTGATTATATCTAGTGAATTGTATTTGGATTAGATGTAATCCTCTATTCAAACTCTACTCCCAATTTCGTTTCAATTATTAATTATATGGATGTAGTAATTAGTAGTATGTTTGTTAAATTATATTCTCACCATTTCACAGCACAATAAAATGACCTCTATTTGTCTTTCTGCTCACTACCCTTTTCACTCTCTCTTTTTCATTCTTCAAACATTGCTGTAGAGATTGAGAATTTGAGACCTCTATTTCTTTCTCTCTCTCTCTCTCTCATCTGTGTTAATCTTATTCTTCTTCTTCAATAAATAATAAAAAGGAGACATCAAGAAGAAACTGTGAATAATAAACAGCTAAAACACTGATCAGTGGTTAGTGACTGATTAATATTTATCAAAGCCAAAAATGGTGAATCTTTTTCTCAAATTGTTTCTCATATTCTTTATTTTTGTTTTGAGTTTTTTAATATGCGTCCGCTAGTAATTCTAGCGGAGTATTCAATATATTTTTTTGGACTAAAAGTGAGGGCAAATTCGTTTAAAACTTTCATTACTCACGTCCGCTAGAAGTACTAGCGGACGACGTGATTTTCTTTTCAATCCCAGCCATTCATTTTTCTAATAGAAGGTATAGATGTTATATGCCACTTTTTGATCTATAATAAATAGATGCTATTGATCATTCCTATATATATATATATAATTGGACACCCCACATGTACCACAAAGTAGAGAAGAAGTGAAAATATAATCGTGGAAAGCCATATAAAAGAACTTTGGACTTGTTCTGCTGCAAAGCCTGTCATGGAGATGCCATTCATGCATTGGTGTTGGTATTTCAGATTCCCTAATCTTCTAATCAGTGGCCTACCAAAGACATAAAAAGCAAAAGCAACATTCATAGAAAAGAAAAAATTAAAGGTCTTCTATATATCATAGAAAAGCTATACTCCAAAGAAATCAAATTTTATCCATCCCTACTAAGGAAATACAACAATTCAAGTGATATTTGACATCTATAAAAATTAATACCTAAAAAAAGAACTTTAAAAAAGTTTACGTCCTAGGCAAACACATTAATATAACTCTCACTCAAAGAGAGTACTTGATATAGCAATTTAAGAAGAAGAAGAAGAGTTTTGCCCAGACTTAAATAATAGTTTTGTGGTCTTTTTAGGTATCTGATATTCAAGTTAATCCAAATGGGAGAAAAGGCTGGTAGGAAATAACCATAATAAGATATTTCCCACAGTTTCATCGTGTATATATATATATATATATATATATATATATGTTCTTTTTCCTCAGTAATTATTTACATTAGAGGCGTTTTGAGCAATACCTTATGTGGTAGAAGGCTGACATTAGAAGGGTTTATGAATTCAACGGGCGAAGTCCATGGTGAAGTTGGAGGTGTTCGAATTCGTCAAGTCCTCATACGGTAGAGCCTCATCTTGGTGGATGTCTTTCGGGTTGAACTTACGAGTCCTTAGGTAGGAGCTGTGTCCGTCGTGTGGAGTTCGGGGTGGGTCTTGAGTCCTTTGGTAGTGACCCGGACGATGGTGGGATTGTTTGGGCTGTCTGATGGGCCTCTCCTGCGTCTGCAGTCCCGGATCCTAACTATAATTAAACAAGACAACTCAAAGGTAGTGATTGGATTGGATTCTTTGCACTTTTTAAGGAGATTGTGTTGAACCCAAGTTATGGTAACTTCCGTGACTAGGAGTCTAATCCACCTTCGGTGAATGATTAAAAAGGTGGTGACACTTATAAATACAAGGTCGAGGTTCTGATTAACAGTGTAATACATACTTTTGAGCACTAAACACTTAGCCTCCATTGTTAAACCTTGTAGCGGCTGTGCACTTATTCTCACACCGAAGCTATCCCCGGCACAATGCCGCCAAACTTCCGTGTGATCATCGTCATTTGTCTGATTCTAGTAGCGTGGATTACGTGATTGGACGCCAAAGTGAAACTTAAGCGTTAACATTGGCGTTAGAAGGAGGGGCCTAGTCTTAATCAATCACAAATCGACTTTTGGAAAGAGGCTATGGCGGCATGGAGTATCTTTGTTTACGCCACGAAAAAGGCCCAAACACACCGCACCACTCGGTGAGAGGGGTCGGTGAAAGGCAGTTGGGTTCCGAATCCAGGGAGATCGGATGGAACCTACCGGGCTCCCCACGGAGGAGAATCTTCCATGACAACCATCATACCCCCCAACCGGTGATCGATGCGGATGAGAAGGCAGTTCTTGGTTTGGGTCCGTGGGAAGGACCGAGGGGAAAATAGTTGAGATCAAAGGGAGTTCATTATGCTAAAAAAGATGTAATAGAACAAGGACGCCATGCTGGCCCTACGCCTTCAACAGGAAGAACTTCGAAAAAATGTATGGCAAAGGTGGTTGCGGAGAAGCGAGAAGCCACCTCAAAAAGGCGTAGGCATCGGAGCCGATCCCGATCACCTCGACGGGGAGAGGTTGGAAACGAAAGGAGCAGGCATCGCAGTCGGTCACGTGAAGGCCAAAGTAGAATGAGGAGTCGTTCGGCTGAATGAAGATTGGACCATCCGGGCAGATCGGGACATAGGAGGAGGGACACGACCCCTGAACACGGGAGGATGGACCCGATCGTCCCTCATGGGAGGAGTCCGACCCCCCTACCCTGAAGGGTGGTTGAATGGAGAAGTTCTTGCTCTGCTAAAAATGCATTGAGGACACCTTCGGCTTGGTTAGGGTCACCTTTCTCGCCCGAAATCAACAGCGTAACAGCCGATCCCAGAAAGAAGATGCCCCCGATGGAGACCTATGATGGGCTGGGGGATCCATATGACCATTCGGACGGGTATAGCGGAGTTGATGACATCTACGGCCCATTCAAGCATGACGAATGTCACATGTTCGCAACCACTCTGAAGAAGAGCACCAGGGAATGGATGGTGACCTTGGCTGTGGGATCAATTAATTCATGGAATGATCTTCGGGAGAAATTCCACGCTCGATTCGGGAGCAACAAGAGGCGGGGGAAAATCACAAGATCCACTTATGCGGTAGGGCAATCGGATGAAAGCTTAGGACGATGCGTCAAAAGGTTCCGAGAAATTTGTGTAGAATTGATGGCGAGTTAAACTCCCCATGATACAGGATTTTCACTACTAGTCTAGATATCGGGAAGTCAAAGAAGTTGATGAAGGATTTAGTGATCAAACGTCCGGCTGACTTGACAGAAGCCTTCCACCGAGCCGAAGGTCATATAGCAATTGAAGAGGCAATGGGGAACTTCAAACCACACTCTTAATCTTATGAGAAGTCCAAGGATCGAGATAAGCAGAGTTATCAGAAGTCGGATAATCAGGGGAGGTCGGATTATTACAGTAAGAAAAACTACAATGGGGGAGGGTGGGCGGCGCGGCGGCCACTTTCCCAAAACAAGAATGTCAACAAAGTCTACAATGCACTCAACACCGATGGTCGCGAAGATATTGGAGGAGATCTGTGACAAGCCATTTTGAACCATGCCAAAGCGATCCTAAAAGCGGGAAGAGGGGTCGAGACAAATATTATGCATATCATCGTGTGTCGGGGCACACGGCGGAAGAATCTGACAACTTTGAAAGATCCGATAGAGAAAAAGCGTTTGGAATGGGAAGCTAGTGCGGTGTATGTGGTGGGTCGAGAAGGTTGGAAGCCCCAATGGAGGAGAAACAGAGGAACCGACTGGGAAGCACGCCACAACCGCACCCACAAGCAGGGGTTATTGATGTGATATCGGTGGCGTTTGGTAGGGCGTGTAACCGGCGAGGAAGAGGAAGCCCGGGCATCTCGAGGCCGTGTTGTCAGTAGCTGGCTCATCGCCCAAAAAGGATAAGGGATACTCAGGAGTATCCATCTTTTTCTCGGATGAAGACTATCCTGCCGACCATATTGAACCACATGATGGGGTCTTTGGTAATAATTATCTGAGTCGGACCCATGAGACATGAAAAGGATGATGATCGATAACGGGTCCTCGGTTGATATACTATACACGCATGCCTATCAGAGGATGGATCTGGAAGTAAAGAAGATGAAATTGGGAGGAGAGGGTCCGTTATACTGGTTTGATGGCGACGGTGCATGTATCGTGCACGATAGAGATACTGGGTCGAGTTTAAGATGACCTCGCCAAATGGCGAAATAATGGTAAAAATTTTTGTAGTACAAGTGGATTCGGCCTACAACACCATCTTGGGGAGGCCGACATTAGCAGCATTGCAAGCAGTGACATATATACCTCACTTCAAAATCAAGTTTCCAACACCGAACGGGATAGGGGAGGTAAAAGGGGATCTGGACATTGCCCGAAGGTGTTATCGGAATACTTTGATTTCCTCAGGGGTTGGGATCGATGTGAAATGAACAATGGCCATCCAGGATAGAGCCATTCACCGGCGATCTTGGCCGAATAACTTCACGCAGAAGAAGAGAAAAGGCGTGGAGGCGATACTTGGGAATCGGTAAAAATTGATCAAAATTGGGGCAAGATTAACAGAACCGCTGCGAACGGGTCTGGTGGATTTGCTTCAAGTTTATGCCGATATCTTCGCATGTGAACCTAGCGACATGCCAGGGGTAAGCGAATCGGTTGTATTTGCGTAGGTTGCATCTGAACTCAAGAAGAAACCAAAGGATCTGAAAAGAATGGTCTTCGCCCCGGAAAGGCAGAGGATCATAGATGAAGAAATTACTAAACTGTTGGAGGCGGGATTCATCTTCGAGATCGACTATCCCGAATGGCTGGCGAATGTGGTTTTAGTTCAGAAGCAAAATGGGAAGTGGAGGTTGTGCATCGACTACACGGATCTGAATAAGGCATGCCCAAAATATTTCTACCCTCTACCTAACATAGACCAGCTGATTGATGCCACTTCGGGGTATGGGATGTTAAGTTTCATGGACGCTTTCTCGGGATACCACCAAATTTCGATGTGCAAGGATGACATCCCGAAGACAAGCTTCATCACTCATCCAGATATATATGCGTATCGAAGATGACATTGATTCTTTGAATGCATGGGCACTTCTTACCAACGGATGATGAATTTTGTATTGAAGCATGGTAGAAGTATGGAAGTGTCGTGGGCGACATGATCGTAAAAAGCATGTCGATCCGGGGATCATTGGAAGACCTAGAAGCTGCTTCAAGAGCGGTAAGGAAGCCTGGCGAGGCTGAAGCCAGGCCAAATGTAACTACAGTTTGGGCTCAGGAAAATTTTTGGGATACTTGGTCAACAAAAGGGAATCGAAGCCAACCTAGAGAAGATTTCGTGATCTTGAACATGAAATCTCCAAAGACATTCAAAGATGTACACGAGTTGTGGGTAGGATAAATGCCCTTGGAGATTAATGTCAAAGTCGGTAGAAAGATGTTTACCCTTTTGACACCCTCGGTAGAAGAGCGAGAAAAGTTTTTAGTGGACGTCGAGTCTGAAGACGCTGCGTTACGAGGGATCAAAGCATATCTGTCTTCGGCACCATTGTTGATGAAACCAATCCCTTCAGAACCCCTATATTTATACTTAGTTGCGAGCCCGATGGCGGTAGAAGCGACCTTGATGCGTGACAGGAGAAAAGCAATTCCGATTGTACTACGTCGACCACGTGCTTGGGACGCGAGATCGATACTGAACTGGAAAAGTTTGCCTATGCCTTAATAATTTCCAGCAGGAAGCTCAAACACTATTTCTAGGGTCGGCTAATAGTGGTGTATACAGATCAGCCGTTGAAGAAGACTTTGCATAAGTCAGAGGTATCAGGTCGGTTGGCAGCATGGGCGATGGAACTAACACAGTTTTTTATAGAATATCATCCCTGAACGGCAATCAAAGGGCAGGCCTTAGCAGATTCCGTGGTAGAGTGTTCTTTTACGGAGTCAGATGTGAGCACAGTGGCCGAAACTCAACAAAGGCCGACCTCGTGGACGTTGTATGTGGATGGATCATCGACTTCAGACATCAGTGGAGCAGGAGTCATTCTGACAAGTCCCAAAGGGATCAAAGTCCAAAGCGATCAATTTCGATTTAAGGCCACAAACAATGAAAGCGGTATGAAAGCCATCCTAGCGAGAATCTGATTGGCGGGAGCTTGGAAATACTGAAGTTGGTCATCTCTGTTGATTCACAACCGGTGGTCAAGTAGTTGTCGGGTGAGTATATGGGCTCGGGGGCAAGAATGTCAAAGTGTCTAGCCCAAGTAAAGGATAAGCTTGTATATTTCGCATCGCCTTACGATTGTTGGGGGTGGATCGGTTGAGATAACATAATAGCAGATGCCTAGCGAGATTGGCAACCACCGAAGCAAGTTCCTTCAACGGATCGGTATACCTGGAGGTTCTAGAATGGCCCAATGTTCCAAAGACAGAAGTGCTACTTGGCAGATGGGGCTCTCCCTTCGGACCGAATCCTTGCAAGACAGATCAAACACCGAAGTTCAAACTTCGTCCTCATTGATGGGGATCTCTATCGAAGGGCTTTTAGCTCTCCACTGCTCAAATGCTTAACTCCATCAGAGGCATATTACACTCTTCGGGAGGTACATGAAGGGATCTGTGGGGATCATATGGGAGAAAAAGTCAACGCACATAAGATTTTGAAGCAAGGGTATTCTTGGCCGACTATCTACTCTACCTGAGGCCGAGGAATTCGATGGAGAAGATGTCCCAGTGTCGGTTTGAGCAGAACCATCCCACATCAACCTCCCGAAGAGTTGTATTCCGTCTTATCCCCGATTCCCTTTCTTTGTTTGGGGAATCGACATCCTGAGAGCCTCTGCCAAGAAACTGAGGGACAAGTTAGCTTTGTGATCGTGGCTATCGACTATGTAATGAAATGGGTGAAGCAATGCCGCTGCGGAAGATCACCGAACAAGAATGCCTAAAATTTTTCAAAGAAGGAGTGGTTTATCGTTTTGGCATACTGATGGCAGTGGTCTCGGATAACGGCAGATAGTTTGTGGGGTCTAAGTTCGAAGGCTTTTTGAAAGAGTTGGGAATTCAGCATCGCAGGACTTCAGTCGCCCATCCTCAGTCGAATGGTCAAGTAGAAGTGACCAACCGAACCCTACTTAACGGGATCAAAAGAAGGTTGGATGAATTAAAGGGTCGGTGGCCCGAAGAGCTGCTGTCTGTTTTGTGAGCATATCAGACTACTCCGAGGATGACAACTGCGGACTCTCCCTTCTGATTGGCATATGGGACCGATGCACTCATACCAGTTGAGATCGAATCCCCCACTCTTAGGGTTAGTCAGTACAAAGAGCAATACAATGATGACGGTTTAAAAACAAATCTGGATCTGCTAGAAGAGGTTCGGGACTCTGCTATGTTGAGGTTGGCTGTCTATCAGCAGAGAACAGCCTGACACTACAATCAAAAGGTGAAGCCAGGGAGGTTTCGCGATGGCGATTTGGTCCTCCCGGAGTCGAAGGCATCAACCCCCGAACAAACGGCAAGCTAATGCCTAACCTGGGAGGGACCTTATGAGGTGGTGGAGGTCTTGAAGCCGTGTCATACTGTCTAAATCTTGAGCCATGGATGGTTCTAAGTAAAGAATACGTGACATCTTTGGAAGACTTAGAAAATTTTACGATAATAGTTATGTCATTCTTTTCTTTATCCATGTAACCTTTCAATCTTAAATGAAATAAATGAAAGTTTTCTTTGGAGATGCTTAACTTCATCTATATTCGTATACTCCAACGGATAAACTTCGAACTCAATCCAATTAGAAAGATCAGAAAGACACCACTGATCGAGATAAGTTAGGAGTATAATTGATCGAGAAAACTCTAAATTTTTTAAATTAGACAAACTTCAAGCACAATCCGATCAAAAGGTTCGGGAAGACATAAACCGATCAAAATTAGTCACGAGTATAACTGATAACAAAAATTTATAAGCAAAAGTGTTCTATTCTTACTTGGGAATTTTTATAAAACCCGATCGCTTTGATTCGGGCGAAGTACAAAAAAAAAAAATTTTACAAGTCCTAACAATATTTATTCAAGAGGAGGGTTATCTTCGGCTTCGGATTTTTCATCAGAGGAATCGAGGATGGAGGCATCGAGCCCAGCAGCAGTCAATTTGGCCCGAGCCTTTTCACGATAATCTTCGTACCCATCACCGAACTGGGTCATGACCTTCTCGTTCAAGGCCTCAAACTCTTCATATTCAGCAACCGCTTGCTGCTGGGCCTCGACAATCTTCTCTGGAAACGAGTTGACTTCAGCAGTTAAACTGGTGTTCTCCCGCATGACCTGCATCATCTTAGTCATCATTTCTGAAAATTTCTCTTACAGGGCATCAACAGCCTTTTCCCGATCCTTGACATCCTCGATCAGATGATCCCTCTCCTCTAGAAGTAATGCATACTTCTTCTCGAGTTCTCCCACACGACGTTCGGCTTAGCTCGCCTTGTTATGGGTTTCAACGTGGAGATCCCGTTCTTTCTTGGTCTCTGCGCTGGACCCTAACCTCGACTTGACATTTTGTACATCCATCCTCAGTTGAATTTCTTTTTTCCTGGTTCGGGCAAGAGGAGGGATGGCTCGAGCGAGTATTGTGTTATCCTGCAACAGATATATACATCAGTTATCGAAACAAAAACATAAGTTCATAAGACTAAGATGAATAATTGCATGATTACACAGCACTGAAGTAGCGCGACGTAGGACAAGCTAGTACTCTTCTCAAGAAGAAACCCTTGAATCGCTCGTCATCACCTGGCAGTTTGAAGTAATCGAAGAGGATGAACGGGAACACTTCCGAAGGGCCTTTTGGCCAACAAGTGGTTGGCGAACCGTGGGAAGAGCTCGGTCCGGATGAAGGGGTGGCGGTGATGTTGGGGTCGTGAACCACGACTTGTTGTTCAGTTGTTGTGGTGCGAGGGTCTTGGTGAGCCGTGGTTTTTGGATCGGGCTCAAAGGAACCTCTGAGTGCCCTCCTAATCCTCGATCACCTTCGGCATGAGTAGGAGGAGGTGGGATCGGCTTGGGTATGACAAATTGTAGAGGCCTTGGCGAGGTTTTTTTTGCGAAGGTTGGGAAGGTCTTTTGGTCTTCTTCAGTAGAGCAGCCTTTTCGGCACGACTCATCTTCAGAGCAACTTTCTTTGTTGTAGGGGTGGTTCAAGCGTTGAACCCACCGAGAGCTCGTGATCGAGATAGTCTCTTCATCGGGAGAATCGTGAGTTCATGGTGGATGGATTGGTCCAATGAGTGAGCAAGAGGTTTCAGGGATTCGACGACGCCATCGGGCTTGAAAATTTTCACTGCACAGAAGAGAATGGGTTCAGGCATAAAATATCAGAAAAAAAGGAGAAGTCAAGAGGAGAGATACTTACAGCCATGTTTGTATAACCAAGCTTCATTGGACAGGGCGGTCAGATTCCATTCGATTTTGCTCCACTTCTTGTAAAATAATTTGAAGGCATCGTGTGACACCCCCAAAATAGGTATACATCACCCATTCTGAGTTGTCAATACACGGTACAGAAATAACTACAACTTTATTATTACAACAGTAAAACTGTGAGTTTAAATACAGATATTGCCATCTAAACAATATCCACATACAAATAAATCCTCATCATAATTATTGATACATTATTTTACAAAAATGGTGAGGACTACTAAACAACTCTCTAAAACCATCATTCCATACCCCGACTCGTACTCGCTACATTCTCGCCTCTTGAGAAGAAAAATGGAACAAAAAGGAAAAGGGTGAGCTCAACTAGCCCGAGAAAGAATATTATGACTAAGATAATATACAACAAATTATCGTTAGTCCTCAACAGGAAAAATTTAATAGAATACAATAGACAACAAGTTTTAAATCAATACTGCAATGAAAATATTAATTCATAGAAGAAGTTACGTAGAGGATGAAATCTACTAATATCTATGAATTTAACAGATCCATCATCAATAATATTTTATCCTCAGACATCAATCAATATATATCTCGAATCATATATTCATCCTTGCACTTTCTGAGCAAGGACATTCACCGATTAATCATGTTCATCTAAACACTGCTCATCTTTGACTCTGGGCCAAAGATATTCATCGAAATCATTCATCTTTGCACTACGGGCCAAAGATATTCCATAATATCATCATTTAAGACCGAGGATGATGAAAAATATTTTTAAAAAACGAATCCAAAGAATCAAAATGACAAGGATTAAGGATTAAGGATTAGTACTTTTGTTTTATCCACGTCCAAAAATACCTCAAAAATAATCATAGTGGTGTAAAATTAAAGAATGATCAAAACATGGATACAATCAAAGCTAGTATCCGGAATAGATATTTTGAACGAAAAGAAAATTTTTATTTTTAGATGAATAGTTAAAATTGATTCGTGAATAATACTGCTATCGTGAATAAGTAACTCCTACACTAAAAGTTTCAAATTTGATTAAAAAGTTCAGATCAATACTTAGGCATAATGATATTAGAATAAATAATATCATTTTAAAAAAAATATCCTTACTCCTCGGAAAAGACAATTACTTAACTTGAATACTCGGATATAAAATTTATAACTTGAACTTTCACCGTATAGCAATACTCAAAGTATACTCAAAATACTCACAAGAATATGCTCGATAATATAGAAAGAAACTTCAATTTACGGTGTGATTTTCAATTCTAACCTAAGACTATTTATAGAAATTGCTTTAGAACACCAAAGCGTAAAATTTAATATAATAATATATTTATAAAAATTTTCTATGCCATCCTTTAGAATCAAAAATCAACCACCTAGCATGTGATTAATGAGGCTCACAACATATAAAAAAACGTTTTGTTATTTTAAACAATTAAAACTTCCAAAATCAATTATTTGAACTCAAAACTCAATAATTCACAATAAATAGCCCTTTTATCGGAAAATTCGAATCTACTAAGTTTTATAGGAAATTCAATTCTCTACAACTTTGCGGAAGAAAGTTTTTCAAATTCCAAATGTAAATTGATCGAAATCCACAAATAAGCGATTTTACACGTATATAATCAAATTTCATCAATAAATGGGGTCCAATTTACATGTTTAACATGTTTTAAACATTTATTGCAACAAAAATACTCTTCCTCCTCAGTATACTCATATATCCCACATTCGTTGTAAAAATACCATTATTATATTATTAAAATATAATATATATATATATATATATATATATATTTAAATGAATTATTTTATCGGAAAAAGATAAAATTTCAATTTTCAACAATTGTCACATTAAAATTTTTCCATCTATATCCACATAAAATCAATATTTTCCTCATCATATGAATCAATAATTAATTATTCACAAATAATATTATGTAATCACAATATCGATGACCAGTGCGCCTCTGTGAAAGAGGGGCTTTCCAATAAGAATTTCTCCTTATCATGCATAAATTAGGTGACCAAACCTCTCCTTAGATGAACTTTCTAGACATTGCCAATAATGTTATCTAATAATATTATTCGAGATAATATGAATTATTGCTTCGATAATAAAAAATCTTGTGTAATGACAATTATTGAAACAACAAACAATATAAAATATCAACACAACAATTATTGAACCAATAAAATCTTCGAATAAATGATTATCAGAACCATTATTGAGTAGTGCCTTCTTTACGTAAGAGTCAATAATTGGTGCAATCACGCAAGTCTTCTTGTGCAATAGCGTATCTTGTGTTTTAACCACCGGGTATTCCAACAATGTAAACCTGTAATAATTACGCCGATTATTTTTAAACAACTTATATTTGTCATTTTCTTCCTCGAATCGCTTTTTAGTTATGGGGCCCACACATTGCATTTAATATCGCGAATATTCCACAGCGATTTAATATTCCACGACCAAATGAATATTTCCGACAACAATGAATATTTTATAACCACTTGCTTATTTTGAAATATTTATATTTTACCCATAACTATCCACATTAATCACATCAACCCTTACTATTTCAAAATAATAATTAGAGGAAATTAAATTTCATTTATTAATTATTTGGGGTCTTACACATCGGCCCGATCCTTCAAAAACTTGGACACTTTGGCTATGGGATCCTCAGGATGGGCCCATTGAGGAAGTAGACGGAGGTCGGTTCCCCGAGTAAAGAACCACTTGTCATGCCAACCATTTTTGCTTGAAGGGTTTTGGCAGAACTAGTTCGGGAGGCCCTCTTGTTTAATTAGTGCTTTAGGCGAGTTCTTTCGACCCGATTCACGGTGAAGAGGCAAAAAAAAGAAGTCGAGACCAGGCTTGATCCCGAGCCCCAGCACGCTGCAAAGATGAAAGCGATTAGGTGGATGTACTGAGTTCGAGCACAGTTGTGAACAAGAACGATTCCCGCTAAAGAGAGGAAGGAAGAGATGAATTCATGAAGTGGGAATCGAACCCCATATTTCAGAAGATATAGGAGGACGGCCACCCATTCACCTTCGGGCCTCCAAAACATCTTCTCATCGGGTTTTGGGGCCCGGAGCTTGTATTCTTGTGGAATATTGAAAAGGCTTCGGATGTCAGAAATTTGAGAGGATGTAATGGAAGATAGGGTATTGATATGGGAGAAATCTGTCTAGGAGTGATAGGCGTTGCGGATTTTAGCTTTGGCACTGATGGGGGTAGGGAGTACCGAGGAGGAAGGGTTGTCGGAAAGAGCAACAGACAATTCAATCGGGATTAGATCGCCGGTGGTGACAGAGGGAGGAACTGGCTCAGTTGCCGGAGGAGTACTAGAATCAGCCATTTGATGTTGAGATTTGAGGGAATGAAACACAAAGGTGTGCTTTTGCGATGAAAACGAGTGAAAATGAAGTTCAAAAACACTTACAGAGTAGATGAAACTGGTGAGGTTTGGGGAAGAAATGAGCTTGCCGGAAATCGTCCTTGCCGGAAAATTTTGGTAGAGGTTTTGAATTGAAAAATTTGGGAAAAGTGATAGTGATTGATGGAGGGGGGTTTTTATAGGTGTTTCCACACGATACCCAAGGGCGGATATTAAATGCTCAAGGTGGGACCGAGCATGGAAAGGCGTGCAGCGTTTCGAGAAATGAGGACGGACCATTTGGCTTTCCCAGATAACTCATCATTAGTTGTCGTGACAGTTCAGATATCCGACCTTTCAAGTCTCCGATTATAAATATATTATAATCAGAGACTGGGGGGCAATGTTCGGGAGCATTTTGCCGACCTTCGTGTGGGCCGAAGGCCTGACATTAGAAGGGGTTTACGAATCCACTGGGTCGAAGCCCATGGTGAAGTTGGAGGTGTTCGGGTCGGCGTCTGAGTCCTTCTAGGCCGGAGCCTCATCTTGGTGGATGTCTTTCGGGTTCGGCTTCTGAGTCCTTAGGGCCGAAACCGTGTCCCGTTGTGTGGAGTTCGGGGTCGGGTCTTCGAGTCCTTTGGGCCGTGACCCAGACTTGATGGTGGTATTGTTTGGGCCTGCACAGTGGGTTCTCCTGCGTGCAGAGTTCGGGATCCTAACTATAATTAAACAAGGCAACTCCAAAGGTAGTGATTGGATTGATTCACTCTGCACTTTTAAGAGATTGTGTTGGACCCAAGTTATGGTAACTACCATGACTAGGAGTCCTAATCCGACTCGGAGAAGGATTCTAAAGGTGGTGACACTATAAATACATGGCCTATATATATATATATAATTGGACACCCCACATGTACCACAAAGTAGAAGAAGTGAAAATATAATCGTGGAAAGCCATAAAAAGAACTTTGGACTTGTTACCACTGCAAAGCTGTCGCTGGAGATGCCATTCATGCATTGGTGTTGGTATTTCAGATTCCCTAATCTTCTAATCGGTGGCCTACCAAAGACATAAAAGCAAAAGCAACATTCATAGAAAAGAAAAAAATTAAAGGTCTTATATATCATGAAAAGCTATACTCCAAAGAAATCAAATTTTATCCATCCCTACTAAGGAAATACAACAATTCAAGTGATATTTGACATCTATAAAATTAATACCTAAAAAAGAACTTTAAAAAGTTTACGTCTAAGTAAACACATTAATATAACTCTCACCAAAGAGAGTACTTGATATAGCAATTTAAGAAGAAGAAGAAGAGTTTTGCCCAGACTTAAATAATAGTTTTGTGGTCTTTTTAGGTATCGATATTCAAGTTAATCCAAATGGGAGAAAAGGCTGGTAGGAAATAACCATAATAAGATATTTCCCACAGTTTCATCGTGTATATATATATATATATATATATATATGTTCTTTTTCCAGTAATTATTTACGTTCGAGAGCTGCTTTTGTTGACCTTTCGTGGTGGGTAGAAGGCTGACATTAGAAGGGGTTTATGAATTCACTGGGCCGAAGTCCATGGTGAAGTTGGAGGTGTTCGGGCGGCGTCCAGGAGTCCTTCGGGGCCGAGCCTCATCTTGGTGGATGTCTTTCGGGTTCGGCTTCTGAGTCCTTAGGTATAAACCGTGTCCCGTCAATGTGGAGTTCGGTCGGGTCTTGAGTCCTTTGGGCGCGTGACCTGCACTTGATGGTGGTATTGTTTGGGCTGCAAGACAGTGGGCTCTCCTGCGTCGCAGTCCCGGATCCTAACTATAATTAAACAAGGCAACTCAAAGGTAGTGATTGGATTGGATTCCACTCAGACTTTTTAAGAGATTGTGTTGGACCCAAGTTATAGTAACTACCATGACTAGGAGTCCTAATCCGACTCGGAGAAGGATTCTAAAGGTGGTGACACTATAAATACATGGCCAATGTTACAATTAACAGGTAATACCTCTACTTTTGAGCACTAAACACTTAGGGGGTGTTTGATAAAAATTGAATGAATCTGAATCTGAATGACCTAAATCTGAATCTGAATCTGAATTTGAATGAAAAAAGTTGTTTGATAATTGACATGTCTGAAACATCTGAATGACAAAACTTTATTATTTTACCTTTCTAAAAAAATTCAAAATTGTTGTAAGTTTATTTAATATTACTTAATATAATAGTTAATATTTTTTATTTTTTTTTTACTTCATTCACCGCTTTCATTCAACCATTCAAATTTCGAAAAATCGACTTAGCCATTCAAATTTCGTCCATCTTACCGATTCAATGATCTTCAGACCAAAACAACGCACTTATCGATTCAAATGATTCAGATTCAAATTATTCGATTTCTAAACAAACAACCCCTTAGCCTCCATTGTTAAACCTTGTAACGCTGCATTTTAGGGGAAATTTGATTGATAAAACCGAATGAATCTGAATATGAATCTGAATCTGAATGAGCTGAATCTGAATCTGAATGAAAAAAACTGTTTGATAATTGATATGTCCGAAACATCTGAATAACAATTTTTTACTATTTTACCCCTTAGTTCAAATATAAAATTTTATCTGAACATATTAAAAAAATTAAATATAATATTTATTGATGAAAAAATAAATACGAAGAATGAAAAGCAAAAACCTTTGCAAATCTATTAAAAGTCGTAGTCTTTTTGTCATTATAATTAAAAATAAAATTTTACTTGGAAGGGTGAGGCTCAGATCATCTTGTTATGCATGATCGTGACAGAAGTGAAGATCTGCTTACGGTCATTAATAACAACAACAATTGCATCCGAAAAAATGACCGAATCTACAAGATTACTTATCCATAAACGTCTACAAGATCGATTACCCCCACCCCTCTTCCCCATGCGCGAATAAGCAATTCACTTGCAATTTTCGCAAAATGTATTGAAAATTTTCCCCAAAGCTAGTCTTAGCTATGCTTTCTCAAATTTAGCGTTTACTTATACTTTTAATTGAAAAAAAATCATTTTGCAAATATTTTCTTTGTGGTGATTGATTTACGATGTTTTCTCGAGATCGGATGGTCAAGGAGAAATCAATCTCGGTATGTGAAGTTGACCAAAAAGATCAAGCGATTTGGAGAGACATTCGTCTGGAGAGCTCAATCACCAATCGATGTTCCTCGATTGGAGAGAAATCATGGCTATTTAGGTAAAAAATATTATTCGAGATATGTTCAAATTGATTCAAATTAACTTTTCTTCAAAGAATCGCTTCGAGATCCATTAAGCTTCTATTCAGATTTCAAAACTTGTAAACAAACAAATTTTTAATGGTCGATTCACTCGATTCTTGGTTCATTCAAATCTATTCAATTCAAAACAAACACACCCTTATTCTCACACGTCAAGCTTCCGTGTGATCTGTTATTGTGCAGGTACTAGCGTGTGGATTTTATGATTGGACGCGCCGACGAAATTT
This sequence comes from Panax ginseng, assembly GCA_020205605.1. NCBI lineage: Eukaryota > Viridiplantae > Streptophyta > Magnoliopsida > Apiales > Araliaceae > Panax > Panax ginseng. Next base: position 15,090,202 of record CM035131.1, on the reverse strand, counting down.
GGCGTTAACAATTTTCACACAATAAAATCTACAATAATCTATCATATATAAGACCAAATAATAAAAATGGAAAAGTATCACAAAAGAATATCAATTATATTTCAAGTATAAATGTAGTGGCAGAAATGATAACAAATAATATTCAAATAAAAGAGTACAAATAATCCGTACTTCCTCGTGGTAATTAAATTAGTATAAATAATCTTAACTCATCCTTATTTTTGCAAACAAAATAGCAGTGATGTCTATCCATTTGACAAAAGTATAAATTATTGACACCGGCAAAAGTGCAAAATGCTTATCATGAAGTTGGCTAAGCAAGAACACATATTATTAGCCTCGCTTTCTGCTTCAAAACAATAGGCATCACTGTTATTGTTTATACATATCAATCAATATGGATAAGTAAAATAATTAAGTTCCCGGTCCATAGTAGCAGACACAAGCACACACATAAGCACATTATGTATGGTTTACATACAGCTTTTATCATGAAACGAATAACTTCATATTTTTCTAATTAGATTTGTTTCATACAAGCTGACACACATTTAATATTTCAAGTCCATTCCCTAGAGAAGTTTTTCAAAATAGAAAAGCATTTTGTAAAGAATCCAAACCCTACTTAAGGATTTCCTTACATATTTCATATTCCTCCAACAAGTTTAGAAAGATTTGTATTCTCCCAAAGTGAAGCATAATATCAACTCCCTTTAACATGAATACATCATTAAGTTTGAGTGATTGCATAAAAATATGAACAAGTGTCATTGAAACAAAGGCAATAAAAAGTTAAGCACTCCACTATTTGCAGTAGTGGACAAAATGGAAAAAAAAAACTGTTCAAGGAATAACTTTAAGGTCGCTAAATTTGTTCCCATATTTGGGACGAAGTTTGTCGGTTTCACTTATTATTCATTCGAATAAATTATTTAAAAATGTCATATTTATATGTAAAAATATCAATTTTCATAAATAGTTAAATAAATAATAACATTGCCACTCTATTAATTAAAAAAAACATGAAAAAATTGCCATATAAGCTTGACACTAAAATGGTAAGCTTCAAACATGGTATGTTTCCCTAATAAATATTGGGATATGAAAGGGTGAGGAAGAGACGATGACACTGATACTGAGTAAAGAATGGTTTGGTATAGTACTAAAAATAGGTGGAGAAGCCACTTATAATACTGGTTGCAAACATGTGGGATACAAATTTGATTGATGGGTTAAGTAGTGCTAAAATGCTTTGCTTTTTGGTTATCATTATTTTGTTTTGTTAAGCACTACTAGTAGTTAATACAAGTTCCTATAAACGTGTCAGCATACAGTATAAGGTAAAAACAAGTGATGATGGGAAACAGTTGTCAGCATGTCCAAAAGGTTGACTTTCTTATGACTGTCAGCCACTATCACACATTGATTTTTGGGAGTCTTTGGACTTAGCCTGGACCACTATTTTGACAATGACTAAAGCTACTTCCCTCTCTCAGCAATTTAGTGGTGTTGTGTCATACGAGCATGGAGAGTATAATAATAAGATGATGGTGGTTTGGGTCCAATCTATAACATAATTAATACTAGGAACTGCCTTATTTAGAGCCTTCATGTCATGTGGCTCAAAATAGTGGATACTTTCTTTGTATATCTATATATATACTAGGCATCCAACACCCCCAACTCCCAACAACATAATTTCGCTCCTCATTTTTTTCTCTATAAGCTGAAAAAATGAAGCAAAACTTCCATTCTTGTTGTGGCTTTTTATTCTTGTTTATTTTCCTCATCACCTCACAAACATCTGCCCGTTTTTTAGCAACCAAGCAAGGTAACCAAATTATTTCTTCACTTCTTTTCCATCAACTCTTCTTGGTATCTACTTCCTCCGTTTCAAAAAAGGGCCTTATTTGTCAAAAAAAGAGTCCACGTTTTGGTGATAGTAGTAGAAATTGGCATCATATCCTTCCGTTTATAATCATAGTTTCATTATCATATCAATTCACATATTTTGAATACTGATACTCTTTTTGTAGAACTAGGGAGTAATATCTAAAATCTTGAATCTTTAATTTGCAGGAGTAAATGAACTGGTTAAGTTCAATAATTTAGACATGGAAGAAGGCAGTGAATCTTTAGAGGTAACCTTTTTATACTAGTTTCTTCTCTTATTGAACTTGTTAATCAAGGTTACTATACTTATCTAGTGTTTTTTTGTTTGAAAACTTTTACAGAAGCTGATGGGGTTGGAGGAATGTAAAAATGGAGATGAAGAGTGCTTGAAGAGAAGGGCCATTGCAGAGGTTCACTTGGACTACATCTACACTCAGCAACACAAGCCTTAAAGATTTGGCCTTTCGAAGATTGCTAGTCACAATATGTATAAGTTTTAAGAGAAGCTCATCAGGTTTTTCCTTGTTAGATTCTTCTACAACCAACTACTATATACTTTGAGAATGAGGTATCCATTAGGATCATTGCTAAGGTTCAGTTCTAGTTGTGTATTTCTAGCATATAAGATTGTAACCTGTTACATCCCATAATTGATGGACTATTTTCTAATAGCGATGTTTATGTTCAGATGATCGTATCATAATTGATTATAAATATTTCATTAATTGATTATACTCCCGATACTATACCCTGCAATTATAATTCCTGCTCAGTTTTATTTTAGTCTCTCGAAATGATAACCACTCTTTTAAAATACTACAAGTATAAATACATGTTTAATTTGTATTGAAATATCTTAAGAATAATCTCGAAAATGATTCTATAAACTAGCAATTTAGAAGCAATCTATGCAAGATATATGGACGAAATGAATATACAAGAAAAGTGGGATGAAAATATTTCTGGGCCTTCTGGCCATGATAAGTATAGAAGGATATGCGTTGTGTGTTATGTATGCATTTTGTGTGTCGTATTGATTTTTGTCGAGGCTAACTGTGTTAGTCTGTGGAGAGATCTAGAGAGAAGAGGGGGAGAGTCAAACCAAACTTGCAGGTAAGGATTCGAAGCATAAACTCACTCTAAGATCACTTATTTACCAAAGATAGCTCCAAATTTAATTAATTTCATGGGGAAAGCCATGCAGAAAGTTTTTGGTATTGGTAGGTGAATTTAAGATTAAACATTAAAGCAATTTACTAGACGTACAGTTGGGAAAATATGTTCAACAAGTTTGCCAATACCGTGTCGCAGTATTTATTTTCACAATTTCCATATTTAACTATGTAGTAACTACAAGTGCTTAAATTTATTCCATACATACAAGATTATCCTGGTTGTGCATATGCTAGGGATGATCTAGCTAGCTATTGGAATTAAGAACTAACTATCAAAAGTCTTAAGCCAAAGTGCTAATTTACAAAATTAACCTTCTAACTAAGTTTGAATTGCATTAGTGGCATTTGTTATAACTTGAAAGTTTTAGGTTAATACTTTAAGAAATAGACAGGGAAAGTATTATTCTATATGTTTTTTTGTTTTCAAACCGTCTTCCATAGCCTGATCCTATTGCATTGTATAAAGAATGTTCCTACTTCACTGGTGGAACGACGAACGGATACAAACTGATGTCATCCCGGTAGCTAGAGATATTGCCTGTTTTATCTGTGTTACGGATTGGCTAATAATAACACAAACTAACCCAATGAAAATTTAACAAGTTCACATAAGAATTAAGATAAGATGTGAGTAGTACTACTATCTTTGTAGCGTTCCCCAAGACAAAGACTTATCTTCAGGTCAATTCTGTTAAACATAATGTGTAGTAATGTGTGTTGCATTAAATAGAACAAAAGAAAAATAAATCAGAGGAACATTATAGAGGAGAGGATTTACTTATCAAAGTACGTACAAGTCATTCCTTGAGCAATATGTAAATCATGCCATGTCTCATTAGGCAACAGTGGCCTTTCTTGCAACTGCAATCATACAAATTGAATTAGTTGGGTTTCCCTAAGCTTCACAATTCATTGTTATTTGTACTGTGTTCATGAACACAGAAAAAAGAAGAGGAAGGTTGTTAGGAGCCAAGATGATGATTTCAATAGCATGTTTAGTCGTGTATGGTGGTAATCGAAAATCTCGTGATCGTCTTAAAAAGTTTTCAATCGTGTGTATGAGATTTATATGGAGTTGATGTTGTTGGAGCTTGAGGAGCCGTTTCTTGAAGAAACTTACGACCGGCTTCTAGGTAATGATAAGATGGTGATAAAATTCTTCCGCTATCCACAAGAATAGCGGAAGATGGCTTTAGAAAAAATGATGAATATCTCTACAAGTTGAAGTTTAATTCCAACCAACTTGAAATTGTTTGTTATTAAGGAGTACATTTAAAATAGACATAGTTTCTTTGTTTGTTTTTTTCTAATGTCTCTATTTCTTTTTAAACTTGATTGGTGGAGTTTTCATTTTAGACAATGTCAGTTGTCTATATTGTCAGTTGTCACTATGAAACTTTTTCATGCAATGTCTTTGTTTATCCATAGTAACAAAATCTCTCCCAAACTTGGCAACTTGCACAAATTGAATTGCCCCTTGAAAAAATTGGTTATTATAGAATTATTTTCAATATAGTTATCAATTAAATATAAAATGACATTTTCATTCTTCTTTGGGCCATAATTATATTTTTTTACAATTTAGTGATAGAGGTTTAAGCAATTGCCGACGTAGGATTTTTATCAAGAGGAACACCTTTAAATAAAAACATTAAAAAAAAATTGTTTTCTTAATTACATAAAAAGAGTCTCATTTGTAATATATGTAAATATTAGTGATGTGTTTTTATTTTGTATTTACCACTAAACTTAATGAGTTGTTAATTTGTTTGATAGGTGATGACATATAATAAAAAAAAAACTAAGTAAAATAATTCTGATATATAGACATTATTAAATTATATCATTTCCTATATTTAGATATGCAAGATAATATAGTAAGGGGAAAATGGTTATACACAGCCTTGTAATATTATTTTTTTTACATAGTTTATCAAATCGGTGTCATTCTGTCAAATTTGTTTTAAAGTTTTTCTCCTCCTGAATCAAAATCGAGCTTCTTCTGAATTCAGAAATCGCTCAAGCTCTTCTCCCCCAAAGTGAGAAATCGATCCAACATGTTCTTCTCTAAAAATGATGAGCTCTTCTCCCCCAAAACAGGTTTTTTTATTCCACACTCTCTCTCTACATGTATGTATATACATATGTACAACCATTTTTATGCTTCTTCTCATTGTTAATTGGGTACCGGGTATCGGGGGAAGCGGTCATTCTGTCGTGACCTGCTGATTCAGCCGTAGGCTATAAATGTTACTAGCGGAAGCCACAATGTTGTCAGCGATTCGAATGTTTTTCCTGGGGCATTTTATCTTACCGATCAAGAAATGGTGGATTAATTACTAGATGGTTGTGTTTCTTCCTTCCATTCTGGTTTTCTGTGCATCGACTGTGTATCTAGTTGCAGGTGAGGAAAATGCTTAGCATTTGTTTTAATTAATTGGAAATGTGTATTTTAATATGGAAAAAGATCTGTTTTGTGAATTGGATGTGTTTTTTGCTTGGATATGTTTTTGGCATAAGAATAAGCACCATGGAATCATTTAGAAAATTTACAGTGGTTTATTTATATCTTTGTTCATATTTTGGGTTGCAAGCATGTTTAGCATTTCTTTGTAGATGCATCATGCATGTTTCTCTTCAATAATTTTGTTTAATGCCTCCAAAATAGGTCCACAACCTATTCTGAGTCGCCAAATACATGGTACAGAAATCAAATACAAACTTCATTACTACAACTGTCGTGCAAAATACTACAACACATACGTTGTGAGTTTTAATACAAACATTGTCTCGTATACAATATCCAAACTCAAATAAAGTTCTTATTACAATTATTATCACACTATTTTACAAAATAGTGAGAACTATTATAATAACTATCTTGGATCATTACTCAATTCCCCGACTAGTCCCAACTACATTCTCGCCAACAATGAAACCAAAAGAAAAAATGTGAGCTCAACTAACCCAGTAAAGAATATTATGACTAAGATAATGAAGAACAAATCATCCTTAGTCCTCAACAATGAAAAATCTGATAGAATACAATAGACAACAAATTTTAGATCAACAACTGCAGCGGAACAAGCAATCCATTAGAAAAGTCAAGTAGAACATGATGTCTACTATCTTCTATAATTTAAAATTTTATTATCAATATTTTATCCCTGTAACACCAATCAATAAATGTTTTAAATCAACAAATTATCCATGCACTACGAGCAAAGATATTCGTTTGTATCACTAGTTGTCATGATCATGTCAAACAACTGTCCATCTATGCACTACGGGCCAAAAAGGACTTTCACCGCAAACCTTTGACTGTAACATTACAAGTCATGATTATACCATTACACAATTCCTGGTCATAATTATACCAATCAACAGTTCATCTTTGCACTACGGGACAAAGATGACTTTCACCACAATATAAGCATGAGGATGATGACAATGATATAAAGAATCAATCAAGTGAGATCAATTAGGATAAATATTAAAATTTTATAATTCAATTTATCTAGAGTTCAAGAATGTCTAAATTATCAACATGATAACTAATTGTGAAGTAAATTCAAGAATAATATTCATGTATCAATTAAAATAATTTGGACAGAAAAAAAATTAAATTTTGTTGTGAACAGTACTCATGAATAGTACCCATAAATAGTACCTCAACATGAAAAGATTAAAATTTAATAAGAATGTTCAGATCAATATTCTAATGAAATGATATTAGGTGAAGCGCAAAACTTAGGGAACTTCTAATCATTTCAGAAATTATAGAAGCAATACTTACCATAGTAAGTTTAAATTTAGGAATATGAAATGAAATAATATCACTTACATAATATGGAGTATAAAAGAAAATGATATTTCTTACGAGTATTGAAATTAAATAATATTATTTACGAAAAAAATAATATCATTTACCTTAATACGTAGAAACTAGATCTGACTTAGAATATCGAATATTATCTTGAGAAAATCTTGCACTAAAAGCTACACTCAAAGTATTCTTATACTCAAAAGAAATACTCACAATATTATAGAAGAAAAATTTCTAATATTGTGATGGTGTATTTAGGATGGAGGGTTACCCCCCATTTTATAGCGCAACACGGAGGAAAAAAATAAGCAGGTTTGCCTAATTTTCTGCCTAACACTCCTGCCTAACTTTCCTTTTCTTCTTTGCCTAAGTTATCATTTTCAATGGTTGGGGCCCACAATTTTGGGAAAAAAAAATTGCATTGCAAGAGATGGTAGGAAAGAATAAGTGCACAAAAATGGTTTTGAATTCTTTTATGCTAAAAAGTATATATTATAATAATAATATTACCATTTAAATTATAAAAAAATTATATTATTATATTATCACATTATTATAATGTAATATTATAATAATATATTTGAGTGAATATTTTATCGGAGAAGATAATTGCCAAACTTTTAACAAATATTTCATGCTAAATTCCTTCATTTATATCAAAATTGAGCTAATATCTACCACATAATAATTATTCACAATTAATATTATAAGCTCACAATATTAATAACCAGATCATTTTCAGGAAAGAGATGGCTTTTCGATAAAGATTTATCCTTATTGGCGCGCAATTATATAACCTAACCTCCTTTCTTGACAGAATTTTTTAGACATTGTCAATAATGCTAACTAATAATATGAATAATTTGTGTCGTGTTAATTATTGATTTAATAATATAAAATATTGTGCAGATGATACTGTGACAATAATTGAATCAATAATATGGGATACAGTAAAACCCCTATTTTGGAATACTATATATAAGAATAACCTCTACAATATTATAAAAAAAATGGTCCCAATTTGGGCCAATTATAAATATATAGGAATAACCTCTAAATTATAATATGTTATATACTTTTTAAGTCCCAGATTAAGAAATTATACCTCTATATAGTAATAACTTCATATATATATATATATATATATATATATATGAGAGAGAGAGAGAGACAATATTAATTTTAAAAGACTACATTTCCTATAAAGAACTATATTTTCCTATAAAGGACTACATTTTCTTATAACAAACTTCATTTCCTATAAAAGACCATATTTTTCTATAAAAGACTACATTTTCCTAGTTTGAAAATCTAAATAATTTATGTTTTCTTTAATTTTCGTTATAAAATCTATATTTTTGTTAAATTAAAGTGGATATTTTTGGGTGTTCGAAAAATATTTTGTACCAATACCTCTATTTAGTAATAACCTCTCAATTAAAATACAAATAGTTTGGTCCCAAGTCAATTCCTAAATAGAGGTTTTATTGTACTATACAACAACTACTGTGGCAATTATTGAATGAAACTGAGTGACTTCATACGTAAGAATCAATAATCGAGATCTTTATGTAATATCGTGTCTTCTTCATGCAACCATGCGTATTCATTATACTTTTATCACGGTGTATTTTAACAAGCTATTAACGAAAAAGTTTTGCCGTTATTTTTTATAAAAAATTATTTCTATCGCTTTATATATCCGACAGTTATTCTGTTATGTGATCCATCAATGATTGCACTGTCGTACGGATATTCCCCGACAAAAAGAATATTTTCCGACCAAACGAATATTTTATGACAACTTGATTACTTTGTAAAATTTGCACATATCACTCATAACTATAGAATTATTTCAAATCAACACTTTACTATTCAAAATAAAAATTTTTAAAAAATAAATCTTTATTCATAAAAAGTTGGGATCTTACAAATATAGGCTGGAATTTCAGTTATACTCTATCCATCCCAAATTAGAGATACATTTCGACTTTTGTCGATCAATTTGTAAAATCCTTAAAATTCAAAATCCGTACGAAATTTTTAGAATTTAGTACAATCAATTATAATTGCTATAAACAAAAAGTGCCACTAATTTTTGTATTTTTTGTTTCCAAAAATTTATGAGGTCATATAAATATTGAGCCATAAAATTTTGCAATTTGACTTTAAAATATCAAAATCTCTAATTTTATGATGGGGTTAGTAGGAATTTGCTCTTGAGTTTACGATATGTTTTGAAAAGATGATATAAGGTGTATTTTTATGGTTAATTTTGCTAAACTAATTTTATGGTCTTGGTGCTGATGAGGAAGACGAACTTAAGTTGTCATTTTGCCAGTGCCATGTGGATCGTGTATGGTAAACCTACAAATCAAGGTGTTACTCAACTGAAGTTTCAAAGGAGCAAGAGATCGATCGCAGAGAGAAAAATTCGGTCTCAAGTTGGTTGGTCTTAGAGTTGTCAATTCATCTTGGATCAATGAGGTCTGTTGGCTTCGTTGAACATTTTGTTATATTCTTGTTCATAATCTTTAATTTGTGGTAATTACACTAGTTTCTTTAATGTTAGGACTCGACTTACAAGTACTTTGAGGTAATCTTAGTTGATCCTGCACATGCTACCATCCGAAATAACCTGAGGATCAACTGGATCAATAATCATGTTCACAAGCACAGAGAGCTACGTGGGCTCACTTCAACTGGAAAGAAATCACGAGGGGTACGTGAAAAGGTCACCTCTCGACCACACAAGGCTCACCTTCCCAAGCAGACAACTTGAAAAAGGAACAACACTCTCTCCATCCGTCGCTACCGATAATTATGTTGGCTTTACATGATTTTTCCTAGTCGCTTGTTTTAGTTTTTTTGGGAAGACATGTTGGGTTCTAAAAAGTTTTGTAATTTTGGTTTCTGAGATTTATGAATCATATTCTCTATAAAATGATTCATATTATTAAGGTACTAAAGTTATGGTATTTTGTTTGGGTTTTAAAGAGTTTTGTAATTTATGAGGTGTGCAAGACGGTAGATGTGGTGACCATCGTTTTCATAAAAAGTAATTGATTAATCATGACTAGAAAAGTTTAAATTGAGGCAAATTAGTATGTTCCCTATTTGTTGATGCAGGTTGAATTTTCACGTTCCAAAAAAAGCCGAGATGATACCTTCAGAATGCTTTAGAATTTTTTGGAAAAAATAAACAAATTCATGAGTTTTAATTACTTTAGATATTGAAAATTAATATTGTTATAGTAGAACAATATTGAATAGTTATGTAATTACAGGTGATGAATAATTATCCCATCAGTTTTAGTCAAACTTAATTCTCATTGCTTATGCATATACATGCTATATACATCCAAAATTTACTATTCATGAGATTGCTTCTAATATTGTGTTCAGTATCTTCATGTCTACTTTAATATAACGGGGATGGAGTCAAAATTCTCTTCACAAATTTATTCAATTTCAGCACGTTCGTAACCAATGTATACAAAATTCTTCAAGAGATCGCAGAGTATAAGCTAAGATGAAGCTTATAATTGCACTTCTAGCCAAATAAACATCAAATACCACACAAATTTTTAAAGAGGAACAGAAAGCACAAACATATTTTTTGTAAATATCATCCTAACCATAATCCAAAGAGAATTGATAAAAATTAATTTAAAATTTATCCACACAATAGAGTTGCACAAATGTGCCTCTAACAATGTAATTTTTCTTATTAATAATACTAAATGCTCTGCTTGCTTTTTGAAGGACAAGACGGTTGTAGTAGCAGTAGTAGCAACAACAAAGGAACTTGGACCATCATTGCTCATCAATCTTCTTTGTTTCGATCACAGGTTCTCTCTAAGAAGCCTGCCAAAACTGAAATAAATAACATGTGTCAAAAATTTAGCAAGTGAATTGAAAAAAAGTACAAGTTGTGCACATTATTTATAGGTTATAGATGGCCATGTGTGTAACTACAAGAATCATGCAAATGTGTTGTGCAGGTTCCAAGGGTACTATGAGTTTTATATAATATTATACATTTTGATCATTTGATATATTGTACCAAAAAGGGAAAAAATAAACCTGAATTCGAAAAGCCTTTCAAAGACAACTTTTCCCATTACATCTATACAAAATTACAACTACTACCGCCGACAATACAGTTTATCAAAATTTGAACTTAAACACCATAAAAATCTACAACTCAGCGGAAGCTAAAATAAATAAATACTCCCTCGGTCCCATAGTTATAAACTAATTTTTCATTTTGAAATGTTCCAATATATAGACTACTTACTATTTATAAAAGTTAGTTGGTTCATTATTTTACTTTTATGCCCTTATAATAAATATTCAACCATTATTTTTTTTTTGAAGAAACAACATTCAATGTCATTATTGTTATCATCACATTTAATGTTATTGTATTCTCAATAAAAGAATTCAACTTTTTAGGCTCAATAAATGAATTTAAAATAACATAAACGTTTTGTAATTGGTTGAAAGTTTATGTAGATTAAAAATTCATCTTTGATTAAAGTTCTATTTTAATGGTCAGTACACGTTGATCAATTAAGTTGAGAGTTTCAGTGTGATAAGTAAGGAGTAATTAACTTATTCATTAATTCCATATTAAGGGGTATATGTGGAAAATTTTTGTTAAAATTACCACTTAAACTATGTGCCAAAAAAAATCAGCCTATAACTATGGGACGAAGGAAGTAATTACTTAAGATTATTAGCACAGGGACTGCAGAAAAAAACAGGGTATCCATAGACAAGTTCACCAACTCTGTCATCAAATTTGCATGCACGACTGATACACTCAAATATTTGTTTTGTACCTTGAGATTTGAGTTAGAAATCAGCCTTCTCATCATCCAAAGGTCTAAAACCACAATTTCTGTCCCTTAATTGTTTTATACATTCAGACCAACCTCATCAAATCAGCTAAACCCTTTTCTCCTTTTTCATTTTGCAGCTGAAGCATTCCGGCCAAACTGAATAATCATGGGTTTGTGGCGTTTGCCTTTGAATACATAGCCGTTCACTAAATTCTGCAACCAAGAGTTGAACTTAAAAGTACGAGTTAATGAATGACAATGAATGAAGATACATCTGCCTAATTTCACTGGCAAATAGATTTGTCATGTTTATGTTGATTAGCAAACTGTACAAGCATAAGGAACCTCCAAAATAAAGCTGCAAAATTGAACAAATTATTCTTCGTGCACTGTAAATGTGAAGAACAGTGTTCTCCCAAATTGAGATAGACTAGCAAATATGTACAATAAACAATAAATTTCAATTTGGGAAAAATATGCAACAAGATGCATACCAAGCACTAAGTTTGTCAATGATCACATATATTCAATGCTTTACGAGGTAACAGTTTATCTATATAATGAACCAACTTCATTTAAATACCAATTAGGGTATAATAACAAAACATCCCTTAAAGTAGTATCCTTCCATTTTAAAAACTCAAACCTAGTGTTCCAATCTGCTATGAACCTCCATCAAGTTGTGCCGGACGTTACGGTTACAATAAGCATGGTATCTACAAAAATAACTGAAACATGAATCTTAGGCTGCCTTACACAAGAAACATACCAAGGCGTGATGAACAAGTTCAACAGATGGGAATGTAAGAAAAGCTTGACGATTCTTCCCTCCTGAAATCCAAAAGGAAATGCAATTATTTCCAGCATCAAATTTAATCCACTGAGCGACTTCACTCTGGAATTCTGGATTCAAATGCTGGTGTGTAAATCAGAATCTCAAGAGCAAGTCAAAATACCATGCCCAAAGCTTGGTTTTGTAACCAAGACAAATCTTAATGTGATGACAAAATACCGGTGCAAGTTCATTCAATAACGTACTGAGACCATGCTGGCTGGCCTACTAGTGAAGGAATTACACCACCTACTAGTGGTCTGTTCAAGTCTCATTTTGGTGGGGAGAGGTTTTGGACACAAAGGCGTCCCATGTAACCTAAGCGTGTTGGATTTATATAAAGGAAAAAGTGTTAAGAAAAAAACCAAAGTAGAGACTTTTCAGAAACAGTTGTTAAATAAGATACCATGTAACTCAGTAGCTATCAATGTCTATGCGTTTGTATGATGAATTGAACCGCGCATTGCACAATAAACTAATGAGACACAATGCCAATGGTTTTGTACGAACGAATGAACAAGAAAGAGGGACTATGAAACTAGATTCACAAAACACTCGAATTAAGATCTTTTTCCAAGAAAAACATCCGAATCGCCAGCAACACTGTTGCCTCCGCCGGTAACATTTATAGTCAGCGGCTGAATCAGCAGGTCACGGCAGAACGGCCGCTTCCCCCGATACCCGGTACCGAATTAACAACGAGCTTGAGCGATTTGTGAAAAATTCTCGCCATTTTCAGAGAAGAACGTGCCGGATCGATTTCTCACTTTGGGGGAGAAGAGCCTAAGTGATTTTTTATTTGGGAAGAAGCTCGATTGATTTGGGAGGAGAAAATCATTAAAACAAATTTGACAGAACGGCACCATTTTGATGTACTATGTAAAAAACCATTTTCCCCATATAGTAATAGTGTAGTTTAAAAATAAAAATCCCTTCTATTCCATTTCAATACTTCTAAACTCACAAACAACAGAAAATTTAATTAAAATCTCATCACATCCCTAGCTTCCTTTTTAAAACTCACAAACATGACAAAGGAAAACTATAATCCCTTCCTATCCCTTCCCTCCTATACTTTCCCTTCCCATCCCATCCCTCCAAACTCCCAACAAACGCAGTATTAGAGATAAATTGAATAACAAAAATTTGTATCCATTTTTCATGATGCAAACCTTGCAAATGCGCTGGGAAAATGTTTGCACTCTCCCCTCATTGGGCATGCATTGCAGTTTGGCTTTCTCTTTGTACAGAAAACATAACAGATTTGAGGGATATGTTCACCATTAGAGTTTTATATATAAGCGAAAGAGTCAGAAAAAGTGATAGTAACACAATAAATAATTAAGAGAGAGTACCTTCCGAATGTAATTGAATGATAATGCAATTCATACCTGCAAATAGATAAATTATGAAATCATTAATTAAGATATATTTGAATTTTGAAGTCAATGAAGATAAGTGAGAGCAAATAATATGGTAGAGGAAACAGGAATTACATTTTCGCTTGTCCAAGGGTGCACAATCGCGGATAAAGATATTTTTGAATGGTATCCACCATAGGGTACCTCTATATGGAAGGAACATTGAATTAGTCCTCTTTGAAAATTCAGTTCTATTTATTAGCTGGATGGAATGCTTACGATTCTAGAAGATGTAATTGAAGGGAGGGAAGTGGTTGTAGAGGGACCCATCCAAGTCGAACTGCCACCCGACCAACATTTGTGTCAACCTTGTTAAAGATACAAACATTTTATGTTCTGAATTAGTACCATATTCTAGTAAACTAATAGTTGTCAACACTTTATTAACTTACTGGGAAGGCAACATGACCAAGTGTCAAAAGCCGTGTGCATTCCACACTTTTCAACCCTATACCATATATGCTCAACAAGTAGTCCCTATATGCACCAAAATTGAAAAAACCCATATTTTTGCGGAGTTGGTTCAGTGTTTACTAAATCTTAATGTCTTTCAAATGATTCGTGTTGTTCATAGTTTTCCCGAGTGTATAAACTTGTTAATACTAATGTTAACTTTTTAGGTTGGCTGGCTTACTTTGCATCTTTTGGTGGGACATCTCTGAGCCACTCAAGGGATCACGGGAGTAAAGTGTATAAACTTGTTAATACTAATGTTAACTTTTAGGTTGGCTGGCTTACTTTGCATGTTTTGGTGGGACATCTCTCAGCCACTCAAGGTCGATACTCCCGTGATCTTCAACCGATCGATCAAAGAAGTCCTGCAAAAAATTAGTGATTACTATCAAATGTTGAAAAAGGAACTTCAAACCTAGCTAATAGCCTTCATTATCTGCACCTCTCTCAGTCTGCCATCATTTTGATCATGAATTTTGTACCTTGATTTTTCCTGCAAGAATATTGTTCATTCCTCGTTGTTTGATGGTATCCGTAACCTCTTTCACTGTTGCACGTCTAACAGCCTCCCAGTCAACGGCATCCATAGTTTCATCAATTCTTTCTCTTCTAGTACAGTAGGTTCTCCTTGAATTATCCCAATCAGTTGTATTTTCTTTCTTCTGCTCAGCTTTGGTTTTCTTTCTTCTAGAAACTCCTACCAACTGAGAATTAATTTCATTTTCTCCTCTTTCCGTTCCGACTTCTTGTATGAAGCAATCATGCAATACTTGGGCATTGCTTACGAATGCATAAGGTTTACTTTCTTCTGCCTCCTTATTCCTTCCAATTGAATTTTGGGCGGGAAATTGAGCAACAAAAGACATAAAGGCTGAGCTGGAGAAATGATTAACAACATTATCAACGACATTAGGTGAGAAAAATCAATGAGACAATTTAAAGTTAGCTTCATGATTACCTCGAAAGAAAGTCGGAGACATTCTGAGTTAGATACGCTCCTACCACTGCATCCACTACTGAACCACACCATTTTGAAAAACGTCTATCACCTGTGAATTCATGCTATGCAGTCAGTAAATCTCCATAGGTTATATTTCATGTACACAAAAAACATAAGTAAAATAAAAGGTACATAAAGTTTATTGACAGTGTACATCTCATGTAGAAGAGTACGTAATCGAATACGGTTTTAAGGAAATTAGATCAATAACTCGAGCAAATAATGTGTTATTCCACTAAAGTTCATATAAAGACCACAATGTCAACTAAATATACCTTGGAGTTCGTATATCGACCACAATGTCAATCTCATTTCTGGATGTTTTAAAAGAAACGTTTGTTTGTCTATAAATTTGTTAGACGACAATCCAATTATTAACAGTACAGCAAGGGCATCTATTTATAATCAAATATTATATTCACTAAAACTGAAAATGAGAGTGTTAAGGTCTTTGTTGACTTATTTACTTCCCAAATATCAAATTTGGCATTCAAGAGGGCACTTAATTCAAAATGATTAATGCAATAGTTAATCTGATGTAAACAACTTAAAAAGTATTACCAAGTACAAAATTGTTATTTCGAAATTAAAGTAAATTCGCATCACAATTTGGATTTTAGAATCTCACCGATTAAATAGGACCAAAGTTAAATGGGACTCTTTATGTGGAAGAATGGGAGTATTATTTTTAAATATTTTAGATAGGGAATAAGATGGTACCTTGGAAGCAACGCAATATGGTTATAAAAATATGCAATTGTGCTTCTAATAAATGTCTTTCTCTAGCCCAATATGTCTTCTTCACAGGGTCAGCTTCTGCTTCTTCATCATGGGTACTTCCACCATTAGCCATGAGCAGAGCCCAAACTCTCTCCGACTCCTGATCAAGATCGATTTTAGGTGGTGATTTACGTTTTGTTAGAAGATTCCCTTCGTATGGAACTATTGTGCGATCAACATTTGGATCTCGCACCGCAAGTTGGCCATATTTCTCACTGATACTAAGATACTTAAACTTTTGAAGAACAACATCAAGGAAACCTACATCAAATTCGCATCAACAAAATTAGCACATCCTCATTAGAATAACTAGATAGATATAGAATTCCAGTTAAAGGGGAAACTGCTTACTATCAAGTGTAGAATCTTTGTAAGACACTTAATTATTAAGAGAGGGTCTCAGTTTATTCTGTCTCCTTTTCGTAACTTTTTCTTTGTCTGTAACTTGAGCTGCCATTTGCTTTTCATCACTAAGGTCTTGCAGAAGATAAGTTGATGGAAACTGATTAGTAATAGAATCTGTACTTCGAAAAACAAAGTTGCACCTTTTAGTGACTCTCTTCGATCTCTTCCCTTTTGATTTTACTACTGGTTGCAAGGTCATCACGCATATGAAAGATTCTGGTTCATTCATTGCAGCCCTGGTTTGTTCTTCCATGGGAAAAATCATTCTAACAGACATCTCTTGCATTTAGCGATCACAGCTGGAAAACCCAGAGCTGCAGTTTAGCTTCAACTTTTTAACCCCATTGCATAGCTTAGTCAGATTCACTTTACGATTAGGAGGGACAAGAATTACCTTTTGTTTGCCCTTACTATGTCTTCCCCTACCTTCTGCAGTTATAACAGACCCCCGAGTCTTGTAAACTGTTGCCTTTTGTCTCCTCATCCTTCTTTTCTTGTATATCCCTTGGAAATTTTGGACCACTTTTTCTGCTATTACTCAAACATTGGTTTACTTTGAATATCCTTTGATAAACTCGCAAAGAGTTGTACTTGCAACCAGTTTGATTTGTGACATCTTCTCTTTCGGCCAATGACATGCTACCACTCGGAATGCAAACCTCAGAATTGGTGAAATTATTCTGGTTTGACCGTGAAGTTGTGTCTATCACTGATAAATTTTTCACTTTAGTGCAGATGCCAAGTTCACAAATTCCCAAATTCAAGTCAATATTTTCCACTCTTTTATTCTGACGTTGATATTGGTAAACAAATAGCTTGACATCTTTTCCATCCGAGTTGAGATTTAGAGATCGCCTACTTAAAATGCCAAAATCAGCTCTACAACCGCAAACTCCTCCAAAACGTACTCCTCCAAAACATGCTACTTCTAAGCCACATGTGAAGAGGAGAAGCTGTGTTAGGAACAATAACTTCAAACTCTTTTCCATTTCTTTGAAGACGTTGTGGAAGGACATGCTAACAAATCATGCAAGTGTGCTTTGAATAAAAGAGTGGAATTCAAAGCAGGCTTACATGATTTGTCAGCATGTCCTTCCACAACGTCTTCCGAAGAATTGGAAAAGAGTTTGAAGCTATTGTTCTTAACACAGCTTCTCCTCTTCACATGTGGCTTAGAAGTAGCACGTTTTTGAGGAGTACGTTTTGGAGGAGTTTGCGGTTGTAGAGCTGATTTTGGCATTTTAGCTTTTAGGAGTCCTTTTGGGTTTATTTTCATCTAGTACTTTGGGTATATGTCTCTTCAACCTTGGTTTCTGTTGTGGCTTCTTGTTCAAGTCTATGCCACTATTATGCCTCTTTCTGGAACTTCGCTTTAACGGAGTTGAAGAAGTAGGAGAAGCTAAGCCAACACCACTATGTGAGTTTTCATCGATTTGGAGCTTGTTACTCTAATTTTTTGAACCACACTTCTTCAATCTCATCCTCTCTTTTTTTTTCTTCATATGATATACCATCTGCACAAACATTTGAAATCAAGATTATATATCAATCTACCTCCAACGATAAAGTCAAAACTTCACCAACGGTTAGATTAGATAGTGACGATCATTTATTTTTATCTAAGGAGTTGCCTCCAGAATCAAATGTTGCCGCTTCACACACCTATATTTTTATCTAAGGAAATCAAATCTTTGAAATCCACATAAATTCGCACACCCTTTGTTGGAGAACCTCCATTCAAGTGATTTTCCATTCTCCCATTGATCGATTGCAACACAGGCCTTACCAGAATTGGCTTGACCGGGGTCAATGGCGTGCAAATATCTTCTTTCATAAACTCTTTCTCCATTGCATTGCTTGTTTCCAATCCTTTTCACTTCAAATTGGGAACCTATAAACTCAATTAAAGTGTCACCACCACCCAAATATATACATATATATATATATATATATATATATATATATATATATATATATATATATATATATATATATCGCATAAAAATTTAAAAAACTGCAAACACTTTCCCTTCAAATAGTAGAACAAGCAGAGGAAACGCATGCACAATAAAAATAAAAAAATTAAACAATGTTTGGCAAAGAAGATGTTTGCAAATTACTCACAAGATTTCCAGCCGAAAAAATCAGACTATTAATTAGAAACTGCTATAATAAAATTACCCGGTTAGTCAAATTTTTCAACCAAATTGGAATTTGCTGTTTTTTTGCAAATAAATAGCAAATAGGTGAGAGAAAACATGAAAGGAACAAAACCCAACAATAAAATAAAACAAAATCTTGCTCTTATCTCGGGTATCAGTTGTTGCTCTATAAATTGCATACATGCACGTTACAATAAAATAGTAAAAAGTGAAATTATCAAGAAAATTGACTTACCCGGCGGCCAAAGCAGGAAACAATCGGCAGCAAGTCGCAAGAATGCTAAGAGAAAGGAGTAATTAGGTTGGATGATATTTTGAGATGGATTATTAAAGTTGGATGCTTAAAGAGATTGATTGTGAGTTCTCCTAGTAGAAGTAGAGTTCTATCCAGCTTATGCTGCATTACTTGTCAGAATGGTCGCGCACACCAACAAATATCATCTCTATAGTTCACTATTCAAAATTAGAACTCAAAAATATACAAGGACGAGCTACTATTACTAGCGGACCAAGGTTAAGTTCGTAATTAATGGTAGTATTATTTTTAAAATTTTCAGTCTTAATTGTTGATCTTGTATTGAATGCTAATAATAATGATGATAACAAATACTTTATGGATCTTTATATATATCGTGTGATGACATGATTGTAAAAATTGAAAAAGATTGTGAGCAGGTACCAACATAATGAACGACTCTTTTCAAGGAGGTTCATGATGTAATTGATTCCATTCTTCTTGACAATGTATTAAAATAAACTATCTTATAATTATTAATTTGAGTTGGAGCTGAATATATACAATACGTGTTTAGTGCATATAGTAAAACAATGGTTAAATGTTTTTAAAATCGTTTAATATTTTCTGTTTTGATTGCTTAGACGGTTATTGTCTACATTTAAGATCACTTGGGATTTTGACAGAGTAATATAATAAAAATGCAAGCATCCACTACTTTTATGAATTGCAGTTGCATTCTTACTTGCACTTGATGTTTCGAGTTTGAGTTGCCGTTTACTAATGAATGATTGAGTTATTTTTGTTTGAAGTTTGAAATAATAGAACATTCTTCATTTTGTTGGATAATGAATTTATTATCCGTTTTGTGGTTGATTATGTTTGGTGTAAATTATTATTTAGTTCAGTTACTATTTTTTATTCTTATTACATTTCATATTGTGCAACAACAAATTGTGTGATGCGCTTTGGTTACAGGTGTTGCCACAAAGAGTAGAGAACGCATAATAAGATTAATTTATAAAAATCAAATTTTGATAAGGGCATAATTGTACACCTCCCAAATAATTTGAATACTTAATAACAACATATTACTAAATAACTTTTTGATTATTGCAACTACAAGTAGGAGGGTACTAAATATAGACTACCTAGAACGAGTTTGTCGCCACTACCATGCAATTGTGTGAAAGCATGAGCACACTATCACCCAAGAACAAAACATGTCGTTGAGTTTTTCTTTGTGTTACTCTTAAGGGCAAAGTTCAACTACCAACCTTGCGTGAGACGTCAATTTAGTTGTTACAATTGATAGACGGAGAGAGTCAGTTGGCTAATGCATTTCGCACAAACATACTTTACAATAATATTTTTACTTTTACATCGATGGGTGGAGCAATTGTTAAAAATTTGGAACAATAATAGAGGTCTTTACTTCCGATTACATGGACAAACTTTTTATCGGATGGACTTTCTATTACTACTTTGAAAATTCATAATTTAAGTGAAATCTTAAAAAAAAATTCAAAATTATTTATATAGCATTGATACTTAATTCAATCGGTTGGTTAATGTATATTTTCATGTCCAACCAAGTTGTGCACTACAAGTTGATACTTGATGCATAGGACAGGACCATCCATATATAATTAACATCCCTATGCTGTACATATTTAAGTTGAAAAACAAGAAACATACTGAAGTTGATATGTTGGTTAGATTGGGACGTTTGCATATATGTTGTTGTTCTATCACATGCCCTGTTTTCTGCTTTTTTCTTAACCATATTGGCCTCTATTTCATCATATATCATCAAAGGAGCAAGGAGCTTGATTAGAATTTTTTTGTGTTTTCTATTCCCTCAGTCACAAATTAACAATCATATATGTCCAACAGGCATGTACAGTTAAAAAAAACTTAATAATTTTACTAATATATTTAGTTTGATCTTTTCTGTTTTCTTTTGCTATTTCAGTTTTTTTATATTCCGAGAGCAAAAATGATATTTTCATAATCACTTAAGTATTAAACATAATTAAAATAAATATAAAAATGTGGTTAAATGTTTATTTTGCTATGTCGACATTATTTTTTTTATGACAATATCAATATTTTGGTGCATGCTTTAAATTAATGAAGATTTTGTAGGATATATATATATATATATATATATATATATGAGCTATATAAATATACACAAATGCCAGTGTATTCATGATGTTAGGACTACGTCGAATAATTTTTTGAAATTTATGGCGACCGACAGAGTAAAAGCTATTATTTATAGTCAAAAAAACTGTTGTTATAACTGAGTGTGTAATACATAATTAAGTATATACATTTTTTCATATATATATATATATATATATGTGTGTATATATTATATTATATTGTTTGACGAATTCCATTATTGTTCGGAAAGTAACACTAACATCACCTTCTCCCTCCGGTTCTTTCAAAATTATGCAGTATAATAATCAACAAATTATAATTAGTGATATTTTTGTTATTTTAGAATTAATTACATTTATCAAAATTATGTTGTTAATTTCAGAGATTACACTTGCAGTACAAAAAAATATGAAAATTTCCTCTAGCGTTGAGGAAATTGCACGTATAGAGATTCAAAAAATACACACCATGCGTAATTCTGCATATCTTCCTTTTAATTATTTTGTTTTACTTATATCCTTTATTCTTACAAAAAGTTGGATTGTATTTGAAAAGTAATTAACAAGACCCTTAGTTGCAGTACTTATAAGTTCAAATAATGGAAATTTTTTCTTCTGGATATATGGACCTCATATTATATATGATCCGTTCTATATTTTATATATATATATATATATATATATTATCAAAGTTTATAATATTTTTAAATAAGCTTTTCTTTTTGGAAAAATTGAGTATTATAAAGGGAAATGATATTTTCAAAATAAATTTGATAATTTTATAAAAAAAAAATCGTATGAGTAGTAAATGGGTCCACCTTATATAAGAGACTTTGTAAAATTATCAAATTTATTTATGAATATATCAATTTTCTATTATAAATTATGTTGGGAGAGTGCATATTGTGATTTGATGTTTTATGAAAAAGCTCATGATTATGTAAAGTCCTTTAAAGAATATATGTATAAGGACTTAGTGATAGATCAAAGTTGTTAGGTTGATCTTAGCCTTTTTAATGTTTACTTATATAGATAAGGAGATCAAATCTGTTAGGTTGATCTATGGCTAAAAAGAAATAGATAGGCTAGTAGTCTATTCATCCGATCAATGAATCGCGTAAGCTAAGGGGATCGCAGAGCTGAGATGATCGTAGTGTATCTGCCTTGAAGGGCTTCTCCAGAAATCGTAGAGTGGTCCAAACGTTTGCCGAACTAACTCAGAAACCGTAGGGTACTCTCAGAAACGCAAAGTCTACAAGACGAGCAAGTGAAGATCATAGTGTTAACAAATCGTAGTGAGAAATCGTAGTGATCTCTTAAGTACAAGCACCAAAATGACAAGACACTACGATATTGATAGTAGAGTGACATCTGCTTTGTGTCATAAACATCAAGCCCTATCGTTCAATTAAAGATAGACTCCAACAAATAAGGAATGGGCTTTGAACGTTGAAGCTCTCACCAAATCCCAATGATGACAAAGATATCCTTAGTATTGATCAAAAGAAACGTAGTCGAAAGCTAAGAAAAGGAACATTGGGCAGAAAAACACCTTTTCGTGTTAGGTGAGAAAGCGATCTGCCGTGTCGATTGGGCGAAATGCAATTGTAAGATGTGCAGAAATGTCTCCATCAAAGCTCAGAAATGTCAAACGCATTTAATGCTTCATCAGATGACTTCAACGGATAGATTTTAAGGATCTCATATATACAGAATACAGACACATAAGAGAAGTAAGCAAGTATTGAACAAAACGCATAAGAACTCTAAACGCTGAACTCTACGATCTGAGAAAAAGGGAAAGCTTGCTCAGTTACTCAGTTCTTTCGAACAAGTGCTTAACTGCAACTGAGTAGCCTCAATCACAACTCAACAACTATCAATCTACTGAAGTAAGAAATTCCAAGTCATAAGGACTTGAAGAGTTCTAAGTGAACTGTAAAGAGCCAAGTCTGCTGGACTTGAAGAGCTCAAGAGTGAACTAAGAAGTGCCTAGACTGCTGGTCTAGAAGGAATCTGTGAGATTCAGAAAGTGTAAAAGACATCCTTAGTGGATTTCCTACTCAAGGAGTAGAAGAGTGGACTAGGAGCTTTGAGTGCTCCAAACCACTTAAAAACAATCGTGTCTTTATAATCATTATAATCGCAATAATCGCTTCTCTCTCTTTAACTTTGGTATCTAAAAGGTTTTTCAAGAATCAATAATTTCGTTGTCTTAAAGATTTATCAAAACATTCTTTAAACAAAGAAAAGTTTTTAATATCTATTCAACCCCCCTTCTATATAACTATTGTGCCTTTGAAAACTAACAATTGGTATCAGAGCATGTTCTATAATACAGCCTACAAAGCTTGAGTAGATCCAATGGCATACTTACCAAGCAAATCAAAGACTAGAGGAGACAGCAACCCACCTATGTGCAACAAAGATAAATTTGTTAACTGGAAGGTTAGGATGCAAGCTTACATGGATTTAATAGATAAAGATCTATTTGAAACTGTTCAGAATGGGCCCTATGTAAGACCCCAACTTTTTGAATAAAGATGATTTTTCTATAATTATCATTTTTGAATATTATGGAATGAATTTGTTATAATATTATAGTTGTGGGTAGTATTTATAAATTCTGCAAAGTATGCAAGTTGTTATATTATATTCGATTGGTCGAAGAATATTCGTTTTGTCAAGGAATATCCGTACTACGGTACAATCATTGGTGGACCCCACAATAGAATTATTGTCGGATTGAGAAAACGAAAAAAATATATTTATGAAAATAACGGCGGAAGTTTTACACATAATTATCTTTGTTGAACTACTTTCGGTAGTAAAAAATACGATGTAATATGCGTGGTTGCGTAAGAATAACACCGGTATTGATTATTGATCTTTACGTGATAAGTCACTCGCGCTTATACTCAATTATTGCTACGATAATTCTTTGCGTCATATCTCTCATATTATTGATTCGATTATTGTCACGGTATCATCCGCATAATATGTTATTTTATTAAATCAATAATTAAGATTTACAAAGTTATTCATATTATTAAATTATAATATTTACAATATCTAAAAGTTACATCGAGGAGAGGTTTGGTCACCTAATTATACGCGCTTGATAGGGAGAAATCCTTATTGGAAAGCCCCTCTTTCCCAGGAACAACTTTGGTTGCTAAATATTGTGAGTTATAATATTAATGATGAATAAGTTCGTGTTGATTAAAGATGAATTTGATAGTTTCATTATGTTGGGATTATTTGTGTTAGTAGAAATCGACATTTATTACGATGATAATTGATGTCCGGAGATTATATTGTTCAATCGGTATTCGGGAACTTTTGTGTCTTTGAGTTACTTATTCATGAGTTACTATTCACGAGTTACTATTTATGAGTTACTATTCACGAGTTACTATTCACGAGTTTTAATAGTAACTTGTCCTTTCGGTTTTTCAAGAGTTATTTGACCCTTCAGCTTTACAAGAGTTATTTGCATCTTGATTGTTTCAAGAGTTAATTGCCTTTCATTGATAGTAGTTGTCTCTTCATATTACCAAGAGTCATTTTAACCCTTTGTTAAAAACCAAGAGCCACTCTCGGTTCTTCTATAAATAGAAGCTCATTCCTTCATTATTTCTTATAAATTCACCAAACTCTAGAGAGAAAAATTATAGAGAGAGAAGAAGAAGAGTTTTCTACTACTTCACTACTTGATATCTAGTTTCTTTACTTGTAGAGGGTGTTATTCTTTTGTATTCATGAAGAAACTTACGTCATTCCATCCTTTATTATTACTGTTGGAATAACTTTGTATCTGCTTAACTTCCCCTATACTTGGTGAAATCCTTACATTGTTTCATTCTTTATTATTACATTGGAATATCCCATTCATGCGTTTCTGTGGACCTGAGGTTCCGCTTTATTATTACATTAAAATATCCTATCTCGCATGCGTTTCTGTACGATGGATTTGATGATTTATTATTCTATTGGAATATCCTCGCAGACGCGTTTACGTCGGACTGGTTCCGTGATTATTATTACATTGGAATATCCTGCCTTGTGCATTTTACGTCGGACCAGTTACGTATTTATTATTCTGTTGGAATAACTCGCCTGTCTTATCTATCACATGTATGCGGTGATTTCTTTTGTTATTCCATTCTTTATTATACTCAGCGAATTGGTTAAAGTTTTGACTTATACTCCATGAAATTAGTGGAATATCCTTGATATTTGTGTTTCACCCAAGATCTTTTTCATGAAAATATTCTTACGAGCATTCTTGAATTTTACTCTACAAAAGAAGTATCATGTTGACAATTTGGACGTTATTAGTTCTTTGGATAAATTAATTCGTGAACTTGTTTTATTGAATTCTTATATTATTGTCATCATCCTCATGTTTATATTTTTGAAAGTCATCTCATGGCTCGTAATGCATAGATGGACTTGGTATGATTATGACCGAGGATTATTCGGTATAATCATGGCCGTAATGTTATAAATGATGTGATAAAAGTCCTCATCGGCCGTGAAGTGTATTGATGGACGAGTTGTTGGCATGATCATGACCATTGATGAATACACGAATGTCCTTGGCCCGTAGTGCATGGATAATTATGGTCGTGATACTTAAGAATATCCTTGGTAGTAGTGCGGGGGTGATTCAATGATGTGGATTATTTATTAAAATTTGAGTCTCGATAAAAGTGATGAAAAACCTTTTAAATCATAAAAGATAGTAGATTTTATTCTCTATTCGACTCTTTTAATGGATTGCTTGTTCACCGCAGCTTAAACTTGATGTCTATTGTATTTTATCAGTTTAATATTGTTGAAGACTAATGATAATTTATTTTGCATTATCTTAGTCATAATATTTCTTACTGGGCTAGTTGAGCTCACCCTTTTGCTTTCATTGTTCTCTTCAGGAAATGAGAACATAATGGGACTAGTCGGGAACTGGAGTGAGCGGTCGAGAGGGTAAGATTAGTAGTCCTCACTATTCTGTTAAATAGTGTGACAATAAATGTAATGAGGACTTATTCTGAGAGTGGATATTGTCTAGAAGACAATATTTATATTAAAATTCACAGCTCTTTTATTGTATATTAAAGATTGTATTTGTATTATGTACCATGTATTTGGCGACTCGGGATAGGTGATGTATACCTATTTTGGGGGCGTCACAGTTGGTATCAAAGCTTAGGGATATGATCCATGGCTAAGATGTGAGACAAGAACTAGGAGGGGAGAGGCGGGGTATTCATTCGCTAGTATGACCTACCTAAGTTTATTTGGTATTTAATTGGTCGGTCAGAGTATAGGGATAATATGTGATATGTTAATTAACCCTTATTTTGTGGCAGTATTTGAAAATGGCATCTAAGAATGTTGAGAACATCAATGGAGCACAGGAGACCGTTGAGTCTTCACAGATCAATAACTAGAACAATGTGCATCAACAAGGCGACAATCCTCATGCAAACAACACTGACCAAATGATGAACGATGGAATGTTCTGAGATTTCATACAATTCATGCAACATCAGGCGAGAGCGGATCCTGTCCAAAATACAGGTGGAAACACTGGCAACTCTCAGACGGTCACCGCCAAACAGTTCAAGGAGCTGGGACCACCGGAGTTTTTGGGAGAGCCAAAACCTCTTAAGGCGGAGACGTGGATAAAACAGATCAATAAGATATTTGATGTCTTGGGTTGCTCAGGAGCAAAAGGTTCCTTCGCCACCTTCATGTCATGCGGGCGAGGCGATTCTTCGTGGGAATCAGAAAGTGTACCCAACTCCGCCAGCCTTGAAGATGTCTTGGGAGAAGTTTCAAGAATCGTTTCAACGACAAGTACTTTCTCGAAAGTATTTGTCATATGAAAGAGGTAGAGTTCATTAAACTGGAGCAAAACAACATGACCGTGTCGCAGTACAAAGCCAAGTTTGCCGAGCTGTCCCGGTTTGCATCCCATTTGCTTGATAATGAGGAGAGAATGACGTGAATGTTTCTAAGAGGTTTGAAACCCGAGATACGTCAATATCTTATCTCTCATAAACTGTGTTTGTATTCAGATGTTGTTAATAGGGCTCAGTTATTGGAATGCGATAACGAGTCAACCCAACCAAAAGAAAGCAGCCGGCAAAATGATAATACCAGTGAGAGCAGTCATCGAAGCGGTGACAACAAGCGTGAAGGGAATCAACATGCCAGAAATGGTAACCACTTCGATGGTAATCAGGGCCAAAACAATAAGAATAGACATTTCAAGAAGAGGTGATTCAACAATGATGGAAAGACGTCAGCACCAGCACCCGTTGTGAAGGAAAGAGAACGACCACCTATTATATGCTTCAAATGTGGAGGGGAGGGACACATTAGTCCAAACTAACGATGCTTAGTCAAAAGCATGTTATAATTGTGGAAGAGAAGGTCACCTAGCCCGATTTTATCGTTCACCGAAGACAAGTTCAGCTAGGATAGAGGCACCAAAGGTCGTCCCAGAAAAGTCAAAGCCGGTAGTGCAAGGGAGAGCGTTTGTTGTGACCTCTCAGAAAGCAAGGAACATTAACGAGGTCATCACGGGTAAGCTTATCATAAACTCTAGCGAAGTCTATACCTTATTTGATACCGGTTCTACCCATTCTTTTATTTCTCCTACTTGCGCTTAAAGTTTAAATTTGATTCCGGAGAAATTGGACTTTAACTTATCTGTTGAAACTCCATTGGGAGAAACCTTCATTACATCCACTATTTATAAGTCTTGTTTAGTTCAAATCGATACCCTCACATTACCTGTCGATCTTATTTCATTGAAAATACTTGTATTTGACATGATTCTAGGGATTGATTGGTTAACTACTCATCATGCAAAAATTGATTGTTTTCGTAAGGTTGTTAGCTTTCATATTCCTAACCAACCTATTATGCGAATTCAAGCAACCAAACCATTAAAATCAATCACTATCATCTCAAGCCATAAAGCTATTCGTTTATTAAAAAAACGGATGTCAAGCTTTCTTAGCTCATGTCATGGATCTAAATAAAAATACGTCAGTTTTGAATGATATTTCTATTGTTAATGAATTTCCTGACGTATTCCACAAGAACTTCCCCTGCCTACCCCAGGCGCGTGAAATTGAATTTTGTATCGACCTTGAACCCGGTACAAAACCTATTTTCAAAGCCCCATATCGAATGGCTCCTATTGAACTTCAGGATTTAAAGACCCAACTGCAGGAATTGTTAGACATCGGTTTCATTCGTCCTAGTACATTTCTTTGGGGTGCTCCTGTTCTTTTCGTGAAAGATGGGAGTATGCGACTTTGTATTGATTATCAGGAGTTAAACCATGTCACCATCAAAAATAAGTACCCATTGCCATGTATTTATGACCTGTTTGACCAGTTACAAGGAGCCAAATTCTTTTCAAAGATTGATCTTCGTTCGGTTATCACCAATTGAAGATTAGAACCGATGACATTCCAAAGACGGCTTTTCGAAACTTCGATGCGGGCATTATGAATTCTAGTCATGTCTTTTGGATTGACTAATGCTCCTCGCCGCCTTCATGGATATGATGAACCAGAGTATTCAAGGAATATTTGAATCACTTTGTGGTCGTCTTCATTGATGACATCCTTATTTATTCCAAAAGCCGTGAAGATCATGAAAGCAACACTTGAGGTCGATACTCCAAAAGCATCGTGAATATAAGCTTTATGCCAAGTTGAAGAAATCACGAGTTCGGCGAGGAAGTAGTATTCCTTGGGCACGTGGTGTCAAGTCATGGAATATCTGTTGACCCAAAGAAAGATTGAAGCTATTCAAAGTTGGGAGCAACCTAAATCGATGATCAAGTCGTAGCTTTCTCGAACTTAAATTGGTTATTATCGGAGATTCGTGAAGGGTTTTCTCGAATCGCTACTCCTTTAACTCACTAACTCGTAAAGATACAAAATTCATTGGAGCGAGGAATGTGAGAAGAGTTTTCAAGAACTCGAGGAGACTCATTTCAAAGACTGTTCGACAATACCATCTAGATCGAGGATTTGTCATCTACGGTGATCTTGAGCGAAAGGGTTAGGTTGTGTTCTCATGCAACATGGGAAAGTTATAGCTTATGCCTCACGACAACTCAAAGAATATGAGAGGAATTATCCTACTCATGATCTAGAGTTGGCAGCAGTCGTTTTTGCACTAAAGATTTGGAGGCATTATTTGTATGGGGAGAAAGTGGAGATCTTTACGGATCATAAAAAAGCCTCAAATATTTCTTCACTCAAAAGGAAATCAACATCTGACAAATGACGTTGGCTTGAATCATTGAAAGATTATGATCATACCATCCAATACCATCTTGAAAAGCGAACGTGGTAGGCGACACATTAAGTAGAAGATCATATGCGAATGAAAGTGCGATATTGTCAATGAAGGCCCATTTTGTATGACTTGCAAAGGATAGAGATAGAGATAAAGACTTGAGGGACCCATGATGATGGCGAATATACTGAGTAGAACCGACTTTAATCGATAAGGTTTAAGCCGCTTTCAAGCTACGGACACGAGCCGATCGTATGAAAAGAAAGTGCAAGAAAGGTGCTATATCTAAAGCAAGAATCGATGATGAAGGAATACTTTCAAATAACTCCGGACTTTGTGTTTCTAACGACCCTGAGTTAAAGTATAAAATCATGATGGAGGCGCACAACACACCGTTTGCAATCCATCCTGGAGGTACCAAAATGTATCGTGATCTTCGACATACATTTTGGTGGAGCAATATGAAGAGAGAGATAGCGGGGTTAATCTCAAGGTGCCTAACTTGTCAATGAGTCAAGGCGGAGCATCAAGTGCCAAAAGGTCCATTGCAACCACTTGAAATTCCAGAATGGAAGTGGGAGTACATTATCATGGATTTTGTTACTGGTCTTCCCAAGGTTTCTCAAGTCATAGATGCGATTTGGGTCATTGTTGATAGATTGACCAAGTCTCGCTCATTTCTTACCGATCGAAAACTTATACACTTGAACGTCTTTGCTGTATGTATATAAACGAGATTGTAAGATTGCATGGTATGCCAGTATCCATAGTTTCTGATCGAGACCCAAGATTCAATTCAAGATTTTGGGTTAGTTTGCAAAAAGCTATGGGCACAGATTTACGATTTAGTTCGGCATATCATCCTCAGACGAACGGACAATAAGAGAGGACTATTCAAACTCTTGAAAATTTATTAAGACTCTGTGTTCTTGACTTCAAGGGAAGTTGGGACAAGTTCTTACCATTGGTGGAGTTTTCCTACAACAAAAGTTATCAAGCAAGTATTGGCATGGCTCCATTCAAGGCGTTGTATGGAAGAAAGTGTCGTTCTCCAGTATGTTGGGATGAGGTGGGTGAAGCAACGTTGTTGGGACCGAATTTGGTACGTATGACTATGGAAAAGATTCAAACAATCCAACAACGTATAAAAACCTCACAATATCGATAAAAGAGTTATGCTGATATTCATCGAAAGGACGTGGAATTCGATATTGGAGATCATGTGTTGTTACGTGTTGCTCCATGGAAAGGAGTTACGAGATTTGGAAAGAGAGGAAAGCTCAATCCTCGATTCATTGGCCCATTTTTAATCCTCGATCGAGTAGAAACTATAGGCGTATAGACTCGCTTTTCTGTAAGTATGTCTCGTGTTCATAACATTTTCACGTATCCATGTTACGTAAATATGTGGAAGACCCAACCACATTATTGAAATAGAACCCTGACGTGATAGAGGAAGATTTAATGTATGAAGAGTTACCTGTTAAAATCTTGGATAAGAAGGATCATATTCTACTCTCCAAGGTTATACCTCAAGTCAAAGTTTTATGGAGAAACCATGACGTGGAAGAAATGACTTGGGAGTTAGAATCTGAAATGAAGTCAAGGTATCCTTACCTCTTCGATATACCAGGTACGTACCCTAATTTCGAGGGCGAAATTTCTTAAGAAGGGGAGGTTATAAGACCCCAACTTTTTGAATAAAGATGATTTTTCTATAATTATCATTTTTGAATATTATGGAATGAATTTGTTATAATGTTATAGTTGTGGATAGTATTTATAAATTCTATAAAGTATGCAAGTTGTTATATTATATTCAATTGGTCGGAGAATATTCGTTTTGTCAGGGAATATCCGTACGACGGTATAATCATTGGTGGACCCCACAACGGAATTATTGTCAGATTGAGAAAACGACAAAAATATATTTATGAAAATAACGGCGAAAGTTTTACCGTTAATATTGTTGAACTACTCGGTAGTAAAAATACGATGAATCTGGCGTGGTTGCGTAAGTAAGACACGGTATTGATTATTGATCTTTACGTGATAAATCACACCCGGTTATACTCAATTATTGTACAATAATTCTTTGCATCATATCTCTTATATTATTGATTCGATTATTGTCACAAGATCATCTACATAATATGTTATTTTATTAAATAAATAATTGAGACGACAAAGTTATTCATATTATTAAATTGTAATATTTATAATGTCTGAAAGTTACATCGAGGAGAGGTTTGGTCACCTAATTGCGGCGCTGATAGGGAGAAATCCTTATTGGAAAGCCCTCTTCTGAGGAACAACCTGGTTGCTAAATATTGTGAGTTATAATATTAATGATGAATAAGTTCGTGTTGATTAAAGATGAATTTGATAGTTTCATTATGTTGGAATTATTTGTGTTAGTAGAAATCGACATCTATTCTGATGATAATTGATGTCTGGAGGTTATATTGTTCAATCGGGTATTCGGGGAACTTTTCGTGTTTGAGTTACTTATTCACGAGTTACTATTTATGAGTTCTTATTCACGAGTTACTATTCACGAAGTTCTTATTCATGAGTTATTATTCATGAGTTCTTATTCATGAGTTTTAATAGTAACTTGTCCTTTCGATTTTCCAAGAGTTTTTGACCCTTCACTTTCCAAGAGTTATTTGCCTCTTGATTGTTCCAAGAGTTAATTGCCCGCTTCATGAAATAGTAGTTGTCTCTTCATATTATCAAGAGTCATTTTAACCCTTAGTTAAAACCAAGAGCCCACTCTCGCTTCTTCTATAAATAGAAGCTCATTCCTTCATTATTTCTTACGAATTCACCAAACTCAGAGAGAGAAAAATTATAGAGAAAGAAGAGAGTTTTCTACTACTTCACTACTTCGATATCTAGTTTCTTTACTGTGAGGGTGTTATTCTTTTGTATTCATAAAGAGAACTTCCATCATTCCATCCTTTATTATTACATTGGAATAACCTATATCACGCTTACTCCCTATACTTGGTGAAATCCTTACATTGTTCCATTCTTTATTATTCCGCTTGGAATATCCTCGTCTATAAGATTTTACGTAGGACCGGTTCCGTCTTTATTATTTTGTTGGAATATCTTGTCTGCATGCGCTTTCTGCGCGGACACAGTTCCGTATTTATTATTCTCATTGGAATATCACGTGCATGCGCGCGTTACGCCGGGACCGGTTCCGTATTTATTATTCATTGGAATAACTCACTGTCTTTATCTATCACATGCCCGGTGATTTCTTTTGTTATTCCATTCTTTATTATACTCGAGTTGGTTAAAGTTTTGACTTATATACTCCATGAAATTAGTGGAATATCCTTGATATTTGTGCTTCATCCAGTATCTTTTCATGGAAATATTCTTCTGAGCATTCTTGAATTTTACTCTACAAAGAAGTATCATGTTGACAATTTGGACGTTATTAGTTCCTGGATAAATTAATTCGTGAACTTGTTTTATTGAATTCTTATATCATTGTCATCATCCTCATGTTTATATTTTTGAAAGTCATCTGTGGCTTCGTAATGCATAGATGGACTTGGTATGATTATGACCAGGGATTATTCGGTATAATCATGACCGTAATGTTATAAATGATGTGATAAAAGTCATTATCGGCCCGTAGTGCATTGATGGACAGTTGTTGGCATGATCATGACCATTGATGAATACACGAATGTCCTTGGCCCGTAGTGCATGGATAATTATGGTCGTGATACTAAAGAATATCCTTGGCCGTAGTGCAGGGGTGATTCGATGATGTGGATTATTTATTAAGCTGAGTCCCATCGATAAAAGTGATGAAAAACCTTTTAAATCATAAAAGATAGTAGATTTTATTCTCTACTTGACTCTTTTAATGGATTGCTTGTTCCGTTGCAGGTAAACTTGATGTCTATTGTATTTTATCAGTTTAACATTGTTGAAGACTAATGATAATTTATTCTGCATTATCTTAGTCATAATATTTCTTACTGGGCTAGTTGAGCTCACCCTTTTGTTTTCATTGTTCTCTTCAGGAAATGAGAACGTAGCGGGGACTAGTCGGGGAACGGAGTGACAGTCCAGAGGATAGCATTAGTAGTCCTCACTATTTTGTTAAATAGTGTGACAATAAATATAATGAGGACTTATTTTGAGAGTGGATATTGTCTAGAAGACAATATTTATATTAAAACTCACAGCTCTTTTGTTGTATATTAAAGATTGTATTTGTATTATGTACCATGTATTTGTGTGCTACACTACTGGTCACAAGGATGCCAAATGTTATTACAATTCCATGCATATGAGACCCAAAATCAAGCCGATTTGGGTCCCCAAGGGCACTAACAATATAGGACCCATGCAAGTATGGGTACGAAAATGAAGGCTTAATATCTTTGCAGGGAAAGGACTTCAAAATCACAACCTGGTACTTGGACAGTGGATGCTCAAGGCATATGACAGGAAACAAAGCCCTTCTGTCCAATTACATAGAGAAGGAGGGTCCCTCGGTCATCTTTGGAGATAATAGCTATGGCAAGACAAGAGGCTACGACTCAGCTGGAAATGGTGCAGTATCCTTTAGCAAAGTGGCCTATGTGGAAGGACTACAACATAACCTTCTAAGTATTAGCCAACTCTGTGACAAGGGTCATCAAGTAACTTTCCTCAACAACCAATGCCAAGTCCGAGACCTGAAGACATCTGCAATAAAGCTAATCGGGACAAGTGAAGGAAATGTCTACACAGTAAATCTTAGTCAACTAAGCTCAGATGAGACAATATGCTTTTTGGCTAAAGCATCTAAAGAAATGAGCTGGCTATGGCTTCGAAGATTATCTCATCTCAACTTTAAAAGTATGTCTAAATTAGCATCAAAAGATCTAGTTGCAGGTCTACCAAAGTTCAACTTCGTTAAATAAAGGCCTTACAATGCCTGTCAACTTCGGAAGCAGACCAGAAGCACATTCAAAAGCAAAATTGTCAACTCAATTGACAAGCCTTTGCAGCTGCTACACATGGATCTGTTTGGACCAATTCCAACAACAAGCCTTGGAGAAAGAGATATTCTCCGGTCATAGTCGTATTTACTTCACTCACTAGATTTACATGGGTGTTCTTTCTACCTCAAAAGATGAGACAGGGCTCCCAACCGATCAAAATTTCAAGCTTGTGATAAACGAGAAATGAGAAGATCAGGCTATAAGAAGTGATCATGGTAGAAAATTCACTTCTAAATGGATCAATTACTGCTCCGACAATGGCATCGATCCACAACTTCTCGACTCCACGAACTCCTCAATAAAATGGAGTTCTTGAGAGAAAAAGAAACGAACACTAATAGAGGCTGGAAGGACTTTACTAGCAATGATTTCATCTGTCATACGAAAGTACTTACAGGTAAGCGATCAACACCGCATGTTATACTCGTAAAAAAGATCACTCATACACTCTACGATTAAGAAGACTCCTATGAACTATGGAAAAGAAGAAAACCTAGTGTCAACTACTTTCATGTCTTTGGGTGTGCATCTTTACATACTCAACAATGGAAAGCGATGATTTGACAAAGTTTCAACCAAAATCAGACGAAGGAATCTTTATTGGATATGCCACAGACAGCAAGGCTTACAGAGTGTTCAATAAGAAGACACTAAGTGTAGAAGTCTCGATTTACATCATCTTTGACGAAACAGACTTAGACAAAATAGTGCTAGTGAAGACACTACGAACGAAGTCGTCAAGCTCAATACTACGATCGTAGTACTAGACAGCAAAATCGTTGAGCAAAGGAATGAGATCGTAGAGAGGCCTGTGCTAGACAATGAGCCTCCACATCAAGAAAAAGAAATAGATCTTGAGGATCTAAGACAAGAAGACATAAGAACGGATGTTCCAACAGGAAGCAGATGGGTAAAAGATCACACTCAAGATCTAATCATTGGAGATCCAAATGCAAGAGTCAGAACAAGAAAGTCTACATTTCCAAAATGAATGCTTCTATCTAAGCTTCCTATCTCAAATAGAACCAAAAAATGAGAGGATGCTATGGAAGATTCCAAATTTGGATAAAGCGATGCAGGAAGAACTTAATCAGTTCGAGAGAAGCAAAGTTTGGAGATTGGTTCCAAGACCAAAGAACCATCCTGTAATTGGAACCAATTGGGTCTTCAAAAACTAGATGGATGAAGATGGGGTGATAACAAGGAATAAGGCTAGACTAGTAGCCAATGGCTACTCTCAGGAAGAAGGCATTGACTATGATGAGACATTTGCACTTGTTGCCAGACTAGAAGCCATCAGAATATTCCTTGTCTTTGCTGCTCACATGAAGTTCAAAGTCTTCCAGATGGATGTCAAAAGTGCATTCTTGAATGGTGAACTTCAAGAAGAAGTCTATGTAAAGCAGCCTCCAAGTTTCATCAATCCATCTTTTTCTAATTATGTTTTTAGATTAGACAAAGCCTTATATGGTCTTAAACAAGCACCTAGAGCCACTACTAAAAAAACATGAATAGGTGACGGAATTTTGTGATAGTTTTTAAAAACAATCACAAAAGATAGCAATTTGTGATGAACTTTTTAAGCAATCGCAAAATAATAGTATATATGATGACTCTTAGTGATGACTAATCTTGCCATCAATGTATTATAATTGTGATGGCTATGTTAATCACACTAATTTTTTCACACAAAATAAATTTTCTTTTTGTGACGCACTAAGTCATCACTTATAGATATACCCTTTTCGTGATTGCATTTAAGCTATCACTAATATTTTAATGTAAGAAATAATCAAAATAATATTTTATGACGGTCGTGACAATCATTAAAAAAAGATAGATTTTTGTGACGACTTTTATTTGCAATTACAAAAAGAAGGTATTTTCTGATGAAATTTTCAAGCCATCACAAAACAATAAAATATATGATGGCTCTTAGTGATGACTAATTTTACCATCATTATAGAGTATTTGTAACTGTTATTGCAATCACCAAATTTTATGTGGAAGTAATTTTTTTAGTAAGTTAACTCACATATGTTTCCTTTTATATTTTGTTTTAAAATTATAATCATGATTTGGACTTTGGTGTAGTGGTAATACTCGTTATTTAGTTTGCAAATGGGAGAGGGTTCGAATCCTACAAGTATCATTTGATATAATTAATATAGATGCAATTAATACAGTGAAATAAATGATATGTAAATAGAGATTCACGTTCTTACATTTGATCCCCTAAAGTCTTGTTTTTTTGTGTGATGACTTTGACAATCACAATAGATTACGTGTTAATGTGATTGTATTAATCATCACAAAAGCACTAATCTTTTGCGTGATTGCCAAAACCATCACGTAAAACCTTTCATGATGGGCGTATACAAGACGGCTATTATGATGCTTAAAGCCATCACGTAAACCTTTCGTGATGATTTTCTTACTTTTTGTGATGGATTTTGGCCATCACAAATGACCATTTTTTTAGTAGTGAGCATGGTATGAAACACTGACTAACTTTCTTATTGAAAATGGATTTACTAGAGGAAGAGTAGATACCACATTATTTCTTAGAAAGCATAAAAATAAGGTCCTATTAGTTCAAATTTATATTGATGATATTATCTTTGGTTCTACTGATGAAAAGTTATGCAAGAGATTCTCCAAGCTTATGCAGAAAAAAATTCAAATGAAAGCATGATGGGTGAGTTTGAACTTCTTTCTTGGATACGCAAGTAAAGCAGACTGATGAAGGAATTTTCATAAACCAAGCCAAGTACATTAAAGACTTACTCAAGAAGTATAGCATGGAAACCCCAATTGCTCCTGCAACCAAGCTCGACAAAGATGAAAAAGGTAAAAAGTATTGATATAACTCAATACAGAGGTATGATAGGCTCTCTTTTATATCTTACTTTGTGGAGACCAGAGCATAATGTTTGCAACATGCATTTGTGCTAGATTTTCAGGCTTGTCCTAAAGAATCTCATTTAACTGCTGTAAAGAGGATTTTCAAGTACCTCAAAGGTACACCTCACTTGGGGCTTTGGTCTCCCAAGGAATCCTCATTTGAGCTAACAGTATTATCTGAGATGTGATTTTGCAGTACGCAAAAATAGATAGAAAAAGTACCAAATGACACTTGTCAACTACTAGGTAATGAGACTTGTGTCCCGGTTTAGCAAGAAGCAAAACTCAATTATCTACCTCAACTACGTGTTGAATACATTGTCAGCCGGGCGATTCTTTGTCTTTCGAGATCCTATGGATGAAAAATCACCAATTGATTATGGGTTTGAATTCAAATCCATACCTATTCATTGTGATAACACAAGTGCAATTGCTATAACTTATGATCCTGTCATGCATTCTAGTACTAAGCATATAGAAATAAGGTATCACTTCATTAGGGATCATGTATAAAATGGAAATATATCTTTACAATATATTCCTACTAAAAATTAACTTGCTGATGTTTTTACAAAACCTCTAGATGAATCTAGATTCAACAAATTGATAAGTGAGCTAGGCATGCTTAACTTGCAAACCTAAAATATTATGCTATAGTTTGTGCTAACCATACAGATTTAAGGGCTATGTCCGAAATCAAAGACATGATCAAAAGAAGTCCACGATCGTAGAGCCAAAGTGTCATAGAATGACAACGATTGCAATGAAGACTCAACGATCGCAGCGCAGACTCAACGATAAGCAGAGTTACATCAACAAAACAAAAGGAGCACCCTATGATGATCAAGCATAAATCAAAGCATTCTCTCTGATAAGTGCCTCAGGGACAAACCTAACCCTTGTTTCATTCAAGAGGTTGGCCCTTCCTGAGCTACCTTAATTTAAGGAGAATGCTAAGTCAAAAAGATTCATCACAAGGACTTGTTCAGACTCTACGATTGACAGTCAGACTCAATGATCGCAGTTCAGACTCTACGTTTAAAGCTCAGACACGACGACTGCTACACAGACTCAACGATGGTAGAACAGACTCGACGACTCCAAGGACTATCTCAACGATCGTAGTCCTACTAAAGAATATATCATCCCAGAAGGAGTTAAGGGCAATTCAGTACAATCCCTCTCTGTTAAAATTCGTAGAGCCAAGCGAAACTCGACATCTTTCCCACTAAGCAAAATAGAGAGCGGGAAATTTCAAGTACAAATTAAAATCGTTTGTTTGAAATATGAAAGTTCAAAAGACCATCTCTCTCTTCATCTCCTCTCTCAAGAAGAAACCCTAAATCAAGACTAAGCTCACTCGGTTTACCTTCCTAAGAAAGAAATCAATGGCAAATTTTCGGTGTTATCTCCGCCATTCTGACTATGCTTTGATGAGTTCAAGACTGCTGAACCCCAATTTCACAAGACTTTGTCGCTACTAAAGAAGGCAGGTCTCGAAGAAGCCTTGGGTATGGACACATTGATCTACCCAAAGCTGGTAAAGGAGTTATACAATAACGGTGTGTTTGAAAACAACACCATCACTGCAAAAGTTAGGAACGTTGAAATCAAACTAAAGGCTGAAGACATCAACCTAACCCTAGGTCTCAAATCAGAAGGGCACCCGTCCATAGAAGGTATAGATTTTCACAAGGGTCTCAAGAAGATGCATCACAAGAAGTCACCTTCTGTTAAAGGATACAAAAAGAAGGAGTTCCCACAAAGGTATGAGTTTCTAGCTGATATTGTTGGAAAATGTATATGCTGTAAGAGCTCAAGTCATGACTCTGTGAATGAGGTATAACTCAAACTCATGACTGCCATATGTTATAAAATACAACTCAACTATGGGGCTCTATTACTTGAGTGGATTGGAAAATGGTTAATTAGCTCAAAAAAAACAAAGAGCTCACAGAAGATGCTCTACGGACGATTTATAAGCATTATCCTATAGGCTGCTCTTGATGACCTAATTGAGGATGATGAAGGAGAAGCCATAAATCCAAATCGACGAATGACTCAGCAGTTGTTTGAAAACTGGAAAAGAAATCGAGCTGAAAATATGAAGATGATGTCTGAATCCAGTGGTCGAACTAGTGAAATAAAGGGAACAGGAGTGCCAGGGAATATGTCTATTGTCAAAAAAACTGAAGAAGAAGAAGAAGAAGCTAATCAAGGAGAACCCATTGCTTTAATCAGAAAAAGCAAAGGGAAAAAGAAAGCCAGAACTTCAGAAGAACCTCAAGGATCCACCACCAACAAGTCTGTAGAGTCCTCAGATATCGAGACTCCAAGGATCCTGAGAAGAAAGAAAGGAATGAAAGAAATGAGGAAGAAGAAGATAGAGCAACTATATCTCAAATTAACTAAAGATGAGTAAGATCACCACAAGAGCAAAAACCATCAGCCTCTTCGATCGTAGAGTCTCTTCCGATCATAGAGCCCAGACCAAACAAGGAAGCAGCTGCATCAAATATATTGGCTGATCTGAAGGACAAAACTGAAGAAAGTCCTGAGGCTGTGGCACGACCTAAAAATCCAAGAAGGAAATTGGTCAAGAAGTATATTATTGTCAATGAGAAAGCTCTAAAGAAGGAAGACAAAGAACTGTCTGCTGAAAAGGAACCAGCTGAGGGGGAGACACCAAAAGATCTGATGATAATAAATACTCCTGCTGAGGGGGAGATGCCTAAAGATCTCCTGCCAAAGGATGCTTCAGTTGAGGGGGGAGCTATCGACATTTCAAAAGAATGATCAAGATGAGGGGGAGGATCATGACACCTCAATAGCAGAAAAAGAAATTCCTGGAGGAGATAATGAAGAACCAGTGCAAGAACATCCTGAAGCAATTGACATAATGGAATCCTCCAGTGAAAATAGAGAAGAACATGATGAGATTGAGATCATAGCTGTAGGCATTGATGGGCACAGAAGAGCCAACTATGAGCAACTATTTGTATATCTTCCTATAATGCCCTTCCACCGAGCTCAAATTCTGAACTCTTGGGATCACATGTTCTGGAGTTTCAAAGAGTATCCAGCTATCTCAGTACTCGCAAATGGATTCTCAGGGAAATTCAATTTTGCCAAGAAGATTCTCACCAACAGTTCTTCTTCAGAAAACACACTTGAGATACTATCTATCCCAACTCTTTTCAAAAATAATCACTTGTCATCATCCTCATTTAATCAATTCTATGAATTCCCGCAATGGTTGGAAGTGATTCTTCATCCATTAAATCAATGTCCAATTGTAGAATCTCAAAATTATGTAACTGAGGAACCAAATAAGAGCCACTCCCTATTACTCCCACAGCCTACCAACTCTACGATCACTGAGTCTAGCCCTTTGGTAGAGTATCCACCACAAATCGTAGAGTCACTAAACTTTAATATTCAAATCCAGGCTCCTCCTTCCGATATTCCCTCCTCATCTAGAAATGAATGCTTCAATCTTGAACTTGCTCTCTACTCACTGCAAGATAAATTCAAGAGCATGTCACCTCCCTCACAAATTCCAAATCTAGATGAAATCCTGTCAGAACTATCCACAAAGGCTGATTTGTCAGCTATGTCTGAGAAAGTGATCAAAGAATTAGACGAGAGTCTTGAAGATCATACTGCACTGATACAGCTGAGATTGACATCAATGATCAATGTTGCAAATAATCTTCCCAGCTCCCTAAGCTCCGAACTATCTAAAACACTCAAAGAGATCATCAAAGAAATGCTTCAAAGCATTAATGACAGGGACAATATTCACTTTCTTGTAGCTAAAAAGCATAGGGATGTTGTCCTGATATTACAGAAAATAGAAGAATCTCAAAACAATCTGATGATACAGAGCATCAAAAGTCTTCAAACTGCAGTCAAAGAGTTTCAAGACTTTTCCATGGGCCAAATGAAGAAAATGAGACCGAGGTCTCGACATACTTCAACGACGAAACTTCGTTCGATGCTTTGATCCAAGAGAATCGTGAGGACATTGCTCAAACTCAGAGTCAACTCAATGAGCTTGTCCAAGGAGTCACTCGCCTCTCGGAAGACATTCAAACCCTTGATGCTGACATAAAGGGGGAGAATAAAGGGCAAGGAGATCAGGGAGGCAAGGGAAGAGGCAAAGGTCACTTCTAATCAAGGCCAAGGCAAATCACTCAGCAGACTCCATGAGTCAGCCATCAGACTCAACGATCTGATCAGCAGGAAATTTTAATGGCTCAACCATTAAGGAGTCGAGGGCCAACCACCACCGCACTCATGCGGTGACAACAACAGCCTCACGAATGCCAATTGGAGATCCTCAAGATTCATGAATAGGCATGATCACAATCCTGCATTAAGTCCAGTGAAATTTGGAAGATCCGGCGGAAAGAGATGAAAGCAAGCGAGAAGAGGAGAGGCGAGGAATATACAAATCCTCCAAGAAGCAAAAGATCAAAGAAATAGAGATAAGTTAAATTTCAAATTATATTGATGTAGTCATTCTTAAATGTAAAATCATCTCCATACATCAATAAATTCATGCTTATTTTCTAGAAATTTCAAAGATTCAATTTGAAAATACTAAGTCATGTTTTACTTTCTCGCGAATCGCGTATAAAACTTTATAATCATGACAACAAATCTCCTTGGTTATGTCGAACATCAAATAGGGGGAGATTGTTGGGAGAATGCATATATTGGATTTGATGTTTTATGAAAAAGCTCATGATTATGTAAAGTCCTTGAAAGAATATATGTCAAGGACTTAGTGATAGATCAAAGTTGTTAGGTTGATCTTAGCCTTTTAATGTTTACTTATATAGATAAGGAGATCAAATCATTAGGTTGATCTATCGCTTTGAAAAGAAATAGATAGGCTAGTAGTTATTCATCCGATCAACATAATGCGTGTTTAAAGGCGGGGATGGCGAAATGA
The DNA here is from genome assembly GCA_020205605.1 of Panax ginseng. Lineage (NCBI taxonomy): Eukaryota > Viridiplantae > Streptophyta > Magnoliopsida > Apiales > Araliaceae > Panax > Panax ginseng. Next base: position 15,047,783 of record CM035131.1, on the reverse strand, counting down.
GATGATCGTAGTGTATATGCGCCTTGAAGGGCCTCCAGAATCGTGAAAATGGTCCAAACGAAGCGTTTGCGAGCTAACTTTCGAAATCGTAGAGTGCTCTAAAATGCAAAGTCTGCAAGACGAAGCAAGTGAAGATCGTAGTGTTAACGGATCATAGTGAGAAATCATAATGATCTCTTGAAGTCTAAAGCACCAATACGACAAGACACACTACGACATTGATAGTAGAGTGACATCCGCTTTTAGGTCGAAACATCAAGCCTTATCGCTTCAATTAAAATAGACTCCAACAAATAAGGAATGGGCTTTGACGTTGAAGCTTCTCACGGTCCCAATGGTACAAAAGATATCCTTAGTATTGATCAAAAGAAATGTAGTCGAGAAGCTGAAAAGGACCATTAGGCGAGAAAAACACCTTTTCGGTGTTAGGTGAGAAATCGGTCTGTTAGTGTTAGTGGGCGAAATGCAATTCGTAAGATGTGCGAAATGTCTCCATCAAAGCTCGTAAATGTCAAACGATTTAATGCTTCATCGATGACTTCAACGGATAGATTTTAAGGATCTCATATATACGAAATCTGATACATAAGAGAAGTAAGCAAGTATTGAACAAAACGCATGTTAGAACTCTAAACGCCGAACTCTACGATCCGAGAAAAAGGAAAGCTTGCTTTCGATTACTCGGTTCTTTCAACAAGTGCTTAATCGCAATCGAGTAGCCTCAATCACAACTCAACAACTATCAATCTCATCAAGTAAGAAGTTCCAAGTCGAAAAGACTTGAAGAGTTCTAAGTGAATCAGAAAGAGCCAAGTCTACTTTGGACTTGAAGAGCTTCAAGAAGTGAACTAAGAAGTCATCAGGCTATGGTGCAAAAAGGAATCTGTGAGATTCAGAAAGTGTAAAAGACATCCTTAGTGGATTTTCTACTCAAGGAGTAGAATAGTGGACTAGGAGCTTTGAATGCTCCGATCCACTTAAAAACAACTGTGTCTTTATAACTGTTATAACTGCAATAACTGCTCTCTCTCTCTCTTTAACCTGGTATCTAAAAGGTTTTTCAAAGAATAAATAATTCCGCTGTACTTAAAGATTTATCAAAACATTCTTTAAACAAATTTTTTTTTTTTAATATCTATTCAATCTCCCTTCTAAATAACTATTGTACCTTCGGAAACTAATAAATTATATTTTGTAATTCACGTGCTTGCAATGGGACGTCTCCAGAATTCAGATTCATCTCCTATTGAATCCACCAGTCACCACCGCTCCTTTCTGTCTTCTATTGGTCCATCTATGTACGCCTTGCAAAATAATGCCTACCCCAAATCACACTACATTTTTGGAAATGACTTATTTTAAAGGATTTATGAATTAAAATATAAGTTAATTTATAAATTATTTTAAATTATGATTTCTAAATAAAAATGTTCGGTATTAATTTGATTTATAAGTTAAAAATTAAATTAAAACAAGTTATGAATGTGTTCGGCTCATAATGATTTAGTATAAGTTAAAATAAATATAAAGAATATTAAAAAGATATTAATAAAAAGAAGGAGAAAATAGACATTATATTTGGTCAAATTAATTTATTTTAAAATGACTTATAAATTATTTTAAAATAAATTACAAGTACTTATTTATTTTTTTGACTTAAAACTCAACTTATAAATAGAAAAATAAGTCATTCTCAAACAGATAAATAATAACAAATAATTTATAAATTAGTTTGACTAACTTATAAGTTATTCCCAAACAGCTCTTTAATATGGTCACAAGAAAATGACGTAAAAAAATAGTTTGCGCAGTTGGCATTTTGTATTTGTTAGCGACATTCCACCAAGTCCCAAAATGAGATTTTTTGAGTTTATTTTTGAAGATAGTTTAATTTTAATTTATGTTTATAATAAATATCGATTGTATATAAGAGATAAGTAATAATTAAAAATAATGGTACTCTAATTTAATAAAGTATATTTTATCATTTAAAATTCCATGTTTACTCACATTCGACTTTGTCATAGATACAAATCATTTTCTATTTGAATATTAATTTGTTCGTATGAATGAGATGATTAATGCTCCGGGTGTCCATGAAAAGAGTTATGTTTGTTAAATTATAAATTTTCATGATCGTTTTTTTATTATTTTATAACCATAATTTTAATTTAATGACATGTTTATTAGTGATGACATGTGATATATAATAAAATTGTATCGATCATTTAATAATTCATATTTTATAAATTTTATGAATTAAATTTGAGCAATTCAATACTCAGCTCGATTCGATTTATTTACATCACTATACTCATCTCAAATAAAAGTCTTCCTTCGTTTTTCAAATTAATATATCTTATCATTCTTTTAAATATATACAAAATATAATTTACACATTAAAATTCATATTTTTCCATCCCTCAAAATCCTGCCACTTTTAAGAAATTTTTTTGATCCAAAATAAAATCAATTTTATCTCAAAATCTCTTTTTTCCTTTTTTTTAAAAAAAAAAACTTACAAACTTGATATTTGAAATGATTTTAAATATTTTTCATTCCTTTTCTTTCCACTAAAAAAAAAGCTTACAAATATGGTGTAATAGTCTCTCATCAAATTATTAAATAATCTAAAATAAATAATATTAAATTAAAATAAATAATTTAATGCTTTTTACAAATAAATACTATGACCCAAATGAACTCGACTAGTACACGGCCCAACATCTGTTAAGTAAGCAACCGGCGTAGGGATACAATTATTCTTTAGTACTCCCTCCCTCCGTTCTAAACGATTATCGTTTTAAAAAAAAAAAATTATTTTAATTTATTTATTATTTTATTTATTTATAATTTTATAAAAAAATAAATTATTTATTTTTTTATATTACTCCTATCTTTTCTTATTATTCTAATAAATTTTTTTATTTATATTAATAATAATAAAATTTTAAATAAATTTTAATCATGATAATATTAAATAATTTTTTAATTTATGCATAAAAACTTTAAAACGGAGGTAGTAATTATTTACTGTCTTCAACTGACAATAGCAGGACAACATAAAAATCCTTGGCCTTATCCCTTCACTTCCATCTCCTATATTTAAACGATATCGAATGTCTCCTCTTTGTAATCATCCTTCCACTTCTAATATTCTTACACTATTATATTTGCCCTTAGCTCCCCGACTTAATTACGGCTATACCGTTCAGGTTATGATAGCGGTCGGAAATTGGGAACCATCTGAGAGCCTCAGCTCCTCTCCGGCTTTCGGATTCCCTCGCCCCCGTTACTTCCGTTACCGTCGCTTGAGATAGCCGCCTCACTACACAACAACATAACCGGAATTACCATATACACCACCGGAAAAATACCTATACACAATTCATATATAAATTCTATGTCGACGGTGAAGAATCATCGGGAGGGGACGGGAGGAAAGGATAGGAAAGGGAGGTTAGGGGAAAAAGTGTCCTCGTTTCATGGAAGGATTCCGGAGACTATGGCTGTTGCGAAGTTTCACAGGCCGAGGACGGTGCCGGACCTGTTCTCCGGGAGAAACGTCGCCGGAGTTTCTACGGCGGAGATAAAGCCGAAGCTGACGAAGCTCTTGCTCAACGTTACGATTCAGAGGAGCCTTGGGCCGGTGATGGTGATTATGTTGCTGGAGTCGACGGTCGGTGATTTGATTGCGGCGGCTCTGCGACAGTACGCCAAGGAAGGCCGACGGCCGATTCTAGGTTCCGCCGATTGTGCCAGTTTTGACCTCCATTATTCCCAATTTAGCTTAGAAAGTAAGTTTTATCACTAGATTTTTTTTATATACGCATACATATGCATACATACAGTACTTATATATCATTATTTTTGGTACCTGAACCTGTTAATTCAGCTTTGGATAGGGAGGAGAAGCTGATTGCGTTAGAATCGAGAAACTTCTTTCTCTGCCCCAGAAAGGCTGAGGCCACCGAAAGTGGTGGCGGAACGCTGCAGCCGTCGTGTTATAAGCGGGCGGAGAAAGGGACGAGTGTTTGATAAAAATTGAATGAATCTGAATTTGAATGAGTTGAATCTGAATAAAAAAAATTATTTGATAATTGACATATCTGAAACACTTGAAAAACAAAATTTTATTATTTTATTTTTTTGAAAAAATTTAAAATTATTGTAAATTTATTTAATATTACTTAATATAATAGTTAATATTTTTTTAATTTTTAATTTTTTTTTATTTCATTCAGCTATTCAGTTAAAAAAATTTAACTTAGTCATTCAGTTCGTCCATCTTATCAATTTAGCCATTTAGATCAAAACAAACGCATTAATTGATTCAGTCATTCAAATTTAACTCCATTTAATTTTATTCAACTCTAAACAAACATACCCGAAGATGGCCTGACTAAAGTTGATGGATTTTTTGTTCTGAACCAATAGTTTACTCGGTCTATTTAATTTATCAATTTAGCCTCTAATTTTGCTCCTTGCAATTTCACTCTTTGTAAAAGTATAATAGTTAGAGCTGATCAACTAATCAAATTAGAATTAAAATTGTACGAACCGCATTAATTAAAATCGAATCTACGGTTTTGACGTATATGACTGTTTTAGATGGGTTAAATAACCGAATTTACGATTTTGATTTAGTATAAAGTTTTAAATTGTTTCTATATAAGTTGATTTAAGAACTTACCCAACCTCTTTCTCATAATTTCTTCTCACATTAGTTCATCTTGATTTCCAATAATTCTTGAAACTTTTGTTCTGTTCATGTAATTAATTACATTAATAGAATAATGAAAAAACTAACTTTCATATTTTGGTCCTGTTCATGGAGTTGGTGGTTGTATTCTAATTAAAAAGTATTTGTGTTTTGTTTTAGGATAAACGGAGTATGTTTTTCTATTCATGAATATTGAATAAATACAAACTTAATTTATATTGGAAAATGGAAGGTTTTTGTGTCCTTTTTTTTTGTGTAAATTTTTTGACTGAAATTAAACACACACACACACTCTGCTTGTCAAGGTTCGAACATAAAACCTACTACTTTGTTCATTGAGTTTTAAAACTTAGAAGACTGCCTGAGTTTTTTGGGGGCCTTATAATGTAGTGGCAGGAGGATATGAGAAATAAATTTGTTGGGCTGGTCAAGTTTACAATTTAAAACTGAACTTCGACTTGGATTAGTCTATGTTCCTGTTTAGAAAATACAACATTAATGACTACTCCTTTTACTCTAAAATTATTGTTACATTTCTTTTTTTAACCCGCTCTAAAATTAGAGATATGATTTTATTTTATGACTATAAAGTGATATGATATTTCTAATTTGTCATTATTTTTTTTTACTATCATTTTCAATATCAAAACATCACAATTGAATTCCTAAGAAATACTAAAATTATATTTGAGAATATAAAATTATCTTTAAAAGTCGTTGTTTTATAAATATATCTCTAATTTTAAATCGGAGGAAGTATTTGATAAATTTTCACACATTGATTATTTAGATGAAGTGGAACAAAGCTAAATTATACATTTAATAATTCGAAAATGTTCAGCTCCATAGATAATAAATCTGATAGAGCAGGGGAGGGAGGGGAGGGGAGGGAGGGGGGGTCCCGGGGGGTCCACGGTCCCTTGCTGCGAGAAATTTTTTTATATATTAGGGAGGGTCCAGCTTGAAATTCGGAAAGTTCGGGGGGTACGAGGTGCGCTGAGAAGAAGAAGGAAGGGGAAGAAAAAAAAAGAATTTTTTTTTATAACTTACAATTGAGGTGGGATATCACACTACTTTTCATTTAGTATATCTTCTTATCAAGTTGGCTTTAGTTTTGCCTGCGCTATGCATCGCTAGTGTGGAACGAGTATTTTCTCATGATGAATATTGTTAAGACAAATTTATGCATGAACAAGATGGGAGATGACTTTCTCACCGATCGCTTTTGGTGTGCTATGTCGAGAGAGATATTTTAGGCGCATTGATAATGAAGTGATTATCCAACATTTTCGTAATATGAGAACTCGCATGTTGGATTTACATCTTTTCGGCCCGAACTCCAGAAGAGACTCAAATGTTTCTAGTATCTGCCATTCTGGCTCAACAATCAACAATGTGTTTCAATTTGTAATTGATTTTTTTGTTTCAATTGAATTTGAGTAACTAATTGAAATGTTGAATTACTTGTGATTTAGGATTATGATTTTGTTGAATGTTGAATTATTTGTGATTTAGGAATATGGAAAAAAAAATTCAACGAATTAAGAGGCCGTCGAAAAAAAAATTACATGCATAATCTGGACCTCCTGTTGAAATCCTCTGGCTCAGCCACTGTGATAGAGGAGTACAAAGCAAAAAATAATCGATTTTATCTATTTTTTTTTTATTCAGATCATAATTAATGTTTTAATTATTCAACAATTGTGTACCTCATTTATCGAAATGTGAGCCTCGTAGTATGAATGCTGATCAGATAGCCCGAGCCCACCCCAACTGCCATTTGGCCCATTTCTACTCAGTCAATGGTCAAACATAAACTTTTTTTTTTTTTTTTTGAAACAACGTGAAAAACCTTTGTAAAACCCTAGGATACCTCCCGATAATCCTCGCGGAAACTCTTGCTATAAAATCCCCTTTAAATCCATTTTCTTTCCGCCTTTTCTTTCAAAGCCCTTCTGTCGTCTCGCTATCAACCAATGGAGTTCTGGGGTAAGTTTTTGCCAAATTCTTCCTGTACTTTCTCTCTCTTAGGGTTTCAATTCCTATAATTATTATCTCACTATCTGATTATGCTAGCTGTGTGTGTGCGTCTGTTTGTGTATTGATGTATGCATAATTGTCTTGATTATTTGCGTTTGGACGCTGTTGCTTTGATTTTTCAATTTGTTTTATCTTTTCTGAGAAATAGTACATCTGAAGATTAAGTATGATTATTGTTGTTGTTGTTGTTGTTGTTGTTGTTTTGAATTCATGTCTTATTTAATCTATTATATGATGTTTGATCTTGTGATGTTGCATTCATGTCTTGTTTAAGAAAGAAGCAAGCTCCGGACCGGAATAATAATCACTATTTGGTTGTGATGTGCGCTTGTGTGTTATCTTTCTGCCAAGCATTATATTCTAAGAGCTGACCATAATTGAATGCATTTAATGATTATCATGTGAATTGTGCATTTAGCATTTGAAATAATCTATGTACAAAGTGAGCTTTTATATTTCTTGTTTTCTTTTTTTAAGCCTAACTCAACCTAACCCAATTTCATACTAACTTTCAGGCGTTGAAGTTAAAGCTGGAGAGCCTCTAACTGTCTCACCAGAAGAAGGCCAAATTGTTCATGTTTCCCAGGTTTATAGTTTTACATTCCTTTTTTAGCGTGCATTTCGGTGAAGTTCAAATATATATATATATATATATATATATATTAAAAATGTAAGTATGTAATTTTTACGATGCTGCACATTCCAGGTTGCTCTTGGAGAGGTGAAGAACAAAAAAGGAGCCAACTATGTTCCAGTCCATATCAAGATCGATGACAAGAATTTTATTATAGGAACACTTTCAGCAGAAAGTAGACCCCAACTGTCATGTGACTTGGTGTTTGAGAAAGACTTTGAGCTCTCACATGACTGGAAGGATGGCAGTCTCTACTTTTGTGGATACACTGCTGATGATGAATATCCTTATCTTTCCTCCAATGTTGTGTTCTCTATCTTGTGTCCTTATATTTTTACATTGTTTTGAATGCACCTTGCAACACGTTAAAGGTGTGTAGTACACGGAAAAGAAAAGAAATAGACGGAAAACTTAAGTTTTCTATTCAATTATGTTGTTACCTAGTTTTTTTTAAAGAATTAGAAAAAAAGAATGGAAGGGAAACTTGTAACTTTTCTTGCCAAGTTTCCGTTTAAAAATGGACGGATTTGGATGTAGAACTATATAACAGAAGTAAATCTTTTATAATCCCCATTGTACCCTTTACATTATAAACATAGCAAAACTAATATAAGGCAAAATAGTATTTTGTATGTAAAACTTAAGTTGTCTTTCCTTTTCCTATATTAAATTCAGTAACAACATGAATGAAACTTATAAGTTTTCTATTCTTTTATTTTCTCATCAAATTTAAGTGTTCTATTCTTTTCTTATTTATTAAAAACTCAGAAACATTGACATATTTATGGTTTATATACATGTGTCATCACAGAAATGGGATGCTTTTGATTGTTGCTTAATAATTTTTTGAAAACTCACTAGAAGAAGGTGATATCTTCAAAGGTCCTGAGGCCTAATCCATGTATTGACATTCCTATGGCTTGGAAACTACTTTTCATTTTTTATTTTATCTAATGTTACCTTGACTCTTTGTCTTCTCGCACGGATGAAAGTCAATTTGGTTCTGGTGAGTAGTACACCTTGCTTTATACAATTTTCTGCTATTTTCTCCTTATATATTGATGCTTGGTTAAATTTTATGCTCAGATGATTCTTCTGAATATTCTTCTACTGACGAGAGTGATGATGAGGAAAACATTTTTGAGAATGGTAAATGTTGTTTTTCTAATTCTAGATTATAGTATAGTATTATACTTTGGTTATTTGAATTTTATGGTCTAAAAATCTTCGAATATTTTGCCATTTCTTTCTCAGGTAAACTTGAGCCTGATGTCCAGTTAGCAAAACCTACTGAGGCTAAGACTTAATTTTGTACCAAGTCAAATGCGACACTCGTGGAGCCCAAGAATGAAGATTCCGATGATGATTTGGATGAGTCAGATGAGGATTTTGATGATGAGGTAATATCAACTGGTGCACTTTGAGTAGATGCTTCCTTTATATGATTGTTTACTGTAAATTGTATTAAAATAGCTAAAAAAAATTCACTTCTCTGCACCCTTAACTTTCTTTTGACATCAGTTCAACAGTTTCTTTGGCATAATCCTCACACTGAAACTAGTGGAGCCTTAACAGTTTTTTTTTGGTTTATATTAGCATTAATAGAACATGTTATTGGGTAGTTGGAAATAAGTTGTCACAAACATTGCAGTATAGTATTTGTATTGCTTTGCACGTTGTGCTAGACACTAATTTTTATCCCCGTGTTAAACTAGGAAGTTTCTGGTAAAAACACTTGGATCAAAGCTGATTTAAGCTACAAATTTGTTTGTGTAATAATGAGCAAGGGCAGAATTCTAAGGTAGAAAAAAGTTTTTACTACCTTATCAGTAAATTATACCCCCTCTCTTTTTTGCATGTTTCCCTGGACTCTCTCTTTAGTGCAATAGTTAGCTTTCTCTACCTATAAACTAGAATTCTCATTATCTCAAAATTCAGGAGGAGAGGTGTTTGAAAATATAATTTATTGGTGTGTGTTTAGATATAAAATGGAATGGAAAATGAAGTCTATTTGTGGGTTTCCGCAGAACTTCTTCTATTTTTGTTTCAACATATTTTGCTTGTTCAGTTCTCCCGTTTAATAGTTTTGAGTAGTCAATAAGGGAACTTGTGTTTGAGGGTGTATTATTCTTATGCAAATGTTTTTGATGCATGCTAAATCATTCCATTTTTGCCACAGGTTTTTATACTATGATTTGTTAGGTGTCTGAAGTTATGCTTCTCTAGTCTTTCTGTTGGTATTTTGCTAATAATGATTGATAATTAATTTTTTGCATGTTTGATTGTTTTTAGTCTGACGATAGTGATTTGAGTGATGATTCTGATGATGAGACATCTGAAGACGATGACGAAGACGAAGACAAAGATGAGGATGAAGAGACACCTAAGAAGGTATTGGCATATAAGAATAATTTGATATTGAATTTTTTCCCCGCATGCCTATCCTAATTACTCTTATCCTGCCTTAAACTCGTTAATACATTTTCAGGCTGATGAGCTATCCAAGAAGAGAAACTCCAGTTCCTGCTAAAAAATCAAAATCAGGTACACCTCAGAAAACAGGTGACATGCTTTATTTTCTTAAATATCAGTTATTGATTACTAGCAAACATCCTTGCACTCTTGACCATTCTTCTCTCAGCAAAATTTTTGGGAATCTCTACTGAATATATGATATAAGATTGTTCTGAATTTGACTCGTAAATGTCCTTGCCAGAACATGTGTTTGAGTAACTATGTTTTCATTCATCTCTCTTGTTTGAACCTCGGAAATTATGTGATTCCCCACCCAGTGTTCTCTGGTAATTCTTTTAAAAATAATTATTGCTGTATAATTCTTAAATTTCCATTACATATTGCATGGTCCGCAAAGGTGTCTTGTACATTTCTCTACAAGATACACAATCCACCAAATTTGAGTATCTTCTTTTTATTTGTTCTTTTAAAACTTTAGTACTTGTTTTCTTGATTAAAGTACTTTTAACAACTATCACACAATGTATATATAGGTAAATTGTTTTGTGCTTGGTTTTTCTCTCTTGCAGACGGTAAAACCGGCAGTGGTCACAAAGCAACTCCCCACCCTTCAAAGCAGGATGCAAAAAAGACGGCTAGTGGCCAAGTTTCTTGCAAATCTTGTAGCAAGTTAGTTCAACTCGCATCTCTTGTTTCATTATTTTTGAGTTATTGCAACTGAATTTCGTAATTCTTTTGCAGGACATTCAACTCAGAAAATGCCTTGGAGTCTCATTCAAAGGCTAAGCATGGTGGCAAGTAAACCAGGATTCAGAGTTTACTAAGTAAATCATTTTTTGGGGTCTTATGAATATAATAGCAAAAGAAGAGTCTGGAGACACCATTCTTTTAAGTTTTCCTGTTGAGTAGACCTATATTACTTTATATTCTTTAAGTAACATTTTTTTTTCGCTGTGATAGCCGATAACTTTCAAACTCCTACTTCTTTGTTTCTCTTTTCTTCCTATATACTCCGCTTAACGTCAACCGTTCCGAAATCGAATTACAACGATGAATTGTTTCTGCAATTCCCAAGTTTATACTAAGAATTTTCGATGAATTTGTTTTTTTTAATAGCTTCATTTTTAGCTTCAATCCTCAATAAATTTGATTTTTTTAATATCCCAAATTGATTTCAATTGATTTTTCACATACACGAGTTACCAGAAAGTACAACCACCTTTGTGATTTGATAGAGATGAGCAATTAAGCCAAATGATAGAGAGGAGGAGAAAGCTGTAGATTTACAAGATTAAAGAATTAAAAGAAATACAGACTCACTCCAATTTATTTTCTGTTTAGCCTTGAGATATTTATAAGGAAAAAAGAAGGCTTTTGATTGTTGGGAACTTGGGACTTTGCAGGGAGAGAGAGAGGGTAGAAGAAAAATAGGGAATTTTTTAATACAGGTTAAATAGGTTTGATTGAGTTTCATTTAATTACCGAATTAAGATTCGATTATTAAAAATTTATTTATATTTTAATTTTAAAGAAGTTCGAGTAAATCATTGAATTCTAAAATTTATTCATATTTAAATTATTTATATTTTAAATTGAACTCCAATGGAGTTTTTAATTGAGCTACGAATTTAGTCTAAAACCATTTGGTTCATTTTACATCGTTACATACGATAATAGCGAAATCGTTTTAGACTTCCAGTATACTTAGTTATTAAATGCATGTGGATATTCCTGTTTTGTTTTCTGTTCGAAACACGTCTTGCGCCATTCTCCCTAAAATCAAATTCAAAAATTAAAACACAGCTGCAAATTGACTAAGAGCCTGTTCGCGAGCTCTTTATAAGTTGTCAAACCAACTTATAAGGAGTTTTTTACTGTTTGAGTATTCGAGAATGATGTATTTTATACTTTATAAGTCAAAAATAATAAGTAATAATTTGTAACTCATAAAAAAATGACTATTTTGCCCCTTCTCTGTCTTCGTAATATAATTTATTTACCGGATCAAAAGTTGTCTCTACTGCTATTTTTCAATTAAAGTGAATGGTTTGCTTTGTGGATATTTCAAAGGCCAAAGAGGTATCCCTCAGGGAGACCCATTGTCACCTTACCTGTTTGTGCTAGCTATGAAAATTCTTGCTTTATTGCTTGAAGATAGAACTAGCTCCCCCAATTTCAAATTCCATTGGAAAGCAAAGGCTTGCAAGCTATCTCATTTTTGTTTCGCAGACGACTTGCTTTTTTTTTTTTTTTTTGCTATGCAGACCTGCCCTCTGTCACTATCTTAAATGAATGCCTTAATTCCTTCTCGTGTTTTACTGGTATGTCTATAAACCACAACAAAAGTCAGTGCTTCTTATCCAACGTTTCTTCTCTGCTATCTTTCAGCTCTTAACATTGCAAAAGGTGATCTTCCAGTCAAATTTTTGGGAGTGCCTTTGATTTCATCAAAGTTTAACTGCAAATGACTGCGTTCGTCTTATTCAAAAAATATCTCGAGTAAAATTTTGGGCAAATTGCTTTCTCTCTTATGCTGGCCGCTTGCAGTTAATCAAGTTCATCTTATTTGCAATTCAATCTTACTGGTTTGCTTTCTTTTTACTGCCAAAATCTATCATCAAGCTTATTGTTCAAACTCTTTTTTCGATTTCTTATGGAAGGGAACTTCTCTTGAAAAGTATGACTCAAAAGTTGCGTGGGCTAAGGTTTCTCACCCATTGTCTGAGGGGGGTTTGGGTCCGAAAAGAGTGGAAGATTGGAACAAAGCTCAAATTCTCTTTCATTTATGGCAGGTTGTATGCTTTGATTCTACTTCCTTTTGAGCTGAATGGATTTGCTTGATTCCCCCTTACAATGCATCAACATGCTCCCATTGTTTCTAATTCTAGATTACCTTTTAATGCCAATGTTAGTGCTATAATCTCAAACTGCTCTTGGGACCCCCCCCTACTCAATCCATGCTGTTATCATTCTTATGAAGCAAAAAGTTGATGTTGTTCCCCCTTTCTAATAACTCAGACCGTATCTTTTGGGACGGACAATCTAGGGTCAAGGCATCTACCATATGGGCTGCTATCCGATCTGTTGGCCTTAAGGTGAGCTGGTACAAAATGGTTTGGCACAATCTTCAGGTTCCTTGGTTCTCTTTCTTCCTTTGGTTGGCTTTCCATAATAGGATTATAACATGTCCCCTTGAGATCTGCTGCTTATGTAATGGGGCAGCTGAATCCTCGGCTCACCCCTTCTTTGAATGTGTCACATAGCTCATTTTGAAAACTATTTTGGCCCATCATGGCTGGTTCATAATTTCTTTCTATTGGGAGCAGATTGTGTGCCATATTCGGTTTATTAGGATGGATGACATCCTACATCATTAAACTCTGTTTGGCTACGATGGTCTACAAAATATGGAATGAACGAAATTGAAGACTTCATAGAGAACATCCTACTGCCGCTTCTATAGTTGCTTAAGATTGTATTAAAATTATAAAATGTAAGTTGTACAATGTCAAAAAATTATTAAACTCTATCCGATCTTCAATCTGAATTTGAAGATGGTGAGAAACAATCTTGAAATCTTTGCTCTGCAGTGCTCTGCATTTGTCCTATGACAATTTTGACATGCTTTATGAACTTTGTCATTTGTAGAGTCTGATGAGGAACGTAGAGTCTGAGCTCTACGAATGCTTGAGCAGACTATGCGAACTTGCGAACACTTCGGCAACTATACGATTCCGGAGACAGCTGTACGACTGACTATATCTCTTTGCAGGTTTACGATCAGTAAATTGATGCTCTATGAACACCTAGATTACTCTGCGAACATAACTAACACTTCGAACATGCAAAGTAACTCTACAATCGTTTTAACAATACTATATATACGATCTATTGATCCTAGCACTTATACATTGAATCAACTCAAAGGATCAACTTAATAAATTTGATCGTTATATTTTTAAGTCTTTGTACACATATATCTCAGATAAGAACTTTACAAAATTACTGAACAATTATACATTACTATAATCATATCATCAAATTTGAATATGCATATCTTAACCATTCCTAACAATGTAGTTCTCTAATTTTTTTTCCATTCTCCCTATACACATAGTTATATATGTGTCAATATGTATGTTATGGAGTATGTATATATTGTAGTTAAGAGAATGTGGAATGAACATATATATATATATATATATATATTAAGAATGAAAAGAAAGCCAACATAACTTAATTTAAATTTGAAAATATTCTTAGCCTGACTAAGCCCTAACCCAACAATGAACATGAATAGTTGGATTTAGGAATCCTTGTTCGGCCTGGACTGACCTGACAATGAAGACATCATTACATCACAAAAAAAAATCATTTTTTTAAAAAAATTAGACATATAAGTTTTTAATTTCTTTTTAAATCCGATAGTATATAATTTTTAATTTCTTTTCAAATTAAGATATTTTTTAAAATAGTGACAAATTAACATATTATTATTTATATCGTAGGAAGATTGAACACTAAATAACATGCAAAAACTCTATGTGTACATGAAAATTGGACATAGATGTATTTGAATTTTGACCCCCTATGATGGGTAAAAATATAAATAGGTAAAATTCAAATGCACTCATAACCAATTTTCATGTCCACCTAAAAGAGCTCAATAACATGTCATAACTACAGTATAACCTCTATAAATTAATACTCGATAAATTAATAATTTCTCTAAAATAATATTTTTCCCCGTTCGACTTGGACTAATGGATAAATTGATAATTTCGATAAAATAATAAAATAATAATTTTTAAAAAGACCCTTATATAAATATATGGTCCCATCAAAATCATAAATTAATAATTCTTTTAAATTACAAATATATCTAGGGTAATTTTATAAAATATGATTCTATTTTTGTTTATTTTGTCTTGAAATTCAAATCTAATTAAATTTTATCCTTAATTTTTTTCATTGCGTCCAAAAGTTCAGGTGCTGCATTCTCGAATTATAATAAAAACTTGTGAAGAGTTGTTGACGCTATGAGTGCTTCCTTTTGCGTTATTGACTTCAAATGTATTGTATCATCCTTACAAGTATGATACATTAATTTAATAAGCATGATACATTATATCAAAAAAGTATGATATAAACATCAATAAAATGCAATAATTTTAATGTAATTAAATTTATATTCACTGAATAGAAAAACATTCTTTAAATTTATAAATTATTAATTTATCGATTAAATAATAACTCTCTAAATTAATAAAAATTTTAAGTCCTAACAGTCTTAATTTATAGAGATTTTACTGTACAATAATTTTAGGGCGTGTTTAGAAGAATAAAATTACGTACTTTTTAAAATTAATATTTTAGACATGTATAGCTAATTTTGAAACTTGGGAAGTAAATATAAGGTTAGGAAAATTATACATGAATTATAAGATATCACTAAACAAGCATGTAACTCTAACTGATTAGTTTCTTCTTAAAATAAACTAGAGATAATTTTTTCTTCTTAAAACAAAGCAGAGATAATTTTATTTTTAGTTTGTTATAAAATTAAAGTTACACTTTTATATTAAGACTATAAATTGTTCTGAAAAATAAAAAATAAAACTATCATTTAAAGTCATATGAAATACTTATGAGTAAGGCCGTAAACGAGCCAACACAGTTCGGGCTCGATTCGGGTTCGACTCGAAAAAATACGAACGAGACTCGGATTCGATAATAATATGATTCAAATCTGAGCATTAAAAATAGTTCGAATAAAAATATGAGTAAAATCTGAGCAAGGTTATACTCGACTCGTTTAAGATTCAAACTACTCGAATTTTTTATTGTGATTTGATACATACTCGGTTAATACATATTCGATTAAATGTTCGATACATTCTCTTATAATATATACAAATTTAAATCAAATTAGGATAATTAGTTATTATTTTATTTTGTTTTTAATTTTAATTGTGATTTTATATTTGTAAAGTGTAATAATAAATATATTTTTTCATTTTTAAGTAAAATACAAATTCAATTTATAATAATATTTATTATAAAATTAATTATTATGTGGAGATTCGAATTCGAGCTTGAATTTGAAGCTAGCGAGTAGTTTGAATAAATATTCGAGTCGAGTCGGATCGAATTCGAGTAATAAATATTCGAGTCGAGTCAAATCTGAGTAGGAATTTTCAAATATAATTCGAATTCGAGCCGAATTCGAGTACGAATTTATCATTTCGAGTCGAATTCGAGTAGCTCTTTGTTCACTCCGGTTCGATTCGTTTACACCCTTACTTATGAGGGCACCAAGAGGTGAGGACGTCGTTGACAAAAAGAGAATATTGAGCAAAAAATAAATAATGTAATTTCAGCAAATAAATTATAATCGCAGAAAATAATAGCACAAAAATAAATCAAATACAAGATATCAAATCTTACGTGAAAAATCCTCTAAAATTAGGAGGTAAAAATCATGGGTCGAGCTCCGTTTTTTTTTTATTATAATCAACTGTGAGTACAAATATTCCTTCCAAGTTTTATAATTAAAAACTTAAAATATTATGAAATTGAGAGAATACATTAATCTAAGTGAAAACTCAAATTAATTTGAGAGAATATTATGAAAATATCAGTTTCTATAAAATAATCTCAAAATTCCTTCCCGAAACATAGTAAAAATTTAATGCGTTTAACGGGAGTCGAACCGGGTCTATTGCTTGGAAGGCAATTATCCTAACCTTTGGACTACAAACGCATATGACCGTCCTATCTCATAGGCTCATTTAAATAAAATGTTCTTTTCTGTATTCCACGAAATACATTATCGACTTTTATTAATCAATTTGTAAAATTTTAAAATTCAAAATTGCAATGTGATTTTTTGTAGTACTCTCTGTATTCCACATAAAGAGTCGATTGGATTTTTATTTTCTAATAAATTTGTAAAATTTTAATATTCAAAATTGATGTGAATATTTGATTTTGACAATTTATTCACATCACAATTGAAAAGAGCTAGAACACCATTTACAATTGATGGCTTATTGATAGCCGACATTTGGATTGTATTAATGAACGTGAGAATGAAATGAATTATTTCATTATTTATTTCATTTATTCAATTCAAAAATAAGGGCATGTATAAGAAATGAAAACATATATATATATATATATATATATATATATATATATATATAAAATCCGGATCCTGTCCCTATTCTCTAGAACAGTTTAATGACGTGTTTTTTTTTATATGTATTCAAAACACACCCAAAACACTGTATTATGTAAAAATTTAAGTTCCATAATTTTATTTTATTTTTTCTTAGTTGTTTTCAAAAAAAATAAAAATAAAAATTTGTCCGTATTTTAAGCCCGTCCAGGAGACCGAACAGGATCAGTTCTGTATATATATATATATATATATATCATTTTGTGAGGTGTTTACGGCCAAGGGGTTGCCACCAAGCCCGCAAGGTGTACTGAAAGCTTTGGTATGTTAGATCATTCAAGTCCCAGATCACATGAATAAAATAATGGAATATGAGGACCTAAAAATTGGGAAAAAAACAGTTCAATAAGTAGATTAATATTACTACACTACACGTGGGGTGGGGTGGGGTGGGGTGGGGTGGAATTTTACAACTAAGAGGTGACCCCATGCCACAGAGGAATGGAGGTACTTCCTAAATAAATGGGCAGTGAGAGATTCAAATCAGGCATGTGCTGATAAGTTTTATGGCAGATGCAAAAGAGATACAACTACTTGGCTGAAGACTGCTCAACCAACCACATACATAATCTGCCAAAATGGAAGTGTATGTGGGGTTTATCTTGTTTGGACCACATATGCCTATCTTTTTATTTAACTTTTAATTCTATACAAAAAGGATGGCCCTTGTTTCTATTATTGCTTATATTATCTGTCAACCAGAAATTTAGAGGCTTTTTTTCTTCAATGACGATGAAAAGATAATAGTGGAAAGAATTAAAATGATAATCTTTTCAAACCAATAACAGACACTCAAGAAGAGGACCGCAAATACTCTAGAAAATTAATAATATGCAGATTTACTGATATAAAAAAAACCCAATAAGATCATGGCAAAGGGGACAACAGTTGATTTCCAAAGATTAGCACTTAGCAGTAAAGTATATGTTTGTAAGGTAGGATTAGATTGAAAAAAACAAACATGATTTACTATATCAAAAACATAAAATAGACAAGGCATGACAAGATACCATAAACTTGTTCTTGATGCCCTGCATCCTACCTAGATTGCTTTTAGAAAAACTACAAGCAAGACAGATGCTACATACTTCGGCTAGAGTGTGAAGCAACGTTAGCCAAATAGATTAAATAACGAACTAATCATATAATAAAATTGTTCGAAATGACAATAAATTAATACAAATTGTCATATCTCGTCTATCATATTTGCAAACAAACGTAGCCTAACGGTAAAACTTGGAAAATATAAATTTAATCCTTTCAAATCCAGAGAGTTATATATATATATATATATATATATATATATATATATATATATATATATATATATATATATATATATATATATATATATTTATTTATAACCAGAAACCCAGTAAACACTACAAAATGGAAAAACTTTTGATTACAAGATTGACCCTATTGCCAACAGTTTATTTCAATCTCCAAGCTAAAGAAGAAACGAACAAATAAGTGACTGATCAACAAATGAAAAAAAGAAGAAGCACAAAATGTATCACAATTACAAATAATAGAATCATAAAGTAAAAACAAAGACACTGATCTGTTCTCTAAAATGCAAAATCTGTTCCTGTGCTTTTCATCAACCAACTGTGTTGTTTGCTAACACCACCAATTCTTTTCCACGTATTTTCTGGTGGCTCCCTAACTGTTGCAATATATTTCCGGAGGGGCTTAAGGTATGATTCTTCTGCTCAACATGATGAACAATTTGCTTTTGTGTTTACAATCCGAAATTGTAGTGAATGCAATCAAATTCTGAACAGAAACACCCATTAATGACTTGAGAAAATAACAAATCCTAATCTAGTTAATTAGATATTATTCAGATTGTGTGAGCATACTTTTATGTTGCCTTGAATCCATTCAGAAAACGGATATTGATTGAGCATTATGTGGGGATGATAATGAATGAGAATTGATGGCCTACTTTATGAAGGCTTAGTGGGCATAGTGGGCATCAATGATGGATTAATTGGATATTTGGGAGTTACTCTCTCAATTCTTGTTATAAGAGTATTCTCCCATGTTGTAGAGAGTGTGGTTTTTTTTAATATTTCTTCTTTGTTCTTCCTTCCTACTCAAAGGATAATCTTTCTACACACTGTAGAGTTCGCTTTCAGAGCATTGTTGTATCCTCGGGAGACAATTTGTCCCGCCACTACCAAATATTGTCTTAAGGAAACTGTTTTACAAATTCCTCAAAGCTACACCTACTAGTCTGCTCAACGTCCATCAGATTAAGGTTAATTTTGTTTTATTTTATTTTGGGTTTTACTTTAATAACAATATAGATTTCTTTCCTAATTTTATTGTATTTCGCTTCTAAAAAAATTATTACTAACGTGGCTAACAATCTTAAGACAATATTTTTGTTTTGGTTAATCTTTTATTAAGTCAGCAGTTATACCTTTTGCTTTGGAATACCTTGACTTGGTTTTCTTATTTGGACCGCTTTTGAGTTAATATTCACTTGGACCGCTCGAAATAATTAAATAATAATTTGTTCCTATTCAAAAACAGCTTTGTTATTTTTAGACTAACTTGGTCTGCTTTGTATTTTCGTAATGAATATTCCCGAGAATGAAATTGTTCCAACCGGGTCCACGTAACAATCTAGGTTCGTTCACGAATGGCACCGGCGGATGTAACGATCTCGTTCACGTAACATTGGTTCTCGTCCTATTTACGTCCGTCCGGTTTATCATGCTCCCCGCCAAACTATACCGCCCAATCACAAATAAAATCAAAAAATTCACCGTGTGAATTTTAAGACTTGGCAAATGTAAGATGTTATTTTACCTTACTATGTCAATTTGGCTAATTGCTTAAAGGATGATCCTCCCGTTATCGTAGATGATGAGGTGGATAATGTCACCGCCACAATGCAATTGAGGTATGGAAACAACTGATTTCCTTTGCCGTAATTATATTTTGAACTGGCCTAACTGATGCACTTTATAAAGTGTATACAAAGATAAGACAACTAAGAAAGGAACTTTGGGAATCCTTGGACCGAAATATAGATCGTAAGATGTCATGCTAAGAAATTTTTAGTGAGCCAATTCTTGAATTTCCAAATGGTTGATTCCAAAACTGCTAGAATCAAGTTCAAGAACTCCAAATTGATTATTCATGGGATTCATGTTTAACGATGGTAATTAGTGAATCTTTTCAAGTGGCTTGTATTATTGAAAAGTTACCACCGTTGGAAAGACTTCAAAAATTACCTTAAGCATAAACGAAAAGGAGATGACAAATGAAGAACTAATTGTTAGACTTCAATCGAGGAAGACAACAAAGGCTCTGGAGAAGAAATTTTCCAACGTTGCCCACCAATCTGAGGCTAGGGTGAATGTGGTGGAGGTCAATAAAGACTCCAAGAAAGGCAAAAAGCCTCAATTTGTGTCCAAATTGGGTCCTAAGGGTGGCATTTCCAAGAAACCAAAATTTAATGGAAAATGCTACAATTGCAACAAGGCTGGGCACAAGTCCTCTGATTGTAGGTTCCTAGAAAAGTTGAAGCCTAATGAAGCACATGTTGTGGAAGAAATTGCTAGAGAAGTGTCTGACATCAACTTATGTGTCAGGATTTCAAGTCAACCTTGTCGACTCAAATCCAAGGAATGGTGGTTGGATACCGGCACACACGCCATGTCTGTTAGTGACAAAGATTCTTGTGTTGAACCGGTTCCCAAAGAAGAATGGGGAGAAGCTTCACATGGGCAATGCCGCAACTTCCAAGATCAAGGGAAGTGGTACTCAGAATTCAAGATGACTTCGGAAAAGAAGTGACTTTGAAGAATGTTTTGTATGTTCCTCAAATTAGGGAAGAATCTTATATCCGGCAAATTCCCTAAGCATTCATGGTTTTAGGATGGTATTTGAATCGACAAGTTTGTTTTGTCAAAAGGGGAATGTATGTGGAAAGGGGTATGTTTGTAATGGCATGTGGAAAATTAATGCCATCTCTAGCAGAAGTCCAATGCAATGATTAATAATAAGAATAATACTTATTCTCGCTTATATCATCGAGTCATTTTAATTTATGGCACGGTAGACTTGGACATGTAAATTATAATACCCTACGAGGTTAATTAATTTACAACATATTCCAACATTCCAACTTGATCATAAACATAAATGTGAAATTTGTGTCAATCAAAATTAACAAGATCTTCATTTCATACAAATTGAAAGAAATACGTAACCACTTGATCTCGATATATAGTGATGTATGTGATTTAAAATTTATCCAAACAAGGGGGGGTAATAAATTTTTTATCACTTTCATCGATGATAGACAAAATATTGCTATGTATATTTGCTTAAAAGCAAAGATGAAGCTTTAGAGAAATTTGTTCTTTATAAGCGGAAGTTGAAAACCAACTTAATAAGAAAATTAAGGTGGTAAGGAGTGATCGTGGTGGTGAATACGCTGAACCATTTGGTAAGTTCTCGCCCCAACATGGTATTATTCATGAGGTTACTCCACCTTACTCCCTCAATCTAATGGGGTAGCGGAACGCAAGAATCGTACTCTAAAAGAGATGATGAATGAATGCGATGCTAAATAGCCTGGGTTGCCACAGAACATGTGGGGGGAAGTCGTCTTATCGCCTAATCACCTTTTAAATAAGGTGCCTCAGAAGAAATTAGACAAGACACCATATGAAGCATGGAAAGGAAGGAAACCTTCCTATAACTACTTAAAAGTGTGGGGTGCCTTGCAAAAGTTTTGGCTCATTGCAAAGAAAATGAAAATAGGTCCAAAGACGGTGGATTGTATTTTCATTGGTTATGCGCTTCACAGTAACGCATATCGGTTTCTTGTTCATGATTCTAAGAATCCTGATATACACAAGAACACATTCATGGAATCAAAGAATGCTTCATTCTTTGAACACATTTTTCCATGCAAACGTGAAGAGATTGAATCGGGTTCAAACGATCTCTTGAGATTGTTAATGAAGATAACAAGACATTCAACATGAAGTTGAAGTAGAAGGAAATGAAAAGGTAGAGCCTAGAAGAAGTAAAAGGGCAAGGGTTGAAAAATCTTTTGGACCAGATTTTCTAACCTATATGCTAGAGGTTGAACCTCAGAATTACAGTCAGGCTGTAAATTCAACAGATAGTCCTTTATGGAAAGAGGCTATAAGAAGTGAAATTGATTCCATTATGCAAAATCATACCTGGGAATTAGTGGACCTTCCTCTGAAAACGAAACCACTAAGTTCTAAATGGATTTTCACACGGAAAATGAAAGCAGATGGAACAATTGATAAGTACAAGGCCAGATTGGTTATAAAAGGATATAGACAAAAGGAAGGCCTTGATTACTTTGATACGTATTCTCCAAAGGTCGAGAATAACTCTATTAGGATGATACTTGCTATCGCCGCTTACTTTTAATCTCAAGTACATCAAATGGACGTTAAGATGACCTTTTTGAATGGAAATCTTGATGAAGAGATCTATATGGAACAACCTCAAGGTCAGGTAGTTCCGTGCCGTGAAAGAAAAGTGTGTAAATTGGTGAAGTCCTTATATGGACTAAAGCAAGCACCAAAACAATGGCATAAGAAATTTGATGATGTTATGATGGCTAATGGCTATAATATAAACGAATGTGACAAAAGTATTTATGTCAAAATCACAAACAAAGGATATGTTATTCGTGTTTTGTATGTCGATTTACATACCGATTGGGGGTAGTAATGAAAATATGGTGAAGAATACTAAGGATATGTTAAACTCTAAGTTTGATATAAAGATATGGGACCGGTGATGTGATTTTGGGAATTCAAATCAAGCGCTCACCTAATGGTTTCATTTTAACCCAACCACATTACGTGGACAAGATACTTGGGAAGTTCAAAGAAGGATGATTCTAGTGAAGCTAGAACTCCTCTAGATATCACCAACACCTCTAGAAAACAAAGGTGAAAGCGTTGACCAAGTAGAATACGCAAGGATTATAGCAAAATCGATGTATCTCATGACTTGTATAAGACTCGATATTGCTTTCAATCGTAAATAGCTTTAAGCAAATACACGAGTAATCCAGGGATAACCACCGAAAGCTATCGTTAGGATACTTTGATGTATCTAAGATACACTCGTAATTATGGATCGCACTATACGAGAGAACCCGCGCAGATTAGAAGGATTCTCTCGATGCTAGTTGGATTTCTGATATAAAGAACTCCAAAGGTACAAGTGGATACGTGTTCACTCTGGGAGGAGGAGCAGTGTCCTGAAAATCTCAAGGCAACGATCATAACCGGATCCACGATGGAGTCTCGAAGTTTGTAGCTCGGATAAAACCGAGAAGAAGCCGAATGGTTACGAAAACTTCGAGGATATTCTTGAATGGCCTAAGCTCGTGCACAATTTGTTTATATTGTGATAATCAAGCATCGATTAAAAGAGCACAGAACGTGATGTATAACAGTGCAAGTCGAGACACACGCGCGTCGTCACACAATACCGCTAGTAAAATCGATCACAACGGGGTTATCTCTATTGATTATGTAAAATCAAAGGATAACATCATGGATCCGCTAACCAAAGGTTTAAACCGAGATCAAGTTGAAACGACATCAAGAAGAATGGGATTGAAGGCCATAAATATTTAAAGGTTCTATGTGAAGGAAAACCCAACCTTGTTGACTGGAGATCCCAGAATCTAGGTTCAATGGGACAACCTAATTGCATGACAATAATGTATTATCATTGTAGGGGTCTAACCCTTATCTATAAACAGTGATATGAAATCGGATAAGGTTAAGCTATGCTTTTAATGATTGATCTTGTGTGTCAGTAATCTGAACAAAAAGATAAAATCACCTATGTGAGAATGAAGTGGGGTCGCTTCAAGGAAAACTAATGAGTTTAGTTCTCTTCAATTCTTGCAGAACCAGGAGATGTTCACGACTATAATGAACATAACCATGAGAACCAAAACCGTGTTATGTTGGTATTTGTGTGAGGTATATCATCGTTTACACAAACGGAAAAATAGTTCAAGGACATCACGTCTACTAGTCAGCCAGTAAAGTAAATATACTTCACAAGGGAAGGTTCAAGGGTTGATGCCTACCTATCCTATGCTAATATCAACTGTAGAGAGTTATCACCACATCGAATTCCTTTGTTTTCAATTTTCATTCATGTGGGGGATTGTTGAGAAACGGATGATATTGATTAAGCATACTTTATGAAGGCTTAGTGGGGATGATAATGAATGAGAATTGATGGCCTACTTTATGAAGGCTTAGTGGGCATAGTGGGCATCAATGATGGATTAATTGGATATTTGGGAGTTACTCTTTCAATTCTTGTTATAAGAGTATTCTCCCATGTTGTAGAGAGTGTGGTTTTTAATATAAGCTTTCTTCTTTTCTTCTTCCTTCCTACTCGATAATCTTTCACACACCTGAGAGTTTCGCTTGTAGCATTGTTGTATCCTCGGGAGACAATTTGTCCTGCCATGGCCAAATATTGTCTTAAGGAAACTGTTTCTACAAATTCTCAAAGCTACAAATACTACTAGTCTGTTCAACGTCCATTGTATTAAGGTTAATTTTGTTTTATTTTATTTTGGGTTTTACTTTAATAACAATATAGATTTCTTTCCTGAATTTTATTGTATTTTTGCTTCTGCAAAAAGATTATTACTAACGTGGCTAACATTTGTATCTATGTTGCTACGCTTAGACTTGCATATGTTAACTAAGTGGCAATTAAACAAGAAGAATGGCAAGGATATTTACCTGTCTCCAATATTGAACCGAAATTTCTTTGGTGCTTTGTTGTTTTTGTACATTTTCAAATAGAATCCAGTAAAACAATAAATGGATTGACCTGCAAGTTCCAATTTAACAAGTTCAAAAACATGATATTGTATTAAGTATTCCAATATATGAGAAAAGATAGCAAAGTTGAAAAGTATACAAGACCTTGGAGTTCCAACTGAATTGAGAGTGGTGATGATGCAAGGAATGTAAATGGCTCCCCATTTTGGGACATCAATTTCAGGAACCATAATGGTCAATGGGAGGACCACACAAAAAAAGAAAAAGGTAACCATATGAGCTATGATCTTCCGAACAAAGAAGAAGCTGTATATCACATATAACTTCTTCCATACATTTACTTTCTGCAGCAACCAGTTTTAAAAAAAAGAGGTTAATTTAACAGATTAAGTTTACTCTAATCACAATCTCATTTATCCTTTCGACAAAGTACCATAAATTTTAAAGGTAACTTACCTTGTTTCTAACAATTTCCATCACCATTTTTCTGAACAAATTTGCAGGACCACATGACCACCTATGTTGTTGATATCGGAAGGCTTTGAAAGTACTAGGAAGTTCACTTTTCACCTATCATAAGTATCAATTTAATACCAAAGCTAGATAACAAGCAATTCTTTAAACCATTAATAGCTTAAAAAAATTATTATGAGCTTTTTGTGTTGATTCTAAAATGGGTGAAATTTCATCTAATAGGGTCATATATAAATTCATTAGAAAGTGGTTTTGTACTAAATATAAGCACATGGAAAACTTAAACAAGTACCTGAAGGTCTCCAAGGTAAACAAATTTCCAGCCCTTGAGGCTAGCTCGGACAGCAAGATCCATATCTTCAACTGTTGTTCGGTCCTTCCATCCACCTGCCTCATTGATGGCAGCGATTCTCCATATACCACCGGTTCCTGCATAATATATTTAAACTTTAATTAAGTTGCGTACGTAGTGAATTATATTTATAATGATTTTCTTGGTCTGCTAGCAAGTGCTATCATAAAAAAATAGTCTTTAGAAGTTCAAAAAGTAGGACCCATAAACTTCAATTATTATGATACTGTTTTATATGAAAAGGCAATGTTTACAACTCAAAAGTATCATTATGATTAAAGGGTTTGGACCACAGAGCAATAGTTTCACAAGTGATCAGTCAATTTATGGATAACAAGATGGAACATCTTTGCTTGTTAACTAGTAATCATTTAATCACAAATCTGCGGAACATTGCTCTCAGCAGGTGTACACCGTCCAGAATCAAGATGTTGGGACAAACAAATAAATCAAAGCTATGAAAATGAAATTTATTACGTAAATAATATTTTGCAAGTCTTTTTCATATTCTTTGTAGCTTTTTTAATTATTTAGAAAGTAAAAAAATTCTAATTTATTTCACAAAAGATGTCGAAGAGTGTGAATAACCTACCATTGAAGCCAAAGAAGGCATGAGTTGCTGATCCTACTTCTTGCTCCACTGTGAAATGGTAATCCAATGACATTTCTTGCATTCTTGTCATCAAACACTCGTCTGAATTTACTGCAATAAAAACACCATTTTCACATTAGCAATATTTTCAAATGAACAATTGAAACCCAACTTTTATAGCAAAAATATGACAACAAAAAGAGAGTGAAAAAAAATAACTGTCACTATAGGATCTATAGTATAGCGACGATTTTCATATAAAAAAAATCACATAGAAATATCAGTCGAAGCTCGCAAAATCCCTCCATCCTATATTAGTTGCCTCTTCTTCAAGGGTGTGACACATATTTTAAAAAATGTCAAGAAATATATTTATAAGTTATATAAATGTTAATAAAATAAAACACAGACACAAAGAGAATATCTTACATACATTATGTTGATTAACATAGAATTATAAACAAGTTGTTCATGTTTTGATTTGCTAATCTTAAACTCGATTAATATTTAAAAGACTCCAATTGAATCCAATTCCAGTATCTGTGTTATAAGCGAGCCTATGCACCAAAGCAAAACAAAACTAACACAATTTGACTACTTTATCTATCTATCTATCTATCTAAAGTTTCCGTGAGGCTTCTACTGCAAGCTTGATGTAACTGTATCAAGTTTGACTTGCTTTTTTTTTACATATAATTTTTTTTTTAAATATGTTACTATTTTATTTTTTTTAATATTAAATTTTTTATCTTTCTATTTACTTCTTCAAATTTTATAAAATTTTATCATACATAAGTTACACGTAAGGGAGATTCCTATACAGGATCTCCGCGCCATACAATACATGTGCAAGCGACGACCACTAGTTTAACGTAAAGCGACTTGTAAGATTTTTTTTTTTTAAACATATTTGAATTGAATAGAGTTGAGCTTAAGCTTAAGCTTAAGGTATTACTCATTGGCTGACGTTTCACTCACATGACAATTAATTTATTCGAATCGAATACTAAAAAAAAGGATTGACAAATCAGCAAGAACACCCTGTATTTTTACTTCTTCAATCTTTTTGCCATATAATAATAATAATAATAAACTCTAATTGTCGGTTAATGTAGTAAGCCAGTGAGTTCCAGCTAAGGTGGTAAAATGAGCAAACAGTTCGAGCTTAATTCGTATTCGTTCGATTAAAAAGTTCGATTCAAACTTAACTCAAAATATAAATAAGTCAAATATGAGTAAATTTTAAAGTTCGACAAATTACTTGAATATCTTTAAATTATAATTTTTTATTAATACTTAAATTATATTCGTTCAAAAAATTTAAATTACTCAAGTTTAATTCGAAATTGTGCTTGAATCATAAGTAAACAAGTCTCAATTAAATTATTTTATACTCAGATAAATTTTGTGAAGAAAATGTGATGACCCTCAGATCGTTTACTGCAGCTAAATCTGTGGGTGGGTAGGACTGTCCAGTGAAACACGTGCAGTTAGTCAGTCACAGTCTCCAACGAAATTACCATTCCACCCCTTCTCCTTCTTATTCTCTCATCGTTGACCGTTGATTTATTCATACTCCACATAAAATACAATTTTATTGTTTCTCTATCCTCTCCTCCTAAATGACAAACCTGCCCCGGAAATCTAGCCATTTCCATGCCGATTAATCCGGGGAAACAGTTTCTTTTTGTCAAAAGGCTCTGGATACTTTCGTCATTTTCTCAGGTCCTACCGACACATTTTTGTGTATCACAAAAAATTGGCACTACTAAATTTTGCTTTTTCTATCCTTATATTTTCCAAAAAATAATAAATTATATTTTATCATTTTAGTAATTTACTAAATACAAACTCCGACATTACGGCAGAATTATTCAATTTTTTAATACTAAATGTGTACGTACAATTAATAAATTAAAATATAATAAGAACATGATAGATTGTTGTGCGATGATCAAATTTTACTCAGAAAAACAGATGAATATACATTGTAGGGAGTAATGTTGAGATAAAGTAGTGATTTTATTAAATAATAATTAAATTACAAAAAATAATATCAAAACAGTTATATTATCAAAACAGTTTAGATTTGTAGTGATTTAGGGGATTATAAATCTAAAATTTAGGAGAATGAATTAGAATTTATTTTCATCCTCATTTGTTAGGTTAGTTGGACAGTTTTGTTAAGAGTCTTAAAGAATATTAATTAGACATGATATGTGTTGAATTATATAAATGACAGGTGTCAAGTTATGGTATTATGTACTGTGTTTTAGTATATATAATAATAATAGATAATAGATTGGGCCACTAAATTTTCATAACCGGCATAGGTGTAATTTGTGGATTTATTGTCCAAACCACGTGATGGACGGGCACAAGACAAAAGAGGTTAAGCAATCAGACGGCCCAAAAATTGGGCCCACTCATGACTAATGGAGGCTATGTGAGACCCACCACACCATGCTGTCTTTTAACGAATCTTCCCCAAAATGACTAGATTGAAAAGTGGCCCCAAAATCATATGCATGCAATATATATATATATATATATATATATATATATATATATATATATATATATATATATATATATATATATATATATAGTAAGATCAAGAAGATTCCGCCTTAATAATATTTTTATTAAAAGCAGCGTAGTTTTGGAGGGGCGTGGTGGCGTTTTGTAAATACAATACCACCGCGTATTTATAAAAATCCACCACGTCCCTCCAAAACTACGTCGTTTTGATAAAAGAATGATATTTAAGGTGGAATCTTATTAGAACGCTTTCTCGATCCTGATATATATATATATATATATATATATATATATATATATATATAAATATAAAAAAAAAATCATATTTATCTAGTAGTAATAATTTGTACACTCTACTAGACCACCGACACTCTTGAAGAATATAACAAACACAAGAAAATAGAAAGTGTACTATAATTTTGATTTAGTTTTTGTACTAGTGGTGATATTTTTAAGGACATTTTAGCTTTGAAAATGACATTTTAACGTAGTTGTACAATTTATAGCCAACGTTATATGTGGACTGAAATAATAAATGTAATTTATTAAAATTTTATCTAATTTTATATATTGATATGCTTTTATAATTATGATTCAACACAAATTTATCGTAATAAACTCGTATTATTTTTAACACTATTAATGTTGCTTGAAAATATTACTGTCCTTTGAGACTTACCGAATCTCCATCGAGCTTGAACAAGTGCGATTTGAGGGTTGTGCATGAGGAAAGGGATTGATCGCCGGAGAAAGTCCGGCTCCGGCCGGAAATCGGCATCGAAAATGGCCACATATTCACATTCTTTGACATAGTCGCGTTTTAATCCTTCTTTAAGGGCACCAGCTTTGTAGCCTCCTCTGCTTTCTCTAATTTGGTAGGTTATGTTTAGGCCTTTGGCTGCCCACCTTTGGCATTCTTTCTCAACCATATCCTATAACATTAATTATGGTTTATTAGTGCTAAAAATATAATTAATCTTAAAACACAAATATGGTGGTACTAATTGATTTGTGGATAGTATGTCATAAAGTAAAGACATGCTAAATTTGGGGAAAAGGTAAATTTTCCATGTGATGGTGAAAATCAAGTTAAATTAAAAATTGCCTAAAAATGATAACAAAATTTAGATAAAATAATGATTGGATTACAAGAAAAAAGAAAGTTGTCGAGTTTTAGTAGTAGCACATTAAAGGACTGTTTGGGTTAGATTTCTTTAACTACCTTGATGATAGGGTCAGTGGAATCATCCAGCACTTGAATCACGAGACGATCTGAGGGCCATGAAAGGTTACAGGCAGCTCCAATTGAGATCTTGTAAACCTATTAAATAAACACCAAACAGAGCTTTAATTTTCTCACATCCCAAATTCCAAAAATCTACGAATTCAACAATGCCAAATTCCAATAAGCAAGAAAATCAACGATTCCCACAGAAAAACCCAGAACCAACACACAAAACCCATATTCCAAAGATTAAAAAAAAATCAAAAAGATAATTAAATAATGCTACTGTTACCAATAAAACACACACTAAAGCACACACTAACCTCTCTTTCATTGAACATTGGGATTTGAATAAGAACCAAAGGGAAATTTGAGTTTCCCATTTCCAAATCATCTGTCATAGGCTCCCAATTATACCTCTTATCAGGCTTTTTCCAAAAGAGCTTAACCAAAATAATTACTATACCCATATATAATCTCTCACAAAACAGCATGAGCTCCATGGTCAAACACACAAACACAGCCAATTTCAGCAATGGAACAATCAATGGAGCTTTAATTAGCTCCCACACCAACCCAAGCTGGCTGGCTAAATGTACTGTATTTCCCTGAAATGTCTCCGGTAAAAAACTCTTAGCAGAAACCTCAGCCATCTTTCTAGCTTGAAACAGAGCAAAAATTGAGAAACAGGGGACCTAAACAGCACTCACTAGATCTGATTTTACTATTTTTCCCTTTTTTGGGTATTTGTAGATTTGGATTTTGAAACTAAATTACAATGTGGATGAGATTGAGTAAAGTATTTCAACTTGTACTCATATAAGTTAGCTCAGATCTCTGGTTTTTATCAGTACCTAGAAAGGGATTTTTTTTATAAAAAAAAAAACTTTTGGGCTCTTTAATTTCAAGGTCCCCTCTCTTACAGCATGTGCCAAACACTAGTTCTGTTTCTTTCTACTCCAATTCGAGATTTTCCTCGGGAGGTATCGGAAAGGAATTGGAAATCAGAATAGAAGAGAGACAGAGAAGTATTGTGGCGTTGTCATTGTGCAAGAGAAGAGAAATTAAGTGAGAGAAAGAACGGAGCACGTAATGGTGAGAGAGAACTGGGAGTTTTATAGTCAGCTTTGGTCTATTCTGCATTTTTATTTACAAAATTGATATTTCTACGTTATTTTTTGACATCTTCATATGAATCGTCCACATATTAATTGATACGATTAATTTTTATAGACTAATATGTGGGTCATACATATATGAAAATATTAAAAAATAATATAAAAATATTAGTTTTTTTTTATTTATTATTACTAATTATTGACTTTCCTTCATTAATAAATTTCTCAAAATTTAGTATTTTCAATTACGAGAGTTTATAATATTTATATTTGTTCGGTTATCAACGTTTGTGACGGTAGCGCTTATATTGTTTAAACCTTTAATGCATCACATTATTTTGATGTCTTTCGTTTGGGAGATCAAATGCTATGTTTGCAAATTAAATAATTTATGTTTAAAATAAGTTGTTATTAGACAAACAAAATTTTTAAGTCCGCTTAAACTTTCAAATGCTCAAAACGTATAAAATACTATAAACGCTGAATAACCAAACATATATACCAAAAAAATATATGGTGTGATTGATTTTGCAAGTAAGAATAAGTTACATTTAAAATAAATTATTTATAGACAAATAAAATTCTCAAATATGTCTAAAATTATAAAAAGACTAAACAATCCATAAACCCACAGAGAGACTAATTTATTCCTTGTTCCAACAACTACTAAATGCGAGTGAGTCTACTGACCCCTTCTTCTTTTATTTTTATTTTATGCAATTTTTATTAGAGAAACATCTCAATTGGGTCAATCAGGCCGCCGGTGTAAGATTCCGGCAATGTGACAAATTCCGGGGATATTCCGGCAATAGTGTCGGCTACTTAATCAATATGCCACCAACCAATCAGATTATGCCATGGAACTCGTGAGTGCTAAATATATGGAGTCTATTAAGTATATGGTAGATGTACTACCAATTAAGCTTTGTTTTTTTGACTTGTACTTTGAATTAATTAGTGTCATAAGATTGATAGGTAGATCAAACAGTTATATGGACACCTAAGTTAAATACTTAATTTGTATTTTTAACTTTAACTAATTAATTTTACCCATAACAACAAAATTAGGAAAAGTAATAGAATTACCTAAAAGTTAAGTGCAAGTAAAGTAAAGTATCGAATTGGAAAAGATTCATGTGAGGATGGGAAAATCACAGTCCAATCATAAAAAGCCAGCTTGACATAAGGATAACAAACATATGGAGTGCTCAACTGCACACATAATAAATGGCTCGTAGTGCATACATCCATCCATCCATCCATGGTCTATCCAACTCACTACAAGTAAAGCTGTCACATAAATTTTTCTAAGTAAAATTAATTTAGGATGCCCCCTTAAATTTATATATGGAGATATTTTTGAATAAATTGTGTACTTGATACCATTTTTATTCTCCTTATTTTATTTATTAAAATCTATTTATTCTACTGAAATAATTGAATAAAAAAAAAGGAAAAAGAGTTAATGAGACTCCAATTCATCATCTCTTTAATTAATTTATCATTTTTTTGGCAAATGAAAGAATACAAGATTACAATCGTAATTAGGTTATTTTCGTGTCCATTAATTTTGATTATTCATTCTAAAAACAAGGTTACAAGGCTAGGGAGTTTGTTGGTTCAAACGGGGATACATACTCCA
The DNA here is from genome assembly GCA_020205605.1 of Panax ginseng. Lineage (NCBI taxonomy): Eukaryota > Viridiplantae > Streptophyta > Magnoliopsida > Apiales > Araliaceae > Panax > Panax ginseng. Next base: position 15,014,886 of record CM035131.1, on the reverse strand, counting down.
TCATTCCAGAAGGCAAGTCACCTGCCCTGACAAATAAGAAATCTTTTTATAAAATAATAATATTAATGTTACGTTTGAATTGAAGTAATGAAGGTATGATAGAATGACTCATTCTTATTAAATGAAAAAAATTATGTTTGGTTGCGACTGAAATGAATTAAATCATTCTTATTTCTCTCAAAATTATAAATTTTATTCTTTGGGGATAGTATGAAATAACTCATTCCAATTATAATAGAATGAATCATTTAAAGAAAACAACGATCAAAGTATAATTTGTACATATTTAAAGAAAATAATAATTTAAAAAATAGAATAATTTTTAAAAAATTTATCCTTAGTGGATCCATATGATTATATAAAATAATGACTACTTTTATGTTTTTATATTAATAAATCTCACTAAATAACATAATTATTCTTTATTTTATATAATTTATCTCATTCTTTTAGGAGTAGAAAATTTTATAACTTTAATCATCTTTTTGGTACGAAAAGAGTATTCTTTCACCTTTCCATCTTTTTACCTTTTTCTTTTCTCAAGTAAATTGAGAACATATTTGTTTATATTTTACTTGAAACTATGTTAAGGAAAAGTTAAAGAATAACTATCATTTCAAAATATATAAGATTCTTATTGTTATTTTGAAATTAATTTTAAAATGTTTTCAAACTCAAAATTAATATATATATTTTAATTTTAGCCAATACAACGATAAACGGATCTGGTTACTATGAAGTTAACAATTATTATGAAGTTAACTTTATAATAAGTTGGTCAATTGACCAATACAATACTGACACGCAGAGAGATATCACCTCCTGGCCTGCATGTCGATACTGTATTTGATCAATTGACCAAAGTTAACTTCATGCTAATCACTTCCATTATAAACTATTCAAAAAGTATTGTTATGTATAAAATTTACTGTTTCATAATTTTTAAAAAATTTAATTAATTTTGATTTTGAAAATATTTTAAATTAGTTTTTATAAATTAATATACACTTTAAAATTTGGTAGTTGGGGGGTTAGGGTTAGGAGAGTATATTTTAATATTGAAAAGGAAAAATAAAAATTATAAAGTGATATCACTGTAATCTCGTCCATTAAATTTCACATTGGACAATAAGACGTACGTTTGTTAGATAGCGTGTATAAAAACTATTTGCTATGGATCACTATCCATATAAATATATGTGTGTGTGTGTTGGGAAAAGTAATCTAAAATAATCTCAATTTCAATAATTATATTTTTTTCTTTATGCAATTAAATAGAAAATCAACAAACTCAATTATGAGAACGAGAATAAAAATAAACAAACCACAAGGAAGACACAATATTTAACGTGGAAGAATTAATGAGAAAAACTATAGGTCAAACTTTGAATCTCCACTATCACTAATAATGGGCTTATAATAATCCTCCCAAAATTTACGCCCAAAAACTTGAAAGTACATAATAAACTGAGAGAGTACAAATTTACCATTATTTAGGTTTAAATACCTAATTAACTTCACTAACTAGAAAACACCCCAAATAATAAAGTCTTCTACCTTTCAATTGAACGAAGATGATAGTAGAAACTCACAAACAACAAAATATAATTATCTCAATTTATTCTTTCAGCACCTTATTATCGAGCTTCTCTCATGTCATAATAAAATTCCCTCATAATTTTATTTATAATTCGTAATCCATTCTATTATGGATTGGAAATAACTTATTATCCTAATTAGATTATTTACTTATTTTGGTCAACAATGAAGTTCACAAATAAATCATTTCTCAACTTGAATTCTATGTCATAGGTTACCCACAGTTTCTGTGACGCCCCAAAAAATGGGTATACATCACCCACCTTGAGTCGCCAGATATATGGTACAAAATTCAAATACAACTTAATTATACAACAGTCGTGCAAAATACGATGACATATATACTGTGAGTTTCAATACAAATATTGTAACGTATATAATACGACAATATTCATACTCAAATTAATACATGCCATATAAAGTACAACAACAAATATTTCAAGTCTCCAAAGGACACACGAGAAGATTTACATTTCTTCATTTTACTACGATTGCACTTTTGACGCTTTCGATTGGGGTTCTCATCACCCTATTTTTGTTCACCAAAATCAATTATTAAGTGACGTATAAAATACGACACAAACATCTTAGTTCTCAATACAATTATATATTGTATGTCACGCCATAGTGAGGATTCGCTTAATGCTATTATCTGGACCGCTACTCCATTCCCCGACTAGTCCCAAATATATTCTCATTTCACGAAGAAACAATAAAAGAAAGGGTGAGCTCAACTAGCCCAGTAAGAAATATTATGACTAAGATAATGCAGAATAAATTATACTTAGCCTTCAACAATGTTAAACTGATAAAATATAATAGACATCAAGTTTAACTGCAGCGGAATAAATAATCCATTAAAAGAGTCAAGTAGAGCATGATATCTACTATCTTCTATGATTTAAAATATTTTCATCAATTTTTATCATTTGAGACTCGACAATAAATAATCCACATCATCGAGTCATTCTTGCACTACGGGCCAAGGATATTCATTAAATCATCAATGGTCATGACTATACCGAATAATCCTTGGTCATAATCATACCAAAAATTGTCCATCAATGCACTACAGGTCACTAAGGATTTTTACCACATCATTTACAACATTACAGGTCATGATTATACCGAATGATCCCTGGTCATAATCATACCAAGTCCATCTATGCACGTAAGCCAAAGATGACTTTCATCACAATATAAGCATGAGGATGATGACAATGATATAGCATTAATCAAACGAAAACAAGGATAAATATTAAAGACTTTAAATTTATCCAAATATTCTCAATCACTTAATAAACTCATCATCTAATATTATTAATATTATAACAATATTTTAATCACTTCTTAAACTTATAAATAATTTATTTCAATTGTTTACACTTTACCAAATAATGCATTTAATCATTCAAAAATGTCATACTCATAAAATTTCATCACCAATGATCAAATCCCTCTTCAAAAATCTGCAGGTACTCTATATAGGATTTCCAAGCCATAAAATTCTATTTTCCAATTTTGTTACTTCACATAACATATTTAACTCATATGTTTGTAACTAAACCATTTTCATGAAAAATTACCAAATCAACTTATTATTTTTCTATCCTTTGTCCAAATATATATACATATATTTCATACACAATAAGTATTTTTTTATAATTTTTCAACTACCTTAAGTATTTTTTAAAAATCAATTTTTAATTAATTCCTTAAGAAATTAGCTACCTCAAGTTTAACTCCAGAAATCCCCAAATCTTGGCAGGATCTTACACATGTTAACGTGAGCTTCCAATTTAAATTTCATGGTCATCGGAGTTATAGAAATCCGATTATAGCGTTTTTCGTCGGAAAAACCTAAATATTGAAATAGTCATAACTTGCTCATTTTAAGTCAGAATGAGCTCATTTTTGAACAGGAGGTACTTTATACCATATATTTTCATGTCACAAAAGGCCAGAATTTTTCTCACAAATTAAGTGGCCAAAAATTCCCTTTAAAATTTCTGGGCAGTAGCTTTTTGGTACTTTGCAGTTTTTGACTCCTTTGCTAAAATTAGTCCATACGAAAATCTACAACACCTTTTCTAGTGATTCCACTTGCATAGGTTAGAAAACTCATAGATCTAACTCTAGAACTTGACCACACTCAAAAATTCAAAATATAATAGGAGATATGGTCAATTGAATTTCATGTTCCATTTTTCACCTAAATCTGATTTTCAACCCTTTGTGATTTCTAAGAAACTTTCATGTTTTCACATAATAACCAGCATAACTCATCATAACACTTACTAATACTACATATATCCATGATTTTTATCAGTCCAATACTTTTATTATGACTTTCATCATAATCCACGTAAACAGATCATTTCCACAATTTAATAAGGAATGAATACAAATGATCATTCACCATGCATGTGGTAATCCACTTAGACAGGTTATTCCAACAGAATAATAAAAAATAGAATAACAGAAGAATTCATCATGCATGCGATAGACCACATAGACAGGTTATTCCCAACAGAATAATAAAGAATGTAATAACAACGGAATTCACCATGCATGCGATAGACCGCACAGACAGGTTATTCTCAACAGAATAATAAATAATGGAACTAGGTCATGTGTAAACCCACAGACAAGATATTCCGGCAGAATAATAAAGAATGGAATAATAGAAAATTTTCACCAAGTATAGGGTAGTCCGCGTATACATGTTATTCCAATAGAATAATAAATAATGGAACCAGGTCATGTGTAAATGCATAGACAGGATATTCCGACAGAATAATAAAGAATGGATTAATAGAAGAATTTCACCAAGTATAGGGTAGTCCGCGTATACAGGTTATTCCAACAGAATAATAAAGAATGGAATAACATAAGAATTTCACCATGTATGCGGTACTTAGTATAGACAGGTTATTCTAATATAATAATAAAGAATGGAATAACAATAGCTCTCTTCATGAATACGAAAGAAATAATACCCCTTACGAGTATTGAAAGAAAATAGTTCTCTTCGTGAATACAAAAAAAATAACACCACTTACGAGTACAACAAATAATATCCCTTACCTTAGAAAGAAGAGTATTCCGACGGTAGGGCGATGATATTCTTGAAGAAAACTTGCACTACGCTCAAAGCTTTCTTAAACTCTAAAGAAATACGCTGAAAATTATAGAAGAGAATTCTCTGAATTTCTGGTGTGATTTCAATTCTAACTAAGCATCCTATTTATAGGAAAATAGAAAGGATACTATGCAATAAAATATAATATAATATATATATATATTATTTAAAATCTAATAAAACAATTAACTTTATAAAAGTATTCATTTTATATAAAAAGTTTTTACTATACAAATACTATATGTGTACTTATACAAACACTATGCATAATAAAATATATTATATTCTAATTATTGTCTAATAAAATAAATAACTTTATAAAAGTATTACATTTTTATATATAAAAGATTTTACTATCACAAAACACTATGCATAATAAAATATATTATATTCTAATTATTGTCTCATAAAACAAATAACTTTATAAAAGTATTCTATTTTATATAAAAAGCTTTTCTGTTTTATTACATTAATAATACTTGTAAAATCCCAAATTTTACGAATAAAGATTTAAATTTCTCGATTTTTTTTTTGAATATTATGGTGTGGATTTAATATAATGTTATAGTTGTGGGTAATATTTATAAATTTTATAAAGTATGCAAGTTGTTATATTATTCAATTGGTCGCGGAATATTCTTTGTGTCGGGGAATATTCGTACGATGGCATAATCATTGGTGGACCCCATAACAGAATTATTGTCGGATTGAGAAAGCGACAAAAATATTTTTATGAAAATAACGACGAAAGTTTTATCGTTAATACTGTTGAACTACTCGGTAGTAAAAGTACATTAATACGCGTGGTTGTATAGTAGCACCAATATTGATTATTGATGTTTATGTGAAGTCACTCGGTTTTGTTCAATTATTACTCTGATGAGTTCTTGCAAGTATCTCACATTATTTGATTTAATTATTGTTGATTGTTATATATATATATATATATAATATAAGTTTTGTTTTATTAGTATTATTAATGTAATAAAACAGAAAAAACTTTTTATATAAAATGTAATACTTTTATAAAGTTATTACGTTTTATTAGGCTAATAATAAAATCTTTTTATATAAAAGCGTAATACTTTTATAAAGTTATTTATTTTATTAGACAATAATTAGAATATATTATATTTTATTATGCATAGTCTTTGCATAGTGCCTGAATAGTGTTTGCATAGTAAATTTTTTTAAAAGTTATTCGTTTTATTGTAAACCAATCTGGACCGTCCGTTTAAAGTAAATCGATCTGTACCATTCATGAATTGGTTACTATTCAGTCCATTCTTCTATAAATAGAAGTTCATTCCTTAATTATTTCTTACGAATTCACTAAAACTCTAGAGAGAGAAACTGTAGAGAGAATTATTCTTTTATAATCTTAAGCGTATTTCTTTAGCGTTTAAGAAAGCTTTGAACAGTAGTACAAGTTTCTTCAAGTATATCCTCACTTCTACCGTGAAAGTCTCTTTTTTTATAAGGTAAGGGATATTATTTGTTGTACTTTCGTAAAGTATTTTTTTTCATATTCATGAAGAGAACTTCATTATTTCATTCTTTATTATTCTGTTGAAATAACTTTGTACCCTATACTTGGTGAAATTCTTACATTATTCCATTATTTATTATTCTCTTTGGAATAACTGTCATCTACAATCACCGCATACATGGTGAAATTCTCGTATTATTTCATTCTTTATTATTACATTTGAATATCCTATCTCATGCGTTTCGCGGACACAGTTAAAATCTTTATTATTACATTGAATATCCCGCTTAAGGTGCGTTTCTGCACGGACTTGGTTTCGTTATTATTCATTGGAATAACTTTGTACATCTGATACCGCATGCATGGTAATTTCTATTGTTATTCCATTCTTTATTATTCTATTGGAATATCCCGCTTGCGATTATATATTACGCTTTGACACGGTTCTCATTATTTTTATTACATTGGAATAACTTTTATCTACATCTGATACACGCATGCGTGGTGATTTCTTTTGTTATTCCATTCTTTATTATACTCACGATTGATTAAAGTTTTGACTTCTATACTCCATGAAATTAGTGGAATATCCTTGATATTTGCGCTTCATCCAGTATCTTTTCATGGAAATATTTTTCTGAGCATTCTTAAATTTTACTTTACAAAGAAGTATCATGTTGACAATTTGGACGTTATTAGTTCCTGGATAATTTAATTCTTGAACTTGTTTTATTGAATTCTTATATCATTGTCATCATCCTCATGTTTATATTTTGTTGAAAGTTATCTGTGGCCTGTAGTGCATAGATGGACTTGGTATGATTATGACCAGGGATTATTCGGTATAATCATGACCGTAATGTTACAAATGATGCGGAAAAAGTCCTCATTGGCTCGTAGTGCATTGATGGATAATTTTTGGTATGATTATGGCTATGGATTCTCTTCGGCCAAGGGAGCAAAGATGAATTGTTTTATGGCATGATCATGACCATTGATGAATACACAAATATCCTTGGCCCGTAGTGCATGGATAATTTGTGGTTGTGATACTAACGAATATCCTTGGTCGTAGTGTAGGGATGAGGTGGATTATTTATTAAGCTGAGTCCCAGCGATAAAAGTGATGAAAAACCTTTTAAATCATAAAAGATAGTAGATTTTATTCTCTCTTGACTCTTTTAATGGATTGCATGTTAAGTTGCATTAAACTTGATGTATATCATTGTATTTTATCGGTTTAACCTTTGTTGAAGACTAATGATAATTTATCTGCGTTATCTTAGTCATAATATTTTTACCGAGGCTAGTTGAGCTCACCTTTCTTTCTTTATTCTCTTGAGAATTGAGAGCGTGGCAGGGACTAGTCGGGGAGCGGGTGACGATTCAGATTATAGTATTAGTAGTCCTCACTATTACATTAAATAGTGTGTGTAATAAGTGTAATGAGGACTTATTCTCGAGAGTGGATATTGTGCAGAAGACAATATTTGTATTAAAACTCACGACTTTCTTGTTGTATATTAAAGATTGTATTTGTTACATGCACCATGTATTTGGCGACTCGTAATAAGTGATGTATCTTGACGCCCCAAAAATAGGTATTCATCACCCATTTTGAGTCGCCAAATACATGGTACAAAATTCAAATACAACTTAATAATAATACAATCGTCGTGTAAAAATACGACAAAACATAATCTAAGAGTTTAAATACGTATATTGTCATCTGCATAAAGATACAAACTCAAAGGAGTCCTCATTACATTTATTATCACACTATTTAATCGTATAAATGAGGACTACTAATGTTATCATCTCTGACCGCTACCTTTCCCCCGACTCGTCCCCAACTATATTCTCATTTCAAGAGAATAAAGGAAAGAAAGGGTGAGCTCAACTAGCCTAAGAAGAAATATTATGACTAAGATAATGCAGAATAAATTATCATTAGTCTTCAACAATGTTAAACCGATAAAATATAATGTACATCAAGTTTAATCAGAAAATGAATAAATAATCCATTAGAAGAGTCAAATAGAAATAAAACCTACTATCTTCTATGATTTAAAATATTTTCATCAATTTTTATCACCGAGACTCACTTTTAATAAATAAACCACGCATTTAACCATCCTCGCACTACGCCAATGATATTCTTTAAATCATCAATGGTCACGACTTTACCGAATAATCCCTGGTCATAATCATACCAAGTCCATATCCGCACGTAAGCCAAAGATATACAACAATAAAACCAATAATCAATAATTCATCTTTGCACGTAAGCCAAAGATATATAATTCAATAAACAACAGTCCATCTTCGCACGTAAGTCAAAGATAACTTTCATCACTATATAAGCATGAGGATGATGACAATGATATAAACATTAATCAAACTAAAACAAAGATAAATATTAAAGACTTTAATTTTATCCAAATATTATCCATAGCTTAAATAACTCATAATCTAATATTGTTAATATTATAACAATATTTTAATCACCTCTTAAACTTATAAACAATTTATTTCAATTGTTTACACTTTATCAAATAATGTATTTAATCATTCAAAAATGCCATACTCATAAGATTTCATCACCAATGATAAAATCCCTTATCAACAATCTACATATACCTTATATAGGATTTCCAAGCCATAAAATCCTATTCTCCAACTTTATTACTTCACATAACATATTTAACTCATATGTTTGTAACTAAACTATTTTCATGAAAAATACCAAATCAGTCCCAAAAATATTTTTTTTCTGGGATTTAGCAGAATATAGTCCCATAATGAACATATATTTTTCTCGGAATTTTTAAAATTCATTTACTATTTTTTAAAAATCAATTTCTAATTAATTCCTTAAGAAATTAGCTACCTCAAGGTTAACTCCATAAATTCCCAAATCTTGGCAGGATCTTACACATGTTAATGTGATCTTCCAGTTTAAATTTCATGGTCATCGGAGTTATAGAACTCCGGTTATAGCATTTTTCATCGGAAAAACCTAAATATTGAAATGGTCATAACTTGCTCATTTTAAGACGGAATGAGCTCATTTTTGGACAGGATGTTCTTTATACCATATACTTTCATGTCCCAAAAGGACAGAATTTTTCTCATAAATAAAGTGGCCAAAACTACCCTTTTAAAAATCTGGGCAAGAGTTTTTCAGTTTTGATTTTTGACTCCTTTGCTAAAATCAGTCCACACGAAAATTTACAACACCTTTTATAGTGATTCCACTTGGAGATGCTACAAAACTCATAGATCTAACTCTAGAACTTGACCACACTCAAAAATTTGAAATATAATAGGAGATATGATATCTCTAAGCTTTGATACCAACTGTGACGCCCCCAAAAATAGGTATTCATCACCCATCTTGAGTCTCCAAATACATGGTACAAAATTGAAATACAACTTAATAATACAACTGTCGTGTAAAATTCGATAAAATATAATCTAAGAGTTTTAATACGTATATTGTCATCTAGACAATATACAAACTATAAGGAGTCCTCATTACATTTATTATCACACTATTTAATCAGAATAGTGAAATATATTGCCATCATTTCCATCACTCCTTTTCCCGACTGCTTCAACTATATTCTCATTTCCTCAAGAAAAGAAAGAAAGGGTGAGCTCAACTAGCCCAAAGAAGAAATATTATGACTAAGATAATGCGTAATAAATTATCATTAGTCTTCAACAATGTTAAACCGATAAAATACAATGACATCAAGTTTAACTGCAATGAATAAGCAATCCATTAGAAGAGTCAAGAGAGAATAAAACCTACTATCTTCTATGATTTAAAATATTTTCATCAATTTTATCACCGAGACTCAAATTTTAATAAATAAACCACATCATCGAATCATCCCCGCACTACTGCCAAGGATATTCTTTAAATCATCAATGGTTATGACTATACCGAATAATCCTCGTCATAATCATACCAAGTCCATCTCTCGCACGTAAGCCAAAGATATACAACAATAAAACCAATAATCAACAATTCATCTTCGCACGTAAGCCAAAGATATATAATTCAATAAACAACAAATTCATCTTCGCACGTAAGTCAAAAGATAACTTTCATCACCATATAAGCATGAGGATGATGACAATTATATAAGCATTAATCAAACTAAAACAAGGATAAATATTAAAGACTTTAATTTTATCCAAATATTATCCATCACTTAAATAACTCATAATCTAAAATTGTTAATATTATAATAATATTTTAATCACCTCTTAAACTTATAAACAATTTATTTCAATTGTTTACACTTTATCAAATAATGCATTTAATCATTCAAAAATGCCATACTCATAAGATTTCATCACCAATGGTTAAATCTCTTATCAATAATCTACATATACCTTATATAAGATTTCCAAGCCATAAAATCCTATTTTCCAACTTTGTTACTTCACATAACATATTTAACTCATATGTTCGTAACTAAACTATTTTCATGAAAAATACCAAATCAATCCCAAAAATATTTCTTTTCTGGGATTTAGCAGAATATAGTCCCATAATGAACATATATTTTTCTCGAAATTTTTAAAATTCATTTACTATTTTTCAAAAATCAATTTCTAATTAATTCCTTAAGAAATTAGCTACCTCAAGTTTAACTCCAAAAATTCCCAAATCTTGGCAGGATCTTACACATGTTAACGTTATCTTCCAATTTAAATTTCATGGTCATCAGAGTTATAGAACTCCGGTTATAGCATTTTTCGTCGGAAAAACCTAAATATTGAAATGGTCATAACTTGCGCATTTTAAGACGAAATAAGCTCATTTTTGGACAGGATGTTATTTATACCATATAATTTCATGTCCCAAAAGGCCGGAATTTTTCTCACAAATAAAATTACCGAAACTACCCTTTTAAAAATCTGGGCAGTAGCATTTTCAATATTTGTAGCTTTTGACTCCTTTGCTAAAATCAGTCCACACGAAAATCTACAACACCTTTTACAGTGATTCCACTTGGAGATGCTACAAAACTCATAGATCTAACTCTAGAACTTGACCACACTCAAAAATTTGAAATATAATAGGAGATATGATCAATTGAATTTTATGTTCCATTTTCACAAAAATCTAATTTTTCAACCCTTTGTTATTTCTAAGAAACTTTCATGTTTTAACATAATAACCAACATAACTCATCATAACACTTACTAATACTTCATATACCCATGATTTTCATCAGTCCAATGCTTTTATTATGACTCTCATCATTATCAACGTAACCAGATTATTTTCATAATTTAATAAGGAATGAATACGAAGGATCATTCACCATGCATGTGGTAATCCACTTATACAGGTTATTCCAACAAAATAATAAAGAATGGAATAACATAAGGATTCACCATGCATGCGATAGAGACCGCATGCATGTGTTATTCCCAATTAATAATAAAGACGGAACCAGTCCCATGTAAAACGCATGCATGTGATATTCCAAATGTAATAATAAAGAATGGAATAACAATGTAAATCACCACGCATGCAGATGTCATGATGTATGTGTTATTCCAATGTAATAATAAATAACTAACCAGTCGCAAAAATTTGTACCGATGTGATGTCCCAATGTAATAATAAAGAATGAAATAACAATGAAAATCACCACGCATGCAGATTTTGTGATGTATAAAAGTTATTCCAATGTAATAATAAATGATGGAACCAGTCCCATGAAAAAAAACGACAAATGTGGATATTCCGAATGCGAATAATAATAAATGGAATAATAAATAATGGAACCAGTGTCGGTGTAAATTTGCGGAATAATAAAGGATATTCCAATGTATAATAATAAAGAATGGAATAATAAATAAAGAATTTCACCAATGATACTCACCATGATGCAGAAATTTCAGATAAACATGTCATTCCAACATAATAATGAAGAATGGAATAACAACTCTTACGAGTATTGAAAGAAAGTAATTCTCTTCATGAATACGAAAAGAATAATATCCCCTTACAGTACAAATAAATAATATCCCTTACCTTAGTAAAAAAAAGTCGATAATCGAAGTAAGAGGCTAGTAAGCAGACTTTCTTCTTCTCTATAATTTCTCTCTATAATTTTTCTCTATAATAATGGCTCTAAAGCTTTAGTGAATTGGTGAGAAATGAAGGAAGAATGAGCTTCTATTTATAGAAAAATATAGTTTCGATAATTGCACATTTTGGGGCTCAAAAATTACAAAGACAATACCTCCAACTTTTCTTTCATTTTTAATTCACCATCCAAGTATTATCAAACTTGCACCACCTCCCCTAATAGTAAATCATGTGAATCAATAGTAAATCATGTGACTCAATAGTTCTAAACATGTGAAAAAATTAATTACAATATAAGACTCCATCTATACCTCCATCTTTAACTTAGTCATGCAAGTATCATCAATCTTGCACCAACTCCCCTAATAAGTAGTTGTGAATGTGACTCAATAGTAACTCGTGAATAGTAAACTCATGAATAGTAACTCTCGTGAATAATAAGAATAGTAACTCATGAATAGTACTTTGACACGAAAAAGTGCCCCAATAATTCCCATCAACAATATAATCTCCAAACATTAATTATTATCGAAATAAATGTCGATTTCTACTAACACAAATAATCCCAACACAATGGAACTATCAAATTCATCTTTAATCAACACGAACTTATTCATCATTAATATTATAACTCACAATATTTAACAACCAAAGTCGCTCCCAAGAAAGAGGGGCTTTCCAATAAGGATTTCTCCCTATCATGCGCGCAATTAGTGTGACCAAACCTCTCCTCGATGTAACTTCTGTAGACATTATAAATATTGCAATTTAATAATATGAATAACTTTTTCATCTCAATTATTGATTTAATAATATATAAAATATTATGCAGATGATATCGTGACAATAATCTAATCAATAATACGAGAGATATGATGCAAAGAATTACTATAGCAATAATTGAGTATAACCGAGTGACTTATCACGTAAGCATCAATAACCAATACCGTGCTACTACGCAACCACGCCAGACATCAGATTTTTTTACTATCGAGTAGTTCAACAAAGATTAATCTGTGAAAACCTCCGCCATTATTTTCATAAAAAAATTTTTGTCGCTTTCAAACTACGACTAGTATTTCCGCTGTGGGGTCCACTAATAATTATGCTGCCGCATGAATATTCCCCCCATATTCCCCCGAATAAATAACAATATTCCCCACAACTATAATATTATATCAAATCCAAAAAAAAATATTTGAGAAAATTAAATAATTTATAACTCTCACATATACCTATTTTGGGGCGCCAAAGTTTATAAATAGGGATACCCACAAAATGTAACATTAGAGGGAGAAATTCTTCCAGTATGACCACCTATGTTTAATATTTAATTGGTTGGTCGTCGAGTATAATTATATGTGATATGTTAATTAACCCTTGTTTTGTGGCGGATTTGAAAATGGCATCCGAGAATGTTGAGAACATCAATGGAGCACAGGAGACCGCTGAGTCTCCAAAGATCAATAATCGTGATAATGTGTATCGTGAAGCGCGATAATCCTAATGCAAACAACAACACCGACCAAATGATGAACGATAGAATGTTCCGAGGCTTCATGCAATTCATGCAACATCAAAGCGCTAGAGCGCCTCCCATCCAAAATGTAGGTGGAAACACTAGTAACTCTCGGACCAGTACCGCCAAAAGCTTCAGGAGTCTGGGACCACCGAGTTTTTTGGAGAGCCAAAACCACTTAAGCAAGCGAGACGTGAATAAAGCGGATCAACAAGATATTTGATGTCTTGGATATCCGAGAGAGCAAAGGTTCCTTTGCCACCTTTATGTTGCATGCGTGAGGCAGATTCTTCGTGGGAATCAGAAGCGACTCAACTCGCCGCATCAAGATGTCTTCATGAGAAGTTCCAAGAACTGCTCAACGACAAGTACTTTCTCGAAAGTATTCACACATACATGAAAGAGGTAGAGTTCATTAAATCGGAACAAAACAACATGACCGTATCGCGATCAAAAGCCAAGTTTGCCGAGTTGTCCCGGTTTGCGTCCCATTTGGTTGATAATGAGGAGAGAATGACGCGAATGTTTCTAAGAGGTTTGAAACCCGAGATATGTCAATATCTTATCTATCATAAATTGTGTTTGTAGTCGGATGTTAATGGGGCTCGATTATTAGAGTGCGATAATGAGTCAACCCAACCAAAAGAGAGAGCGGTAATTAAAATGATAATACTGGGGTGATAACGATCATCAAAGCGGTAATGACAATAAGCATGGAGGAATCAACATGCCATAAATGGTAACCACTTTTGGTGGTAATCATGGCCAAAACAATAAGAATGGACATTTCAAGAAGAAGGTTCAACAATGACGTGAAAGACGCGTCGGCACCAAAGACCGTTTCAAAGGAAGAAGAATGACCACCGGTCATTATGTTTCAAATGCGACGAGAGGGACACGTCCGTCTCAAGCTGTCGTGACAATCAAAGCGTGTTTTAATTGCGGAAGAGAAGGTTACCTAGCTCGATTTTATCGTATGGTGAAGTCAAGTCCAGCTAGGATAGTGATGCCAAAGGATGTCCCAGATAAGCCAAAGCCGGTAGTTTAAGAGAGAGCGTTTTTTTTTGTGACGAGGAACCTGAATAAAATTATCACGGGTATGTTAGTCATAAACTCTTGCGAAATCTATACCGTGTTAGATACCGATTCTACTCACACTTTTATTTCACCTAGTTGTGTTCAATGTTTGAAGTTAACTCCGGAGAAGTTAGACTTTGATATATCTGTTTAAACTCAGTTGGGGGAAACCTTCGTTACCTCCACTATTTATAAATCTTGTTCAAATCAACACTTTCACGTTACATGTCGATCTTATCTCTTTGAAAATACTTGCCTTTGATGTGATTTTTGGAATCAATTAGTTAACTACTCATCATGCATTTAGTAAGGTTGTTAGCTTTCATATTTCTAACCAACCTGTTATGCGAATTCAAAGTAACCAAACCACTAAATTCAATCATTGTCATATCAAGCCATAAGTAAAGAGCCCGATCCTTTCGTTGTTGACTTCACTTGTGTGGAATGCATGCAAGCGGACTTTTGTAGCGACATCATGAATGAAGATGGAAAGTTGATAGGTATCAATGTGACGTCTTATCCATGTCTTGGATGAGGTCACGCTTTTGAATGATATTTCTATCGTTAATAAATTTCCCGACGTATTCGTGAAGACTTCCTAGCTTATCCTTAGGCGTGAAATCGAATTTTGTAATCGACCTAAGACAAAACCCCATTTCTAAAACCCTTATATTTTCTTCAACTAAAATGAACGTAACATGCGCCAAAGACGTTGGCTCGAGTTGTTGAAGATTACGATCGTACCATTCAATACCATCGTGGAAAAGTGAACATGGTAGCTGACGCGTTGAGTAGAAGATTTTATGCGTTTACGAGTGCGAATATACGAACCCACGTGAAGATAACGAATATACGATTAGAATCGACTTTAATCGATAAAGTTAAAGCCACTCAAGCTACATACTCAGAGCTGATGAATATAAAGAAGAAGGTTCAAAAAAGGCGTTATCTTAACCCTCGATTTAATTGGCCCATTTGAAATCCTCGATCAAGTAGGAACTGTGGCTTATAGACTTGTTTTACCGCCAAGTATGTCGCGTGTTCATAACGTTTTTTTCACGTATCGATGTTACGTAAATATGTGGACGACCAAACCACATTATTGATTTAGAACCCAGACGAGATAGCGGATAATTTAACGTATGAAGATGTACTCGCATTAAAATCACGGAATGTATTCAACACTCAAAGGTTATACCTCAAGAGTTAGAATCGCATTTAAGTATCCTCATCTGCTCAAAGATACCAGTATACGTCACGTAAATTTCGAGGCAAAATTTCATAAGGAGGAGATTGTAAAATCCCAAATTTTACGAATAAAGATTTAAATTTCTCGATTTTTTGAATATTATGTTGTAGATTTAATATAATGTTATAGTTGTGGGTAATATTTATAAATTTTGCAAAGTATGCAAGTTGTTATATTATTCAATTGGTCGGGGAATATTCTTTGTGTGTCGGGAATATTAAATGCGACTAAGACAATCATTAGTGGACCCCACAATGTAATTATTGTCGGATTTAAAAAACGACAAAAATATTTTTTATGAAAATAATGGCGGAAGTTTTACCGCTAATCTTTGTTGATCTACTTTCAGTAGTAAAAAGTGCAAGAATACGCGTGGTTTGCATAAGAGCACGATATTGATTATTGATCTTATGTGAGAAGTCACCAGGTTTTGTTCAATTATTGCTTTCATGAGGTTAACTGCGTAGTATCTCACGTTATTTGATTCAATTATTGTTGATTGTTATATATATATATATATATATATATATATATATATATATTATATATATAAGTTTTGTTTTATTAGTATTATTAATGTAATAAAACGGAAAAACTTTTTATATAAAATGAATACTTTTATAAAGTTATTCGTTTTATTAGGCTAATAGTAATTTTTTATATAAAATAGAATACTTTTATAAAGTTATTCATTTTATTAGACAATAATTAGAATATATTATATTTTATTATGCATAGTATTTGCATAGTACTTGTATAGTGTTTGTATAGTAAATTTTTTTTAAAAGTTATTCGTTTTATTAGATTATAAATAGAATATATTATATTTTATTGTAAACCAATTTGGACAGTCCGTTTAAAGTAAATTGATCTGAACCATTCATGGATTGATTATTATTCAGTCCATTCTTCTATAAATAGAAGTTCATTCCTTCATTATTTCTTACGAATTCAATTTGAAACTCTAGAGAGAGAAAATGTAGAGAGGATTATTCTTCATAATCTTGGAGTATTTCTTTAGCGTTTAAGAAAGCTTTGAAGCGTAGTGCAAGTTTCTTCAAGTATATTCCCTTCTACCGCCGTGAGTACTTTTCTTTATATAAGGTAAGGGATATTATTTGTTTAGACTTGTAAGGGGTATTTTTTTCATATTCATGAAGAGAACTTCATTATTCCATTCTTTATTATTCTACATTGAAATAACTTTATGTATCGCGGTCTACCCTATACTTGGTGAAATTCTTCATTATTATATTATTTATTATTCTACCTGAATAACTTTGCCTATGCGAAATACATGCATACATGGTGAAATTCTCATTATTATTCCATTCTTTATTATTACATTTGGAATATCCCGTACATATGCGTTTACGCCAGGACCGGGTTCCGCCTCTTTATTATTACATTGGAATATCCATTATATGCGTTTTATCTTAATTTAGTTCCGTTATTATTACGCTGAAATAACATATCTATGTGAAGTACCGCATGCATGGTGATTTACATTGTTCTTCCATTCTTTATTATTCTGTTGGAATATCCTATCGGTCGTATTACGCTTTGACACAGATTCTGTTATTTATTATTACATTGGAATAACTTTGCCTATCACAAATCGCATGCATGGTGATTTCTTTTGTTATTCCATTCTTTATTATACTCAGGTTGATTAAAGTTTTGACTTCTATACTCCATGAAATTAGTGGAATATTCTTGATATTTGCGCTTCATCCAGTATCTTTTCATGGAAATATTTTTCTGAGCATTCTTAAATTTTACTTTACAAAGAAGTATCATGTTAACAATTTGGATGTTATTAGTTCCTGGATAATTTAACTCTTGAACTTGTTTTATTGAATTCTTATATTATTGTCATCATCCTCATGTTTATATTTTGTTGAAAGTCATTTGTGGCCTGTAGTGCATAGATGGACTTGGTTTGATTATGACCAGGGATTATTCGGTATAATCATGACCGTAATATTACAAATGATGTGGAAAAAGTCCTCATTGGCCCGTAATGCATTGATGGACAGTTTTTGGTATGATTATGACTATGGATTCTCTTCGGCCAAGGGAGCAAAGAAGAATTGTTTTATGGCATGATCATGACCATTGATGAATACATAAATATCCTTGGCCCGTAGTGCATGGATAATTTATGGTTGTGATACTAACGAATATCCTTGGCCGTAGTGCAGGGATGAGGTGGATTATTTATTAAGTTGAGTCCCAGCGATAAAAGTGATGAAAAACCTTTTAAATCATAAAAGATAGTAGATTTTATTCTCTACTTGACTCTTTTAATGGATTGCGTGTTAATTACTGCAGCTTAAACTTGATGTCTATTGTATTTTATCGGTTTAACATCATGTTGAAGACTAAAGATAATTTATTCTGCATTATCTTAGTCATAATATTTTTTACTGGGCTAGTTGAGCTCACCCTTTCTTTCACTGTTCTCTTCAGGAATTGAGAACGTAGCCGGGACTAGTCGGGGAACGAAGTGACGATGCAGATTATAGTATTAGTAGTCCTCACTATTCTGTTAAATAGTGTGTTAATAAGTGTAATGAGGACTTATTCTGAGAGTGGATATTTTCTAGAAGACAATATTTGTATTAAAACTCACAACTTTCTTGTTGTATATTAAAGATTGTATTTGTATTCTGTACCATTTATTTGGCGACTCAGAATAAGTGATGTATACCTATTTTGGGGGCGTCACAATACTAATAAAACAAAAATATATATATATATATATATATATATATATATATATATATATATATATATATAAACTTTCGTGACTTCATAAAAAGACACCTCAATATATTTAACAACATTTATCATCATTATTATAATTCACAATATTAATATCGACCAGGTCGTTCCCAGGAAAGAGGGGGCTTTCCAATAAGGATTTCTCCCTATTGGTACTCAATTAGGTGACTAAACCTCTCCTTGGCAGAACTTCTAGACATCGCTAATATTGCAAAAAATAATATTAATAACTTTTTTATCTCAATTATTGATTTAATAATATATAAAATATCGACAATAATTGAATCAAATAAAGTGAGATACTATGCAATAATTACTGTAGAAATAATTAAATAAAACTGAGTGACTTCTCATGTAAGCATCAATAATCAATACCGTGTACTACTATGCAACCATGCGTATTCTTTGATTTTTAACACCGGTGTTTCATGATTGCTTAATGGTAAAACTTCCGCCGTTATTTTTATAAAAATATTTTTGTCGTTTTCTCAATCTGACAATAATTCCGTTGTGGGGTCTACCAATGATTGTGCCGTCGTACAAATATTTCCTGTAAAATGAATATTCCCCGACCAATAGAATATTATATAATAAATTGCGTACTTTGCAAAATTTATAAATAGTACCCACAACTATAACATTATATCAAATTCATTCCATAATATTAAAAAAAATATTTTGTGAATTTAAATCTTTATTCATAAAATTTGGGGTCTCACAATTTCCCCTCTGACCTCATGAGAGAAAGGATCACCAACCACAACTCTTCGCTCGGAGTTAATTCTAACGAAATTTTGGCTCAACTAAAGTTTCTTGTAATTATCAATCTTCTCCATGTCTTGCTTCATCTCATCATCATCGTTTTTCTCGATGGGAGGATATAATTCAAATTTAAAAGATTTTTCTTGTCAAACTCATTCACAACCGCTTTGTACCCTGATTGCGAGCTATCACATTCCTTAATCACTTTTGGTACTCATTTCAAGAGAAAAACTTTCTTCTTGTGGTTCTCATGCAAGCTTTTCTTTTATCTCAGACAACTTTATACCACATCTTTCTATAGCCAACTCTCCCATCTTTAAAACCTCTCACATGCACCCGCATCGTGTAAAGAATGTCTACCTTTTTACATGTAGTCACCACTAGAGACCTTTTAGTGAGGTTGAACGAACTTTTACTAAAGAAACAATTATAACCATTCTTATCAAGCGTACTAATAGAGATCAAATTAAGACGGATATCCAGAAATTATAATTTTTTTTAAAATCATAATTGATTGATTTAAGGTTCAATATTAGAACTTAGACATAAAATATGTGTATGCGTTTGATATTTTTGGGAAGGAATTTTGAGGATTTCAAAATTCTGTGAAGAATTTCGGTGAATTATTCAGGATTAAGTGTATATGTGTATGTTTTGTGAATATGGTTATGTATGTGTACCGAATGTGGTTAAGGGTCAAGGGTTGACCTGATAAGTTTTATCAGTGCCAAACCTTAATATTATATTAAGAACGTCAACGTTCAGTTAAAAAACCCTAGCAATGGATAAGAAACCCTAAAAACCGGTTCTGAAACCCTAATTTTGGTTCTAGGAATCCGAAACCTAATTCGGAAATTTAAAACCCTAACTTGGGAATTTAAATGCTATGTATAATGTTTAAACGTCATTAATTATAATTTATTAGGGAAAACCCTAATGAATTACTTGAAACCCTAATTGATTATTAGAAAACTCTAATACCATATCTGGAAACTCTAATTTCAGATTCTGGGAATTTGAAACCCTAATCTGAGAACTTAAAGGATAATTATAATGCTTAAGTGCTATTAATTATAATATTAATTAGGGTAAAGCTTAATTAATTAGCAAACTCTAATTAAAAAATTTTAAACCCTAATTGTTTTGTCAGAAACCCTAATGTACAATTGTTGACTTAATTGCTAAATTAGCAATTTTAATTAGGAAATATTAGTCCTAATTAGCAAGCTTGAATTATGATTTAGAAATATTAATATAATTTAAGAATCCTAATTATAATATAGAAATATTAATTTTCTATTTTGAAAACCGGAATTTGGAAGTCTTAGAAATAAATTTGCAAAAGTCTAAGGGTTAAAACCTAAACTGTAAGACCCTAACTTTTATGAAAAAAGAATAATTTTCTCGAAATATATTTTTGAATATTATGGTGTGGATTTGATAGAATGTTATAGTTGTGGGTAATATTTACAAATTTTGCAAAAGTAAGCAAGTGGTTATATAATATTCGATTGGTGGAAATATTCGTTTTAATAGGGAATATTCAATGCGACGACACAATCATTGGTGGACCCCACAAATGTAAGTATTGTCGTAGTTAGAAAATGACATAATTATCTTTTATAAAAATAACGGCGAAAGTGTTCTGAATTAAAACTATTGAACTACCCTTAGTAGTAAAGTATAATGTCTACGCATTGGTTGCATAAGTAGCACCAGTATTGATTATTGATGATTATGTGAAAGTCACTCGGTTATACTCAATTATTTTCACGATGAATTGATGCATCATATCTCTCATATTATTGATTCAATTATTGTCACAAGATTATCATCGTATAAAATGATATATTTATTAAATCAATAATTGAGATTTACAAAGTTATTCATATTATTAAATTATAATATTTACAATGTCTAGAAGTTCTGCATCGAGGAGAGGTTTGGTCATCTAATTGCAAGGCCATAATAAGGAGAAATCCTTATCGGAAAGCCCCTCTTTCCCTGGAACGACACGGTTGTTAAATATTGTGAGTTATAATATTAATGATGAATAAGTTCGTGTTGATTAAAGATGAAATTGATAGTTCCATTGTGTTGGAGTTATTAGTGTTAGTGGAAATCGATATTTATTTCAATATTAATTAATGTCTGGAAGTTTTACTGACCAGTCGGGTAATTAATCGGATAAATGAGCAATTAATTGCTATTAATTCACATGATTATAACTATTTGTTCACATGTGTATACTATTGATTCACATTCATTTACTATTAGGGGAGTTGGTACAAGATTGATAATACTTGCATGACTAAGTTAAAAATGGAGGTATAGATGGAGGTACTATACTGTAATTCGTATTTTCACATGTCTAAAACTATTGATTCACATGATTTACTATTGAATCACATTATTTACTATTAGGGGAGGTGGTGCAAGTTTGATAATACACGCAGGACTAAATTAAAAATAAAAAAAGTGGAAGGTATTATACTATAATATTCTGAGCCCCAAAATGTGAAATTATCGAAACTATATTTTTCTATAAATAGAAGCTCATTTCTTCATTATTCTCCCGCAATTCACTCAAGCTATAGAGCAATTATTATAGAGAGAAAGAAGAAGAGAAGTTTGCTACCTCTCTATTCCAGTATCCAGCTTTATTCTAAGGTAAGGAGTATTATTTCTTTCATTTTCATGAAGAGAGCTATTGTTATTCCACTCCTTATTATTATGTTGGAATAACTTTTACATGCTGATCACCGCATACATAGTAAAATTCTTACATTATTTCATTCTTTATTATTCTCGTTGGAATATCTTGTATGTATGCATTATTACATGCGTGATTCGGTTCCACTATTTATTATTACATTTGGAATAACTTTTTCACATCTGAGCACCGCATACATGGTGAAATTCTACATTATTCCATTCTTTATTATTACTCGTTAGAATATCACGTGCATGCGTATTATTTAATTCGTTCTATTATTTATTATTATGTTGGAATAACTCGTCTGCATGCGGTTCATCGCATGCCCGTGAATTATTTTGTTATTCCATTCTTTATTATTCTGTTGGAATATCCTGTCTGTACAAATTTCGCATGACCTGGTTCCATTATTTATTATTCTATTGGAATAACTCATGCTGCATTTGATTATCGCATGCTCGGTGAATTACATTGTTGTTATTCTATTCTTTATTATTCATTTGGAATATCCTCGTGCATGCATGATTTCGCATGACCTGGTTCCATTATTTATTATTCTGTTGAGAATAACCTGTCTGTGCGGTCTATTGCATGCATGGTGAATTCTTCTGTTATTCCCGTAGTGCATGGATAATTTATGGTTGTGATACTAATGAATATCATTGGCCTTAGTGCAGGGATGGTGTGGATTATTTATTAAGCTGAGTCCCAGCGATAAAAATGATGAAAAACTTTTTAAATCATAAAAGATAGTATATTTTATTCTCTACTTGACTCTTTTAATAGATTAAGATATTCATTATGCAGCTTAAACTTGATGTCTATTGTATTTTATCAGTTTAACATTGTTGAAGACTAATGATAATTTATCATGCATTATCTTAGTCATAATATTTCTTACTAGGCTAGTTGAGCTCACCCTTTCTTTCACTGTTCTCTTCAGGAAATGAGAACGTAGCCGGGACTAGTCGGGGAACAGAGTGACGGTCCAGATTATAGTATTAGTAGTCCTCACTATTCTGTTAAATAGTGTGATAATAAATATACTGAGGACTTATTCTGAAAGTGGATATTGTCTAGAAGACAATATTTGTATTAAAACTCATAGCCTTCTTGTTGTATATTAAAGATTGTATTTATATTCTGTACCATGTATTTGACGACTCAGAATAGATGATGTATACCTATTTTGGGGGCGTCATAGTTGGTATCAAAGCTTAGGGATATGATCCCTGGCTGAGATGTGAGACAAGAACTAGGAGGGGAGAGACGGAAAATTTCTTCGCTAGTATGACCTACCTAAGTTTATTTGATATTTAATTGGTTGGTCAGAGTATATGGATTATATGTGATATGTTAATTAACCCTTGTTTTGTGGCAGTATTTGAAAATGGCATCCGAGAATGTTGAGAACATCAATGGAGCACAGGAGTCCGTTGAGTCTCCACAAATCAATAATCAGGATAATGTGCATCAGGAAGGCAACAATCCTAAAGTAAACAATAACACTGACCAAATGATGAACGATGGAATGTTCCGAGGCTTCATGCAATTAATGCAACATCAGGCGAAAGCGGCTCCTACCAAAATGCAGGTGGAAACACTGGCAACGCTCGGACGGTCACCGCCAAACAGTTCAAGGAGCTGGGACCACCGGAGTTTTTTGGAGAGCCAAAACCACTTAAGCGGAGACATGGATAAAGCAGATCAACAAGATATTTGATGCCTTGGGATGCTCCGAGGAGCAAAAGGTTCCCTTTACCACCTTCATAAACTCTAGCGAATGAGGTCATCACAGGTAAGCTTATCATAAACTCTAGCGAAGTTTATACCTTATTTGATACCGGTTTTACCCATTCTTTTATTTCTCTTACTTGCGCTCAACGTTTAAATTTTACTCCGGAGAAATTGGACTTTGACTTATCTGTTGAAACTCCGTTGGGAGAAGCCTTCATTATATCCACTGTTTATAAGTCTTGTTTAGTTCAAATCGGTACCCTCACATTACCTGTCGATCTTATTTCATTGAAAATACTTGCATTTGACGTAATTTCTAGGGATTGATTGGTTAAATATTCATCATGCAAAAATTGATTATTTTTTGTAAGGTTGTTAACTTTCATATTCCAAACCAACCTATTATGCGAATTCAAGCAACCAAACCATTAAAATCAATCACTATCATCTCAAGCCATAAAGCTATTCGTTTATTAAAAAATGGATGTCAAGCTTTTTTAGCTCATGTCACGAATCTAAATAAAAATACGTCAGTTTTGAATGATATTTCTATTGTTAATGAATTTCCTGACGTATTCCCAGAAAAACTTCCTGGCCTACCCCCAGAGTGTGAAATTGAATTTTGTATCGACCTTGAACCCGGTACAAAACCTATTTCCAAAGCCCCATATCGAATGGCTCCTATTGAACTTCAGGAGTTAAAGACCAAATTGCAGGAATTGTTAGACATCGGTTTTATTCGTCCTAGTACTTCTTCTTAGGGTGTTCCTGTTCTATTCGTGAAAAAGAAAGATGGGAGTATGCGACTTTGTATTGATTATCGGAAGTTGAACCATGTCACCATCAAAAATATGTACCCATTGCCACGTATTGACGACCTGTTTGACCAGTTGCAAGGCGCCAAATTCATTTCAAAAATTTATCTTCGTTCTGGATATCACCAATTGAAGATTAGAACCGATGACATTCCAAAGACGGCTTTCAGAACTCGGTACGGGCATTATGAATTCCTAGGCATGTCTTTTGGATTGACTAATGCTCCTGCTGCCTTGATGGATATGATGAACCGAGTATTCAAGGAATATTTGGATCACTTTGTGGTCGTCTTTATTGATGACATCCTTATTTATTCCAAAAGCCGTGAAGATAATGAGCAACACTTGAGGCTGATACTCCAAAAGCTTCGTGAATATAAGCTTTATGCCAAGTTGAAGAAATGCGAGTTCTGGCTTGATGAAGTAGCATTCCTTGGGCACGTGGTATCAAGTCATGGAATATCTGCTGACCCTGAAGATTAAAGCCATTCAAAGTCGGGAACAACCTAAATCAAATGAAAGACGTAGCTTTCTACTTGGTTGCCGGTTATTATCGGAGATTCGTAGAAGGATTTTCTCGAATCGCTACTCCATTAACTTAGCTGACTCGAAAAAAATACAAAATTCGGTTGGAGTGAGGAATGTGAGAAGAGTTTTCAAGAACTCAAGAGAGACTCATTTCAAAGACTGTTACGACAATACCATCCGCTCGGAGGATTTGTCATCTACAATGATGCTTCGTGCAAAATGTTAGGATGTGTTCTCATGTAACATGGGAAAGTCATAGCTTTATGCCTCTCGACAACTCAAAGAATATGAGAGAATTATCCTACTCATGATCTAGAGTTTGGCATTTGTTGTCTTCGCACTTAAAATTTGGAGGCATTACTTGTATGGGGAGAAAGTGGAGATCTTTACGGATCATAAAAGCCTCAAATATTTCTTCACTCAAAAGGAACTAAACATGCGACAACGGCGTTGGCTTGAACTGTTGAAAGATTATGATCATACCATCCAATACCATCCTGAAAAGCGAACGTGGTAGGTGACGCGTTGAGTGAAAGATCATATGCGGCAATGCGAAATACGATATTGTCAACGCAAATGACCATTTTGTATGATTTACAAAGGATGGAGATAGAGATAAAGACTCCAGGGACCCAAGTGATGATGGCGAATATACGAGTGGAACCGACTTTAATCGATAAAGGTAAAGCTGCTCAAGGTACAGACATGGAGCTGATGCATATGAGGAAGAAAGTACAAGAAGGTGCTATGCCGGAAGCAAGAATCGATGAAGAAGGAATACTTCAAGTCAACTCCAGACTTTGTGTTCCTAACGACCCTAAGTTAAAGTATAAAATCATGATGGAGACACACAACACACAGTTTGTAATCCATTGTAAGACCCCAACTTTTATGAATAAAGATGATTTTTCTATAATTATCATTTTTGAATATTATGGAATGAATTTGTTATAATGTTATAGTTGTGGGTAGTATTTATAAATTTTGCAAAGTATGCAAGTTGTTATATTATATTCGATTGGTCGGGGAATATTCGTTTTAGCGAGGGAATATTAAATACAACGACGCAATCATTGGTGAACCCTACAAAAAATTATTGTTTGATTGAGAAAATGACAAAATATTTTAATGAAAATAACGGCGGAAGTTTTTTGTAATCACATCTTGTTGAACTATTCGATAGTAAGAAATGCGATGAATACGCATGGTTCCATAGTAGCTACCAGTATTGATTATTGATGCTTACATGAGAAGTCACTCAGTTATACTCAATTATTGCTACAGTAATTGTTGCATCATATCTCTCAGACAAAACCGGTAGTTCAAGGGAGAACTTTTGTCGTGACCTCCCAGAAAGCAAGGAACCCGAACGAGGTCATCACGGGTAAGCTTATCATAAACTCTAGCGAAGTATATGCCTTATTTGATACAGGTTCTATCCATTCTTTTATTTCTCCTATTTGCGCTCAACGTTTAAATTTGACTCTGGAGAAATTGGACTTTGACTTATCTGTTGAAACTCCATTGGGAGAAGGCTTCATTACATCCATTGTTTATAAGTCTTTGTTTAGTTCAAATCGGTACCCTCACATTACCTGTCGATCTTATTTCATTGAAAATACTTGCATTTAACGTAATTCTAGGGATTGATTGGTTAACTACTCATCATGCAAAAATTGATTATTTTCGTAAGGTTGTTAACTTTCATATTCCTAACCAACCTATTATGCGAATTCAAGCAACCAAACCATTAAAATCAATCACTATCATCTCAAGCCATAAAGCTATTCGTTTATTAAAAAAAGCGAATGTCAAGCTTTTTAGCTTTCATGTCACGAATCTAAATAAAAATACGCCGGTTTGAATGATATTTCTATTGTTAATGAATTTCCCGACGTATTCCCGAAAAAACTTCCCGCCTACCCCGTGGCGTGAAATTGAATTTTGTATCGACCTTGAACCCTGCAGACAAAACCTATTTCCAAAGCCCCATATCGAATGGCTCTATTGAACTTCGAGAGTTAAAGACCAAATTGCAGGAATTGTTAGACATCGGTTTTATTCGTCCTAGTACTTCTTCTTAGGGTGTTCCTGTTCTATTCGTGAAAAAGAAAGACGGGAGTATGCGACTTTGTATTGATTATCGGAAGTTGAACCATGTCACCATCAAAAATATGTACCCATTGCCACGTATTGACGACCTGTTTGACCAGTTGCAAGGCGCCAAATTCATTTCAAAAATTTATCTTCGTTCTGGATATCACCAATTGAAGATTAGAACCGATGACATTCCAAAGACGACTTTCGAACTTCTAAGCGGCATTATGAATTCTTGTGGCATATCTTTTGGATTGACTAATGCTCCTCTTTGCCTTCATAGATATGATGAACCGAGTATTCAAGGAATATTTGGATCACTTTGTGGTCGTCTTTATTGATGACATACTTATTTATTCCAAAAGCCGTGAAGATCATGAGCAACACTTGAGGCTGATACTCCAAAAGCTTCGTGAATATAAGCTTTATGCCAAGTTGAAGAAATGCGAGTTCTGGCTTGAGGAAGTAGCATTCCTTGGGCACGTAGTATCAAGTCATGGAATATCTGTTGACCCAGCAAAGATTGAAGCAATTCAAAGCTGGGATCAACCCAAATCAGTGACCGAAGTACGTAGCTTTCTCGGCTTAGCTGGTTATTACCGGAGATTGGTGGAAGGATTTTCTCGAATCCCTACTCCATTAACTCAACTGACTTGGAAAGATACAAAATTCGGTTGGAGCGAAGAATGTGAGAAGAGTTTTCAAGAACTCAAGAGGAGACTTATTTCAGCACCTGTTCTGATAATACCATCTGGCTCGGAGGGATTTGTCATCTACAGTGATGCTTCGGGAAAAGGGTTAGATTGTGTTCTCATGCAACATGGAAAAGTTATAGCCTATGCCTCACGACAACTCAAAGAATTTGAGAGGAATTATCCTACTCATAATCTAAAGTTGGCAGCAGTCATTTTTGCATACGTTGGCTTGAACTATTGAAAGATTATGATCATATCATCCAATACCATCCTGGAAAAGCGAACGTGGTAGTGACGCGACCGAGTAGAAGATCATATCTTGCGGCAGTGCGATATTGTCAATGAGCCCCATTTTGTATGACTTGCAAAGGATGGAGATAGAGATAAAGACTCAGGGGACCCACGTGATGATGGCGAATATCACGAGTAGAACCAGATTTTAATCGATAAAGTTAAAGTTTGCTCAAATTACGGACACTGAGGTGATGCATATGAGGAAGAAAGTGCAAGAAGGTCTTATATCTTAGGAAGCAAAGAATCGATGATTTTTCTATAATTATCATTTTTGAATATTATGGAATGAATTTGTTATAATGTTATAGTTGTGGGTAGTATTTATAAATTTTGCAAAGTATGCAAGTTGTTATATTATATTCGATTGGTCGGAGAATATTCGTTTTAGCAGGGAATATTCGTATAACGACGCAATCATTGGTGGACCCTACAACAGAATTATTGTCGGATTGAGAAAACGACAAAAATATTTTTATGAAAATAACGGCGGAAGTTTTACCGTTAATACTGTTGAACTACTCGGTAGTAAAAGTACGAATGTCTGGCATGGTTGCGTAGTAGCACGGTATTGATTATTGATACTTACGTGAGAAGTCACTCATTATACTCAATTATTGCTACGATAATTGTTGCATCATATCTCTCATATTATTGATTCGATTATTGTCACAATATCATCCGCATTATATGATATATTATTAAATCAATAATTGAGACGACAAAGTTATTCATATTATTAAATTGCAATATTTACAATGTCTGTAGAAGTTACGCGAGGAGAGGTTTGGCCACCTAATTGCTGGCGCTATATAGGAGAAATCCTTATTGGAAAGCCCCCTCTTTCTTGGGAACGACCTGGTTGTTAAATATTGTGAGTTATGATATTAATAATGAATAAGTTCATGTTGATTAAAGATGAATTTGATAGTTCCATTATGTTGGGGTTATTGGTGTTAGTTGAAATCGACATCTATTCCGATGATAATTGATGTCTGGGGGTTATATTGATAAATCGGGTAATTTATCGGATAAATGAGCAATTAATTGCTACTAATTCACATGCTTATATAACTATTTATTCACATGTGTGTACTATTGAGTCACATTCACTTACTATTAGGGGAGTTGGTGCAAGATTAATAATACTCGCATGACTAAGTTAAAAAGGGAGGTATAGATAGAGGTACTATACTGTATTTTGTATTTTTACATGATTATAACTATTGATTCACATGATTATAACTATTGATTCACATGATTGAACTATTGATTCACATTATTTACTATTAGGGGAGATGATGCAAGTTTGATAATACTTGCAGGACTAAATTAAAAATGAAAGAAAAGTTGGAGGTATTGTACTGTAATTTTTCGAGCCCCAAAACGTGCAATTATCGAAACTATATTTTTTTATAAATAAAACTCATTCTTCCTTCATTTTTCACCAATTCACCAAAGCTATAGAGCATTTATTATAGAGAGAAATTATAGAGAGAAGAAGAGAAGTCTGCTACATTTCTATTCCAAAGATCCAACTTTATTCTAAGTTAAGGGGTATTATTTATTTTGTATTCATGAAGAGAACTTCATTATTCCATTCTATATTATTTTGTTGGAATAACTCAGATATCGCGCTGATCACCCTATACTTGGTGAAATTCTTCATTATTCCATTCTTTATTATTATGTTGGAATATCCTGCATGCTTTTTTACGTCGGGACCGGTTTCCGCTTTATTATTTTGTTGGAATATCCTATCTCAGACGCTTTTACTGCCGACTGGTTCCGTCTTTATTATTCTGTTGGAATATCCCGTCGGTCTTAATTTCACCGACTGCTTTCGTTATTTATTATTTTGTTGAATAATATGTCTATGCTGGCACCGCGTGCATGGTGATTTTTTTTTTACTCCATTCTTTATTATACTCAACAAGTTAAAGTTTTGACTTCTATACTCCATGAAATTAGTGGAATATACTTGATATTTGCGCTTCATCCAGTATCTTTTCATGGAAATATTCTTCTGAGCATTCTTGAATTTTACTCTACAAAGAAGTATCCTGTTGACAATTTGGACGTTATTAGTTCCTGAATAAATTAATTCTTGAACTTGTTTTATTGAATTCTTATATCATTGTCATCATCCTCATGTTTATTTTATTTTTGAAAGTCATTTGTGGCCTGTAGTGCATAGATGGACTTGGTATGATTATGACCAGGGATTATTCGGTGTAATCATGACCGTAATGTTACAAATAATGTGATAAAAGTCCTCATTGGCCCATAGTGCATTGATGAACAGTTGTTGGCATGATCATGACCATTGATGAATACACGAATATCCTTTCCCCGTAGTGCATGGATAATTTGTGGTCGTGACCCTAATGAATATCCTTGGTCGTAGTGCAGGGATGATGTGGATTATTTATTAAAGTTCGAGTCTCAATGATAAAAAGTGATGAAAAACCTTTTAAATCATAAAAGATAGTAGATTTTATTCTCTACTTGACTCTTTTAATGGATTGCTTGTTCCACTGCAGTTAAACTTGATGTCTATTGTATTTTATCAGTTTAACATTGTTGAAGGCTAATGATAATTTATTCTGCATTATCTTAGTCATAATATTTCTTACTGGACTAGTTGAGCTCACCCTTTCTTTCACTGTTCTCTTAAGGAAATGAGAACGTAGCCGGGACTAGTCGGGGAACGGAGTGACGGTTCGAGATGGTGTCTTAGTAGTCCTCACTATTCTATAAAATAGTGTGATAATAAATGTAATGAGGACTTATTCTGAGAGTAGATATTGTCTAGAAGATAATATTTGTATTAAAACTCACAGCTATTGTTGTATATTTAAGATTGTATTTTTATTATGTACCATGTATTTGGCAACTCAGAATAGGTGATGTATACCTATTTTGGGGCGTCACATCCATCCTGGGAGTACTAAGATGTATCATGATCTTCGATATACATTTTGGAGGGGCAATATGAAGAGAGAGATAACATTGTTTATCTCAAGGTGTCTAACATGTCAACGAGTCAAGGAGGAGCATCAGGTACCAAAAGGTCCATTGCAACCACTTGAAATTCCAGAATGGAAGTGGGAGAAAATTACCATGGATTTCGTTACTGGTGTTCCCAAGGTTTCTCAAGGCATAGATGCAATTTGGGTCATTGTTGATAAATTGACCAAGTCTGCTCATTCCTTAACTATACGAGAAACTTACACACTTGAACGTCTTGCTCGTATGTACATAAACGAGGTTGTAAGATTGCATGGTATGCCAGTATCCATAGTTTCTGATCGAGACCCAAGATTCACTTCACGATTTTGGGTTAGTTGCAAAAAGCTATGGGCACGATTTACGATTTAGTTCGGCATATCATCCTCGTACAGACGGACAATCGATGAGAGGACTATTCAAACTCTTGAAGATTTATTAAGACTATGTGTCCTCGACTTCAAGGAAGTTGGGACAAGTTCTTACCATTGGTGGAGTTTTCCTACAAAAACAAAGCTTATCAAGCAAGTATTGGCATGGCTCCATTCGAAGCGTTATATGGAAGAAAGTGTCGCTTCTCCAAGATCTTTGGGATGAAATTAGGGTGAAGCAACGTTGTTGGGACCAGAGTTAGTATGTATGACTACGGAAAAGATTCAAACGATCCGAAACGTATAAAAACCTCACAAGACCGATAAAAGAGTTATCTTGATCTTCATCGAAAGGGACGTGGAATTCGATATTGAGATCATGTGTTGTTACGTGTTGCTCCATAGAAAGGAGTTACGAGATTTGGAAAGAGAAAAGCTCAATCCTCGATTCATTGGCCTATTTTTAATCCTCGATCGAGTAGGGATCGTAGCCTATGTACTCGCTTTTACCGCCAAGTATGTCTCGTGTTCATAACATTTTTATATATCCGTGTTACGTAAATATATGAAAGACCCGAACCACATTATTGAGTTAGAACCGAGATTTAAATAAGCGGAAGATTTAACATATGAAGAGGTTCTGCTCAAATCTTGGATAAGAAGGAACATATTCTACGCCCAAGGTTATACCTCAAGTCAAAGTTTTATGGAGGAACCACGATGTTGAGGAAATGACCAGGAGTTAGAATCAAAATGAAATCAAGGTATCCTTACCTTTTCGACATACCAGTGTACGCACCACTAATTTCGAGGGCAAAATTTCATAAGAAGGGAGATTGTAAGACCCCAACTTTTATGAATAAAGATGAATTTTCTATAATTATCATTTTAAATATTATGGAATGAATTTGATATATTGTTATAGTTGTGGGGAATATTTAGAAATTTTGCAAAGTACGCAAAGTTGTTTTATAATATTCGATTGGTCGAAATATTCGTATTTACTGCAAGACAATCATTGGTGGACTCCATAACTAATTATTGTCATTTGATTGAGGAAACGACAAAAATATTTTTATGAAAATAACGGTACCAAGTTTTACCGTTAATCGTTGAAACACCCGTGTTAAAAATGTACAGAATACGCGTGGTTGCATAGTAGCTACAAAGATTGATTATTGATGCTTACGTGAGAAATCACTCGCTTTTGTTCAATTATTGTTTCAATGAATTGTTGCATAGTATCTCACGTTAATTGATTCAATTATTGTTGATATTTTATAATTGAGATGACAAAGTTATTAATATTATTATTTGCATTATTAACGATGTCTAGAAGTTCGCGCAAGAGAGAGGTTTGGTCACCTAATTGCGGCCGCCAATAGGGAGAAATCCTTATTGAAAGCCCTCTTTCCTCGGAACGACACAGGTCGATTAATAGTGGTGAATAATAATAATGATGATGAAGTTTTGTTTTATTAGTATTATTAATGTAATAAAAGCGTAAAATCTTTTTATATAAAATGTAATACTTTTATAAAATTATTCGTTTTATTAGGCTAATAAGTAAATTTTTTTATATAAAATAGAATACTTTTATAAAGTTCTCTGCTTTATTAGACAATAATTATATTATATTATATTTTATTATGCATTGTGTTTGCATAGTTCCCGCGTAGTGTTTGCATAGTAAATCTTTTTAAAAGTTATTCGTTTTATTAGATTATAAATAGAATATATTATATTTTATTATAAACCAATCTGTAATCATCTGCTTAAAGTAAATCGATATGGACCGTTCATGGATTGGTTCTTATTCATCCATTCTTCATAAATAAAGCTCATTCCTTCATTATTTCTTACTTAATTCAATTTGAAACTCTAGAGAGAAACCGTAGAGAATTATTCTTCTATAATCTTGAGCGTATTTCTTTAGCGTTTAAAGAAAGCTTTGAGCGTGGTAAGAAGTTTCTTCAAGTATATCCCCGCCTACCGTTTTGATCTTTCTTCTTTATAAGGTAAGTGGTATTATTTTTTTTCATATTCATGAAGAGAACTTCATTATTCCATTCTTTATTATTCATTGGAATAACTCAGTATACGCCATCTACCCTATACTTGGTGATTTTTGTTGTTATTCCATTCGTTATTATTCATTGGAACATCATCTGCCATGCGTTTTACGCCGGGACCGATTCTCGCTTTATTATTACATTGGAATATCCTCCTGCATGCATTTTACTGCCGGACCGATTCCGTTATTTATTATTCTGTTGAAATAACTTTTGTCTGCCACCGTATCTTATGCGTGGTGATTTTTGTTGTTATTCCATTCTTTATTATTCATTTGGAATATCACATTGGTCATTATTACGCTTTGACACGGTTCCGTTATTTATTATTCTCGTTGGAATAACTTTTGTTTATCTGAGTACCATATGCATGGTGATTTCTTTTGTTATTCCATTCTTTATTATACTCAGTTGGTTAAAGTTTTGACTTCTATACTCCATGAAATTAGTGGAATATCCTTGATATTTGCGCTTCATCCAGTATCTTTTCGTGGAAATATTCTTCTGAGCATTCTTAAATTTTACTCTACAAAGAAGTATCATGTTGACAATTTGGATGTTATTAGTTCCTGAATAAATTAATTCTTGAACTTTTTTATTGAATTCTTATATCATTGTTATCATCCTCATATTAATATTTTGTTGAAAGTCATCTGTGGCTTGTAGTGCATAGATGGACTTGGTATGATTATGACCAGGGATTATTTGGTGTAATCACGATCGTAATGTTACAAATGATGTGGTAAAAGTTCTCATTGGCCCGTAGTGCATTGATGGACAGTTGTTGGCATGATCATGACCATTGATGAATACACGAATATCCTTGGCCCGTAGTGCATGGATAATTTGTGGTTGTGATACTAATGAATATCCTTGGTCGTAGTGCAGGGATGATGTGGATTATTTATTAAGTTGAGTCCCAGCAAATAAAAGTGATGAAAAACTTTTTAAATCATAAAAGATAGTAGATTTTATTTTCTACTTGACTCTTTTAATAGATTGCATGTTCCGCTGCAGTTAAACTTGATGTTTATTGTATTTTATCAATTTAACATTATTGAAGACTAATGATAATTTATTCTGCATTATCTTAGTCATAATATTTCTTACTGGGCTAGTTGAGTTCACCCTTTCTTTCCAACAGTGTTCTCTTTAGGAAATGAAAACGTAGCCGGGACTAGTCGGGGAACGGAGTGACGATCCAGATGATAGTATTAGTAGTTCTCACTATTCTGTTAAATAGTGTGACAATAAATGTACTTAGGACTTATTCTGAGAGTGGATATTGTCTAGAAGACAATATTTGTATTAAAACTCACAGCTTTCTTGTTGTATATTAAAGATTGTATTTTGTATTCTGTATCATGTATTTGGCGACTCAGAATAGGTGATGTATACCTATTTTGGGGGCGTCACATCTGAGGCCTGTAGTGCATAGATGGACTTGGTATGATATTTATGACCAGGGATTATTCGGTATAGTCATGACCATAATGTTACAAATGATGTGGTAAAAATCCTCATTGGCCCGTAGTGCATTGATGGACAGTTGTTGGCATGATCATGACCATTGATGAAAACACGAATATTCTTGGCCCGTAATGCATGGATAATTTGTGGTCGTGATACTAATGAATATCCTTGGCCGTAGTGCAGGGATGACGTGGTTTATTTCATAAGCTGAGTCTCAGCGATAAAAGTGATGAAAAACCTTTTAAATCATAGAAGATAGTAGATTTTATTCTCTACTTGACTCTTCTAATGGATTGTTTGCTCCGCTTCAGTTAAACTTGTTGTCTATTATATTCTATCAGTTTAACATTGTTGAAGGCTAATGATAATTTATTCTGCATTATCTTAGTCATAATATTTCTTACTGGGCTAGTTGAGCTCATCCTTTCTTTCACTGTTCTCTTCAGAAAATTAGAACGTGGCCGGACTAGTCGAGAACCCGGAGTGACGGTCCCGATGATAAGATTAGTAGGCCTCACTATTCTGTTAAATAGTGTGACAATAAATGTCATGAGGACTCCATTGAGTGTGGATATTGTCTAAATGATAATATTCTTATTAAAACTCTTAGATTATGTTTTGTCGTATTTTACACGACTGTTGTATAATTAAGTTGTAT
The DNA here is from genome assembly GCA_020205605.1 of Panax ginseng. NCBI lineage: Eukaryota > Viridiplantae > Streptophyta > Magnoliopsida > Apiales > Araliaceae > Panax > Panax ginseng. The sequence continues at coordinate 14,978,679 of CM035131.1, read as the reverse complement.
TTGAATTTTGTACCATGTATTTGGCATCTCAAGATGAGTGATGTATACCTGTTTTGAGGGCTTCACAAATATCACATATATTTATGTATACAATGTTATTTACCTAACATATTAATGAGTTTGTCTAACTTTTCAGTATTTGCGACTTTTAAATACATAACTTTCTATTATTACCCTTGCTAGTGTGACAATTATTAGTTCAATATTGTGAAGTAGTGTAGTGACACAGTATGTTACTGTTTCTTTATTACCGAATATTTTAACAGTTAAAATGTAATAGTTCTGTTGACAATTTTTATTAACGGTTATTTTGCCATTTTTTATATCCAATAATTATTTTATTATGGAGTCCACTAATGATTGGTTGTTACAGTGTCGTTATTCAATATTAAATATTTTGTGACATCTCTGCTAACATTCTTTTTATTTCTCATAATTTTGTACATATATCATTAACTTTAATTTTTTTATCAATTTAATATTTTATTGTTTAAAAAATACATATAAAAAAAATTAAATTTTATTAATTAAAAGTCTCTTACACTATGTATAGACTTTACACAATAATTTAAGTTTATAATACAAAACTTTGTCCCTTGCTTGTTATCTACCCTCAATTTGTCTCCCTTCACTTGTATATATTCTTTCACCTTTCCAGCTTTTCATCTTTTTCCTTTCTGAAGTAAATTGAGAACATGTTACTTGCATTTTACTTGAAACTAAGTTAAGGAAAAGCTAAAGAATAACTATATATACCTGTTTTTGAAATTAATTTTAAAATATTTTTTAAATTTGAAACTAACATATATGCATTTTATTTTAATGAATACACCGATAAATATTGTAAATTATCCAAAAAAATACTACTATGTTTCATAATTTTAATGAATTAAATGTTATTAATTTTGATTTTGAAATTATTCCAATTTAATTTTTTAAAATCAATATTCAGTTTATACTTTGGTTGGTTGTAGAAAACAATCAAACAATTGAAATCTATCATAAAGCAAAATAATTAGTAGGTAGGGTCAGGAATTCTCATAATTTACATTAACTTATCTCAATGTGTCTAGTTAGTAAGTTGCCTGCATCCGGGTTTCATTGTCATTTATTAGAAGAAACTTTATATATATATATATATATATATATATATGGTTTTTCTTTTTTTTTTAAAAAATTATTAAATCCACAACATAAAATATTAATTTAACAATTCCTTTTTTTTTGGTGTTGCTGTTGCATGCACAAACCGTAGCAAGTACTCTATATTAAAACTGTATATATTCTTTCTTCTCTCGAGTGTCATGTGTATTCTATTAAGACTGATTCTTGATCAGCTTGGATTCTAGTTTCCTCTTGCTTCTTGCATGTGTTCTGCTTTTACTTAGTCTCTCCCGTGACTATAGAATCACTTTGAAAATCTTAATTTAATTAATCCCCAAATTGCAAAGTAATCTCTCCGTTCCTAAAAGATTGACGTTTTAGAAAAAAAAATTTATTCCAAAATATTTGTCGTTTACAACTTTCGAAGAGAATAAATTATTTACTTTCCTATATTATCCATACCTTCTCTCATTGTCCCAAAAAATTATGTCCCTTTTATTAATAGTTTTCAACTTCCTATAAAGGGATAATGATGGAATTTTAATCTAATTTTACTTGGTAAATGATACTTTCTTAATCCATGTATAAAAACTTTAAACGACAATCTTTTAGTAACGGAGATAGTAAACAACGCAACCTACCTACTAGCTATTTTATATTTTGTTGATAAGGAAATTTCAACACATGCATGTATGATGATGATATGATGCATGGTGGTGTCATATATCATAAGGTATATATATATATATATATATATATATATATATATATATATATATATATATATATATATATATATATATATATATATATATTATTAAATTGACGTTTAACAAAAACCAATTTCCTCTCAGTATATAACATTGTAGCGGCGATCGATCAATCTAATTTCTCTCTCACTGCTATACAGTACATAATGATCGATTAATTCCATAAATGCCCCACTATGCATGGGGCTTCCCAAAGTTACAAATATTATTCTAATATTCACATATTATTATTATTATTATTATTATTAATGTGTCTAATAATAAAAATAAAATATTAATATTAAACATAATAATAAAAACATATTAATATTACAATTATTATTGTAAACATACTAATATTACATAATATTAAACATATTAATGTGCTCTAATTTTTTTATAATTATGTTTAATATTTTTACAATAATAATTATAATATTAATATGTTTAATATTATGTAATATTAGTATGTTTACAATAATAATTGTAATATTAATATGTTTAATATTATGTTTTTATTATTATGTTTAATATTAATATTTTTATTTTATTATTAGACCTTAATAATAATAATAATAATAATAATAATAATAATATGTGAATATTAGAATAATATTTGTAACTTTGGGAAGCCTCTATACTAGAGGGCATTTTTAGATTAATTTATCGCCGCCTGACTGTAGCTACAGGAGAGAGAAAATCGCGATCGATCAGCTGCTGACACCGTAATACAGGAGAAAATTGGTTCTTCCAAAGAACGTTCTTGCGTTTAATACCCATATATATATATATCAGGAAAAATATATATACAGAGTTGTGTAGTATACTGATGCCTACATATTTACGCTTTTTTGGACTATTTCGACGGTTCATTAGCCGATATAACGATTCTGGTCTATAGTCATCCCAAATCGTCAAGATAGGTATTGCAGTCTTCACAATCATTGTGTATACATATAATCTATATATATATATATATATATATATATATATATATGAGATAGTGAGAAAAGACCTTTTAACGAACTCTTTACATTAATTATTATTTCTAGTTTTGTCTGTTAATGGAATATGATGTTGACAAGCCAACGATATATATAACTGTACATGGTGAATTACCAAGTATAACAGTTGACAAAATAAAATTTTAAGACACCCACAAGAAGTACTGAGGAAATAAATGACTGTCTTGCTCAAAATGCTGCGGATGATCTTTTGATTATCTTCTTACTTTTGTTAACCAGGCTTTGGTTTTTGATTCTGAAGGGACATCCACTCCTAAATGTGTGGTTTAAAAATCTTTATGTTTGTTTCTATGGTTTATGTTAATATAATATAAATGCATGTTTTTATGACAAAAAAAAATATTATATTTTATCTTTTGAATTTAAGAACAGATAATATTGCAATCACGTAAATATTATATAAAAGACGAAAAAGTAAAAATACGCGATATTTCCAGGTTCATCAATTTGACTAGTTCTGCTTGTCTGATTTATTTATTGGATGTCTCACACACTCTACAATGATTCACACACCAAATAATATTTTTATAGTAACTTAAAAAACCCTAGCTGCTATAACATAAGCCCAAACACATGAGACTCAATACATTAGTAAAACGTAAGATCAAGTTACTAATAAATCTCCAAGCCCAATAAATTAAATCATTCGTCGACTAACATAATTTACTTCTAAACCCCTGACTACCATGTCGCAGTGACCATTCGTCGAACCCGCACAAATATGAATCAATCCTAACATTTATGATACCTAATTTAATTTACTTCTAAATGTCTGTTATTATACTCAGCGTTTAAGATTTGTAAAGTATTACGTGTATTTAAATATATAAACACTTCTATTTATTTGTTGATGAATATATGTTTTATGTATTAAGATAAATTCATGTTAGATACTAAATATTGAGGTTTTATTTTATTAATTATGTATAGTTTTACATTGATAACAATCTATATTTAACATAAAATTAATCGACATATAAATAAATCATTTTTATTTATTGATTGTTCATTTTATTATGCAAGCCCTACTCCATCAGCCGAATTACGAAATGATTAGTACTTGGTCCTTTTAAATTTCTAGATAGGGTGGCGTATTATTTGTCATTCCAAATGAATATTTGTCTATTGTTTTCTTTAATTATACAATTTAAATTATATTACAACATTATATTTTTTCAAATTTGCATATACTTCTATAACATGCTGTCCTGCTGTTGAATTGGAACTTTCATTGATATATATATATGGAAAAATATATATACAATATATATAAGATATATAGTTAAATCGAATTATTTACGTTGTTTTATTAATTAACTAGAATTGTTAGGTATACGAAGATAAAGATAAAGAAAAAATCTTCTTTTTCTCTTCGTTTAAACAATTCTATTTTTATTTCCTCTCTCCTCCTTCTTCTCCCACCATCCTTTCTCACTCAAATTAATTAAAATGAATTTAAATTGTCTTTATTTTTTTCCATCCAAATCAATTAAAATTAATCTAAATCGTACTTATATTTTCCATACAAATTCAAAATATTTATCTTATTAATATAGATGTCCCGTAGTCGGTGCTCTAAAGGTCAGTGTCACCAATTGCTTTATAAATGTTGAGCATGTTGAATAAGCCACCGACAAAAACATCAAAACATGTACACAATTCAAAGAGCTCTTGATCAATACCCTACACCTACACCTACACCTACACCTACAATTACCTTTTTAATTTTAAGATACTACTACTACTATGAGAAAAAGATCTTTAGTTGTTAGTGACATTTTAGAACGTTACATTAACGTACGTTACTCAATTTTTCTCTCTTCAATCAATTTCGCATTTACGTCTTGTTATTGTAAATAACGTGACACATTTATATTTATATTTTATTATTATAATATTGAAGTCGTATAAATTAAAAATATATTAATTAATAAATATGAACCAACACCTACTACTCATTTGGAGGCAAATTTCCATTAGAATTTAAGAAATTGATTTTCTTTTGTGTGTGTGTGTGAGAGTGAGAGAGAGAGAGAGAGAGAGAGAGAGAGAGTATATGTCTTGCTAAGGGGGTAACACTATAAAAGTGAAATGGGATCTTTTTGTACATCAAGCTAACACAAAAGAATTAATTTCAAAGTAATTTTAGGGAGATATTTTTTAGCGATATTTTTTTTGGTTTTTTTTTTGTAATACTTATTAAAAAATGTATATTATTTATTTTAACTGAAATTTTTATAAAAAATAGTGTTTTAAGTATAAATTGAATGCATACAAGAAATGTAGTTTATGCATCGTATATACCCTTTTCTCATACATGTATACAAATTACACTTAAAATATCAGTATGTATAACTCGCTTTCAGATGATAATCGCTTTTTTTACAAAAACTTCAATTAAAATAAATACTATACATTTTTTGTGAGGTACTACAAAAAAAAAAAAACCAAACAAAAAAGTCACTAAAAATGTCCCCAAAAATTATTCCCCTAGAAAAACTCTTAATTCCACCGACGCCATTTTTAGTTCAGATTGTTCTCTCTCTTGTTGGGGATAATTTTTTAACAACCAAAATAAACATATACTAATATTATACACACACCCTCCAACTGGACGTGAAATCCTCAATTATTGATGAAATAACTAATTACACAAATGAGCTTCTCAAATTCTTTTGGCACAAGACGGTATAATTTATAGCAATTGATAGATATTTTTAGAACAAAAGTGATGTTATCGGAGCGATAAGTGTTGCTCGATTTATTAAAATAAATTATGATCATATTCGATTTATTAAAATAAATTATGATCATATTTTGTGCTCAATTATCAATTTAAACGAAGAAAAAGGAGAATCGGATTCACCATTATAGAACCGTGCTTTCTCAGATACGAGTTCAACTCTAAATCTTTCGTGTTCTTCTTGAATTCACTGGGTTAGATTTTTTAATTTGATCAACGTTAATCACCTGAATATTTAACCTCTAGAAGTGATCCACCAAGAAAAAATATTTGACCTCTAGAAGTGATTCCACAGTCTCATACACACCATTATTAACGTTCTCAGCTGCCATTCTTAAATACTGCCATAAAACAAAGGTTAATTAAATAATTTAACATATCACATAATATCCCTATATTATGACCGACCAACAAATAAGCTTAGATAGGACACACTAGCGAATGATTTACTCATTTCTCTCCTCATAGTTCTATTCCCCGATCTCCGCCAGAGACCATATCCCTAAGCTTTGATACCAACTGTGACACCCTCAAAATAGGTATACACCACACTCATTCTGAGTCGCCAAATACATGGTACAGAAAACAAACTACAACTTCAATAATACAATTATCATGCAAAATACGACAACACATACTGTAAGTTTAAATACAAATATTGTCTTCTAGACAATATTCACACTCAAATAAGTTCTCATTATAATTATTCATACACTATTTTACAGAAATAGTGAGGACTGCTAAAACATCTTTCTAGAACCATCACTTCATACCCCGACTAGATCCTGCTATGTTCTCATCTCCTGAGAAGAAAAATAGAACAAAAAAGAAAAGGGTAAGCTCAACTAGCCCAATAAATAATATTATGACTAAGATAATATACAACAAATTATCATTAGTCTTCAACAGAAAAAAAATTTGATAGAATATAATAGACAACAAGTTTTAGATCAATATTCTGCAGCGAAAACAGCAATCCATTAGAAGAATCAAGTAGAGAATGAGTTCTACTATCTTTTAAGATTTCAAAGTCCATCATCAATATTTTATCCCTATAACAACAATCAATATACATCTTTAATCGAATATTCATCTTTGCACTACAGGCCAAAGATATTCATTCAGATCACCAAATGGGTCATGTTCATCTCAACACTGCTCATCTTCAGACTACGGGCCAAAGATATTCATCAGTTAATCATTCATCTTTGCACTACAGGTCAAAGATTTTTAATAATATCATCATTAAGGACTGAGAATGATGAAAAATATTTTAGAGAACGAATTCAGTGAGACAAAAGGACAAATATTAGGGATTCGTATAACAGTTTATCCAAGATCAATAATACTTCACAATAACCAATTGTGAGGCAGAATTCAAAAATAACGATCAAAACATGGATACAATCGAGGATAGTAGCCAAAATAGACATCTTGGACAAAAAGGAAAAAAAATATTTTTCGATGAATAATATCATATTCGTGAATAAAATCGTGATCACGTGAATAAGAACTCAAACATAAAAAGTTCTAAATTTGATTAAAAATTCACCAATATTTCTAAGATAATGATATTGAAGAAAATAATATCATTTAAGAAGAAAATAACATCGCTACCTCAAAATAATTAAGATTTCCTCGAATTTAATATCTGATAAAAAGTCAAGGAAACTTATACCGAACAAAGAACTCTCAAAGTATCAAAATACTCACAAAAACACGCCGATAATCTAGAGAGAAAGAAAACTTGTTTCGTGTGATTTTCAATTCTAACCCAAGCGCCTATTTATAGAAAATACTGAAACGCCATAGAGACTAAATAATAAAATATTATTATTATTATTCAAAATTCCTTATGCATGCTTTGTTGAATTTTTGGGCAGCCATCTTGGAAGAAATTCAGCAGCCCATATGTGTTAAAACAAAAGTGGGTACGACCCATAATTTAATAAAAATTATTTTATTTTTTGAAACTTCAATAATTCATAGAAAATAGCCTGTTTATCAGAAAAATACTAATTTTATGTCCATTTTGCATGAAATTGAATTCTCTACAACTTTGTAGCTTTGAGTTTTTCCAAATTCCAAATAAAAAATCTTCGAATTTCACAAACAGACGATTTTCAACACCGTTTCAACACCTTTCAAAATTCATAACAAATCATGCGTTAATTTTCAACGGTTCAAAATTTGTGGACATATACTCAACTCATATATGTATAACATATCCAAAAATCACAACGATCCAAGGTCGGATTAAAATTACAACTCACACAATAAAGCTTTAAGAACACCGATTTGAGTTTTTAATACCTCCAATCCGATAAAATACTGATAAAATACTTCAACATTAATTCCTTCCTAACCACATAAATAAATTCATCATTTATAACCACATCAAATAAATATTTCTTATCATATAAATTAATAATTAATTATTCATAAATAATATTACAGAATCACAATTATGATAACCAGCCGCTCCTGTGAAAGCAGGGGCTTTTCAATAAGGATTTTTCCTAATCGGGCGCCAATTAATTAGGTGACCAAACCTCTCTTTGATGTAACTTTTAGACATTGCCAATAATGCTATCTAATAATATTATTCAAATAATATAAATTATCGATCCGATAATAGAAATATCGCGGTGACAATTATCAAAACAACAATAATATAAAATATCAACGCAACAATTATCGAATCAATAAAATAAAATATTGAATAAAGAAATATCAGATCAATTATTGAGTAAAGGCCTTCTTACGTAAGAATCAATAATTCAATAATACCATGCAATACCGCAAAGCCTTCGTGTCAACCAATGCCAGACATCGTATTTTAACCACCAAGTATTCCAATAAAGAAAGTTAATTCAGTAATAATTCACGCATTATTTATAAAACAAATAATTGAACCTTCGTTCTCCGTGCATCCCAAGACATCAAATATCTTGGTAATTTGCTTAACCCACGCTTCCGCTTTAATCGGATCGGGCTTTCCCGTAAATCTGTGGTCCCAACTCTCGAATCGCTTGGGTCAGGATGCAATCAAAGCGCTGCCATCATTTCCACCCGTATTTTGTACACGAGTCTCCTCGTTCTGATTTTGCATGAACTGCAAAAAGCTCCTAAACATTCCATCATTCATCGCTTGCTTTTAGAAGCATTGCTTACGTAAGGAATATTGTCTTCCCCGCAGCACGCTCTCCTGGTTCATGACTAAAGGTTGTTCCACCGCCTCATACACTCCATTGTTAACGCTTCACCGCCATTCTTAAATACCGCCATAAAACAAGGGTTAATTAAACAATTTAACATATCACATAATATCCCTATATTATGAATCGACCAACAAATAAGCTTAGATAGACACACTAAATAAGGATTTACTCATCTCTCCCTCCTAGTTCTATTCTCCGATCTCCGCCAGAGACCATATCCCTAAGATTTGATACCAACCGTGACGCCCCCAAAATAGGTATACACCACACCCATTCTCGAGTCACCAAATACATGGTATGTAAAGCAAACTACAACTTCAATAATACAATTATCGTGCAAAATACTTACAACACATAAGTGTGAGTTTAAATAAAAATATTGTCTTCTAGTATAAATATCCACACTCAAATAAGTCCTCATTAAAATTATTCATACACTATTTTACGTAAATAGTGAGGCCTCGCTAAAACATCTTTCTAGAACCATCACTCTATACCCGATCAGATCCTACTATGTTCTCATCTCCCAGAGAAGAAAATGGAACAAAAAGAAAAGGGGTGAGCTCAACTAGCCCAAAGAAGAATATTATGACTAAGATAATATACAACAAATTATCATTAGTCTTCAATGTAAAAAAAAACTGATAGAATATAATAGATAACAAATTTTAGATCAATATTCTACAATGAAATAACAATCCATTGAAGAGTCAAGAGAGAATGAATTCTACTATCTTCTAAGATTTCAAAGTCCATCATCAATATTTTATCCTCAGAATAACAATCAATATACATCTTTAATCGAATATTCATCTTTGCACTACAGCCAAAGATATTCATTCAGATCACCAAATAATCATGTTCATCTCAACACTGCTCATCTTCAGACTACGCCAAAAGATATTCATCGCTTAATCATTCATCTTTGCACTACAGGCCAAAGATATTCAATAATATCATCATTAAGGACTGAGGATGATGAAAAACATTTTAGAGAACGAATCCAGTGAGACAGAAGGACAAATATTAAGGATTTGTATAACAGTTTATCCAAGATCAATAATACTTCACAATAACCAATTGTGAAACAGAATTCAAAAATAACGATCAAAACATGGATACAATCAAGGATAGTAGCCAAAATAGACATCTTGGACAAAAAGGAAAAATTTTATTTTTTGGTGAATAGTGTCGTATTCGTGAATAGTATCGTATACGTGAATAATAATCGCGACACAAAAAGTTCTAAATTTGATTAAAAAGTTCACCAATATTTCGTCATAATGATATTAAAGAAAATAATATCATTTAAAAAGAAAATAACATCCCTTACCTCAAAATAACTGTGCTTGATCAATATCTGGATAGAAAAGTCAAGGAAACTTGTACTGCATAACAACTCTCAAAGTATCAAAATACTCACAAAAATACCGATAATCTAGAGAAAGAAAATTTGATTCTGGTGTGATTTTCAATTCTAACCTAAGCGTCTATTTATAGAGAAAATGCTAGAACGCCATAGGAGACTAAATAATAAAATAATATTATTATTATTCAAAATTCCTTACGCATGCTTTGTTGAATTTTTGGGCAGCCATCTTGAAAGAAATTCAGCAGCCCATATGTGTTAAAATAAAAGTGGGTCCCAACAATAATTTAATAAAAATCATTTTATTTTTTAAAACTTCAATAATTCATAGAAAATAGCCCGTTTATCAGAAAAATACGAATTTTATGTCCATTTCGCATGAAATCGAATTCTCTACAACTTTGTAGCTTTGAGTTTTTCCAAATTCCAAACAGAAAATATTTGAAATCCACAAACGGAAGATTTTTAACACCTTTTAAAATTCATAACAAATAATGCTTTAATTTTCAACGGTTCAAAATTTGTGGACATATACTCAACTCATATATGTATAACATATCCAAAAATCACAACGATCCAACGGTCGGATTAAAATTACAACTCACGCAATAAAGCTTTATGAACACCGATTTGAGTTTTTAATACCTTCAATCCGACAAAATACTGATAAAACACTTCAACATTAATTCCTTCCTAACGACATAAATAAATCCATCATTTATAACCACATCAAATAAATATTTCCTTATCATATAAATCAATAATTAATTATTCACAAATAATATTACAGAATCACAATTATGACAATCAAGCCGTTTCCAGGAAAGATGGGGCTTTTCAATAAGGATTTTTCCTTATTGGTGCGCAATTAGGTGACCAAACCTCTCATTGACAGAACTTTCTAGACATTGCCAATAATGCTATCTAATAATATTATTCAAATAATATGAATTATCGATCCGATAATGAGAAATCATGCAAAGATAATTATCAAATAACAATAATATAAAATATCAAAGCAACAATTATTGAATCAATAAAATAAAATATTGAATAAAGAAATATCAGTAATAATTATCGAGTAAGGCCTTCTTCACGTAAGAATCAATAATTCAACAATATCAGGCAATATCGCGTACACATCGCTTATGCAACCACGCGTACATCAGATTTTAACCACCGTATTCCAACAAAGGTTAATTGGTAATAATTCATGAAGTATTTATAAAAACTCAAACTTGTCGCTTTCTTCATCCGATAGCTTATTCCAAGTATGGGGCCCATAAATGATCATACTGGCCATTAAATTTGGATATTCCCGACAAAAAAAAAATATTCCACGACCAAACAAATATTTTCCGACAGAAATAAATATTTTACAACCACTTGCTTATTTTGTAAAATTTGCACATTTCACCCATAACCAAAATATTATATCAAATTAACTCCTTATTATTTCAAGATAATGAATAGAGAAAATTTAATTTTATTTATAAAAAGCTGGGGTCTTACACTAATGCTCATAGTCATTTTTTATTTTCCATTTCCCATTTTCCATTATAAAATAAGACAAAATCAAAGTAAGTTATCACAATAAAAAACAGAAACTACCCAATCAAAATGATTTCATTTTCAATTGAAGATCAAATACTTAAAAACAAAAATCCAATCAGACTAAACAAATTGTAACCACAGTCAACCAAATCAATAACAAAAAAAAAATCAAACTTGAATCAAACAATCTTTCACAGTTCACACGCTGATGAACATTTAAAACAAAAAACTATACAAAAAATACTTCTAAAATTTCTCAAAACTTTAAAATTAAGAAGATTTTTGTACTTGTATTTAAAATTGGTTTATGAAATTTTTTTTGCCCCTCCAAATTTAACACTTCTATTAATCTACAACCTTAAATTTATTAATTTACATATTTGTCATACCCTATACCTACATAACAAAAATTCTAGTAGGGACTGCTGCCTATGCTGCCACTACTTAGATCCCCCACTGATCATACACATGATACTATGATGATCTCAAGTCTAAGGATCACTTGTACTATTATCACTAGAGGAATTCTATCGACATGCAAGTAAAACTCCATTATGTATTACTTAGCGAACCACGTTCAGTGAACTTATTCTCTAATAAGCTAGCACCTACATACTTGTTTTAGTATCTCCACACAAATAATTATGATATTAATCATCCTCTTCCTAAGATCTTCTTAAGAGTAAGCAACGTATGTACCAATCTATCCTGATTCGCTAATCCTCTTTTTAGTAATCCAACGATTGCGAATAATTTTAGTTTTAAATTATTTAAGAGTTTAGATCTCATTAGCATGATCATCATCATGATTCTAAAAGTATTGCTCAAAACTATGGGTTTCTCACATTTAATATAACAACACCATGTAGATAAAGTAAAAACTTTTATAAATTAATTTTTATTATTAATAAATGAATAAGATCATTACAAAGTATATAGTTCATCATATTAAATATAACTGACTTGTATACATACTACTTTCATGTATTCGGATTGTTATAATTAGGGGTGAGCATTTTTTTTTAATTTTTACGATGTTTAGGTTAATCGAACTTATTCGAACCGGCCGGTTCAGGACGAAGCGAAACCAGTTCAATATCGATACAAATAACCGATATATAGTGGTTATTTGGTACCGATATCAAGAAGTTATTTTGGAAGTTCGGTACAGTATGTACCGAACCGGTATACCCGTTGAATTATGAATCCCAGCCTAATCCAAAGAACTTCCTCTATTAATTCTCCAAAAAGCTTAGCCAGCAGTCAAGATGTAGAAAGCCAACCAATTTTAGTAAACTTCGTGAAAAGATCAGACGGTGAAGAAGTGTATGAGACGAGGTTTCTGATGGCGGCAGATGAAGGGTGTTACACGAGCCATTGAATTTTGTTCTAAGATCTAATTAATTGATGTTCAGGAAGAGTGGCTCGCATGAATGTGATAGAAGAAGACAAATTAACCATTCACATCACCAAATTACCTACTAACCTTCTTTATGTGCTTCTTTTTACTACTATTTCCCAAGAGTTACTACAACCAAACCAAACCCATAGATTGCTTCACAATTCCCCGGCTTAGAACTTCACTTGATCCAAACCTTAATTAACCCAATAATTAACCACTACTAAGATATATAGATATACACTTAATAATTAATTAGATGTCACTTTGTTTTCTTACCAATTTTCTGATCAATATTACTCTCCACTTGTTAAAAATATCATGGAAAGATTGTAAGATCTATGAAAATGAGTAGGTCAAATTGATGTTCAGAAAGAGCAGATGAAACATCATATGTTGATGAATGATGATAAAAATGACAAGGAAGAAAAACCTTTAAACCAAAATAGTCTTCAAGAACTCAGAATCAAAGCAGTAAAAATAACACAAGGGAAACTAAAAGTCAATTCTCAAAGAATTATACCCGAACTAGATCTAGAAGCCCAATAAATTATGAAATTTTGGTATAAAATTAATTTTTATCGGTATCGAACCAGTCCGATATATCGGTAGTAGTATCGGTACTCATTTTAGAGTTAAAATAGTGACCGGTTTGGACCGATAAATTATGATAAACACCCCTAGTTATGGAGCTAGCTCCCTTTTAACCCTTTTTTTGGGCATCAATTTTCACCTTTACCCAATTACTTTTTCTTTATTTTAGTATGACCTAGCTCATTAATTCTGGTATCAGAACATTATCTGCCGTACGTTGCTTTAAATTATTCCTGTTTTATTCCACCATTTTCATCACTTTTTGGTGGATATTATCCATGCATTTCTTTAGATTTATTTTAAGCCAGCCATTGGGTAACACTAAATCACCATCTTACGCCACCTGAAAAAAACGAATTAATAATAATAGATTTTCATTATATATGATTAAAACTATTGCAACTCCTACTACTACTTATTAATTACCATAAATAATGTGTTAATCATCCAAGTGTACGTGCATGGAGGTTTAATTTAGACTACTGAAAACCCACGTACTCTCTGTTTTTTCCTTTCATCACAACATGCAACTTTTGGGTGCATAGTGCGATTTGAGAAAAAGATTAGTCAATGTTTTAAGGTGGACTTTAAAGTTCATAGCACTGCTCGATCATGACTCTACAAATTAAATTACTCCTCTAATTTTGGTTTGATATGATATATTAATATGTAGCAGAAATATATACCTTTAAATACTTCTTATTGGATTAATTTCCAGCTGATTATATATATGCCAATCAAACTTTAGTACTGTTCTGCAATTTTCAAATAAACAAATAAATTATAATTCTGCAACCACAAACTTATATTGTATATATAGTATTCATTTGATAACTTCTTTTGCCAAGAAACATATATACAAACCCCAACAGAAAAATAAAATAAAATATATACAAGTTTAATTAATTAATGCTCCATACATACTCTTTAATACTAATATAAGCAATATATATATATATATATATATATATATATATATATATATATATATATATATATATATATATAGAGAGAGAGAGAGAGAGAGAGAGAGAGAGAGAGAGTTGCAGTAGATTTTGTCAAGAAATGAAGGATTGGGTGGCCCAACCTAACAATTTAAAATAAGGTTATTTCAGTGTCGGCACCATACGATACGATGGATTTCTATGTAAAAACATATGCGTACAGTACTAGCAACAGTACGTAGTAACGTTATCAATATGAATATCATCCCCACGTACGTAAACAATATAGCTCCTTTGGTTTCTCTGTTAAGCATTCCTAAGAAATTAATGCCACTGCAAATTTTATTTAAGAAAATAAATAATTAAGCACATACATAGTTGTCTCTTTAATTTTTCTTCCTGTATTAGAGTATTTATGCTCTCCTATATCCCAACATCTGGGTCAAGTACGTACCTTCCAAATTCTTAATTACTTTCTAATTAATTATATTTCTTTTAAATACTGTTTATATATATATATATATATATATATATATATTTCAAAATAGTATGTATTGTGTAGCATCTTGAGTTTTAGCATTGTTCCACTAACGACGTACTAATCAAAAATCAATTTTGGTTCGAAAATAGGACGACCCCAAAAAAAAAATATAACTGGATCAGTTTTTGATCATAAATTATCTGGACTAGATAGTTGAGATTGTGAACTGTCTAAAATTTGCACCCCACCCCCCAAAAAACAACGAGGAAGGAAATACTGAAAAAAACTTTATATAGGATTAGTTAATTAAGAGTTAAGACATGCATAATCCATATTATTAATGCATGCATGTGCAAGAATTTAAGATGGGATAAATCACTTTTTGGTCACTGTATTAGGGTCCAGTTTTTATTGTGGTTACCGAAACTTTTTTTATTACAATCGAATAATTGCACTCTCAAATATTACAAAATAGTCATTAATTTTAATTTCCGTCCAAAAACCAGACGTAAATGCTTAGTAGACTAACAGAATCCAAGTGGGAGTGAGGTGGCACGTAGGGTCCACTCCCACGTGGATCCGTAGTCAAGATAATACACTTTTTGATTCTTGTCTTGAGAATTCCAGATTTTTATTGTAGTTCTAGAAATTTTTTGTTACAATCGAATAATCGTATTTTAAAAATTTACAAAATGGTCATTACTTAAAAATTATTATTATTTAAAAATTATTATTATTTAGAAATTATTATTATTTAAAAATGTTGAAAGTCAATGTTGAAATTATTATTATTTAAAAATTATTATTATTATTATTTGAAATTATTATTAATACTATTATTTCAAAATTATTATTATTACTATTATTATTATTTTGAAATTATTATTAATACTATTATTATTATTATTAAAAATTGTTATTATTATTTTAAAATTATTGTTATACAATACTATTAATTTTACTCCAAAGTTCTACATATTATTAATATTTTATTATTATTATTATTTTAAAATTATTATAATTATTAATATTATTTTATTTATTTAAGAAAGAAAAAGCCCCCTTTCTTTTCTTGATTCTGATGAATCTGATCAACTCTCTTTTTTTTTAATCAGAGTTGCCGGAGAATCCAACAACAACTGCCTGCCACCAAAAGCGCAAGTGGCTAATAATAATAATAATAATTTTAAAATAATAATAATAATATTAATAATTTCAAAATAATAATAATAGTAATAATAATATTATTGACAATAATGACAGAATAATTTCAAAATACATGCATTATGTACTGCATGTACATAATTTTTTTTAGTGCTAAATAAATAAACCAAATAAACTTATTAAATAATACATACATGACCATTTTGTAAATAATAATTTTTAAATAATAATAAATTTAAAGTAATAATAATTTTTAAGTAATGACCATTGTATAATTTTTTTGAGAAGACAATTATTCGATCAGAATAAAAAAGTTTCAGAACTAAAAATGAAAATCTGGATTCTAAAGACAAAGAACTAAAAAGTATATTGTCTTGACTACGGATCCACGTGGGAGTGGACCCTACGTGCCACCTCACTGCTACTTGGATTCTGTTAGTCTACTAAGCATTTCCGTCTGGTTTTTGGACGAAAATTAAAATTAATGACCATTTTGTAATATTTGAGAGTACAGTTATTCGATTGTAATAAAAAAAAATTCGATAACCACAATGAAAACCGGACCCTAATATAGTGATCAAAAAGTGATTTATCCCAATTTAAGATTATATATATATATTACCGCTGTTGCTTCTACGTACTGAAATCCATAAAACAGCTCGGCGATAAGCTGTTCAGTTTTGGCTTCATGAAACATTTACCCTTACACAAATTAATGAGCTGTAAAGGTACAAATGAACATGGTGTGGCTAATATATACTCCTATGTGTATATTATGTTTAAGAATCTGGAAATTAATTTAACTTTCAAGCAGTGCAGAATGATTGATGATTAGCCAGGAAAGTTGGCCCACATTTGAAAATTGGGTTAGATCGTACTAGACTAACAGGAGTCAATTTAAAAGCTCAAAATAATTTTTTAAATTGATCGATGTTCTTCTTTTTATGTAGCCAACTTAAACATCAACCACCCCAAAAAGTTGCCTTAAATCAGCCCAATCTCGTACTTACTAATACCTGCCCAATTATCCATTCAATAAGCCCGGAACCTGGTCATTTATCCACCAAAAAAAGTGATCATTACATAGATTTGGTTGGACAATCTATATATTACTCCCTCCGTCCTACGATAAAAGTCTTTATTACTATTTTAGGTAATTCTATGTTAAATATCCACTTTTCTTTAATAACCAAACTTTTACACATTTTACCTATTATGTCCGTAACATTAAATATCTCATATTTTTCTTATTCTAATTCTCTCTCCATATTTAATATGTATAGAGAGATAATATTTTGAATTGAATAGTTAGAAAATCACTCTCTCACCTATATTGAAAATAATTAATAATATATTATTATGGGTAATTTGTCATTTCATTTCTTTTTTTAATATGTGTAAAAAGTTTACCAAAACTTTTATCTGGGACGGAGGAAGTATTAGATATAAATTGTGAATATCATGCATGTATATATTATTAGATATAAAATGTGAATATCTAAATGTACTAACCACCAAAACCTGATGAACAACACTCAAAAGCAAGAAGTGATGGAATTGTGAATGTTAATGCAGATGATAATTGCGGCTCTATTTTTGACTTTAATATGTTGAAAGATCGGTTGTGGCAAAATTAATGAAATAGAATTTTTTTTTATGGTTATGTTAACGTCAGGATCTTCCCCAACGTCCCAATCACGTAAGACGCCATAATCTTGCACAGTAAACACAGTCAACACCAAAAGCTTGACAGCTTGGACCGTCGGGGGATAGCTCCGGTGTGAGAGTCAGTATAGGCGATCACAAGGTTAACAATGGATGAATAATTATCTAGTGACTTGAGAGTAATAATTAATTAGTTACCTTTCACCGTGTGTCATCCTTGCTTTATATCCCCAAAGTTCTGGCTTGTCCTCAGATGAATCGACTTCCCTGGCTAACCTCCTCCTTTAGCCGACTAAGCCCCATCCAATCCTCATTAAATGCAATGCAGAGATGACAACAAAAGTTCTATCCCCAATCTACACCCCATTAAAGCCCAAGCTTTAACCATACTCATCTAAGAATCTAGCCCATCGTCACAAACCTCAATACTTCATAGGCCCCAAAATAAAGATAATATCCACCAATGGGGTCGCCCAATGAACCTACTTAATACTTTCAAGACCCACCTCAACATGTTTAAAGTATTATGGCTCAACATCGCTTCAGCCTTTTATTAAACAGAGGTTTAATGAAAGAGTATAAGTGAATCGGTCCGCATTAAAAGAAATTATAATGAGATCAACAAAGGCCCAAGATACAACTTACCGAGGCCCAATAGTAAATCTCAAACAACAATTCAAATAAACCGGAAGCCCAATGTAGGCTTCCACTTTGGCCAACAATGAAGGCCGAAACCAAGACGCTACCTCTTCAAATTCACAATCATTGCGCCAATTTGAATTTCTGACCTTCGAGCTTTCTTTTCCTTCTCTCGCAAATTGCTAACAATGGCTTCTCAAGGTTCTCGAAAGAAACAATCTTCCAAACCTAATGCCAGTTCGAGAGGCGAGATTAATGGACACTCCTTCGAGCAACCAAGGATGGCATAAGGAGTGATTTTTTGTCAAAGGACCCAAGTCTCCTCCATACCTAATCGGATCACTTCCGATCGTTCTCCGCAAACTTCGTAAATATTTCAACGAACGAAGTGAGAGAAATGGCGAGCCTTCTGTAGAAGATTCATATTAAGGAAGGGAGCTTCAACTTCGAGTAAACAAGCACGGTCAGTATGACCATAATCGTAAAGTCTCGAACCCACTCTATTGTTTAAATCCCAATTTCCATCGTAGTTCTCGTAAACAATTATTCTTCATCTGCTGCGTTGTCTCTCGATCAAACCAACGCCAATCGAATCAAGGGATCTAGACATTTCTTTTCGTACATCTTCGCCAACCTCTACCGATGTACCAACCAAGAGCTTCAAGCCACCGAATCAACTCCTATCAAGGGACAAGCCAACCTCGCCAAGAAAGCAAGTCGCCAAAACCCAAACACACCCCCATCGCAAAATCACACCGAAAGTGCCTCCTCGATATGCCCTTCGACGAACGGACCGAATCAATCTTTCACACAAAAGAGGAAAACCTAAGCAAATTCTCCTATTCAAGGACCACCAAGACTTCTAATAAGAATCCTCCTCCGCCAACCTCCGTGGTTGAAATCGTTGTTTCGACGAAGAGCTCAAGAACAAGTGGTACGATCACCCAAACTTGCTCGAAAAGACAACCAACCTCCTGACTTCAGTTCAAGACCCTAATCCTCATTCTCTAACCGTAATCAAGAGAAATTCCCATTTGAGCTCTACAACTCTTCGTTCATAATACCGACAACCACCGGCTCAAAGAACAACTCTATCACGTACACCGATCATCCGCAGTAAACATCGCCTTCTGACGCCCATCCCAAATACCAAGAGGCCGGGTCAAGAGAAAGTCGCTCAAGAGATAATACCTCGCTTAAGTCCGCTTTGACGAAAGACAAGTAGTCTCAAAGTTGTTTTCACGATAATGAAAGCCTTCGTAAAGACCTTGCCCAAACCAAAGAAGATTTGAAAACGCCCCGCCTCTCATCAAGTCATCATCGATATAAATATCGATTTTCCAAGAAAAAACGAAATTTTGCCGAAGAAAATCAAGATCCGCCCAATCCAACTCGGGCCTGTCAAGCAAAATAAAGATATCCAAGCTAAAGATGCAGAGATATGGCCCATCGTCAAAAGCTTGAAGAGGAACTTCGAGAACTCCAAATTCTTAGGATCTGGGCCCACCATTAACCTCGATTAACTTCATGCGAGAATTGAAGTAAATTACGTGAAGTCCACCGAAATAATAAATAAGTTGTCCACATGTACTTTGAAGGATACGAGGACTACCAAGCAAATATAAAGCCAAACTTGTATTGCCAAAGTGAACCCGCTTTCCTCGATTCTTCGTACAATGAGGACAATAAGGAAGCTTAAAGATATCATCCAAGCTTTAGGATTCCCAAGTGTGAGATGACCGCTTATCGGGAATTTGTTTACCCCAAAAGGCCTAACCAAACCAAAAGATGACATTCGCCTACCACGAAGGGCCTGACGAAGTCTAAAGAACGACAGTTGTCTACCCCGAAAGGCCTGACAAAACCATAAGATGACATTCGCCTATCACAAAGGGCCTGACGAAGTCTGACAAGGTCTAAGTGACGACAATTGCCTACCACGAAGGGCCTGACAATGCCAAAAGATGACACTTGCCTACCACGAAGGGCCTGACAAGGTCTAAGTGATGACAATTGCCTACCACGAAGGGCCTGACAATGCCAAAAGATGACACTTGCCTACCACAAAGGGCCTGACAAGGTCTAAGTGACGACAATTGCCTACCACGAAGGGCCTGACAATGCCAAAAGATGACACTTGCTTACCACGGCGGCTCGACAAGGTCTAAGTGACGACAATTTCCTACCACGAAGGGCCTGGCAATGTCAAAAGATGACACTTGCCTACCACGAAGGGCCTGACAAGGTCTAAGTGACGACAATTGCCTACCACGGTCGGTCCCGACAATGCCAAAAGATGACACTTGCTTACCATGAAGGGCCTGACAAGGTCTAAGTGACGACAATTGCCTACCACGAAGGGCCTGACAATGCCAAAAGATGACCACCTGCCGAAGAGGCTACCATCGAATGGTCAACGAGTCCTCCCGAACCTCCTAACACCGAGGTAGCATTTGCTGTGCCTGTCAGACTATGGATGAGCTACCGAAGTCCCTCATGAATGTTTTAAACTTCGATCCCACGAAATTTTATTACCGTTAACTCGATCCCTGTAATGGACTCAAAGACGACTACCCCCTGCATAAAGAAGAGGTATAGGAGATAAAATCGAATATAACCTTTTGGTGGTGATGTGGGATCAAATCATTTAAATGACACAAATATCCACATGAACCCTCCGAATAACATCTCTGCTTTCCATGACCAAGACCAAATTCCTCAATAGTAGGAGATGGGTCCTCATCTACTCGCTTCACCATAATCCCAAGACCAATAGTAGGGAATACCTTTCTCGGTCAATCAATCGTGAAAATGGTCATTGGTCTTCATATACTCGCTTTTCACCATAATCCCAAGACCAATAGGCGGAATACCATTCTCTATCGATCAATCAGAAAATGGTCATTGGGTCTTCATCTACTCGCTCACCATATTCCCAAGACCAATAGGTAATACCATTCTCGGCGATCAATCGTGAAAATGGTCATTGGTCTCGCTTCGATCCCGGATGACTACCGAGACATGTCTTTAAAGTGTAGACTTCTTTCTAACTTGATCGGTTCGTCACCCGACCATTTCAGATAGATTCTAAGCAAGATGCCTTCTACCCTTTTCCCACCATGGTCGTCTTCTCTAAAGAAAAATCAATCTTCTTCTAAGATCACCCTGCCTCGAACGAGAACCCTCGTAAACACGCTTGGAAGCAATACCAAAGATAAGCACTCTTTCAAGGACCCAATCAATCCTCGATAGATACTCATCAGTAGACAAAGTCATAACCATCAGTATCTTTAGAGGTAATCGCTTCTACTCTTCTTCACCATGGATTCCGACGCAGAGCAGCCTACAATTTGTGATTGAAAACTTCCAACACTGTAACACGCCTCCCCTAAATACCAATGTTAACGCCAGGATCTTCCCCAACGTCCCAATCACATAAGACGCCATGATCCTGCACAGTAAACACAGTCAACACCAAAAGCTTGACGGCTTGGACCGTCGGGAGATAGCTCCGGTGTGAGAGTCAAGACAGAGAGATCACAAGGTTAACAATGGAGGAATAATTATCTAGTGACTTGAGAGTAATAATTAATTAGTTACCTTTCACCGTGTGTCATCCTTGCTTTATATCCCCAAAGTCCTATTTGTCTCAGATGCAATCGACTTCCCTGGCTAACCTCCTTTAAATTAACTAAACCCCGTCTAATTCTCATTAAATGCAATGCGTAGATGACAACAAAGTTCTATCCCCAATCTACACCCACAAAGTCCAAGTGGAACCATACTCATCTAGTAATCGTTCATTGTCACATGTCAAATTTCAATACTTCATAGGCCCCAAAATAAAGATAATATCCACCCAATGGGTCAAATTTGTCAACGAACCGACCTAATACTTTCAAGACCCACCTCAACATGTCTAAAGTATTATGGCCCAACAGTTTAGATGGAATTTTATTCATAATTAAATTTTAGGAAAGCATTCCTAAAAATTAAGTAATTAGGGTTGAATGACTACTTTCACAAAGTATAGTTAAATACGATTTTCCCTTGTTTGCACTATATATATATATATATATATATATATATATAATCAGTTGTATATATCCAAACTCATAGATTCCTTGGATGATATAAAATAATTACCTTAGAATTAGTTTGGTTGTCATATGAAATTAGTGCATGTACCATAATTTAATTTTATTTTTACGAAAGCTCATAATCATATAATATGAAAATTTATATTTTCACATTATTTTTTTATATTTTTACATATAGAGTATACACTTTAATTGATGTGTCAATTTTTATTTATTAATTAATATATAAATCATACGTATAAAATATCAAAAAATGATATCAACATATTAGTTGCCTATAATATTATTCTATTCTGCACATATATACAAATTTATGTATGTCATATATATTTGTTATACAAATTATCCTAGCTGCTATATATGTGGAATAAATCAAAAGAATATTCCCATTGAAACAAAAAATCAAATGAGTCAAAGATAGTGGCCATATACATACATACATACATATTTGGTTGATCTTCTTAATTTCATACAAGTCCAAATCATCATTTATATCCTTCTCTCCTAACTGAACATCATTTTTTTGTTCAGAGATAGAGAGATGGGCACCCTCCCTCCAAGCTCCATAGCGATACAGCAACGTGGAAAGGAGCAACATGTTTCTGAACCAAGCTATCATGATGATCACAAACAACTTGATGCTGGTGCTCTCTTTGTTCTTAAATCAAAAGGTAATATATATATATATATATATATATATATATATATATATATATAATCGATCATGCCTTATACTATAATTTCTTTTTGTTTTAAATATTCTTCATCTTCTAATTAATTACCACCTTTCTTCATCATTAATTATCATTATCATCTCCATCTTATTCTTTTTAATTTTCCCAAAATTAATCTCCATCCTATTAATATTCATACAATTTTTTGATTTTTGAAATCGAACGACGATATATTAATTAAACTTAATTTAAATTGGTGTGTGAATCTTAGTTGATATAATCATTATAATTAATTGTATAGTATATAACAAAAATTATTAATCACAAAATTTATTTCATTCTAAATTCAGGGGCAGAGAGTGGGGAGGTCCCGGGGGTCCACGGCCCCCCTGTTGCGAGAAATTTTTTTATGTACTAAAGAGGGTCCAACTTGAAATTCGGGAAGTCCGAAGAGTCCGAGGTGCGCTGAGAAGAAGAAGGAAGGGGAAGAAAAAAATAATAATTTTTTTTTATAACTTAGGATTGAGGTGGGATATCACACTACTTTTCATTTAGTATATCTTCTTATCAAGTTGGCTTTAATTTTGCCTCGTCATGATCGCTAGTGTGGAACTAATATTTTCTCATGATGAATATTGTTAAGACAAATTTACAGCAACAAGATGGGAGATGACTTTCTCACCGACTATTTGGTGTGCTATGTCGAGAGAGATATTTTTAGGCGCATTGATAATGAAGTGATTATCCAACATTTTCAGAATATGAGAACTCGCATGTTGGATTTACCGCCTTTACGGTCCGAACTCCGAAGAGAGACTCACGTTTCTAGTATCAAGTACGGCTCAACAAATAACAATGTGTTTCAATTTGTAATTGATTTTTTTTATTTCAATTGAATTTGAGTAACTAATTGAAATGTTGAATTACTTGTGATTTAGGATTATGATTTTGTTGAATGTTGAATTATTTGTGATTTAGGAATATGGAAAAAAAATCATAATCCTCTGACTCCACCTCTGTTTGACCTCAAAAATTAAATTATATCTTTAATTTTGTAACGTACAAAGTATTCAACCTTTTAAGATTAATTGAGTACACGTGTGACCAACTTAATTTGTCGTCGTCTCCTCGAAAAAATGTTGGGATTCAATTTTTATTGCTAATATAGGCACACATACGCAGGATCATGGATACATTGTGGATATCACTTGACAACCTCAATAGTTGCACCACCACTCTTGAGTCTTCCATTCGCTTTTGCCTCCCTCGGATGGATCGCCGGAGTTTTGTTCCTGGTCATCGGAGCAGCTATCACATTCTATTCCTATAATTTGTTGTCGCTTGTCCTCGAGCACCACGCTCAATTAGGTCGCCGACATCTGAGGTTCCGCGACATGGCTAAGGACATCTTAGGTACGTAACCTCATTTTCTCCTTCCTTTGATATACATATATATGCTAAATTATACTCTCCCTTTTTACTTTTCAAAATTAAAGATATATTTATAAAAAGATGATTTTTAAAAATAAATTTACGCTTAAAAAAAGTAATAATAAATTAGAAATATCATGTCATTTTATAGTCTTAAAATAAAAATGTATCTCTAATTTTTTTTTAAAAAAATTGATATATCCACAAACAAAAATGAAGATATCATTTTTTATCACTTATGTGAGACTTTGTGAAAATATAAAATTTTATTTGTGAAAATAGTTTCTTTTTAAAATGGACTAAAAATATATATATTTAATTTTAGAACAGGAGTGTATAAATATAAGAGTAATGCTACAGACACAATTATTTTATAAACATTTTATAAACTCCTGATGTGGCATACTCCACCTCAGCATATTGATCAATAAATTATTTCAATATAGTCTTCGACCCCACACAATATGTTGAGATAGAGTATGCTACATCAACATATTATAAAATATTTATAGAATAATTTGTATATCTAGCATTATTCTAAATATAATTATGAAATGAAAATCTGATACGAGTCATGTGACTTGCACGTTAGAATAATTAATGATATTGATTATAGTTGTGGGCCTTGTGGCCTACTTATGCGGAAGAGATGTGCCTTGTATGTTTGACCAAAAGTTCACTCATTAGTCACAGCTCACGTGCGACCCTAAATTAACTTATTCAATTAATGCATCAACTTCCCATAAATAAATATTCCATTAATATGTGAGTTTATTTTAATTTCCAAAATAACAAATTTATATTTTGTAATACTATTAAATAATTTATAACATTACTTATTACATTAATCAAATAAATTCATGAGACTGTTTAATTATGCAAGGAAAGGAAATCTTTTTCAACCTTTAAAAAAACCCACGGTCTATTTTGTTCCATGAAATAAGTTTATTTTTTTAGTATTAATAGTTTAAACTGATATTATGTTATTTTTTATTTGAGATATTTTATAATATAATTTATTAAAATTTTGAATTAAAAATTAGAACACTTATAATGTATAAAAAAATTAAAAAACTTTCTTGTTCTTAATACATGGTATATAATTTAACTTACTATTTTATTAAAGTACTCATAATATAGATTATTGGTCCATATAATTCATATAAATTTACAAAAATTAAAATTCGTAGAAATAAAAAATCATTTAAACTTATTTCTTTTAAAAAAATTAATTAAAATAAACAAGTGATAAATATTTTAATTAATTTTTCATTAATTAAGAATAATACAGTCTCTTTCATATATATAAATATAGGAAAGTGATAAATTTACAACTGAAAATAATATTTATATATGAAAATCATCGTTATACATTTATAACGACACTTTTTTTTTAAAAATATCAAAAAATATTGTGTAATAATTTACTTTAATGTCGACCAAATAGTTCTGTATCTGTTGTTTGCTAGTCAACTTTTGTGTGCTAGTCACAGTCAATAATTTATAGATTATGCATAATTTTGTATAATTAAGCTCAACTTGTTTGAACTAAGCTTGCAAATGAAACAATTTGACTTGACTACGTAAAATATATAAACAGCAAACTATTATATATGAAATTAAAAGCATATATTTTTATTTTTTGTATAAAATAAAGTTTATGGTGTACGTGGCAGGACCAAGATGGAGTAGGTATTATGTGGGTCCAATTCAATTCATGATGTGCTATGGTGCTGTTGTTGGTTGTACTCTTCTTGGAGGCCAATGCATTAAGGTCAGCCTCCTTCACGAGATAACTTCCTCTTTTACGTCTGTCTCATATTTTAAATTAGAGTTAAGTTCAGATAACTACTTGGAATTTGAGCGTTTTCTCACTTAACTACTTGTAGTCAGTCGTGATTTTTTGAGTTGAAGTGAATAACATCTTTCTATCATAACTCTGTTAGTTAAATTGGATAAAGACATAAACAACATAAATAGAAAGAAACACAATTGCACCTCCTACGTTCAACTTTCTAATAATCTAAACAACAAGAAAGGAAAGAAGAACAGAGAAATAATACCCAAAAGCTAATTAAACCCTTGGTGGCTAGTCCCCAAAAACTGAAAACCCAGATTAAGATGCAGAAAACCCAATTGAGAAATTGGAGAAAACAATCAAAAGGGTGTGAAATTGAAGTGTTACCTGAGCATCGGCATTGGTCGCAGAAGGGTTGGAAAGAATTGACATATAAACCAGCTAACGTTAACCAAACATTACATGTACAAATCTCCCCAGCTAGTCTGACTGCAACTTAAGCCATCACTAGGTATACGACTATATGCAACTGAGCAAATTCAACATATTTATATTAACCAAGACTACTTATTTTCACATCCAGACCCAACCCCCCACCCCCCACCCCCCACCCCAAATAAGCACACATTAACCAACTCAATGTATTCAAGCACAATCATATACCTAATTAACGAATTGAGATAAACAATTTAAATTGTTTCTGAACAGCAATTCATGTAATTGCTCTTTGACTCTGTTTTCAGATATAATCAAAGAACCCAATTCAAGGAACTCATTTGCTCCTGCAACTTTTCCTTAAGAGGGGATAGTCGTTCAACCAAAATGTTGCAGTAAAGTCTAACCGCTTAACAGCTTGATTCAGAAGTTGTGCTTCCAGCAGTAAACCCCCCTTGAATTAAGCTCAATGTGTCTGATTGCACAACACGCACCCTGTCCAAGAGGTCTGTAGTTCCATAACATTGAATTGAACTGAGAGCATATGCAGTCATTTGTCTTACCTTAGTCCAGAGACCCTGCCCGAGCTCAATCCCACCAACTTCTACAACAATAGACCCATCTGAAAGAATGCTTACTTTCCCTGGGGTTGGTCTCACGGTCACTTCATGCACAATGGGAACACGGGAAATTCCCCTTTTCCTCCATAAGTTGCGTTGATTAAACAGATGTATCATTTCAATCCTTTGGTTATAGCTTGAAGATGATGCCGATTTATACTCGAGCCAGTGGCACCCAATAAATACGCCGAGGCCTTAAGCAACGTCTCTAATTCCAGCTCTTTCTCCCCTCTATCAACTGTAACGAGTGATCCTGATCCTTTCTAAAGCTCTTGCGGCTGATTTTGAGAATTTCTATCTAACACTTTTTCCTTCCTTCTCTTCTCGGGTCTCTAAGATTGAGGATTCTGACGATTCTTCTTCATAATTTCTCCCTCTTAATAAACAAGTCCATGATCTTAGCCATGAATTTTCATTTTCATCGGAAGGAGGCGTAGCCCAGTCGTATTCTTTGTCTGCTTCTGATATTTTTCTCTTTGCTGTCTTTTTCTTCTTTACCCGGTAAATGTATATGAAAATCAGAGCCAGAATTCCAATTCCCGCAACATTACCCACTATTCCCACTATTCAACAAACAAAATAACAGATCTAGGGTGATTGGGACGGAGACTCCAATTGAAAATTGTGCAATTGATAAATCGGAAAGATTGACCTATGTAGCTGATTAGGACGGAGACTCGACCAGAAAATTTCGAGATTTGTGCCTAGAATTAGGGTTTGGATTAGACTTTTCCCGTCTGCTTATCAAACCCTAACGGACCTTCCTTAATTTCTCCGTAAGCAGAGAAATGACCCAACAACCTCTCCGCCGAAGGAGGAGAAGATGGATTGAAGTTTCTCGGTGGTGGTTTCCCAGCCGAGACCGCGGATAAAGAGTTTGCGTTGAGCTGGATCAGAATCGGCGATGGAGCGAACGGAGGCAAGGGTGAGAAATGAGAGAGGAATCTAGTTTGAGGAAGATGAAGGGTATTTCAGATATTTATTTTCTTTTTTTTTTGACTGTTACAGTTATTTCTTACGCGCTTTTGGCTATTAACTTACACGCACGGTTAAGTTGGATGGAAAAGATGACGTTTTTATTTTAACTCAAAAAATCGGGAGTTTAAATATAATTTTACTGATTACAGGTGGTTAAGTGAGAAATCGCCCAAATTCCAGGTGGTCATCTGAACATAACCATTTAAATTAAATGAATTTTAGAAAGGTAACATTAATATTTTAGGCACTGCGTAATTAATAAGACAAAATATTAATTATATATTTTTTAAATTTATATACTAATTACTCCTAAAACGTGACTTAAAAAGAAAAAATCAAAGGGAGTACTTTATATTTATACAATTTCTTAATTACACGCAGCAATAGCATGTAAATCTCGGAAAATTGTCCATTTTTGTAGGCAATTTACCTGCTTTGGAGTCCGAATGGGACAATGAAGCTCTACGAATTTGTAATTATATTTGGAAGTCTAATGTTGATTTTAGCTCAAATCCCATCTTTCCACTCACTTAGGCATATCAACTTGGTTTCTTTACTACTATGCCTCGCCTACAGTACTTGCGCTACTGCTGGTTCCATTTATATAGGTAAAAACAATCTGACAACATATATATATATATATATATATATATATATATATGTCATTCTGTAAATCTTTATTTGTTTTTAATATTTTAATATTAATTTTCCTAAGGGAGTACGTCCAAGGGACCCAAAAAGGACTATTCTTTGAGCAGCAATCAGGAAACTCGCATTTTTGGAATTTTTAATGCAATGGCCATCATCGCCACAACATTTGGGAATGGTATTATTCCAGAAATTCAGGTACATTATTATTTTAATTCTAAATCATTTTGACAAAGGGTATAATAATAATAATAATAATAATAATAATAAGCAAAATTATTTATCCACTTTTACAATTAATATGCTACGTAATGTTTCGATTTTTGCATTGTTAATTTCTCCATAAATAAATAGTATTAATTTGAAACAAACTGAACTTAGTTTTAATTATTAATTGGGAGGATATGATTATATATATATATATATATATATATATATATATATATATATATATATATAGGCAACATTGGCGCCACCGGTGAAGGGGAAGATGTTCAAGGGACTATGTGTTTGCTACGCAGTAGTTACAACTACTTTCTTCAGTGTAGCTATTTCTGGATATTGGGAATTCGGCAACCAATCCCAAGCTCTAATTCTCAGTAACTTCTTAGATAAATATGGAAACCCTTTGGTGCCAAAATGGTTCATACTCATCACCAATCTCTTCACCATTCTCCAACTATCAGCTGTTGCTGTGGTAAGTAGTACTGCTCTTACACATCTACTATCCCAACCGTACGTTGTCGTCTTATATATCTACTGTCCATTATATATATATATATATATATATATATGGGGAATGATCCATAGTATCTATTTGTTATGGATCAAAAAGTGGCATATAGCCCCCATGTGCCAAACATTGTACAGCTATTACAAAACTAATGCCATTTTTGATCCATAAAGAAATAGATGTTATGATCATTCCCCATATATATATGGAAAAATATATATACAAATGCCAGATTACACAAGAACTATTGATTAACGTTTTTTGGGCTTATAGCGACGGTTTCACCCGTCATTCATAGCTATTCTAGGCTATGGCGACGATTACAAGCTACTATCGCTATAAATCCAAAAAATCTATCGTTATAAATCTCTACTATGTAATACACAAATAGATATATACATATATACTTATATATATATATATAAAGATTATTTATTTCCTGACATCAACACCACGTACATGTAATATCTCGAATTTTTAATTATATATGTAAAGTTCTTTTAAAAGAAAATAAGTACTCAGTGGTTAATAACAATAATAATTAATAAAATTAATTGAATAGTTACTTATGTATGGATATAATTATAACATATATATAAGATAACTTATTGTTATATTAATTTTTTCGAATTTCAAAAGGATTCCTGTCGTAATAACTAGTTATCTTGCATATTAAAAAAACTATTGTTATAATAAACAAGACAACACAATTAAAGTATAGAAAAAGATAATTACTTCAGGTTGAGAGAAATAATTAAGGAGAGATAATAGAGAAAGATTGATGGATAGAGAAGGATTTGAAGATGAAAATTTGATATTTCATAAGAGCTTTTCCTCCTCATGTTATTTGGTATTTTGGATATTTGGAGATTTTATTGGAAAATTTGGAAGTGTAAATCTATTAAAATTAACAAAGGAAAAGAAGTTCATTGAAAGTAAGAAAGTTAAATCTAAAAATATGTTTTCTATTATTTTCGCAGTCCGTTGCATAGTCAATAACTCTTAATCCGATCATTAAATCTTTCTCAATATTGAATATGTTACAGTTTTATAAGTCGAGAACATGGCCACCAATTTTGAACCGTTGAAGTTAAGGATTTTATTTGTTATGGAATTTAGGAGATTGTTGATCAGGATTTTTCGTAGTAGAATTTCTGCAATTTATATTAATGTTCAAAAATTGATAATTTGGTGGTTTTATGTCCGATTTGAGTGATTCTTGAGGCTAAATTGGAGCCCTTGAAGTCTAGTTTCTGTTTATGATTTTAGATTTAGAAAATAAGTTTAATATGATGGAGTTTTGACAGAAATAGTGGCCTAAGGTCTTGATGATATTTGGACAGATTTGGGAATTTGATGTTTAGGATTTATGATTAATTATTAAAACTCTAATTATGCGGAGGAGTGTTGCAAGCTGAAGTGGTAATTGATTATTTGGTTTGGACGACGTTTTGTATAACAGGATTAATATTTTGGGTAATTGTATATGGTAAGTGGCTCTCTAAATTATTTAGTATTTTGAAATTAATTGATGTATTGTAACTGGCTATCTGAACTATATTTAGTGTTTTGAAATTATATATTGTAAGTGGTTTTCTGAAATATTTAATGTTTTTAAAGTATCACTTACTTTTATATATGTATGACTTATTAATTACTCAGATGCCTAAATGTACTGTTTCAAAATTTGTTATGCTTTATTTAAGGCTTCCATTTAAATAAAAAAGTTACTCTTTTATTTTAAATTTCGGATCAAGTATTTATTTTGAATTGTGAAATGAGATTATATGATCTTGAACTATGAAAAAGTATAACTTAGAATATCGATAATATTGAGAAACTTTTTTGAAATTCTCAGCCTGACTATATATGTATAGAACTCGTTAATGTTTATGCTTAGTTACGGAGCTAATATAGGACCTGCTAATTAATTAAGGTGTACACATTTTAAATATCCTTCGAGAAGTGTGCATTTTATAGATACCTTAATAGGGTATACATGTGATCATTGACGTTATTGAATTTTTGGACCGTGTTACATGGCGATTGTAACTTTAGTCGATAAAGTTGTGAATTAAAAGATATATTATATAAATTGAAATCGTTTTTGAATTTGAATTTGCTTTGTTATTATTTGTTTTAGTTTTAA
Organism: Panax ginseng; assembly: GCA_020205605.1. Classification (NCBI taxonomy): domain Eukaryota; kingdom Viridiplantae; phylum Streptophyta; class Magnoliopsida; order Apiales; family Araliaceae; genus Panax; species Panax ginseng. The sequence continues at coordinate 14,946,462 of CM035131.1, read as the reverse complement.
AAGCATACCTACTATTTTTATCGAGCAAAGAGTTATTTCGAAAAAGTGTGCTATATGCTGGGCATAAACATTAGATAACTAATTTAAGTTTCGGTATAATATTTTGGTCTGATTTTTGTTAAGACTTTGATTTAGAGGAGTTGCACCTCCGTTCTTATTATTTTAGGCCCAAGACTTTTGTTCATTCCATAAAATATTTATTGAGGTTTTCGATAGTTTCATTATTTATTTAATTTTGTAAATGTTTGAAACCGCACAATTAAATTTTAGTCACCTTGCGGTCCTTCGAGCTTGCAGCATGTAGTATTTCATACCTGTAGTAAGTTCGGGGTGTTACTGCTATTGTCGACAATGAAATGCTTTACGCCTTTTAGGCATCTATATATTATAATTTGTGGGTACGTAATGCAGGTTTACTTGCAGCCAACAAATGAAGTGTTAGAAGGAACATTTGCAGACCCTAAAAGCAGGGAGTTCTCAGTGCGAAATGTTGTCCCAAGGCTGATATCTCGATCATTATCCGTAGTTATAGCAACCACTATTGCAGCAATGCTGCCATTTTTTGGAGATATCAATGCGCTTTTAGGATCCTTCGGATTCATGCCTCTTGATTTTGTGCTGCCATTTGTGTTCTTCAACTTGACTTTTAAGCCAACAAAGAGGAGCGCAATTTTCTGGCTAAATACTATAATAGCAGTGACATTCTCAGTGTTGGCTGTTATAGCAGCAGTTGCAGCAGTCAGACAAATAAGCCTTGATGCCAAAACTTATCGATTATTTGCTAATGTGTGATCGATCACAACTATTGTAATTCTCTTTCAGCATCTTAATTTGTTGTAACTAGAAATTAAAAGGGAAGGTATTCATGCTGCATGTTTCAAAAATAAATTATAAATACAAACTTTATATAGAAACTTATTAGATGCAATACTTTGATCTTCTCATTCAATTGATTAATATATATATATATATAGAGAGAGAGAGAGAGAGAGAGAGAGTACAATGGATATGATAATACATTTAAAAAAACAAATGAATATCAATTTCTGTATTATCTTGTTTGAATTCATTCAATGCTTTTGAATTTGAACTCATTTAAACTTTGATAACATATATATACTCCCTGCTTCAGTTCAAAATTATATAATCATTATTAGCTTTTGAAAATTTTTCAAACTCAAAATTGAGATAAATCATTAAAATTAATTATGAAACTTGAATTTTTATATAATACAATGTTTTGGATGTGATTTGAATACATATATCAAAACATATCTGTACAGACTGTTCTATATGGAACTTGAATCCTAGTTCTCTCTCTATATATATATATATATCAATGGATAAGCTTTAGATGTTGGGGTTTAATTGAATGACTTAATTGGTCAACTCTCTAACACTTTAAAACTTAAAAGTTTTTTGCTTTTATACATTTTAAATCTTAATGTTTCAATTTTAAGACATTAAACTTTAATATCTTTATATTTCTATAAATAAAATATTTTGGTTACCGAATTAAGCATGCATTTCTTATCGAAATAAGTCAGACGACTCAAAATAAAAGAGTAATTAAGTCTTTTAAAGATAGATATCTATATTGGCTCCCATTTTCTCATTTTAATTTTCTTCATCATCACATAGTCATAACGTGATTACAATTATCTATGATTTTAAACTATAGGTCATATTTCACTTCAGTGATTCACCTTTTAATTGTGTTAATTAGATGATTGAACTGTTAATTTTTTTCAATTCCACACAATTGAGACTGCCACATCAGAAATTGCTGACGTGACTATTTGGGTGGGACATAACTCAGCTGAGGTGTAACTAAAAAATAGTATTTTAATGTTTAATTACACAATTATTATATGAAATGGCAAATTTATCAAACCACTTTATATTATACATTTTTTTTGGCTAAATTATTATTATTTTTATATTATTTTTTATTATAACTTTTCATTTTGCTCATTCCTCAACAGATGGATCAACATCAACCGCATCTTGCTCCAAAATAGATGCATCAACAACAGCCGTATCTTGCGTATCACCAGAAACATCCATCATATCTTGGTCCTCTTAGTGGTTAACAGAAACATCAACAAGATTCAGATCTTGGTCCTCAACTGAAACTTCAACAACATTTGCATCTTGGTCTTTAACAAAAACTTCAACAACATTATACATTAGTACTAATCAAACACAACAAGATCTAAAACCATCAGAAATCGATCAAAAACCCCTCTTAGCCAAACATTAAAGATCAAGATCTGCAGTAAAAAATCTGTTAAGATTTAAATGTAGTATGTGATCCTATTTTATAGGAATTGTGGTTAGTGCTAGGATGTAGTACTCTATCAATTCTGATGTAAAGCCTATTTATAGGCTCTTCTCTCTATCAATATTATTGCAGTGTTTTTCCTTTCACCATACGCCTCTTTTGTGTTTAATAACTTTGTATCAGTGGTATCTGTTGGAAGAATGCATATTGTGATTTGATGTTTTTTGAAAAAGCTCATGATTATATAAAGACCTTCAAAGAATATATGTACAAGGACTTAGTGATAGATCAAAGTTGTTAGGTTGATCTTAGCCTTTTAATGTTTACTTATATAGATAAGGAGATCAAATCTGTTAGGTTGATCTATGGCTAGAAAGAAATAGATAGGCTAGTAGTCTATTCGTACGATCAATGTAATCTGCGAAGCTAAAGCGTGGATCGCAGAAAGATGAGATAATCGTAGTGTATCTCGCCTTGAAGGGCCTCTCCAGAATCGTAGAAAGTGGTCCGGGACGTTCACGAGCTAACTCGAGGAGATCGTAGGGTGCTCTCGAAAACGCAGAGTCTGCAAAGACGAGAGTAAGTGAAGATCGTAGTGATCTCTTAAGTACAAGCACCAATATGACAAGACACTACGATATTGATAGTAGAGTGACATCCGCCTTGTGTCGAAACATCAAGCCCTATCGCTCATTTGAAGATAGACTCCAACAAATATGGAATGGTTTTTGAACGTTGAAGCTCTCACCACCCCAACGTATAAAAAGATATCCTTAGTATTGATCAAAAGAAACGTATTCAAGAAGCTAAGAAAAGGACCATTAAGGCAGGAAAACACCTTTTGAGGTGTTAGGTGAGAAAGTAATCCGTCAGTCAGTGGGCGGAGTGTAATTCAGAAGATGTGCAGAAAAGTCTCCATCAAAGCTCAGAAATGTCAAACGCATTTAATGGTTCATCAGATGACTTCAACGGATAGATTTCAAGATCACATATATACAGATCAAAGACAGATAAGAAAAGTTAAGCAAGTATTGAACAAAACGCACAAGAACTCTAAACGCTGAACTCTACGATCTGAGAAAAAAGGTAAGCTTGCTCAGCTACTCAGTTCTTTCGAACAAGTGCTTAACTGCAACTGAGTAGCCTCAATCACAACTCAACAATCATCAATCTCATCAAGTAAGAAGTTCCAAGTCGGAAGGACTTGAAGAGTTCTAAGTGAATCGTGAAGAGCCAAGTCTCTTTGGACTTGAAGAGTTCAAAATGAACTTAGAAGTGCTGGGATCACCGGGTTCAGAAGGAATCTGTGAGATTTAGAAAGTGTAAAAGACATCTTTAGTGGATTTCCTACTCAAGGAGTAGAAGAGTGGACTAGGAGCTTTGAGTGCTCCAAACCACTTAAAAACAACTGTCTTTATAACTGCTATAACTGTTATAACTGCTCTAACTGCTATAATTTCCTTTCTCTCTTTAATCTGTTATCTAAAAGGGGTTTCAAAGAATCAATAGTTCCGCTGTGCTTAAAAGATTTATCAAAACAGTTTTTAAACAAAGAAAAGTTTTTAATATCTATTCAACCCCCCCTCTTCTAGATAACTATTGTGCTTTCGGGAACTAACAATTGGTATCAAAGCAGGTTCTATAATACAGCCTACAAAACTTGAGTAGATCCAATGGCACACTTACCAAGCGAATCAAAGACTGAAGGAGGCAGCAAGCCACCTATGTGCAACAAAGATAAATTTGCTAACTGAAAGGTTGGGATGCAAGCTTACATGGATTCAATAGATGAAGATCTATTTGACATTGTTCAAAATGGGCCCTACGTTCCTACAAAGCTTGCACCAACTACAGATGATCCAAATAAAGTACAGATCAAAATCAAAGTCAAAGGAGAATGGACAGAGAACGAGAAGAGAGTTGTCCAGCTTAACAAAAAGGCCAAGAATATCTTATTTCAATCAGTAGAAGATGATCTATTTGAAAATATGGTCAACTGCAAAATAACAAAGGAGGTTTGCGAAGCACTACTCATTATGCATGAAGTGTGACGCCCCCAAAATAGGTCCATTCCATCCAACCCATTCTGAGTCGCCAAATACATGGTACAGAAATAACTACAACTTTATTATTACAACATATAAACGGTGAGTTTAAATACAGATATTGCCGTCTGGACAATATCCACACGCAAATAAATCCCCATCATAATTATTGATACATTATTTTACAAAAATGGTGAGGACTACTAAACAACTCTCTCTAACCTTCATTCCATACCCCGACTAAGACTGCTACATTCTCGCCTCCCGAGAAGAAAAATGGAACAAAAAGGAAAATGGTGAGCTCAACTAGCCCAAAGAAGAATATTATGACTAAGATAATATACAACAAATTATCGTTAGTCTTCAACAGGAAAAATCTAATAGAATACAATAAACAACCAGGTTTTAAATCAAAAATCGTAATGGAAACAACAATTCATTAGAAGAGTTAAGTAGAGAATGCAAACTACTATCTTCTATATATGAATTTAAAAGTTCATCGTCGATATTTTATCTCCGTAACATCAATCAATATATATCTAGAATCAAATATTCATCTTTGCACTTCTGCCAAAGATATTCATCACCGTCATGTTCATCTAAACACTTGTTCATCTTTTGCTACGGGCCAAAGATATTAATCGATCGGTCATGTTCATCTCAACACTGCTCATCTTTGACTTTCTGCCAAAGATATTCATCAAGAAATCATTCATCTTTGCATTACGGGCCAAAGATATTCAAGAATATCATCATTTAGACCCAGGATGATGAAAAATATTTTAAAGGAAACGAATCCAATTGAAACAAAAGAACAATATTAAGGATTAAGATTTTAAACAATCCAAGTTCAAAAATACTTCATAAGTAATCGTAGTGGAGTAAAATTCAAGAATGATCAAAATATGGATACAATCAAAGCTAGTATCCATAATAGATATTTTGGACAAAACGAAGAAATTTTATTTTCTATTGAATAATTATGTCGATTCGTGAATAGTGTCGATATCGTGAATAAAGCCATATACGTGAATAAAGAATCTACACACAAAAGATAGAAATTTTATTAAAATATCTTCACACTTCAAATGAATAGTACTCGTGAATAGTAACTCGTGAATAAGAACTCATGAATAAGAACTCCAAACATGAAAAAATTCTAAATTTGATAAAAATTTCCAACCAATATTTCGGTATAATGATATTGAAGAAATAATATCATTTTCAATAAAATAACATCCCTTACCTCGAAAAGACAAGATTTCTAGTTGAAACACCGGATATAAAGGCTATGACTTGAACTTGCACCAGTATAGCAATACTCAAAGTATACTCAAAATACTCACAAGAATACGCCGATAATATAGAGAGAAAACTTGAGCTTTTGGTGTGATTTTCAATTCTAACCCAAGACCCTATTTATAGGAAAATGCTTAGAACACCAAAGTAGAAAATTTAATATAATATTAATAGTGAGAATACTGTAAAGTCTTCTTTGTGAAATAACGTAGTAAGAATCAATTATTTTTGTCGCTTTCTTCCTCCAATCGCTTTCCGATTATGGGGCCCACACATGGTCATACTATGAGTCGCATTTAATATTCCCAACAGATTTGAATATTCCACGACCAAACGAATATTCTCCGGCAATAATAATGAATATTATATCACCACTTGCTTATTTAAAATATTTAAGCATTTTACCCATAACTAACCACATTAATCAAATCCACCCTTACTATTTCAAAATAATTAATAAAGGAAATTCCTTTTATTTAAAAAAATTAAAGTCTTACAACATCCCTCCTTATGAAATTTCGTCCTCGAAATTGACGTACGCACTGTGTGTTTCAAAAGATGAGAATACCTCGCTTTCATTTCGCTTTCTAACTCTCGTGTCATTTCCTCAAGAGCATGGTTTCTCCACAAAACTTTAACTTGTGGTATAACCTTCGTCGTAGGACATGCCCTTCCTATCCAAGATCTTGACAGTACCTCCTCATACGTTAAGTCTTCTACTTATCTCGTCCGGTTCTAACTCAATGACTTGGTTCGGGTCGTCCACATATTTACGTAACATCGATACGTGAAAAACGCATGAACACGCGTCATACTTGGCGGTAAACGAGTCTATAGGCCACGCCTCCTATTCGATCGAGAATTTCAAATGGATTAATAAATCGAAGGTTTGAGCTTTCTCACCTCACCGATTCTCGCTTTTGAAATAACAACTTCTTGCACCTCCTTCTTCAAATTCATCGGCCAGGTGTGTAGCTTGAAACAACTTTAACTTTATCGATTAAAGTCGATTATACTCAGAAATCATCACGTGGGTACTAGGTTTTCATCTCCATCTCTATTATTTGTAAATTATACGAAAATTAGTTTTTTGACAATATCGTACTTCGATTTGTATACGATCTTCTACTCAACACGTCAGCTACCACGTTCGCTTTTCCAGGATGGCATGGTCAGAACATGTGCTGAAATGAGTCTCTTCTTGAGTTCTTCGATGTTCTTCCCACATTCCTTGCTCCATTCGAATTTTGTATCTCTACGAGTCACCAAGTTAATGAAATAACGATTCGAGAATATCCTTCAAATCTAATCTCCGATAATAACCAATTAAGCCTGTAAAGCTACATATTTCAATTACCGACTTAGGTTGTTCTCAACCGCGACTCACATCCCAATCTTGGATAAAGACGTTACAATGACACCTATCGGTTTACTATCGCATCGAATATGGTGTCCCTACGAGAGTCTGCTTCGGTGTATTCCACAAAAGGAAGTCACCGGATAAAGGCTCGGTATCAACTTCTCTGATTGGGTTTTAACTCCCCGAAGTTCAATAGAGCCATTCGATATGAAATTTTAGAAATGGGTTTTGTACCGGATTCAAAGTCGATACAAATTCAATATCACGCTCTGGAAGTAAGCCAAGAAATTCTTCAGGAAATACGTCAGAAAAAATCAATAACAACAGGAATATTATTCAAATCTGACGTGTCTTTATTCAAATCCATAACATGGACTAAGAAAACTTGACATTCGTTTTTCAATAAACGAATGACTTTACCGCTTGATATAAAAGAGTTTGACTTCAATGGTTTGGTTGCTTAAATTCGAATAACAGGTTGCTTAGGAATATGAAAACTAACAACCTTACAAAAGCAATCAATTTTGGCATGATGAGTGGTTGACCAATCAATCCCTAAAATCACATCAAAAGCAAATATCTTTATAGCAATAAGGTTAACAGGTAATGTGATAGTGCCAACCTGAATCAAGCAAGATTTCTAAACAGTGGATGAAATGAAAGTTTCTCCTAACGGAGTCTCCACAGATAGGTCAAAGTCTAATTTCTCCGTAGTCAAGTTCAAACGTTGAACGCAAGCAAGAGAGATAAAAGAATGGGTAGAACCAGAGATTCAGTAAGGTATAAACTTCGCAAGAATTTATAATTAACTAACCCGTGCTAAACTCGTTCGTTACTCGCTTTTTGAGAAGTCACAAAAACGCTTTTCGATGTCGTTGACTTTGACTTTTTCTCAGATCCGCTCTGGTGCCAACGTCCCAACTCGACTTGATTTCGCTTATAGGACAAAATCGAGCTATGTGACCGCCTTTTCCACAACTAAAACATACCTTGGAAGACTTTGAACAGCTTTGACCTTATATGTCCCTCCTCTCCGCATCTGTAGCATCTAACCGACGATTGTTCCTTTCCCTAGAATTTGTTCTTTGGTGTTGATGCTATCGCTTTGGCGTCTTCCCGTCATCGTTAAATCTTCTCTTTTAGATTGGACATCTCTTTCCATAATATCAACGCGTCGTATGCGGCTTTTTATCCATGCATCACTCATTCTCACTCGTTCGATTATTTCTTCTTTCATTTCGATTCCACTTTTTATAATCTTATACTCGCCAAAGAGTGCTTCTGTTCAAGCATCACATATCGGGTAACACAAGCTTGAATCGTTGCATTCTTTTGCTCCACGACTGCCTGCAATTCTTCAGCCTGCTCTTCTAACTCATAAATACGATTTTGCAATTCTACATTTTGATCATAAAATACCTCTAATAAACTCTCCTCAGGTACCTCTTCTTCCTCTTCTTCCTCACTCTCACCATTACCTCTGCGACTATCTCGGTGCAACTATCAATTCTTCACTCACCACATGGATATCTCTAATTCCTTCTTCACCGACATCACATTATCCCCGATTAGCGATTAGAGGTGTCTCCACGATTTCATTCACTCCATTGTTAACGTTTCCAAGCAGCCCATTCTTAAAAACTATCATAAAACAAGGGTTAATTAAGGAAATCAATATATCACATAATATCCCTATATACTACCAACTAACAAATAAGCTTAGGTAGGACACACTAGCGAAGGATTTACTCGTCTCTCCCCTCCTAGTTCTATTCCCCGATCTCCGTCAGAGATCATATCCCTAAGCTCTGATACCAACTGTGACGCCCCCAAAATAGGTCCATTCCATCCAACCCATTTTGAGTCGCCAAATACATGGTACATAAACAACTACAACTTTATTATTACAATAGTAAAACTGTGAGTTTAAAAACAGATATTTCCATCTAGACAATATCCACACGCAAATAAATCTCCATCATAATTATTGATACATCATTTTACAACAATGGTGAGGACTACTAAATAACTCTCCCTAGAACTTTCATTCCATACCCTAGGACTCGCACTCGCTATATTCTCGCCTCCCGAGAAGAAAAATGGAACAAAAAGGAAAAGGGTGAGCTCAACTAGCCCAAGAAAGAATATTATGACTCGGATAATATACAACAAAATTATCGTTAGTCTTCAACAGGAAAAATCTAATAGAATACAATAGACAACAAGTTTTAAATCAATATTCGCAGGAAATAATAATTCATTAGAAATGTTAAGTAGAGAATGCAAACTACTATCTTCTATGTATGAATTTTAAAGTTCACCGCTCATCTTTTATCCCCAGTAATATCAATCAATATATATCCGAATCAAATATTCATCTTTGCACTACAGCCAAAGATATTCATCGATTAGTCATGTTCATCTAAACACTGCTCATCTTTGCACTACGGGCCAAAGATATTCATCGAAAATCATTCATCTTTGCACTACGGCCAAAGATATTCATCGAAATCAATCATCTTTGCACTACACGGGCCAAAGATATTCCATAATATCATCATTTAAGATCGAGGATGATGAAAAATATTTTTAAAAAACGAATCCAGTGAAACAAAATGACAAGAATTAAGGATTAAGGATTCGTACTTTGTTTTATCCACGTCCAAAAATACCTCAAAAAAAATCATAGTGGTGTAAAATTCAAGAATGATCAAAACATGGATACAATCAAAGCTAGTATCCATAATAGATATTTTGGACGAAAAGAAGAAATTTCATTTTTCGATGAATAGTGCCAGTATTCGTGAATAGTATCAGATATCGTGAATAGTCTTAGATATCGTGAATAAGAATCTCGACACCAAAAGATAGAAATTTCACAAAAAAACATCTTCACGTTTAAATGAATAAGACTCGTGAATAAGAACTCATGAATAGTAACTTATTAATAAGTAACCCCGACATGAAAAAGTTCCAAATTTGATAAAAAGTTCCAACCAATATTTCAAAGATAATGATATTGAAGAAATAATATCATTTGAGAAGAAAATAACATTCCTTACCTCGAAAGACAAGATTTCTAATTGAAACACCTGATATAGGCTATGACTTGAACTTGCAATTATAGCAATACTCAAAGTATACTCAAAATACTCACAAGAATACGCTCGATAATATAGAGAGAAAACTTCAGCTTACGGTGTGATTTTCAATTCTAACCCAAGACCTATTTATAGAAAAATGCTTAGAACACCAAAAGTAGAAAATTTAATATAATATTAATATATTTAATAAATTCTCTCGCCCATCTAGACAATCTGATCTCAGCCATCAACACATGTTAAAGATGCCCAAAAACATTTAAAAAACGTTTTTCTTATTTAAATTATTTTAAACTTCCAAAATCAATTATTTGAGCTTGAACTTCAATAATTCACAATAAATAGCCCTTTTGCCGTAAAATTCAAATCTCATGAGTTTTTATAGGAAATTCAATTCTCTACAACTTTACAGAAGAAAGTTTTTCCAAATTCCAAACAGAAATTGACCGAAATCCATAAATGGGCGATTTTACAGGCTATAATCAAATTTCATCGATAAATGGGGTCCAATCGACATGTTTAACATGTTTTAAACATTTTTGGTAACAAAAATACTCCTCCACATATACTCATATATCCCATATTCATCGTAAAAATATCATCGTTAATATATTATTAAAATAATATATTTAAATGAATTATTTTATCGTAAAAAAGATAAAATATTAATTTTCAACAATTGTCACTATAAAAATTTTCTCCATCTATATCCACATAAAATTAATATTTTCCTCATCATATGAATCAATAATTAATTATTCACAAATAATATTACGAATCACAATATTGACAACCGTGCGCCTCAGGAAAGAGGGGCTTTCCAATAAGAATTTCTCTCTTCTTGGCGCAATTAGGTGACCAAACCTCTCCTTAGATGTAAAACTTTCTAGACATTGCCAACAATGTTATCTAATAATATTATTCAGATAATATGAATTATTGGTTCGATAATGAAAAATACTTGTAATGACAATTATTGAACAACAAAGAATATAAAATATCAACGCAAAGAATTATTGAATCAATAAAATAAAATCTTTGAGCAAGAAATACTCGTAACCATTATTTAGTAGTGCCTTCTTACGTAAGAATCAATAATTGGTGCAATACCGGTGCTTCTTGTGAAATAACGCGTATTCTTGTGTTTTAACCACAGTATTCCAACAGAGGTAAATGAATAACAACTTCTGTATTTTTTTAAACAACTTATTTTTGTCGTTTTCTTCCTCCAATCGCTTTCAGTTATGGGGCCCACACATGGTCATGCTTGTAAATCGTCATTTAATATTCCATGACGATCACGAATATTCCACGACCAAACGAATATTCTCCGATAATAATGAATATTATATCACCACTTGCTTATTTAAAATATTTGCGCATTTTACCCATAACTAACCACATTAATCAAATCCACCCTTACTATTTCAAAATAATTAATAAAGGAAATTCCTTTTTATTTAAAAAAAATTCGGGGTCTTACAGCAACTGGATGGGTACGCTTCACAGATTCCCACCAGTAATCTGCCTCATTACGGAACATAAAAGTAGCGAATGGAACTTTCTGTTCCTCCGTGCATCCCAAGACATCGAATATCTTGGTAATTTGTTTGACCCACGTCTCCGCCTTAATCGGATCCGGCTTTCCCCAGAATTCTGGTGGTCCCAACTCTTTGAACTGTTTGGTTGTGACCACCTGTGAATTGCTATCATTTCCTCCTGTATTTTGAACACGAATCTCCCTCGTCTGATTTTTCATGAACTGCAAAAAGCTTCTAAACATCCTCGTTCATCATCTGCTTTCGGTGGTGTTGTTCACAGGAGGTACATTGCCAAGACATGTTGCACGCTCTCTCCTCGTTGGTAAAATGCGAGCATCTCCACGGTCTCATTTACTCCAATGTTAATATTCTCGATCGACATTCTCAAATCATGTCATAAAACAAGGGTTAATTAAGGAAATCAATATATCACATAATATCCCTATATCTTAACCAACTAACAAATAAGCTTAGCTAGGACACCTTGTGAAAGGATTTACTCGTTTCTCCCTCCTATTTCTATTCCCCGATCTCCGCCAGGAGATCATATCCTAAGCTACGATACCAACCGTGACACCCCCAAAATAGGTCCATTCCATCCAACCCATTCGAGTCGCCAAATACTTGGTGCGTAAATAACTACAACTTTATTATTACAACATATAAACGGTGAGTTTAAATACGAGATATTGCCGCCAGACAATATCCACACGCAAATAAATCCCCATCATAATTATTGATACATTATTTTACAAAAATGGTGAGGACTACTAAACAAATCTCTCTAGAACCTTCATTCCATACCCACTAAGTACTCTTTATTATTCTCGCCTCCCGAGAAGAAAAAATGGAACAAAAAGGAAAAGGGTGAGCTCAACTAGCCTAAGAAAGAATATTATGAGTAAGATAATATACAACAAATTATCGTTAGTCTTCAACAGGGGAAAAATCTAATAGAATACAATAGACAACCAGCTTTTAAATCAACAATCTGCGGTGAAAATAACAATTCATTAGAAGAGTTAAGTAGAGAATGCAAACTACTATCTTCTATATATGAATTTAAAAGTTCATCGTCGATATTTTATCCTCAGTAACATCAATCAATATATATCCGAATCAAATATTCATCTTTGCACTACTGGCCAAAGATATTCATCGATTAATCATGTTCATCTAAACACTGTTCATCTTTTCACTACGGGCCAAAGATATTAATCGATCGGTCGTGTTCATCTCAACACTGCTTCATCTTTGCACTACGGGCCAAAGATATTCATCAAGAAATCATTCATCTTTTTACTACTGGGCCAAAGATATTCATAATATCATCATTTAGGACCGAGGATAATGAAAAATATTTTAAAGGAAAGCGAATCCAAAGGAAACAAAAGAACAAATATTAAGGATTCGTATTTTAAACAATCCAAGTTCAAAAATACTTCATAAGTAATCAGTGGAGTAAAATTCAAGAATGATCAAAACATGGATACAATCAAAACTAGTATCCATAATAGATATTTTGGACAAAAAAAGAAATTTCATTTTTAAATTGAATAGTGCAGTATTCGTGAATAATGTCGTGATTATCGTGAATAGTGGCGATATCGTGAATAATAATAACTCAACACCAAAAGATAGAAATTTCACAAAAAAAATATCTTCACGCTTAAGTGAATAGTAACTCATGAATAGTAACCCCAGACATGAAAAAATTCCAAATTTGATAAAATTTCCAACCAATATTTCGGTATAATGATATTGAATAAATAATATCATTTTCGAATAAAATAACATCCACTTACCTCGAAAGACAAGATTTACAGTTGAAACAGGATATAGGCTATGAATTGAACTTGCACCGTATAGCAATACTCAAAGTATACTCAAAATACTCACAAGAATACGCTCGATAATATAGAGAGAAAACTTGAGCTTTGGTGTGATTTTCAATTCTAACCTAAGCACCCTATTTATAGAAAAATGCTTAGAACACCAAAGTAGAAAATTTAATATAATATTAATATATATTTTCCAAAATATATGCACACTTGCCAACTGAATTCAGCTCCTACACATGTTAAATGAGGCCACCTAAACATTCCAAAAACGTTTTTCCTATTTTAAATATTTTAAACTTCCAAAAATAAATTATTTTGGAGCTTCAGAACTTCAATAATTCATAATAAATAGCCCTTTTATCAGAAAATTTGAATCTCGCGACTTTTTATAGAAAATTCAATTCTCTACAACTTTGCAGAAGAAAGTTTTTCCAAATTCCAAACCGAAATTGACCGAAATCCATAAACCGGCGATTTTACAGGCTATAATCAAATTTCGGTCAATAATTGTGTCCACCAACACACAAAATATATGTTAAACATTTAATGCCACAAAAATACTCTTCCTCCTCATATACTCACATATTCCACATTCATTATAAAAATATCATCATTAATATATTATTAAAATAATATATTTAAATGAATTATTTTATCGTAAAAAGATAAAATATTAATTTTCAACAATTGTCATATTAAAAATTTTCCATCTATATCCACATAAAATCAATATTTTTCTCTCATCATATAAATCAATAATTAATTATTCACAAATAATATTACGAGAATCACATTCTCGGGCGACGGTAGTTTTCTGTGAGAAAGAGGGGCTTTCCGATAAAAATTTCTCCTTCTTGGCAAGTATGATTAGGTGACCAAACCTCTCCTTAGATGTAACTTCCTAGACATTGCCAATAATGTTTTCTAATAATATTATTCAGATAATATGAATTATTGCTTCGATAATGAAAAATCTTGTGTAATGACAATTTATTGAAACAACGATAATATAAAATATCAATGCAACAATTATTGAATCAATAAAATAAAATCTTTGAGCGCAATTACTTGTAACAATTATTGAGTAGTGCCTTCTTACGTAAGAATCAATAATTGGTGCAATCTGCTACTCTTCTTGTTCAACGCGTATTAGTGTGTTTTAACCAAGGGTATTCCAACGATGTATTATCGGTAACAACTACGCCATTATTTATAAACAACTTATATTTGTTGGTTTCTTCATCCATAAACTTTCAAGTTATGGGGCCCATAAAAGATTACGCAGTCATACGAATATTCCCCGACAGTACAAATATTCCACGACCAAACGAATATTCCCCGATAATAATGAATATTTTATAACCACTTGCTTATTCGAAATATTTGCTTATTTTACCCATAACTATCCACATTAATCAAATCAACCCTTACTATTTCAAAATAATAAATAGAGGAAAATAAATTTCATTTATTAATAATTTGGGGTCTTACATGAAGGAACAGAAGAAGTCAGAGAAAACAAACAATCTCTCTTGACTCAACAATATGAGATGTTTGCCCATGTTCAAGGAGAGAACGTCACTGCTACATACGAGAGATTCAATATTCCGCTCAATTCTCTACGAGCCTATGGAAAGGTCTATCCAAATAAAGATCCGATCATAAAGTTCATGAGAGCTTTACCAAGCAAGTGGGATGCCAAAACCACTGCCATTAGAGAATCAAAGAATCTACATGAAATGATTGTTCAACAGTTATATGGCAACCTCCTCACGTACGAACTGGAGTTGACACAATGAGCTGAAACTTTATCTGAAGGAAGAAAGAAGGACAAAGGTGTTGCTCTCAAGGTAACTGAAAACACCTCCAAAATCAACACTGAAGCTGATTCTGACTACGATGAAGATGATAATGAGGACTTTGCAATCTTTGGTTAAAAGACTAAGAAGATTCATGAGACAAGAGAACCAAAGAAACCAAAAAAGTTGGCAACTACGGACTGACCGGAACAAATGAATGACCTATGCTATAAGCTGCCAAGAAAACACGTCACTTCATTACCAACTCCGCAACAAACCTCTCGGAGAAGAACTCAAAAAGAAGACACATGCAAAGAAGGAATACAAAGGCAACAAAAGACCAAAAAAGAAAGACAAAGGTCTTGTAATTTGGAGGATCGTGGAGTGACTCGGACAATGACTCAACTCCTGAATCTGGGGATGATGAAGATCCTCAAATATCAAATCTCTGCTTGATGGCCAAAAGTGCAAAGGACAAGCAGAACTCCAATATACATGAAGTAAGTATCGATGAGGTATTTGACTTGACTCTACTTGATGTAGATATTGATGACCTTAGAACCGCATTACACTCAAGGCATAACATCCGATCTGCATCAATACATGAAGTGTTTAGAGTTCTGTCTAAAGACTATTCACTTCTTCAAAAGGAGAAAAAAAAAGGTTCAAGAGGATCTGGAAACAGCCCTTCTAAGTACTGATTCTATCTCCAAGTTTAAAGCTGAGAATGAGCTTTTGAGATAGGGAAATGAACTCAGTGCTCAAAGAGAGTCTAGTCTAACCTCCAAAATTGAGGATCTAGGAAAGACAGTCTCTACTTGGAACAAATCCTCTTCATCCATGGATTCCTTCATCTCTAACCAGAGAAGTGCCTCTGATAGAACAGGGTTAGGGTTTGGGGAATATGCCTCTGAGTCATATGTGGAAAAAAGCAAAGGAAATTAGCACTGATAATGTCTCAGATTTTAGTAGAGGCATTATATTTGTGAAATCCTCACAAAAGGATGAACCTGTCAAACCCTGTTTGGCTGATTCAATTCATAATCCTAAAAGTAAGGGATCTCATGTTGGTCTAGGTTTTAGAAAAGAGAAAAGTAATCTAGCTACTACTCATCAACATCGAAGGATCGTAGAGTCTAATAAAATCAACTTTACGAACCAACCAGGAAGATACAGTAGAAATAAGATATACTCCTCTCAATCAATGAAACAAGAGAGCACATGGAAAAAGGAATATCAGCCTAGCAGGAGGATGACCAATAACCCACAAAAGTCCAAGTGGAGGAAGAAATTTCACACACATACTAACATGCATCATATCAAATACTTTGTATGCCACAGAGTTGGCCACATGGCTGCTAATTGCCATTATGATTCCATGCATGTGAGACCCAAAATCAAGCAGATTTGGGTCCCCAAGGGTACTAACATAGTAGGACCCATGCAAGTATGGGTACCAAAATGAAGGCTTAATGTTACCTCAGGAAAGGAGCTCCACAAACATAACCTGGTATCTGGATAGTGGATGTTCAAGACACATGTGTGACACCCCCAAAATAGGTCCAATCCATCCAACCTATTCTGAGTCGCCAAATACATGGTACAGAAAACAACTACAACTTTATTACTACAATTGTCGTGCAAAATACAACAACACATATACTGTGAGTTTTAATACCAACTGTGACGCATGTCCCAACTATGGATAACACCTCACATTGATACATTACATAAACGTACAATCAATAACTGTTTTAGAAATTAAAATCTTTGGGAAGTGCTCAAGGAAACCTTCGTACATAGGAGGCCATGAATCTAAGTTATGATAGATATCATATATCCAGAGAATTGTCCTTGGTTGATCTAATAGACCCCAAAGAAAAATGAGAAGATTACTATCATGTTCCTTCTAATGGTGAGTCTTCTCTTGACATATAACTATCTCCACCGTCTGCGATTGAACATTATGTTTCAACCAAACTCCAATATCATATAGGTAGTGCTTGTAGATATACTCAGCAATTGGATGTGCACAACCCTGTCTTATGATAACACGAGGTTGTATGTTATTAGAAATCTTGTATGATAGTGACAAAACACCCTTCTAAAGTTGGGTTCGCCTCACCCTATTCGGTTCACCAAAAATTAAATATCAAATGACGTATACAATACGACACACTTATCTAAAGTTCTCAATAAAATTATTTCCATACTATTTAGGAGAACCTCAGCAGATTATGTAGACCACCGATTCTATTCCTGTTATCCCCGCTCGACCCAACCACACTCTTATTACACACGAAGGAATTGTGAAGCAAAAGGGTGAAAGCATTAACTAGCTCGATAAAGAATATCATGACTAAAGATAATTAAATTATCAATAGCCTTCATCGATAATAAATCAGAGATTTAGAACATATGGTAGATGATAAAAATTTTAAACCATAGTTGCAGCGGAACGAGCAATCCATTAGAAGAGTCAAATAGACCATAAAGTCTATTATCTTCTCCACATTAAAAGTCCACCAATAATTTTTTAACCCTGTAACATTAATCAACAGATCATGTTCACAGTCATGTGAATAACTCATAATCATAATTGTAGTTCTAATTTTCTCTTCTCATCCAAGACGAAGATATTTTTCATCACATGTCTTTACCTGAAACATCAAAGATCATGGTTATACCAAATCACGCTTCACATCCATAATCATACTAATAAGTTCATCTTTGCACTATGGGCCAAAGATATTCATCAACAGTTCATCTTTGCACTACATGCCAAAGATATTCAACAACAGGTCATCTTTGCAGCTGCGAACGAAAATATTCATCAATAATTCATCTTTTGCATTCTGGGCAAAAAGATATTCAATCAACAAGTCATTTTTTGCCTCTGGGCCAAAGATATTCATATCTCAAAAAACATACATTCATTTCGAATTTATATAAAGCATAATTATAACCATGTTGATCAATTCACCTTTGCACTTAAGCTAAAAATATTCAATTATAAATTGATAGTCATGATCATACCGAAATCAACCATTCATCTTTTTGCCTTCATCGGCCAAAGAGAACCCATAGTCACGATCATACCAATAATCTACCCATCTTTACACTTAAGTCAAAGAGAAATTTCATCACCGGGGTTAGAAAAATATTATATATGATAATAAAAACAATATGATCAACAGCTGCATTTAATTTCAAAAGTAAGATTCATAAATCAATGATTTCATAACACCTTAATCCAAATGTTATAAATCACTTAATAATCTCATAATCTAATATTATTAATACTACCACAATATTTTAATCATTTCTTAAACTTATAAATAATTTATTTTAATTGTTTACACTTTACTAATTAATGCATTTAATCATACTAAAATGCCAAACTCATAAGATTTCATCACCAATAACCAACAACCTCATCAAAAATCTGCATATACCATACATAGGATTCCCAAGCCATAAAATCTTATTTTTCAATTTTGTTACTTCACATAACATATTTAATTTATTTATTCATAACTAGTTCATTTTTATGAAAAATATCAAATCAGTTCCAAAAATATTTCTTTTCTGGGATTTAGCATAATGTAGTCCCATATTGAACATATATTTTTTTCGGAATTTTTAAAATTCATTTACTATTTTTCACATGGTCAAAACTGCCAAATATTTAGACATTTATCATAAATTGTACTTTTGTCCAAAAATTCTGAAATTTACAGAATATACTAATGTTATATAGATGTACTCCCAATAAAAATTTCACCAATTTTAGAGTTGACCACAAGGAGTTATAAGGGTTTACTTTTAAAATAGTCTTTTCTCATAAAATCCATAACTCCTAATCTATACATCCAAAAATCGCCATTTTTGGACACAATCAAGAAAACTCATCAAATTATCATTTCAAATTTTTCCAGAATTTTTGAAGATCAGAAAAATTACGAAAGAGCAGTATTTCTGACCGGAATGTAAAGTCGAAGGAACCTTGCACTGAATAGCAACTCTCAAAGTATCTAAATACTCACAAAATACGCTTGATAATATAGAGAGAGAAAGAGAGAAAGCTTATGTTTCTTGTGTGTTTTTCAATTCTAACTTAGCCCTCTATTTATAGGAAAATATTATCACGTCGAAACAGACTTGACCTGCTACCTGATGGTTTTACCTGCTACTATTTCCACCCACCACATTTGAATTAGAATTTCAGAACATTTCTTCACCAACCACAAGTGGGGCCCATGCATTCTAAAATTTTCCACCAAAATAATAAATTCAGAAACTTCAACAATTTCTGAACCAATCACTTCTTAAAATTCATAACAAATCATACGTTCATTTTTAACGGTTCAAAATTTATGAACATATACTCTCAACTTATACATGTATAACATATCCAAAAATCACAACGATCCAACGGTCGGATTAAGAATTATAACTCACGCAATATATCGTAAAAAAATACTGATTTGATTTTTAATACCTCCATTCTGACAAAAATACTGATAAAACACCTCAACATTAATTCCTTCTTTTATAACCACATAAATAAATCCATCATTTATATCCACATTAAATAAATATTTCCTTATCATATAAATCAATAATTTATAATTCACAAATAATATTACAGAATCATAATTATGACAACCAGGTGGTTCCCAAGAAAGAGGGGGCTTTCCGATAAGGATTTCTCCTTATTAGCGCCTTGATTAGGTGACCAAATCTTTCCTCGATGTAACTTTCTAGACATTGCTAATAATGTTATCTAATAATATTATTCAAATAATATGAATTATTGATCCGATAATGGAAAATACTATCTTAGTGACAATTATTGAAACAACAATAATATAAAATATCAACGCAACAATTATTGAATCAATAAAATAAAATATTGAATAAAGAATTACCGTGAATAATTATTGAGTAAAGGCCTTCTTACGTAAGGATCAATAATTCAAAAATATCTTATGTAATACCGGTGTCTTCTTGTGCAACCACACATATTATCGTATTTTTAACCAAAGGTTATTCTAATGATTATTAATTGGTAATAACTACTGTAGTTATTATATAAAAACTCATACTTGTCGTTTTCTTCATCCGACAGTTATTCTATTATGGGGCCCACAACTGGTTGCGCCGTCGTATGGATATTTCCGACAAAAAGAATATTCCACGACCAAACGAATATTCCCCGACAACAATGAGTATTTTATAACCACTTGCATATTTTAAAAATTTTATATATATCACCGTTAACTTTAAACTTTTATCAATTTAACCATTTACTAAATAATAATTATAAGAAAAATTGAATATTTTTATTTCATAAAATTCGGGGTCTTACACATGACTGGGAACAAAACTCTTCTGTCTAACTACATAGAGAAGGAGGGTCCCTCGGTCATCTTTGGAGATAATAGCTCTGGCAAGACAAGAGAGGCTATGGCTCGGTAGAAAATAGTCAAGATATCATTCAAAGAAAGTGGCCTATGTGGAAGGACTACAAAGACAACCTTCTAAGCATTAACCAACTCGTGACAAGGGTCATCAAGTAACATTCCTCAACAATCAATGTCAAGTCCGAGACCAAGACGGCGTCAGTAGTAAAGCTTAACCGGGACAAGAGAAGGAAATGTCTACACAAGAAATCTTGGTCAACTAAGCTCGGGACGGACAATATGCTTTACAAGCTAAAGCATCCGAAGAAATGAAATTTGGCTATGGTATCGAAGATTATCTCATCTCAACTTTAAAAGTATGTCCAAATTAGCATCAAAAGATCAAGTTGCAGGTCTACCAAAGTTCAACTTCGTTAAAGAAAGGCCTTGCAATGCCTGTCAACTTGGGAAGCAGACCAGAAGCACATTCAAGAGAAAAGCTATCAACTCAATTGACAAGCCTTTGCAGCTGCTACATATGGATCTGTTTGGACCAATTCCAACAACAAGCCTTGGAGGAAAGAGATACTCTCTAGTCATAGTCGACGACTTCACTAAATTTATATGGGTGTTCTTTCTAACCTCAAAAGATGAGACAGGCTCCCAGCTGATCAAAATGTTCAAGCTTGTGATGAACGAGAAAGGAGAGAAGATCAAGGCTATAAGAAGTGATCATGGTAGAGAATTCGACTTCTCAGAAATGGATCAATTCGGCTCGGCGAATGATGGTATCGATCCACAACTTCTCACTCACGAACTCCTCAACAAAATGGAGTTCTTTGAGAGAAAGAAACGAAACACTAATAAATTTGGAAGGACTCTACTAAGCGAAGATCTTATCTGCCTGAGTATACAAGCGAAGCGATCAACACCGCATGTTATACTCAGAACAGATCACTCATACACTCTACGATTAAGAAGACTCCCTATGAACTATGGAAATGAAGAAAACCTAGTGTCAACTACTTTCATGTCTTTGGGTGTGCATGCTACATACTCAACAATGGAAAGCAGTACTTGACAAAGTTTCAATCGAAATCAGAAGAAGGAATCTTTCTTGGATATGCCACAGACAGCAAGGCTTACAGAGTGTTCAATAAGAAGACACTAAGTATAAAAGTCTCGATTCACATCATCTTTGACGAAATAGACTTAGACAAAACAGTGCTCCAAGCTACTACGATCAATAGTGAAGACACTACGAACGAAGTCGTCAAGCTCAATACTACGATCATAGTACCAGACAGTGAAATCGTTGAGCAAGGGAATGAGATCGTAGAGAGGCCTGTGCCAGACAATGAGCCTCCACATCAAAAAGAAGAAATAGATCTTGAGGATCTAAGACAAGAAGGTATAAGAACGGATGTTCCAACAGGAAGCAGATGGGCAAAAGATCACACTCAAGATCTAATCATTGGAGATCCAAATGCAAGAGTCAGGACAAGAGCTGCTACTCAAAATGAATGCTTCTATCTAAGCTTCCTATCTCAAATAGTACCAAAGAAGATAGAGGATGCTATGGAAGATTTCAGCTGGATATAAGCAATGCAGGAAGAACTTAATCAGTTCGAGAGAAGCAAAGTTTGAAGATTGGTTCCAAGACCAAAGAACCATCCTGTAATTGGAACCAAGTGGGTCTTTAGAAACAAGATGGATGAAGATGGGGTGATAACCAGGAATAAGGCCAGACTAGTAGCCAAGGGCTACTCTCAGGAAGAAGGCATTGACTATAATGAGACATTTGCACCCGTTGCCAGACTCGAAGCCATTAGAATATTCCTTGCCTTTCTTTCTTTCACATGAAGTTCAAAGTCTTCCGATGGATGTCAAAAGTGCATTCTTGAATGGTGAACTTCAAGAAGAAGTCTATGTAGAAGCGACCTCCGGGTTTCATCAATCCATCTCTTTCTAATTATGTTTTTAGATTAGACAAAAGCCTTATATGGTCTTAAACAAGCACCTGCAGCATGGTATGAAACACTGACTAACTTTCTTATTGAAAATGAATTTACTAGAAGAAGAGTAGATACCACATTATTTCATAGAAAACATAAAGATAAGGTCCTATTAGTTCAAATTTATGCTGATGATATTATATTTGGTTCTACTGATGAAAATTTATGCAAGAGATTCTCCAATCTTATGTAGAGCAAATTCGAAATGAGCATGATGGGTGAGCTGAACTTCTTCCTTGGACTACAAGTAAAATAGACTGATGAAGAAATTTTCATAAACCAAGCCAAGTACATTAAAGACTTACTCAAGAAGTATGGCATGGAATCGACCTCTCCCATGAAAAACCCCAATTGCTCCTCCGCAACCAAGCTTGACAAAGATGAAAAGGTAAAAGTATTGATATAACTCAATACGTAGGTATGATAGGCTCTCTTTTTATATTTACCGCCAAGAGAGATCGGATATAATGTTTGCAACATGCATTTGTACTAGATTTCAGTGCTTGTCTAAAGAATCTCATTTAACTGTTTGTAAAAGGATTTTCAATACCTCAAAGGTACACCTCACTTGCTTTAGTATCCCAAGGAATCCTCATTCGAGCTAACAACGAGTTATCTGAGATCTTTGATTTTGCGAGTACAAAATAGATAGAAAAAGTACCAAAGGCACTTGTCAACTACTAGGTAATAGACTTGTGTCTGGTTTAGCAAGAAAACTCGAGATATCTACCTCAACCTACAGGTTTCTGATACATTCTTTAACTGGCGATTCTTTGTGCTTCGAATCCTATGGATGAAAAATCAACTAGTAGATTATGGGTTTGAATTCAAATCCATACCTATTCATTGTGATAACACAAGTTGCAATTGCTATAACTCATAATCACATCATGCATTCTAGGACTAAGCATATAGAAATAAGGTATCACTTCATTAGGGATCATGTACAAAATGGAACAATATCTTTACAATATATCCCTCTTGAAAATCAACTTCATTGATGTTTTACAAAGCCTCTAGATGAATCCAGATTCAACAAATTGATAAGTGAACTAGGCATGCTTAACTTGCAAACATGAAATATTATGCTTTAGTTTGTGCTAACCATATAGATTTAAAGGCTGTGTTCGAAATCAAAGACATGATCAAAGGAAGTCCACGATCATAGAGCCAAAGTACCTAAAATTGACGAGCAATCAACGCAAATTAATTAACGATCGTAGTACAAACTCAACGATAGCTGAGCTACAACAACAAAACCAAAGGAGCACCCGATGATGATCAAGCATAAATCTAAGCATTCTCCCTGATAAGTGCCTCAAGGACAAACCTAACCCTTGTTTCATTCAAGAGGTTCGCCCTTCCTGAGCTACCTTAAATCAAGAAGAAAGCTAAACCAAAGGTTCACAACGAAAACTTGATCAGACTCTACGATTGCTAGTCAGACTCAATGGTCGTAGTTCAGACTCTACGTTTACAGCTCAGACACGACGATTGCTACACAGACTCGACGACTCCAAGGACCATCTCAACGATCGTAGTCCCACTAAAGAATACATCATCCCAGAAGAAGTTAAGGGCAATTCAATCTGATCCTCTCTCTGTCAAAATTTAAGAGAGCCAAGCAAAATTTGACACCGTCCCACTACGCAAAATAGAGAGAGGGAAGTTTCAAGTACAAATTAAAATCGTCTGTTTAAAATCTGAAGTTCAAAAGACCATCTCTCTCTTCCTCTCTTCCTCTCTTAAGAAGAAACCCTAAAATTAGTAGCAAAGCTTCGATCGGGTCTCACTTCCTACAAAGAAATCAATGGCGCTTTCAGTGTTGTCTCCTGGCCATGACTGCTTTATTTGACGAGTTTAAAGCAGTTGAACCCCAATTTCACAAGACATTGTCACTACTGAAGAAGGAAGGTCTCGAAGAAGCCTTGGGTACGGACACATTGATCAACTCAAAGCTGGTAAAAGAGTTCTACAATAACAGGGTATTTGAAAACAACACTATCACGGCAAAAGTAAGGAACGTCCAAATCAGGCTAAAAGCTGAAGACATCAATTTAGCCCCAGGGCTCAAATCTGAAGGGTATCCATCCTTAGATGGAATAGACTTCCATAAAGGTCTCAAAAAGATGCATCACAAGAAATCACCCTCTGTCAAAGGATACAAAAAGAAGGAGTTTCCACAGTATGAGTTTAGGTGATATTGTTGGAAAATGCATATGCTGTAAGAGCTCAGGTCATGACTCTGTGAATGAGGTACAACTCAAACTCATGACTGCCATATATTACAAAATACAACTCAACTATGGGGTTCTAATACTTGAGTGGATTGGAAAATGGTTAATCAGCTCAAAGAAAACAAAGAGCTCACAGAAGATGCTCTACGGACGATTTATCAGAATTATCCTACAGGCTGCTCTTGGTGACCTAATTGAGGATGATGAAGGAGAAGCCATAAATCCAAATCGACGAATGACTCAGCACTTGTTTAAAAAAGAAATCCAGCTGAAAAATGTGAAGATAATGTCTGAATCCAGTGGTCGAACTGGTGAAATAAAGGGAACAAGAGTGCCAGGGAATATATATGTTGTCAAAGAAACTGAGGAAGAAAAAGAAGAAGCTAATCAAGGAGAACCCATTGCTTTAATCAAAAAAAGCAAAGGGAAAAAGAAAGCCGTAACTATGAAGGACCTCGAGGATCCACCACCAAAAGTCCGTAGAGGCCTCGGATATTGAGACTCTGGGATCCCGAGAAGAAAGGAATGGTGAGTGAAAGGGAAAGAAGATAGAGCAACTATATCTCAGCTGCTGAAGATGAGTAAGATCAGCCACAAAAGCAAAAAGCCATCAGCCTCTTCGATCGTAGAGTCTCCTCCGATCGTAGAGCCCAGACCAAACAAGGAAGCAGCTGCATCAAATGTATTGGCTGATATGAAGGACAAAACTGAAGAAGGTCCTGAGGCTGTGGCACGGCCTAAAAAGCCAAGAAGGAAATTGGTCAAGAAGTATATTCTTGTCGATGAGAAAGCTCTAAAGAGGGAAGACAAAGAATTGTCTGCTGAAAAGGAACCAGCTGAGGGGGAGACACCAAAAGATCTGATAATAGTAGATACTCCTGCTGAGGGGGAGATACCTGAAGATCTCCTGCTAGAGGATGCTCCAGTTGAGGGGGAGCTATTGACATTTCAAAAGAATGATCAAGCTGAGGGGGAGGATCATGACACCTCAATAGCAGAAAAAGAAATTCCTGGAAGAGATAATGAAGAACCCGGTCAAAGAACATCCTCAAGCAATTGATATAATGGAATCCTCCAAAGGAAAAAGAGAGAAGAAGATGATGAGATTGAGATCATAGTCAGTAGGCATTGATGGGCACTGTAAGAGCCAACTATGAGCAACTATTTGCATATCTTCCTATGATGCCCTTCCATCGAGCTCAAATTCAACTCTTGGGATCACATGTTACGGAGTTTCAAAGAGTATCCAGTATCTCAATGACTTCATGAATGGATTCTCGTGGAAATTCAATTTTGCCAAGCTTCTCCACCAACAGCTTCTTCCTCGAGAGAACACACTTGAGGTACTATCTATCCCAACTCTTTTTAGAAATAATCACTTGCCATCATCTTCATTTAATAAATTCTATGAATTCCCATGATGGTTGGAAGTGATTCTTCATCCATCGAATCAATTTCCGATTCTGAATCTCTCAAAATTCTATAACGAGGAACCAAATAAGAGCCACTCCTATTACTCCCACATACCACCACCTCTACGATCATCGACTCCATTTCTTGGTAGAGTATCCACCACAAATCGTAGAGTCACTAAGCTTCAACATTCAAACCCGTGCTCTTCCTTCGGATATTCCCTCCTCATCTAGAAATGAATGCTTCAATCTCGAACTTTCTCTCTACTCACCGCAAGATCAATTCAAGAGCACATCACCTCCTCACAAATTCCAAATCTAGATGAAATCTCGTCGGAACCCCATCCACAATGGTGATTTGTCGACCATGTCCGAAAAGTAATCAAAGAACTAGGCGAGAGTCTTGAAGATAATACTGCACTTATACAGCTGAGATTGACATCAATGATCAATGCTGCAAACAATCTTCCAAGCTCCCTAAGCTCCGAGTTGTCTAAAACACTCAAAGAGATCATCAAAGAAATGTTTCACAGCATAAAAGACAGGGATGACATTCACTTTCTTGCAGCTAAAAAGCATCAGGATGATGTCTTAATATTATAGAAAACACAAGAATCTCATAACAATTTGATGATACAGAGCATCAAAAGTCTTCAAACTGCAGTCAAAGAATTTCAAGACTATTCCATAGGCCAAATGAAGCAGACTGAGACTGTCCTCGACATTCTTCAACGACGAGAAACTCGTTTTGATGCCTTGATCCAAGAGAATCATGAGGACATTGCTCAAACTCAGAGTCAACTCAATGAGCTTGTCCAAGGAGTCACTCGCCTCTCAGCAGACATTCGAACCCTTGATGCTGACATAAAGGGGGAGAATAAAGGGCAAGGAGATCAGGGAGGCAAGGGCAGAGGCAAAGGACACTTCCAATCAAGGCCAAGGTAAATCACTCAGCAAACTCCACGATCCTGCCATTAGACTCAACGATCTGATCAACAGGAAATTTTAATGGCTCAACCATTAAGAAATCAAGGGCCAACTACCAGCTCTCATGTGGTGACAACAACAGGCCTACGAATGCCAATTGGAGATCCTGCATTCATGAATAGGCATGATCACAATCCAAGGCTAAGCCCAAGTGAGCTGGAAGATCTGGCCAGAAGAGATGAAGCAAGCAAAAAGAGGAGAGCTAAGGAATATGCAAATCCTCCAAGAAGCAAAAGGCCAAAGAAATAGAGATAAGTTGAATTTCAAATTGTATCGATGTAGTCAATCTTAAATGTAATATCTGTCTCTATACATCAATAAATTCATGTTTATTCTCTAGAAATTTCAGCTACTCACTGAAATACTAAGTCATGTTTACTTTACTGCAACTGCATATAAAACTTTATAATTATGACAACAAATCTCCTTGGTTATGTCAACATCAAATAGGGAGAGATTTTTGGAAGAATGCATATTGTGATTTGATATTTTATGAAAAAGCTCATGATTATGTAAAGTCCTTCAAAGAATATATGTACAAGGACTTAGTTATAGATCAAAGTTGTTAGGTTGATCTTAGCCTTTTAATGTTTACTTATATAGATAAGGAGATCAAATATGTTAGGTTGATCTATGGCTAGAAAGAAATAGATAGGCAAGTAGTCTATTCGTCTAATCAACAAAATGCAGAAGGTAAGGCAAGATCGCAGAGCTGAGATAATCGTAGTGTATCTGCCTTGAAGGGCCTCTCCAGGAATCATAGAGTGGTCCAGACGTTTGTCGAACTAACTCAGAGAACGTAGGGTGCTCTCGGAAACGCAAAGTCTGCAAGACGATCAAGTGAAGATCGTAGTGTTAACAGATTGTAGTGAGAAATCGTAGTGATCTCTTAAGTACAAGCACCAATATGACAAGACACTACGATATTGATAGTAGAGTGACATCTGCCTTATGTCAGAAACATCAAGCCCTATCGTTCATTTGAAGATAGACTCCAACAAATATGGAATGGGTTTGAACGTTGAAGCTCTCACCAGTCCCAACGTACAAAAGATATCCTTAGTATTGATCAAAAGAAACATATTCAAGAAGCTAAGAAAAGGACCATTGGGCAGAGGAAAACACCTTTTGAGGTGTTAGGTGAGAAAGTAGTCTACTGTGTCAGTGGGCCAGAGTGCAATTCAGAAGATGTGCAGAAAAGTTTCCATCAAAGCTCAGAAATGTCAAACGCATTTAATGGTTCATCAGATGACTTCAACGGATAGATTTCAAGATCACATAAATACAGATCAAAGACAGATAAGAAAAGTTAAGCAAGTATTGAACAAAATGCACAAGAACTCTAAACGCTGAACTCTATGATCTGAGAAAAAGGTAAAGCTTGCTCAGCTACTCAGTTCTATCGAACAAGTTCTTAACTGCAACTGAGTAGCCTCAATTACAACTCAACAATCATCAATATACTGAAGTAAGAAGTTCCAAGTCAGAAGGACTTGAAGAGTTCTAAGTGAACTGTGAAGAGCCAAGTCTGTTGGACTTGAAGAGTTCAAAAGTGAACTTAAAAGTGCCTAGACTGTTGGTCTAGAAGGAATCTGTGAGATTCAGAAAGTGTAAAAGACATCCTTAGTGGATTTTCTACTCAAGGAGTAGAAGAGTGGACTAGGAGCTTTGAGTGCTCCAAACGACTTAAAAATAACTGTGTCTTTATAACTGTTATAACTGCTATAATTGCTCTAACTGCAATAATTGCCTCTCTCTTTAATCTGCTATCTGAAAGGGATTTCAAAGAATCAATAGTTCCGCTGTGCTTAAAAGATTTATCAAAATAGTTTTTAAACAAAGAAAAGTTTTTAATATCTATTCAACCCCCCCCTTCTAGATAACTATTGTGCTTTTGGGAACTAACAATATCAAAACCACACATAAAAGAGAAAAGTGTGAAAGTCCTGCAACAGAGTGAAAGTCCCCAATCAGCCCACAATAGCATAACAGTGAAGTGATGGCTTCAGACTCCAATTTTGTGCAGGCGGCGATCCCACGTTTTGATGGTCACTATGATCATTGGAGTATGCTAACGGAGAATTTTTTGAGGTCAAAAGAATATTGGTCCATCGTTGAATCTGGAATTAAAAAACCAGTAAAAGCAAAAGATGCAGTCTTGACAGATGCCCAGACAATAGAGCTGGAAGGGAGAAAGCTAAAACATTTAAAGGCAAAAAATTACCTCTTTCAGGTTATTGATCGTCCCGCTTGGAAATAGTTCTTAGCAAAGAAACTTCCAAGGATATTTGGGATTCCATGAAGAAAAAATATCAAGGCTCTGCTAAAGTGAAGCGTGTACAACTTCAAGTCTTGAAAAGAGATTTTGAGATCCTACAAATGACAGATGGAGAATCTGTGACCAACTATTATGCCAAAACTATGGAAATAAGTAACAAAAAGCGGTTTCATGGTGAGAAAATGAACGATGTCACCATTGTGGAGAAGATATTGTGCTCCTTGACACCAAAGTTTGATTATGTTGTATGCTCAATTGAAGAATCAAAAGACATAGATGCACTCTCTCTTGATAAACTGCAGAGCTCATTGCTGATCCATGAACAGAAAATGAACTAAAGTTCAACTTCAGAGGAGCGAGCTTTGAAGGCTTCTACCTTTACTCATTTCTCAAACACTAGAGGAAGGGGTAGAGGTAGAGGTAAAGGAAGGGGAGCTCGAGACAATAGAGATGGCAGAAGGTATTTTAAAGCCAATGATGATCAATTTTCGAGCAAATGTAGAGGACGAGATCAATATTTTGACAAATCCAAGGTAGAGTGCTTTAGATGTCATAAATCTGGACATTATCGTTCTAAATGTTATATTAAGTTACCTAATGACAAAGAAAAGGAAGAACAATCGAATTTTGTCAAAAAATGGAAGTAGAAACTTTGTTGATGGTTGTTCAAGCTAATCAGGAACCTGAGTCTGATCTTTGGTATGTGGATACGGGCTGCGGTAACCACATGTGTGGAAGTAAGTCTTCTTTCTCTTATTTAAATGAAGACTTTTATTCTACAGTAAGTTTTGGTGATTGTTCCACTGTAAATGTGATGGGAAATGGTGATATTGAGATAAAAACCAAGAATGATCTTGTAGAAACAATCTCTAATGTTTTTTATGTTCCTGATTTGAAAAGCAATTTGTTAAATGCTGGTCAATTGCAAGAAAAAGGTTATGTAATCATTATTCAAAAGGGCGTTTGTGAGATTTATGATCCTACTAGAGGAGTTATTGTTGTTGTGCAAATGAGTTCAAACAGGTTATTTCCATTGAAGATTGAAAGTATGCAATCATGTTTGGTAGCTAAAGTAAAAGATCCTTCTTGGTTGTGGCATTTTCGTTTTGGCCACTTGAGTTTTGGTGGATTAAAGCCCCTCCAACAGAAAAATATGGTGACGAGTCTGCCTTATAGTAGTACTCCTTCCCATGTTTATGAAGAATGTGTTGTTGGAAAACAACATCGTTCTTAATTTCCCCAAGGGAGGTCATGGCGAGCAAAAGAAATTTTGGAGCTAATTCATTCCGATATATGTGGCCCGATAATACCATTTTCTAATGGAGATAAAAGATACTTAATTACCTTCATTGATTATTATACTTGAAAAACTTGGGCTTACTTTTTACAGGAAAAATCAAAAGCCTTTTGTGCATTTAAAAGATTCAAGGCTCGTGTGGAAAATGAAACAAGAAAGATCATTAAGACCCTCCGAATAGATCGTGCTAGAGAATATTGCTCAACCGCATTTAAAGTTTTTTGTGAGATCATGGCATTCGAAGAGAGCTAACAGCTGCTTATACACCACAACAAAATGGTGTATCAGAGAGGAAAAATAGAACCATCCTCAATATGGTAAAAAGCTTGTTGGCAAGAGGCAAAATTTCAAAACCTTTTTTGGCCTGAAGTAGTAAATTGGAGTATTCATATCTTAAACAGAAGTCCTACATTTGTTGTTCAAAATATGACACCGAAAGAGGCTTGGAGTGGAAGGAGACTAGTTATAGATTATTTTAAAATCTTTGGCTACATTGCTTATGCACATATCTCGAATGAGAAAAGGAAGAAATTAAACTTGATGATAAAGGGGAAAAGTGTGTCTTTTTTGGTGTTAGTGAAGCATCCAAGGTGTATAAATTGTTTAATCCACTAACCCAAAAGATTATGACCAGCCGAGACGTTGTCTTTGATGAGGAAAACACTTGGGATTGGAATAGGCAGGAACCTACTCAAGTATTTTCTGACAATAATTCTGAAAGAGAGCCAACTCCAGCAGCTTCTCCAGCAGCCTTTATGCCTGAAAATTTATCAGAAGCAACTCTAATAGTTGCTAAAATTTTACCAACAACAGCAGAAGCTACTGATGCAACAACTCGATCTCTTTCTCGTATTTGAAAAAGGCCCGCATTGTGACACCCCCAAAATAGGTCTACATCACCCATTCTGAGTTGTCAATACACGGTACAAAAACAACTACAACTTTATTATTACAATAGTAAAACTATGAGTTTAAATACAGATATTGCCATCTAGACAATATCCACATACAAATAAATCCTCATCATAATTATTGATACATTATTTTACAACAATGGTGAGGACTACTAAACAACTCTCCCTAGAACTTTCATTCCATACCACGACTCGTCTTCGCTATATTCTCGCCTCACGAGAAGAAAAAATGGAACAAAAAGGAAAAGGGTGAGCTCACTAGCCCATAAAGAATATTATGACTAAGATAATATACAACAAAATTATCGTTAGTCTTCAACAGGAAAAATATAATAGAATACAATAGACTACAAGTTTTAAATCAATATTCGCAATGAAATAATAATTCATTAGAAGAGTTAAGTAGAGAATGCAAACTACTATCTTCATGTATGAATTTTAAAGTTCATCGCCTATTTTATCCTGTAACATCAATCAATATATATCCGAGATCAAATATTCATGCTTGCACTATAGGCGAGGACATTCACCACTGGTCATGTTCATCTAAACACATATTCATCTTTGCACTACTACGGCCAAAGATATTCATCGAAATCATTCATCTTTTTACTACGGGCCAAAGATATTCATCGAAATCATTCATCTTTTGCCTACTGGGCCAAAGATATTCATCGAAAATCATTCATCTTTGCACTACAAAAGCAAAGATATTCCATAATATCATCATTTAAGATGAGGATGATGAAAAATATTTTTTAAAAAACGAATCCGAAGAAACAAAATGACAAGGATTAAGGATTAAGGATTAAGTACTTTGTTTTATCCACGTCCAAAATACCTCAAAAATAATCATAGTGGTGTAAAATTCAAGAATGATCAAAACACTGGATACAATCAAAGCTAGTATCCATAATAGATATTTTGGACAAAAAAGAAGAAATTTCATTTTTCTATGAATGAATAGTCCGTATTAAGTGAATAGTCTTAGTATCGTGAATAGTTAAAAGTATCGTGAATAAGTAACTCAAACACCAAAAGATAGAAATTTCACAAAAAACATCTTCACGCTTCGTGAATAGTACTCGTGAATAAGAACTCGTGAATAAGAACTCATGAATAAGAACTCATGAATAAGTAACCCCAGACATGAAAAGTTTCAACCAATATTTGAAAGATAATGATATTGAAGAAATAATATCATTTGAGAAGAAAATAACATCCACTTACCTCGAAAGACAATCTTTAAGTTGAAAAACAGGATATAGGCTATGACTTGAACTTGCATAGTATAGCAATACTCAAAGTATACTCAAAATACTCACAAGAATATGCTCGATAATATAGAGAGAAAACTTGATTTAAAGTGTGATTTTCAATTCTAACCCAAGACCTATTTATAGGAAATTGCTTAGAAACACCAAAGCGTAAAATTTAATATAATATTAATATATATAAAAATATTATACGTATTCCTTGAAATCTTAATCTCAACAATTCACACATGCCAACCTTCTAGAAAAAATAAAAAAACATTTTCTAATTTAAAATAATTTAAACTTCCAAAAATCAATTATTTCGGAGCTTCGGAACTTCAATAATTCATAATAAATAGCTCTTTTGCCAGAAAATTCAAATCTTGCGAGTTTTTATAGAAAATTCAATTCTCTACAACTTTACAGAAGAAAGTTTTTCCAAATTCCAAACAAAAATTGACCGAAACCACAAATGGATGATTTTACAAGCTATAATCAAATTTCAGTCAATAAATGGGGTCCACCGACATGTTTAATATGTTTTAAACATTTTTGGTAACAAAAATACTCCTCCTCCACATATACTCATATATCCCACATTCATCATAAAAATATCATCGTTAATATATTATTAAAATAATATATTTAAATGAATTATTTTATCAGAAAAAGATAAAATATTAATTTTCAAAAATTGTCACTATAAAACTTTTCTCCGTCTATATCCACATAAAATCAATATTTTCCTCATCATATGAATCAATAATTAATTATTCACAAATAATATTACTGAATCACAATATTGTGACGAGTGCGGGTTCAGGAAAGGGGCTTTCGATAAAATTTCTCCTTCTTGGCCTTGAATTAGGTGACCAAACCTCTCCTTAGAAATGAACTTTCTAGACATTGTCAATAATGTTATCTAATAATATTATTCAGATAATATGAATTATTGGTTCGATAATGAAAAATCTTGTGTAATGACAATTATTGAAACAATGACAATATAAAAATATCAACGCAAAATTATTGAATCAATAAAATAAAATCTTGAGCGATAATTCTCGTAACCATTATTGAGTAGTGCCTTCTTTACGTAAGAATCAATAATTGATGCAATACTGCGTGTCTTCTGAGTGCAATAACGCGACATTCGTGTTTTTAACCAATAAGGGTATTCCAACGATTAATGAATCGGTAACAACTTCTGTGATTATTTTTAAACAACTTATTTTTGTCGTTTCTTCCTCCATATCGCTTTCCGTTATGGGCCCCACATATGGTCGCACTGCAAATCGTCTTAATATTCTCTGACAATCATCTAATATTCCACGACTGAACGAATATTCTCCGACAATAATGAATATTATATCACCACTTGCTTATTTAAAATATTTGCGCATTTTACCCATAACTAACCACATTTATCAAATCCACCCTTACTATTTCAAAATAATAAATAAAGGAAATTCCTTTTTATTTAAAAAAAATTCGGGGTCTTACATAAGCACTCTAACTAAATTTGGCTTGAAACTAAACAAAGATCGTGAAGGGAAGAAGGTGAAAAGAACACTTTACAAGCAAATGGTTGGCAGTTTAATGTATTTAACTGTAACAAGACTAGACATAATGTATTCTGTGAGCTTAATAAGCAGATATATGGAGAATCCAACAAAAATGCATTTGTTAGATGTAAAGAGAATCCTTCGTTACTTGCAAGGAACTAGAGATTTTGGGTTGTTCTACAAGAAGGGTGAAAAGTTAGAGTTGTTCGGGTTTACTGACAGTGATTATGCAAGAGATCAAGATGGAAAATAGAGCACTTTGGGCAATGTTTTTATGTTGGGCACATGGGTTGTTTCGTGGTCCTCTAAAAAGCAAAAAATTGTCACCTTGTCAACTACATAAGTTGAATTTATTGTTGCAACAGCTTGTGCTTGTCAAGCTATCTGGTTGAGAATAATCCTCAAAGATCTACAGTTCAAGAAAGTGGAAACTACTACAACTTTTTGTGATAACAACTCAGCAATCAAACTCTCCAAGAATCATGTGCTATACGGAAGAAGCAAACATATCAATGTGAAATATTATTTTTTTTAAGAGATCTCAACAATGATGGAACAATCAAACTGGTTTATTGTCGAAATGAAGACCAAGTTGCAGATATACAAACGAAGCCTCTCAAGTTGGCTACATTTGTGAAGTTGTGTGGTCTACTTGGAGTTTGTTCACGTGCTGTTGTAAAGAAGGACTTTGCATACAGTTGATTTTTTCTTTTAAACTGATTTATGCAGTTTTCAGTTTAAGGGAGGGTATTAAGATCTAAATGTGGTTTGTCCGAATTTTTAGGTATTTGGTTATTTGATCTAGTGGCTCAAAAAGTGTAGTATGTGATCCTATTTTATAGAAGTTGTGGTTAGTGTTAGGATGTAGTGCTCTGTCAGTTCTGATGTAAAGCCTATTTATAGGCTCCTCTTTATCAATATTATTGCAGTGTTTTTCCCTTCACCATACGCCTTTTTTGTGTTTAATAACTCTGTATCAATATTATTAAATCAATCATACAATACAAAAAAAATGCTTTCATCTCATGTTCTTCGTCTTCTTCCTCAAATTAAATCTTACACTCACATTATTTTTTAGAGGTGGCAAACGGGGGCCAAAATGGCAAGGGTTTTGGCGAAATTTCGCTAAAGTGAGGCCCGTGGCATGGTTTGGTAAATGCATGCACGCCCATGAAACTCTTCCTCTATTTTTTTTTTTTTTTACAAAATCTTGCTACACCAAAAATAGTAATAATAATAAATATTAAAAATAATAAAATAATTTATAATAAACAATAATTCTAATTACCTACATTAACTACATATCTCAATCAATTAAAATTTTAATAGTTTTATAAATTACTTTCAAAGTATATAATCAAATTTGATTTTTTAAAATTATACTTTAAAATTAATATGATTTATTTAACTTTTAAAAATGCATTCATGACTCCACAAATATTGTTCCAAGAGATATCTAATTAATTTCCAAGATTTACACGGTTGGAACTTGGAGATGCCAAGATTTTAGCACTTTGAATATTTAAATTGATTTTCAGAAGATTTGCATGACATGATTTTAGGCATTACCCAATATCTCATTATTTAATCAATTAGCTTGTTTTATGGGACTTATTAATGACCACATCAAATAAGAAATTTCAAACTACAATTATTATTTACTACAACTATAATAGTTAAATCTGAGTATTAGCATATGATATTTTTGTATAAAATATATTTTTATATTGAAGATTGCATTAAAAATAAGCAGGTTATTTGTAACTCGGTTGGTTTGAACTCTTATTTATTTACTTACAAGTCTTGTGTTCAAGCCTCATAACCCACAAGTAACAACATTTTGTTATAAAAAAAAAAAAAAAAAAAATGGCCAGAACCACTAGTTGGCCAGCAACGAAGCGGGCCAAAAAGGCCCAGATTTTAGTGGGCTAAAAAAATGCAACCCAAAGCTCGCGGTCCTGGGCCATCTTTGCCAAGTCTATTATTTTTGAACACCCCTCATCTCTATTTTTACTTTCTTTCTTCACAAATAAGGGTGTAAACGAACCGAGTCGAACCGAATATTGAGTTACTTATATTTGGTTCACAAAATTTATCGAGTATAAAATAAGGTTTGATTGAGGCTCATTTAGCTATCGAGTCGAATTCCGAGTCGAGCCCGAGCAGTTTGAACTTTTCGAACGAATATGATCCAAGTATCAATAGAAAATTATAATTTAAGAAGGTTCGAGTAATTTATCGAACTTTAAAGTTTATTCATATTTGACTCATTTATATTTCAAGTCGAGTTCGACGAACTTTTAGACGAGCGAGTACGAATCGAGCCCGAACTATTTGCTCATTTTACAGCCTTATTCACAAACCCCTGTTATTCAAATAACACAACCACATATCAGAAACTGAAGAAGAAATTAACATGGGGGGGAAATTTATTTTACCCTATTTATTAATACCCATTAAACTACCATCATACCAATAATTTATACACAGAAATAGATTTAATACCTCCAAATAATAAACCCAAAAATCAAAAAAATTATCAATCATTGACTTAATTGTAAGCTCTGCAATGAACTAGAGTTTCGTTTGGGTTTGGCTATGAAGAATTTTTATTAGGGAGGAAGAACAGATGGATCAAATTAGGGTGCAAACTCTTCATCTTCTTCAACCTTCAGATCCGTATCACCTTCTTAACCTCCAGATATGTATCATCGTCATTGACCACGTAAAAGAGCAAGGAATAATCATATTCAATTTCTTTCTCTTCCTCTTTTCAAAATCGGCTATTGAAGAACTATTTTTTTCGGCAAAATACTTCAACCTTCAAGTTTCAACAGTGACTACGGCTGCTAGCATAAATTTTTGGTGATGGTTGATTTGTGATTGAGGCTTGTTTATCGTGAATCGAAGGCTACGTCGAAGTCTATGGAAGCTCACGACAAGTTTGTGATTTAGAATCAGCTTCTAATTGAGGCTTTTTTTATTTATAAATTTGTTATAGCTTAGTTTTAATGTATTAAAGAAAATAGTGTGACCATTTTACCCTTTAATATATCAAATATGATTACTTACAAAATAAAAAATTATTTTTTTATCCACATTAGCTGAGTTATGTCTCACCCAAATAGTCATGTCAGCAATTTCTGACGTGACAGACTCATTTGAGTAAATTTGAAAAAAAATTAATAGTTCAATCATCTAATTGACAAAATTAAAAGGTAGTTCACAGATACCCTATAATTCAGGATAATAAATTATATTTAGGGTTAAGTTCAGATGACCACCTGCGGTTTCCCACTTAACCACCTGTAGTCAGTAAAGCTACATTTAAACTTTCGACCTTTTGAGGTGAAGTGAAAACGTCACCTTTTCCGTCAACTTAATCATGCGTGTATGCCGAGGGCGCTTGCGTGAGAAGAGGCATGTAATTGTCAAAAAATAATAATAAATGTCCAAAATACCCTCTTCTTCCTCATTCGATAGCCTCTCTCTCATTTCTCACTCCTCAAACCACAATCCCCAATTCAAGCTTCTTTAATTGTTGCCCTCTCTGAATCCTCTCTCTCCCCCAAATCACACATGGCGATATGTCTTTCTACCACCCTCCTCCAACAAATCAGTGACCTCGTCCTGGCTCGGCACTTGTGACCTAATTCTCATAATTTCTTCTCTTTGTTTCCTTACTTTATCAAGCTGGAGTCCGGTGATTTGGGTGATCGCAGATTGAAAAACTTGGTTTGTCAAAGTCGTCATTCCTCAAATTCCTTTATCGACACTTGAATTCGGTGATTCTTTGTTTGTAAATTGTCTGCTAGATTTATTTCCGTAGGGGAAGTTTACGTAGCCAAAGTTTTGATGAGTGTTGGAGTTATGAATTTAGTTGGGTGTTGGGCCATGCCGATGTACCACAAGTAGGAGGATTAAGCGAAGCAATCTGGATTTAGTGGTCGAGTGGTGCATCCGTGGTGTTTTTGGGGGTAGGAAAATTGGTCTTTGGAGTTGGTTTTGGGAATTCATTTGTGAGGATTTTGGGTCAATTCCCAATCGGGATATTAGGGGTGTTGTTGTTGTTGTTTCTTTGGGATTGAGTTGGCTATGGCATCAAGAGATATGAATCTGAGGGAAGAGTCTTTTGTGATTTGGTATGTCTTCTTTGTGTCATTTGGTGGATTAAGTACTTAATTCTTTTATCTTGCAACATACCAATTTTTCTTTTTTCTTCTTGTATTAGCTACCTTTTGGTTATTTTTTATATATAGATTGACAATTAATCTAAGCTTTTAGGAACTGTTATTTAAAGTAGCTATGTGTTATGAAATTTATTCCTACTTAAATCGTCTTGACAATCATACTGTAGAACAGTTAAAGAAGCTTGAATTGGGGATTGTGGTTTGAGTAGCCCTGTCTTTTCTATATATACACGCTATGTTTCTTTGGTAGGATCATTCGTCGTTTTCAATATATATATATGGAAGAACACAAATTTGTCTAACAGCGAGTACACATTTACATACTCTTTCAGCTTGATGAATTACATTTTATATTGTCTTTTGATTATTTCTTCCCTTCACTAGGCAGTGGAGTTATTGGAATTGTCCTCCCTGAGAAAGAGGAGGGTAATTAAGTCTTTATCCAACTTAAATAATGAGTTATAATGAGAGAAGCGATTATTCACTTACTCAAAAGGTTAGAGTTTAAATATAACTTTCTTATTCTGAGTGATTAAGTAAAAAATCGTTCAAATTCTCGATGATCATCTGAACTTAACCCTTATATTTAAGTCTTTCTTTTACGTGAGATCTCTCTTAACTCTATAACTTCTCTTCTCCTCTCTCTCTCTCTCTCTTACAGCAATGCTGGGTACATATTTATACAAGGAGAATTCTAGGTTCAAGGAATACCCTTATGAATTTCGTCCCAAATTGTATTTCATTTTTCTTTATATATTTTCTATATTTCATTTTTTTCTTATTTTGTAAAGAGTCTAAAATGGTTAATAACATATTTACCACAAGAATTCTTCGGGTTATAATTGGGGCCCTAAAGTATAAATCGTTGCACACCCCTACTCAAAATAATGAAATACATTTAAGCAAGTATGATGGACCCTTGCAAGAAATACATGTAATTTTTGCCGAAATACTAACATGTGACAAAAATATACGAATTGATCATATTTGACTTGAGTTAATGTATTAAGACAATATAAGTACTAAAATTCATGTTTAACAAATGAAATAATTAACATAACTAATTAACTAAAATAAAATAATTATTCCAACTAATTAATTGAAATATAATAATTAACTTAAATAAAATAAAATTCATAATTACCCCAATAAGTAATCCAATAAGATTAGTAAACCCAACTAATTAACTCAAATAATAAACCAGAATCTATTGAAAATAGTTACAAAATCAGTAATATTAAATACAAAATTGAAAATTAAATGAAAAGAAACACAACAAGTAGAAATAAAAATTCTCATTTTATAAAACTACTATTGCCCAAGAAAAGTTCATGGTGAACTAATAACTACAGAGTTATAAAACAATGAACCAAGTGCTCCATATTCAACATCTAAGTAGGGAAAGAAAAAACAACAGAAAATGAAGGCACTTTCATTTCATTTCATTGCTACGTCTAAATCTTTTGGCTTAAATAATTATTTCTCTTTCATCATTGCTACATCAATGTTTCTGAAAAAACAAAGCAATAGTGATATAAGGATTTACTTATTCCACTTCATCCAAATGTCCAAATAGTTTTTTCCAGTTAGATGCTGCTTCTTCCGGTGTCCGAAAAGACCAGATGTGAGGCTTTTCCTTCTCACGAGCTGCTAAAATTTCCTGCAAACATATCATTGTTACTTGCAGGGTAAAACAGAATATGGTAAGGCGTTAAAAACGTTCTTCTCCTTCCCAAAAAAATCACCACACGGATGTACACTAGTACCATTACCAACAAAACTTAGAAATAGTGGAATTTTCTATTGCATCAATAAAGATTAATTGTCTTCAGATAACTGAAACCCAGATAAACAATCAAGAATAATGGTTCTTAAAAATTATTGTTGAGAAATCAGACTCACCCAAATACACTAACATAAATACAAACACACTATTGTATGAGATATAAAATAATACCACCAAAAATTTACGTGAAAAACCCAACTGAGAAAAACCACAAGGAGAGATCTCAGAAATTCACTATGAAAATAATATGGAGATTACAAACTCTCAACTGAGAAATAAATTAACTGTTTATTTCTCTCTACATCCTCACTCTCAGAATACTCTGAGCCAGGGCCGGCCCTGAGTTTTGAAGGGCTTAAAGCGGACAACAAAAAAATAGGCCTTATGCGAATTGCTATTAAGACAGGCATAAAAAAAGGAAGAACTTTTTTTGAACAAAAGAGCATCAATACGAAAGAATATCAAATATAATAACCGACTATTTCAATATTTCCAAAATTAGATATCACATTATCACTAAGTCAAAGAAATAATTACCAAATAAGGCCTCCTTTATTAAGAGTCTAACACTACTTCCAAACAATTAAAAAAACCCAAAAAACTGAATATGATGATGAACCCCCCAGGTAAATAATAATTAAATTATTTTGTACAAATTATATGCTTTAAATATGTAAAATATTACAATAATCAGTAAATGTAGAATATTACAGATTGATTATTTGCTTTAATATTTAAGTATTCTATTTAAGTAATAAAAGGAAGAGAATATTTAAGGGGGCCCTAAAATTTTTTGGGCCTAAAGCCCGGGCACCTTGGGCTTTAGCCCAGGGCCGGTACTGAACTGAGTTTCTCACCCTCTAACTCTCTTTGCTTCTCTAAGCTTCTTGTTGTTGTGGTGTGGTGAAATGAGGAGCCCAAGCTAGCTCCCTTTTATAGGAGAAATTTGGAGAGGAGAACAAGAAATGGGGAAGGCTAAATTCCAAAGTCTGAAGGGAAGAGAATTTGGGGAAGGCTAAATTCAATGGATGAGGACTTTGACTGACAAATGCAAGGCAACCTTTTTTCAACAATAATGATTCATGATTCAAGGATCAAGGGTCAAACTTATGCTTAACCATGTTTAGTAAGAAACAGGAAAAGCATATTTATAAAGTGCATAAACTTTGAGAAACTACCTCCACTTCGGAATGTCGTTTTGTTTTTAAAGTTAAACAATCAACAAGGGAATTCCATTTCCCAGAACAGTTATCAAGGACCCCGAGCCGATAGTACTGCTGCATCTGATGAACTGGAGCTGCAGGATCATCAGAAACCATTAGCCTGACAATCTGAACAAAGTAAGAAAGGTATTTAAAAATTCAATAAGATTGGGCAAATACAATAGCAAGTACTGTCTATCTAATGGCAGAAATTCCAAGCAATTCCAATTCTCAATAGCCAATGTTTGAAGCATGCATAGCCTACTTCTAAATGTTGTGAGTAAACATGCATCACTCCCTCCAAGGGATTACAATTTTAAAGATGGTCATATGTTATAAAAAATAATTCAAAGCTAAACTATGTTTTATGCACGTGGAGTTACATTCACCCTCAAAGAAATTTGGTCATCCAAGTTCCAGGTACTTTATCACTAGATCAAGTTTCTGGCCTACCCTCAAGTTAACACACGGAATTAAATACAAATCAGTTTCCTGATATCAAAAATCTCAAAGAGTAATTTCTTTGGTTCACATATTTGAATTACCATTCCACACATCAATCATACACAAAATGTGTAGTCTAACTTGCAGCGCACACAATCTAAAGCTGTTCAAGCACATAGCACAAATGCTAATAAATAAATAAATTTAGTAAAACCAAAATAATTTTTCAATAGCTTAGTTGTGAGAGAGATTCGTTTCCATATTGGAATAACAATACCAGCAAACTCAAGCGCGCACAACTTAATTACTGTATCTGACTCAAAAATGCATATGCCTAGATTTTTCTGTGATAGGTCCATGTTATTTCATTTATTTTTCAGTGATAGTTTAGCATTAAGCTCATTTAAAATTCCCCACAAAAACAAACCACATTTCTTTTTGCATCCTTATTTCTTTGAAACTCGAATTAACAATATATCTTCCCAGAAAGAAAGTGGAAAGATCATCATCATCCATACTTTATTGCTGCACCACCCAAGAATCCCTAAATAAGTCTGATACACAAGAAGCGTCCAATGAGGGGCATAAAGAAATACACAAAGTAACTATGCTATAACATGTATTATGAATATGGTAAATCATTAAAAAAAAATATCAAAATTTAGTTTGGATAGTTATTAAAAAAAAAAAAACATATTCGCCTAGGCCCCGCTGAGGCGCCAGGGGGCCTAGCGCTTGGGAGAGACAGAGGGCCTAGGCGGAGATTTTTAGAACACGATTTAGACGTTCAATTACACTGTATAATTCCAAAGAGTTTCATCCATGTCAGCTAGTATTCCTAAAATGGGCTTAAGAAAGCAATTCCAATGCGAGGAGAACATAAAGTATGAAGCAGATTTAGAACTCACACAAGTGAAATGATTAAGATACAGAATAGTGAAACCATAATTCCTTGCAATGGCCGTAAACACTGATTATTAATCAAATCGGAGTTTTAAACCTAACACGCATAAAATGAATTCAAATTGCAAACATGGTGCAAATTCAGACTGAAATTTGGACATGTATATACAGAGAGAGTAAAAGTGGCGTACAGTAGCAAAACCAGAGGGCATCGAAGCATTTGGTGCACGATAATCTTTTCGTCGGAGCGGCAGATTCTTCCTTGACAGCACTCATCTTTTCTTCTCTCTCCGGTACTGATGATTTGAAAGGCCGGACTGTATCGACTATCGACTGCCTACCGTTTTCTAACAGTAATTAGTGTTCGGCAAATTTGTGTGTATTGTCAATGAGATCCACATTTTTTTGTTTTTTCTGATCACTCCCCTTTTATAATTAGATACATTTTTCTTTTTTCAACCTGTTTAATGATTAAAATAAATCTTTAATCAATTTACAAAACCTTAAAATTTTAAAAGGGGAGTAGGGGACTATATATTTTTAATATTTTCATATAATTTCCTCCTTGATTGTGTTGGTCAAAAAATTCTAGTCTTAATTTCCAATTTTTCCAGATATATTAGACTAAATCATGTAAAAATACATATAAAAATATCAATTTCTTTTAAACTTGATGTAAATTTATTTAATTTTAATTAATGTTATTGTTAAAATTGTAACCTACTTATGTATATTTTTTAAAATAAAAATATATACAGTTAGGACTTGACAAATCAACAATCTTTTGAGAGGGCATAGCGTAGGTAAAATTCTAAAGAGTTTCTGGGGTGTTTGTCCTCTGCTTTCTTGCTTGCAAGAAAATATATATTTCTTTTACATGATAAAAATTTGATAATACAGCAACTCTGTGTTACAAATCATGATGCCTGTACATTTTTATCTTACAAAAGTACTGTATTATATAAATTACAAAGATGATTTTGTGCCTTATGGCTCCCTATTGTCAAACAGGTGAAGGGATATCCTCTAGCTCCATACTGTTGAATTATCCAGCCTTCAAGTGAAAC
The DNA here is from genome assembly GCA_020205605.1 of Panax ginseng. NCBI lineage: Eukaryota > Viridiplantae > Streptophyta > Magnoliopsida > Apiales > Araliaceae > Panax > Panax ginseng. The sequence continues at coordinate 14,902,234 of CM035131.1, read as the reverse complement.
CTTGCTCTAAGATCATCTGTCTGGATCCACTTACGAGAATGAATAAACTCCAAATAATTGCCAAGAAATCTGGACAAGCAAGCATGATAGCCGTACACAATTGTAACTCTTACCAACCTCCAAATTTATATGCGTAGACTTATCCCGAGAAACGAAGATTGTCCGATTGAGTTAAATCCACTCATTACCATGATCAACAAACCATGTGAACTTGCGTTCAAAAATCTTGATTACCAAAGAGGAGCAAAATCCAAACTGCTCAGTTGTTCCGAGACTTGTCATGAAGTAAAGCAGCTGTTCCTTTGCTTGGTCTAAGTGAAAAGCATCTTAAGTTCCTCTATACGTGCAGTCCGAACTTCCTGGTCAGTTAAGGCTCCAGATATCATCCTCTGCTTACGGGCTTGCACTGCTTCCATTCTTTCCTCAACTGTTCCCTGCCATCCCAAACATTCAAGCAAGTTTCTTAGCCTATTTTTCAATATCTTCTACACCTGACATCTGAAATCAAACCTCTTACACCATCTTAATGTCCAGCTCCACTATTCTACTCCCCCTCCCCCCCCAAAAAAAAAACGACCAAAAGAACCCAAATTACGCATTTTCAAAAGAAAAACAAAACAAAAATGATAGAAAATCATTTGGCAAGCACAACTAATTTTAGAAGAACTCAAGAACCTGAGAGGATATACCTTTACAATGAAACGTCTGATGGTGACACTATTCGTTTGTCCAATCCGATGGATCCGCATCACAGCTTGTTCTTCCACAGCTGGATTCCACCATGGATCCTATAGATAAATGATCATCGGATCAAAGGCAACTATAGAACTATATTCACAGGAATAAATAAGCACAAGATAAAAGAACAAATGAAAGAAAGATAAACAAAACCATAGAACACACAACATCCAATCTCAAGAATTTTGAGACCACTATTTGATGATTATACAATAAATGATGACAATCGTACACCCTATATGATGTATATTTAGTATCAGTAGTCCCATTTAGGTCAAACTTAGATCAATCAAAGAAAAAAACTAATCTAAGTTCAGTTTTATGTTTCAAGGCTATGTATTAGTAACAAACTTCCAGCAAAAGTACACAAAAACCTTCTTAAACATATGCTAACTTAAACTAATCAGTGTTTTTGTGTGTGCGCGCATGTGCAAGCATGTGTGTGTGCGCGTGTATAGATGATATGCTGGATAGTTGATCAGTTAATGTTGCTGCTCTTCTTCATCTCCAGTAGAAGATGGCCCAGCGATCATTATTAATCTTCATTGAAATGACATTCAGGAGGGGCATTTATGTCCCTAAAGGGAGATCTATCTTGACAGAATTATCACTTTTCTTAAATAAAAATAATAATTTAAAAAATATATATAGAAGAATCAACATAATTTGATAATTATGTATTCTGGACTAAAAATCTTGGATTTTGGGTTTTGTAGATGAGCAAATATTTCATTGGCTTTCTTTTGAATTAAAGAATTGACTAATGGGTTTATTAGTACTTCCCTACAAAAAAAATAAAGGAAAATATATCTTAATGACAAAAACTACACTTATGTTATACAAGAAAAACACCTAAAACCTTCGTCATGGTTTTTACACCAAGGACTCTATGATGTTTAAGTAAGCTAATTTAAAAGAAACTTATGCACTCAATAAATTGAAATGATTTGATCCTCCTTACCTGTTTAAGATTGATCTGTCCTTTGTTCAATTTAATTAGGATTCATTCTTGTCTTAATCAAATAGGATTATGTCACACTACTCGAGTCAAGGGAGTGTTATCCTCGTTAGGGTTGAAGTAGGATCGTGCATCCCCTTTCATCAAGTCTGAACAAGATTGTTGGGGTTAACCAGAATCCTATTGACCCTTACCTATTGACTAGTCTACCCTTACTCGGATTTGGCGTAGTCCACCGTGACTATTGGAAACTTTTGTGGAAATTAGGACACATGTTGCTCTCCCTTATTCAGTGGTACTTTTTAGTTTTTTACCTACATTTTCTATACTTTAGACTTGGCTTGTGTTTGATAAAACTAAATATTAAGATCCGAACAGTTTATACATCTGAATAATGTAAAACATCTTAATAAAATTGTATCTGAATGAAAAAATGTTGTTTGATAATTAATTTTTTCAAATTGTCAGAATAACACTATTTTACCATTTTAACCCTCCATCCAACATTCAATTTCAGCAAAAAAAAACTCATCTTCTCTATCTTCTTCCCTTCATTCTCTCTCCTCCCCCAAACCTTCTCTTATTTCCTTAAATCGCCACTTCTCTGGTTTTCGTCAAATAAAAAATATATTATGCACGTAAGCACGTCTGTATCACTGTATGATGATCATATAATTCACCGAATCCCTTTTTTCTGGTTCAAAAATATGGAGACTTTCTAATTAATTACAGTTCTCCCATCTATCTTTGTTTTACAAAGAGAAATTGGTGAGTCTATCTTTGTTTTAAATTGAAGAGAGAAAAAGGAGTATGCATATATACATCTCCGAATATGGTAATGGCGGTAGTAAATAACTAGAGAGCCAAATGATGGTACAGAGAGCGGTGGATTATTATATTGGGGAAGTATGAATCTAATTAATTAGGAGAAGAAATTGAAAAGAGGACAGAACGAAGAAGCTGGGATTTGATGCAGATCTGAGTTTTCAATGTTTATAATTCGGGCATCTGGAACCATTTTTACTTATTTGGATTCATCAAAATCAAAATTAGAGCTTTACTTCCGTTTTTGTTGAATTTGCAGGTGGATCTAATCTAGGGTCTAGGAAATTAGGGATACAATAGAAATTTTGTAATATTGAAGAGGTCATTTTTGTCTAAAAAATAGTTAATGTAATTCAGACCTACCTCTAAATATTATAGATTTAACTTCATATCTTACCGATTAAGAGACATTATGAGGCAAAAAAAATTTACCAAACAAATTTTGCCTCTGACCGAATCAGAGACATACCCATTAAGAGTTATTCAGATGTAAACAAACACACCCTTAGTGTGCACTATATATATTCAAAATTGACTTTTTATTGAAGCAATCTTCAATGAAAGGGGCAGCTCAACCCCCACTGAATTTGATTAATTAAAGAATTTCATCCGCTAATTCATGTAAAGACTAAAGAAGACTGCTACCACCACCAGTATTTACGGGTTTAACCCATTAATGTAACAATGGTCGAACTAGTGTTTAGCCTGTGTGAAACGATGAAGTAATTCGTGGTACAGAAGGTCATCACTCCAATTTAATACTCCCTCCATTCTACAATAAGAGTCACATTTGAAAATTTTGCAAATATTAAGGATGTTTTTGGTTCCATATTTACTATCAAGTTTCAAGTTACTAGTTTAGTAGTGGACGTATGGCAATGAAATTATGATGGCAAGCTTGAGGACATTGTGCCATTTTATACTCTATCAACAACAACAAAAAAGTACTCTTTTTGTCAAACAAAAAATATTGGCAAAAGGGACTCTTTTTGTGGAACAGATTAATAAACCGTGTGTAACTTCACAACTTTGAGTGCTGCCTAACCAGAATGTGGCAACAAGACCATAAAGTTTTTCTGTTTTAACAGCATAAATTTCTAATTGAACCAACACATAGTACATACCAATCTGAAAGGCATTAGATGCTGCTGTTAGGTTTATTCCAACTCCACCAGCCTTCAGTGACATAAGCAATACCTGCATAAAAATCAAAATAAGATAACAAAGCCAAGACGGTGTTATAGATTACTAGTGCCACCACCACCACTCCCTCCTTTTTTGTTTTATCATTCCCAGCCAGTTACAGATGACAAACCAGAATGTTGCTTTCCTCTGAAAACTGCTTTATGACTTTCTCACGCTGTTGCTGGTTTAGAGTCCCATCCAACCGAACAAATGGGATGCTACTCCTACACGTAGACAAGGATCACAAAATATAAAACCCAGTTCAGAGACAGAAAATAAAAGGACAAATATACATACAAATATAAATATAAATATGAAATCCCATAGATTTTCCTGACCGGCAACATTCTTGGGATTACTATGACCAACAAAACCAAGAGAGAGCATAATGCAGAATAGCCCAGGAAAAATGTCAAAGATATAAACATTCTCAATGGTCCTTAAGTTACAAGCATTGCTTTATGTAGCATGTATAAACTCTTATATAAAAGATAAGATATATAGATGAGAAGACGGGTATAAAATAGCAGAGTCCTGCAAAAAGAAAGAAAATAAAATACAATAAAGAACAAAGAAGAACAGCACAACAGTGGATAAAAGCCACCTAATCACACTGGAGATCCAATGAATACACTCTGCGAAAGCCACCAGCAGTGCAAGACAAAAGAGATTATAAAAGACCACCCTAAACAAAAGAAAATGCAGAGGGGAAATTTATCCTAAAAACTCTAGCAAAGTTTTCTGTCCAAACAACCTAAAAGATTGCAAAGGAAAGCAGCAGAGAACAACAGCTTTCTATCTTTCCTTCTACTAAAAAGATCTGCAAATACAAAGGGGAGGTCCAAGTTCTCCGACTCCAAGGACATCAAAAAGCCTATTCCACAAACTCCACACAACCAAACAGTGGAAGAAGATATGAGAAAGAGATTCATTATGAGATTTACAAAAGACCACTAAGGGGAAAGATCCTTGCAAGGATGCTGAATCTACAATAGGTCACTTGTATGTAATCTACTGAGTATCACACACCAAATAAAAATCTTGATCTTATAGGGAACTTTTTGCTTCCAAGAAAATCTTTGAAATTGAACAGAAACAAGAATTCTGGAATCTGAATTAGCAATAAAAAATGGGGATTCTGGAATCTGGATTGGATGAGAAAAGCTAACAAGAGTAGCATGAAAAGGAACTACAATTCTCTAAGAGCCAGGGGATAACACAAATAGTAAAAGAATGTGAAACACATGTATGAACGTAAATGATGTATCTGTGATTCAATTTGCTGTTTATGATCAAGGGATCATCAGCCAATTCCATTGAGAATATAAAAGCTTGCACATACTCCAAGAAGAGCCTTAATGATGCGCAAAATCAAGTTTTCATACAAAAGCGATTAATAGACAACGAAACAACAGGCTGCATTACCCAAAAAAATCTTTTAAAATCTACAAGGAGTAAGAGGATGCTACCTAGAAAGAGGAATCTGTAAAAGGTCTAAAAAGGCTGTCCACTGACTGAAAATAATGCTTTTGGAGCCTGATGCCCGAAGATTTTCTAGTTCACGTAACAAAACAGAAACTTTAGAAGACTCCACCCAATTTTTCTCAACATCAATTTGGAATCGACTGTCAGTTGGTGCTGTTATAAGATCCTGCCTGCTGACGGTCTTTCTGTGAAATTGAAAAAGATTAAATACTAATCGTTCAACTAGGCAAATATCAGTGATATTATATCACTATCATAAACTCAGTTGGAAATGCTATGATATACCTACAAACAGGACAAAGACCAGATGTATGACTTCGCCAACTTGCCAATAGACATTCTCGACATAAACGATGAGCACATGGTGTCAACACTGCATCTTCAAAAACTTCAAGGCATATAGGGCATTCACCCTCTTCCCCCTTGCGCAACTCTTCCACAACCTCCTGAATATAAGCCCGTGAAGGCACATCTTTTGCTTCCCCATCCACTTGGTCCCGACCACCCTTAAGGAAGCGTTTGGCGAGCTTCTTCAGGTCAGAGAATTCTTGAGTATCACCTCGGCTGGATACATCAAAATGGCCCATCACCAACCATTCTTATTACCAAAGCTTAGAATACTAAAGTTTAAAATAAGTGTAATACGTGCACATAAAAAACCACAAAAGATACTAACAAACTCTAAATAAGTTGTGAAACCAGATTGAAGTATTGAGCAAGTAACCATATCCGTATAAGGGGGGACAATTGAAATAGAAACATGTTAGAACAATGAAGTACCACTTCTAGAGAGGTGAAAATGACATTAATAATCAATTCATGAAAGCCTAGTAATTAGACAAAATGAATTCTAACCTATATATCAACAACATTGAGCACAATCAGTCCGTCATATAGTTGTGTTTTTAAGGCACATGCTAAAGGAAGGTATGCAACAAGTCACCCCCTTTACTTTTATACTTTTTTCTCCCTTCATGTAGTCATTAATGTTAATTATTCTTTACCAATTACTTTTCCAGGCCAAAACAAATCATGAAATAAGTAGATTTTCATGGTTATCTCTTATAGTTCCAAAAGGTAATAGATCATGAAGGGCAATAACAACCCATTGCAGATTACAAAACCTCCAGCAGTTCAGCACCTATATATAATAGAAACCAAGTTCTAAAAGAAACTTAAGCCACACAGCCACAGAAAAAATATTGTTCCGAAATGTAAATCCTACCTCATCACAAGAAATGGATGATCGCAACACTGGCGAAGACGCAAGAGTAGCTCCAAAATTGAAGCATAGTTATGAAGGACCCGCCCTTGCTCAACAAATTGATCAAACTTCACCTAATGAGATTCAAGTCAACATGTTAACAGAAAGGCAATATAAGTATAAACCCAAAAGCAAAAACAAAACATGGTCTTTTAAGATGAAGGACCTTGGATCTTTTAAACAAAGCCTCATAGAAGTCCTTTTCCGTTTCTGTTAATTCACAATAAATAACCTTCATATCCGCTGGCGGGAGTACTAAAATTGACCTGCAACGCAAAAGGTTTACATGAACATATTATGTACATATTAGTTTTTAAAGAAAACTGCAGAAAGATAAATGATGAGATCACTTCACTGTTAAACCACTTGGCCTATTTCACACCTGCCGTCTCGGTCAGTGCTAGATTTTGTTCTTCTTAACATGATTGGCCTTAAGATAGATTGGACCAACTTTAACCCTCTCTCGTCACCCTCGTCAAAAGGTTTTTGAACGAGCTTATTCCACCTAGATTAAATGTGAAGACAAATTAATCATACCATACTCAGCTACATGATTATACATAGAAAAGGCATATGCTAAATTCAGTACAAGTTTTTCTCTATGACGGTGGAAACTACAGCCACCACCCTTCAGTTGGGCATTGGGCCCACCTAGTGCACAAAATAGCCGACAAACCACGCACACCAGGAAAGCCTATAGTAAACAACACTAATCACTGGTCTCACTAACACAACATAGATTGTGTGTTTATATAGCTTTTCGCCTAAATTCGTAATACTTTTAATCAATGTACATAAATCATGAAGAAACACCAATTAAGGCTCCTAATACATTATGTACCCAACATGAGATTATGTTCCTTCACCAATCCAGATTCAGGACTACTGAAGGGTGTCTTCAGATATCACTCTACAATGACCGAACTTGACTTGTAAACCAATATTTGGGTAGGAAGATGGACAAGCCTAAAAATGATCCTATATAGGAAATCCCAAATAAGAAATATAATAATGATGGTATGTGTCTAAATATTGTTTATATATGCCACTAAATACATCAAAACAGGTGTCTACAGTTATCTGACCTATCAACTAAAAGCTTTAGCCAACAACATCCCAACAAAAAAATCACACAAGGGCTTCATGTAGAAACATCATGCATAATGTCCATATTAGTATCCATAACAAGCCCAGAGTAACAGTACAAAATTATGGATATCTTTTTTACACAATGGTGGAAAGCAAAACTTACCATGCCCAGCTTCCCCATGGTTCAATCCTCAAAAAGCGAAGAAGACTGTAGATGTCCTCCAAGTTGTTCTGCAACAGCAAACAAGGACGTCAGGAAAGATAACTACAGCTAGTTACTTATCAAAATCTAATGAAAATGATAAGCAAAACTAATAATATTCATGGTTTACAAGAAATACTTCTTGCAAACGCTGTGTAGGCAAGAGTCACAATTCACCTCATAGTGATTCAAGCTACAAAACTATCAACAAAATGAACAAAAGTTAACATCTACTCATATATACATGTGTCTCAGACTAGCCTTGCGCCTGACTTCATTGGAATGGTGTCAAATTATACCGAACAAAATGAAGGTAAAAATAATTTCTTTGACAACTTCCTAAATTAGTTTCTAGATAGTGATCTGTGAAGCTTGTAAATGCACAATCTTAAAAATTGCATCTGAGAGTACAAATCCCAGATATGTAAAGTTTGGCTTAAAAGGAGACATGGCTATTCAAGATAGAAAAATACAAATGTATGCATATTGATGGCAAATACAGCATACTTGAGCAAACAACACAATTTGCAATATCAGATAGAAAATTGCCGAGAATTAAGTGTGGGAATAAAAGGTTTGTAAGAAACATGTAAGATAGTCAAAAACGACAAATACGGCAAGAAATTTCAAACATTACCAAAGGAGTAAGGAATTCTATAAAATGCAATCAGTTGTCAATAAGGGTTGCTTTTTCAAAACTTGAACTTAACAGCAACTGTTTACAAACTACTGAGCAGTTATAAACTCATAATTTAAAACAAGAATATGGATGTAATAGTGTATCAATAGTCAATACTGGCATCATTGTAATTGTGCTTTACTTATTAGGATGTTTCAGATGTAAAACATTGCAAATATAATGCTACAAAATTACCAAAAGTATTAATACCTGGATCGGAGTACCAGTAAGACACCAACGCCGATCAGCAGAAAGTGCAGCTGCAGCCATAGAAATTTGGCTTTTAGAATTTTTAATGGTATGAGCTTCATCAAGCACAACCCTAAACCATCTCACAGAGTAAAGTCCCCCATTTTCTTCAGAATTCTACAATATAGAATCATATATTAGAAAAAGAGGAGATATATAGTGTCTCATCGTAATTAGTGTGGAGCCAGTATGAGCACATGCCAAAAAACAAAAGCCATCAAGCTACCTCTGCTGAAAACTCTGAGGCTAATACTCCATAAGTAGTTAGTACAACATCACTCTGAGCTAAAAGTTTTGCATCCTTTGATCTACTTTGTCCATAATGAAGATGGATAGATAAAGCCCCAGGTTGTGCATGAGTTTCAATCTCTCCCTACCAATACAAGGAACAGTTAACTTCCGAGTAATTTTTATGCAGAATAATATTACTGCAAGTGCAACTTTGATCCAAAATAAATAAATCTAGCAAGTCATATTGCATCACACGTACCTTCCACTGGCCCAGAAGAGTCATAGGACATATTATAAGATTCCCACCACCAGTGAGAGCAATTTGTTGCTTTACAAGCTTATCAAAACCTGGAAACTTCTTTGCTTTCTTCAGAAGAGTAAGAGATTGATCGGCTTCAATATTTTGATTTACAGGCTGAGGCGTGGACTCATTACCCAATGATCCACCTCTTTCTGAATGAGCAAGAAGAAGAGATATGGTCATGATAGTCTTCCCAAGCCCCATAGCATCTGCCAAAATCTTCAAATGTACTCTCAAGTCAAAAAACTTAAAATATGTAGCTTTTTAAGTATAAACTTCAGGTAATAATGACTAATCAGGACAGGAAACATACTCCTCCTCTCGCCATTTGAAGGGTGCTTGGAAATTCTACTGTAGCATCACCTGAAAATGCATTCAAGTAGACAACAAACTCCCTCCTAAAAAACAAAAATACCCGTTTATGTACAAGTTACCATACAGATCTGAGATACAATGTATGATAAACATCCACTTACTTGTCTTCAAGGCGATATGCATCCCAACACGGATGAAGAGTTGTTGCTGCCTCGTCCACACGTTGTCCCTTCTCTAGCTGAATCATCCAATGAAGAGCTTGCTTTTGGTAGGGGCGAAGTTCACACTGAAGGGTACTCGGGGGTTCCATTTCCTAAAACAAAGTAAATTTCGAAAAAATGCTTGTACCTTCTTTGTACATACTTATCAATCTCATTAAACACACTTAACTTGACAATACCTCTAACTCAGAGCTATCACCAACACCAACACCAACAATATTATCAAGATCAGTATCTGAAATAGACTCCTCATTTTCAACTTTATCTCCATTTGGAGATGGGTCCTTTAACTTGTTAAGATGCAACAATGTGGCAGGAATACCAGAACTGTCCTGTTTAAATAAAGAAAGATTAAATTAAAAAAATCCATTGCAAATTAAAGGGGAGCAGTGGCAAAAAGAAAATTTGTGACGTACCTTTGAGTTTAAAGGACGCTTCCTTGAATAAAAATCACCAGGAGTGAATTCCGCCTGATTATATTGAGCAACGCAAATGTAGTACTCATTAAATCGTTGGAAATAAAAAGGTAGCATATTGTACTTATAGTCAAAAGATGGCAATCCTGTAAAATGGTCAAAAAAAAGCAATAGAATCCCATAAAAGTAAATTAACATATCGTAACTCATCCCAAAAGTCCTGGTAATCAAGAGCAAATCATCACCTTCTTAGAGGGAGTTAGTCCTAGTAATCGGAACATAGTTGGTAGAGGGTGAAGAACTGACTCATCAGTTGTACTGCTAGCTGCCTTAAGAGAAGTTTGGTAGCTTTTCCGAAACATGGAACTGTTAATGTACACACTGTAAAGGAAAAAAAAATAATTATACAACTAGTTCATGCATTACCCAGATGTCTTTCAAGAAACTATTTAATATATCATATAACTTCAATTCACCATAAGCATACCTGACAGACAAAAGAATGGTGTCCATAACGCTCAATACATCGGGAGCAGATTTACAAGAACCCTCAATTCGTACTTTCTTATCTCTTACTAGTGGCAAAAGACATCGAGCCCACTCATTAGGAATACGACCAATCTGCCACAGCCCCATCAACATCATGCATAACATATACAACAGATTAAATTCAGATCACAAGCACCTTAATGAGCATTATGCTTCTTAAAACCAATATGTTCTTTTGTTTATCAGTCCTACTCTAAGGTAACATTTTCCACATTCATTTCAAATAGTGACTGGACATGCAGTCGCACAATGGGAATGTTTTTTATCACTTACCATTTCTCTTTTTTACCATTTTTTTAAATATATCATCGTGCTTTACTTTTTCAAATATGATTGTATTTCTCATGTAATTCAAGAACCATGCAAATTGGTGTGTTCTTAATCACTTTCTAAATTTCCCATTTTTTCATAAGCATAAAATATTATGACCCTGCATTTTTTCCCCATTAATGAATGCTTTATGTCCATCACATCCCTTTAGCTATGTTCCACATCATATATTTTCCCATACCAGCATACCGGGAGTATTTATAATCAGATATCACATTTATTGAAAATTATAGCGCATTCAAAAAGTCTAGTAATGAATTACAAAAGGGAAAAGAGGTTGGAATGAAAAAATACCTCTCCACAATCTTTAGTAGAAAATCTCACAATCTCTGAACAGGCAACAGCACCTCGCCCACGACCACCACCAAACCTTCCTGCAGAGGGTGAACCCACCCTTCTCTCTGATGGAAACGTAAAATTAACCTCGTCACCATATCTCAATTTCCTCCCTTTACAAGTAGACAATCCGGAAACCTCACTACAACCCACAAACCACCACTCACTACCCCCCATTGAACTCGAGCATTTATTCAAATCTTTCCTAGATTCACTAGCACCATTATTTTCCATTCCGTTTCTAGAATGAGAAACTAAAATACAATCTTGGGTCACATTATTACCATTTTCCTTCAAACGCACACCACCTGCTTGATTAATTGCCTTCGAATTACGATCTGAAACCTCTGGCTTTTTAGGAATTTCGGGTTTTCTGAAACTGGGTGTGTCGAATATGATGTTAATTGCAGCGGTGGGATCGTTGTTGGACATGTGAAGGGCACGGATTATGTCCATGTCGGAGTAATCTTGACCGACGATTGACCGAACCATCGTCAATAGTTCATCAGTCACTTTGTTCCCCATTCTAGTATTTCTGAGGAAGAACCCTAATTGGAAATGAATATATTTGATTTGATGTGGAAGAAGGGAGTTCAGGTTTAAAACCTACTGTTGGGGGGTTAGAGCATGATTGAATTAAAACCCTAGACCTGGAGAATTGATTTTTTTTTTAAATGGAGATATGTATATTGGCGGGGGCGGTGAATATACAGAAATTTATCGGAAATTCCCGCCATATGGAGAAGCCTTTTTCTGTGATGTTTTTAATATTTCTCTTCACGTTATTAGAAATAAAGAAAAAAAATATAATAAATTTATAAAATACTATAAGGAATAATGTTAGTGGTGGTAAGAAAAAAACTTTATTTTAAATTTTGTTACGTAGGGGTGACATTTATATCGTGTTAGACGAATTTGTGTCGTGTCACTATTATATTAACACTACCCATTTTATTATTAAGGTTAAGATCCTTAATATTAATATTAATTTGTTTATTAATCATGTTAAAAATGTTGATCGGTTGATTTATTATATAAATTAAATAAAATTAATAAACATCATTTATTTCTTTTATTAAATAAATAATTTAATTTATTTATCACACAGCATTTATTTAATAAAAGACAAAATAACATGCTTAGAAAAGTAACTAAAAAAGTTAAAATTTAATATTTAAAATAAATTATAACATTATACCATATTTAATTTTAAATTATTTTAAATAAACATGTTTAATCGTGTTAAATGGATCAATCCGTTATTTATACGTTTTGACCCATTTTAATCTCATGTTGAGTGTATTGAATTGTGTATGAAACAAATATTATTTATATTCAACAATAACTCTTTTATTTTATGTCGTGTTCATGTCAAGTTATCGTGTCGTACCAAAAATTATCACCCTACTTAAACGTTCGAAAATGATCTCTATTAATAAAGCGGTTCTCCTGATGTCACTAGTGTAATTGGTCACGGTATTTTTTTCCCCTTTTGACTTTATAAGTTTAATTATATTACTATTTTATTTAATTTAAAATTTATACATCTTTATAACTAATCCTCCGAATTTATATATTTATTTTATTTTCACACTATTTATCTGTCACTTGGTGCTAGTAATTTAGAAATTAAGTGAGAGTAGTATATTGTAAAGGAGTTCTGCTATATATTATGGAAATTTTCAGTCCAATTATAATTGCGATCATGTGATATTGTGATAGATGAGAATTAAAAAGGATCACACTTTAATTTGTTATATTTTTATCGCATACAATTTGAGTTTGATCCCAATCTTACTTCCTCAAATATATTTGTGAATATGTATATCAATTTCTATTTATAAAGTTAGGATAATAATCAATTTATATATTTTTTGAGGTGTGGAGTGTTGGCATCATTGAAGATATTCAAAACGATGAATTAATTATACAAACAAAAAGTGGACTACAATATCAGGTAAATAAGAACATATAGTTACATTCAACATTGTCACAATATATATATATATATATATATATATATATAAGAAAAAAATATTGAGCATAAATATGTATTTAAAATAAGAAAAATGAGGAAACACCAATAAGAATAAACTTCCTAATGAATGTTTTGGTGAGTTCTGATTTAGATGTCTTTTTTTTATTGGAGGTACATGATTGCCTCAACAGCATTGTGTATTTGTGTATAAGGTTATTTAATTTTATTATCAAATTTGAATTTTTAATGCATAATTTTGTTATTTATATCAAACAATAAAAAACAAAACAATGCTTTATAGTAACTATTTTTATAGTATTTTACCATTATAGAAATTGAGTGTGAAAAATGGGGTCTGACCCGAATCGAATTTGATTACACAAGTAACTTGTAAGACTCGTTCAATCTGTCATGTGTATTCAATTCGTTAAAACTCAAACAAGTTAATAGAATTTATAATGGTTTGTAAATAAATTGTAGTTCAGTGAGTCGAATGAAAAAAATTTCAGTCTAATGATGCATTTATAAATTGAGGTCGAGTAGAATGAGAAAAATGTATTTAACCCATTTAGACACATTTGTTTAAATTGTGATTATTTATGATATAACTTAAAATATGTTCATGTTATGTTTATATTGTCCATAACTATTTAAAAAATTAGATAAAAAATTATTGTTGACCTTACCACCAGTAATATGAGTATAGATGAATAGAATAAAATACATCGGTCATTTTATAAAAGGTAAATGTTAATTTTGTCCATAAATTTTTAATCTCAAACTGTAAGACCCCAACTTTTATGAATAAAAATGAATTTTTTATAAATATCATTTTTGAATATTATGGAATAAATTTGATATAATGTTATAGTTGTGGGTAATCTTTATAAATTTTGCAAAATCATGAAGTTGTTATATAATATTCGATTGGTGGGGAATATTAAATGCGGACACACAATTATTAGTGGACCCCATTAACGGAATTATTATCCGGATTGAAAAAAGCGACAAAAATAGTTTTATAAAAATAACGGCGGAAATTTTCACAGATTAATCTTTGTTGAACTACTCGGTAGTAAAAATCAGGAATACTGGCGTGGTTGCATAATAAAGCACACGATATTGATTATTCTTAACTACGTGAGAAGTCACTCGGTTTTGTTCAATTATTGCTTGATGGTTGTTGTATAGTATCTCACGTTAATTGATTCAATTATTGTTGATATTTTATAATTGAGATGGCGAAGTTATTAATATTATTATTTGCATTATTAACGATGTCTAGAAGTTACGCCAAGAGAGGTTTGGTCACTAATTAACGGCGTCGATAGGAGAAATCCTTATTAGAAAGTCCCTGCTTTCACAGGAGCGACACAGTCGATTAATAGTGTGAATAATAATAATAATGATGAAGTTTTGTTTTATTAGTATTATTAATGTAATAAAACAGAAAAGCTTTTATATAAAATGCGAATACTTTTATAAAGTTATTCATTTTATTAGGCTAATAGTAAAATCTTTTTATATAAAAGCGAGAATACTTTTATAAAGTTATACATTTTTATTAGAAAATAATTAGATTATATTATATTTTATTATGCGTAGTGTTTGCATAGTGCTGCATAGTATTTGCGTAGTAAAATCTTTTTATATAAAATAGAATACTTTTATAAAGTTATTCGATTATAAATAGAATATATTATATTTTATTGTAAACCAATACTGAATGAGTCTGTTTAAAATAAATCAATACGGATGGTTCATGGATTGAGTTCTTATTCATCCATTCTTACATAAATAGAAGTTCATTCCTTCATTATTTCTTATGAATTCTTTGAAACTCTGCAGAAAGCGTAGAGATAATTCTTCTTATAATCTTGGCGTCTTTCTTTAGCGTTTAAGAAAGCTTTGGCGTAGTGCTGAGTTTTTCAAGTATATCCCATGCAAATCTTAGTGAATTACTTTTCTTTATAAGGTAAGGGATATTATTTGTTGTCTTAGTAAGGGGTATTATTTTTTCATATTCATGAAGAGAACTTGATTATTTCAGGTCTTTATTATTACATTGGAATAACTTTTAATCTGTATTTACCCTATACTTGGTAAAATTCTTTTGTTATTCCATTATTTATTATTCTGCTTTGGAATAGCTTCATCGATCGCAATCTGCATACATAGTGAAATTACATTGTTAATCCATTCTTTATTATTACATTTGGAATATCACATGCTGCATGCGTTTCTGTGGGACCTATTTCCATCTTTATTATTACATTGGAATATCTTTATGCATGTGTTTCGTGGGACTGGTTCCGTCTTTATTATTACATTGGAAAATCATGTATGTATGCGTTTCTGGCGGGACTGGATTCATTATATATTATTCATTGGAATAACTTGTCTATCACAATCTTAGCATGCATAGTGATTTCATTGTTATTCCATTCTTTATTATTACATTGGAATATCCCAGCCGGTGCGTGTTTCGTCGACTGGTTCCGATTATTTATTGTTACATTAGAATAACTTTTGTCTATCTGCAAGTACCGCGTGCATGGTGATTTTTTTTGTTATTCCATTCTTTATTATACTCGGTTGGTTAAAGTTTTGACTTATATACTCCATGAAATTAGTGGAATATCCTTGATATTTAAAGCTTCATCGATATCTTTTCATGGAAATATTCTTACGAGCATTCTTGAATTTTACTCTCTGCAAAAAGTATCATGTTGACAATTTGGGCGTTATTAGTTATTGGATAAATTAATTCTTGAACTTGTTTTATTGAATTCTTATATCATTGTCATCATCCTCATGTTTATTTTTTGTTGAAAGTCATATGTGGCTTGTTGTGCGTAGATGGACTTGGTATGATTATGACCGAGGATTATTCGGTATAATCATGGCCAGTAATGTTACAAATGATGTGGTAAAAAGTCCTCATTGGTCTTAGTGCATTGATGGATAGTTGTTGGCATGATCATGACCATTGATGAATACATAAATATCCTTGGCAAGTGAGTCGTAGATAAATTGTGGTTGTGATCTTAATGAATATCCTTGGTAGTAATACGGGGATGATGTGGATTATTTATTAAAATTTGAGTCCCAAATGATTAAAAGTGATGAAAACCTTTTAAATCATAAAAGATAGTAGATTTTATCCTCTACTTGACTCTTTTAATGGATTGCATGTTCCGTTGAAGTTAAACTTGATGTCTATTATATTTTATCAATTTAACACTGTTGAAGACTAATGATAATTTATTCTACATTATCTTAGACATAATATTTCTTATTGGGCTAGTTGAGCTCACCCTTTTCTTTCATTTATTCTCTTGAAAAAATGAGAGCGTAATTGGGACTAGTCGGGGAGCGGAGTGGCGGTCCAGATGATAGTATTAGTAGTCCTCACTATTCTGTTAAATAGTGTGACAATAAATATAATGAGGACTTTATTCTGAGAGTGGATATTGTCTAGAAGACAATATTTGTATTAAAACTCACATCACTCTTGTTGTATATTAAAGATTGTATTTGTATTATGTACCATGTATTTGGCGACTCAGAATAGGTGGTGTATACCTATTTTGGGGGCGTCACACAAACGATAGAAATTATAATATGTAATTGGACATGATATTAAATAGTCTCATGTTCCAAGCCATTATGTTATCTGATAACAAATAGTCTCGGGTCCAAATTTTAAAATCGCATACATTGTAAAAGCAGATGTGTTAGGCACCTCTTTAATATAAGGGAAAAAATTAAACATAATGGAGAGATTTAAATAATTACTTTCTGACGAACCGAAATGACTTGGTGAATTTGTTAATCGGATCATAATAGAATCCCCGCTTACTAGACCTGGTAAAAATCGGCTCAAGCCCGTGGGCTGGCCCGGTCTGTCGGTTTAAACGCGGGTTTTGGACTTCATTTTTTCAAGGATAAATTACATATATTAGTGCATTTTTAGAAATAATTACAAAAATCATACACCTATAAAATAATTGCAAAAATATTATACTTTTTTATTTTTATTTATAATATACATATAATTATAAGTCCTTAATTTAAGGGACTAATATTAATGGCTGACATGGCAAATTAGTGTCCAAATTATAATTGGCTGTTTTATTTTGAAAGACGTGATAACCGCCATCACGACTCTTCGGTTTTAAACCATTGTTTGCGTGTTGAAACCCTTTTTTCTTTCTCTGTTAAATGTTCTTCCATTTCTTCTCTTTACATTAGTGTTATTATCCATTGATGCGTGTATGATTGTTTATTACTTATTATCGTTGTTAGTTATAAATACATTAGTGATAACGATTTTAAATCTATACATTATTGTTGTTAATCATCTGTCGTGAAAACTTTTCTTAGTTGGTTGCCATTTTCGTTTGTTACATTAGATTCGATTAGTTGTTACTGTTTTTGTTCGTTCGATTTATGTAGAATGGGCGTCTGAGAGAAGAAGTTCGGAAAGAGGAAGAGAATCACGGAGGATGATTCTGTAAAGGGTTTGAAGAAGTTTGTTATGGAGAGGAAGGGGAAGGGGGATAATGCAAGTCAGAAATCGAGGAAGAGTGAGGACAGGTTGGTGATTCATAGTGATATCAAGCATTCTGAAGTTCAGTTAGATTCTGAGTTTAATGTCCATGTAGTTAAGTCAGAAGGACAAGTGCTTAGCCAGAATATAATCCCAACAGACAGAATTTTAAAGGTTTGTTAATTTTAACTTTGTTATTTTTCGATCATATAAATGTTTGGTTTATTAGTTAGTATGTTTTTGGTTACTGTTAGATTTTGCTTTGGATACCACTTGTGTTCAATCGTTTTGGTTTATTTGGTTATTTTTTTATTCTGTTATGGTTACCATTAAAAGATGTTTGGTTACTATCATATACTTGTTCGGTTACTGTGATGGTTACCATTAAAAGATGTTTATATATTGGTTACCATAGAAAAATATGTTGGTTACTATCATATAAATATTTGGTTACTTGTTTAGTATGTTTGGTGCTAATGTTTGCTTATGATTTGGAATCTATTATTGTTCTCTTAATTTGGTACTTTGGTTACTTTTTTATGTTGTTTTTGTTACCATGTGTAAGACCCCAACTTATTATTAATGAAATTTAATTTTCTCTATTTATTATTTTGAAATAGTAAGGGTTGATTTGATTAATGTGGATAGTTATGGGTAAAATCATGCAAATATTTCAAAATAAGCAAGTGGTTATAAAATATTCATTGTTGTGGAGAATATTAGTTTTGGTGGTGGAATATTCTTCTTTGCATCGGGGAATATTAAATGCGACGGTAGCGACCGTATGTGGGCCCATAACGAAATTGATTGGATGAAGAAAGCAGCAAATATAAGTTGTTTAAAAATAACGGCGTAGTTATTCTGGTTTTACCTTTGTTGGAATACCGGTTGGTTAAAACACGATGTCTGGCGTTGTTGCAGGCGATGGCGTATAGTATTGCACCAATTATTGATTCTTACGTGAAGAAGCCTTTACTTTCGATAATGGTTACGATAATTCTTTATTCGATTATTTTATTGATTTAATAATTGCTTTGCGTTGATATTTTATATTCTTTGTTGTTTGATAATTGTCATTACGAAGTATTTTTCATTATCGAAGCAATAATTCATATTATCTGAATAATATTATTAGATAATATTATTGGCAATGTCTAGAAAGTTACATCAAGGAGAGGTTTGGTCACCTAATTGCTTGCAAGAGAGGAGAAATTCTTATTGGAAAGCCCCTCTTTCCCGGGAACCTATAAGTTTGTCGATATTGTGATTACTGTAATATTATTAAATGAATAATTAATTATTGATTTATATGATGAGAAAAAAATATTGATTTTATGTGGATATAGATGGAGAAAATTTTTTAATGTGACAATTGTTGAAAATTAAAATTTTATCTTTTTACGATAAAATAATTCATTTAAATATATTATTATATTTTAATAATATAATAATGGTGATATTTTTACAATGAATGTGTGATATATGAGTATCTGATGAGAAAGAGTATTTTTCTTTGTAATAAATGTTTAAAACATGTTAAACATGTGGTGGACCCCATTTCTTGATTGAAATTTGATTATAGCACAATAAAATCGCTTGGTTTATGGATTTGGTCAATTTTGTTTGGAATTTCCTATAAAACTTTCTTACGGAAAGTTGTAGAGAATTAATTTCCTATAAAAACTTCATGAGATTCAAATTTTACGATAAAAGGGCTATTTATTGTGAATTATTGAAGTTAAAGCTCAAAATAATTGATTTTGGAAGTTTAAATTATTTTAAATTAGAAAAACGTTTTTTTTTTGTTAGTCTTGTGTAGTGGTGGTTGGTGGGTGATGTTGGGCAAATTAAGTGTGTGCGTTGAAATATATATATATATATATATATTATTAATTTATTAAATTTTTACTTTGGTGTTCAAGTATTTTCTATAAATAGGGTCTTATGTTAGAATTGAAAATCACACGAGAATTGAAGTTTTCTCTCTATATTTATCGAGCGTATTCTTGTGAGTATTTTAAGTATACTTTGAGTATATTGCTATGGTCTGAAGTTCAAGTCATAGCTTTATATCCAGGTGTTTAAATTTAAAAGTCTTGATCTTTCGAGGTAAGGGATATTATTTTTTTTTCGTAATGATATTATTTCTTCAATATCATTATCTTTGAAATATTGATCTGAAATTTTTATCAAATTGGGAACTTTTGGTGTCGAGATTCTTATTCACGTGTACGACCTTATTCACGATATCTGATCTTATTCACGAATCACTGCCTTATTCATCGAAAAATAAAAATTTTCTTTTTGTCCAAAATATCTATTGTGGATACTAGCTTTGATTGTATCCATATTTTGATCATTCTTGAATTTTACACCACTATGATTATTTTTGAGGTATTTTTGGACATAGATAAAACAAAGTACTGAATCCTTAATCCTTGTCATTTTTTTGTTTCACCGGATTCGTTTTCTTTAAAATATTTTTCATCATCCTCGATCTTAAATGATGATATTATTGAATATCTTTGGCTGTGTAGTGCAAAGATGAATAATTTCGATGAATATCTTTGGCCGTGGTCTGAAAGATGAGCAGTGTTTAGATGAACATGACCCGGTGATGAATATCTTTGGCACATAGTGCAAAGATGAATATTTGATTCGGATATATATTGATTGATGTTCTGGGGATAAAAGATGAGCGATGAACTTTTAAATTCATACATAGAAGATAGTAGTTTGCATTCTCTACTTAACTCTTGTAATGAATTATTATTTCATTATGAATATTGATTTAAAACTTGTTGTCTATTGTATTACATTAGATTTTTTCCTGTTGAAGACTAATGATAATTTGTTGTATATTATCTTAGTCATAATATTCTTCTTCTTGGGCTAGTTGAGCTCACCCTTTTCTTTTTGTTACTATTTTCTTCCTCGGGGAGGCGAGAATATAAGCGAATGCAGTCTGGTATGGAATGGAATGAAGGTTACAGAGAGAGTTCTTTAGTAGTCCTCACCATTTTGTAAAATAATGTATCAATAAATGTGATGAGGATTTATTTGATACTGAGATATTATACAGAAGATAATATTTGTATTCAAACTCACGATTTAATGTTGTAATAATAAAGTTGTAGTTATTTACATACCATGTATTGACAACTCGGAATGGGTGATGTAGACTATTTTTGGGGCGTCCACACCATGTATATATATATAGTATACATTTGTTGGTTTGAAATGGATTTGATCTGCGTGTTAATCATGTTTTTTCTTACTATCATATACTTGTTTTGGTTACTATAATCATCATGTTTGGTTCTTATCATATAAATTGATATATTCTTATATAAGCATGTTTTGAGTTCTTATGATTTAACTATTTGGTTACTATCATATAAACTGTTTGGTTACCATCATATAAAGCCCGATATATTACTTATATAAACATGTTTTGGTTACTATGATATAAGTGGTTGATTCTTTGTCATATAAGCTTTGTTTGGTTGAATTCTTTGTCGTATAAATTTGTTTTTTTATTATTGTCATATAAACATTTTTATTCTTGTCATACAACTATTTGATTACTATCATATAACGGTTTGGTTCTTATCGTATAAATGTTTGATTCTTGTTTGATTATGTTATAGTTCTTTGTTATATTATGATATGGTAATTATTTTTGTGCATTCGTTCGTAAAGATGTTGAAAACTTTTTATAGTCTATTTTGGCTACGTGTAATTGTTATATTATGTTTTTGTTAGTATGATATTATTTGTTGGTTCTTATGTAGCTCTGTTTATGATATAAACAATGTTTTATATTGGTTAATAATAATTGTGCAAATCTGATTTTGTTTATTTACGATTATGGGATTGTATTATGAGGATGTAATAGAAAATTCTTTGAAAAGTTATTTATTGAGTGCGACTTGAAGTCCCCAAAGCATGATTGCCAAGAAATGAATCGAAAGTCGGTTGGAGAAGTTCAAGCAACATGTTTTTTGGGAATTTTACGGAGTTTGGTGATCGACGCAAATGTATTCCCAGATTATTCACCATGCTTTTTATAAGGGAGGTTCATCGGTGATCTTTGGTGAAATGTGGTTTTGTTTGGGGATAAAAGGGTTGATTTGGTTTGCTCGAGTTTTGTCTAATTTTTGGGTTGAGATGGCAGGGTGAAGATGATATTAATGCGTATAAAGGTATGGAGAATATGCTTATTGAAAAGTTTTTTGGCGTGAAGTCATTACGCGTAGTAGTATTAGTAGGGTTTTATCGGGCGGTTTTTGATGAGCGATGATGAGGCGATTAAGATGTCATTGATTTTTTTTGGTGTTTAATTTTATTTTATCCACAGTTTAGAAAATCATGTGGATGGGGCAATGGTCGATTTTCTATGTTATGGTGATGTTAATAATTTTTCTTGGGAAAAAGTCACTTTCGAGATGACAAAGTACTCTTTGTCAAATGCTTTGAAGGAGATTGAAGAAAGGAAGGAATGGTGGGTCAATATATAATTTCTCTGAGATCATTATACAAAATTGTACAAGTTGAATGGTCTACCTTATGTATTCCAAGTTTTATGTTCGAGATCATTCAGACATTCAAATCTAAGGGGCATATCTGATGATGAGCATCCTTCGGATGTCCGTTTATGTTGATGGAAGGAGTTCTTTGAAGCCCCTACTAATGACAAGTTGAATGAATTAACATTTTATTTGAGACGGTATCTGGTTTCATCGCTAAGAGTATAATTGGTTACCTTTAGTTATATATTTAGTTACTGATTATTTGTTGTGATGTTTACTGTTAACAAAGTAGTTAGTTACATTTATATACTCATTTGGTTACTAATTAGTTATGTTTGTGTTAATAATAACAATGCATTTTGTTACTGAATATACGGCGTTTGGTTACTAAATAAATTACCTAAGTGTTCTTAATAACAATTTTGTTGGTTACGGTTATACAAATTTTGTCTACCTTTCTTAATTGTTTTGGTTACTGATTTATATACATTTGGTTACCTGCATATATATAGTTGGTTACTAATTATGTTTCATGATTAGTTATTTTTTATTTTTTTTACTGTATTTGTTCAATGTTTGTTAGATATTATACTAAATGTACTTAATGTTTTTCAGTTGAGGATAAAAGTCGATTCCCGTCGAAAAGAAATATCGGCTTGATTTGGGTGGGCTTCAATTTTTAAGTGGGAAGGATGCTGATAAGAAGGTTTCAAAAAAAGTTAAGGGTGACAACATTGGATTTGATATGTCTGAAGTCAAAGATGCAATTGATGCACGGTTTAGGCCGTTCGAGAAGAAAGTGTCTGAAATTAAGAAAGACATTGTAAAATTGTGGGCTGATATTAAGGATGATATGCATGTTTTTCATGTTTAGTTATGGAGGGACTTTAGGTCCATTATTAGAGATGAGTTATGCGGGATCAAAGGTGTTGGGGACAAACAAGTTGATGGTGATGCTGATGATGATTCTGATTCTGATTATGGCGGTGATGATGATGATGATGATGAAGATGATGTAGGTGATGAAGCTGATGATGTAGCTGATGAGGCTGATCATGGTGTTGATGATGATGATGATGATGTAGGTAATAATGATGATGATGATGATGAGGTTTGTGATGATGTGTTGAAAGACGATGAGAAAAATGATGAGTTTGATAATGAAGTCGTTAAAGATTGTGAAGATGTTGTTATGGTTGATGAAGTTGTTAAGGATGATAAAGTTGTTAAAGAGTGTGAAGACCCCCATGTTGATGAGGATGTTGATGATGGTTCAAAAATAAATAAGAATAATGATGGTGATGATGTGGTGAATTTTGTTGAGAAGAAGGATGGGAATGAATTTGAGATTGGTAATGAAGTTGAACGTGATGTTGTGGTTGAAGAACAACATGAAATAAAAATTGATGATGATTCAAAAAATGCCAAGGTTAAGCATATTTGTTTGTTTTGTTGTGTTATGTCTTTTTTTTAATGATTAATTAATTGTTTTTTTATTTTTCACAGATTGGCAAGAATAATGACATGACATCGTTTGACATATTAAGCCAATGCACTGGTAAAGAGATTGTTGGGTATGTTGCTGATGAGGTTAGTGTTATAATGACATGCCATCATGTTTTTTATATGTTTTTTGTTTTTGGTTACTGTTATATTGTGATATGGTTACTATTATATATATTATGTTTACTATTATAATATTGGTTTATTCTTATTACATTGTATATTGAGTTCTTTATATATTATAATATGATTAGTAATTTATTTTGTTTTGGTTACTTAATATGATATGTTCACTTTAATATATATGATTATTGTTCATTCATTTTTATTAAATATAGTTGTTAACTGCATGTGTTTATGTTGAAAATATAATTGTATTTGTTACCCTTTATGTCATTATAAATAGGGGAATACATTTTAGGCAGAAAGCAAGTCTGCCCTTGATCAGATGGTTCTAACTATATAGGACATAGTTCAATGTGATGAACTATAACATTTGTCAGTAACAAGTTTAATGTTTTATAGTAACCAAGACTGCATTAGACAGTAACTAATAGAGCATTAGACAGTATAATGTTACACAGTAACCAAGACATCATTATCTGATAGACTTAGCGATTCTGAAATGTAACCAATGTATATGATGAGTAACCATCAGTATTAAAAATTCAATAGAACTCATTTGAAAACTATAAAGTAATCAAATAAACATTATTTCACAATCAAATATATAATGAACTGTAACCAATTTATATCTATTTAGTATTATGGATTGTTTACTATTATTATATGGTTTGGTTACTATTACAATGTGTGTTGGTTACCACTATATAAGCTGTTTGATTCTTTGCTTTATTTTGTTTTTGTTTCTATTATGATATATTCAATTTAATATGTCCATTATTGTTCAATTTATATCTATTTACAAGCTGTTTGTTATAATATATATTAGTTAAATAAATGTGTTTATATGAAAATCTAATTATGTATTTGTTACATTTTCCGTCAATTGTAAAGGGAATAAATTTGAAAGCGAAAAGCAAATCATACTTGATGAGATGGTTACACTACACGGGACATAGTTTCGGTCAGTGATGAATTGGAGAAAAGCGTCGATAAAGCCCGTTGGTAGACTTGTCGTGAACATCTGAAAGTGTTGTTGTTATGCGGTCCATATCTGACAACAACGTTTGGTTTGGGCCGGGTTTATCGTCTAATGCTTGGTGTTAGTCGAAGAGTTCTTTATTATTTAATGCGTTCCCCAAAGTTTGCATGGATATGCCGTCAAAATTTGAAGAGGCATTGTTTGAACAATGGTTTAAAATAGGACTTAACAACAGGAAAAGGTTTGTTTTTTACTGTTAACAATGCTATATTTTTTTATGAAACAAATAAATTTGTTTTTGCATAGTGTGTATACTAATACAGTGATAGTTAATGTCAGCGTGTATACTAATATGCTTTTATATTGAAGGACGGACAAATTCCCTAGGAAGAATGACATTATCGAACCTGCTTTTGTATTTGGGTCTATCCTAATCTCATCAAAAATGTGGTTTTATAAATTAAAGACTCCTGGGCAATGGTTAGACGACGATGTGAGTTCTTTTTTTTCAAATTATGTTTTTATAGTTATGGTTACATTATTTAGTTGGTTAAGTAACTAAGCGTTAACGATGTTGGTTACATTCATTACATAATGTTATTTTTTAAAGAACTATTAATATTTTATATTTTTTTTTGTTCAAAGACATCAATGTTGCGTTATATTATTTCAAGTAAATTGGCGGACATTACGATAATGTGCATATAAGAACCGACTATAGATTGTTGGTTCCATGCCAAGATGACCTCTCTTTTTGAGGAGTATATAAGTAAAAATGCATATAAGAGTGTATTGTCTGGGGAGGGTGATGTTGCTGAATACATTCATGGCCTGTTTATGAATGTCAACACACCATGGAGAAATGTTGACTATGTACACCCCATCCATATGTCATCACCGGACCATTGGTTTTTGTTAACGTTTGATGTGCATCTTAGACGTCTAACTGTTTACAATTCTCTGCAGCCAAAAAGGAAATTCATGCAAACAAAAATCATGGATGTTTGTGAACCTTATATCTTTATTCTTCCCACTTTACTATGCAAGAGTGGTTTTTGGAAGGATAAGTGTGACATTGACTTTAGTAGTGAACCATATCGCAATAAGGAGGAAGATGATATAATTGAGTTGGAATTTGCAGAGTCGGTTCCTGAACAAGTCGAGGGGTAAGGGTTACACTGTTTATAATTTTTGAATTATTACATATAGGTTGGGTTTCCATGTATTTGACTAGTATTCATGGTTTAATAAACTGGTTTTAGTGTACATTTTATTTATGATTAGGTTACCATCATATAACTATTTTGGTTACTATCATATAACTGTTTTGGTTATTATGTTGTAACTATTTGGTTACTTATTTAGTATGTTTTTTGTTATTGTTTGCTTATGATTCGAAAAATATTTTTGTTCACTCAATTTTGTTACAATATGACTTTTCATTATAGGTTATTGGATATACATGTTGGTTATGCTTTGGTTACTATTAAAATTAGTATATGGTTATTGTTATATACCTATTTGGTTACTTATTTGTTATATTTTGTTGACTATTATAACAAATAAGTATCCAAATAGGTTGGAATTCTCATGTTTTGCCTATTATTCATGGTTTAATAAAGCTGGTTTTTAGTATACATGTTGTTTATGATTTGGTTAACATCATATAACTATTTTGGTTCTTATCATATAAACTGTTTTGGTTCTTATCATATAACTGTTGGTTCTTATTTAGTATGCTTTTTATTACTTTTTTGCTTATGATTTGAAAAATACTCTTTGTTCCCTCAATTTGGTATTTTTGTTACTTTTGTATGTTGTTTTTTGTTACCATGTATTTAAGTAGTATACATTGGTTGTCTAAACTGGTTTGGTCGATATGTTGATCGTATGTGATTACCATTAAAACATGGTTTAGATTAATCTGATATAATTGTTCGATTACTTCTTGATATGTTTTTTTGGTATATATATTTTTGTTTTGGTTACCTTTAATTTATGTTTTGTTAATTTTATATATAAGCTGTTTTAGTTCTTGTATATAAGCGATATGTACTATATATAGGTTGATTCTAGTATTGATTTTCGTTATCTTTTGTCCATTTGTATAGTGATTGCGGGATGTTCACAATTTGTTTCGCTGAGCATGTCATTCATCAGAAGTTTGATGAAATTCCTATTCCATTCCCCATTGCATAGTATCGGAAGAAATTATGCACAAATCTATATATGCATGCAAGGAACAAACAATTGGAGGGATATGAGACTGACAGAGAATTTCCAGGAAGATTTGTTCCAGATTTTGATTAGTTCAAATCTTGTTGTTTTGTCAGTATGAATTGTGTTTTGTATTTTGTTTTTTTTGGGAATATACACAACAATTTTGTATGGTTTATTAAGGGATGATTATTGGATCTTATATAGATGGGATTTCATATTTTATTATATTAGCAGTATTGGAAGTAATTTTGTGTGTTGGTTGGTATTTGATTTGTTTAGGTTGTGTTTGCTACATTATTATGAAATGTACAATTGGTAACCAAATATGTATAAAAGGGTAACCAACTAATGTTTTGATAGTAAACAGAGATTTACAATATTGTATCAGGACATATAACTATTGTTAAATGTATATGTGAGAGTATACATTGGTTGCCTAAAGAAACAATATCACTTTCATTATAGGTTGCTGAATATACATATTGTTTATGTTTCGGTTACCATTAAAATTTGTTTTGATTACTGTTATCTAACTATTTGATTACTTATTTGTTATATTTGTTTTATTGTTATAACAAATAAGTAACCAAATAGTTTACTGTTATAGTCACCATATTATGTTTTTATAAGTAAATAAATTGTCATAAAATTTGATAAAATCAGTATATATCAGTTATTTAAGTTGAAATGTTATGTTGGTGTCCAAACATACATATATATTAACAATATTTGTTTTCGTTTGTAACAAAACAGTTATAAATTTGTATCACGAATGTTATGAAGTGTTAAATGTATGTATTTTTTTTATAGTCTATCATCATGATGGAATAAGAAATTTTAATTAAGAGATTCCATTATTATATATGATGGTCATTTATAAACTCATATTAAATTAAATATACTTTTGAGATGTGCAGTTGGTATCCAAATTGTCATATAAGGGTAACCATTTGACTTTATATTAGTAACCAAATAATTTACAACTTATATTTGGAACAATTATCAAGTGCACAGTGTACTTGTGTGGGTTCCCAATTATATTGGCAATTTATAATGAATTCAGAAATCAAAATATTAATCAATAAAAAATTTGGTTACTGTACAAAATCAAAAATTTTACCAAACATGTGATTTATGGTTAATGATAGTAAACAATTATATATACATGTATTTACACTCTTAATGTAAATGCACTATGTCAGGATTTTTTTTGTCTAAAAATCGGTGGATTATTGCATGTTTTCCTGTTGTGTCCTTTTTCTTGGCACCTGCTGCATTTGTTTTGAATTTTGATTTCAGATCCATGTTTGTACCTCCCTGGTCTTCCAGCTGGTCTTCTTGTGCTCAGTGGTTTTATACCTATGCTTCTTACTTCTTCTGGTACATCCCAGTTTTCTTTGTCATCTAACGACATGATTGAAGTTTTAATATGTATAAACCAAAAGTTGTTTTATAGTATTTTTTTTCGAGCAAAAATCATAACGACTCAAATTTAAACTTCTTTCATAACATGAACAACGTGCGGACAAGGCATCTCATGATACTAAAATTTACCACATGTGCATGTCTTTTGGTCGATGTCCACAATATATTGTTTGGCGACATAAATAAGCAGTGAAAATCACTAAGTTTGATGTCTCAACCTACATCACAAATTAAGTGTTGTTAGAATAAAGTACAACTGGAATCGTTTTCATTGTTTGAAAAAGAATAAATATAGTAAAGTAAACAACTCAATGTTATAATTACAAAACACAATAACATTATAATTATACAAAGTAACCAAACAAGCATCGATTAGTAGCCGAAGATAATGATACACATGTAACCATTATAATGATATGCAGTAAGCAATTAAGTATTAGTTAATAACCAATATAATATTACATAGTAACCAAGTTACCATTAGTCAGTAAACAAGTAATTATTAGTCAAGAACCATTATAATGTTGCACGATAAATAAAATCAACATTAGTCGAGAACCAATTCAACATTAATTAGTAATATTATCACGAAACCAAGGCAACATTAGTAAGTAACGATCTGATGATACACAATGAACCAACTCAAGTAAGATTCGATAAACATTATAATGTTATGCAATAAGCAATTAAGTATTAGTTAGTAACCAATATAATATTAAATAGTAACCAAGTTACCATTAGTCGATAAACAAGTCAAGAACCAAAAAACAATCGTATTTAGTTAGTAATCAATATAATATTACATAGTAACCAAGTTACCATTAGTGTAAAAAAGTCGATATTACCAAGAACCATTATAGTGTAACACAAGAACAAGTTAGCATTAGACAGTAAACAATTCAACATTAATTAGTAATATTATGCAGTAATCAATACAGCATTAGTCAGTAACAAAGACAATTTAAAATTTGATGCAATAATTTATAATTTGTATTAGTTACCTTAAGTTTCTTTGATTTAATGATATTAGATTGCAACCTTCCTTCAGCTGTTGTTGAAAGTGTTGTGAATGTTGATAGAAATTCGCTTGTTTGTTTGTGAAATATCATCTTTGAACCAGACAACGTAGGCATTCAATCATTGATGCAACTGGAAGATCCCTAATCATCTTGATTGCGTTGTTATTAGATTCGACGGTGTTTGAAGTCATTGTTGAGTATCTGCTTACAGTCCTATGGAGTCTGGTGCACTTTTCCAACTTGACCTCTTCCTCCAAATATGTCCTTATTCGAGGATCAATGGCATCAAGTTAAACCATGTGTTTGTTGAATTGTTCAATATTGTATGCTCTACATGCCCCGTTGTAAGCCTGTTTAAGTTTTTCTCCTCTCTTTTTGAATATGTTTTTTATATTTTTCAGTATATGGTATGTGCAGGAACCATGCATGACATCTGGAAACACATAATTCAGTCCTTGTATTATGGCTTCATGTTTGTCTGAAATAATGCATTGGCCTTCCCTAATTCCACAAGCAATTCTCAAATTCATGAAAAACCATCTCAAAGATAATTCATTTTCATTGTCAACCACTGCAAAAGCAATCGGAACAATGTTTCGGTTTGCATCTTGTGTGCTTCTTGCTCGATCGATGTCCCCCGTAAGTTGATTGTATGAATGTGCCATCGATTACAATAATTGGATAGCAATGATGTCATGCTTGAATGGATGCTCCAATGGCAAATAATAAATACTTGAAACGAGCATTTGTTTCCAACTCAAGAGTCGTGGATTTTAACACATTATGAAATATCAACATTATCATTAGAATTACAAGTAGTATAATGTTACAAAGTAACCAAGATAGCATTAGACAATAACCAATATATTGTCATACAGTAACCAATACAACATTAGACAGTAACCAAGACAACATTGGAAAATATAATGTTATACAGTAACCAAGACAATAGTAGACAGTAACCAACAGTTGCAGTATATAGTAACCAATGTATTTAATGTTAAACAGTATCCAAGTCAACATTAGTCAGTAACCAAGTCATCATTTTTCAATAACCAAGTTAGTATTGTTCAGTAATATTATTCACTAAGCATTATAATTTTACATACGATCATCTCAAAGAATATTCAATAACCATTATAATGTTTCACGATGAATCTTAGAATCGAGATCAATCAAGAAACCAATATATTGTTACACGATAACTAAAACTGACATTAAGCGATAACCAATAATAAAAGCATTAGGCGATAATGTTACAAAGTAACCAAGACAACATTAGACGATAATCAACATATTGTCACACAAATAATGTTAAGAATGACATTAGACAAAGTATAATGTTATTCAAGATAACATTATACAATAAATAACATATTGTTATACAGTAACCAAGACAACATTAGACAGTAACCAAGAGAGCATTAGACAATATAATGTTATACAGTAACCAAGACAACATTAGACAGTAACCAATAGTTGCAGAAAGGTAACAAATGTATTTGATGAGTAACTATTAATATAAAAAATCAGTAGAATTCATTTAAAAATTATAAATATGAGGAAGGTAACCAATGCATATTATAGTAACCAAATCAGTTGACTTTAGTAACAAACTAATTATGAAAACTAATAATATGTTTTAAAGTGTTACCTGGATTTGTTTTCTTCAGCATGTGTAACCATGATGGGATCAATGAGTAGTCGTGTGCATTTCCTCTTACCTTTTCCAACGCTTTCTCCTTCGATCTCCATGTTTTTTGGTAAGAGATAGACACATTATATTCTGTCATTATGTCCTCGACAATATCGGTTGGTGTGTATATTTTCTTCAAATTTGATAATTTATGCATTATGCATTCATTGACCACCAACTCACTATTTGCACATGTCTGTGGTCTCCCAACAAATCGTTGATCAACACGTGTGAATGTCATTGAATTCCCTCACCTTGAAACAAATTGGTTTTTGAATACTTGATGCTCTCATCTTCCATTTTCAATTTTCATCATCTACGCACACTAAAGACAAAGTCTCTATGACTTTTTCGTTGAACTTTGTGTTATCTGCTTTTCTTGATTGAATGCAAACCTCATTGATTGTGATAGGATTTTTTTTGTCTTTGTAGGTTTGATGTAATTTTACTTCACGTTCATTCGGATCTGTTATTACATCATCATATCGTTCTTCCGTGTATGATTTGTCATGTTGTTTGTCATCTCGTTGTTGTTCAATAATTTCCATTGCAAGTCGATCGACATATTGCGTTCCAATTTGGCAATCTTGTGTTCTTTAGTGGAACTAGTGTTGAATTCCCTTGTGTTGATCGATTAGGCGTTACATCGTGAATAATGATTCTTCTACATTTGTCAAGTTATGCAAGATTGTTGTCAAATCCGCTTTTTTTCAATATCTATAATCGGTGGGAATTTACCTTGTTCATCGATTTTCTACTGACTTCAATAAAGAATCTCAAGGTTACTTCATCGATATATACGATTCGGTGGAATGTCGCCTAATATGAAATTTGATCGACAATGTTGTTTTGTTTGTGTAGTCTGGCCGTAATGCAATGCATATCATGTTTTGCATTTCTCCGAATGAAACAAGTTGATGGAACTAATATCTTGGTAACTTCAAATTTGGTGTATTGGTTACTATCGGTCCATGTCACCGATTGAAATAAAGTACAACAGAATCATCTCCATTATCTCGAAAAGCAGTTAAGTTTTGTAAAGTAACCAAATCAATGTTAACCAAAGAACCAAACTATATAATATTAATAACTAGAAAATGAAACACATTTGTACATTCATATTACAATGGAAACAATCAGTTTAATGTTATTCGTTAGCAATTAAATTATAACAGTTGTATAAAGGTAACCAATTAGTTTCCATCATAATAAAACAAACCAATATAAAATAAACAAATATTGAACAGTAATCATAACAACATCATACAGTAACAAAATTCAATGTAGACAGTAACCAACACATGTTTACTTAGTAACCATAGGATAAAAACATCTTCCATTTAATTGTTATAGTAAAAAACAACCAGTATAATGGGTTTGTGGGCAGTTAAATGCTAACTGTTGTAAGAATGTAACCAATGTAGTTAACAAGTAACCATTAATATAAAAATATAAGTATAAGTATAATTAGATTAATGCAGTAACCAGTTCAGCACTAATGAGTTTCCATTATAATTTTACATAGTATCCAAATCAGTATTAGTCAGTAACCAATATAATGTTAAACAGTAACTAACTCAGCATTTGTCAGTAAACATATACATATAATTGTTCATACATAGGTTACTATATACATATAATTGTTCAGTAACCATATGTAACCATAGGAATTTGTAGTAACCATAGGTAACTATATACATATAATTTATAAATTGATACACCTCAATCTTACACAGTAACCAGGTCAGCACTATCGAGTATCCATTATAGTTTTACATAGTAAGCAAGTTAGAATTAGTCAGTAACCAATATAATGTTAAACAGTATCCAAGTCAACATTAATCAAGAACAAGTCATCATTTTCATTAACCAAGTTAGTATTGTTCAATAATATTATGCTTAACCATTATAATTTTACACAACAACCAACTCAAAGAATATGTAGTAACCACTTTATAAAGTTACACAATGAAATCATCATCATGAATTAAGAACCAATATATTGTTACATAAGAACAAGACATCATTAGATAGTAACCAATAAAGCATTAGACAGTATAATGTTACAAAGTAACCAAGATAGCATTAGACAGTAACCACCATATTGTCATACATTAACCAAGACAACATTAGACACTATAATGTTACAAAGTAACCAAGACAGCATTAGACAGTAACCAATAAAGCATTAGACAGTATAATGTTACAAAGTAACGAAACTGACATTAAACGATAACCAACATATTGTTAAATACGATAACCAAAGACAACATTAGACACTATAATGTTACAAAGTAACCAAGACAGCATTAGACAGTAACCAATATATTGTCATACAGTAACTAAGACAGTATTGGACAATATAATGTTATAGAGTAACCAATACAATAGTGACAAGTAACTACACGATTTACGATGAAGCGATGTAATGTATTTGATGAGTAACCATTAATATAAAAAAATAAGTAGAACTCGTTTAAAAATTATAAATTAATCAAATAAACATTATTTAGCAAACAAATACACAATAAGCAGTAAACAATTTATATCTATTTAGTAACCATAATCTAAAACATATCAATGAATCAACCAAACGCTATAGGAATTTGTAGTAACCATTTTAAGTATGTAAAACTTAAGAAAGGTAATAAATATATGAATTCGTAGTAACCATAGGTAACTATATGCATATGAACTTTAAACTCACATACCTCAGTGTTCAGATTTGTATTAAAGTTGCTGTGATATTGTATTCAACAATCTCTGTAGTACGATTGTTTTTGGTTAGTGAACTTGAAGTTGCTGATGATTTTGTATGCTATTTTGTCTTCTCCGATCTCAGAGGTTTTTCACGATCTTAGAGGTATGTGGAAAGGCAAACGTCGACATAAGATTTGGATTTCTCCGATATTAAAGTTGCATGTTGTTTTCAGTTGCTTGAATTTAGGAGCGGTTAGTGTTAGATAAAACAGTCTGTAACTGACGTATACGTGATTTTAACAACTTTATTATTGTGTTGTTTTATTTTTGTAATTATGTTGTGTGTGTTTTATTTTTGTAATTATTTTTTAATTGTTGTATATTAGTGTTAAGGACCCTTTTTTCAATCCATCAAAACTTGTGCTGTTTTGACCCGGCCTAACGATGGCCCGGTCCGTTTGGGCTCGGCCCATAAATGTGTCACAATTTGGTCTTAGTCCAAGCCCGTATGTCGGGCCGGCCCTCCTGTCAAAACGCGGGCTTTGGGCTTCACTTTTTTAGCCCACCAAAGCTTGGGCTGTTTTGACCCGGCAGGCCAATGGCTCGATTCGTTTGCCAGGTCTACCGCGTAACTTGTTATATATAATAGTAGTAACTTATAATTGATGATAATTACATATATAACTTTTCCCAAAAAAAAAGAAAAGGATAGAATGTAAATGTTGATTAAATGAAAAAAACAACAGTTTTGTGACAATAAATAAAGAGAGCAAAGTTGGGGGATGCATATATTTTGATGATCGACTCATAATCGACTCATAATAGAATCCTCGCTTACTAGACTTGGTGAATTTGTTAATCGACTCATAATAGAATCCCCGCTTACTAGACCTGGTAAAAATCGGCTTGAGCCCGCGGGCTGGCCCAACCCACCTGTTTAAACGCGAATTTTGAACTTCATTTTTTTAGGCCATCAAAACCTGTGTCGTTTTGACTCGGTTTAACGATGGCTCGGTCCGTTTGGATTCGGCCCATAAATGTATCACAATTTGGTCTCGATCCATTACTGCCAGGTAGGTAGTCTCTAAATCAAAACAGAGCTTTGAAACTTCATTTTTTCAGCTCACTA
This sequence comes from Panax ginseng, assembly GCA_020205605.1. Taxonomy (NCBI): domain Eukaryota; kingdom Viridiplantae; phylum Streptophyta; class Magnoliopsida; order Apiales; family Araliaceae; genus Panax; species Panax ginseng. The sequence goes on along the minus strand of CM035131.1, from coordinate 14,867,002 downwards.
AAACTTGGGCCGTTTTGACTCAACAGATCAATGGCCTGATCCGTTTGTCAAGTCTACCGCGTAACTTGTTATATATAATAGTAGTAACTTATAATTGATGATAATTACAAATTTAACTTTTCCTACAAAAAAGAAAAAAAAGAAAAAGAAAGTATTGAATGGAAATATTGATTAAATGAAAAAAACAACAGTTTCGTGACAATAAATAAAGAGAGCAAAGTTGGGGGATGCATATATTTTGATGATTAGTTAGGGTTTAAACATATACCCAAACAGTTAAATAAATTTAGGTAAAGTCATTTTAAGTGACCGTTACTGTCAACTGTTTTGTTCATTAATTATTTTACTAATATTATAAATTATAAAACCCTTATGTTTCAAAACTAAATGCAAATGGCGGGCATTCACCAAAATCTGTTCCCGCCAAATTATTGTGGGTGTGCCTGTAAATTTGTCCTCGATAAAGAAAAAGATAAGTTAACCACCTCTACCAAAAACACTGTTGATGATCTATGCCATTGTCAAAATTTAGAATATTGACTGAGTTAACTCACCACTGAGTCAGCGTAAATTTATTTATTCTTCCAACTAATTCAATTTAATTTAAAACTTATATGATTCTGTTTAATTTTATTAATACAATTTGAATATTATAAACGATTACATCAATATTATTAATTATAATTTTTGTTTCATAACATAAATAGATTATGTAATTTTAATTTTGAAATGTTTTAAATTAAGTTTTAAAAAACTCAATATTAATTTTATACTTTAAAATGGAATGATCGTTTTACTAAATTTTGGTTGAGATATCCCATAATTTTGTATTACATAATAATATTTTTTATACTAAATACAAGTTTTAGTTTGATTGACATAATTCATATTTTCGTAAAAATGATTTTATTTATTAATATTTTTTCTCTCTATAAAAATATCAATAGTACTAAACTAAAAATTTATCATTTTTAACTATAGATATAGAACAAATATACATAATAAATAATTACCATAAAAACACAATAAACTCTCTTCCCTTGCATTGTAATAGAGTAAGTCTTAAATATTACCTAAAAAACAAACAAAAAGACATAATATCTTTAAAAAAATATATTCAATAATGGACTATTTAACATCCACACCTAGTATGTCCTCATTTTCAAAAAAATAAAATCAATTATGACTTTTAAAAGTCAATTTAAAATAATTTAAATTTAAAATTAATGTGAATTTATTCAGGTTAATCAACATTAAATAATCAAATTATTTTTGAATAAAATTAATATTACAGTTCAAAATATAGGAAGTATTATATTGTCTATCATCAAATAACCTTAAATTTTGAATAAATTTAATATTTTGTATCCACTCTTCGAGAAATTTTCAAATTGATTAAAACTAAATTTTGTACAATTTTCTAATTTCTAATTTCTAATTCTTAATTAGTTTTTATTTACAATGATCATATTTCTTGTGACAATCTAATAGCACTATAAAAGTCTGACGAGGAAAAAAAAATAATAAAAAAATAAATAATAATTGCAAACCAGTTTCTTTTTGAAATTTTGCTGTTATTTAACTAATTTTTAAATTTTCTATATAAAATCATATTTTCAAAATTTATAACGAGACTAGAACGAGTTATGAGTTATTAAAGAGGGAAGATTCCGAGACAAGTACTTACGAGTCTGCCATCCTATAATAACTCGGTACCAGTGTACTAAAGCCATTCGTCTCTTCCCTCTGTATCTCTCACCAATTAGGGCTATTACAACTCCACATCTATCTCTCCCTACCAGAAAACCCTAATCACTCTCTCCACCAGAAAACCCTAATCACATATTTTTATGAAGGTTGATTGCTCCTAAAATAAGGTACGATTTCGCAAACTCTGATATCATTTTTCAATCATTCAGATTTTGTGTAAAGTTGTTATTTGATGGGTCCTTATTAGATCTGTAAAAGCCCTAAAATCTCTGCCTAAATTTTTGGATTTAGGTTTCGAGAATTGCAAACCAAGGGATATTGGAGGGATTGTTGGATGTGTTGGTTTGATTTAAGAAATTAGGGATTGATCGTGTTGTCGTTGGTGGAATGGAATCTGAAGTGGTCCGGGTGGAGCGTAGAGGGAGAAAAAGGAAGAGAAAGGATGTTCTGAATGCTGGGGTGGATGGAGAATTGAAGAAATGGGCTGTCGAGACGAGGTCTAAAGCATTGGTGGGGTCATATGTGAAGAAAGAGTTCGAGGGTAGTGGGGTTTTTCTTGGGAAAGTTGTTTATTACGATAGGGGATTGTATAGAATTGATTATGAAGATGGGGATTGCGAAGATTTGGAAAGTGGTGAACTGAGGCAGTTTCTTATACGGGATGGTGATTTTGAGGATGGATTACTGTTTAAGAAGAAAGAATTAGACGGATTAATTTTGAAGAAATATGCGAAGGAGAAGGATACAAAAATGGGAAATGCAGTTGAACTGACAAATGTTGTTGGAGTTGAAGTTTCTTCATTGAGTAAGTCAAATTTTCAAGCTGATGTTGGTGTTGATTCTGATGCTGATTCAGACTCATCTAGTGATTCTTGTGAGTATGCTCTTGATGGGGCTTTGAGCTTTGAGGAAGAAGCTTCTCTTGTCCCACCACCAGAATTGCCTCCTTCTTCAGGAAATATTGGTGTTCCTGATGAGTGTGTTGCAGACCTTCTCTCTGTATATAGTTTCTTACGCTCATTCAGTATCCCGCTATTTTTGTGTCCTTTTGTGTTAGAAGATTTTGTAGGATCGCTCAACTGTTCAGTCCAAAACACATTGTTGGATGCTATTCATGTTGCTCTCATGCGTGCTTTGCGGCGTCATTTTGAAACTCTCTCATCTGATGGTTCTGAGCTTGCATCAAAATGCCTAAGGTACTTATGGGAATCTTTCTCCCCATTCATTTGAGAAAGTACTATGTATTTTTTCACTTGCTCGTTTTCTGGCAATTTGATGTTATGGTCGAAACAACTTACCAGAATGTTGTTGAGGTTGGGACCAGTGGACAATGGATGCCTTGAAGATGTCAATTCCTTGAGAATTTGACCATTAGTGTCTGTCCTTTGTGCAAAATAAATTATTTTTGATAGGAATGTTAATTGTTCCAAGTATCAAGAATCATATCTATCCCAGTCATTTCTGAAGAGCAATAAGAACCTCTTTTTGTTTCCTTGACTGGTTTGTGTAAGGTGAATCTATTTCAGTTTCAGTGATTGAAACATCAAACTAATATACTTTTTTAGCTGCAGGTCCATGGATTGGAGCTTGATTGATCATGTGACTTGGCCAGTTTTTTTAGTCCAATATCTGATGATGATGGGATATACAGATGGGCTTGAATGGAAAGGATTTTATATTGATGCCTTACAGAGGGATTATTACGATTTATCTGCTGGTAAAAAATTGATGGTTTTGCAGATATTGTGTGATGATGCTTTAGACTCTGCAGAACTAAGAGCAGAAATTGACATGCGTGAAGAATCAGAAGTTGGACTCAATTCTGATGGGGTTATTGTTGTTGCTTCTGAAGTTGGGCCTAGAAGGGTCCATCCTAGATACTCTAAAACTTCTGCTTGCCAGGACCAAGAAGCCATGGGGATTGTTACCGACAGACACAAGACAAATTTTTCTTGTAATTCCAGTGCTTTAAGTTATAAAAGTACTGTAACAGATGCTGATGTTGATCAGGATGGCAATGGTGACGAATGTCGCCTTTGTGGCATGGATGGGACATTGCTTTGTTGTGATGGGTGTCCATCAGCTTACCATTCGAGATGTATAGGTGTGAGCAAAATGTTTATACCAGAAGGGGAATGGTATTGTCCGGAGTGTACAATCAATAAGATCGGGCCAACAATTACAAGGGGAACTTCCCTGAGAGGATCAGAATTTTTTGGTGTCGATCCATATGAACAAGTTTTTTTGGGCACTTGCGATCATTTACTGGTGTAAGTTCAGCTACTTCATTCTAGCCCTTCATTGTTTCTTTACCTCTTTTTCACTGCGTGCTCACTGTTCTGTTGGTACTAGGATTTTTTTCTATTTTCTTCCTTGGATCATAGACCGACAGTTGGTTAGGGTAAATTTATACTTCATTTATGCCTCTGCATAGGTTCAATTCTCTACTTTTTTTTAATGCTCTTAAAATCTTTTGTAACTTATTGTTGCAGGATAAAAATGTCAACAAATTCGGAAAAAAGTATCAGATACTACAATCAAAAGGACATTCCAACAGTCTTGAAAGCACTTCATTTGTCAGTGCAGCATGTTACTATGTACTCAGGGTTGTGCAAGGGAATTATACAGTACTGGGAAATTCCTGTAGATGTTATATCTCTTACTGGAAAAGTTGAAGTGGGTACAAGAACAAAATTAGCAAATGAAATGGAAGATGGCAGTTGTCCAACTCCATCACTTGTTCTCTTGGGTAAGAACAGTCATGATATCCTTGAACTGGCTGGAAGTGAAAATGCTAGTTGTATTGCTAAAAGTAGCTCTGAAAACATGGCAGTCTCAGGTCTTAGAAATATTTGTAAAGAACCTGGGAGTAGCAAAGCCTCTTTGGATACATTGATCCAACCCGACCATCCTGGTCACCAGCAAATGAACGATGACTGTACAACAGAACAGGCTAGGCCTCTTCAGATTACAAACTCTTGCGAACAGATTAAAGTGGAAACTACTGGTTCAGTAAGCCAGCAGGCTGATCCATCTGACTTAACCCGTCTAATGTTAACTGGCAGGTCAGATGTTATAGGATATGCTACATGTACCTCAGGGAATAGCAACTCCAGTAACAGAGGATCTGTTAATGGCACATGTGTTGCTGCAAACATAATCTCTCAGGGTAAAGTAGCTAATTGTTCAGTCAGTGGAAGAGGTTACAGAAATGTACCTGATGATTGCATTTACTTGGGATCCTCCTTTAAAGCTCAAGCATATATAAATCATTACATGCATGGCGATTTTGCTGCATCTGCTGCCGCTAATTTAGCCATTCTTTCATCCGAAGAAAATCGGGCTTCTGAATCAAATGCTTCAGACAATTACAGAAAGGTGATGTCTGCTAATGTTTCACTTCAAGTAAAAGCATTTTCATCTGTAGCCATCCGCTTTTTTTGGCCGAATTCTGAAAAGAAGCTTGTGGAAGTCCCAAGGGAAAGGTGTGGTTGGTGTCTTTCTTGCAAGGCCATTGGTCAAAGCAAGAGAGGATGCTTGTTAAATGCAGCTGCTTCAAATGCTATTAAAGGGACCATGAAAGTTCTTTCTTGCATACGTCCTGCAAAGAATGTAGAGGGAAGTCTCCATGGCATTGTGACTTATGTGAAGTTCATGGAGGAGAGTTTACATGGTCTAACTGTTGGCCCCTTCATAAGTTCAACTTATAGGAAACAATGGTGTAAACAAGCCGATCAGGCTTTAGCCTGCAGCACAATAAAAGGTCTTTTGCTTGAAGTAAGTATTTTTCTCTTTTTCTGGAAATTATGTGGAAGCTGTTTCAAGTCATATTGTAGCAGTCGATTGTTTTAAATGATTATCTTTTATATTCAAAGTTGTTATCAATTATCCACTTCTTGCCTTAGTTTACCCCATTGGATTCATAATAGAAAGTAAAAGTATGTTAATTATTAAAATAGAAAGAAAGTATAATTACGTTACTGGAATGTCATCCCTAAGTATCACAATTGAAAAGAATACCCCATGCACCTAGATTTGTCTAGTTTGTATTTGATAATAACTGACAAGCAAATGACACTTCATTTCATTGGCATACCAACAATATATGGACATGTTGGCAATCATTTTCTGACTAAGTAGGACCAGGGAAACCCAGGGATTCACTATAAATTTGGACCCCCAAGAGATGAGCGAGAAGCTCCAATTGCTTTGGAGTCGCACTCGGTCTTACTTGGTGGAGGAAATATTCTCTTAGATGTTCCAGTAGCTCCTTTGATTTTAGGGTAGGGAGGGAAAGCTCTATATCTAAATTGGAAAGACCAATTACTGGATCCACTTATCATCGTCGGCATAACCGAGTGCCCAGGTGGTTTGGCCAATAGTGGGCCAAGAAATATTTAACAGTGATGTGGTTGGGGGCTTATGATGAATACAAATAATGTCCCCGCTGCAATGAAGTGTACCTATGCACTATTTCAAGTTCATTGCTAAGGCATAAAGAGTTGGTGGGATCACATAAGAGAACTATTATACAACAAAAAGTTGTTGTATAAGTGCACTAATCTCTGATGTTGAATATGTCGAGGAGAATGCCTTTTCTTGAAGTCGTCAAGACGGAGAATGTGGTGATGAATGACTTCCTCACAAGGCTTTTAGTCAAAATGTTTCCGCACAAAGTATTTCAAACTAAGACTTCCTCACGATAAGAGTGACTTCCTCACAAGGCTTTTTTTAAAAAATATTTTTAAGGTCTCTTCTTCTGCTTCAGTTGATCTTTCAACATATCTTATTCAACGTCCTTTCTGTCGATTTGAAAAGGCAAAGGTTTTACTCTGAAATACTTCTTTATATGATAATATCAAACAAAATTAACATAACTGCAATTGAATTGCAATTCATAAAATCAAATAATACAGTCTCTACTAGAACTAGTTGCGGTAGTTGAACAAGGAAGAAAATACTTGGCCATTTGTTGACGAACAATTTAAACTCATTTTACGAATTAGAGTAAAATAGCGAATTTAAGTAGGAGGATGATCTCAGCACCACACCTGAGAAAAATAGTGGACATTGCAGTTTGAACGTTGCGCTTAGTTCTAAATTCATATTTTTTAGTAAATTAATTAAGAAATGCAGAGGTTTGCAAATAATTGTAAAAGAGAACAAACTAAAAAATTTCTTGGTCAACATGAAAAAATAGCATATCCTGAAATCTGTGTCTATATCTGAATAGGCTAAATATATTGGGACATAATTATGGGAAGGAAACTCTTTATAATCTTTTAGTTCTGCCATTAGAATTTTCCATTAGGCAAATGATGCTCAATAACTGATACTGGTAGCTGTAAATTGTATGCTATTGTTTTGTGCAGGCATATGCTCTCGTCTTTCTTGCTAGTCTGACCTTATTGTTTATGTTTGCAGCTCGAGGAAAACACACGCGTTGTTGCTTTTTCCGGGGATTGGGTTAAGCTTGTTGATCCTTGGTCAGTTGAATCTTCAGTTACCCAGAGTAATACAAGTGCTATTGGATCAAGTCAGAAGCGTGGCCCAAGTGGGAGGCGTGGTAGAAAACAATCTGTCATGCCCGAAGTCACAGCTGATGATGACCAGGATACATCAAATGGCTTCATCTGGTGGCGTGGAGGTATGCTATCAAAGCTTATATTCCAGAAAGGGATTCTACCACGCAAAATGGCAAAAAAATCAGCACGCCAAGGTAACATCCAAATTCTCATTATTTGGATTTTGAGGAAAATGTTTATTTTTTCTTTTTCTTTGAGCATCCTTGGGCAACATCATTGCAATCAACTTTCGTATAACCATAAAATATGTGAGCAGTATGGATAAAGTAATGCACTCTTTTCTTCTCCAATTAGGTGGTTCTAGGAAGGTACCAAGTATCTATTATGCCGAGGGTGTTGAGGTTCCTAAAAGAAGCAGACGCCTCATTTGGAGAGCTGCTGTTGAAATGAGTAAGACCACATCCCAACTTGCGGTGCAGGTACGTTCTTTTCCAATGTTCTATTGAAATTTCTGCTTTTGTTTTTACGTATTGAAACATATTGCTTGTTTGTCTGTATGTCCAGTTATTGAGAAAAGCTTGCAATATTTTTAGATGTAGTTTTAATAGTAAATTGTTTCTTGCTTCAGATCAGGTACCTAGACATTCATGTGAGATGGAGTGATCTTGTTCGTCCTGAACAGTCTCCCCTGGATGGAAAAGGTGCAGAAACAGAAGCTTCTACTTTTAGAAATGCTTTCATATGTGATAAACAGATTCTGGAAAATAAAATTAGGTATGCTGTTACTTTTGGGAATCAAAAGCATCTCCCTTCCCGTATCATGAAGAATGTCATAGAAGTAGAGAAAGGTGAAGATGGAGCGGAAAAATATTGGTTTCTAGAAGTGCGAGTTCCTTTATATTTGATCAAAGAGTATGAACAAAAGATGGAAAAACTGCCTTCGCCACCAGCTGAGAAGCCTGTGAATGATTTATCAAAATTGCAGAGAAGACAGTTGAAGGCTTCTCGTAAGGATATCTTCTCTTATCTCTCGCGGAGGAGAGATAATTTGGATACCTGTCGTTGTGCTTCCTGTCAGCTTGATGTTTTTCTTGGGTAACTATTGTGATTGTCATTTTAAAAAGTTCTTTCAGTTCTTTTTCCTGCTGGCAGCTAGTTTATTTATATGTTCTCTGCTGTGATTTTCAGGAATGCTGTCAAGTGCAGTGTATGCGAAGGTTTGTTAATGATTTACAATTGTGACCAATATTTTCATATTTTGTCTAGTTTTGCGTGTAAATTGATATACAAATTGTTTACATATCTAGTTCCTTGTTCTTTATCTTTTTTCATTTGCAAATAAATCAGTGTATGGGAAGCTAATACAGTAGGTCTATGGATCAGTGTTCTAAAAGTCGCTAGTCTGTCTCATGTCGGTTGGCTACCGACTAGCGACTAGGGATCAACTAGTCGAATTTTTAATTTTTTTAAAATATATATTCTCCTTCATCCGTCATAAGTTTTGAGGAAGTAGACTAACATAAGTAACACAAATCATCAAATAAAAACATGGAAGTAAGTAAAATCAAATAGTTCGACGATCTAAGTTCAAAACAAATTAACCAAATGAAACTAAGTAGCACAAAATCAATAGTCAATCACTCCTCCTCTTCTCCATATCCCTCCAAGACTTGCTCTCCATCGGACTCTTCGTTGTCATAATTCTCATCTTCCTCTTCGTTGTCATCATCTTCTGACACAAACTTGTCTTCATCTAGTTCTCACACATTTCTACCACTTTTTCTAGGTAGAAGGACCTCATCCGCTCCCATAGCTTTCCCAACCATATCCCATGTAAATCTCGAACCCGGCTCAACTTCATTGTCACCACCTTCAACAATCCATCCTTGTGCATTTGTTGCTTCACTAGTAATTAAGACATCCTTCTCTTTTAACTTTTTTTCTTGTTGACAAGTTTGACATTGAATTGGACATAAATTAGGTTGTTCAACCTTGTCTTCGTATGTATCTATACATTAAAGAAAGTTCTCAAGTTAATAATTCTAATACCCTTATTAAAAAATTACAACATATAATAAAGAGTGGGAATATGTACTTATTCCCCTCAAAAGTGCTCCAATTTCTCTCATACCCGGATGAACTTGAAGTCAAAGAGAGAATTCTAATGGCCATTTTTTTCAAGTTGGGTGTATGATTGCCATAGTTAGACCACCATCCAACTAATCATGAAAGAAACACAATTCAATGAGCAATTTAGTACTAACTATAAGTTACTTGATTGGGAAAAAAAACTAAGTTGCTAACTAAGAAAACTAGAAAAGTAATTACTAAGTTACCCGGATCATAAGTGTCATTGTTCTCCTCACATCCCTTTGCGGCCAATGGTCTACCAAATCCACCCTCTTTGTTCTTGTACTTCAACAACTCTTTATTGATGATCTCATTTTGAACTTCAAAATCATCGGGGGAAGAAAGATTCAACACAAGTAAAAACACCATCCATGATAATTGGATCATCTTTCATGGTAGGATCTTTCATGGTAGGATCCTTGAAGAGGTAAAATGGATTCAAAAAGTAAGTCGTCAAATGCAATGGACTATCAAGTTGACCTAAGCTTTTTGTGTCAATGACTTGTAGTATTGGCCGGTAGTTACCCTCATTTTGTTTGTATGCCTCTTTGATATCCTCTTTCGCTTTCTTGAGCTCTCCATACACAAAGCCCATTGAGGGCTTTCAATCCCCATCAACAAGACGAAGAACCATCACTAATGGAGCAAACACTTTTAAGCAAAGAGTTACACTACTCCAAAACGCCGTACTCATCACCGTAGTAAATGCGGCTTTCCCCGGTCTTTACCCATGGAAGAGCTCCCCATTCATTGGTAGTACACGTCATCTTCAACTCTTGTTTCTTCTCCATCATACTTTGCATTGTCAAGAAGGCGGTTGCAAATCTAGTAACACCCGACCTCACTATGTCTCTCTTTTTTTGTATGTTTTCTCATTAATGCCAATGTTCTATGATGACCATAAATAAATATAGTGAACTTCTTTGCCCTTTCAATAGTGTCTTTGAACTTTTGTTTCTTTTCAATCCCTTCAAGCATGAGGTTTATTGTGTGGGTTGCACATGAGGTCCAAAACATGTGTGGTCTCTTGGCCTTTAATAATGTCGCCGCTGTCATATTATTAGAGGTATTGTCCGTGACTACTTGAATTACATTTTGCGCCCCAACTACATCAATGCAGTTGTCAACATAGCCAAATATATGTTCATCCGTGTGCGACACCTTCGAATATTCCTTAGAAGAAAGAAAACAAGTCTCAGTCCTACAATTAACACATAAATTCATGATGCTTCTTTTTCGGTCAGTCTAATCATCGGTCATGATAGAGCATCCTGTTGAAGCCCACTCTTATTCTTATTTCTTGAGTGATTGTTTGGTTCTCTCCACCTCCTCCTTCAACAACGGCTCTCTTAATTGGTATTGGCTTGGGGGTTGGTAGCCTTGGCTAAATATACCCACCGCCTCAACAAAGCGTTTAAAGTTATTATTGTCAATAGCATGAAATGGAATACTGGCTTCGTACATTCATCGAACCAAGTACCTATTCACATCATGAGTTCTCTCTTTCCAAAGTGCATCATTCATGTTTTGTTGTCGCATCTTCTTACTTGCACTCAAATCCGGATTGATGGCCCTTGCATATCTATCCATGGGACCAACAACGGCTCTCTTAATTGATATTGGCTTGGGGGTTGGTAGCCTTGGCCAAATATACCCACCGCCTCAACAAAGTGTTTAAAGTTATCATTGTCAATAGCATGAAATGGAATATTGGCTTGCCAAGTACCTATTCACATCATGAGTTTTCTCTTTCCAAAGTGTATCATTCATGTTTTGTTGTCGCATCTTCTTACTTGCACTCAAATCCGGATTGATGGCCCTTGTATATCTATCCATGAGACCAAGATAATGGGTCCTCTTCAAACTTCAACTTCTTTGTCTTCATTTTCTTATGGAATTGCCTCTACTTCCACTTCCGCTCTAACATTCACGTCATCTATCCTCTTGTCTCTCTTTTTAGTTGTTGCCTTGTCAAGTGCCATCTTACACTTTTCTTTATCTTTCTTGGTTGACTTGGGGCATGGTGCTACATTTCCCTTGATATTTGCTATGTGTTGGTTCAATCTATAAACTCCACCACCATACTCTGTCACACAATTTGCACCTCCAACGATCTTTGTTGTTAGGATTTAGGAAGCCATATTCCCATACAACATCATCTGAAGCTCTTTTTAATATTGAACACTCAGAAGTAGTAGAGGCTGCTGAAGACGAAGATAGTGATTTGAGCCATTGATACTATACTTATACGGCTATATCTATGCATAAAAATATAAAATTAGTAATTTCTCCTTTGATTTGGTCATTTGGGCAAACCAAACCCCACAGTCAGATTTTAATAATTTAATTTATAATTGAAGTTTGAAAAAAATTAAAATGAAATATAACAATTATAAAAGTCTAAACCTTTTCTTTAATGCCCTAGTGGGAACTAATTAACTAAAACCCAAAAAAAAATAAAAAAATAATAATTTTACCCACTTTGCTGACAAACTATTATGCTTATAAGCCTTATATCAGTTGATTGTAAACTATTTACAAAAAAAATAGAGAAACTGAGAGAGAGAGAGAGAGAGAGACGAGCCGGAGAAGAAGAAGAGAAGTGAGCTTACCTGAGCTGAGAGGAGATCGCCACAGTCGGTATCAGTCGAAGATGAAGAGCAGCAGTCGGTAGCAGTCAAGTTGAAGAAGCAGCAACAACAGCAACAATCGATCAAGTCGGTAGCAGTCGTCGACAAAGAAGAAATTGATTGAAGAAGGAGAAGCGGAAGAAGTTTGATCCAATCGCAAGCGACAACGATCGAAGAAGAAGCGGTCGATCAATTTTTTTTCTTTTTTGATAACCACAGTCAGCAACAAGTAGGGCTTAACATTTAAAGTTATAAACACAATCAATAAATTACAAACATTTTACATGTTCTGTTTTTTACCCCGATATGTTCTGAGTTGTTCTGATTTGCCCCGACTTGTTCCGATTTGTTGATTTACTTCGACTAGGCGACTTTTCCGATTGGGCAACTTTACCAACTAGTCGCCGACTTGAGCCCGACTAAGTCGGCCATCGACTAGGCCCTGATCGACTCGGCGAGCCTCTGACCCCTACTTAGTCGCCGACTAGGCCAACTTTTCGAACACTGCTATGGTTTCACGAGAATTGATAAAGGGAAATGCCTCTTGCGTTCATGTATGATATGAAACTATTAGTATAAAGTCTAATAGCTGTGCTTGACAATTGATCATACATAGAAGTGTCCAGAAAATGTTTGGCACCTCTTAAAATTGCTCAGCTGTGGCTGTTTAATTCAATGCTGATATATGTAGAGCCTTTTTCTACTGTGAGGTCTAAAATTGTAGCTGAAGATTAGAATTAATGCTAATGTAAGTATTATATTAGGATAGTTATTTAATTTCACTAGCACTCTGGAGGATTTTGAACCTGCTAATCTAGAGGAAATAGGCCTTCCTGCTCAGAAATTGTTTAATAATGAAGGAACAATGCTATATATTAGTGGTTGATAATGACAGTGATGGGAAAAATATTGAGGAAATGAATACAAACTTGGAAGTTTGTAATAACTTAATTCATCGTCATAATTTCTTTTACAAGTCTTGCTTCAATTTCTTATTATTTAGGCAGTTCTATGTTTGTCTAACCAATCATGTTTAACTTGGGTTATTATGTGTGCCATTTTACGTTCAGGTTATTGTCACGTGCAATGTATAATTAGCTCGACAGTGCAGATGAATGAGGAAGTTGATTTCTTAATAACCTGCAAAAGCTGTAACAAAACTGAAACTATTATGCATAATGAGATATATAATGTGTCCCCTACTATCCCCTTGCTTTTGCAAAGACAAGAACCTCAGAATACACTAACAGAATTCAAAGGTGAAAAGCAAAATGGTTGCAATCGGCCTCTGATATCAAATGGAGCTTTGAACCGTTCATCTGAGAGAAAACTAACTAGCAATGGTTCTAGGTTGAAACCAAAAAAAAGAAGCAAGATACTTTCTTGGGGTCTGATATGGAAGAAGAAAAACTGTGAAGACACAGGGATTGATTTCAGATTGAAGAACATTCTTCTAAAGGACAATCCAAATTTGTCAGAAGTTGAATGCTATCTTTGCAAGATGCCATATAATTCCGATCTTATGTATATTTGCTGTGAAACATGCAAAAGTAAGCACATATAATTTGATGATGGGCATCATTCTTTTTGTTTAATGTCTTAGCTATTCCTTGGTCACTAATGCATTGTGTTTGTTGTTATGTATAGAATGGTATCATGCTGATGCCGTTGCACTTGAGGAATCAAGAATACTTGAATTGTCGGGATTCAAATGTTCCAAGTGCCGTAGAATAAAGTCACCCATTTGCCCGTACACTGATCCAGATCGCAAAATTGCATTGGAGGGAAAGAAGCCGAGTAAAAGGGATCCAAAGCAAGAAAGTCTTGCACTGGACTGTAGTCCTGAAACCATTTCCGAACAGCTTGTAGAGAGGGAATCTGCTACTGTTGTGTTGCCTTCGAAGAAGGAATTTGTATGTGTCAAGGGGGATGATCCTCTCAAGTTTTCTCTAGCGAGGGTTGAACTTGTTACTGAGCAAATTTCAGAAGTAGATTTTGAACATAATTCTGTTTCTCTTTCCGGGCCTGGGCCTAAGAAACTACCTGTCAGAAGGCTTTTGAAGAGGGAAAATGATTTTAATAGTTCTTCAGCAAATAATCCTTCTGTTGACTCATCCACCCCTATTGTTGAAAACACGTTGCTTCCCACAATTGAATTATCGTCTCCATGCATGGAATGGGATGTTTCGACAAACGCTTTTGAAGATGGTATGATGTTCGACTATGAAGGTCTTAATTATGAAGACATGGAGTTTGAACCCCAAACCTACTTCTCTTTTACAGAGTTGCTGGCATCTGATGATGTTAGCCAGTTGGATGGAGTCGATCCATCCACGAATATAATTGAAAATATGGAGAATTCATCTACACTTTCACAGAATGGTAACCTTGAGCAATATGGAATGAGTATCAATAAGCAAGAACATACAGATCCTTTAGAACCTGCTGTTCATTCCATTCCATGCCAGATATGCTCTCACACAGAACCAAGCCCTGATTTTTATTGCCAGTTATGCAGGTTTAGGATGCACAGCCAATGCTTACCATGGGTTGAGGAGTCATCTGGGCAGGGGGGCTGGAGGTGTGGCAACTGCCATGAATAGCTGTAGTTGATGTTCTTAAATCAGCTTTTTGGATTTGGCTGCTGATTCTAGAAGGCAATCCTTGTGTGCATCACAAGGTGGCCCACAATCTTCTATCTTATTGACGACGAAAGAGGTTTAGAAATTGTGGTGGTGCAGTTTTGAGAAAGATTAGGACGTCGAGCCCAGTGGTGCCTACTATTTCATAGGTAGGAATTGTGCTAAAGAAAGGTGGCACAACTGTGAAATTCCAAAGCTGAAAGCAGTTTGTATAGATAATGTTTTATGTGGAAGGTGGTGAGCTCTCTCGGAGTCGGAGATCTCTTTTGTTAGAAACAGATTCTATCATTTGTCTCATTCTGATGAGGTTGACTTTCCAAATTCCAATGAAGTGGCTCGTAGGTGTCATTAGAAGCTACAAAATATTTAAGCTTAAATATGTCCATTTCTTCCCTCGATCGGTACTGGGGATATAATCATTTTTTTGGTATCTATTATATTGCTTTGATCAGATGGATAAGCAGGTTTATTGTTGCTGATCTGATTGTTTTGCATTGTATAAATTAGATTACTTGTCATTTTCTTTTTGAATAGTAAAGAATGGAAATTTCAAATATATGGTGTCGTCTGCATGCTTGTTCAGAAGAAAATTCTCCTGCACACTTGGTCAAAATGCTCTTTAAGTATCAACTTGTAAAACAGTATCTTGTATTCAACAATGATCATCTCAAGTTCCGAATAAGCATTGCGAGGGTGAAGATCACGGAGTCGAGGGTCAATGTTCTTCAGCTCTCAGATGGTTGATGGAAAATGATAAGCCTCTGATCCTCCTATATTTATAGATAAAATAAAAGAGCTTCAGAATAGTTTTTCTTCGGCCACGTAATAATACACGAATATTGTGAAACATCATAAATGATATACTCATGTCAATGTAAGACAAAATACATATCATTTTAATGATTTACTTGTGTTAATGTTAGACAAAATACCCTTGTTTTGATGGTGTCAACATGTTGTGTATCAAATTTAAAATCTTCATTTTTTTGATATTATGCATTTGTCACGCCAAGCCATTATACCGACATTTAGTGTAATCAGCCAATCGTATCCAATAAAATATAATAATGAGCTATATGTGCAAACCAAGTTTTAACTTCAAATATGGCAATGGCAAATACATTAATTAAGTGCAGTCAACAGTCGCATTATTCTAGTTTTAACATTTATTAGAGTATGGCATAATGCTTCTTCATGCGCATGTCGGCATGTATACTAAATTCAACAAGGTTCATAGCTTTACCAGATCATGCTGTTCTGTACCTTTATAGAGGTATCACAATAGAAAAAGCAAAGAGATGTATGTATGGCTATATCTTTCCACATAACAACTCTTAATAATAAAAAAAATGTGGATATCAAACAATGAAATATTCTTACAATCACTTTCACTTCATTGTTCATAACCTATGCATATTACAGAAACAATTTGGCTATAAATTAAAAAAAGGAGCAAACCTAAAGGTAACAAAAAAAAAACATGTTTAAAAGGAACCCTCAACCAACCAAAATGTTACAGCTGACTACTAATGCACAATGTGATTGCGCCGAAAAAAATTAAAATCCCTGAACCAACCCCTCAAACTTTTAAATCTAATGCTAAGCCGACCACGTACAAGCTCACCCGTAATCCCGCCAGCCCTTGCGAGTTAACATTCCTCACCCACCTCTTGACTTGAGGAATATATGGGTTGGCCAGTTGTATAAGCAGTTTTTACAAGTGTGGTATTGAACAAATCTTCAATAAATTCTTCTCGCCAGTCAAAGCAAACCAGCAAGCATAGCCCCAGGATCTGAATCTGCTATTGGTAAACTGGTTGGTGGAGCTTGTGGAAGCACTTGTGGAAGTGCCTGGGGAGCTGTAGGAATGCTTATTAATTGCTCTTTGATAAACTCCTTCAACCTGTGGACAGATAGTCAGATGATGAACCAAGTTGTGACAAAAGCTACACATACATCTGGATTTAGTATACATACTCGTATGTTAGTGTAGGATCCCCAGAGCCAACCGTCATGCGGAGCTGCGTTCTGTCTGCTGGATCTGTTTCAATTCTTACCAAGCAAAGCATGGCTCGGGTACTTTCTGAATAAAAGGTTGTGCTGGCAACCAAGTTATTTATATTTGGATCCTGAATAGGAAAGCAAAGATAAGCATATCTTATATGCATTATAAACAGCATAGTGCAGGTGAATCTCTAATAGACATTGTACAAGTACCAGAAGTAGTACTGGGAACTCACCAGTCCGGGACAAACCATCAACCGGACACTATTAAATAAGTTTGCCATTTCTGCAATTGACATTGGTCTTACACCTCGAACCTATTCAATTTGGTCAAAAAATATGGTCATTCAGACATTTCTCACATAATGAAAATATTTATATTAAAGGATTACAAATATTAAACTAGAACATAGCTGAATATTAACCATTAAGAAATTAAAGCATATTGATATCTATCCTCATTCCCAAATAAAAGACGTGTAACAAATATTTTAAGAGCCTTCCAGGGTTAGGTACTACAGACTGCCATTCTCAAGTTTCATTGCGCAAATGTTGTTATGGAACAAAAGGTAAAATATACATACCACTTCTTGAAGTTTCAAAGGCGGTCCAGAAAGTGATCTCCATTGGGGGAAAAATTCCTCCGGAGAGACTGGTATAGGCTGAAGAAATTTATTCAAGACTGCCGGAAGCCGAAGTTTTACATTGACCTATAAAAGGGAAAAAATAGTACTACTACTTAAATGGTTGAAGATTGGCAACATAACATAAAAATTTCTTTTAGAAGTAATACCACATAGGTTCCAAACTGATAAGAGAATTCAAGAACCGCCACATCCCTGCTAGGTCGGAGATTAACAACTTCGAGTGGGCATTGCACCTAGAAAACCAAAACTTGCTATCAAACATTTTAAGTTAAAATAAAATTTCATAAGAGAAACATCTAGTGAATGTTACTGCCAGGGATCTAGTAAAGCATGATGATGGCCATTAGTCTGACCTGCGCCCGTGGGGGAATAGTTTCCGGCACTAAGGAGAGCTCTAATTTCAAATGTGATGGAGGCAATATCAATGCTTGAACTGAAACAAGCGGAGCAGTATTCTTGTTTCCCAAGAAAAGAACAAGTCGCCCATGATGGAGTCTCCACTCTGCTTTGATGCCAATCTGGGATGATATTTTAAAAGAAAATTCATTTTAACCGATGTTAAGTAACTATTGAATTCATATTACCTTATAAAATAATAGCTTAAGCAAATAAGGTAATAATAACTTGAGTAAATTCAAGTTCTAATAGTTAGTTGTGAAAGTGAAACCTAATAAAAGGCTTGCACCTGAACATAAGGATCCTCGTACAAGACACCACTATCCTTCAGGCATAAAGCATGAAATCTTTCAGCAATATTTCCTATCGGCTGCAAACATGTATCACGTCAGAAAATAATAAGCACAAGTTATCATAATAAAATCCCATAAGAAATAACTATCCTAATAGAGCCATTAAAATATAAACTAGTAATTTTATATGTTGTCTATATTATTTGATCAACATGTTATAATGTTCATTGTTAACATGAAATACTATCATCAATCTACAGATTTTTCTTGATAAGTAAAATTTTAAAAAAAGAACGACAAAAAGACAAGTTAATAAGATAGTATTAAAAGAATATTCTCTGCCTGTCCATTAGATCAATGGACCAAGTTCTCATGTCCTTACTAATAATATCACTGATATGGGGTGGTAGCCAGCCTATGACTTGGATAACATAGATAACAAGAAAAGTTAGTTTGGCAATCCTAATGCTCCACTAAGGTTTAATTCGCCAAATTATTCCTAATATCCAATCCAGCAGCATAAAAGAACATAAAAACTATGAGTCTGATATAAATTCACAAGATCATATGAAAATTCAGGCCAGGCTTATGGAATTGACATCCTTAATAGCAATATAACATCTGTCCACACAAATAATTGATAATAAAGACAGCAACCTCTTGGACTTGAGTGACTGGAATAATATCAAGCTGAGCACCATAAACTACCAAACTAGTTGATGTAAAATTCATAGATAATATTAAAAAAATGACACATGAAAAAATTTCTAGTCGGATGTAGGTGATCATTTCAGTTCAAAACAGTATCATTTGTAACCACTTGTATGCAAAAGATGCTAGACAAATGTGTTAATTCTTCATATAATTCCCCATAAAAAATGCTGTCACACTTGATACAAGTGTTGGACTAAACAAATAATTAAACTGAAATACATCACTATCAGATACCAACTTCTAAAACTTTGAAAATGTTCTCACAAATTCTACCGGTCCCTCAGCCTCTTAACTTTTGCATTATAGTTTGACCCTAAAGGAATGTTACTCATTGTAAAGTAATATTATTAAAAAGAGAAAGAAAAGGTAAAGTGCAATCTACCAATCCCTAGATAACCACGGTCTTGAGTAATACGTCTTCGGTTCCAATTCCCATACTTGGGCCCAAAATTACCTATAAAAGAAAAAGTGCAACCCACCAATCCTAACACAAAACAAATATAGAGGTGCCCCCTAAAGGATCCCATAGCAGAAGCCCAGTGAGGCAAGGAAAAAACATTCTACCCTTTAACTAATTGAAAGACAAACAGCTCTTCCTAAAAATTCTGTCATTAGTATCATTCCTAATACACACACACACCCAAAAAAACACACAACACACAAAAAAGAAGAAGAATAGAAGCCAAACCTCCATAGTAAGTAACTTAACATCTTCCAAACCATCAAAATTAATTTGACAACTAAGTGCTATGCTTTTGTTTACATTATCTAACGGAGATTATTGATTATTAAGATTTATAACACTTGTATTAATAAGGCAGTAGATTTATATATCATCAAAATTATGTAGAATAATATACAATAAATTCATATATTTCCGGTAGGTGTCCTATTTTTTCTTCTAAAAGTTGTTGTATTCGTGTTTATCCATAATTTGTCATGTTTGACAATGTTGTCTCCTAACCATGTCCATCATAGTTTAGGATGAAGTCACTAATATAAATATAAAAGCAACAGAAAACCATACCTGGACAGTGTTAGCCTGCTCTGCAACAGGTTCAATGGCTAGAGCATCTGCTTCATTTGGAGCGCCTTTCAGTCCAGGCACAAGATTACGCTCAGATTGGACAGCAGCAGCAGGAGGGCCTTCAATAGCCAGTGGGCTTAAAAGATCACCAAGGAGATCTGGGGAAGTTGTAGAGGGTTGAATATCGACTACACTCAGAGTTCCATTTGTCTGAGTCATCCCTTGGTCTCCCATGTTATGATCCTGTCGAAAGACATAATCCAGATCAATATTCAATGCAGAATAAAACTTGCTGATTTTCAATACCAACCTTTTGGTTCAAAAAAAAAAAATAAGTGGAAAGAGATCTCACTGCATTGCTCATGCTAGGCACTTTAACCAGACCAAGCTGGGCCACAGGCGGAGTTCCATTAGCAGGGCTTTGGTCTGTTACTACCAAAGCATTAGATGTTTGCTGCTGTGCACGTAACTTGATAGCACTTTGCTCCGCGGTATCAGATTCAGTATCTTCAGCTTTTTTAATCAATGATGACTGAATTTTCAAAAGGATATTAAGTCAAGTCTAATAACCTTATTAGTATTAATCAGAACTATAATAAAATACGCGGCGGATTCGATGCTGCATTACAAAGTAGCACCCTTTTTATCAGACAAACTAGTAGAGTAATATAATATGGCAGACGTTCTAAGAAATAAAGCAACAAGTATACACGTACCTGACGCTCAGGGAACTTGGGCATTTCAGCTAATATATCTACTAAAGCTGCACCTTTCCTACTTAATGCAAAATACTCTACAGCTCGTTGTTGTATCTCAACATCGATGCAACTTTCATATCTGAAAGAACGCGTTATTGTGTCAAAATTTTGGAGCCATTGAAGATAATTGTGACTATGGCTCAAAAAATACTTCGAAGAACAAATTGATTCAGAATGCGGGTAAATCTCACTTGCTAAATATTGCCCAAATTTGATTCTGTAGTTCTGGGTCTGGGGGTTGAGAGTGCATCAATATCTTTGCATATGTTGAAAGAAGAATAGGAATTGTAGGTGTCCTGAAAATGTATTTTGTACATGAGAACACAAAGGAGAAACAGAAAATCACCAGCACAAAATAAGGTGAACTGCACTTACGAAACTGTAGGAAGTTTCTCATGGATGATACTAAATATTTCCTTCGGACTACAGCCAGGTCGTCTGGCCAGAAGGTGACTGTATTCTCCGAGGAGATAAGCGCTAACCTGTTCCACAAAATAAATTCCACAATAGACTTATAACTGATCTGGTCCTAGAAACTGATCTTAGCTAATAGCTAATGAATGAAATTACAAACATATCTAACTTGAAAGAACCTCCAAAAAAGAGCAACATGTTTGAAGTTACTTTGTAACAGAAATTAGCAACAAAAGAAAGGGTTACGCATTTATCCACTGAATATTGTCCTACAACTAAAACCATAGTAGTTGTACAGATACTCTGAAACTACAAGTGAATTCAACTTAAGGTTTAAAATGAACAAAATTCCAAATAGTGGCTATTTTTACTCCTTTAATGCATTTGTCAAGTTCAAATTAAAATCTTCAACTCTGACAATAGTAAGCATCTCTGTGAGGGTAAAATTTACTGCAAAATAAATCCACAAGCCATAATTTTGCACCAAGAGACACAATAGAATTAAATGTAACGATTACACTTCTAGGTATCCTCACCTCGCATACTACAGAACTGAACAAAATAAATGTAAGCAGAAGATACACACCTTAACCATTGTCTCATGTATGGCAGGCTTATCAAGATACTCTCTGGCTTTAAGTGCTGCATAAGGCTAGTGGATAGATGAAAAGTGAGGGAAAATTTTCCAAAAGAACATAATAAGAAGAAAGGTGCACCAGTAAGTATATAGAGCATGTTTTTAGTCACCTGTAGGTCCTCGTTGTTTGTTACAAATTGCACAACACGAAACCAAATGTCGTCACTGACAAAGTCTCCTGCTTTATCAATCAACTGTAGGATAACATCCACATACCTGCATAAGGATAGGGAAGAATTATTATACACAGGGTTCTAAAAGTCGCTAGTCGGTCCCAGGTCTGTTGGCTACCGACTAAAGACTAGGGAATTAGTCGGGGATTAATCGGCTAGTCAGATTTTCAATTATTTTTTTAAAATATATATTCTCCTTCCTCCTTCATAATTTTTGAGTAAGTAAAATAACATAAGTAACACAAATCATCAAATAAAAACATGGAAACTAAGTAAAACCAAATAGTTCGACGCTCTAAGTTCAAAACCAATTAACCAAATGAAACTAAGTAGCACAAAAACAATAGTCAATCACTCCTCCTCTTCTCCTCCTTATCACTCCAAGACTTGCTTTCCATCGAACTCAAACTCATAATCCTCATCTTCCTCTTCGTTGTCATCATCTTCCGACACAAACTCGTCTTCATCTAGTTCTCGCACATTTACACTTCTTCTAGGTAGAAGGACCTCATCCGCTCCCATTTTTTCCGATTTTCCCCAACTTGTTCCGATTTTTTGATTTACTTCGACTGGGCGACTTTACCAACTAGTCGCCGACAGGAGCCCGACTAAGTCGGCCAACGACTAAATCAAAGGACTAGGCCCTAGTCGACTCGTTGAGGCTCCGACCCCGACCTAGTCGCCGACTAGTCGGCCGACTTTTCGAACACTGATTATACAAGAATAATTTCACAGCAAAAGGTATCATTTATTCATAAGAATAACATTAAATATCATATGTAATGTAGACATCTCATAAAAATGTCCATTTAAATAACTAATATTATCAAAATCAGTAGTTACTATACTTCTGCAAACACCATTAACTGATTTTGAATATCTGTAGACTGGGAATCTTGTATTTCAGCAATATAGTTTTCTAAAATTCCTCGGTTACAAATACAGAAATATCATACCATGATAGATCAGGGGCAAACTTCTCCGCAAGAATAGCAGCTTTTAGTGACAATTCTTCACGCATTGCAAAATCTGCTGTGGCGAGATACTGGAAACAGATGAGAGTCAGTTGTGTATCCTCTTTGTTTCTATTAGGAACTTTTTCAAGACCATACCAGCGAGTCGAATATATAATTTTAGTTCAACCTGATTTAAACAACAATGACATGGCCATGGTTTTACCTGCAATAATTCCTCAACTATGTCCTTCGCATTCGAAACATCACACATGCCATAAAGTAGATCTAGAGCACGTCTCCTAATACTGGAGGAAGAAAGTTGAAGTTTTAGAGAAGGCAAATGTTTAACTTTTACAATCTCTTCAAATATAGATATGTAAAACAACATTTTATCTCATAAAAGTAAACACAGTTATCATTCAGAAAAAATAAATAATACTTAATGAAATTGTATTCTCCTGATACCGTACAAGAGAAAGAGTTAGTTCTAACATCCTTCATAACTGTGAAAATTAGTCAGTTTGATGCATCACTTGCGAAATAAGAAAAGAAGAATGTTGGGACAAACTAATAACTAAGTAAAGATATCAAAGCAAAACTGCAATCAGAAGAGTACCTACAACTGATCTCTACACACAAGAAGTGTAATAAGTTTCTCAACTTGTGCATCCATGACATAACTTGGTATAGGAATAGCATAAAAACACTTACACAAGTATTGCTTAACATATCCAACAATATGAAGACCAATGCAGAGTTAAATTAACCTGATATCAGGATCCTTCAAAGAGGTTATAATCTGTGCTTGATGTCTTTTTATGATTTCCTGAACATCTGTCACCATCAACATCCGAGTCATATTCTCCTGCATCAGAACCATTAAATAATCATCAATTAACCGTCAAAGTATTTACTTCTCAAACTCCCGATATTGAAAGCATATAGAAAAAAGAAAATGCATAGATAGGATCTGTCAAGAGATACATAACAAAATGAAGTGTTATATTAATTTAACTTACCAAACCAAGATATCGAATATTTGGCTCACGGACAGCTATAAATTTTCCAAGTAAAGCAACACACTGAGACATCATTTCCTTTTCAGCATCAAGGTGCATGACCTGAAATAAGAAAAACAAATAAATGCATAAAGATCATAGCAAACCACAAACAGTGAAGGGGATGGAGATATATATATATATATATATATATATATATATATATATAGAGAGAGAGAGAGAGAGAGAGAGAGGGTTTCTATAAACAAACTGACATTAGAATATAAAAAACAGAGACATGTTATTGTTACAATGAAAGGTTAAAAAGATCGGAAAAGCAACGCAAAATTGGTTTAGTGAATTGATGATTACGTGACGTTATGTTATCCCTAGTCTTTTTGTCTAGGTAACATTTTACGGCAACAAACTTCACAAGTATCCTAATACATTCAAGTTTAAAAGAAGGTCTACCAAAGTCAAGTTTCATTCTCAAAAAAATAAAAAAAATTTAAATAGAGGTATCAGATTTTGAAAGGACACATGCTATGCTGAAATTCTAATGACTAATAAGTCTTCGGGAACCAAAAGATCCCTAGACAAAAAAAGCATATTAGCTGACCAACAAGACAAACCGAGAATCTGAAACCCCTTCCAATGTCAAAGCTCTCACCAAAATTCTTACTACAATGGAAGCTAATCGAATGTGTCATAATGCAACAGCAGCTAGCTACTCATCTCCCTCTTTCCCATCCCCCAAACCCCCCCCACCAACCAAAAAAAAACATCTTCGACTTGCACCACTACCTCTCCTTTCCCCTATGCAATCAAACACACAATTGTTTCGTTCCTCCTGCTCAACTGCTAAATGAATATTGACAATCCAGATTGAATTGATATAAACTCAAAAGGCCTACTAAAGCATCACTCAGGTCTTCAATCTATTAATCCTCCAACCTCAAAGACTTGGGGGATTCCGGTTTTTGAGCACTTTTAGCAATGACTACAGTATCCATTATTGAAGATCATGAAGCTATATTTCCCATTTTAATGAAAAGAGTCATGAATAGTATGCTTAAGGCTTATTAAAATTAGTAAGGCAGACAACAATCTTATTTCTAAATAATTTCAGAAAAATAATTCACTACTGGTTTCAATGGTTTGCCTGATTGTCTGCTTTCCATACAAACGCACACAGGCCAACCACAGCACATACATGGACATACTATTTTATACGACTTCACTGCTACCAATAAGACACTAGAGAAAGGGGAAAAATGCAACACATGCTAAAATTTGCATTGCACATTACATTTGAAGTTCTAGGTATCATATAAAATGAGTAGGTACAGATATCCTGCAGCTTTCAAATACTAGACAGTCTAATTTGGAAGTAAACTTACTAGAGCAAGGGCTTCAAATAGAACTGCATGTGATGCATTGTTCTTGTTAACATTTTTCACAACATCAGTACCCATTAGCACTCGTTGTAAGACCTAAGATGAGAGAAAATACTTGTTAGTACTATGATATATATCGGAAAAGTTTATTTGTTTATTTATTTTATTTTTTGGGGTGGGGGAATAAAAAATAATACTCCCTCCATTCAAAAGTATATGATCAAGATTGACTTTTCAAAGTCAATATGAGATATTTTCAAACTCAAAATTGATGGATACCATTTAATTTCTGAATACAATAAATCTTGTATATAGTAGTACTTTTTAAGTAATTTATAATTTTCATATTTGTATCGTCTAAAATTAAATTAATTCATATCAATTTTGAAAATGAAAATATCTTAATTTGACTTCAAAAAGTCAATATTGATCCTATGTTTCGGAACAGAGGGAGTATTAAAGAAAAACCTTGAGAACATTTACCTCAAACAATGATCTTCTTGTGTTCGGATCTTCTATAGTCGGAAAATACTGAAGAGCCCTCATTGTCTTGACCTACAGTAACCTAATACTGGTAAGCATTATATGAAGGTTCTATACAGCAATCACTTTCATAGGATTCATACTTGAGAACATAAACTAAACCAAATTAGAAAGTTCAGCTTCTATTAATTCCAGAAAATTATGGAAAGATTAAAAACGGAAAAAATAACTGTTGGCTAATAGTCTAATACTTCAGCCTTTTTTAACAGGCAATCGGACTATAATATTAACTGTAATTTTCCAGAGGTAAAGTGTTATTCAGCTTTGTATTTATAGCCTAAAAGGCTGAAAGTTAAGAGTTTTTCCTTTATTAACCAAGTTGAGTTAAGCGGAGTTTTCCTCATTTCATTATGATCTTATTTTCATGGCGCTCAATTTCATCATCTTACTGCAGTTCAAATCAACTATATCATATAATCACATAATTAGTTTCATAGGTAGCACACTGTTTTATGACAAAAAGAAGAATTTATACTAGAAAGAAGAAGAATTACAAGGAGAGGGGATAATGAGTCTTCCTAGAAAACAAAGTGGAAAAGCAAAAACAAAAGGAGGTAAACAGTCTTATAATCTGTATGAACATCCAATGCAGCAACCTTTAAAAGTCCCAAAGTCATTGCGCAAAGAGAACAAAATTTTTATCCAAAGTGAAGGAAGAGAAAGATATCAATCATCAACCACTCTGTCATTTTGTTCGGTTCAGATACCCGTAGAATGGCAAACAAAGAACTACTACACAAGATGTGCCAAAATCCCAAAACCTCTAAATCTGTTTTGAAGCAAACTCTCCAAAGACAAGGGACAACCAAAGCCTTTTAAATAATCTCAAACAGGTAGGACCACAAGTCCTTTTGCATTGGATAATTTCCTATAATTAATTGCAACTCTTCAACAAAATCATTAATTGGAAGAGGAAAAGCACATACTATTTGCTTAAATTGTTTTCCTTCACATTCTGAAGGTCACATCTTCACTGTTCTAAAAATCCCAGCCTAGGTCCGCCTAGGCGCCTCACCTAGGCCCAAGGCGGTAAACAAATTCCTCCAAAAAATTAGGCAGGTTCTAGGCGGAGAGATTTTTTTTAATTTAATAACTACCCAAACCAAATCTTGATATATTTATTTTTCTAATGATTTATTATATTCATAATACAGATTGTAGCATATCAAATCACAATAAGAAGTGAACAATATCAAGTCAAAATGAATAATTTTATTATAGTTGTAATTTTTTAAACTTGTACCAATATAAATGATGATACATTTGTAATATTTAGTTAAATTCAATTTTATAATTCTTAAATTTATGTTTAGTTTCTTAAGTTTTAATATTGAATTAAATTCTTAAAATTTAAAATTTTATTATTTAATAGCAATCATGTTTATAAATAAAACTAATACCTTAAAAATATGTTTAAACTTTGAACAATTGCATGTTTGTGTTTGAACTTTAACATTAGCAATATGGATGTGTTTGAATTTTAAGAAAAGGCCTTTATTATCTTTATTATAGATTGTTTTGCTTTATATTATTATTTTGTTTGGATAAATGTAAAATAAAATATTAAAATTGACTTAAAATAAAAAATCCCGCCTAGGCCCCCCTCGGCCGCCCACCTTCCGCTAGTGCCTTTTAGAACATTGCACATCTTGATGTTTGTGCTAAAGCAGCGAATAGGTAGACTTGTATGATATCTTTCCAAGAATATAGACAAATGACTGACGCACATATTCCTTATTTTTCCAAGAATGTGTGCATAATTCACAAATTAAAATTTTTGGGGATGTCAAATCTGTTCTATAAATGTTCAAGTTCTAGTTCTTGTTCCTGTTCCATTCCAGTTACAGTATTCTAATACTCAAATTAGATTACTGCAGAACTTTATAAATAACAA
Source organism: Panax ginseng (assembly GCA_020205605.1). Classification (NCBI taxonomy): domain Eukaryota; kingdom Viridiplantae; phylum Streptophyta; class Magnoliopsida; order Apiales; family Araliaceae; genus Panax; species Panax ginseng. Next base: position 14,839,514 of record CM035131.1, on the reverse strand, counting down.
ATATGGATTAATGCTGCTCAACAAATAGTTTGACCTAGGTAAAAGTAGCTAGAACTGAGCAAAAAATGGATATAACCAAATTACCGAACCGAACCGAAATTTTCTGAAAATTCGGTTATTTTTAATATTTCGGTTATGTCCGAATTTTTTTACGTTTCATTTTTAAGTTATTCGGTTTAACCAAATACCCAAAACAAGTCCTGCAAAATTGCACCACTTGACTTAAAATAATAATATGACTCTTGAGTCATTACTACTTTACTAAAATCTCTTGAACTCTCAGAGTCAGATACTCAGATCTCTCAACAAAGCCGAAGGTATACAAGATGCGAATCTTCAGATCTCTGGCGCATACGCCGGTCAGCTCCGACTCCACCTTGACACCTTCGATCTATACTCCTTCACAAGCACCACGTGCTCTTCTTTCTTTCGACCCTCCTCCTTCTGCTCAATCGACGATACGATTCGCCAAGCAGCTCAGAGCGAGCAGATCGATGACGTTCTTGTAGGCTTGCTCGATGACTTGCTCGTCGATGGCTTGTAATCTTCGATGGCTTGCTCGGCGAGTTTGGCCAGACGTATTGGCCTCTGGTGTAAGATACTAAGATGTTATGTATCTGTTGTATGTTTTTGTAATATGTATTGGCCTCTTTTGTAATATCAATATGTAGGCTACATGTACTTTGTTGCTTCTGCTGAAATGCTAAGTATTCGGTTATCACAAATTTTGGTTAATTGTTCGGATATCTAAAATAGTGTAATTTCGATTTTCGGTTATAATCGAAATTCTTGTTCGGTTCAGATAATAACCGAATGCTCACCCCTAAAAGTAGCCATTTTTTATTTGGACTAACTTTAGCCCTTTAGTCGTAAAGAGTTTGAAGAAAAGGATGCACACACCTGAAGCCAAGGGGAAGGGATTCCGTAGTAAGTATATTCCTGAGGAATATCTTGATTCCTAGCCAGCCTTTCCAATACTTTAACACACTTTGGAAGACAACTCCAATATGAATCATGGTTATTAGACACTAAAGCAACAAGAAGGCTCATAGATGATGTCAAAACTCCAAGATCGCGTTCATCTAATAGCTGTGCCATTCGATCTGACCTGAAAATTGGGAAATAGACGAGTGAGTGCAGCATAGATGAAAAAATCTTAGTTATCACATTAAGGTCTTGCCCAAAAGAATACAGAATCAACTTACCAGCCATCTACATTCACGACATCAGGATTTTTCCTAAACAGGCGCAGGAGACACAATGCAGCCTTCTTTCTCACAAGAGGTCTGCAACTACTGGAAAGCTGAAGTAAAGGTAACAGTTACCATCATATTTGTTTTACAAAATACCAGTACAAATCAGCAAATAGCTTCCTCTTACAAGTAGCTTTTGAACATCAGGTGCTAGTGATTCAGCAAACTCTCTCCCACCAATATTCCCAACCTACAAACATAAAATGAAATATAAGAAAATAAGGTTGTGGGGAAAATGAACCATTTAATTTTTTATATCAAGCAGGATGTGTTCAAAAGGTAAAATTTGATAAGCTGATAAGCATATGAACATGAGAAACCAACATACATTTGAAACAGGAGTAAAAGGTAACCAAATTTCCTTTGTTATCCTATATACAAGTATTTTGGTCGGCATATCAAAGCGACAACAATATGACGGACAGTTTCAGCCACTTTAAAAAAAAGCTATCACACCACATAATGGTAACACAAGGGGATGAACCAATTACAATAAGATATACTACGCCCATCAAATTTATGTCCATAAGACTGTTTAACAGTGTAACAGCTTTTTTTATTTTTATTTTTTCTACTTTGTGTCAGTGTGTAACAATTGTTACGTTCCTTTAGCACTATGAACTGAGACCTCACTAGTATCCTCCATAACTTCAAAACTAGTAATAAATTAGATATCAAGCTAAAACAATGACGCCAAACAAAGAAGTCCATAAAAAAATATTAGACAACAGTTTGTCTTTGGTAAATGATCTGTTTCATATGATGATAATTATGATGAGGAAAATTACATTTTACCTCCCAATTGCACGATATTTAAGAGGTGATACTTTAGTTTAACTCCTAGATGAAGTGCTGAATTGGGGATTGAATTCATATGAAGAGAATGAAAGCTACCCCTAAGGATAGCAGTTCATAGGTTATGTTCATGACAGTTTTTTGCAGTGGTTAAGAACTTAAGATGATATTCATTATCAAAGAGATCTATATTTCAAAATGAATATTATCTCGACTCTTGAGTCCTTTTAGTAGAATCTTCAACCATTCCATACAGAGAACATTGGGTGCAACTAAGTGTACCATTTCTCCCTCCAGCAAAGTTAATACAGGAAACTAAGGCAGTAAACGAGTCAAGTTGAGTAAATGAGTCCAGTCGAGTTTTACCATGCAAAGCTATACTCATCTAATATATATTTGAGTTTTCAAGTTCAAGTCAAGTTTTAAACGACCATTGATTTGGTGGAACAAACTCAGCTCGAATAATAAACGTGTAGCTCCCAAATCGAGCCGAGTCGACCTTTAAATGATCTTTGGCATGTGTGCATGTGTTTGTGTATACATACTTTTTCTAAATTCTAATAAAATAACTCAACAGATACTATAAAAAAATATTTTTTGGAGTGTTGGGGAAGAAATGGGTGTGTCTTGCCTCGCTGGAAGACTTGTTGGTTATCCGGTTCAAAGGTTTTGGAGGGAGGAAGGATGCTAATTGCCTCGGAAGTGCGCAATCTGCTGGATCTGGATTAAGCGTAATGCTTAGGTTTTTAGAGATAGTTATTTATCTTTTGCGCTTTGATACAAATAAGATCTTTTTCTTTGTTTCTTTATAAACCTCTCCAATGGGTAATTTTAGGCTCATTCCTGTTTATGACCTTTGTAGAGATTCGAGAGCTTCTCTCTTTTGATTATTTCTTATTTTGTGGTGGACTACTTGATTCCCCTACACTTGTATTCTCTCTTTTCCTTGAATAAAATTCCTTCTTTAATTCAAAAAATATATTATAAATATAATATGCATTTTACTTTTTTCACTAAAGGTTATTTTGGGCCTGAGTATCAGGATGGGGATTGGAAGAAGCAACCTTGAGGTTATTCTTCAAGAACTCTACCATTTCACCCACTCCTTGGGTCTATATTGTATGTATTCTGTATAATCGGGTTTTAAGTAGGCCCGCAGTCCAAGTAGCTAAACAAGTAAAGTTGAGCACTTGAGTCACTTGACTTGATTATGATTATTGGTAAAAAAAACATACTTGATCAAACTCGACTTGCTAAACAAACTCGAGTCGTGTTGAAGCGAACAAATTCCAAATAGTCAAATGCACATGAAAATCTAAAATCAAATACTCCTCCATCCCACTTTGCTTGCTCTCTTTCTTTTCACAAGCATAACGAAAAAGTCAGATTCTTGTGGAAAAGTTAGAAATAGTTCCTAGATAACCTTTATTACTGGATCCCATCTCCTATAATTTGTGTACAAGAAAAAGATCAAATATCAATGTTAATTTCAGAGGAATAAAAAACTTGTTTCTTTTTTCTTTTTTCTTTTTTTTTTTTTTTTTTTTTTGGGTTGGGGGGGGGGGGGGATCCCAAAAGGAACTGAAAGCAAGTAAAGCAAGATGAAGGGAGTAACCTATTTTGGCACCTTCTAAAGTAGAAACCAAGATACTTTATGTACAACTAAGGGAGTATTGAATTACAAAGATCATACCAGCTCACTCGTGAACATAAAAATTTACAAATACTTCCATGATTAGCAACTTAGGTAGATAAAAGGCAGGAAAGCTACAAGAACAACAACAAAAAGTATAACACATGACGAAATGCAACATGTCAGAGTTAGAAAAAGGAACTATTGAACCACTTTAGTTTTTGAATGGAAAGGACAAATTCGTTTTCAAACTTAAAAGAGTGTGCATGAGAAAATTACAATAAGATCGAAGAAAACATAAATACACATAACGAGAATGAAATGTCGTACTAAGTGCACAAGGCTCCCGCAAAAAAGTAGGGTCTAGGGAGGGTCAGATAATGAATTTTATATAAGCACTTTACATAAGCACACTTTATTATATTAGAGACTAAATAGGTAGGAAGCAGCTCTTTTGGAAACATACCAATGTCAATGCCAGGCACTGAAAAGTTTCATTCCGACCAATGATATCATTGCGGACTGTGTTAATTGCTAATCTTAAGAAATCATGATTCTCATTGAGCAAAGATGATGTCACAATGTACCCAACCTGCAGACATATATAGCAAATCAGAGTTAGTTGACCAATTAAATGAAGTACTTTACCTTAATACAAAGAGAAGAAGAAGCCATTTGATTACATAAGACAACAAGTCACATATAAAACTAGACAAGCTTTTTTAAGTATCAAATATAACAACATTACAGTTCAGAACAATGATGAAGCATTATCATACAATTAGGTATTATCAAATAATATTATGCTCCTTTTTTAAATTTAAGTAAATTATAAATATGAGCCGTGCATCTTATTGTATTAATATAAATGAGAATAATTATAAATGACAATAATTATACGTTGACTAAATGCAAGACTATATAATCACTTGACTTGAAACCATTAAAAACTGAATTACATTAACAAAATAAACAGATATTTTCATCACTTTCAGTAGTTCAATGACTTGGGGGTTGACGAAAGCATCTCACCATTTTAATAAAAGAACTAGTCTGACAACTGAGAAAAATAACCTCCAACAAATGCAGAGGAAGATACTGATCTCTTAAAATCCTACTACCACACCATAAAACTGCAACAAAAATATTAAAATAAGAACTTCCAAAGAACCCAAGCATCCTTCTTGCCAGAATCCTAATCTGGTCAACAATGTAGATCTCTCCTTAAAGCTAAACCAACTACTCAAACTGCATCTCAATATTATCTTTATAAATAATTAAGTAGCACCAGTTTTCCTAGATAACCTTTAATAATATAACAGTAGTAATGAATCATGGACTATTGAGCAATATTGAGACAAAAGAAAATTATACAGTCGTAACTGGTGTAACAATAACACTAACATGAAGATACATAAGACTACTGAACTATGCGAAGTCAACCTTGCAACACCTTCTGATCACTATATCGCTGCTTTATGCCTGAGAGGCTAGCATAAAGCAGCTATTCTTTGGTTATGTGCTGTAGTAAATGAAAAGTATGATTGGATGATCACACTGTTGCGGCTTACAAAAATACCAGACAATATTGAGTCAAAGTTCACATCTCTGAAAGTCTGAATTTGATGGTGAAATAGAACCAAAGTGATTTTCAGATGGTAGACAACATTAATAGTTAATTTGAACAAACTACTGGAAGAAAGGAAAGTGAAGTTTTAGGAGCAAAGGGCAGAGAATTACTTTGACCTGGCGGAAACATTATAAAAGGGACAAATAGTGAAAGTGAGGTTTAAAGATGGAATAAAAAATTATTAATCGAAAGAGAAGATCAATTATTGTCTCGAAATTATGAGCAAACTTTGTATCCAAGGGTGAAGACTGCAGAGAAGAGTATATGATAGGTCATATCATTGTGGAGAAACCCTGTTCAAACTGAAAACCAAAGGGTCAGCCAATTCTCGAGAGAAGCTATTGTTTCTCTTTTTTCTAGTGCTGTGCAGTTCAGAAAGATTCTAGATTTAGATATTCTGCTCAAATATCTTTTGCCTTATTATTATTATTATTTTTTGTTAAGTAATTTTGGCCCCAAGCATGGGGATTGGAACCAGCGAGCTTGAGGTTATTCCTCAAGGCCGTTGTCATTTCTCATCTGAGGATGATACTTCGGCTTTGTTCCTTAATACAAGTTCTAGCTCCTGCACTAAGTTAAAGAATGTACTTTTGCCTTAGATTTTCAGCGCTATATTATCAATACATTAGTTCTTTTTCTTCTCCCTCTTTGCATCAGTATCTGAATTAAATCAAGGGGAAATGGGTAAACGTGTCCATGCATCTCAATACCTGTCCACATCTAAGGATTGCATGATAGATGCATAATAATGAGCAAGGTATATTACCAGGACTCTCCACATACTATAACCTTTCAACGTCAAAGGGTACCAGCCCACTAAAATTGATTGAATTCAGCAACAGTTCCCAAAAAGAACACCAATTTTTTCGAAATAAAATGGAAATAAAAACTACACAGAGAAATTTGGTTGATATGGATACAGATATTACCTGCTTTTCTGGATACTTTGGAGCTGATATTAAAGAAACAGCTTCCATGTGACCAAAATCTACATCGTAACCCAGCATAAAAATGTAAAGCATTTTCCAAACATATTTCTTTTTTTCGTAAGGAGACAAACCCTGTCAGAAAAGAACAAGATAAATTCAATAATCAAGGGCTATGATATATCCAAATATCCAGAAAGATACTCAAACTGTTAGTACAAGAGCAAGTGAAATATAGAATATAGAAGCACTTGAAATAGCAATCAATGATGCCAAACTGGCAGTCTGACTAAGATCATTGCCTGGAAATAGGGGAAAGTTAACCATGGACTGGAGCTTTGGAATGCTTGGATTTCAACAAATTAGAACCAATTATTGGGTACAGACAAAAAAATACCCAGTAAATTTTAGTCAAAATGTTGCCATTCTAATATAAATTCTTTCAAAAAATAAAATGAAAAAAGAATGAACTTTCTTGTGGTCTTAACTCGGGTATAAATGTAGTTATACAACTTGTCGTGCTTGACGGTGGCTGAAAAATATTTTTTTAGAATATTTATCAGTCATAAAATCAAATAACTTGAATCCAGAAAAGATAGAAACATCAAGCATCACTCAAATTAGATACAAGTTTTATCCACTGTTTAAAGATAACAAATACTCAAAAAAACCAAGAAAAGGACATCTGACAAGAATATGACAAATTAGTCGTCTATGTATCTTACCTATCAAGAGGGAGGAAGCTGTTAGTACACTTACTCTCAAGGGAATGTAATTAACCCTGAACTGAGTACGTGTTACCAGAGTTGACAAAGTAAGAGCGACCTTGAGTCTCCCTCTGTTTTATTTCATTTTTGGCATTCAAGGAAAAGATTATAAAAATAATCAAGTCCCAAAAATATCCTCTCCGTCTCTCACTCCCCTCTACTGACCAATTGAGCATCTGAACGTTTGAGGGTAACTGCTCTTGCTATTCTTTATTTGTATCCCATAATATATTCACTTTATTTAAAAAGAAAAGAATCTTATCAGAAAAAGGAGAATACGAGAAGAGGACAACGAATCTTCTTATGCGAAAAGATAATGATAAAGATGACAAAGGCCTCAGCAGAGAGCTGCCCACCAATACATATGGATATCAGATAGGGAATACCCTGGAAATGCTCTAGAGCAGAAGCCCCATGAGAGGCTAAAAAGGCACTCCTTCCCACAAAAGATCAAAATACAAAAACTGTCCCGAAAGATCCTAGCATAGTAGGATTCCCTTCACTGTAAGTACTGGAATTTTCTTATGTCATCTTAAGTTCTTTGCATAGCTCAACCATCTTTCATAAACTAAATTGAAACTTAAGCAAAAAACTACGAAGACCCAATCAACTAATTTGACCAAAATATGGGCAATTAAGCAGCCAACTAAGCTAGCATATCTCTAATTACCAAAAAGACTAGCTCAGTATCTGCTCACCACCACAAATACCACCATCACTGCATCAATACCATTTAGATGGAAGTATTCTAATTTAATAATCAATTTAATTGCCATTTCAAAGCAACCCTAGTACCCTACTTGTATGTAAATATAGACATGCCATCGCCAACTTCCACACCAAAAGCTTCTAAAGTGACGCAATTTGAATGGAATAGAGCAACCAAAAATAAAGGCCGTTATATGATTCACCATACTAAAAGCTCAATCCAAATCTTTGCACGTAAGTGCCTTAGCTGATGCAAATACAAGGAAGGAAAGAGCTTTAGAAATGAAATTAACAGTTTTGACAAAAATTAACAGTAACAGAATTTAGGACCTTGCTATGGTCCTAACTTAGATTAGAAACTAGAAGAATTTAGAAAATTGAGGATGGAATCTAGGTAGAATTCAGTGAGATCCTGGACATGAGAATGAGAGAATAAGAAAGGGAATTGGGAGCCACAACCATGAGCTCAATTTTATGAGTTTCATTCATCTATCATGGCTTGTACATTCTACAACTTAGTTATTTAAAGACTACAAAAGCGTATAAAAAAAAGGCTAATTTGAGCCTATTTTAACTAACTACCATCACAAGTAGATGGAGTTCTAGATGCTACTAACTAAATAATATAATAACTTGTGCTTAGTTTGACATTTTCCACAACTTCAAAAGTATCCATGTCCTTATCTATATTACAAGGACTCTCCTTTACTTTAAAGTATTCGTGTCTGACACTCGAACAAGGGCATGCATACTAGACACTTCATTAGTGTAAAAAATTGACAAGATTGAGAAATACCCGTGTCGAACTCTTCAAAATATCATGTCTAACTGGCACTCCATCCGAGTCTATGTAACATAGGTCCTTATGGATTTAATATTAACCAAGTCCTCGTCTTCCCAAGTAGCTGCAGCAATGCTACAATTTTTTCACTTAATTTTTTGATAAACCACCATTTAGTTTCTATAAACCTTTCTTTGCCTTAGTTCCCTGAGAGGTCCCACGTTGAAGGTGCTTTCTTGTGCAATGGAGGGTAATTGAGAGATGACCCTTACCGTCTCAATCTGCTTCTTCAATTATGATAAATGAGGTGGGGTGCATTCTTGAAGAGTGGGAAGATCAAGATTGTATGCAACTGAACCAATCCTTGCTTTCCTTGTTTTCACACTTGCATGTCTTTGGAGGGATCCTTGTCGCCCCTTTTCATACTCTCTAATATACCTAATAGAATTTCTTTTATCTAAACTCTAAAAGTTTATTCTCGAACGTGTAACGCTGCTCTTTCATAATGTATTCGTCATTAGAACTTGACATACATGACAGCTAAGTAATTTCCTGACTTGTTACCAAGAATAACCATCGTATAAACCCCATGGCTGAAAAAGGGAGCAATTGCAAGAAAATGAAACAAAGAGACAGATTAAGTTTCTCAACATCAACTGAATAAACATGGAATGATCGCAGAATGCAGGCATTCAGTTCCTGCCAAATGCCTTAAAAATAGTAAAACAACTATGAAATAAAGAACTTTGCCATCCTTACACCCCGAAAACCTTTAAATATGACAATAAGCAGCTCCTCCACAGATTATGGACAATCAATCTTCATCCAAGAGGACAAAAAGTAACCCCAAAATCGTCATTTCACAGGTCAAAGAAGAAAAGGCTGAAAACTAGTCTATGCAGTCATCATAAAATCATCCATAAATCTAGAGACAAGGCTTCAAATGGTCAAACCTCTAAAGCAACTAACTAGTGCTCTGTCTGACAATGATCAATGACTAGGGAAAGCCTTTCCCTTAGGAGGACCACTTGCATTCCAAATATAAGAAGTTACAGGGAAACATGAAAAAGGAGGAACACCAATAAGTTCAGAGAAGAAACTCGTGAAAGAGCCCGGAGCCGTGTGAGATAAAGATTCGATGGTGTAAGAAGGATAAGGAGTAGCATCCCAACCTCAGAATATTTTCTCTGCCTAAAGTGGAAAGAATAGGGGTAGCAAAAAACAAGTAGCCATATTTTAACCTTCTTGTTTTTCACATAAATTTTTTTTATATATACTAAGGAGAGTAAAGTGTCGATGGTAAAAATGTATCTATATACCATTCCTTCTTTCATCTCAACTAAACTAAACATCAGGAGAGATCTTTTTCATCCAACTGCAACCCCTACCTTAATCAAAAAAGTTCTTAATGATCATTATGCACCCAAGTTAAATGCAGTGACCACTACATGCCATATTACAGGCCTAAACACCAAATACACTTCTCGGGTTTGCACAACTCAATAAAGCCAATTGCTTCAAAATTTATTTAGCCACTAACAGTGAGTCAGTGACAAATAAATATTGGCAGTGTTGCCAATACCCAACTTCAAAGACATAAGAATTCTGAACTAACACATGCTAGCAGAGATCCTTAATCAACATAATCTGCTCTTTCCCTAGCCAAAAGAATAAATAAATAAATTCTGAACTTGAGGATTTTCACAAAATTAGCTCACCAATTCCTTGCACCAGATATCCTTTAATATCCATAACGATAACTAGAAATTCCAATTGACTAATCATTCACTATTATTCAAAGTTGCAGTACGGTGTTTAGCTATGGAGCATTGAAAACATTAAACCAAAATAATGAGAATTGGGGCATTTCAGATTTCTTTAGATACAGTTAACACTTGACAGCAGATAAAAAAATGTCCAAACATATCTGCATAAAAACAAGGCAGCAAGTGCAAAATTCACTACGTATAATAAATTAATATAGACTATAGAGAAAGAACCCCCAACCTTTTCATTCTTAAAGCGAGTGCGGATATTTCCCAGCTCTTTATCAACACGAAGGCGTTCCTGTTCTTTATTCTGGCAATTACGAATGTCGCTAATGAAAACCGATAGACCTCTCATTCCAGACAACGCCATTTCCGCTCAGATCCAGCCGAGCGGATAGCTCCTCCGAAGATTCTCTCCGGCTAGATCCTCGCCGTTCGATTGTCGATCCAATGGTATAGAAAAGTACAAGATCTTGCAAAATAATCGAGACAAAAAAGTAAAATTTCCCTGTACTGTAATTCACAATATATTTATAGAGAGATATATACGTATAGAGAGAGGAAAAACAAAAAGAAGAGTGAAGAAGACTGTAATCTAGATAGAGAGATGGTGGACTGAGGAAAATTGGAAAAGCCGTCGGGCAGTGCTGAAAAGGAGACTTTTATTTTAGGACATCATTTCAATTCAATTTCTTCTTCAGCTGCTGAACCATGGTTGGTTTTTGAATTGTTGGAACAAATGACCGGGTTCAGTTTTAATGAACCGGTATAATTTCGGGTTGTTGGAACAAATGGTGGACAGCCTGTAATTTTCAATATTGTTAATTTCTTAGCTACCTAGGTTTTACAAAAGTACTTAACCTACCTGGTCTATGTGGTATATATGCAGTTATGCACAATAAAATTTCTAAATAATAAAAATGTATTTTTATTTTATATACTCCCTCAATTTCATATTATAAAATTATTATTGATTTTTTAAAATAAATTTAAAATATTTTTAAATTTAAAATTGACATAATTTTTTTTAATTTTACTAAATATAATGTCGAATATTATAAATTATCTAACAATTATTCCCTCCGTCCTCCAAATAATGACTAAAAGTGTAATTATTGCTACTCCAAAAGAATGAGATAAGATACATAAAGTGAAAGGTTGTCATTTATTGGGGATCCATTAGTATAAAAACATAAAATTATTTACTTCCTCCGTTCTATGATAAAAGTCTTTATTACTATTTTGGGTAGTCTCATGTTAAATGTCCATTTTTCTTTAATAACCAAACTTTTACACATATTTTCTTATTATACCCGTAGCATTAAATATCTCATACTTTTCTTATTCTAATTCTCTCTCCATATTTAATGACATTATTATAGACAATTTTGTCATTTCATTCATCTTCTTAATATGCGTAAAAAGTCTACTAGGACTTTTATCCTGGGACGGAGAGAATATTATTTTATGACTTGTAAAACCACTAATGATAAATTTGGAATTTCATTTATCTTATTTCTTCTACTTTTGTTTAATATGTGTGAAATTTGGGAGTGATTATGATGAAGTTAACTTTAGTCAATTGACCAATATAGTGTCGACACGCAGGTCGGAAGGTGATCTCTCTCTGTGTTTCAACACTGTACCGATCAATTGACCAACTTACCATGAAATTAATGAAGCTCGTCCTTTTGAGGACGGAGCATTAAGCATAAATTTGAAACTTTATTTATCCTATTTCTTATACTTTTGTTTAATATGTGTGAAATTTATATTTTGACTTGTCCTTATGAAGTATTACTCGTTATAAATTTTAGTGTTTCATAATTTTTAATGAGTCATCTTAATTTTGAGTTTTAAAATATCTCAATTGAATTTTAAACTTCAATGATGATCTTATAATTTAAAATGAAAAAAGTATAATATAAGATATTTAAATATAATAAAAAAAATTAAAAATATTATAATTCTATAGTATTATCGTCCAAAAATAGTCTCTTATTATGAAACAAACATAAATTTAAAATAATATTTTTTTTTCTAGATTGGAGATATATTTTTCTTCATCTTGTATTATGTAATTGGCTAGATGATGATTATGCTATAAAATAAATTGGCAAAACATACAAATACTACACTGTGGTTGTCATGTTGTAAGTATCATCTCACTAAATTTTTAAAAAATAAAATTTGCCCACTTAACTTTTTAAAAAATTTTAATTGAGTCATTACGTCCAATTTCGTTAACAGACGTCAAATAATCTGACCAAATTTCCTACGTGGCTTTTATAAAAAAAAAGAACAAAACACAGAGATTTTTAAATGCTCACTTATTCTTTCATGTCTTCTTTGACCACCATTTTCTCTCTCGTCTTTCTCGCTTTTTTTCTTTCTTTTATCTCTTCTCTTTTCGGCTAACAAAGTACTTTCATCTGCTATTCCAACAACCATCTAAGAAAAATTTCAAATCTTCGATTAAATAATAGTTCCACATACACAACCACTATCCAAGAAAAACTCATATCCTAATTAAAATTGCAAACCCCCGATTTTTCATTCCAAATTTGATCATACGCATGCACATAAAATGGTTAGAAAGATAGATCATTGTAAGATCTCAATGCAATTTGTGAGACCCCATATTTTATGAATAAAGATTTAAATTTTTTAAAATATTTTTTTTTTAATATTATGGTGTGGATTTAATATAATGTTATAGTTGTGGGTAATATTTACAAATTTTGCAAAGTAAGCAAGTGGTTATATAATATTCGACTGGTCGGGAAATATTCGTTTTAACAGGGAATATTCGTACGACGGCACAATCATTGGTGGACCCCACAACGAAAGTATTGTCGTAGTAAAAAAACGATAGAATTATCTTTTATTAAAAATAACGGCGAAAGTACTACCATTAAAACTGTTGAACTACCCGGTATTAAAAGTACAATAATATGCGTGGTTGCATAGTAGCACACGGTATTGAGTATTGATGTTTACGTGAGAAGTCACTCAGTTATACTCAATTATTGTTACATAAATTCACGTGATCATATCTCTCTCATATTATTGATTCGATTATTGTCACAGTATCATCTGCATAATATGATATATTATTAAATCAGTAATTGAGACGACAAAATTATTCATATAATTAAATTACAATATTTATAATGTTTAGAAGTTCTATCAAAGAGAGGTTTGGTCATCTAATTGCGCGCCAATAAGGAGAAATCCTTATCGAAAAGTCCCCTATTTCCTAGGAACGACTTGAATGTTAAATATTGTGAGTTATAATATTAATGATGGATTAGTTCGTGTTGATTAAAGATGAAATTGATAGTTCCATTGTGTTGGAATTATTAGTGTTAATTAGTGGAAATCGATATTTATTTCGATATTAATTGATGTGTGGAAGTTATACTGACCAGTCGGATAATTAATCGGATAAATGAGCAATTAATTGTTATTAATTCACATGATTATAAATATGTGTTCACATTCTTGTACTATTGATTCACATTCTTGTACTATTAGGGGACTTGGTGCAAGATTGATAATACTTGCATGACTAAGTTAAAAATGGAGGTACAGATGGAGGTACTATACTGTAATTCGTATTTTCACATGATTATAACTAATGATTCACATGATTGAACTATTGATTCACATTATTTACTATTAGGGGAGGTGGTGCAAGTTTGATAATACTTGCAGGACTAAATTAAAAATGAAGAAAAAGAAGAAGGTATTATACTGTAATATTTCGAGCCCCAAAACGTGCAATTATCAAAACTATATTTTTCTATAAATAGAAGTTCATTCTTCCTTCATTTCTCACCAATTCACAAAAGCTATAGAGCAATTATTATAGAGAGAAAGAAGAAGAGAAGTCTGCTACCTCACTATTCCAGTATCCAGTTTTTTCTAAGGTAAGGGGTATTATTCTTTTGTATTCATGAAGAGAGATATTTTCTTTCAATACACGTAAGGGTTGTTATTCCATTCTTTATTGTTATGTTGGAATAACTTTGTACATCAAATGCTCGCATACATGGTGAAATTTTTTCATTATTCCATTATTTGTTATTCTATTGAATAACATGTACTACGCTGGATCATCGCATGCATGGTGAATTCTGTTGTTATTCCATTCTTTATTATTACATTGGAATATCCCATCTGCATTTGGATTACGCATGACCCGGTTCCATTATTTATTATTCTATTGAAATATCTTGTGCATGCGGATTCTGCACGACTGGTTCCATTCTTTATTATTACGCTGGGAATAACTTTGTCATGCGATTACATCGCATTTATGGTGAATTTTTCATTATTCCATTCTATATTATTCTGTTAGAATAACCTGTCTATGTGGATTACCACATGCATGGTGAATGATCCTTTGTATTCATTATTTATTAAATTGTGGAAATGATTTGTCTACGTGGATTATCGCATGGCGAGTGAAAATCCATTTGCAGTTTCGTATATTCTATTATACTAGTCTGAGATATCATTTCTTTTGTATTCGTCATGGAATATCATTTTCTTTGGTATTTTTTTTACGAGTTACTATTTACGGATTACTATTCACCCGGTTACTATTCACTCTAGTATTATCCACTCGGGTATTCGGGGCACTTTTCGTGCCGAAGTACTATTCACGAGTTACTATTCACTCTAGTATCATTCACTCGGGTATTCGGGACACTTTTCGTGTTTCCGGAATCTTTATAAGACCCCAATTTTTATTAATAAAGATGAATTTTCTATAATTATCATTTTTAAATATTATGGAATTAATTTGATATAATTTTATAGTTGTGGGTAATATTTATAAATTTTGCAAAGTATGCAAGTTGTTATATTATATTCGATTGGTCTGGAATATTCATTTTAGCGGGGAATATTCGTATAACTACAAGAATCATTGGTGGACCCCCACAATGTAATTATTGTTTGATTGAGAAAACGACAAAAATATTTTATTAAAAATAACTACGAAAGTTTTACCGTTAATCGTTGAAACACCCGTTAAAAAATACGAAATACGGCGTGGTTGCGTGACAAGTAGTAGCTACGGTATTGATTATTGATACTTACGTGAGAAGTCACTCAGTTTTGTTTAATTATTGCCACAGTAATTGTTGCACAGTATCTCACGTTATTTTGATTCAATTATTATCGATATTTTATATATTATTAAATCAATAATTGAAATGACAGAGTTATTAATATTATAATTTATAATATTAACGATGTCTAGAAGTTCTGTCAAGGAGAGGTTTGGTCACCTAATTGCACGCCAATAGGAAAAAATCCTTATTGGAAAGCCTCCTCTTTCCTGGGAACGACCTGGTCGATTAATATTGTGAATTATAATAATGATGATAAATGTTGTTAAAAATATTGAGGTGATTTTATGAAGTATTTGTTGTAAATATTGACGTATTATTTGGACCCCCAATTACCCATTTTTCAAAATAATTGGTAGAAGATGATTCAGTATGTATATATAATATTTGTGTGTGATAAGGATGTGTGTGAAAATGACGTGTGGGGTGGGGGGAAGAAAAAATGAAAATGGGGTGGGGGAAATGTGTTACGTATATATAAGGTAATCTTATATATATATATATATATATATATATATATATATATATATATATTTTTGAAAAAAGTTGGCAAAAGGATTTCAAAATGGATTCACGAGGGATCATCCTGTGACTTTTTTTTAGCTCATGTTATATATATATATATATATATATATATATAATATATTATATTTAAAAGTTTTATTTTATTAGAATATTTTTTACTTGAATCAGTCCAATTAAAAGTAAATCAATCTGGACCGTTCATGGATTAGTTACTATTCAATCCATTCTTCTATAAATAGAAGCTCATTCCTTCATTATTTCTTACGAATTCACTGAAACTCTAGAGAGAGAAATTATAGAGAAAAAGAAGAAGAGTATTCTGCTACTTCACTACTTCTATATTCAGTTTCTTTTTTATACGGTAAGGAGTATTATTTCTTTTGTATTCGTGAAGAGAACTTCTGTTATTCCATTCTTTATTATTTTGTTGGAATAACTCAGATCTGCTGCTACCCTATACTTGGTGAAATTCTTACATTATTCCATTCTTTATTATTACATTGGAATATCTTATGCATGCGTTTTACTGGACAGGACTGGTTTCGCTTTTTATAATTTTGTTGGAATATCCTGTCTGTGTGTTTTACGCCGGACCTGATCCCGTCTTTATTATTCTGTTGGAACATCTTATCAGTGCGAATTTCGTCTGACCTGGTTCCGTTATTTATTATTCTGTTAGAATAACATGTCCATGCGAAGTACCGCATGCATGGTGATTTCTTTTGTTATCCCATTCTTTAATATACCTAGTTGGTTAAAGTTTTGACTTCTATACTCCATGAAATTAGTGGAATATCCTTGATATTTGTGCTTCATCCAGTATCTTTTCATGAAAATATTCTTCTAAGCATTATTGAATTTTACTCTACAAAGAAGTATCATGTTGACAATTTGGACGTTATTAGTTCCTGAATAAATTAATTCTTGAACTTGTTTTATTGAATTCTTATATCATTGTCATCATCCTCATGTTTATATTTTTTGAAAGTCATCTATGGTCTGTAGTGCATAGATGGACTTGGTATGATTATGACCAGGGATTATTCGGTGTAATCATAACCGTAATGTTACAAAATGATATGGTAAAAGTCCTCATCGGGTCGTAGTGCATTGATGGACGATTATTAGCGTATGATCATGACCATTGATGAATACACGAATATCCTTGGCCCGTAGTGCATGGATAATTTGTGGTTGTGATACTAGTGAATATCCTTGGCCGTAGTGCAGGGATGATGTGAATTATTTATTAGGCTGAGTCCCAGCAATAAAAGTGATGAAAAACCTTTTAAATCATAGAAGATAGTAGATTTTATTCTCTACTTGACTCTTTTAATGGATTGATTGTTCCGCTGCAATTAAACTTGATGTCTATTATATTTTATCAGTTTAACATTGTTGAAGACTAATGATAATTTATTTTGCATTATCTTAGTCATAATATTTCTTACTGGGCTAGTTGAGCTCACCCTTTCTTTCACTATTCTGTTCATGAAATGAGAACGTAGCCGGGACTAGTCGGGGAACGGAGTGACGGTCCAGATGATAGTATTAGTAGTCTTCACTATTCTATTAAATAGTGTGACAATAAATGTAATGAGGACTTATTCTAAGAGTGGATATTGTCTAAAAGACAATAATTGTATTAAAACTCACAGCTCTCTTGTTGTATATTAAAGATTGTATTCAGATTCTGCACCATGTATTTGACGACTTCGTAATAGGTGATGTATACCTATTTTGGGGCGCCACAAGTATCTATTCCGTATACTATTCACGGGTACTATTCAATTAAAAATATATTTCTTTTCTCATCCAAATTATTTTTGGTACATGAATATTATTCTTGAATTTTACTCTCTACAAAGCATTATCATGTTGACAATTTGGGCGTTATTGATTTCTCGGATAAATTAAATTATAAATCATTAAAATTTATCCTTGAACTTGTTTTATTGAATTATTATGTCATTGCCATCATCCTCATGCTTATATTGTGATTAAAGTCATTTTTGGCTTACGTGCGTAAATGGATTTGGTATGATTATGACGAGGATTATTCGGTATAATCATGGCCGTAATGTGACGAATGATGTGGTAAAAGTCCTCATCGGCACATAGTTCATTGATGGGACGACAGGTATGATTATGACGAGGGATTATTCAAAGATAATCATGACCATTGATGATTACATGAATATCCTCGGCCGTGTAGTGTAGGGATGATTCGATTTTATTTATTAAGTCGAGTCTCGTGATAAAGTTGATGAAAAACTTTTTAAATCATAGAAGATAGTAGATTTTATGCTCTACTTGACTCTTCTAATGGATTGCTTATTTTCGCTGCAGTTGTTGATCTAAAACTTGTTGTCTACAATAAACAACAAGTTGTTATACTGTTGAAGGCTAAGGATAATTTATTCTGCATTATCTTAGTCATAATATTTCTTACTGGGCTAGTTGAGCTCACCCTTTCTTTCACTGTTCTCTTCAGGAAATGAGAATATAGCTGGGACGAGTCGGGGAGCAGAGTGACGGTCCAGATGATAGCATTAGTAGTCCTCACTATTCTGTTAAATAATGTAACAATAAATGTAATGAGAACTCTATTTGAGAGTGGATATTGTCTAGAAGGCAATATTCCTGTTTAAACTCTCAGCTATGTTTTGTCGTATATTATACGACGTTTGTATAATTAAGCTGTGTTTAAATTTTGTACCATGTATTTGGCGACTCAAGATGGGTGATGTATACCTATTTTGGGGGCGTCACACAATTAGTTAACAACGCACATCAATTACAGAGCTAAAACCCTGACTTCGACCATACCCATAAGTAAACAAGGAAAACCTCAAATTCGATCATACTCATAAGCAAAAAATGTTTCGAAAGATAGAATCATTGTAAAATTCTAATACAACTAGTTAACAACATAGATCAATTACATTTTAGCACACCTAAAATTTTTTAAGTTTGCATTATTCTCTCTTAACTTTTTTAATTCACTTATCTTTAATCGACAAAATCTTTAATCTTTTCAATAATTATTCACCATTAATATTATAGATTTTAATATTGACAATCAGATCGTTCCCAATAAATAGAGGGCTTTTCGATAAGAATTTCTCCTTATGGACACACAATTAGGTAACCTAACCCCTTTCTTCAACAGAATATTATAGAGATTGTCAATAATACTTATATAGTAATATCATTTCAATAATATGAGTTATTGTGTCGTGACAATTATTGCTTTAATAGTATAAAGTATTGTGCATATGATACTCTGACAATAATTGAATCAATAATATGAGATACTATGTAGCAACTACTGTGACAATTATTGAATGAAACTGAGTGACTTCTTACGTAAATATCAATAATCAGAGATACTGTGCAATATTTCCCTTATGGAAATATCAATTCAATTTTTTTAAAGTCAACTAGAAAATTACGTGTATTGATTTTTTTTAAAGTCATGTAGAAAAATTGGCTAGATTATTTGACGTTTGCTAGTAAAATTGGACGGAATAACTCAATTAAAAAATTCTAAAAAATTCAATAGGCCAAATTTATTTTTTTAAAATTTAGTGAGGTAATACTTACAACACGACTACTACAATGGAGTCATTTGTATGTTTTGCCATAATAAATTTGAATACATGATCATGTATGAAAATAGATCTCACTATTAAATTACCTACCTTGATCTTAACTCAAAAGTTATAAATTAAACATTATTAAAGTCGACTAATAAATAGAAAGATATTAAGCTCAAATGATAGAAAAATAGTTAGCAATAGTCAATGACTAAAAATATGTTAACGTTTGTGATATCAATTATTTAATTTTAAAAATTCTCAAATAATATGTTATTATTATATTAGTTAGATATATATTTAACAATTGACTATGTTATAAAGTATTATTAAAAAATATAATATCGTCCGATTTACATTTAAATTAAAATATTTAAGACTTTTGTCATTACTCTTAAAAATATTATTGAAATTAAAGGGATATAATAAAAGAGAAAAATAATACTAGCAATATTGGATGATTAAGAATATATATAATCAAAAATTGGAGTGATAAAACAAAAAAAAAAAAAGAAAAGGTTTAGCTACACAAAACATTCCACTTATAATCTAGATATGACATTAACAATGATGCAATGATAATACATATATATTTAACGATATTTTTAATGACGTTTAATATTTAAGTTATATTTACTTTTTTAATATTAAAATTTAAGTTACATTTATTTATCTAATATTACAATTTTATTGTGCAAAACTCATAATTTTTTTTTGAACTTATATTATTACAATAATACATTTCGAAAAATATGAAAAACAAGTTATTAGGGAGACTTATAGAAAATTTATCTTTAATTTTTGGAGCTTATATTGAATTTTATCTTATTTTGAGTGATAAACTCTAACATACACAATACATAAATAAATACTTTTCATTATACTATCTTATATTGAATTTTATCTTATTAATTGTGCTGAATATTTGCTCAAATTTTAGAGTTATTTTGACATTACTACATTTATTTTGTTAATTCTATTATACCTTTACATTATAAATATAATTAAATATTAATTTAAAGGTATTGACTCTTGCGGGATATATTCCCTAAAATTGACCAGTTATATTACCTTTTTGGCCTTTATTTTTTCATTCATAATTTAATTTAATTCGATTTAATTTAATTCAAGTTTTAGAAGGGGAAGAGGGAAGAGGGAAGAGGGAAGGAGGGAGGAGAAGAAAAGCGAAGCGAAGAGAATATGATATACAGGAAATGGAGTCTGCTCACAGCTCCACCTTTAATATTGGGCGGAATCGTCGGCACTGTGATCGTTTGCGACTTCATCTTTCGCAAAACTGTACGATATCTTTCTCTCTTAATTTCAAACCCTAGATTTCTTTTACCGATTTCGATTTGATATGGCATGTTTCATAATTTTCCCTTCTATAATCTATATATTGTGTTATTATTATTGTCATTTTCCACAGTAGACTTGTGGCATTCACTCATCTTGTCTGTAAGACTGTAACTCAATAGTAATATTTTAATTTTAAGTACTGGGTTGCTAAGTTAGGCTTTGGAGTTTCGTAAGGCAGCAATATATAGTTGAATTTGTGTTTATTGAGTTTTATCTTACATTACTTTTCAGTTTCCTTTCATTTTTGTGTATCTTTTCAAGATTCAAACAGAGTTCTATAATTTTATAGGGAACAGGCTTAGAATTTCATTGTAATTTGGGAAATGTATATGGTTTGTCAAACTTTATGGAGTCTATGATAAATTAACACAGTAGGATAAGCGATTAGAGCTGTAGAGCATTTACAATAACGATTGTTCTAATTTTAATGTTCTGAATCATGACAGAATTTGGGATGGTACCTAACCTTGTCAGTATTTATGTAATGATTGGTGAAAAAATAAATCTACATATCAAACCGTAGGTCTGAACCCAGCGTGAAATGAACCAGCTTTCATTCAAATTTTTGTTCATGTGAGCGATAATAATTGGAAACAAATCGATATTCATTAAGCTATTGAAATTACTTTAAACATTTTGTTAGCCTTTACATCATAATTGGATATTGATAGTTTAAACAGTCATCAGGATGTCACTTACTAAAGGAACAAAGTTACCAGAATGTGTACCCATATAACTGGTGTTCTGCTGCCTAATTTGCTAAAATTGATGTTGCTCAGAGTATGGTGCTCTTACCTCCTCCTGGGCACTCCCCAAACAGTACAAGAGAGGAAATATATTGGCATTGTACTGAGGTTGCTTGTATATTATTTGTATCAGTCAATCTAATATTTGCTGGCATGTTATTAATGTAGGGTGCTGCCCCTAAACCACAGCCCAGGAAGGAAGGCACGGCGTCATCAAACAAGTAGAGAATTAGAAAAGCAATATGTGCATCTTGACTGTGAGATAAACTTTGTTTGGGCTTCCTGTTTGTTGCGTATGTCAGTTGCAAATGTTCATTTAAAATTTCCATCTGGAACATGAAGTTTTAGTTAAATAATATTAGTACCTTTAAATGGTTCAGCAAAGCCACTTGCAGATCAGTTCTGTAACATATCACAGCCATGATGCACCGAACTTTATTGTACCTGAACCTTGGGATATATGCGCATTTAGAATCCCTGAACTGTGTGCAGCCTCCTAATTATAGTTCTTTCTCAATTACCTCTCATTCAGTTTTTATTCTTTATCATCACAAACTTTTTTGTTCTTTCAAGATTAAGGGGGTGCATTTCTAATCTGAAACATGTCTGCTTTCGAGTAGCAATCCTTATGAAAATATCTACCGTAGTGGTTATTACAAATGAACCACTATTAGAGGCCGGATGTCATCGTGGCTGTTTTTTCAAGCAGCAAATGTGTGTTTGCATCTATAGACTAGGATCCAGTTTACAGGATGTATGTCTTCTGTTAGCTACTTATATATTTTGGCACTGGATATGGATAATGTATTATCGTCTGTTAGCTACCTATAATATGTTTCTCTGGCTTTTTAGGTTCATGTGATTCCACTTCAACTAGTTGTGGTTCGTTTCCCATTTTTAGCAAAAATTATCGAATTATCTTTGGTATCCAAGTTGAAAAGCCATGTATAGAACATTTTACCAATTAGTTAAAGCATGAAATGTGAGTCTGTTGTGAATCCTTTTGATATCACACTCTTTGGGTCTATAAGTTGAAGTAAAAGTTACCTCTGAATTGAGATCTTTTTGGTGGAAAAAAGAAATATAATGCTATATATGCAGACTGGGAATACAATTTAGCCGACATAAAGTAAACAATATATCATCGTTGTCACTTGTGACATCTCCTACTAAGCTTCAATTTCAAATATAGATTTCATTTTGTCCCTATCTGATTATATTACACTAAATGTCAGAAACTTGTGTAAAAATAAAATCGCGGACTCAAAAAATATTTTGGGTGTATATTGAGAAACAAAATTTGAAGTCGTCGTCATCAAAATTTCTTTTTCTTAAAACTTTTAAAACTATACGCCAAAGTGAAGGAGGAGGTATCCTAGAGATCGAGACCCTTTACTTTTTGGCAAGATGACATTTTCAACAAATAGATACTTGAATTTCAAGGGATGTCCATTATGACAAAATTGGCACACAAAAAAAATACTCCCTCCATTTAAAAATGGTAAGATTATTATCAACTATTAAAAGTCAATTTTCAATCTTAAAAATGACAAAACAAACAATATTATAATATGTATTATTTTTAGATATTTCACAATATTCATTCAAGTAGACTTAATAATAATAATATCATATTTTGGAAATTGGAATGGATAGATGCTTTTATGGGATATAGGAGTAGTTAAATAAATGGAAACAACTAACAAATATAAATATACTGCCGAGGCTTCCAAAAAAGCGCCCGTGGCCTAATGGATAAGGCGTCTGACTTTTAATAAGGCGATTGTGGGTTCGAATCCCACCGGGCGTGCCTCTGCTTTGTTTTTGCCTTTTCCAATAAGTTTTTGGTTTTTGCCTTGTGGAATAATTATTTCGCCATTGTTTTGCTTAACTAGTGTTTTTTTGTTAAGCGGAAAATGTCTTTGGGTCATTTCAAGCCATTAAAAGAACTTGAGCATTGTTCAGCTCAGCTCAGCGAGGACTCAACCAAAGACATACGATTCCACAGCACGGTTTTGTGGCAGCCATCGAAGCTGAATTAGAAGAAGAAAGTTTGCATGATAGTTTTACGTTAGTACTACTGCTTGTTTTATAGTGAAAAATTGTAATTATTATATAAAATTTTAAACATGTTTTCGAGTCGGTCCAAGACTTTTAATTGCTTAATCTCTTTATATATTCATAGAATATATTTTTGAAGATTAAAAGAAGTAATTAGACAGGCATTCAAGGCTGCCTATTTATTAAGCACTTGAGACATTAGACTTCTGGGGCCTCCAAACAAACCTTATAATTGTATTGTTTTGGTTAAGTATCCCAATAACCCAACTTCTGTTGATCCATCTAAATATTAGTGAGCCTGTCCTGTCACTGGATAGTTTTTCAAAAGACCCCAAAAGACGGTAAGGTAAGCATATATCACCTTTCACGCATATAATGATTCGCAAAGAAAAGACCCCCAATAGCTCAAAATCTATACATCAGATCGACTTTACGTGTTAAATAAATTTCCCATCTTTTTCTAGCCCTCTTTTCAAAAAAAAAAAAAAAAAAAAATTCAAACTTTTTGTAGCCCTCTTTTCTGTTGGGCACATCATTATCAAAAGAATGCAAACATTACTGAAATCAAAAAAATCCATATACAAATTATTTTGGAAGCTGCTGGAGAAATATTTATATCCTCACCCATCTAAACCCTAAAACATCATTCTAACTATGGTCAAGAAGTACTTGGACAGGTCAAATCGAAGAAATAAATAGAATAAGACGGTAATGTTGAAAAAAAAATCAATAAATAAATTATGAAAACAAGAGCCTGAACAGGTCTGAGAAAATAATACAACAGACTCCTTGAAGGAGAATCAACAAGGGTGAGATGAATACACGACAAAATCCCGAAAGAACAGTCTTTCCTTGTATTTGTCTGATGAAATGTAGTTTACTAAAGCTTTGGACTCAACCTTACAGAATGTATGGCAAACTGCAGTTCCTTAACAGTCTACGCGGATATTAAAGATGCAAACTCCTGATTAACTGTGAGCTATAGACTAGAGACACTGGAAAGACAAAATTACAGCTTATACAAGAAGAATCAACCATATAGATATACTTAAGAGGTCTCTGAAAAGAATCGAAACACCTGCGAGCAGCATACTCAATACCGAACCCCAAGTTGTATCAAGAAGTTATCAAATTTCTTTTCATCAACTTGCAACTGGTTTTGAAATGGCCTGCTTGATAGCTTCGGCATATGTCCTGTGTTGATATGTAAGAGTCGATTCCAGCAAGTCCCAAAGTGATGTCTTAGGGTTCCAACCTGGTAAAATGCCCAAAAGCAAAACATCATCAGAGCATCCTTGGCCCTCAATTTTTATTTTTTATTTTTAATGGAAACACTTGAATACATAAAAAAGGAAAGAGACAATACCAAGCTGTCTGTTAATAATGGTCATGTCTGGGATTCTCTTATCACTGTCGTCATACCCTTCACCATAAAATTCTTTGGAGCTTACATCGATGGTAGGACTATCTATAGCTGTTTCTTCACTTACCTTGGAATACACCTACAAAATCAACGAACAATTAGTACCAAGGGAATGTGCATTCATCTCTGCTAATTGAGATAAGAACAGAAAACATTTGAAATTAAAAGAAAGGCTTGTCCACCTGGGTCATCATTTCAGCAAGCTGCCTGACTGTAACTTCATTATTAGGATTGCCCACATTGAATATATGACCATTAGCCCTGGCTGGATTTTCCTGAAAGAAATAGACATGCCATTCATCTTATAGTTCTATAATAATCGAACATAAGACAGTAAGAGAATGATAAACCAGTTTACGCACAATCATCAATAGAACTGCTTCAATAGCATCCTTGATATAAATGAAAGTTCTCTGCGATTGACCACCATCCACAAGCTTGAGTGGTTCACGTCGTAAGAGATTCTGGATAGAAAGAATTTGCGCGGGGGGGGGGGAGTAGAAGAAGCGATATTAGTACAAATGTTTAACCTGATTTCAGTAACTAATTTTAGAACCGAAATAGAAATTGAACTAACATTACTAAAGCACGCCAGAACCCTAGGGACACCCTCGCTGGGACCATCAATCCCGGGAATGAAATCCATCCTTGGACCAATCCAATTAAAAGGTCTCACGATGGTGAATTCAAGACCATTTTCTGCACCCTCAGCTATGAAATTGAATTGAAAAGTTAAAAACCGACAGGGTTGAAAATAAAAGAAATGTGTAGACAATTGTACTCACCATAGATTAGCCTCTCAATCAATTGTTTTGCACATGCGTAGGACCACCTCTGCTTCTCAATTGAGCCAAAAATGCAAGGGGACTCATCCTCTTTTAGAATGTAATAAGCTGGATCCTGTTAACGATTAAACAAAGATGAGGCAGCACATTTTCAACAAAAGGCACGCAGGTCCGGAGAAAGACAGATCTCAAAACAGAGTTAGGTGAGACAAATCTCCTTTACATAATTACTCAATAGAGCACTAAGGTGATTAAGTGATTACCAAACTAAAGATTTTTATACTCCTGAGGACATGTGGCGTTTAAATCCTAAGGAAAGGAGATGAGCACTTTAGAGCATCAAGTAGCTTGAGTTGGTACTACTTCACAGAAAATTGAGTTCAGAGACAAGTGGTTTATCTCATGCACAAGAAAGACGATCTCTCAGTGCAGTAAAAATACTTCAAAAACTTTCCCAGCCCACATATAATTGGCTTCATAAACCACTACACAGAAAACTTCTACGTAAATAAAATTTTTTAGCGCAAGGAGTTAGAATCCAAATAAGACCAAACATCAAGCTAGATATAATATCACCTAGAGAGTAGTGTATCCTTGTTCATGATGGATCTCATAGCATACAATCATATGCCAGAATATATTTAAAAGTTTTCCCATTCTATATATCACCTCTAACAACAGACCACACAACATGAAATTAGCCAAAAAAATTACAAGCCACCACCAGAAAACATACCCCCCCCCCCCCCCCAACACACAAAAAAAGAGCAAAGGCTCAAAAGAAAAACATAATTGGGGAGTTTTTCTTTTTATAAGTAACTATATGGCCCATTTAATTGACCAAAAGAAAGAATGCAACTAGCCCAAATCATACCTTTATTCTCCAACTAATCTTCCTTTTTAAATCCCATCCTTTAGGCTCCTTGTTCTTAATGTGAACCCATGATTTCAACATAATTGACTAATGTCACCAAATTTCATTGCAAATCATGATAGACTATATAATCACAATTTTACAGACTTGCTACTTTTCAGAGAATCAATTTATGGAAATATGACCTTCAAGTTACAACTCTTGGAGAGGTCCCCTTTAAGACCTTGCCACCTCAACATTAGCATTCTCATATTTTACAATAACTTGTAACTTTTCTTAATTACCTAATTTGTATTCATGTTTCTCCCGTATATCTCATTATTAGATCACAAATTTACAGTTATATCTACTCAGCCGAATTTTTGATTGCTCACTGATAATGTTTTTAGAGCACATTCACATCTAACCTACACAAATCAAGCCACAAGTGGGATGTACAAAATACAGAAAACATAGTAGAACCTGGATGCTCCTTCATGTATCATTGATCTCAACTAGAACAGAAAGCAAACACCTAACTTCAAACAATGTAGTATAAGTGGTCAATCTGAATCAGAAGCCGGCCAATGAAAAAATAAAAATCATGAACATCATAAAATTGATCAATTTGCAGAAACTCTGGATATATAACATAATAATATTATCCACGAAGCAAAACTCAAGTAAATAAGGTACAAATATAGAAAGTGAACCCTTACCTGGCGCAAAGGGCTATCTTTGGGAAGATAGCTACCAATTGTTTTCCCATAGACTTCACAAGTAGAGAAATGTATGATACGCTTATTGTTCTCCGAACAGTACTTCACCTGAAAGCAAAAGAACACATTACAATTCTAGATCTCTCTACACAATATATATCTATAGATATACACATGTATGTAGATATAAATAGATACAAAAAAATCACAGAAACAAAACACATCAACATCTATCAACCTCAAATGAAATAGACCTCAACAATAGGCACAAGACAAACACTAACAGGAAATTAAAACGCATACCACTGGGAGCGCATCAATGAAGTTGCTGTAAATTGTATCAAGAGGACGTGTGTTGTAATCCGCAGGTGTACAGATTGCTGCAAGATTTATAGTCTACATCACAAGAAATGTAAAATTTCAGGACAAAACTGACTTGAAAGTAATCAAATTTGAAAATTTCAACAAAAGAATAAGCAAAAAAGTGCATAAAAAGAAAGAAAAATTAAGACTCGCATAACTATCACTGAAACAGCTTAATACAATGATTAAATTGAAGCATCAGGGTTAATTCAACACATAATGAGCAATCTAAGAAATAAAATACAGCTCTAGAGTCTAGAACATCAAACACACTTCAAAAATCCAAAATTCGATTACAAGTCTAATAAATTAAAGGCCAGGCCTAAAGCTATAAGAAAGATCTTATAGAGAAACTAAAAACCCCTCAAAATTCAATAGCGGATCAGCTACGTCAGACTATGAAACCTATGGATCATAGGGCAAATTGAAAATAGAAATAGCAGTGTGAGAACCTAAAATAAAATTATATAAATTGGAAACATATTGGACTCTACAACATCAAATTCAGATCCAAGATGATCCATAATTCACAATGCACATTATAAAAACAGCAAAATTCAAGAGTAAATCAGATAAATCAAAAGCTAAAACTGAACATTATAGAAATGGAGATGTAATTTCGAAGATGTATAAGAAATATACCAGATCGGCCATTTTGATGAGACCTTCGAGGCGAGAATCATTCTTAATATTGATGCGGTGAAACTGAATCCGGCCGGACCACGGGAGAGAGTCCGGCTCAAGCAAGTGCTTGATCTTGTCATTGTAAACGTCCACGGCCAACACCGTGTGCGGCGTCTCTGACATCAGCTTCTCGCATAGGTGAGATCCTATGAAGCCTCCGGCACCGATCATGCATATCGTTATCGCCTTAATCGGCTTTCCGTCCAGATCTACCCTCTCCACCGACGACGCCATTACGATTTTCTCTCACTATTGATAAGTATGTATATATCTGGTTTGATTTTCTGTCTCTCTCTCTAGATTTATGCTGGAGTTTCGACGGGAGGAATGGATGAGGAGATTTTTGGGAAGGCGAATGGGAACGGTATTTAAAGCTAAAAAAGGAGGGAGGAGAGGTTCTCACTTCTCAGAGTCTCTGTGGCCCTTCTTCGTTCATTGTGATTAATAAACAATAATCTCGCGAGTATAAAATGAAAATAGAGTACTCGAGGCCTGATAATGCCACGTATTCAGTTCATGTTATGTAGCAATGAGGACTAATCCACCGAATTCTTTTTGTGGCTATAATAATTCAATAATTAAAGAGTTATACCAAAAAAAATCAATATTGATTTGTATATATTTTTACATTTATCGTAATTTAATTTTATCATATATTTATTGATTTGTATATTATTATTTTTAATTAAAATGAGATTATTCTCATTAATTCAAAAAATAATAAATACAAATTATTTTTAACCATTTCAGTCTATAAGATCAAATTAAAGTCGAACAAGGTTTTATTTTACAAGTGTTTAATTAATAAAAGTGTAAATATTAAGTGTAATTATCAATTTTTATTAGAATTTATTGAGAAAAAAATCATTTTGAGATAAGTGTGCCATGATTTTCATAGTTTTTATTTGGAATGAAGGGCTTTATATTTGAGAGTTGAGACATAAAGTCACATAATGTGAGAGCCCGAATTTTATAAATTAAAATATTTAATTTTTTTATAATTATTCTATATAGTAAATGGTTAAATTGATAAAAGGTTAAAATTAAGGGTGATATGTGAAAATTTTTCAAAGTATGCAAGTTGTTATAAAATATTCGTTTGGTCGGAGAATATTCTTTTAGTCGGGGAACGGAGTGACGGTCCAGATGATAGCATTAGTAGTCATCACTATTCTGTTAAATAGTGTGACAAAAATGTAATAAGGACTCTATTTGAGAGTGAATATTGTTTAGAAGGCAATATTTTTGTTTAAACTCTCAGTTATGTTTTGTCGTATATTATACGACGTTTGTATAATTAAGTTTGTATTTGTATTCTATACCATGTATTTGACGACTCGGAATAGGTGATGTATGCCTATTTTAGGGGCGTCACATTTTGTATCAGAACTTAGGGATATGATCGCTGGCGGAGATATTAGTCTAAAACTAGGAGAGGAGAGACGAGTAATATACTTCGCTAGGGTGTGACTTACCTAAGCCAAAATTTTTACTTGATAAGTTGACAATTTGTGATATGTCAATTGACCTTTGTTTTGAATATATATTATAGAATGATATCTGAAATACAGGAGAAGCAATGGAAAAATCATAATACAGAGGATATAACCGGGAAGGTACAATCCAAAAAGAAAGCAAGATATTCTCATCTCTTCGAATACCAAGTACGTACGTAAATTTCGAGGGCGAAATTTCATAAGGAGTGATTGTGAGACTCCGAATTTTATGAAATGAAAACATTCAATTTTTTTATAATTAAAGTAAATGGTTAAATTGATAAAAAGTTAAAGTTAAGGGTGATATGTGAAAAATTTTCAAAGTATGCAAGTTGTTATAAAATATTCATTTGGTCGGGGAACGGAGTGATGGTCCAGATGATAGCATTAGTAGTCCTCACTATTCTGTTAAATAGTGTAACAATAATGTAATGAGGACTCTATTTGAGAGTGAATATTGTCTAGAAGGCAATATTCCTGTTTAAACTCTCAGCTATGTTTTGTCGTATATTACACGACGTTTGTATAATTAAGTTTGTATTTGTATTCTGTACCATATATTTGACGACTCAAAATAGATAATGTATACCTAATTTGGGGGCGTCACACATAATTCTTCTTACTATATATATGAAACATTTGGTTAAAGTTAAATATATGCAAGTTTTTAAATCATTATTAATATTAAATTCAATCTTAATTTTTGAGTGGAACTTTGACATATGTTATTACATTATTGATTTGTTGAAATGAATTTAATCATTGTAGATAAAAATATAAAAACTCTCATACATTTTCGTTTTATCTTATAAAATGCAGTGGAATAATTTAATATTAATTTTGAAACTAATATTTTATTTTATAGTTAATTATCTTTTTTTTGGAAATTATTAATTATGACACTATTCACATTTCCACTAGGTACAGTATTTACAACACGATTGAAGTGTATAAAAATCTAAATACATTTGAAAATCCTATTTATTTATATAAAGTTTATTTTAAACGTAATTCATTTAACTCACAAAAGTGAAATTTGTGACTCGCAAGTTAGACACTTAAACGCACAATGCTACTAATGCAAACGCTAATAACTAAACAAATCCTAGATAAAAATTGTAAAAATAAAATAACATTATTCTTATTATTTTTGAATCTAAGATAAAAAAAAATTTGTATTATATGCTCTTGTTTTTAAGTACAAACCCCTTACTCAAGATATATGTGTAAATAAAAAGTTGAATTTATTTTTTTGAACCATATTAAAATTAGGGAAATATTCACAAAACTTATTTCCCCTCAGTTGCACAAAAAAACAAGACAAAGAGAAGAGTTTACTTGAGAATTTATTCATTTGTTTTAAAAAGAGTCGTATTTATTTTGGAAATTAATATTTTTATAACACTTTTTGATATTTTTACATAAAAAGTATGTGTGCTATATATGTATAGCGACGGTAAAAATTGTCTATATAAGATTTATAGCGCTAATTTTTATGTAAAAATATCATTTTTTGTTGTGAATTATTTTTTATTTTTATCATAATATAAATAACATAATAGCTCGAATTTATCATTAAAATAAACAATTTTCATTTATTTTATCCGTTTTTTAATAATTAAAATAGAGATGGCGGTGTCGTCCTCATCACTTGCGAGTATGAATAAATTATAGAAGAAGGCAGCTTTTTGAATTTTGATGCAATGTGATCGCGTGATCGCAAGTGTACTACGGTGGCATGTGAATGAAAGTCAGAAAGGAACCCCCAAACAATTAAATTAAATGAGCTGTATATTATTCATCACCTCTCTCTCACGCGCCTTTTTATTTACTTCATTTGGCAAATGCCAAAAAGTTTCAACCCCTACATACACTTCACCTACACACACGCGCCATTCTTCTATTTATTTATTTATGTACCCTTTAATATTAATTTGTCTCATAACAATAAAAATAGTTTTATAGTACGTTTAAAAATAGGATCTGAAAGCTTTATGTTTTATACTTGATTCACACGGTTGTTATGCGAGTCATTATTTTTATTTACTCAGATTGGTGATTCTTATATTGTTCTCAAAATGGTAAATGAGATTTTCGATATTATTTTTAAAATTTTTTATACATATAATTATATTTTTTCAACACTTGACTTGTTCTTGATAGTACAATATTTAAAGGAATTAATGTTATTTTCATAAATATAATTTAATATTTTTATTCACTTTTACACGAGTGTGAGGCCAGTTTATTATTCTTATAAACTTGTGTAAATGGAAATGAATAATATATTAAGGAAAATACAATTTTTCACATATTTTGTTGTTAATTACACATGATTTTCTCTTAAATAAAAATACAATGAATTTTATTTTAATGTTAGTGAATGACTTATGAATCTAACAACAACGCGTATGAAAGTAATAATTTTCACATACTATTTGCTTGAAAAATAAAGTAAACATCAAATTTAATTAGCAACAAATATAGTTTTAAAAAAAAACTATGAAATTTATCACCACGCTCCCTGCGGCGCGTGGTTCCTTGTCACATTTTTTCTCGTGCACCGACGACGCACTAGTGTAGGCTCACGTTAGCCTAAATCTGGGCCCAGGGAGTTTGACTTATGTTTATTCGTCAAAATTAATAGTACTGGACTAGAGCTTGATTTCAAGTCGTTAGGCCCAGAGCTTGATTTCAAGTCGTTAGGCCCACTAGTCCAGGATCAACCAATAATTATTTATTCAGCAGTTGGTAGGAAACTTCAAATGAGCCTACTCTCCTTGACTACTTTGAGAGCATTTGGTAACAAAAAATATTTCTTCTCATTGCACTGCACAGACAAATAGGTACTTCATTTATCATATGATTTTTTTAAAAGCACACTTTTCTTGTTTTAGTATTTTATTGAAATTTAAAAAATAAATAAATAGTGAAGCTAGATTCTCATGGCGAGGATTTTCGAGTGAGTGAAGTGTTGTAGTGATGTCGAAGCCCTATATGCTAATGCTGAGCCAATAACGCTCCGCCTTAACTATTGAAATTACTAGAAAAGTGTTCGACAAATTGATAAAGAAATTGAATCCGATGTGTTACAAAGTTTTATGTCGAATTACGTTTACAACGTATATTAATATATAAATTTGATATGTTTATAAGATTAGTCCATTATATTAAGTATATGGTTAAAATATTTTTAACAATAATTTTACTTAATTTATAATAAAAAAAAATCAACTTATAAAATCACAATTAATTTCCTTAAATATGCTACTGAAAAAAACCAATTGATTACATGCCAGAAACGCTCTGCCCCAGAGGGCCACCAGCAGACAATGATGAGAATATAGTCGTCCAAATATATAGAGATAGAGATAATTGTATACTCCATGTTAAACGATGGTGATGTAGTATTGTAACGAATACACAGTCTGTTATATTTTTATCCTGATAGCAATTAATCACACCCTTCGTCTGTCTGACAAATTATTGTGGAGCATATATTAAACAACTGAAAGCTCCCACTGACTTGGCAGTGCTATGACCCATTGTAAACAATAAGTCTTGCCGGACAGGAGAGTTGGACAGAATTATTGAACAAGCGATTTTTTTTTTATTTTTTTGTTTGTGACTTCAAAAAATGTGTAGTATTTATTCTAACAGAATTTTTTATAAAATATAGTGTTTTAGGTGTAATTTGGATACTGTATAACAATGTTTTTGTATGTGTATCCAAATTACACTTAAAATACTATATTTTGTAAAAATTCCTGTTAGAATAAATACTACACATTTTTTGGAGTCACAAGCAAAAAAAAAATAAAAATCGCCTGTCCAATAATCCTGTCCAGCTTTTCTGTCTGTGTAGAAGCACCGATTGTAAAAACAATAAGTTTACTATTATGTAAAATCATTCACATACACTCACATGCATATTTTGATGGCTCACGTGACTTGCTCTGCACGTGGACAATCAAAATATGCATGTGAATATATGTGAACGGTTTTATGTGATAGTAGACTTACTATTGTAAAAATAAATGTAGTTTTCTTTTCTCTTTCTCCTTTTTTTAATATTTTAATATTTTTATATTTTAATATATAGCTAGCGGCTACGGATTGATCATTATTGTGAAGGAGATCACTATTTTCTCGTATATTTTTAACATTTTTATATGATTTCTTCTCATATGAAGACGTGACTCACTTATACTCACATAAGAAATGATCATGTAATAATAAACTACGTGTAGTACACTAATTATCTTATGTTCTTGATAATTACACATGCCTAATAAAGTGTCAAAAATATCTACTTGAAATAGGCATGCATATGATATGATATTAAATAAAATAATAAAATAGTGTCATTAAGAGACAACTTACTTTTTAATTATTAAATAATTTTTTAGATTCAGACCTTATAACCATTCAAATGATCTAATTTATTAAGACATCATAATAATTCAAATCTTAATTCCCAAGTTTATCAAACACAATCTTATATCCTCGGAGATTGTGGGTGTTAAGCCGCTCTTTTGAATTTGTTGAGAGGACGGATAGGGATAATAGGGTAATTTATGGTCTAGCTGAATTCGCTCAAATGTTTAATTTTATGTTTCTATTCTTTGGTTGGATGATAGTGTTATTCTTTTGGTAATTTCAGATAAGAGCAGTTCTGGGGCGACTGGGATCTGGCGAGGTTGTACCGATCGGGATTTTTTTTTTTTTTTAAATATCTCTCAAATAATTTATAAGATTTATTAGAACTGAAATTACATGTATCCAATGACATCCAAATCACTTTATTCTATAAAAATTTCAGTTCCAATAAATCTTATAAATTATTTGAGAGATATTAAAAAAAAATAAAAATCCGGTCGCTACAATGTCGTCAGATCCCGGTCGGCCTAGACTTTTTCTTTCAGATAATTTAAAATAAAATAATTTTTTAGGGGCTGTTTATTTAAGTTTGAATGGTTGAATCGATCAGCCACGTTTATTTTGGAAAAAAAATTATTTGAATGACTAAAATCAACCATTTACACGATTTGAGTTGAATGGTTTAGTGTCATTTTTTTGACTGAATGAGTTGAATGAAGTTTTTTTTAATATTAACTATTATATTAAGTAATATTAAATAGATTTATAACAATTTTAAATTTTTTTAGAGAAGTAAAAAATATTAAAAATCTGTTAAAAGTTTATTTTTTTTATTGAGATTCAACTAATTTAGATTCATTCAATTTTTAATAAAAGGGAAAAAAAAGTCAACCAAAAAAAGGGTGTATTATAATATTACCGGGTTTAATCATTAAAAGCTCGTTTCAAATAATAGTGTCCCTTATATTTAATCATTTGAATACGAATGCCCTTATTTGCCACGCAAAATATAAATAAGGGTAACCATTATATAACCTCAATCAAATAAAATTTGATAATCATAATTTGAAGATACCCAATAATTCAAATAGAAAACTAGTATTTACACATGCTTTTTTTATTATTTTTACATGAAAAAAAGTTGTTATAGGGTTTCCTTTAAATAATGATGAGCATCTTTTATGACTTTACTAAATACTTATATTAATATAGCTATAGAATAAAAAAAAAGAGAGAAATATTTAAGAGAATTTAACATATATACCTAATTATTGAATTTTTGTTTCTTAATTAGCATCAAATTTCTACATATCACAATAAAAACAATTACTAAATAATTTCAGAAAACAATTTAACACATTATAAACAATTTTCAGCCCCTAATTTAGAATATTTTTTTGTTGAAAAATATCCATTGCCATGTGAGGTTTGTACATAAACTCACTGACCCAAAAACATTGAAAATACCCAATTTTGTCATCCAGCTATTGAGACCACTGAGAACTCTATGCTTAATAAAGAGCAAAGGCCAAAAAAAGTTATTAATAAAGACCAGTAAGAAACCCAAAATGTGCTCTGTTTTCCTCTGTTTTTTCACAGTCGTCTATACAGAGGTTAAACAAGGGTAAGAAACACACTTCCAACCGTTAAATTCCAAGTCCATTTTTGGCCATTCCTCTCATCAACACATCCGCTGAATCTCAGCAGCAAGCAGACCTGAAAAACCAGCACAAATATATTAAGAAAGAATGTCATCATGCCATGCCCATTTGTTAATCTCCTTAAACACTGTGCCCCACAAAATTTCTCTCTCTAAATAATACATTCACTTGTATACGTATCTATCGATCTTTTCTGTCACCCAGTGTAAAATTCCCAATTGGCAACCATATTTTGGTCCACCATCGGCAATCGCCATAGACCATTTGGGTTTCTGTTTTTTTTTCGTAGTGTGTACTTTTTTTCCTATGGTTGGGGATTCTCCTTTGGATTCTTTCTCCAATCAGTAAATCTCAGCTGTAAAAATTGGGAATAACCAATTTCAGACAAAACCCATAAACATTTTCCCAATCTCATGCTCTCTTCCTCCTCTGTACTCAGTTTTCTGACTCCCCTTTTGCTGATTTCAGAATAAAGCAGAGGATTTTGGAGAGAGATTGAGGTTATGGAGACATCCACGTGAAGAAAAGGGAAAACCAACAAAAGTGACAGATGAGGGAGATTTACATGTTGAGTCCAAGACAGGTGTCTTATTTATAGACAGGATAGTGAGGTAACTGTCCTTTGGCTTCAATAAAAAGTCCAATTTTTTTTTTCACTATAGCTAAGAAGGAGTTGAATTCTCTTTTTCTTTCTAGCTATCTTCTGTTTGTTTTTGGTGCACGCTCATTAACACCTCCATGCCTTCTTCTTCATCACGTGGGATTGCATTCTGCACCGCATATTCACAACCCCATTACCCTTATTCTCACCCATTTCACATCTTATCAATCGGTTTCTCCTTTTTCTCTGATATGGGTTGTACTTGATTTTGTTCAATCTTGTAAAATTCTAGTCCATTTGATGCTCTCAATTACTCAATTTGCATTAATGGGTTGTTGTTTTTCTGCTTGATTTTGGTGAAATTCAAGTAAATTTGGTATGGTTGTTTCCATACCAAAATAATGAATATTTTTGCTTTTATGAATCTTTCAAAATTAATTAGCAGGATTTATATTGCAATGGCTTCATTGATTTCAATCCTCAGATTCCGTAAATTATGCTACTTAGAGCCTGCAAAATTCTCTTCATTAAATTATGCCCCTGAGAATGATAGGAAAGATGATAGTGTTGTTTCAACTGATGAAAAAGTTGTAGAAAAGATCAAAAAGAACAAGAGGCAACCCAAGGGGTGGGGGTGTATGGATAATTGTTGCCGGGTAATTGGGTATTTGTGCAGTACTTGGTGGCTTCTCTTGTTCTTGTTCTACTCTTTCCCTGTTAATATACCTGGACTTAAAGGGCCTGAGATTCCTGGTGCAAGGTTTAAGCGTGAAGGCTTGACTGCAAACCACCCTGTGGTTTTAGTGCCTGGCATTATCACTGGGGGCCTTGAGCTTTGGGAAGGCAAGCCTTGTGCTGAGCCCCTTTTCCGCAAGCGTCTTTGGGGCGGTTGGGGCAGTGGTTTTACTGATATCTTCAGGAGGTTTGAATTTTGTTACTTGATCAAATTTTGTTTCAGTTTTAAAGATTGAAGTTCTGATAACTCTTATGGATTGAATTGGATATTTGTGTTGAGTTTAGGCCTTTCTGTTGGATGGAGCATCTGTCATTGCATTATCAAACTGGTCTTGATCCACCAGGAATTCGAGTGCGTCCTGTTCCAGGACTTGTTGCGGCTGACTATTTTGCTCCTGGTTATTCTGTGTGGGCTACTCTAATTCAGAATTTGGCACAAATTGGCTATGAGGATAGAAATATGTATATGGCTGCCTATGACTGGAGGCTCTCTTTTCAGAATACAGAGGTAGTTCATTTAACAGTTTTTTACCAGCACATAGCATCAAATTCTCGAGTTCATACTATTTTGATTCTTTCATATCGTCGTGTCCCTTATGCTTATACAAGTAAATGCACAATGAATCATTTGGGGGATATTTGTTCAAGTCATCTGAAAATCCGTTTTTTTTGTATGAGCAAATTCCATTATGTGATTGATCAAATATTTTCTCTTAGATGATTTACTACAGTACAAACATTGATACTTGTGTTTCCAAATGCTAAAAAGCAAGGTTTAGTCATCTTCATTTCCATGTAATGCCTGAAATGTAAGCAAGGACATGTGCTTGTACTTGTTTATGCTCAGGCGTATTTTTTAAGTTTTACACAAACACTTGCTCAAATATAAAGAACTATTATATTCAACTCTAATTTATCGCTAAATGGGCTTGAGCAGATAAGGGACCGAGCTCTTAGTAGATTGAAGGGAAAAATTGAGATCATGTATGTAACAAATGGTAACAAGAAAGTGGTGGTGTTGCCCCATTCAATGGGTGCTGTCTATTTCCTCCATTTCCTTAAATGGGTTGAAGCACCTCCTCCTATGGGAGGTGGTGGAGGTCCTGGTTGGTGTGCTAAGCACATCAAAGCAGTAATGAATATCGGCCCAACATTTCTTGGTGTTCCGAAGGCATTTAGTACTATTTTGTCAGCTGAGGGAAAAGATATAGCTTTCATCAGGTTAGTGTGTATTCTGTCCCTGATTGCACTCGCATTATAATCTTGAAATTTTCATCAGTTGAGCTAGAGAGTGGCATATAATGGACCGATCAATTTTAACTTTAACCATCTGTTCTATTTCTGGTGTTTGACAAATTATCAAAGAAGTTATAGTTTTAATTTGTTGGAGCCATCCTAAGTTTCTTAACATTGCAGGAGCTGATATGATTACATTACTTTCCCCAGTCAGAATAGGTAAATTAAGGAATCATCATATTTCAGTATATTAGAGAAGTCATAATGATATGAAGTTAATAGAAGTATAAAATTAATCATGTAAATAGTATCATTAATGACTTCTAATTATTGTAAAGTAGAATTATGTCATTTTCGAGTGATTTTCTACCTTCCCCCCCCTCCTGTTGATCCACAAACCTAAATCAAATAAAAATTTATATATTTTCATATTTTCACATGCTCTTTGCATCCATACGGTTGGATTGTTAAGTGAATATCAAAATCACTTTGTATTTGAAGTGACCTTAGATAAATTATGTAAGGTCAATCTTATATACATTTTACTCATATATATATATATATATATATATATATATATATATCATTGTGGTATGTGATGTTGCCAACACTTCATTTGATTTTGCAGAACCATGGCTTTTGGTCTTCTAGATTCTAAGTTTCTCGGACTTCAGACTCTAGAACATGTCATGCGGGTATCTCGAACATGGGACTCCATCGTTTCTTTGATACCAAAAGGAGGAGAGACCTTTTGGGGTAACTTGGATTGGTCTCCAGAAGAAGGGCATGAATGTGATCTAGAAAAGAAAAGATATTTGGAAGTCTCTTCAAAGGAAAACAATAGCAAAAGCAGTGACGGAAAGAGCCTATTCCAAGTAAAACACCCAACAAAATATGGTAGGATAATTACTTTTGGAAAGGAAGCATCAGAGTTGCTTTCTTCACAGCTTCCTACCTTTTCAAAGGTACATTTTTTTTCACCTTGTGTCTCAACGGAACTTTATTTTATTTGCAGACTAAAAATTTCAGTTCAAATGCCTGACTTCATAAAGTTACATGCATGTGTTAAAATAGACTTTGATGTGTAATGCTGATGTTATAATCCTGGAAAACATCTATTACTAAACATGTTAAGTTGTGATTTCAAATAGATTAAATAATCCTTTCTCCATGTTATATAGATAATGTTGGCCAAACTTTTCCCTAGGCATTGAACTTAATGATCCATACTCTTCATTGACAGGACTTTATGCATGCAAGTACCTCCGCTGATTCAAATGTACCATGTGGAGAAGTATGGACAGAATATGATGAGATGAGCCGAGAAAACATTAGGAAAATTGCAGAAAACAAAGCCTACACGACTACTAGTCTTATAGATCTTCTTCGGTTTGTGGCTCCGAAAATGATGCAACGTGCTGAGGCTCATTATTCTCATGGGATAGCTGAGAATCTTGAAGATCCAAAGTATGACCATTATAAATACTGGTCAAATCCACTTGAGACCAAGTAAGTACGACTATTCTGTTATGATTGCGGTTAACCTCTGCTGAGTTTAGCAAGCATCCTTATAGAAAGATATTAAATTTCTCGAAATGCTTGTGAACGGCAGAGTATTGGTTACAGGTCTTTTTTTTTGCCTCACTATAAGCACACTGTAACCTCCTCTCTCCACCAGGAGATTTTTTTTTGTGAAGCATCTCTTCTCTTCTTATTTCATCTCTTGTTTTTTCCCATCCCTGATTAAGTTATACTCCCTCCATTCCACAAAAAGAGTTGAATTTGCTAATCTTAAGGATATATTTTCTTCCATACTACCCTTAAAAATAATGATTGATTGGTAGTTTTAGTAGTGGTGGCATGATAATGAAATTGTGATAGTAAACTTTAGGATATTATGTCATTTTATACATAAATCTTTTTTTTTTTGGAATGGAAGGAGTAACTACAATTTGCTTCCTATGCTAAGTAATTCCCAAATCCTTTCTCCTTTGTGCTATGCGACAACTTTCAACCAAGTCAATTATAATTCACCTGCACCTACTCCCCGTCTTTTTCTCCTCCTAAAACTTGTACCAATATTTGTCGGGTATTAATCACATATCTGTTTTCAGGTTACCTAATGCTCCGGATATGGAGACTTATTGCTTGTATGGTGTTGGGATGCCCACAGAAAGATCATATGTTTACAAGATGTCACCTTCCGACAGGTGCAAGAGCATTCCTTTCCGAATCGATAGCTCAGCAGATGGAAGTGATAGTGGCTGCTTGAAGGGCGGAGTATACTTTGTGGATGGTGACGAGAGTGTACCGGTATTAAGCGCTGGATTCATGTGCGCAAAGGGTTGGAGAGGAAAAACCAGGTTCAATCCATCAGGGAGCGCTACATATGTACGCGAGTCCCAGCACAAGGCACCTGCAAGTCTGTTTGAGGGGAGGGGTGTCGAGAGTGGGGGTCACGTTGACATTTTGGGAAATGTTGCCTTGATTGAAGATGTATTGCGGGTTGCTGCTGGGGCTACTGGTGCTGAGTTAGGAGGCGATAGGATATATTCAGATCTCTTAAGAATGTCCGAGAGAGTAAATATTGGTCTCTAAGTGCGATTTCATGAGAATTGCTTGGACTAGAGTTGATCAAATCCTCCATTTTGATGGAGCAGCAGGCATGCATGCATGCATGCATTCAGGGAGAGGAGATTGAGGCCCTTGCGAGTGAGGAAACCAAGTTTCATTGCAAGGGTATTGCAGATTATTGCAAATTGGGCACTTGTTAACCTTGACCATTTCCTGCAAGTTTCTTAATAGTAAAGCAATGTTGTGTTTGTAATCAAAGAAATAAAGTAGTTGCTTTTCTTTGCAAAGTTTTACCATAACATTGTCTGTTTCTAGTTACTTTAGTTTTTCAATTTGATCCTAGAAATTACTACTCCCTCCGTACTTAATTATTTGACGTTTTAGAATTTTTTATTTATCTTTAATTATTTGACGTTTGTTCAAATCTAAGAGAATTAATGACAAGTTTTCTAAAATTATCCCTCAGTACTATACCTATTTTTTTATACTTTAAACTCTGTCTTTTCTTGTCCCAACAAAATTTTTCTTATCCCAACAAAAGATTTAAGGGTATTATAGATAATTGAATACTATATTTAATACTTTTCAATCATTATCTTAATTCTTGTGTCCACATCTAAAACGTCAAATAATTAGGAACGGAGAGAGTAACTATTAAGAAAGGCATTTTGACTAGGAATTTCATGTTTGCAATAACTTTGACCATACCCTAATTGTAGTGCACCAGCTCACAAAAATAACTACAATCACATAGCAGTAACCCAATCCACTAGTGTAAGAATATTAGTAGTCCCTACGATTAATGTTTTCTAAAATGATTGAGAAATAAATTAGCTTTAATTATAAAAAATTAAGTATTTAATACTTCTTTAAAATTTACAAATCACAAATAAAAAAGAATAAAAATCTCTCTAAAAGACAAATAAAAAGGGAAAGAAGGAGTATTTGGATAATACTAATTTCATATATTAAAATTAGGTTAATTTTTTGCTCTAATTAAGTTGATATATAGATTCTAATTCAGTTTAATATGGGTTGGCTAGTGTGGGTGTGTGGCTTGTATAGTAAATTTTTGAGCTTCTGATAAAAAAATTAAGTATTTTTCATGAAGCTAAAATCTATGAAACAAAGAGAGACGAGTAGTATTTTGTTCATATAAAATAAATTAATTAAAAATTCATTATTTTTTATATGTTTTAATTAGTTACACATTGTGTTTCTCGAACATGATTGAATGAAAATAATTCCATACACTTACCACCACATTTTGGACGGACTAATGCATTTTGTCCTCAAGTATCAGTGTTCAAACTCAATATTTAGAAAATGCACTGAATAAATGTTAAAACACTTTATTTTAATGTAAAAAATTGTCAAAATTGAAGGATAGTTCGAAGTATCCGTGTTTGATTGGACACCGTCATCCGAATACACGTAACTTAGCCCAAAAGACAAAAACTAAAAAAATAAAATAAAAAGGAAAAGAGGATTCATTTAAAGAAGGGCACACAGTACAATATGAAAATTACTAGCAGAGGGAAAACTGATCCCAGATTTACAGCTCTTTTGTATGTGATCATCGGTGCATGTGTGGATGTCTAAATACATGTGCCATTGAATTCGAGATTATCTCTTGGAGGAGTATCAATTTAGTACTCCATTTGAAACTCTCTCTCTCTCTCCCTCCCTTTGGTAAACAAAGTGTGGTAGAAGCCAATACATCTCAAAGCCTCAAAACACATTACTATTACCTATATCAGCAAGACACGCCAGTTTAATTTTTAGTTGTTGGAACTACTATCAATATTAATACTAGTATATTGTCACTTATATATATATATATATATACATATACATATATTGCTTCTGTTAATTAAAATATAATCAAATATCAATAATAGTATAAACTTGACAATTGTAACAAAATTGGTAAAATAAAATATAAGTTTTTGTACACTTAATCATATTCTAAAATGTTTATCCATATGCCTAAGTTGGAAAAGACTTAATTAAATTCTTGAGATGTGCCATCTCAACTATTTAGGACAACCTGTGCACCACTTCTAATAAAATTTTCCCTCTGACAAGCTTATATATTCCACAGCCTCACTCCTCTTTCTCACAAGCACACAGACACACACTTCAAACACTTGAAATTATGTGCATTTCGAGGAGTTATTTTCTTCTTCTTCTTCTTCTTCTTCTTCTTCTAGTTCTTGCTGGGCTCAGTGCGAGCAATGGGCAAGCACTTGTTCCTGCATTATTCATATTTGGAGACTCTGTTGTTGATGTGGGAAATAACAACTACATTTACACCATTGTCAAATCAAATTTCCCTCCTTATGGAAGAGACTTTATAGGTCATAAGCCAACTGGGAGGTTCAGTAATGGAAAGCTTGCCACAGATTTCACTGGTACATCTTTCTCTACTTCTCTCAAACACATGGTGGCAATTGTGTTGTGTCAGGTCATGAGTATCATCATATTAAATAGATCAACACTAACATAACCCGTTTAATTAATTAA
Source organism: Panax ginseng (assembly GCA_020205605.1). NCBI lineage: Eukaryota > Viridiplantae > Streptophyta > Magnoliopsida > Apiales > Araliaceae > Panax > Panax ginseng. The sequence goes on along the minus strand of CM035131.1, from coordinate 14,795,785 downwards.
TCGTGTTAAAACCCGTTTAATGCACAAAGTCCCCTGCTCCTTTGATAAGTAATTATTGAGAATTTGTTCTCTCTCTCTCTGTTTTTTTTCTCAATCTGATCAGCTGAGAATCTGGGCTTCACTACTTATCCTCCGGCGTATCTAAGCAAGAAAGCCAGAGGAAAAAACCTCTTAATTGGTATTATTGATTTATATGTTTATGGGGAAAAATTAGACCTCTTTATTGTGGGTGTGCTCTTGTTATGTGATTTTATCTTTTTACTATTTTTTAATTAAAACAAAATTATTTTTAGTGATCTTGATATACACTCGCATGATAATGACACTGTTTATCTGTTTAAAAATTTAAAATATTATTAAAAGAAATGTAAAAATGTCATTAAATATATATTATTGGACTTTTAAACGTCTAACCGTCTATAACGAGAATATTGTATAAATCGAGGTGGACGAACGATAACCAGAATAATTCTCACCCTCTTCCCAAAACAACAACCACCAATTTCCCATTTTCTGATTCACAAACACACACACACACACACACATATATATATATATATATATATATATATATATATATACATTTCTGTACTATCCGAACAGAGATATCCATAATCGAAACACACATTTTACATGAGCTTCGCTGAAGCTCTCTCTGCACATTGACGAAAATGGCGGTACAATCGTTTCCTTCTCACTTACTACATTTACCGGTTCACTCTACGTCTCCTTCATCTCACTACATCCTCTTCACCGGCTATTCCCTGTTCCAGTCAACGTGGCCTTCGTATCTGCTCTCCTTACAGAGGAGCAATGCTTCTCTGTATCCAGTCTCGATTAAACTATCTCATAAAATCAATTGCTTGACTAAATCGACGGAGGAGAGCGAGCCGGAGACTCTAGCAAGTGACGGTGATGATGAGTCCGGAGATGATCTTAAAGTTGAGTTAGATCAGAACTCTGTTGATGCCGGCCGTTCGGAAGTTTTGAATGGTTCGCAGAGGATTGTAGGCTCTTCGACTGATTATCCGTCCCTTGGAATTCGTGAGCCGGTTTATGAGGTAGAATTGTGTTTAATTTTGGAATTATGAGCTAATTTTATATTACTTTGTATATGGTTTATTTATTGTTTGACAGTTGATTATTTAGGTCCTTAACTAAAATAATTTGTAAAAATATTGATTTTGGCTTTGTTTGGGAACTTTTGAAAAGATAGAGAAAGGGGGTGATGGGGGTGATTCTATTATTATTATCGGAGAACTTGTTATTGGATGTGTTTGAAGGCTGTTGAATTTTTGTATCTAAGAATTGTTTTTCTTTTTTCATTCATTTAGTTTTAATTTTCTTTCCCTCATCCCATTCCTTATCTTCGGTCTTTTGGAGTTCTAAATTCAGCTATTCAACTTTATGACCGGGTTAACATGGACAATGATTATCTGTGAGAGAGAGCTTTTGATCCATGAAAATATGTTGATATGGAAAAGAAATCTTATAAGGTGATTTAGGAATCAGGACATGAAAAAACACATAAAAATTGGGGATTATGTTGTGGTAAAGCTTATGTGTAAACATTTATGGTTGATTACTGAAAAAATAGAAGTGAATTTCTTTGCATTTGAGTATTTCAGAAGTTTCTTGCTATGGTTATAAATGCAGATTTATAACGAATAGGTTTAAGAAAGTTAAATGTTATGTTTGTTGCTGCTTAAAAGTAGGTAGATGTGTTCTTATGGCCAGAAGATCAATAATAAAAAAGTAGATTTGTTGCATGAAGTGCAAGAGATGTACTGACAAAAATATATATGACATCGTGCTAGCAAGAATTATTATCGTATTGTTGCATGAAATGCAAGTGGCATACTGACAAGAAACTTGGTGATGCAATCTAAACCTTGATATAACACTCACCTTTTATTTTTTATGATGTGATTCATTTCGCCGAAACATTCAAACTTAGATACTTTGCCTGCTTCTTCTGGTGGGTTGTGTGTGTATATATATACGTTTGGAATAATTAAGCTTAGCTCCATGTATGGGGATTGGCACCAATGATCTTGAGATTATTCCCCAAGGCCTGTGCAATTTCTTATTTCTCCCATATATTTTAATTACTCTACATGCATGTCTTTTCTTGTTTCTTAACCATTTTTCTAATATTTTATTGGGCCAGAATTCATCTATTTCTAAACTTAATAATAAATCGTGTCTAATATTTAAAACATTAACAAAAACTTGACCTACAGTTTCCAGATGATCATCCCTATTCCAGACTAATAGTCAAATGCAGTTTACCACTTCTGGCAGTTTTTTGCTCATTTTAGAGAAACTAGAAGCAAAGGTCTTCTACCTGATTTCCAAAAATTAGGCAAGGAGAGGACTGTAAATGTAAATGCTAGACACTATTAGCATGTCAGGAAAACTAGCTCAAAAGCTTGGGTTGGTAGAAGGCTCCCTGATAGTTAAAGCCATACAAACCTGATGACGAACTTCTTCATCCCCTCTCGCAAGACAAACAGAAGAATGGATCTAGCACTCAGAGTGCAAGAATAGGACAAGGGGTAAACAAACAGGAAAACAGACAAAGGATTTGATTCCATATTATTTCGCCTATACGTTTCCTTGTGATAATCAACCAATTAAATCTTTGAACATTAAGCATGAGGAAATCAATTAGTAGTTATAATTGATGACATTAGTTTAGGAAGGAGAAGAGTGAGTATGCAAGATAGACCTCCATAGATGGGGAAGGACCAACTTAATTGATTTTCGTCTAGCAGTTGCACCTTGAACTTTTCATTTTATTTCTACTTTTCTTATTTGTTCCATGACTTATTACATTTTCATATGTATAATTATTTTCTCTTAAAGGTTGTAGAAATACAGTCAAATGGAATGGTGTCTACAAGAAGAATAAATAGACGGCATTTGTTAAAGTCAAGTGGTGAGTGAAAGTTTCTGAAGAACATAGTGTCTTCCTTTTTCTATTGAGCATTGTGTTTCTTATATGGTGATTAAGTTTTTAGAGTTTATTACTTGCTATATAATTTGACATACTTCTTAACAAATCACATTTTTGCAGAACTTAATGCTATTCAGTTTTCTACATTCAACTTTGAGTTATATTTCTGTCATTTCCTTATTACACCATATAAACTTATGTTTTTCCATTGCCTTATTACACCATATAAAGTTATAATTCTGTCATTGTCGTATCACACTATATAAAGTCCTTTGTGAAAACCTATACAAGTTATGCTTGATGTTTGTACCTCTTTCTTTATTTCTTTCCTACTGTAAATTCCTAAATAATTTTTAGAACAGGTCTTCGTCCCCGAGATGTCCGGAGTGTTGATCCATCATTGTGGTTGACAAACTCAATGCCTTCTATACTGGTATGGCATCAAGCTACAGTGTGTAGTGTTTATATGTTTTTTTATTCCTCAGATCAATAATAATATTTATATAGATAGTGTTTATACTACATAATTCCTTCTGAAACTCCATTATATATTCAGTGATCTCCAATACTGGCTCCAGAGCTGGTATCAGTTTTTCAATGTAGTTTACTTATATTATCCTAGTAACTGATTCAATAACTTCTTTTGTTTGCTAGTACACAATCAGAAGAAAGTGGTTGTTGACTTTGTATCATCTTTTATAAATGTGCTTTTGATAGACTTAGTTCTGAACAATCCCTTATTACTAAACAGCTATTATAATCTTTGTCTAATTAATCGTCAAATTCGGTATATTAAAATAGTACTAATCGAAAGAATGATCATCTAAGAACTTTGCTTGAACATTGAAGTATAGTGATTCCCTTCTTGCATTATGTTACGGTATGCTTACTTGGTCTTATTATTAGTTAGGAACTGATGTCCCTGAGTCTAACTAAATGGTTTGCATGCTAGATACTTTGAGAAACTGTCTAAGTTCCCCTTGGAGCTGATTGAGTCAGGTACTTCTAGTATAACCGGACTCGTTATCAAGCATGATACTCTGGCTTCAAATTATATAAAAACCATCTTGGTTCAATACTTCACAAAGGCAGTGATCACCTTTCAGGCCACCCAAACATAGTTTACTACGTGATTACCTGGTGTGCGTGGTTGTGAGTATTGCATGCACCCGGTAGGCGGTAAGGATAGTGGCTGCAGATTTCTGTCATAAAAAAATTGATATAAGAAACATCTTCATTGGCTGACATAGATTCTCATTTGATTTTGTGGCTTTTTAGGTCCGTGAGCATGCAATTTTACTGAATTTGGGCACACTACGGGCAATTGTCATGCAAGAATGTGTCCTTATATTTAATTACAACCGGTATGCTTCTTTACATGAACGTTACACTATTCCTACCTCTATTGTTTATTGTACTATTGTTTCATATTCCCTATATCTCATTTGACTTCCACACATTTTAAGAAAGTAATATGATTGTTGTAAAAAGTTGTTGGAGTTCCAAAATTACCATTTATTGGACAGTTGGATCCCCACCCTACAGTTCTATTTTCATTTTTTGAAGTAAGGTAAAAGTGGTGATGTATGTATAAGTAAAACTAAGCTGACAAGGTTTTGGGACAACCAAAAATGGAATGGGTACAAACAATTTGGGATGGAGGGAGAATAATTTTTTTTTTACAGAACTTATATCTAAACTAAGGTAGTGGAAGTACTAGTAAAGTTGCAATTAAAAGGTAAATGAAAATGGTTTACCAGATTCATTTTTTTTATTACTGCAGTAAAGGAGGTAAAGCATTTATTGATGTACTGCTGCCTCGCTTGAACCCTAAGAATATTAATGGAGGGCCATCAATGCCATTTGAGATTGAGGTTAGTTCAGTATTACAAATCTCCGTGGTTATATATGCCTGTTGTTTGATACCATCTTATTCAATTGTAACAATTTGATCTCTGCTTGAGTTAAGCATATGCCTAAAGCACTGGGGTTGACAGATGTCTGGATTCTAAGTTCTACTGAATGTTGCTTTGTATTTACTTTTTTTTTCCTTTCAAGTGTAAAGTTTTCTTAAAAAGAAGAAAATAAAACACTTGAGATGTAATCTCAGTTTTTGAAGGTTGATATCATATCCAGGGATGAACATTGAAAAGATAAACCAAGAACTATAAGATATCCCCACTCCCCCCTTCCCACCACAAATCCCACCATTACTAGGAGGATGAGAGGAAACATAAATTCTCATGTTCCTAACAATCAGTAATAAATAACTGTTCTTATTATGCTAAATCTTCTAGTTTCTTGCATGATGCTACTTTCACTTTCATGATCAACCTTGTTAAGTGTATTACCTCCTTTGGTTTTGGATTTTACAATTATTATTTTAGTTAATGAATTGACATAGTCCGACATCAGTGCTCTGAGTGTGAAATTGAAAGCTTATAGAAGGTTCAGCCCATGACCTATCACATAAGCTTTTGGGACAAGTTGGGCTCAACAGGTGTAATAGGGCCTTCATTAACTCACATGTTATCTTAACAAATATTGTTGAACTGCTCCCCTTGGGTGTAAACATATACTCTTAATTACTTGAGATCTGTAAGGATCAAGGATATACCAATTTGTTGGTGAGCATGGGGAGTCTAATACACCTATTGAACCCAACTTGCCTAAAAGTTGGTACCAGACCAAGTAATTTCTCAAAAATACTGTCGCAAGAAGATGTATTATCTTAAGCTTTTGGATCAGGTTGTTTCCAACTTGAGTAATGAGTCCTTCAGTGATCCCCCCAGGCTCACCAACTGTGTTGATGCTTTAGTTCTAGTTCTTTACAAATCTCAAATAGTGGAGAGATTTTCTTGTAGTTTTTCTCTATGTTTTATAACCCTTCCTATTATTTTACACGATCTTCATTTCACTGGTTTGAAGTTCATAACAACTCATAAAGTAGCTGTACATTAGGACATCAAAGATTGCTGCTCAATGTGTATGTGGCATTTTATCCTTGTACTTGTGTTGTGTTAAAATTGAACTCAATTTATATTTCAGTGTCTAGTTTTTTTTCATTGTTTACATTTCTTATTAAATCAAACCCTCCCACTGAATTCTGTTATCAAGACTCATGCATCAAATTAAATAGCCTAGCATTATGAGTCTAATTTTGAACTTCAACGCTTTCTTACAAGGATGATAAGAACTGGGTTTTTATCACTCGGAGTGTGTGAACGTGCCAATGGGCTGTATTTATGTGTCAGACCCAGTCAATGGCAATTTGCTTCATAACAATTCTTCATATTAACGTCTTTCATTCATTATCTTGATTCAGGAGCTTTAAACGAATTCTAATATGAATCTTCAGGTCGTTGAAGCAGCCTTGAACTCTCGAATACAGCGTCTTGAGCGAAGATTAATGGACTTAGAACCACGTGTGAGTATGGAAACATAGTGAGTACATGTACATAAATATTTGTTTGTTTTTTGTTTTTTCTTGCATGAATTGTTTGAAGACCATTTATAGTAGAATTTTAGAACTAAGATGCAAACTATCAGGAAAAGAGAGGTTGACTGATTATTTCCTTATGTTAGAATTGTTAAACATGTTTGAATGTTGAAGAAGTCATCCACACTTAATTTATTTTTGTAACTGTCTCATGTTATAAAAAATTCAAAACATCTCAATATGTCTCTTCATATTATTCTCAATTATTAGGCTCCTAGTGAAGCACTAAATTTTCAGTAAAATTGCTGAGCTACCAAATTCTCAGCTGTTATAGAATGGACTTGACAATGTAAAGAATGTCGCACAAATAGAGAGTAATGGAACTTCATGGTTATGCGGAGCCATATGCAAGCAGGAAGCTTTGACGCCAGGACTTTGCACAAAAAGGACTGTGTTACCATGTTAAATTACAAATTTCTCTAAAATCTTAATCTGTTAGAGATGTGCCCAATAAGCCTTAATACAGATATTATTAGGAAGCATATAATTATGTTACACAAATTCTACTTTGTTGACTTGACCACTCAGTCACACATACATACTCGTACACCTATATTTTGGGCAATGAAGTCCTGTTAAAATCTTGCATAGCCTACCCGCATCTCACGTGGACAATATGCTGATCGTATTACACTATAAGTTCTATTGTTTTCACTTTCACACGCATTTCTTCACTGTGCATCAAGTAATTTATCTTGCTGCTTGCTCCAGGTCCAAGCTTTACTTGAGGTTTTGCCTAACCGATTAACAGCTGACATACTGGAGCAACTCCGTATTAGCAAGCAGGCCTTGGTATAGTTTGATTATGATTTCATTTTATCTGTTAAGTTACTGAGCCAATGACATTGAGAAGCACTCTCTTTTTACTTATATGCCTTGAAGGTTGAATTGGGTTCAAAAGCAGGGGCTCTCAAACAAATGTTGCTCGATATACTTGAGGACCCAGAAGAAATACGTCGCATCTCTATCATGGGAAGAAACTGCACACTTAAGAAAGACAACTATGAAATGGAGTGCTCTGTTCCGCTAGAAAAACAGATTGCTGAGGGTAAGTCATGGTCCATTAATAGGTTTTGCAGTCCATGCTCATTCTGGTTTCCATTTTGAAAGAGGTCAAACTTATACATATTAGACTTTGAATTGGTTTTATTAATTGCAGAAGTGGAGGAAGAAATCGAAATGCTTTTCGAGAACTATCTTCAAAGGTTATTTCTTGGTCTTGTAATCCCATTTGAACTGCTTTCCAAGGAGCACAAACATTGAAGCCTATCGGATACTGATACTTAACAGACGCTCTCAGACACGTGTCCGATACTTCTTTTTAAGTACCCATATTTGGAATATAAAGTTTTGTATTTAACCCTTGTTGCATGCTGGGCGGACAGTGGTCTAACCTGTCCCACAAGCCGGAGATATAATGGTATTTAGTATTCGAGTAATAGTAATCTGAGACATATTTGAGGTCTCTCACTCGAGCAACCTCAGACTGACTTCAGGTGCTCTGATGGTTCTTAAAAAACTAGTCTACTTGAAGTAGGCTTCTTATCAACTTATCTAAATTTAATACTCTATTGAATTCTTAGTTAGCCTTAGCTACATATTGCAGGTATGCTGTCACACCCTGACTCGAATCCCTAGATGATCAAACATGAGTCCAACTATGCTAATGATACTTTTCGAACTTTTGTTAGTGTCAGTAATTACACACTTCTGATACACAGGTTAAAGTTGTTGGGCTCGTTCTCGAGTGGGAGCTTGACATAAATATTTCAAATAAGCTGCTATTTATTAGACATTAATTGCTTGTCAACAGAGCAATACTCCAATGAAATAGTGTGATAATTTGTTGGCTGCCATGGTTAGTCTCATTACATTCCTATGCTGCAGATGTGAGTCATGTCATGGTCAAGCAGAAAGGCTTCTTGATTCTGCAAAAGAAATGGAAGACTCAATTGCTGTAAACTTAAGGTTTGTATTTGTATCAATTTATAATTTAATTTTTATAATCTAATAAATATATAATCATACCATTTCCAAGACCATAGGTCAACAGAAGCCTGAAATTTATCAGTGTTCATACCGGAGAGTTGTCCAGTTCAACACTACTCATACCCGAATATATTCATTTTGGCATGGCATGGTGGTTATTTGTTTAGTACAAAAAAAGCATGGTGGTTACTATCTATATGAGTATATTGTTTTTATTATCATAAGCTGTAAAAACTTGTGTAATATACTGAAATTCCTCAATAACTTCATTTCTTAACTTTGCTTCAATTTTCTGGATCGATTCTGCTCCGATCAGTCCTTTGTCACTAAACCGTATCTCCTGTTATGTCCTAGACAGTTACCGTAGATATTGAAAGCGTTAACCAAGTTTCTGATTTTAAGTTTCCTAACCCAGTTACTATGCCTGTAGAAACTGAATAACTTTGCCTGTAGAAACTGAATAACTCTGCTAATTTGCTAAACATAAAGCCAGTCCATGTCAACCCTGGCTACGACAATGCTATCAATATAAAATATAAAATACTTGTTCATAAATAATTGTTAAATTAAGACGAGTTTACACCAAAATTGTTGGTGGTCAGCGGAGAAAGACAAACTTCACAAGAGAGAGGAATTAAATTACGGTCCCAGAATATCTTACTATTCACTCCTAAATTTGTCTATGAGACTCTTGTGGTGCTTAGCTCTGATATTGAGAAGGATCTTCTTATATTGGGCTTTGCTCCCATCACAATTTCCATCTAGTTTCTTTTAGGTGGTTCAATATTTTTAATTATATATTGTGTTATTAGATTTCATTCATTGTAAGTAGAATTCAAAACTTTATGATCCTCAGTAAGCATCATCAATCATTTGAAACTCACTCTATGCAAACATCGTCTGTTCACTTGCCAGCTCCCGGAGGCTGGAAGTCAGCAGATTGGAATTGCTTCTTCAGGTTGGGACATTTTGTATCGCTGTTGGTGCTCTGGTGGCAGGTATTCCATTCTCTTCAAATAATATTGATGTGTATTAAGCCCAATATTGCTCAGGCGTCAATGCAGTCTGCACAGTAACTATGTTCTTCCTTGTGTCGGTGACTGTCTTTTGGATCAACCTTTAATATATTTCCAAATACATGCACACATCAATTTTGGAAGTAATTCCTCTATAAGAAACTCTAAAGATTACACACAGAGAAATGCTTTAACATTTTCCTTTTGGGTAGCACACATCTTGTGACTTGTGAGTAATAGAGGGCCGTGAGAAAATGCTTTACTCAGGCTGATAATTTCAGTTTAACCAAACATCAATAATCATGCGTAAGAAATCTGAAATTGTTAAAATTATCATTCTGAAGAGCAAGTTATCTGCTGGTTGTAGGTATATTTGGCATGAACCTAAAGTCCTATCTCGAAGAACATGTGGTATTTCCTCTTGAACAGTATTCACTGCCTATTTTATTGAGTTGAGACTCAAATGCTCATGTTATAGTTCTGTTTTTGTTTTGGATTTATGCAGTTTGCATTTTGGCTGACGACAGGGGGGATTATCATTGGTTCTGTTGTGGCATTTTTTCTTATGTACACTTATCTCAAGGCTCGAAAAATATTCTAAGCTTCAGATTGATGTAAGTGCTACTCACATTGATGTTCAAAACACCACTTTGTTATCCACTTCTGATTTGGTGATGATAGCGTGTACTCAAATATTTATGTTGTGAAGAGCTATGAGCCCATTTGATCCCTGGATTAATTAATCTAACTATTAAGGGTTAAAGTCCTGTTTTTACGTAGAGAATCCATGAAATCAAGTGAGCCCTGGAAACCAAGTAACCATCTCTTTATTCCCAGGTCATGCTAGTATATGCCGGTAGCATAAGGAACTAAGCATTGGTCTTTGTGCACATCTTATGCTGCTTGGGCCAAACAAATTTACAAGTAGCTGAACATACTCCTGCATATTTACGCAGAAAGGGCAGGTCTCTGTGTCGGACTCCCAGCCAATAGGAACAGGGTCCTTCACAGTTATTCTTATTCAAGTGCTCCATTTAGTGCATATTCTAAAGGAAAGGCTGGTGCACATAGGCTTCTTAATACTATACTTAGTAGCACTCTGCTTGAAATGTAGTTTGATTCCTGATGAAGATGGGATGGGATGACCTGATAAAGAACTTGCAATAGTCCTGTACAGAAGTTAGTGCGGAACTATTTTGCTCTTGAACTCGGTATTAATTGCTTTTTTTCCTTTAATGGTCATTTATGCTTGTGTGGGCATTTGGCTTTACCTATTATTTTTCCTAATATCTTTTAGTAATTTTCCAAATTTATCAATGGAAAAAGATCACAATAATATGATCAATTATGCAAAAGATTGGAATCAATTACAGTAAACAAGAATATATCTAACACAAAGCAAATATAAATACTATAGTTTCACCTATTACTTATATTGCATCACCTATATGACCCATTTGAGATTTTTCCTTTTTGCATAACTTCTCTCGGTTTTTTCGTTTTATAGTTCATCTTGTTTGTTAATATTCCTCCCACCCAAGGACCATGTTATTTTATTTTGGCTTGTATAGTCATGTTTTTAAAGCTCTTTCGAGATTAATTTAAAATAATTGAGCCAAGTTCAATGACATATTTTGCCAGAAAAAATCGTGAATTCAATTAATAGCTTGAAACAGTTAAATAACTTAGCTCAAGCAAAATTGAATGGACTAAAACTACTTCAGATTCAGAGTTTCTCATTTTTTATGTGAGTTGAGCTTAAACAACCTTAAGCTCTTCTATGATAGACAAGTCAATATTGAACTTTAATTCTAGCTCATTTTTATATGACCGCAGCTTGAACAACCAAAGCTCCACTTGAAATCAGTTAGGGATGACAATTTAAATTAAAACGGATTCAAAACTGGTCGAACCACATTAAATTGTTCAGTTAAAAAATGAACCGTTGGTTTGATCAGTACAGTTTTCGTACAAAAATTTTAAATTAGGATTAGTGCAATGCAGTTTTGGTATTTACCTCTAAACTGCCGACACGTTGCTCCACTTCTTAAACTAGCACTGCACCAGTCCTTTAACCATTTTTAGATATATTTGTTCTATTTATAAACTTAGAATTGATATGTATAAATTTAATTCCGGTTAATATAATTTATAAATAACATCATCAATTTTCTGAGTGGTTTCTAGTAATATTTTGTAGAAACACTTGAGTTGTGCCTTATCATTATCCATGTTTAAGGAACCTTTTTTTTATTAATTTTTGATCCATACAAGTTAAAGTGGTTCAAAATATAATTCAACTGATGCAATTTTTACATAAAGAAATCTTAAATTCTTTTTTAAAATTATTAATTTTTAATCCATGCAAGTCAAAGTAGTGCAATTCAAAATATAAATCAGCTGGTGAGATTTTGGCTTAAAAAAAATCTTAAACCGCCCGCTGCCCTTCCAGTTCAAGATTTTTTAATATAGTTCCAAATCATTGAAAAACCGAAAAGACAGCACACCATTGTCATCCTTATTTACAAATTGTAATGTAAAGTGAAAACTCCCAATAATGAAAACAAATTGCCACCATGCTCTATTACAGACAGTTGCAGGAGAGAACTCATATCAAATGTACAATTAGGATAGGATCCAGCAAAAGTATAATAATAAGCAAAAAAAAATAAAAGGAAAAATCCTATGAAGAGAAATGAATTATACAATAATCTTCCAAACCGAATTGTACAAGAATAATGAAATAGATCTGTGAGCGAGCACGGAGGGCCATATGCTTGACAAAAACTTTTCATAATTTTGACATGTTTTGAGAGAAACTCCTCCAATATTCAAAAAATGATGACCGACTCAAACAACTTCATCTCTCACCCAGTCTAGGACCAAAAGCTTCCCCCAGTTCACATACCCAAAACATGGCTCGATCTCAAACGGATCGGAAAGGCGGAAACTCTATGAACAAGAGAGGAACAACCAGAATATGTGAGACGAACCCAGTGACAGTTAGCCAAATGCCAAATAACAGCATAAATTGTCTGTGAAATTTTTTTTACAAAATAACTATCTGGAAGACTTGGTTTAAATTCATTTTTGTTGGTTAGTTGGCTTTGAAGCTCCATCGATAGCCATGTTCCCCACTCCAACCTCCATAGCCTCCCTCTCGTCCTTCTCCCTCTTCTTTTCAGAAGTACCATTATCCGTTGCCTGGGGAAGAGGACCAACTACAGAAGGCTCCAGAAGGTGAGGTCCTCCAGTAATCCACGGGTGACTAAGGCATTGTGCAGCTGTAGGCCTTTTATCAGGTACAAAATCAAGTATGGGAGCAAGGAAATCAGCCAAGTCCTTTGCATCTTGCTCACTGAACTCATATTTCTCCATAAGCACCTTATTAAGAGGCCAGAAACGCAAGCGGCGGATATGCCTCAAATCACCATATCTGTTGAAAAATTCTCGAGAATATCGTCCTCCTAAAGCAACCTGAAGGATAATAATCAATAACCGACAAGATAATCACAACCTATGGCACAAATATCATAAAGAGGGTTTTATTTGTCATAATATTTCAGTTTATATCAGTAACTGTTGAGACATCCACTCAAAAATCAATTGAAAATGAGTGGAGAAGCACACTCAACACCAACTGGCAATAAGTGGAGTAGCTTCCCGGGAGTATAAATTGAATCTCAAGGCTTAATGTATCCATTGTGGGATATTAGTTATCTCAACAGCAACAAGTAAAGTGTAGACCAAGTAAATTTCTCCAGCATGACACATAAAGCCTCACCTTGCGAGGCATCATTCCGAGAAGCTCCATCATCAGGGCCAAGTGATCCTGTGAAGTGAAAAAAAAAATTACAAAAAAATTAAGATTGAAAACTAAACTGAAAGGCCAAGTACATTATAAAATAGTTGAATAAAGACTAAATAGTTGAATAAAGACCGACTTCTTTTACATCTATAAGTTCTACGAATCCCGCCTAAAATTCAGGGGTATAAGAATTAAAATACAGCACTTGCAACCTCACTTACCATACTCAAACCCATTAAAACAACTTCAACTATGCCACTGATATATTACACATACCTTTCTCAATCTTTATCTTATATATACATAAAGATTATCAAAGAGAATACATATGCTACTATGTTACTGTTTAACATAGAACTATTAGAGCAGGAAAACGGGTAGATAACATGCATTGTCTTCAACGAAGTGTATAGTCGCATAAGAGATGGACAGAAAAATGAAAAGGAAAGACAATAGCAAGTAGCCAAAACCATAAGAACCAAGTGACTAATTAATTGACGTTGTGAACTCATTTAAAAATTGGTCAATTTGTTTTCTTTTAGGTGGGGAAGCCCAAAGTGTTTGTCTGAGAGAGAGACAGTAGGGGAAGAGAGAGACAATAGAGGGGGAGAGGGGGAGAGGGGGAGAGGGGAGCGGGGAGCGGGGGAAGAGATGGATGTTTCATCACATTGCCATTTACCTTCTTGCCCTGCAATTTAAAACCAATGAATTAAAATTCTCTAAGATCTTGTTTACTATGAAGGTAAATATAGTATCTGATATATGAAAACTACTTAACTTATATCACCAACTAGCAAAACAGATCAGTGGCACTCAAACTTCAACTAAGAATGACTTGCAACTATAAGAAAGGAATGGGAACCTATCTTAAGGATCACCAAGAACACGCTGACTATAAAACTTCAGAAAATAACAGGATATATAGAATTCAAGTCAATACATCATAAACTAGCACATTGCATCTGAAACCTGAATAATAACGAGGATATGCATCTGAATTCAAGCATCTTCTAGCATCAAGGCTCAGTTCAATGCAGAAAACCCAAAAAGTCAGTAGCCACTATAGAACAGTAAGGGCCCTCAATAGAATATGCCTATCAAACCAAGGATGGTCAAAATATGTGTTTTATGTAGCATTAATGTTTCAAATCATCATACTTACAATTGATATGTCTCTATCTAAACCTTCATTGTTTTTTATGCGTTAGTCATTAGCATTATATGTAATCTCAGTTTCTAACTTGAGAGGTCCTAAATTCAAAGTACAACTGCTTTAAGGAGTAACTTGACAAAACTCAAGGATATATTAAGCGCAGCAAGTTCATCATTTGTACTCTTTATGTCAAGTATGAGGACATATGTTGTATAGTATTTCAATTAAAAAAAAACTAAAAACTAAAAACTAAACAAAACTTATCCCATAGATGGCTAGCTGCCATGAGAGTATGAGACCTCACGGCTTTACACAACTCCTTTCAACCCAAAATTCTTCTTTTATTCTTTCTAATAACCCAATTATTTCCTTCAGCATGTATTCAGCCTTAACAACTTTGAACAAGTAATCATAAGTACAGCTCTCAAGTCTCAACAATGTCGAACTGCCAAAATTTGTTACTGATCTATAACTATCCTACCCTTTCCATGTTTATGAACCCTTATTCCAATTTAAGTTCATCATTTGTCTTTATATCATGTATGAGGACATATGTTATATAGTATTTCAATTAAAAAAATAAAAAATAAACTAAACTTATCCCGTAGCTGGCTAGCTACCATGAGTATGAGACCTCTACGGCTTTACACAACTCCTTTCAACCCAAAGATTCTTCTTCTTTTATTCTTTCTAATAACCCAATTATTTCCTTCAGCATTTATTCAGTCTTAGCAACTTTGAACAAGTAATCATAAGTACAGCTCTCAAGTCACAATAATGTCGAACTGCCAAGATTTGTTATTAATCTATAACTATCCTACCCTTTCCATGTTTACGAACCCTTATTCCAATTTCCAACATCAAAAAGACTTTGCAACCAAAAAAGATTTTGCAAATTTATCTGAAATCAAAAGAATTATCCCTTCTTCAACTTCACATAACCAAAAAAATGTACTTAAGCTCACATTAGAAGAAGCTACAAAACTTATGTTTATCAAGTAAAAACAGTCCTACATTAGTAAGAACTAAGAAAATATAGTTGTAACAAACATTCGCAGAAAAACAGAAAATGATAAACCATGAAAAAGGGTACTTGCACAAAGAGGAACAAATGAAGAAAATTAGCGGAGATGCACAGTAAATCTTACACTGAAAAAATTTGAGGCACCCTCTGAAACTCTAGTAAATGGCAAACAGAAACATGATAGATGATAATATATGCATAGGTATCCAAAAACTGAGTTATCTAAATGTTTCAGATGACTTTGGAAACCAAATGATTGATAAACAGTTATGCATGTTCCACATCACAAGAACGTTAGACAAATTAGAGCTTTGCAATGAGTTATACTGAACTGCATTCAGTAAAATCAGTAAATGGGACAAATATTAATAACTACTCCAACACAAAAGATTATGAAACATTTTAGTTGTAGATAGAATCTAAAATGAACAAGAAACTAAAAATTATGACTGTAAAAATTGTTTGGAAGATTGAGAATGGTGTGCCAATACCTCATCTCTGTCATAATTGTCCCCGCTGTGAGGGTCAAAGAGGACATCGCCTGTGGCCAGCTCAAAGCATATGCAAGCAAATGACCATAGATCAGCTGAAGTTGAGTATTTTGATCCTAAAAGAACCTCAGGACATCTATACTGCCTCGTCTGGATGTCACTTGTAAACTGTTTATATGTCCAACAAGCATTGCCGAAATCAACCAATTTGCACTTAAGGTCAGCCTGAGCCAATAGTTTTTGCCTTGTGGAGCGACTACCTCTCCCACGACTTTGATCTCCTTGTTGAGAATTCCTATTACCACCAGTGGTTGTTGATCTATCTCTTGTAGACAACTCTTTGTCACACTCCTCAACAGAGTCACCATTAGGTTTTTCATGATCATGAGAATCTTCAGGATGAGATGCTTCATTATCTGGCTCAGTTTCCTCGGAAGCTTCCTTCCCCGCACAATTTTGAGCAGCCTTCTTGGCCTTTTTACGGATTTTCTTTTTTTGATTTTTGGTCAAATCACCATTCAAACTCTTAATGTCTCTGGAAGCCCCAGACTCGGGCACAATCTTATCCTTGCTGGATGGGAGGATGAGAGGCACACCTGACTTAGTTGGATCTTTGGTTGGGTCAATCATTGACAAAAGTAATATATTTTCTGGCTTCAAATCGGTGTGTATTATAGAAAGTTGGCGATGCAAGTAATCCAAACCCCCTAAAATGTGGGAGCAAATTTCTTTAACCATGTGAAGAGGAATCCCTCGGTAATCTGAGTACTTAATTAGCGTCAAAAGATTATCACCCAAATACTCAAAAACCATACAAACATGCTGTCCATTTGGCCCCGAATGTTTAAAGTGATCCAAAAGCTTCACAACAGACTTCTTGTCATCTGGGTCTCCCTCGGCAATCTGCTTTAAAATTGTGATCTCGTCCATTGCTGCCTCAGTGTAATGTTGGGCACTTTTTTGAATTTTCAAAGCTACATATCTCTAAAATAAAGAATGGTTAACTGTTTGATTAGTTTCTTTAAATTTTGTTTTACTCAAAGAAATAAACTATAGAAGTACATGGAAAAGTGTTCAATTGACTATTAACCCAAAACCATCATATGAACAATGCATCTTGCAAAATAATAAGAGAAAGAGAACATGTTCAGAACAATGTAACTCAGCAGACGTGATTAATGATATACTCATTTACTCTTTCTCGTCAAAGAACCACTAAATTTGCAAGAACAGTGAATAAATCACTCTTGAGTTTTTAAAGCTACATATCACTACAAGAAATAAAATGGGAACTTGATTATAATCAGCATTGGTTGGTACCTATACAGCGTAATGAATAGTTTACATGACTAGCATGCAACTCTGGAAAAAACAATGCAAGTTACAAAGAGAGATGAACTAACAAACTACAGAAGTAAATTTATAAAAATACTAATAATAATCTGTTTTGTTCAATAAAGCAAAATACAGAGTACCCAAAAAATCAATCTTAATAGAAATAGTAAGGATATGCTTTCTCGTAGAAGAATTGTTAAATCTACAACAACAATAAACAAAATGTGTGAAAGATGCAGAAAAACCTTAATCTAATCTACAAAATGTATAGGGAAAGAGTGAGTTACAGATTTGTGAGTGTCCCAAGCGAGCCAAACAGTGGAAAAATGGCCCCAACCGAGCTTGCGCTGCACAACATAACGAGCATGCTTGAAGATATCACCGATTCGAACGGCATGGTAACCTCCTCGCCTGTAATCCTCTGTTCCCTCATCCTCCGATGTGTAACCTTCGCTCGTCTCGCTTCGGTTGTCGTCGTCGTTCCAATCAGATTCCGCCATGGATATGGAATTCACAGCTCAAATCTATGGATATTTGGAGGAATTGGTAATTGAATCGAAGATTTTGAACAGTGGGGAAGAATGGGAAATAGGGTTTTTGTTTGGGGGGAGTGGAAATATAAGTCGCTCTTTCTGTTTGTCTGCGGAGAAAGATCGTACGGCCGGAATGATTGAAATGAATTCTGGCAAAAAATTATCTAAAATAAATTAAATAATTGATGAAATGAATATTATTTCTCTTTATTTTCATTGTTTTCTTATTTGAAGATATCTTTATATATCAAGTTAGAGTGTGCCAACATGAACCTCTCATTATTTTTGTGTGGATTAAAAATTAGATTTAAAAACAAAATTACTCCATCCATCTTTTAAAAGGAAAAATAAAGTATATTAAGAAAATAAAAAATAAAAATCAAATAAAAAAATCAAATTTATCATTAATAGCGTACAAGATTATATAAAATGATAAGTTCTTTTATTTTATATACTAAAAAACTCTATAAAATAATATATTTTTTCTTCACTTTATATAATTTATTTTATTCTATTAAAAATGAAATATATATATATATATGTGTGTGTGTGTGTGTGTGTGCGTGTGACGCCCCAAAATAAATATACACAATCCATTATGAGTCGTCAAATACATGGTATATAATTTAAATACAAACTTAATTTATACAATTGTTAATTGTCGTGCAGAATAAGACAAAATATAAGCTGTGAGTTTTAATATAAATATTGTCTCCTAGATAATATCAAAACTCAAATAGAGTTCTCATTACAATTATTATCACACTATTTCACAGAATAGTGAGGACAACTGTGACGCCCCCAAAATAGGTATACATCACCCATTCTGAGTCGTCAAATACATGATACAAAACTTAAATACAAACTTCATTTATACAATACGACAAAATGTAGCTGAGAGTTTTGACACGAATATTGTCTTCTAGACAATATCCAAACTCAAATGGAGTCATCATTATAATTATTATCACAATATTTTATAAAATAGTGAGGACTACTATAGCCATCATCTCGGACCATCACTCCGTTCCCCGACTAGTCTCAACTACGTTCTCATTTCCTGAAGAGGACAATGAAAGCAAAATAGTGAGCTCAACTAGCCCAATAAAAAATATTATGACTACGATAATGCATAATAAATTATCGTTAGCCTTCAACAGTGTTAAACTGATAGAATACAATAACAACAAGTTTAATTGCAACGGGATAAGCATTCCATTAGAAGAGTCAAGTAGAGCATGATATCAGGCACAAGTCTATGTAAGTTTGGTTGCTTCCAAACAAGAACATTGAATTCCACGTCCTTTCGATGAAGATCAGCATAATTTGTTTGTCGATCTTGTGAGGTTTTTATACGTTGTCGGATCATTTGAATCTTTTTTGTAGTCATGCGTACCAATTATGGTCCCAACAACATTGTTTTACCCACCTCGTCCCAGCATACTGAAGAACGACACGTGCGTCCATACAATGCCTCGAATGGAGTCATGTCAATACTTGTTTGATAACTGTAAAACCCCAACTTATTATAAATGAAATTAAATTTCCTCTATTTATTATTTTGAAATAGTAAGGGTTGATTGGATTAATGTGGTTAGTTATGGGTAAAATACGCAAATATTTTAAATAAGCAAGTGGTTATAAAATATTCATTGTTGTCGGGGAATATTAGTTTGGTCGTGGAATATTCTTACTGTTGGGGAATATTCGTACGACGGCGCAGCCTTGTGTGGGCCCCATAACGGAAAGCGATTGAATGAAGAAAACGACAAGTTGTTTATAAATAACAGCGTAGTTGTTACCGTTAATACTGTTGGAATACCCAATGGTTAAAACACATTATTACACGATATTGCACCAATTATTGATTCTTACGTAAGAAGACACTACTCAATAATTGTTACAGTAATTACTGTTCAATATTTTATTTTATTGATTCAATAATTGTTGCGTTGATATTTTATATTATTGTTGTTTCAATAATTGTCACTACACAGTATTTTCATTATCAGAGCAATAATTCATGTTATTTGAATAATATTATTAGATAACATTATTGACAATGTCTAGAAAGTTCTGTCCAAGGAGAGGTTTGGTCACCTAATTGTGCGCCAGTAAGGAGAAATCATTTTTGGAAAGCCCCCTCTTTCTTGGGAACGGCAGGTTGCCAGTATTGTGATTCTATAATATTATTTGTGAATAATTAATTATTGATTTTTATGATAAGAAAAATATTCATTTTATGTAGATATAGATGGAGAAAATTTTTAATGTGACAATTGTTGAAAATTGATATTTTATCTTTTCCGATAAAATAATTCATTTAAAAATATTATTATATTAATATAATAATGGTGATATTTTTACAATAAATGTGGGATATATGAGTATATGAGAAGGAGGAGTATTTTTGTTACTAAAAATATTTAAAACATGTTTTTCATGTTTGTGGACCCCATTTCTTGATTGAAATTTGATTTTAGCTTTAAAATCGCCTGGTTTAGGGATTTGGTTCAATTTACATTTTGGAATTTGGAAAAACTTAAACTTACAAATTTGTATAGAATGAAATTTCCTATAGAAAAGACATAAGATTCGAATTTTTCTGATAAAAGGGTTATTTATTATGAACTATTGAAGTTCCGGATTAATTGATTATTATTATTTATTTATTTTGGAGTTTTAAATGACTTTTATATAAAAAACGTTTTTGTTGCTTTTATTGAGTGGATGGCTGATGTTTGGATTCAATTAGTGTGCGTAGGAAGTTTTAGAAAAATAATAATATTATTTATTAAATTTTCTACTTTGGTGTTCTAAGCAATTTCCTATAAATAGGGTGCTTAGGTTAGAATTGAAAATCACACCAGAAACTGAAGTTTTCTCTCTCTATATTATCGAGCGTATTCTTATGAGTATTTTGATACTTTGAGTATTGTTATCTTGCTGCAAGTTCCTTCAAAGACTATATCCAATATTCCAAATCAAAGTCTGCGTCTTTTTAGAGGTAAGGGATATTATTTCTTTAAAAATGATATTATTTCTTCCAATATCATTATGCCGGAATATTGATAGTATTTTTCTTGTGAAATTTTTGTCTTTTAGTGTCGGGGTTACTATTCACGTATATGGCACTATTTACGTATACGGTACTATTCACGAATACGGCATTATTCACAGAAAAATTAAATTTTTGTTTTTGTCCAAAATATCTATTATGGATACTAGCTTTGATTGTATCCATGTTTTGATCATTCTTGAATTTTGCTCCACTATGATTATTTATGAAGTATTTTTGAACCCGGATTGTTTAAAGTCTGAATCCTTAATATTTGTTCTTTTGTTTCCATTGGATTCGCTTTCTTTTAAAATATTTTTCATCATCCTCACCCCTAAATGATGATTCTACCGAATATCTTTGGCTTTTGTAGTGCAAAGATTAATGATTTTCGATGAATATATTTGACCCGTAGTGCAAAGATGAACAGGTGTTGAGATGAACATGACCAACTGATGACTATCTTTGGCCTGTAGTGCAAAGATGAATATTTGATTCAAGATGAATATTGATTCATGTTATAAGGATAAAATAATGATGATGGAATTTTAAATTCATAGATTATAGTAGATTTCATTCTCTACGTAACTCATCTATGAATTATTATTTTCATTCTAATATTGATCTCAAACTTGTTATGCATTGTATTTTATCGATTTTTTCCTGTTGAAGACTAACGATAATTTGTTCTATATTATCTTAGTCATAATATTATTCTTGGGCTAGTTGAGCTCACCCTTTTCTTTTTTGTTCCATTTTTCTTCTCAGGAGGCGAGAATGTAGCGAGTACTAGTCGGGGTATGGAATGAAGGTCTTAGAATGTTGTTTTAGTAGTCCTCACTAATTTTGTAAAATAATATATCAATAATTGTAATGAGGACTTATTTGAGTGTTGATATTGTCTAGAAGACAATATTTGTATTTAAACTCATAGTTTATATGTTGTATTAATAAAGTTATAGTTGTTTCTGTACCATGTTATTGACGACTCAAAATGGGTGATGTATACCTATTTTGGGGGCGTCACAATAACTGTTGTTGTAGAAGAATTCCACTAATGACAAGAACTTGTCTCAACTTCCTTTGAAGTCTAGGACACACAGTCTTAATAGATCTTCAAGAATTTGAATAGTCCTCTCCGACTGCCCGTCCTTTTAAAGATAATATGCCGAACTGAATCGTAAATCCGTGCCCATAACTTTTTGTAAACTAACCCAAATCGTGAAGTGAATCTTGGGTCTCGATCAGAAACTATGAATACTGGCATACCATGCAGTCTTACAATCTCATTTATATATATACGAGCAAGACGTTCAAATGAATAAGTTTCTCGTAAAAGTAAGAAATGAGTAGACTTGGTCAATCTATCAACAATGACCCAAATTACATTTATGCCTTGAGAAACCTTGGGAATATCAGTAACGAAATCCATGGTAATGTGCCCCCACTTCCATTCTGGAATTTCAAGTAGTTGCAATGGACCTTTTGGCACTTGATGCTCCGCCTTGACACGTTGATAAGTTAAACACCTTGAGATAAACTCCGCAATATCTCTTTTCATATTGATCCATCAAAATATATGTCGAAGATTACGATACATTTTGGTACTCCCTGGATGGATTACAAACGGTGTGTTGTGTGCCTCCATCATTATTTTATACTTTAAATCAGGGTCGTTAGGAACACAAAGTCTGGAGTTGACTCTAAGTATTCCTGTTGCATCGATTCTTTGTAAGACCTCAACTTTTATGAATAAAAATGAATTTTCTATAATTATCATTTTTGAATATTATGGAATGAATTTGTTATAATGTTATAGTTGTGGGTAGTATTTATAAATTTTGCAAGTATGCAAGTTGTTATATTATATTCGATTGGTCGGGGAATATTCATTTTAACGAGGGAATATTAAATGCGGCAATTACAATCATTAGTGGACCTCACAACTAAAATTATTGTCGGATTGAGAATGACAAAAATATTTTATGAAAATAAAGGCGGAAGTTTCACCGTTAACTCGTTGAAACACCCGATGTTAAAAATGCGAATACGCGGTAGTTGCATAGTAGCACGGTATTGATTATTGATCTTTACGTAAGAAGTCACTCAGTTTTGTTCAATTATTGCTATAGTAGTTGCTGCATAATATATCACGTTATTGGATTAAATTATTTTTGATATTTTATATATTATTAAATCAATAATTGAGACGACAAAGTTATTAATATTATTATTTGTAATATTAACGATGTCTAGAAGTTCATCACAAGGAGAGGTTTGGTCACCTAATTATACAATAGGGAGAAATCCTTATTAAAATCCCTCTTTCCGGAAACGACACGATCGATTAATATTGTGAATTATAATAAAGGTGATAAATGTTGTTAAAATTATTAAGGTGATTTTTATGAAGTATTGGATGTAAATTTTGTTATTTTATGGACCCTCATTTACCCATTTTTTAAAATAATCGGTAGAAAGTTATTCGATATAATATAGGTCGGGGCCCACAATTGAAAATGACATTGGGGGTGGGGGAGTTATGTTAGTCACGGGAGGGAGTTAATATCATTAGTATATATATATGTTATATATTATGTATGTATTGTATGATATATAATATATGTATGTTATATATATATATATAATTATAATTGTGGGGCCCACAGTTGGATGATATGATTTTGGTGAAAAAGTTGAATGATATGATTTTGGTGGAAATTGAAGGTTCACGGGAGGTGAATGTTTTTCAAATAAACATGTGCCTTATAATTATATATATATATATAGTATATTTTGGTTTTGTTTTATTTGAGATTTTCAAACACCGATCATGCGTATGAAATCCGTGACTTCACATTCTGAATCCGTGAGTTTTCTTTTTCTTAAACAGTACTCATTTAATTCTCCTATAAATAGGATGCTTAGTTAGAATTAAAAACACACCAGAAATTCAGAAAATTCTCTTCTATAATCTTGGCGTATTTCTTTAGAGTTTTAAAAGCTTTGAAGTAGTGCAAATTTTTTCAAGAATATCCTCGCCTACCAAATGGAATACTCGTCTTTTACGGTAAGGATATTATTTGTTGTCTTTAGTAAGGGTATTATTTCTTTTGTATTCATGAAGAGAATTTACATTATTCCATTTTTTATTCTGTTGGAATAACTTTTATACTGTGATTACCCTTACTTATACTTTACGAAATTCTTACATTATTCCATTCTTTATTATTACATTTGGAATATCCTCATGCGTGCGTTACATCTGGGACTGGTTCCGTTATTTATTATTACATTAGAATAACCTCGCCTATCTGCAAAGTACGCGCGTACGTGGTGATTTCATTGTTATTACATTCTTTATTATTACGTTGAATATCCCGTCTGTAAATTTCACGCGGACTGGTTCCGTTATTTATTATTCATTTGGAATAACTTTGTACATGTGAAGTCTGCATGCATGGTGATTTTGTTGTTATTACATTCTTTATTATTTTGTTGGAATATCACGTGCATGCGTTTCGCACGGGACTGATTCCGTTATTTATTATTCTGTTGGAATAACACATGCATGCAATGCCGCGTGCGTGGTGATTTACATTGTTATTCCATTCTTTATTATTCTATTGGAATATCCCGCTTATATCGTATTAAATGCGACTGGTTCCGTTATTTATTATTCTGCTGGAATAACTTTTATCATCTGAGTAATCTGCGTGCACGGTGATTTCTTTTGTTATTCCATTCTTTATTATACTCGGTTGGTTAAAGTTTTGACTTATATACTCCATGAAATTAGTGGAATATCCTTGATATTTGCGCTTCATCTAAGTATCTTTTCATGAAAATATTTTTTGAGCATTCTTAAATTTTACTCTCTGAGAAGTATCATGTCGACAATTTGGGCGTTATTAGTTCTGAATAAATTAATTCTTCAACTTGTTTTATTGAATTCTTATATCATTGTCATCATCCTCATGTTTATATTTTTTTGAAAGTCATCTGTGGCCTGTAGTGCATAGATGGACTTGGTATGATTATGACCAGGGATTATTCGGTGTAATCATGACCATAATGTTACAAATGATGTGGTAAAAGTCCTCATTGACCGTGGTGCATTGATGGACAATTGTTGGCATGATCATGACCATTGATGAATACACGAATATCCTTGGCCCGTAGTGCATGGATAATTTGTTATTGTGATACTAATGAATATTCTTGGCCGTAGTACAGGGATGATGTGGATTATTTATTAAACTGAGTCCCAGCGATAAAAGTGATGAAAAACCTTTTAGATCATAAAAGATAGTTGATTTTATTCTCTACTTGACTCTTTTAATGGATTATTTGTTCCGCTGCAGTTAAACTTGATGTCTATTGTATTTTATCAGTTTAACATTGTTGAAGACTAATGATAATTTATTTTGCATTATCTTAGTCATAATATTTCTTACTGGGCTAGTTGAGCTCACCCTTTCTTTCACTGTTCTCTTCAGGAAATGAGAACGTAGCCGGGACTAGTCGGGGAATGGAGTGACGATCCAGATGATAGTATTAGTAGTCCTCATTATTCTGTTAAATAGTGTGACAATAAATATAATGAGAACTTTTTTTTAGAGTGGATATTGTCTAGAAGACAGTATTTGTATTAAAACTCACAACTCTCTTGTTGTATATTAAAGATTATATTTGTATTCTGTACCATGTATGTGACGACTCAGAATAGGTGATGTATGCCTATTTTGGGGGCGTCACAGTTGGTATCAAAGCTTAGGGATATGATCCCTGGCTGAGATGTGAGACAAGGACTAGGAGAGGAGATACGGGGAATTTCTTCGCTAGTATGACCTACCTAAGTTTATTTATTATTTATTTGGTCGGTCAGAATATAGAGATATTATATGGCATGTCAATTTCTTTAATTAACCCTTGTTTTGTGGCGGTGTTTGAAAATGGCGGTGAAATCTTAAAGAATGGAGTGAATGAGACCGTTGAGACACCTTTAATCACTAACTTGAGTTAATGTGATGTCGAATTTAGAAGAAATTAGAGATATCTAAGTGGTGAGTGAAGAACTAATAGTTGATCCCGAAATTTGGTTGCGGAGGTAACAATTTGAGAGTGAGGAAGAAGAGGAACCCGAGGAGAATTTATTAGAAGAAATTTTTGATCAAAATGTAGAAGCGCAAGATCGTGATTCGTGAGTTAGAAGAACAGGGTTGAAGAAGCGGAAGCGGTCGTGGAACAAAGGGATGCAAATAATTCAAAATTGTATTACCCGATATGTGATGCTTGAACAGAAGCACTCTTTGGCAGAGTGTAAAATATTAAAGTTAGAATCTGAGAATTCAAATATCAAGGGTCAGCTGAAAGAAGAAATAACTGAATGAGTGAGAATGAAGGATGCATGGGTAAAAGCTGCACGACGTGTTGATATTGTAGAAAGAGACGTCCGATCCAAAAAGTCTAAAATGGATGATGTGTATTTCTCTTTTTGGACAGCAATTAGGAGAACCGAACATCGAGTTTTGAATTACCCTGTACAGAGCGGTCAACCTCAATTCGATATAGATCAAAGATTAATGATTCAGATCATGAATCAGGAGTACGACGAAGCAGTTAAGGGTGGAATATGTCCTATAAAAAAGTTAATTCCAACGATAGTGATGACACCAAATGTTGTCTCAGGCGAGTCAAAGCCGGGTAGTTCAAGGGAGAGCGGTTGTCATGACTTTCCAACAAGTGAGGAACCCAAATGAAGTTATCACGGGTAAGCTAATCATAAACTCTAGCAAAGTTTATACCTTATTCGATATCGGTTTTACCCACTCTTGTATTTCACCTAGTTGTGTTCAACGTTTGAACTTGGCTTTTGAGAAATTAGACTTCGACTTATCTGTTAAAACTTTGTTAGGAGAAACCTTCATTACATCCACTGTTTATAAATCTTGTTTAATTCAAATCGACACTTTCACGTTACCTGTCGATCTTATCTCTTTGAAAATACTTGTCTTTGATGTAATTTTTTTTTGAAATCAATTGGTTAACTAATCATCATGCTTTTCGTAAGGTTGTTAGCTTTCATATTCCTAACCAACCTGTTATGCGAATTGAAGCAACCAAACCACTAAATTCAATTATTGTCATATCAAGCCATAAGTAAAGAGCCCTAGTCTTTTCGTTGTTGACTTTCTTGTGTGGAATGTACCAAAGCCAGACTTTCGGTAGGGGACGTCGTGAATAACAGTGGCAAATTGATAGGTATCAATGTGATGTGTTATCCAAGTCTTGGATGAGGGCCACAGTTTTGAATGATATTTCTATCGTTAATAAATTTCTTGGCGTATTTCTGAAGACTTCTTAGTCTACCCCTAGAGCGTGAAATTGAATTTTGTACTGACCCCAGTACAAAACCCCATTTCTAAAACCCTTAAATATTTCTTCAACTAAAACGAACGTAATATACGCCAAAGACGTTGGCTCGAGCTGTTGAAGATTACGATTATACCATTCAATACCATCATGGAAAAGCGAACGTGGTAGCTGATGCGTTGAGTAGAAGATTGTATGCGTTTACGGGTGCGAATATACGAACCTACGTGAAGATAAAGAATATACGAGTAGAATCGACTTTAGTTGATAAAGTTAAAGCCGTTCAAGCTACAGACCCGGAGCTGATGAACACGAAAAAGAAGGTTCAAGAGGGCGTTATTCTAGATGCAAGAGTCGATGAATAGAGAAAATCTCAACCCTCGATTTAATTGGCCCATTTGAAATCCTCGATCGAGAAGGAACTGTGGCCTATAGACTCGTTTTACCGCCAAGTATATTGCGTGTTCATAACGTTTTTCACGTATCGATGTTACGTAAATATGTGGATGACCCGAACCACATTATTAAATTGGAACTATACGAGATAGCAGAAGATTTAACGTATGAGGAGATACGTGTTAAAATGTTGGATAAGAAGAATCGTATTCAACACTCAAAGGTTATACCTCAAGAGTTAGATACTGATGAAGTGTCCTCATTTGTTCGGCATACCAGTTACGTACCCTAATTTCGAGGGCGAAATTTCATAAGAAGAGGGGATTGTAAGACCCCAACTTTTATGAATAAAAATGAATTTTCTATAATTATCATTTTTGAATATTATGGAATGAATTTGTTATAATGTTATAGTTGTGGGTAGTATTTATAAATTTTGCAAGTATGCAAGTTGTTATATTATATTCGATTGGTCGGGGAATATTCGTTTTAACAGGGAATATTCGTACGACGACACAATCATTGGTGGACCCCACAATGAAATTATTGTCGGATTGAGAAAACGACAAAAATATTTTATGAAAATAACGGCGAAAGTTTTATCGTTAACTGTTAAAACACCCGGTGTTAAAAGTATAGGAATACGCGTGGTTGCATAGTAGCACACGATATTAATTATTGATGCTTACGTAAGAAGTCACTCAGTTTTGTTCAATTATTGCTATAGTAGTTGCTGCATAATATCTCACGTTGTTGGATTCAATTATTTTCGATAATTTATATATTATTAAATCAATAATTGAAACGACAAAGTTATTAATATTATTATTTGCAATATTAACGATGTCTAGAAGTTCTGTCAAGGAGAGGTTTGGTCACCTAATTGCGTGCGCTAACAGAGAAATCCTTATTGAAATCCCCTTTTCCTAGGAACGACACGGTTGATTAATATTGTGAATTATAATAAAGGTGATAAATATTGTTAAAATTATTAAGGTGATTTTTATGAAGTCTTGGATGTAAATTTTGCTATTTTATGGACCCCCATTTACCCATTTTTCAAAATAATAAGTAGAAAGTTATTCGGTATAATATAGGTGGGGGCCCACGATTGAAAATGACATTAGGGGTGGGGGAGTTATGTTAGTCATGGGAGGGAGTTAATATCATTAGTGTATATATATGTTATATATATATATATATATATATATATATATATAACAATCAACAATAATTAAATCAAATAACATGAGATACTATGCAAAGAACTCATCAGAGTAATAATTGAACAAAACCGAGTGACTTCAACGTAAAGCATCAATAATCAATACCGCGTGCTACTACGCAACCACACGTATATTCTCGTACTTTTACTACCGAAAGTAGTTCAACAAAGATTAATCGGTAAAACTTCCGCCGAATTATTTTCATAAAAATATTTTTGTCGCTTTCTCAATCCGATAATAATTCCGTTGTAGGGTCCACTAATGATTGTATGTTGTCGCATTTAATATTCCCCACATAAAGAATATTCCCCACCAATCGAATATAATATAACAATTTGCATACTTTATAAAATTTATAAATATTACCCACAACTATAACATTATATTAAATCTACACCATAATATTAAAAAAAAAATTCGAGAAATTTAAGTCTTTATTCGTAAAATTTTGGATTTTACAATCTCCCCTCCTTATGAAATTTCACCCTCGAAATTTACGTACGTACCTGGTATGCCGAACAAATGAGCACACTTCGTCCGATTCTAACTCTCGAGGTATAACCTTTGAGTGTTGAATACATTCCAAGATTTTAACAGGTACATCTTCATACGTTAAATTATCTGCTGTCTCGTCCGGTTCTAAATCAATAATGTGGTTCGGGTCGTCCACATATTTACGTAACATCGATATATGAAAAACGTTATGAACACGCCGACATACTTGGCGGTAAACGAGTCTATAGGCCACACGCCCTACGATCGATCAAGGATTTCAAATGAGTCAATAAAATCGAGGGTTCGATTTCTCTCTTCATCGATTCTTGCTTCTAATAACGCCTCTTGAACCTTCTTTTCACATTCATCGCCTTTGAGTATTTAGCTTGAATCGGCTTTAACTTTATCGATTAAAGTCGATTCTACTCGATATTTTGTTATCTTCACGTAGGTTCGTATATTCACACTCATAAACGCATACGATCTTCTACTCAACGCGCGTCATTACCACGCTCATTTTTCCCACGATGGTATTGAATGGTACGATCGTAATCTTCAACAAACTCGAGTCAACGCTTTTGGCGATGTTACGCTCGCTTTAGTTGAAGAAATATTTAAGGGTTTTAGAAATGGGGTTTTGTCTTCGGAATTCGAGACAAAATTCGATTTCACGCCCCAGAGTAAAGCCAAAGTCTTCGAAATACGTCAAGAAATTTATTAACAATAGAAATATCATTCACAACTATGACTCTCATCCACGACTTGATAACACGTCACATTGATACCTATCAACTTGCCATCGTTATTTACAACGCCCCTACGTAAAAGTCCGCTTTGCAGCATTCCACACAAGTGAAGTCAACAACGAAAAGACCGGGGCTCTTTACTTATGGCTTGATATGACAATGATTGACTTTAGTGGTTTAGTTGCTTGAATTCGCATAACAGGTTGGTTAGGAATATGAAAGCTAACAACCTTATTAAAAGCATGATAAGTAGTTAACCAATCGATTCTTAAAATCACATCAAAGACAAGTATTTTCAAAGTGATAAGATCGACAGGTAACGTGAAAGTGTTGATTTGAATCAAACAAGATTTATAAATAGTGGAGGTAACAAAGGTTTCTCCCAACTGAGTTTCAACAGATAAATCAAAGTCTAACTTCTCCAAAGTTAAATTCAAACATTGAACATAACTAAGTGGAATGAAAGAGTGAGTAGAACCCAGATATCTAACACTCAGATAGACTTTGCAAGAGTTTATGATTAACTTACCCGTGATAATTTTATCAGGAGTTCCTCGTCACGAAAAAAAACACTTTCTCTTAAACCACCGGCTTTGGCTTATGCAGGGACATCCTTTGGCATCACCATCCCATTTGGACTTGACTTTCACCATACGACAAAATCGAGCAAGGTGACCTTCTTCTTCCGCAATTAAAACACGCTTTGGATTGTTGTGTACAGTTTGGACGGATGTGTCCCTCCTGTCCGCATTTGAAACATACGACCGGTAGTCGTTCTTCTTCCTTTGAAATGGGTCTTTGATCTCATTGTCTTTCCATCATTATTGAACCTTCTCTTCTTGAAATTTCCACTTCTATTATCTTGGCCATGATTACCATCGAAGGAGTTACCATTCATGGCATGATAATTTCCCCCACGATGGTTATCATTGTTCCGATAACCGTTGCCACCGGTACGATTATTATCGTGTTGTTGGTCGTTGCCTTTTGGTTGTGCTGACTCATTATCGCGCTTCAATAACTGAGCCATATTCACAACATCTGAATATAAACAAAGTTTGTGAGAAATGAGGTATTGACGTATATTGGGTTTCAAACCTCTTAGAAACATTCGCATCATTCACTCCTCATTATCGACCAAATGGGATGCTAACCGAGACAACACGGCAAACTTAGCCTCGTACTGTGACACAGTCATATTGTTTTGCTCCAGCTTGATGAACTCCACCTCCTTCATGTTATAAATACTTTCGGGAAAGTACTTGTCGTTGAACAGCTCTTGGAACTTCTCCCAAGACATCTTGAGTCGGCCGATCAGTATGCGTTTCTGATTCCACCAAGTCTCGCCTCTTCACGCAACATAAAGGTGGCAAATGAAAACTTTTGCTCCTCTAAGCATCCCAAGACATCAAATATCTTGGTGATCTGCTTTAACCATGTCTCCTCCTTAAGTGGTTCTGGCTTTCCCAAAAACTTCGGTGGTCCCAACTCCTTGAACTGCTTAGCGATGACCGACCGTGGGTTGCCATTATTTTTACCTATATTTTGAACATGAGTCTCTCTTACCTATTGTTGCATGAATTGCATAAAGCCTCTGAACATTCCATCGTTCATCATTTGGTCAGTGTTGTTGTTTACAGGAGGATTATTGCCTTCCTGATGCACATTATCCTGATTATTAATATGTGGAGACTCAACGGTCTCCTCGTGGCTCCATTCTATTCTCAACATTCCTGGATGTCATTTTCAAATCTTGCCACAAAACAAGGGTTAATTAACATATCACATATTATCCCTATACTCTGACCAACTAATTAAATACCAAATAAACTTAGGTAGGTCATACTAGTGAAGGAATTTCTCGTCTCTCCCCTTCTAGTTCTTGTCTCACATCTCAGCCAGGGATCATATCCCTAAGCTTTGATACCAACTGTGACGTCCCCAAAAATAGGTATACATCACCCATCTTGAGTCGCCAGATACATGGTACAGAATATAAATACAATCTTTAATATACAACAAGAGAGTCAGAATGACCCCAAAAATAGGTCCATTCCATCCGACCCATTACGAATTCGCCAAATACATGGTACGTAAAACAACTACAACTTTATTACAACAATTGTCGATGCAAAATACAACAACATATATATTTGTGAATTTGGATACAAATATATATCAACTCATGACTCATGTCCCAACCGTGGATAGCACCTCATAATGACACCTTACATAAAGGTATAGTGAAAACCTGCTTTTAGAAATTAAAATCTTTGGGAAGTACTCAAGAAACCTTCGTATATGGGAGGCCATACGTATAGGTTATGATAGATATCATATGGCCACGAAATTATCCTTGATTGACCCAATAGACCCCAAAGAAAAATGAGAAGATTACTTATCATATTCTTCCCAATGGTGAGTCTTCTCTTGACATATTATTATCTCCACTGCCTCTAATTGGGTATTATACTCCAAACAAACACCAAGATTATATAGGTAGTCTTTGGTAGATATACTCGTGAAGTGGATGAAACACAATCTCGTCTTATGATGACTCGAGGTTGTATGTCATTAAACATCTTATATAATAGTGACAAAACACCCTTCCAAAGTTGAATTCACCTCACCCTCAACATCTATAGACCACCGCTTCTATTCCCCCTCGTTATTCCCCGCTTGTCCAAATTTACACTTGATATTACGAAAAAGGAATTGTGAAGCAAAAGGGTGAACCACAACTAGCTCGATAAAAATATCATGACTAAAGATAATTAAATTATCAATAGCCTTCATCAATAATAAATCGAGATTTAGAACATATGGTAGATGATAAAAAAAAATTTCAACCATAGTTGCGGTGAACGAAAGAATCCATTAGAAGAGTCAAATAGACTATAAAGTCTATTATCTTCTTCATGTTAAAAGTCCACCAACAATATTTTATCCTCGTAACATCAATCAACAATTCACATCCACAATCACATGTATAACTCATAATCGTAATTGTTGTTCTAAACTCCTTTTCTCATTCGGACGAAGATAATTTTCATCACTTGTCTTTACGAAATATCAAAGATCATGGTTATACCAAATCACGCTTCATATTCATAATCATACTAATAAATTCATCTTTACTACTACGGCCAAAGATATTCATCAACAGTTTCATCTTTGCACTACAGTGCCAAAGATATTCATCAACAGATTCATCTTTTTTACTACGTGCCAAAGATATTCAACTACTGGTCATCTTTGCACTACGACCCAAAGATATTCATCAACAATTCATCTTTTGCACTACGTGCCAAAGATATTCATCAACAAGTCATCTTTGCACTACGGACCAAAGATATTCATATCTCAAAGAAATACATAATCATTTCAGAATTTATATAAACCATAATTATAACCATATATGTTGATCAATTCACCTTTGCACTTAAGTTAAAGATATTCAATTATAAATTTAATGGTCATGATCATACTAGTCAACAATTCAACTTTGCACTACTGGCCAAAGAGAACCTATAGTCACGATCATACCAATAATCTATCCATCTTTACACTCAAGTCAAAGAGAAATATCATCATTAGGGTAATAAGAATGTTAAATATGATAATAAAAATAATATAATCAACATATAGATTTAATCTTAAGAGTAAGATTCATAAATCAATGATCTCATAACACCTTAATCAAAATATTATAATTCACTTAATAATCTCATAATCTAATATTATTAATACTGCCACAATATTTTAATCATTTCTTAAACTTATAAACAATTTATTTTAATTGTTTACACTTTACTAATAAATGCATTTAATCATCTTAAAATGCCAAACTCATAAGATCTCATCACCAATAACCAAAACCCTCATCAAAAATCTGCATATACCTCATATATGATTCTCAAGCCATAAAATCATATTTTCCAATTTTCTTAATTCACATAACATATTTAATTCATTTACTCATAACTAGAATATTTTCATGAAAAATACCAAATCAGTTTTAAAAATATTTCTTTTCTGGGATTTAGAAGAATATAGTCCCATATTGAATATATATTTTTCTCAAAATTTTTAAAATTTATTTACTATTTTTCACATGGCCAAAACCCCCGAATATTTAAACATTTATCATAAATTGTAATTTTATCTAAAAATTCTAAAATTTACACGATATACTGATATTATATAGATATACTCCCAATAAAAATTTCATCAATTTTGGAATTAATCACAAGGAGTTATAAGCAGTTACTTTTAAAATAGTCTTTTATCATAAAATCCATAACTCCTAATCTATACATCCAAAAATCGCAATTTTTGGACACAATCAATAAAACTCATCAAATTATCATTTTTAATTGTTCCAGAATTTTTGAAGGTTCAGAAGAATTTTGAAATAATAACCCTTAAAATCCCTTATTATCCCTTTACCTCAAAAGCGCAATACTTACATTGGAATAATAATTTGAATCGAACTTGCACTAGTAGTATAGCAATACTCAAAGTATACTCAAAATACTCACAAGAATACGCTCGATAATATAGAGAGAAAACTTGAGCTTCGGTGTGATTTTCAATTATAACCCAAGCACCCTATTTATAGAAATTGCTTGAACACAAAAAAAGTAAAATTTATTAAAATATTAATATATATATATATATATATATAATCTTCTACGCATGCCTAGAATCAAATTTTCAGCCATCAAACACATGTTAAAGATGCCCCCAAACATGTCAAAAACGTTTTTCTTAATTAATTAATTAAAAACTCCAAAAAAATGATAATTAATTAATCCGAAACTTCAATAATTCATAATAAATAGCCCTTTTATCAGAAAATTCGAATCTTGCGTATTTTTATAGGAAATTCAATTCTCTACAACTTTGTAGAAAAAAGTTTTTCCAAATTCCAAATAAAAATTGACCGAAATCCACAAACGGACGATTTTACAAGCTATAATCAAATTTCAGTCAAGAAATGGGGTCCACAGACATGAAAAACATGTTGTAAATATTTATTGTAACAAAAATACTCTTCCTCCTCGTATACTCATATATTCCACATTCACTGTAAAAATATAACCATTATTATATTATTAAAAATATAATAATATATTTAAATGAATTATTTTATCAGAAAAAGATAAAATATTAATTTTTAACAATTGTCACATTAAAAATTTTCTCCATCTATATCCACATAAAATGAATATTTTCTTCATCATAAAAATTAATAATTAATTATTCACAAATAATATTACATAATCACAATATTGATGACTGTGGTTCCTGGAAGGGGGGCTTTCGATAAGAATTTCTCCTTATCTTGGTAGCGAATTAGGTGACCAAACTTCTCCTTAGATGAACTTTCTAGACATTGCCAATAATGTTATCCAATAATATTATTCGGATAATATGAATTATTGTCTGATAATGGAAAATACTGTGTAGTGACAATTATTGAAACAACACTAATATAAAATATCAATGCAGCAATTATTGAATCAATAAAATAAAATCTTTGAGCGATAATTATTGTAATAATTATTGAGTAGTGTCTTCTTACGTAAGAATCAATAATTGGTGCAATACCGTGCTATCTTCGTGTTTTTAACCAATTTAGTATTTTAACAAGATAATTCAGAATAACTACTGCCATTCATTTATAAACAACTTATATTTGTCGTTTTCTTCATCCAATCGCTTTTTAGTTATGGGGCCCACAAAAGATCTGCTACTGGCCGCATTTAATATTTCCCGACATCAAGAATATTCCACGACCAAACGAATATTCCCAAACAACAATGAATATTTTATAGCCATCATGCGTATTTTGTAAAATTTGCATAATTCACCCATAACTTTAAACTTTTATCAATTTAACCATTTAATTGAATAATAATTATAAGAAAAATTGAATAATTTTATTTCATAAAATTCGAGGTCTTACAAGAGTCATGAGTTTTAATACAAATATTGTCTTCAAAAAATATTCACTCTCGAAATAAGTCCTCATTACATTTATTGTCACACTATTTAATGTAATAGTGAGGACTAGTAATGTTATCATCTCGAATCATCAATCCGCTCTCCCAGACTCGTCTCAAATTTATATTCTCATTTCAAGAAAAAGCGGTGAAGGAAAGGGTGAGCTCAACTAGCCCAAAGAAGAAATATTATGACTAAGATAATGCGAGAATAAATTATCATTAGTCTTCAACAATGTTAAACCGATAAAATACAATAGACATCAAGTTTAATGCATGTGAACAAGCAATCCATTAAAAGAGTCAAGTAGAGAATAAAATCTACTATCTTTTATGATTTAAAGTTTTTCACCACTTTTATCGGCGAGACTCGACAATAAATAATCCACATCATCCCCGCATCTTTACTGACCACGGATATTCATTAGTCTCACAACAACAAATTATCCATGCACCTTTATGGGCAAAGGATAATCTTGTTGAACTACTTTCGATAGTAAAAAATACGATGTCATACGTGGTTGCATAGTAGCACACCAGTATTGATTATTGATGCTTTACGTGAAAGTCACTCGGTTTTGTTCAATTATTGCTACGATGAATTCTTTGCGTAGTATCTCACGTTATTTGATTCAATTATTGTTAATTGTTATATATATATATATTATATAAGTTTTGTTTTATTACTATTATTAATGTAATAAAATAGAAAAACTTTTATATAAAATAGAATACTTTTATAAAGTTATTATATAAATAGAATATATTATATTTTATTATGCATAGCGTTGCATGTATGTAGTATCGCAAAGTGTTTTGCATAGTAAAAAAATCTTTTATATAAAATAGAATACGTTTATAAAGTTATTCGTTTTATTAGATTATAAATAGAATATATTATATTTATTTAAAAAATTTTGCTTTAAATCTGGACCGTCCGATTAAAAGTAAATCAATCTGGACCGTTCATGAATTAGTTACTTATTCACCCATTCTTCTATAAATAGAAGTTCATTCTTTCATTATTTCTTACGAATTCACTTTGAAACTCTAGAGAGAAAATTATAGAGAGAAAGAAGAAAAGTATTACCACTTCACTACTTCTTTATCCAGAGTTCTTCTTTATAAGGTAAGGGTATTATTTCTTTCAGATTCATGAAGAGAACTTATTATTCCATTATTTATTATTATGTTGGAATAACTTTTATATCATGGCCTACCCTATACTTGGTGAAATTCTTACATTATTTCATTCTTTATTATTACATTGGAATATCCTGTACATAAGTTTAAAGCGGGACACAGTTCCGCTTTTTATTATTACATTTGGAATATCCTCATCTATGCGTTTTCTGTGGGACACAGTTCCGTTATTTATTATACATTGGAATAACTTTTATGCTGTCTGTACTGCATGCATAGTGATTTCGTTGTTATTCCATTCTTTATTATTACATTGGAACATCCTGTCGGTCGCGAATTTCACGACTGACACCGTTCCGTTATTTATTATTCTGGAATAACTCGTCATGCCAAGTACCGCATGCATGGTGATTTCGTTGTTATTCCATTCTTTATTATTACATTTGGAATATCTTGTCGGTCTGCGTATTAAGCGACTGGTTCCGTTATTTATTATTCTATTGGAATAACTTTGTCATGTCAAATCTACCGCATGCATGGTGATTTCTTTTCTTATTCCATTCTTTATTATACCTAGTTGGTTAAAGTTTTGACTTCTATACTCCATGAAATTAGTGGAATATCCTTGATATTTCAAGGCTTCATCCAAAGATATCTTTTTATGGAAATATTCTTCCGAGCATTCTTGAATTTTACTCTCAAAGAAGTATCATGTTGACAATTTGACGTTATTAGTTCCCTAATAATTTAATTCTTGAACTTGTTTTATTGAATTCTTATATCATTGTTATCATCCTCATGTTTATATTTTGTTGAAAGTCATCATGGCTTGTAGTGCATAGATAGACTTGGTATGATTATGACCAGGATTATTCGGTATAATCATGGTAGTAATGTTACAAATGATGTGGAAAAAGTCCTCATTGGCCCGTGGTGCATTGATGGATGCTTTTGGTATGATTATGGCTATGGATTCTCTTGACGAGGGAGCAAAGATGAATTATTTTATGGCATGATCGGGACCATTAATGAAAATACGATTATCTTTGCTTGCGTAGTGTATGGATAATTACGTGGTCGTGATACTAAATAATATCCTTGGCCTCAGTGCAGGGATGATTTGATGATGTGGATTATTTATTAAGTCGAGTCTCGATGATAAAAGTGATGAAAAACTTTTTAAATCATAAAAGATAGTAGATTTTATTCTCTACTTGACTCTTTTAATGGATTGTTTGTTCATTAGACTGCAGCTTAAACTTGATGTCTATTGTATTTTATCGGTTTAATATTGTTGAAGACTAATGATAATTTATTCTCGCATTATCTTAGTCATAATATTTCTTCTTGGGCTAGTTGAGCTCACCCTTTTCCTTCAACCGTTCTCTTGAGAAATGAGAATATAAATTGAGACGAGTCGAGGAACTGGATTGATAGTCCAGATGATAACATTAGTAGTCCTCACTATTCAGTTAAATAGTGTGACAATAAATGTAATGAGGACTTATTCTGAGAGTGGATATTGTCTAAAAGACAATATTTGTATTAAAACTCACAGCTCTCTTGTTGTATATTAAAGATTGTATTTGTATTCTGTACCATATATATGGCGACTCAAGATGGGTGATGTATACCTATTTTTGGGGGCGTCACACTATGCCTTTCGACAAATCAAAGAATATGAGAGGAATTATCCTACTAATGATCTAGAGTTGGCAGCTGTTATCTTCGCTCTTAAAATTTGGAGGCATTACTTGTATGGGGAGAAAGTATAGATCTTTACGGATCGTAAAAGCCTCAAATATTTCTTCACTCAAAAGGAACTCAACATCACGACAATGACGTTGGCTTGAACTATTGAAAGATTATGATCATACCATCCAATACCATCCTAGAAAAAAGCAACGTGGTAGCTAACGCATTGAGTAGAAGATCATATCTTTTGGTACAAGTGCGATATTGTCAACGCAGAGGCCCATTTTGTATGACTTGCAAAGGATGGAGATAGAGATAAAGACTCGTGGACCCACGTGATGATGGCGAATATAATGAGAGTAGAACCAACTTTAATCGATAAAGTTAAAGTTGCTCAAGCTTATAGACACGGAGGTGATGCGTATGAAGAAGAAAGTACAAGAAGAAGTCTTTATCTGGGAAGCAAGAATCGATGAAGAAGAAATAATTTAAGTCAACTCCGGACTTTGTGTTCCTAACGATCCCGAGTTAAAGTATAAAATCATGATGGAGGCGACAACACACATTTGCAATCCATCTGGGAGTACCAAATGTGTATCATGATCTTCACATACATTTTGGTGGGGCAATATGAAGAGAGAGATAGCGTTGTTTATCTTAAGGTGTTTAACTTGTCAACGAGTCAAGGCAGAGCATCGAGTACCAAAGGTCCATTGCAACCACTTGAAATTCCGTGAATGGAAGTGGGAACACATTACCATGGATTTCATTCTTCGGTCTTCCCAAGGTTTCTCGAGGCATAGATGCAATTTGGGTCATTGTTGATAGATTGACCAAGTCTACTCATTTCTTTACCATTACGAAAACTTATACACTTGAACGTCTTGCTCAGTATGTACATAAACGAGATTGTAAGACTGCATGGTATGCCAGTATCTATAGTTTCGATCGAGACCCAAGATTCACTTCACAATTTGGGTTAGTTTACAAAAAGCTATGGGCACGGATTTACAATTTAGTTTGGCATATCATCCTCGATGGAAGACAATCGAGAGGACTATTCAAACTCTTGAATTTTTTTAAAACTCATGTCCTTGACTTCAGGAAGTTGGGACAAGTTCTTACCATTGGTGGAGTTTTCTTACAACACTAGTTATCAAACAAGTATTGGCATGACTCCATTCGAGGCGTTGTATGGAAGAAAGTGTCGTTCTCCGATATCTTTGGGATGAGGTGGGTGAAGAACGTTGTTGGGATCGGGAGTTGGTACGTATGACTCTGAAAAAGATGCAAACGATCCGACAACGTATAAAAAACCTCACAGGCCGAATAAAAAAGAGTTATGTTGATCTTCATCGAAAGGACGTGAAATTCGATATTAGAGATCATGTGTTGTTACGTGTTGCTCCGTGGAAAGAAGTTATGAGATTTGGAAAGAGAGGAAAGCTCAATCCTCAATTCAGTGGCCCATTTTTAATCCTCGATCGAGTAGGGACTGTAGCCTATAGACTCACTTTACCGCCAAATATGTCTCGTGTTTATAACGTTTTTCATATATCCATGTTACGTAAATATGTGAAAGACCTGAATCACATTATTGAGTTAGAACCGGACGAAATGGCAGAAGATTTAATGTATGAAGAGGTTCCTGTTCAAATCTTGGATAAGAAGGAACATATTCTACGCTCCAAGAGTTATACCTCAATCAAAGTTTTATGGAGGAACCACGATGTTAAGGAAATAACACAGGAGTTAGAATCTAAAATGAAATCAAGGTATCCTTACCTCTTGACATACCGTCGTACCACAAATTTCGAGGGCAAAATTTCATAAGAAGGAGATTGTAAGACCCCAACTTTTATGAATAAAGATGAATTTTCTATAATTATCATTTTTTTTAATATTATGGAATGAATTTGATATAATGTTATAGTTGTGGGTAATAGTTATAAATTTTATAAAGTACGCAAGTTGTTATATAATATTCAATTGGTCGGGAAATATTCGTTTTAACAGGGAATATTCGTACGATGGCACAATAATTGGTGGACCCCACAACGGAATTATTGTCGAATTGAGAAAACGACAATAATATTTATGAAAATAACAGCGAAAGTTTTATCGTTAACTGTTAAAACTGTGACGCCCCCAAAATAGGTATACATCACATATTCTGAGTAGTCAAATACATGGTACAGAATACAAATACAATCTTAATTATAC
This sequence comes from Panax ginseng, assembly GCA_020205605.1. Classification (NCBI taxonomy): domain Eukaryota; kingdom Viridiplantae; phylum Streptophyta; class Magnoliopsida; order Apiales; family Araliaceae; genus Panax; species Panax ginseng. Next base: position 14,754,613 of record CM035131.1, on the reverse strand, counting down.
AACAAGAGAGTTGTGAGTTTAAATACAAATACTGTCTTCTAGACAATATCCACTCTCAGAATAAGTCCTTATTACATTTATTTTCACACTATTTAACGAGAATAGTGAGGACTACTAGCTAATACTATCATCCCACCATCACTCCGCTCTCCGACTGTCCCCATTACGTTCTCATTTCACGAAGAAAATAAAGAAAGAAAAGGTGAGCTCAACTAGCCCAATGAAGAAATATTATGACTAAGATAATGAAGGATAAATTATCATTAGCCTTCAACAATGTTAAACTAATAAAATACAATAGACATCAAGTTTAACTGCAGCGGAACAAGCAATCCATTAAAAGAGTCAAGTAGAGAATAAAATCTACTATCTTTTATGATTTAAAAAGTTTTTCATCACTTTTATCGTTGAGACTCAGCTCAATAAATAATCCACATCATTAAATCATCCCTGCACTACAGGCCAAAGATATTCATTAGTATCATGACCACAAATTATCCATGCACTACGGGCCAAAGATAATTGTGTTTTTCATCAACAGTCTTGATCATGCCATAAAATAATTCATCTTTGCTCCTCAAGTCAAGAGAATCCATAGCCATAATCATACCAAAAAACTGTCCATCAATGCCTACTACGGGCCAATGAGGACTTTTTTTCCACATCATTTGTAACATTACGGTCATGATTATACCGAATAATCCACAGTCATAATCATACCAAGTCCATCTATGCACTTCAGTGCCACAAATGACTTTCAACATAATATAAACATGAGGATGATGACAATGATATAAGAATTCAATAAAACAAGTTCACGAATTAATTTGTTCAGAACCAATAACGTCCCAAATTGTCGACATGATACTTTTCACTGTGAGTAAAATTCAAGAATGCTCGGAAGAATATTTCCATGAAAAGATCTTTGGATGAAGCTTGAATATCAAGGATATTCCACTAATTTCATGGTGTATGAAGTCAAAACTTTAACCAACCGAGTATAATAAAGAATGGAATAACAAAAGAAATCACCATAAATGCAGATTGCGACAGCATGAGTTATTCCAACATAATAATAAAAGACGGAACTAGGTCCTATTAAAAACACACAAACAGGATATTCCAACATAATAATAAAGATTTTAACTAGGTCCTGTAAAACACATGCATGTGATATTCCAATGTAATAATAAAGACGGAACCAGTCCTTAGGTAAAACACATAGACATGATATTCCAAATGTAATAATAAAGACGGAATAATATAAGGATTTCACCAAGTATATGGAATCCACAGTATCTGAGTTATTCCATAGAATAACATAAGGATTTCACCAATCTGAAATGTACGCCATGATCAAAGTTATGTATAGGGTATGTCACAGTATCTGAGTTATTCCAATCGAATAATAAAGAATGGAATAACAGAAGTTCTCTTCGTGAATAATAAAGAATAACACCTCTTACGGGTACAACAAATAATATCCCTTACCGTAAAAGACACTGGATATCGAAGTAGTGAAGTGGCAGAACACTCTTCTTCTTTCTCTCTATAATTTCTCTCTCTAGAGTTTCTGTGAATTCGTAAGAAATAATGAAGGAATGAGCTTCTATTTATAGAAAAACTGAGAGTGGCTCTTGGTCTTAACAAAGAGTCAAAATGAATCTTGGTAATATTGAAGAGACAACTACTATTTACGAAGGGATAATTAACTCTTGGAACACCGAAGAGGCAAATAACTCTTAGTAATATTGAAGAGACAACTACTATTTACGAAGGGGTAATTAACCCTTAGAACACCAAAGAGGCAAATAACTCTTGGTAATATTGAAGAGACAACTACTATTTTTCATGAAGGGCAATTAACCCTTGGTAATATTGAAGGACAAGTTATTACTATTAAGACTTTAAATCAACGATCCATATTGATTTACTATTATAATTTCAACCAACCAGTAAGAAAAAATTAACACATCTCCTCACGAATAATATTGTACCCAAATACCCGGAGTGAACAATACTAGAGTGAATAGTAACCCGGTGAATAATAACTTCGTGAATAAGTAACTCGTGAATAGTAACTCATGAATAGTAACTCGTGAATAATAACTCATGAATAGTAACTCATGAATAATAACTCGTGAATAGTACTCCGACATGAAAAGTGTCCCGAATACCCGATTGAATAATATAACCTCCAGATATCAATTATCCTCGGAATAGATGTCGATTTCTACTAACACAAATAATCCCAACACAATGACACTATCAAATTCATCTTTAATCAACACGAACTTATTCATCATTAATATTATAACTCACAATATTTAACAACCAGGTTATTCCCAGGAAAGACGGGGCTTTCCGATAAGGATTTCTGTGACGCCCCCAAAATAGGTATACATCACCCATTCTGAGTTGTCAAATACATGGTACATAAATAACTACAACTTTATTATTACAACATAAAAACTGTGAGTTTAAATACAGATATTGTTATCTAGACAATATCCACACGCAAATAAATCCCCATCATAATTATTGATACATTATTTTATAAAAATGGTGAGGACTACTAAACAACTCTCTCTGAACCTTCATTCCATACCCCACTAAGTACTTCATTACATTCTCGCCTCCCCGAAAAGAAAAATGGAACAAAAAGGAAAAGAGTGAGCTCAACTAGCCCAATAAAGAATATTATGACTAAGATAATATACAACAAATTATCGTTAGTCTTCACGGAAAAAAATCGAGAGAATACATTAAAACAACAAGTTTTATATCAATATTAGCAATGAAAATAATAATTCATAGAAGAGTTACGTAGAGGATGAAATCTACTAATATCTATGAATTTAACGATCCATCATCATTATTTTATCCTCGTAACATCAATCAATATTCATCTTGAATCAAATATTCATCCTTGCACTACAGACCAAAGATATTCATTAATGGCCATGTTCATCTAAACACTGCTCATCTTTTACTACTGGGCCAAAGATATTCATCAAGAAATCATTCATCTTTGCACTCTGAAGAAAGATATTCCGTTATATCATCATTTATGATCGAGGATGATAAAAAAAATATTTTAAAGAAAAAAGCGAATTCAAAGAAGCAAAAGAACAAATATTAAGGATTCGCACTTTAAACAATTCCCATTCAAAAATACTTCATAACCAACGGTGTGGGGTAAAATTCAAGAATGATCAAAACATGGATACAATCAAAGCTAGTATCCGAATAGATATTTTGGACAAAAGAAGAAATTTCATTTTTCTATGAATAGTGTCGTATTCATGAATAGTGTTGTATCACGTAAATAAGGTCATTATATCGTGAATAAATAACTTCAACGCACCAAAAGATAAAAATTTTACAAAAAATATCATCATGCTTCGTGAATAGTACTCGTGAATAGTAATTCATGAATAGTAACTCCGACATAAAAAAGTTCTAAATTTGATAAAAAGTTCCAACCAATATTTCGGCATAATGATATTGAAGAAATAATATCATTTACGAAGAAAATAACATCCCTTACCTCACAAAGACAGTACTTCTAGTTGAAACACCGGATATAGGCTAAGACTTGAACTTGCACCGTATAGCAACACTCAAAGTATACTCACAAGAATATGCTCAATATATCGAGAGAGAAATAGAGAGAAAACTTCAGTTTCTGGTGTGATTTTCAATTCTAACCTAAGCACCCTATTTATAGGAAATTGCTTAGAACACCAAAGCAGAAAATTGAATAAAAAAATAATATAATTTTCTTATTTCCTTAGCACACCACACCAGCTGATTCAACCATTAACATGTGCCACTCAATTGGAAAAAAACGTTTTCCTTGATAAAAATAAATAAAACTTCCAAAAATTAATTATTTCGGAACATCAAAACTTCAATAATTCACAATAAATAGCCCTTTTGTCAGAAAATTCAAATCTTGCGTCTTTTTATAGGAAATTCAATTCTCTACAACTTTGAAGAAGAAAGTTTTTCCAAATTCCAAACAGAAATTGACCAAAATCCACAAACGGACGATTTTACAGGCTATAATCAAATTTCGGTCAATAATTGGGGTCCACCGACACACAAAATATGTGTTAATCATTTAATGCCACAAAAATACTCTTCCTCCTCATATACTGATATATCCCACATTCATTGTCAAAATATCACCATTAATAAAATATATTTAAATGAATTATTTTATCAGAAAAAGATAAAATATTAATTTTCAACAATTGTCACATTAAAATTTTTTTTCATCTATATCCACATAAAATCAATATTTTCCTCATCATATAAATCAATAATTAATTATTCATAAATAATATTACAGAATCACAATAATCACGTGACGACCAGCGGCTTCCCAAGAAAGAGGGGGCTTTCCAATAAGGATCTCTCCTTACTGGCGCGTAATTAGATGACCAAACCTCTCCTTGATGTAACTTTCTAGACATTGCCAATAATGTTATCTAATAATATTATTCAGATAATATGAATTATTGCTCCGATAATAGAAAATACTGTGCAGTGATAATTATTAAAACAACAGTAATATAAAATATCAACACAACAATTATTAAATCAATAAAATAAAATACTGAATAGTAATTACTGTAACAATTATTGAGTAGTGCCTTCTTACGTAAGAATCAATAATTGGTGTAATACCGTGTGCTACTGTGTTTTAACCACCGAGTATTCCAACAGTATTAACGGTAACAACTACACCGTTATTTATAACCAACTTATTCTTGTCATTTTCTTCATCCAATCCCTTTCCGCTATGGGGCCATTACATAAATTCTCGCTACTGTCCGCATTTAATATTCCCGACAAGATCTGAATATTCCACGACCAAACGAATATTCTTTAACAACAATGAATATTTTATCACCACTTGCTTATTTAAAATATTTAGCGATTTTACCCATAACTAACCACATTAATCAAATCCATCCTTACTATTTCAAAATAATAAATAAAGGAAATTCCTTTTATTTAAAAAAAATTTGGTCTTACAATTTTTCCTATTATCATGCCAAGTAATTAGGTGACAAAACCTCTCCTTGATGTAACTTCTGACATTGTAAATATTGTAATTTAATAATATGAATAACTTTGTCGTCTCAATTATTGATTTAATAATATATCATATAATACGGATGATCTTTGTGACAATAATCGAATCAATAATATGAGAGATATGATCGCAAAGAATTCTCGTAGCAATAATTGAGTATAAGCGGGTGACTTCTTGCGTAAGCATCAATAACCAATACAGCGGTGCTCTTTCTGTCTGACACGCCAGATTCGTATTTTTTACTAACGGATAGTTCAACAATTTTAATGGTAACACTTAGTTATTTTCATAAAAATATTTTTGTTGTTTTCTAACTACTACAAAGATTGCTTCCGTTGTTGGGTCCACCAATGATTATGTCGTCGTACGAATATTTCCCGACAAAAAAAATATTCTCCGGCCAAAAGAATATTATATAACAACTTGCGTACTTTACAAAATTTTCAAATACTACCCACAACTATAACATTATATCAAATCCACACCTTAATATTTTTAAAAAAAAATCGAGAAATTTAAATATTTATTCATATTCCAATGTAATAATAAAGATTTTAACCGAATGTCCTGTGTAAAAAACACGCATGTGGATATTCCAATGTAATAATAAAGACGAAATAATATAAAGGATTTCACCAAGTATAGAAGTCCACAGCGTATCTGAGTTATTCCAATAGAATAACATAAGGATTTCACCAAGTATAGGGTATCTGGCGTACAAAGGTTATGTATAGGGTATGTCTGGCGTACAAAAGTTATTCCAACCGAATAATAAAGAATGGAATAACAAGTTCTCTTCGTGAATAAGAAAGAATAACACCCTTACGAATTACAACAAATAATATCCCTTACCGTAAAAGACACTTTGGATATCGAAGTAGTGAAGTGGCGTAACACTCTTCTTCTTTCTCTATAATTTCTCTCTCAGAGTTTCAATTGAATTCGTAAGAAATAGTGAAGGAATGAGCTTATTTATAGAAAAACCGAGAGTGGCTCTTGAGTCTTAACGAAGAGTCAAAATGACTCTTGGTAATATTGAAGAGACAACTACTATTTTTGCGAAGGATAATTAACTCTTGGAACAATCAAGAGGCAAATAACTCTTGGTAATATTGAAGAGACAACTACTATTTACGAAGGGGTAATTAACCCTTGGAACACCAAAGAGGCAAATAACTCTTTGTAATATTGAAGAGACAACTACTATTTGCGAAGGGACAATTAACCCTTGGTAATATTGAAGGGACAAGTTACTATTAAGACTTTAAATCAACGATCCATATTGATTTACTATTATAATTTCAACCAACGGTCAGAAAAATTAGCATATCTCCTCATGGAATAATATTGTACCCAAATACCCGAGTGAACAATACTAGAGTGAATAGTAACCAGGTGAATAGTAATTCATGAATAGTAACTCGTGAATAGTAACTCGTGAATATTAACTCGTGAATAGTAACTTATGAATAGTAACTCATGAATAGTAACTCGTGAATAGTAACTCATAAATAGTAACTCGTGAATAGTACTCCGACACGAAAAGTGTCCCGAATACCCGATTGAATAATATAACCTCCAGATATCAATTATCATCAGAATAGATGTCGACTTCTACTAACACAAATAATCCCAACACAATGACACTATCAAATTCATCTTTAATCAACACGAACTTATTTATCATTAATATTATAACTCACAATATTTAGCAACCAGGTTGTTCCCAGGAAAGAGGGGGCTTTCCAATAAGGATTTTTCCCTAGTGGCGCGCAATTAGGTGACCAAACCTCTCTCGATGTAACTTACAGACATTGTAAATATTGCAATTTAATAATATGAATAACTTTGTCGTCTCAATTATTGATTTAATAATATATCATATAATGCGGATGATATTGTGACAATAATCGAATCAATAATATGAGAGATATGATGCAGTGAAATTATCGTAGCAATAATTGAGTATAAGCGAGTGACTTCTTCACGTAAACATCAATAACCAATACCGCAGTGCTTCTTATGCAACCGGTATTATCTTTATTTTTACTACTAAGGGTAGTTCAATGCGGTTTAATGGTAACACTTCCGTAGTTATTTTCATAAAAATATTTTTGTCGCTTTCAACTACAACAATAAGCTTCCGTTGTGGGGTCCACCAATGATTATGCCGTCGTACGAATATTCCCCGACAAAAAGAATATTCCCCGGCCAAACGAATATTATATAACTACTTGCGTACTTTGCAAAATTTTCAAATATTACCCATAACTATAACATTATATCAAATCCACACCTTAATATTTAAAAAAAAATTGAGAAATCTAAATATTTATTCATAAAATCTGAGGTCTCACAGAAACACCCGGTGTTAAAAATGACAGAATACGCTGCGGTTACATAGTAGCACACTCACAGTATTGATTATTGATGCTTCGTGAGAAGTCACCGCTTTTGTTCAATTATTGCTTCAAAGAATTGTTGCAAGTATCTCACGTTAATTGATTCAATTATTGTCGATATTTTATATATTATTAAATCAATAATTGAGAAAACAAAGTTATTAATATTATTATGCGCAATAATAACGATGTCTGTAAGTTACGCAAGGAGAGGTCCAGGTCACCTAATCAAGGCCGCTAATAGGAGAAATTCTTATTGAAAGCCCTCTTCCTAGGAATGACCTGATCGATTAATAGTGTGAATTATAATAATGATGATGAAGTTTTGTTTTATTAGTATTATTAATGTAATAAAATGCGAAAAGTTTTTATATAAAAATGTAATACTTTTATAAAGTTATTCGTTTTATTAGACTATAAATAGAATATATTATATTACTATTATGCATAAGTAAAATCTTTTTATATAAAGCAGAATACTTTTATAAAGTTATTCGTTTTATTAGACTATAAATATAATATATTATATTTTATTATGCATAGTGTTTGTATAGTCTTTTGCATAGTGTTTTGCATAGTAAAATCTTTTTATATAAAATGTAATACTTTTATAAAGTTATTCGTTTTATTAGATTATAAATAGAATATATTATATTTTATTTAAAATATTTTGTTTTATTAGAATATTTTATAAGTAAACCAATCTGACCGTCTGCTTAAAAGTAAATTAATGCGACCGCTTAGAATTAGTTCTTATTCAGATCCATTCTCCTATAAATAAAGCTCATTCCTTCATTATTTCTTACGAATTCAATCTAAACTCTAGAGAAAACTATAGAGAGAAAAGAAGAAAATATTCTTCTTCTTCACTACTCCTATATCCAATTTGTTCTAAAGTAAGGGGTATTATTTCTATCGTATTCATGAAGAGTACTTCTGTTATTCCATTTTTTTTATTCTGTTGAAATAACCTGTATAAGCGGTCTACCCTATACTTGGTGAAATTCTTCCGTTATTCCATTCTTTATCATTATGTTGAATAACTTTATCATCAAAGCACCGTATACATGGTGAAATTCTTACGTTATTCCATTCTTTATTATTCTCATTGGAACATCCATGCATGCGTTCTGCACGACCGGTTCCGTTATTTATTATTCTGTTGGAACATCCCAGCCGGTGCAATTTCGCTTTGACCTTGTTCCATTATTTATTATTCGTCGGAATATCCTCGTGCGTGCGTTCTTACGCACGACCGAATTCCGTTATTTATTATTCTATTGGAATAACACCGTCTGCATGCGATCTATCGCATGCCTAGTGATTTCTTTTGTTATTTCATTCTTTATTATACTCAACCGGTTAAAGTTTTGACTTATACTCCATGAAATTAGTGGAATATCCTTGATATTTGCGCTTCATCCAAAGATTTTTTCATGAAAATATTCTTCTCGAGCATTCTTGAATTTTACTCTACAAAGAAGTATCATGTTGACAATTTGGACGTTATTAGTTCCCGGATAAATTAATCCTTGAACTTGTTTTATTGAATTCTTATATCATTGTCATCATCCTCATGTTTATATTATGTTGAAAGTCATCTCATGGCCTGTGTGTAGTGCATAGATGGACTTGGTATGATTATGACGAGGATTAATCGGTATAATCATGGCCGTAATGTTACAAATGATGTGGTAAAAGTCCTCATTGGCCCGTAGTGCATTGATGGACAATTGTTGGCATGATTATGACCATTGATGAATACACGAATATCCTCGGCCCGTAGTGCATGTATAATTTGTGGTTGTGATACTTAATGAATATCCTCGGTAGTAGTCTTGCGGGATAAAGTGGATTATTTATTAAAATTTGAGTCCGAAAGCGATAAAAGTGATGAAAAACCTTTTAAATCATAAAAGATAGTAGATTTTATTCTCTACTTGACTCTATTAATGGATTGCTTGTTCCGCTGCAGTTAAACTTGATGTTTGTTATATTGTATCAGTTTAACACTGTTGAATGCTAACGATAATTTATTCTGTATTATCTTAGTCATAATATTTCTTATTGGGCTAGTTGATCTAACCCTTTTACTTTTATTGTTCTCTTTAAGAAATGAGAAACGTAAAGACGACTAAATGGGGAACGGAGTGACTTCGGTCCGGATAAATAGCATTAATAGTCCTCACTATTCAGTTAAATAGTGTGATAATAAATGTAATGAGGACTCAATTGAGTGTGGATATTGTCTATATTATAATATTTGTATTAAAATTCACAGCATATATTTTGTCGTATTTTACACGACTGTTGTATAATTAAGTTGTATTTGAATTTTGTACCATGTATTTGGCGACTCAAGATAGGTGATGTATACCTATTTTGGGGCGTCACAGACACGCATGACCGATTCTATTATTCATTATTCTCATTGAATAACACATGCATGCGATCTATCGCATGCATAGTGAATTCTTCTCATTATTCCATTCTTTATTATTACTCATTGGAATAACTTGTCTATGTGGATTACCTCATGCATGGTGAATGATCCTTTGTATTCATTCTTTATTAAATTGTGGAAATGATGCATCTCGTGGATTACTGCATGGCGAGTGAAAATCCATTTGCGCTTAAGATAATCTATTATACTCGTATGAGATATCATTTCTTTTGTACTTTCCATGGAATATCATTTTCTTTGGTATTTTTTTTTTTACAAGTTATTATTCACTTTGTACTATTCACCTTGCCATTTATTCACTCTAGTATTATTCACTCGGGTATTCTAGGCACTTTTTTGTGTCGAGTACTATTCACGATTACTTATTCACGAAGTTACTATTCACCTAAATTATTATTCACCAATATTATTCACTTTCGGGTATTTGGGGTACTTTTCATGCCGGGTACTATTCATTTAGGTACTTATTCAAGTACTATTCATAGAAATACTATTACGGTCTATTTTATTCGAAAAATATATTTCTTTTCTGTCTAAATTATTTTTGGTACATAAATATTATTCTTGAATTTTACTCCACAAAGCAAAGATGTCATGTTGACAATTTGGATATTTTTTAAACACTAGATAAATTTAAAGTCTTTAATATTTATCCTTGATTTCGTTGATTAATGCTTATATCATTGTCATCATCCTCATGCTTATATTATGATGAAAGTCATCTTTGCTTACGTGCAAAAAGATGGACCGTTGATTATTGGTTTTACAGATTTGTATATCTTTGAACTACGTGCAAAGATGAACTATTAATTTATGAGTATCTTTGGCTTATGTGCATAGTTTAACTTTATTGGTATGATTATGATCGTGGATCATTCGGTATAATCATGACCCGTAATATTATAGATGATGTGGTAAAAGTCCTCATTGGCCCAGTAGTGCATTGATGGACGCTTATTGGTATGATTATAACCGTGGATTATTCTAAGATAATCATGACCATTGATGATTACATGAATATCCTCGGCAGTAGTGCGAGGATGATTCGATGATGTAGATTATTTATTAAAGTCTCTCGTGATAAAATATTGATTATACACTTTTAATTAAGTAAAGATAGTAGATATCATGCTCTACTTGACTCTTCTAAAATACAATTGTATGTCTTTGGCTCGTAGTGCAAAGATGAATTGTTAATGAATATCTTTGGTAAGTAGTACGAGATGAATTTATTAGTATGATTATGGCGGGAATTGTGATTTGGTATAACCATGATTTTTGATGTTTCAGGTGAAGATAGGTGATGAAAATTATCTTCGTCACGGTGCGAAGAGGAATTTAGAATCACAATTATGATTATGAGTTATTCATATGATTGTGGACAGGAATTGTTGATTGATGTTACAGGGATAAAACATTATTGGTGGACTTTTAACATGGAGAAAATAATAGATCTGATGGTCTATTTGACTATAATGGATTGCTTGTTCCGCTGCAACTATGGTTGAAAAGTTTTATCATCTACCATATGTTCTAAATCTCTGATTTATTACTGATGAAGGCTATTGATGATGTAAATTATCTTTAGTCATGATATTCTTTACTGGGCTAGTTGTGCTCACCCTTTTTACTTCACAATTCCTTTCAGGTAATAAGAGTGTAGCTGGGTCGAGTGGGGGTAACAGGAGAATATAACGGTGGTCTATAACTGTTGAGGTTCTCCTTAAATAGTATGGAAATAATTTTATTGAGAACTTTAGATAAGTGTGTCATATTGTATACGTCATTTGATGTTTAATTTTGGTGAACAGAATAGGGTGAGGTGAACCCAACTTTGGAAGGGTGTTTTGCCACTATCATACAAGATGCCTAATGACATACAACCTCGTGTTATCATAAGACAGGGTTGAGCACATCCACTTGCTGAGTATATCTACGAGCACTACCTATATGATCTTGGAGTTTGGTTGAAATATAATTTTCAATTGCAGATAGTGGAGATAGTTATATGTCAAGAGAAGACTCACCATTGAAAAAAATATGATAGTAATCTTTTTGTTTTTCTTTGGGGTCTATTGGGTCAACCAAGGATAATTTTGTGGACATATGATATCTATCATAACCTTGACGCATGGCCTCCCATGTATGAAGGTTTCCTTGAGCACTTCCCAAATATTTTAATTTTTAAAATGCTTTTAAGCTGCATTTTTATGTAAAAAGTATCATTGTAAGGTTGTGGTCGAGGAACCATGAGAGTTACATACATTTGTATTAAAACTCAAAGTTTAATCGTGGTCGATTCTCACATACGCTACATTCTCCAACAATTATATAAATGAAGTTTGTAAATGATTTTTATAGTGTGATATATGGCGGCTCAGAATGGGTCGTGTGGACCTATTTTGGGGGCGTCACACATCACATATCGGGTAACACAAGTTTGAATTGTTGCATCCCTTTGCTCCATGACCGCTTACCGTTCTTCAGCCTGTTCTTCTAATTCATGAATACAATTTTGCAGTTCTACTTTTCGATGATAAAGTTCTCCTAATAAATCCTCCTCAGGTTCTTCTTTTTCCTCACTCTCACCGCTACTCTGCTGCTAACTTTTAGTCTGCGACTATTAATTCTCCACTCACCACATGAATATCTCTAATTTCTTCTTCGCTTGACATCCTACAATCAAGTTTAATAACTTAATTAGTAATCTCCAATAAAATCTTTGTTATAACAAAATATTATACTCCAATATTTATTCTTTAAATGAATCTCCTCGATTCATCACTTAAAACTCTATATGAGTTCATCTCTTGATTTTCAGATGTCATCTTTAAATACTGCTATAAAACAAAGGTTAATTGACATGCCACATATTATCCATATATTCTGACCGACCAATTAAATAACAAACAAACTTAAGTAGGTCATACTAGCGAATGATTTACCCTTCTCTCCCCTCCTAGTTCTAGTCTCACATCTTAGTCAGGGATCATATCCCTAAGCTTTGATACCAACTGTGACGCCCCTAAAATAGGTATACATCACCCATTCTGAGTCGCCAAATAAATGGTACAGAACTTAAATACATATTTCATTTATACAATACGACAAAACGTAGCTGAGAGTTTTGACACAAATATTATCTTCTAGACAATATCCAAACTCAAATGTAGTCCTCATTACAATTATTATCACACTATTTTATAAAACAGTGATGACTACTATAGCCACCATCTCGGACCATCACTCCGTTCCCCAACTAGTCACAACTACGTTCTCATTTCCTGAAGAGAACAATGAAAGTAAAAGGGTTAACTCAACTAGCCCAGTAAAAAATATTATGACTAATAAAATACAAAATAAATTATCGTTAGCTTTCAACAGTGTTAAACTAAAAGAATACAATAAACAACACGTTTAACTGCAGCGGAATAATTAATCTATTATAAGAGTAAAGTAGAACATGATATCCACCATCTTCTATGATTTAAAAGTTTATCATCAATTTTATCGTTGAGACTCAACTTAATAAATAATCTACATCACTGAATTATCCATACACTACGGGTCCCGTAATGTATGGATAATTCGTGAATATGATACTAATAAATCATTACATTAATTGAGTTCATATATTATGATTACTTGTACCATAAAATATAACTAATCTTATTTAGTATTAGATAATTTGAGACGCATTAAAACAAAAAAAAAAAAATAAACTACAAGTATTATCCCTTTTTTTTATTTATATGGTCAACGGTTTGGATTAAAATAAGTCTTAGCATTAGTAATTTCAAAATCAAATGATTTGTTTAATTGTAACTCAAAACATTTTGTTTTTGAAAACACCTTGGATATATTTTCCAGATCAATTACTAACTTCTTACAAAACAAAACTATTTTCAAAATTCATTCTAGTAAAAATAAGTTTATGACACGTACACCGACGCCGTTTCACCCGGCACTCCGATCCATCAGGTGGGGGCAAAAATATCCCATGTTTGACTCTTTGTCGCATATGCCTGACAATTACCCGACCAACGTCACCCTCTCAACGACGCCGTTTCTCATTTCCTGAAACCACATACTCTTCTCCCAGCTTCTATCAGCTCAGATTCGCTACAAATTCAACGAGAAAAATCTCTCACAAAGTTTGTTAATCAGATCGGTTTGAAGCTCAGCATCGTTCGAATTGACAAGCCATAATCGATGAGATTTGAGCTCGATCGGGCCCTAATCAACATCTGAGCCACTTCTAACCGGAAAAGACCGGATCACTGCATTTCCTGTAAGTGAATTGTCATGGCTAGGAATTCCAGGAGTTCTTTCGAGTTCAATTTGTTAGTTTTTGAAATGAAATGTTGTTGAAGTATGGTTTCTTGATCTAGTTGATGTAAGCTTATTTTTAACATTAAGAGTTGGGGTTTTAAGTTTTTTTATACTTGTGTGTTCTTAAAGCGTAATGCTTTCTGATTTTCTCCGACATTTTTCAATTTAGCTGTTATTTAGAAAGTATAGTTTCTCTGCTGCAACTTACTCCATCTATTCCAAAATTAGAGGTACCTTTTAAAAATTGCAACTTTTAAGGATAAACTCCTTCATTCAACCTTCCCAACGAAGCTCTCTAAAAATTTAGTAGTGGTACTATGATGCTAGAAGTGATAGTAAATAGTAATGACAGATTAGGAACATAAGCTAGAATAGAAATGTATCTATAATTTTGAAATAGAGTAAAAAAGAAAATGTATCTTTAATTTTATTCTTTTTTTATAAATGGAAGGTGTATTTGGTATATTGGGTCTTAGTTTAGGTGATGCTTATGTTTGTAACTCACACTATAAAGTGCAATTAGATTTTCGACTTGCAAGTACCAGAGAAGTGTATGTATATATCTGAACTTGTGCACTATGTGTTTATGTGGGTTTTTGTTTTGTTGATAAGTCGGCTTTAAGGGGCTTTAAGTTTCATATTCTGACCTTAGTTGTTGTAATGCTGTTTTAGCTGCTACAAAGTAGAAAGGAAGTTTAATCAAGTAATTTTGCATTGCAGGGTGAAAACTGTGGAGGGAATATGAAAACGTTGCATTGGTGCTATGGCAATTCATAGAAGCTAATTTTATTGAAGGAATTACTTTGAAGTAGCATCCATCTTTCGTTTTAAGGCTACTAATCAAGGTTAGTGATTCTAATGCATGTTCAAGCTTGCATTGGTATCTTGTAAAGTTAGTGTAAATATACTACGGTCTGCTAGTAGCCACTAGCCAATGACACCCTTTTCCTTTTGTCCCTTTCTGATGCTTTGGTCTTCACTAGGTTGTTTGAATTACACCTTTGGTCAACTCCAGAGATTAAGATGAAATCCAAATGACAAACACGGCAATGGAAAAACAAATGAGATCTATTCTCGCTAGCCTTCATACAAATAACACAAACATCTGGTGACAAAGCTTTGTAGTGCTTACGTTGAAGAAACCTATTCTTAGTGTTGAGCCTATCAAGTCCCAAAGACCAAACAAAAGTTTTTATGTTTGCTTTCTATACGTGGGATACTACATCCATGTAGGAGTAACTTTTGAGTTTTGACCCTAAGGATCTTTATTACGAGGGTTCAATTCCATATATTAATGAAATAGATAGCTTTCAGTTTTTTGTCCAGGCCATAGTGGAATGACACGTGGCCTAAATTGTGATAGGAGAATGATTCGTGACCAAATTGTGATAAAGGCAGATTTAAGCTTAACAAACATTATTTGTAGCATTTTTTTACACGGTTTTGTGAGGTGGTTCACTCTCAGCCATTCAATTTGACTGGAGGCAATCCAATCCCCTTCTAGCAGCCTTCAATTACTTTTCTCTTTTCTGCTGACTAAGTTCTTACATGAGAAAACAGATCGCTTGGACCAGATTTCTGAAAGCGTAATGTGACAGGTACAGAGTTGGTAGAGCTATCATCATGGGTGTCTCGGGAAAATGGATTAGAGCATTGGTTGGTTTAAAGAAATCAGAAAAGTCACAATCTTCAGAAAAAGATGAAAATGTTGGTACTTATCTCAATGCTCTTTTTATTTATTTGCTATGTGTAAAGTTATAGTAAATGTTGTCTCAATGATGATGTTTTGTTCATTATAAGTTCTCTTTCAAATTCTATGATCTTTGCCGTAGGGGGAGAACTGTTGTAAAAAGAACACTTACCTTGCATCTGCCAGCATCTAAACTAAAAGTTTTAGGTCTTAAGAGAGGGAGAGATAGTGTTATAAAAAGGGAACCCGAAGTTTACCAGGATAAAAGAGGAAATAAAGACCTAGGGAAAGCCAAAGAAGGAAGATATATAGTCCTTTGAACATCAGAATTTACAGTCCCTTAAAATGATCCTAGCCTGTATGAAGCAAAAAACGCCATTCTGTACCTCAAAAAAGTGTATTGGAAGACAGTGATCCTGAAGATGCCTGAAATGCCTCTTTACTCAAAAGTCAAAACAACCCATAGAACTGCAAATATAGCACAACTCTGAAGAGTCTGGCAGCCCTTCCTGCTACCAACTCCAAAGATCGACTCTTAGAATTATAAATAACTTGGTAAAGCCAATTTGGTCACACCAGTTGTAAAATTTGAAGTTTTCATCTAATCAGTATGCATGCTCCATCTCAGTTTCCCTGAAATTCTTGTTTTCTTATTTCCTTAAAAGGACCTGTGATCTTCAATTCTTGTTCCGGTCCTCTTAAATTCCATTTCCGATCTAAAATAAATTGCAGAGAATGACAGCTTCTGGAAAGTTTCGGCATCGAAGAAAGCATTCTGTTGAAATTGAAACCGATGTACTTCAAGATGAGTTCAATCACAAAGATGCTGCACCAGTTGAAGAAAGCAAAAACCATTCATTCCCAGAAGCTGCTACTTCCCCTTCCAATTCACTTAAAATGTTGGATGCATCTCAACTTGAACAGAATATGGGAGAACAATGGGCAGCTACTCGCATCCAAACAGCTTTTCGAGGATTTTTGGTACCGAACTGCTTCTTTTTTGTGCTGTCTACGTGGTGCCCCTTAATGTTCTTCTTGTCTTTTTTTCTTTGAATTGCTAAGCCATGAGTTAAAATCTGCCGTGAATCACAGTCCTTTAAAAAAAATATTTTATTTTATAAGCAATATATATTATATTAAATAAAGTTTATTTTATGGGGGCGCCTCCCATGTATGCATGTGTAAAGAATAGAACTAAAGAAAAAGAATGGGTCTCATTTTTTTTCAACTTAATATATATTTTGGATCTGGCCAGTTTTGGTGTCCCATATGTTTTTTCTTTTTTTTTCCTCATCTTTTCCTTGACTGAACTTGCTTTTAGAATCACGTCACACTCTTTGGTGTTCCATTTGTGGTGCTTGTTTATTGGGATTGTAAAATCACCAAGAGCCCCCGACCACCACTTCCTTCCCCAACATAAAAAATCTCATCATTTTGCAAACAGCAATAAAAAGAAACTGTACCATAAAAACCAAACCAAAAGAATTTCCCAATTAAGGTAGCATTTTGTGAATTATTAAATTTGAATGATGGAGACGCCACGACGAAAGGTTTCTGAAATGCTCTCTTGGATGCTGATGGATCATTTGGGTGGAAAGTAATAAACAAATATTCAATTATAAATTCAATATCTCTATTCAATTTGTTGTTCTAGCTTTGTTGCCTGTAGTTGTTTTTTATATATATAATTTTATTTAAATTTAAATTACTGATTATTATCAAGGTGTGGGAGGGGGACATAAAACTTTGCAAGAAGTAGGCCATATAGGCTATTGGAGATATCTTCAACAAAATAATATGTTCTCAATAAAGTCTGTAACGGGATTTGATCCTTGCACCTCCCTATTAGAGGATAAGAGAGTTACCACTAGAGTTGTGCCTTTAGTTGTCTCTGGTTTCCTTTGATGGTTGACAATTCTTCTTTCAAGGCTTTAATTTAGCAGTTGGTGATTGAGTGGAATATAATCCTTGAAACCTGGTTCTTTTGGTGGTTGTGAAAGAAAATTTCTTCAAAATAATGCAGTTGCAACTATTTATTTTAATTTTTGGATTAATGGTTAATGTCATTTTGATGATAAAAAAGATAATCTGTGGATGTGATTAGTTGGAATATTTTTTAAGATAAATAAGATTTTATTAGGACAAAACTGTGGGCACGGGAAAAAAATTGTGAAAAAAAATCAGGGTACTACTTTTTTCTATATAAAAGCAACTTTTCCTAAAAATTTTACAAAAAAATTGACCAGCGACGCAAACCCCCAAAAAAAAAAAAAAAAAAAAAAAAACAAAAAAAGCCCACCACCTGTATAATTGATATAGAAAATAGTTGTTTCCTTGGTGTCTTTTCATGAATTTTTTTTGTATCTCTACCTTTATTAATTTTATTAGAATTTATGTCACATGCACTTCTCGTTTTTTCATAATGTACCAGTATTCGACACTCAATACTCGGACAAAGGTATGAGTGCTAGACACTTCATTTGAGTGTCAAAAATTGACAAAATTGAGGAGTACTTGTTTCAAACTCTTCAAAGTACTCATGACTGGCCACTCTCCGAGTTCATGTAACAGATTAGAATGGAGAGAGTACAAAAAGTAAAGAGAAGGATGAGAGATCCTCCAAAAGGAGTGAAGTGGAAAATTATAAAATTCTCAAACATGGAAAACCCTCTCGTCCAAAACACTAATCCTATGAAAAGCAGTCACAGCTGAAAACCACAAAAAATGCAGGAAAAATGACCTTGTCCAAAGAAGATGAAAGGAGGGCTAAAGATAGCAACATTATAATAATAAGAAGATTTGGGTTTGGATGACAAATGAAAAGGTATAGGCGCATAGCCATTGATTTGTACCAGAAGTTCGTCTAGTGAAGTTGATTCTCTATGTAGAATTGTAGATGTAGCAACTTTGCCCAAACTAAGTTAAGTTGCTTGTTGCTTGTGTTGTTTCTGTTTTTATTTTCATCCTTTATTATGTGTTTCTAGTTTTCTTCTTATCATGTATCTTATGAGATCATTGCACACAATTAGATTCGTCTTTTGCATGTATTTGAAAGAACTCAAAACCTCTGTTAAGTTGGACTGTGGAAGGAGCTTTTGTAACTTTTGTTTTTTGTGCACCTCCTTGTTCAAATTGTTTATTTCACATGCTTCTACATATATTAAATCATAATCAGCACCTATGTTTTGACAATGTTCTGGTGATGAATGTTAGGCCAGGCGAGCCTTAAGAGCTTTAAAAGGATTGGTAAGACTTCAAGCTCTTGCCAGGGGCCATGCTGTGAGAAAGCAAGCGGCAATTACTCTTCGTTGTATGCAAGCTTTAGTGAGAGTTCAGGCTCGTGTGCGAGCTAGGCGTGTTCGTCTGGCTCTGGAAAACCAAACATCACAGCAGAAACTTCAACAACAACTTGAAAATGAGGCTCGTGTTCGAGAAATAGAGGTAAAAACTTTATTATAGACCATCCTTTAAGCTAATGTCTCTTTTTACAGTGATGGAAGCTACTAAATTGTCAAGGAGTCTAATAATATACTATTCAAATATTAAAAGCAGAAAAAGTTTACTAGAGGAAAAGGGCCACTCTTATTTAGCATGAGACTGAAATGATCTTAATTGGGAGCTTAAATAGCTTCCAGTTTAGCTACTATGAGTTGGTACTGTTTTATAATATAAGTATCTATAAAAGGGTTTTTGTAGTTTGTTCAAAGTCTAGAAGAGACTTACGGGTTGTTTGTTTAGCTCTTAATGGATCTGAATGACCTTACATCTGAATCAATAAGCTATTAAGTCTGTTTGTCTTGCACCACTAAAGTTCTGAATTGATCTGGATTGGTCTGAGCGAGTAAGCCAGGAAATTCTAGCTGAATCGGTAAGCAAAAGAGCTGAATGAGAAATTTACTTAAAAGTCTTTATAAAATATTTTTATATGAAAATTACTTCTAATATCTTCTAAACTACTGTCATTTCATTCTTTCGCATTTGATATCAAAATAATCACAAGGTTTTGAGCAAAATTAAATTTAAGAAACTCACTTCAACATGTTTGATATTTGATCGTCTTCTCAGAGAAGGATATACTTGACAAGATAAAACTTACTTTAACTTTGGGCAAAAATTGAGGTTTGGTCATCTGAAAAATGGTAAAGAGAGAGGAAACGAGAAATCTGAATGGTTTTTCTTGTCTATGGGTATTTTGAAACATTGTTTCTTTGTGAATGTGTTGTTATGGATTGGTGAGTGTTTTCGTTAATTATGTTATGAGGATGAGAAATTAATTCTTGCAGGGAACAAAAAGTGATCGAGGAGAGAGGAAGAGAGATAGGTAAATGAGGTAGTTCTGAATGAGTAGTTATCTATTCAATTTTAAAATATGGTACACTGAAATATAAATATGTAATATATTTATTTTTTATATAATTACTTTTGCCTTATAATAGTATTATAATTAATTTATTATGATAAAATTTATTTTAAATAATATATATTATCAAAAAAAGTATATATTTGTTCAACATAATTTAGAGGGGTAAAATAGTAAAAAACTGTTGTTCAGATGTTTCAGACATGTCAATTATCAAAAAAAAAATTTCATTCACATTCAGCTCATTTAGATTCAGATTCATTCAATTTTTATCAAACACCCCCTTTAGAAAATTAAGCTTTAGGTCTCATTTTATCTAATTGATCTTGTGACCAGGTTTTGGTTTAACCTTTGGTGGACTTTTGAATATATAGAAGCAGCTATACTTTCTTCAAAGCATGTACCGCCGGGGCGGCGTAACTGAATTGCTATATGCGTGTATATATTATATGGTGCCGCAACATTTTGTTAAGGAAAAGTTATTTCAACTAGGAATTATGCTACCCACAAATTCCCCTTTCACACAATGGGTAGGTGGGTCCCATACCCATTTGAGAGGAGACCTTGTGGAAATAGCAACTCAATTCTTTAAATCATGCAATTGAATTTGAGGCTTTTTATCAGTTAATTTTTTGCATTTGGTTGGAAGGATGGGAAGATTTTTGTTAGTGTGCTTGTTTCTCCATCCTGTGGTGCATTTGGACAAAAAGGAGTGCCAGAGGTCCAGAATCTTGCACGATAGATTTCTTTCCCTCCCCTTATAAGTTATAATGAGACATTGGCCTTTTTTTGTCTCTTTCTTTTGGGGATTTTAAATGTGTAGCTCCTTTGGATGTTCATAGTTGATGCATGATCTTTTAACTCGGTGCCTAAAAGTAGACTAGATAGCTTTATTAAGCAGCAATAATAAAGAGTTAGGTTGGACTGTTAACTTGTGAAGAAAAATACTAGTTGATGCTGGGAATTTAAAAATGCTACTTCGTTAGAGGAAAGAGAAATAAGAGGGAAAACTGGAAATGCAAAACCTAGGCCTCACACCCAAGATTGAGATGCATCACAAATCCTAGAATTCTATTCAATTCACTATACCTTGAAATGTTAGGACTTGCTGTCTTTCAAAGAGCAACTCCTAGTCATGCATGAGCTGAATTCTGAAAAGATGAATTGTGGTGCGGATGAAGCCAAACAATCATTATCAAATATTTTATGTTATTTACAACTCAGCCTGTGACGTTTTTTTAAAAAAGCCTGTCCAGAAAAAAAAGTCCAAAAAAGAAAAACGGGATTTTTTATAGAAAATTGTCAATGTCTTATCTGAAACATCCAGACTTTCTTTGACCTCAAATAACGCTACTTGATCATAAAATTTTTGTGTGGCGCTAGAAACTTGAAAGGTTTATTGTCCATTTGGTTTTAGTTATGAGAGATTGTGCTATCAGGTTTAAAGATTCTATGAGGAAACAAAGCAATATTATTTTGGCCTTTATGTTGTTGAAGAACAACGAGGTGCTTATTGTGATGTGGTTCATCAAACCAATTCGATAAACATCAGGAGCAGATGTTCACGATTGCGATTTCCATATTTGAAGATCTACAAGCAATTCCTCGAAAGACATTGCAAAAAATATCAACACCCTCATTTACAGTCACACTTGAATCTAAAATTAAATATGAATAGGTTGACGCAAAAGTTGATTTTCAAGAAATCATCAAAGAATCCCATTTTGACAACGATGATGTTGATGAAAGTGTTGAGAAAGCAGTTGAAGATCCTACTCCAAAATTGGTCCATGAAATTTCGAGTCACCAACACATTCATTTTATCGTAGCTGACAAATTCATGGAGGCAATTTCGAAAAGGGAGATATATTTCTGTCTTCTGAGAACTTCCTTTAGGGGTTTCAAGCTTTATCTCATATTTAGAGTCCTGTTCGTGGTTCAAGAATTCTCCCATATTTTAAACTGGAGGATGAGTTTTTTAAAGGAGGAGAGAATGGTGTGGATGAAATCGAGCTACTAATTACAATTAGTGTTATTATAATATAGAGAGAAAGTAATTGTAATTATTATTTTCGCTTATTGTATTAGGTAGATTATTCTAGAGTGTCTATTTGTTGTAGGAGATTATTATTAGGGATTTGTTTCCTTTTTATAATTGAGATTACCTAGGATTTCACTTGGTCGTTAAGTTTAGGATTTCTTATTGTCCTATATAAACTGATTCAGCTCATCATTTTGATATATTCATTGAATTGATTATATTGAATTAAGCCTTGTGCTTTGTGGCTTTTGTCGCCATATTAACCTTTTTTTTTTTCTTCTTTATTCCTTCCTTCGTTATTGTTCTACATCAATTGCAACAAGAAAATCCTTCATCCACTAAATGAAAAATTAACTCCCAGTAAAACCACTACTGCATGCAATAACTGTCTCGTTGAATATTCAACAAATACAAATTAAATTATATATCACATTGAATATTGCTGGTGGACTCTTTTATGTTACTTTTTTTTAATGATGCTTGTTACTTCTAACTGGCTCACAGGAAGGATGGTGTGATAGTGTAGGATCTGTGGAACAAATTCAAGCCAAGCTGTTAAAGAGGCAGGAGGCGGCAGCTAAGCGCGAGAGAGCCATGGCATATGCTTTAACTCACCAGGTAAATTTCTTACTGGCTAATGATAAAACTGTCCCCCCAAGTTAGACTGAAAAACAATTTGTCCCTCAAAGTTTAAAAATCGTCAATAAATACCTAAGTATTTTAAAACAACAATTGTGTTCCCTTTTGACTGATCTGACCAAATTTCTCGTCGGAGATTGCCACGAGTCAGTTTTTTTTATGTCATATATAGTATTTGTCTACGAATTTGAGGTATTATACATGTATTATGATTTTATAAGAGTATATACACTCCAAATAATTATTACAAATTAAAATAAAACATTAAAACACCAATTAATTAAACATTCTTCATCATCTATTGAACATTCAGATATGAAACCCTCAAATCCTAGATCTCCTTTATTCTTCCTCCTCCTCCACCGCCATTGTCCCTCTCCATATGTATAGCTCAAGCCAGTCTTGAGTTCCCAAGCAATTATCGTACAATGCGAAAATTAGCTGCCTAAAAATTGGTACTATAAATTTTCGAAACCCAGTAGAGAGTATGAAGGACGCCGAAAATGGCAAAAGACAGAAACAAATCTCCTGAAGAAGAAAAATAAACACAAAATGGAGATTCTTCTAAGAGAGTACACAAATCCAAAAGGAAAATAAATGATGCTGGTGATGATTATGAATCCCAATCCGAGTCAGGATCTGGATCTGATGATGAAAGCAAACACAACAGTAGAGCTCGAGCAAGAGAAGCCGAAGCTCCAAGAACAAATCACGAAGAAAGTAATCGACGATGAAGAAAGAGGAGAGAGAAAAAGAAGAAGAGGAAGTGAGAGAAGTCTGATGACGGTAGCTCTAAGAAGAAGAAGAAAAGGAAGATAAGAAGAAAGAGAAACAATCTATTTGATTTAATATGTTGTTATTTTGTAATTGTGTTTTTGTATAAGTAAGTTATGATTTTATTTTTAATTTTGTCTTCTTGCCATTTATGTTTTATTTATTTAATTTGTTTTTATTTTAGTTTATTCTCTAAAGAGAGACCCTACGATTTTTATATTGATTTTTTTACAATTTTTTTTATTTATTTTGTATTTATAGATTTCATGAAAGTATTTTATTTGTAGATGGAGGTAATGTGCCACCTTAAAGGAAAATTCTATTTATATTTAATTTATTATTTATTGTCATTGATTTTATAAATAATGTTAAGCTTTTATTTTTTAATTTTAAATGTTGGGGAAAATGAACAAAGTAAAGAATAATATTATTTGATAAAATACTTATTAAATACAAGTCAAATACGGGCCAAATGTATTGAGAAGGTCAAAGTATTAAAAAAGGTAGTCAAACCATATTCCGGCGAGAAATTTGTCCGGATCGGTCAAAAGGGAACACAATTGTTGTTTTAAAATACTTAAGAGGTATTAATTGACGATTTTCAAACTTTGAGGGACAAATTGCTTTTCGGTTTAACTTGGGGGGACAATTTTGTCATTAGCCCCAACTAAAATGTATAAAATAATCAAACTTCTTTTCTAACGCTAGTTTCAATTTACTAGAAGTATATAGGACAAAGCTAACCTACCCACCACTTGCATCCCATTTTTTATCTTCGTAAATCTGGGTTTTCAAAATTTAGGTGAATTCAGTTGAGTTTAGTTAATAAATTCGAGCATATTGTAAACTAGTACTATTAATTATGTAACTTGTTTTCAAAATTTAAATATACACATCAATTACAAATTTTAGGATTTTGTTAATTGATTTCTTAAAGTTAAAATGAGACTATTTTTGTGGAACTAGGGGTAAGAGTATAATTTTTTTGTGTAGTCTTCCATTAAGATTATTGTTGTGCCTGTTTGTACTCTGTACCTGCCATTATGCTTTAAACTTATGATATAACTTAACCTGTTAGGAGTTAGGCCTTTGTGTTTTGCTTGTCAATTTTTTGGATGTTTTGAAATTGATTACTAAACTTGCATCTGTTCTCTTTTCTATATCTTCTTTGTAAGTAAATTTATTTATTTAATTTATTAAATGGTGCTCAGCAATGTATGTGCTGCAGTGGCAGGCAGGATCAAAGCAGCTGGCACCTCCTCCCGGGTTTGAACCAGATAAAAACAACTGGGGATGGAACTGGTTGGAAAGATGGATGGCTGTTCGTCCATGGGAAAATCGCTTTCTTGACATCAATCAGCAAGATGGAGTGATGATTCACGAGAATGAAGCAGGTGATGGAAAGAATGGCCTCAGGAACCAGTTAAAATCTTCTGGTAAGAAACCTAGTCCTTCAAACCTTCACTCAAATATGGCTAATGAAAAAATGGGACCATCCTATTCCGATGACTGTGGCTTCTCACCCACCAAGTCTGCAAGCACACAAGAAGCATCTACCACACTATTTACCAAGACAAAGTCTAAGCCATTTCTTGAAGACTTGATTGAAGAAGCTAGTTCAAGACCTGGTATTGGTTCAAGATCCCACAGTAATCCTAAAGAGAGATCAACACTTCCAGATAAACAGGGAAAGAAACGACTGTCCCTTCCCAATAGCGGTGAGTTGTGCTCTCTCTCTCTCTCTCTCTCTCTCCCGCCTAATTATCCTCGGGACTGATACTAAGGCTTGTTTGTTTGGGCCAACCAAATAAGGGGGTATTAGTTATCCCCTCACTATCAATCCCCAACAAATAAATTATTAATGCCTGTTTTGTTTGGTCTGGAGATGGAATATCTCTTTCCTTTCTTAATCTCCTATATACCATTTGTTTGGACCCCAATTTTGGGTTGTTTATTTGCATTTGACTATTTAACCCCTTACTACACTATACAAATTTTTCCATAGCTTAATAATCTAGTATGCTCATTCTTCATTCTATTTGTTCAGAATGCCACCTTATGTAACTACGCATCATATATTTGGCCAAATTAAATTTAAATAGTTTAATTTTCTCAAGACAATTTATATTACTTGAAACAAAATTTTTGCAGCATTTCACCCCCTTGTCTGGTACTATCACCTGTATATATCAGAACAGAAAATACCAATTTAGTTCTTTCATAAAGCGTAATAGTACAAGTTTAATTTTGATAACTTAATACAAGACTAATATTTCACAAAAATACCAAGTCTAACCTTGTGTCCACAACAACGGGTCTCACGGTCTCCATCAAATATAATAGGACTCCTTGTCAAAAAAAAAAGTATTACATTTTTTTGTTGATATTTTATACATAATAATATTTTTTTTAAAAAGGAAAAAGAGAGATGGTACTCTTTTTTAGGATGGAGGGAGTACAATATTAATACTAGCTTAAAAATATAATTACAAGTCTATCAAATATATTAGTTCATTATTTTCTGTGTTTATCCTAGAGTTGTGCATAATTTCACTGGTTACTGATTGTCAGAATATATATATATATATATAATCAATAAGGAAACGCCTGTCTCTGTTTTTGAATGACATATCAATATGTTATACATGTCCAAAGTCGGTTTACTTGTGACATTGTAGGGGTGTATCATTATGTAGTGGAACTTGGCATCAGACATCTCTAAAGCCAGGTTTACAAGTCAAATTCTACGGATTCTGGCCTTATCTGCATTTTTAATACTTTTCTATTTATATAGTTATGATTGATTAATTTGACCAGGGAAAGGTGGACAAAGTATTGGGGCTCAGACAACCAAGCAAACTGCTAGAACTGCTGCCAGAAGGATAGCTACCACCCAGAAGCCCATTAAGGAAAAGACCAAGTTCAATGACAATGAGTTTAACTCATCAAAATCTGACCAACCAGCTGTTGATCATTGATAACTCGTGGAATTCCTACTCTCCAACTAAACTGTTGCAATTTCAGTTTGTAAATACCAGATTTGATGCAAGGAGTTATGCAATTGCATTGATTAGTTCATGTCTTCTTTGGCGGTGCATCATGGCTGCGTTGATTAGAGAGGTTTGTTGTCCCGGAAATAAGATCAGCTAGATTTTGATTAAGAATGTTGTATTCACTTGTGATATTCCTTGTAGGTCACTGTATGTCTCTGGTAGTGTTCAGCTAATAAGATCAGCTAGATTTTGATTAAGAATGTTGTATTCACTTGTGATATTCCTTGTAGGTCACTGTATGTCTCTGGTAGTGTTCAGCTAATAAGATCAGCTAGATTTTGATTAAGAATGTTGTATTCACTTGTGATGTTCCTTGTAGGTCACTGTATGTCTCTGGTAGTGTTCAGCTAGTTTATGAGCTGCCAGTCTTCTTGTGTTGTAGGCTTATAGGCTTTGTATCATTCTTCCGTTGTTAAAAGTTGCAATTCTAGTCCTTTCGCATTACTCACGACTTGAGATTGGGAGAATGGAGCAAGCTTGACAGAGGAAGCTGTTGCAAGTGTATTTATCGAGTTTATTCTATATTGATTATATTTGTTTGTACTAATCAAAAAATTATTGGTAGTCTTTTAGATTCTTCTGGAATATAATTGTCGTTTATGAATTATGAAACCCCTATAGTGCCTTATAAATCATTTCCCACGAATAATATTTTTTTTTGTTTAGTGTGAAATATAGAGAGTTCACTATTGGGGATGAAATTATATCATACCACCTGTGCTTTTTTTTCTGTAGATGTTCCACTTAACTCAGCATTTAGATTGCTGAATGTGGCTTCTGAGATTCCGAAGGTTATATCTTTTACTGTTGGTATCTTTTTACTGATTGAATAATTAGTATGCAAATTACTCTTAAAAGTGGATAATACAGGTATCAGCAGGCTCGAAGATGAGCCACTACATAGTGACCGAGTGATTGAGTTGCGGGTAAAACTGGATTGTGATGAAGCAGGACTCGTGTGGATTGGGAACTCAACTAGAAATCTTGCACAATTTTTTGTAATACAGTTGAATATGCTCTAGTTTTTAGTTTCAGCTATGCTTTTTGAATTTGCTGGACATAGGGGAGGATTCCAAATACAAATATCAGTTGCTCTCTGTTCTAAAATTACCTTTACATTGACATGATTTGATTTACTAAGTTTTACTACACAACATCACCAACATCTTGTTATTCTAGTGGACGATCAACTTAGCTCTGGAATGGCCTTGTTCAATTTGGAAGTGAGTGAGCAATTCTCCCCCTCTTCTGAGCTGCTGCGCATGGTTACGTTTGTCACATTGACTAGCAGCACAGCCATGTATCTCCACCCAAACATTGCTTATGATTTTCCACCTCTCCTCTCTTCCTTGGTTTGCAATGACGATGCTAGCTAGCCTCACTGCATCATCAAACAACCCCCTTCACTTCAGCTGGTTTTACCCTAGTGGTCACTTGAAGGGCTATACCAAAAAATAGGACTTGTTTCTAGGAAAAATTGCATGGCCTCAGAACAAGTGTCTCACTTGGCAGCTTGAATTACCATAGTCATGCAGAGATCTGAAGCAATAGTGAAATTTAAACTCTTCTAAAACAAGTCCTCCCCTGCAGGTAAGATCTGTTTAGAAAATGGTGGAATACCAATTCTTTTGATTCATCAGAAGAACATCATCCAAACAAAGGAAATGGAAATGCACAACCCCATGATTCTCTTTCAGACAAAAGCTTAGCAAGTTGCTTTGAGCCACTGCATTAGATAGACCACCTACGTTTTTCTTTAGTGTCTGATGAGAGTACTAGTTTGATCGCATAAATCTCTATATATAATAATAGCTCCAACCAGCAACACATAAATAATAATCGAGAAATCGACCGGAGAAGGCATCCCTAGTTCCCTTCCCTTGGGAGTATATATGAAGGGTGCTTCCTTTAATTGGTATAGAAAACATCATATGCAAATCCAAGTTCAATCTCAACCAATTGGAAAGCCGTTTTGGATTTACATTCCTGAAAAAAGGATCTGGTTTTGTCTTATTGATCAGCACTTAAAAATCAGAAACAACTCATGAGCTTTGCGCAGAAGGTCAATACACCACCAACAACAGTAATACTAGAATCAGTGGCGAATATTTGTACATTCTACTTGTCCAAAAACCCATATTTATTTTTATGTCTAGCTAGTCTTTGAGATTCTTATTCAATATAATTGTCATATATGAATCATCAAACACCTATAGCCGTACATAATCATTTTGTAGACTAACTAATATTTCTACTTCATTCTTATTCTTATGTTCGTTTACTTAAAAAGGAGGGAAGCATTGCAATAAAATAAATGTGTAACATAAAAAATAAAAATGTTTATTTTCATTCCAATATTGTAACCGAATAAATATGTTCTCTTTCGCATTAGTGTTTTTCTGCAAATCAAATATGAAAGCAAACAAATTAAAAAAAAGTGCAATAAATGTAGAGCTATTAGAAAACACTTTAATTGTCTTAAAATTATATAATGTTATTGAATTGGGTATCTAGCTCAACAAAAAAACTCACCCTAGCCTTCTTTTCTTTCTCTCTCCTCATTACAGTCAACCAAAAAAAATTGACCGCGAAATTTTAACTCTCCTTCTCCCTCTCTCTTCACCGATAGAAGAACCAACACGAGCCCTTCTCATCGATTGGTCAATTTTAGACCAAGGTAATAAAATTAGAACTTTGTATATAAATTTTCTTGTGGTATGGGTTGAAATCAGGTTTAGGCAAATTTTGGGTAAGATTTTCTGTTTTTAATTTATTGTAATAGTATTTAATTACATCGGATTTTTTTCTGCTAAAGAATGTGTTGCCTTATGAGAAGGGTCTCTCGAACTCATTTCAATCTATGGTAGTAAATCGCATGAATCAAATTTTACATGACTATGATTCATGTGATTTACTACCATAGATTGAAATATCTCGTATATATTAAGCTATAGAGTTTAAGGGACATTCTCATAGGGCAACATATTCTTCAGCAGAAAAAATTTCTTATTACTATCACAATATAATTAAATATTATTACAATAAACTGAAAACAAAAAATCTTACTCAAAATTTGTAGATTATAGGGTTTGACCCTCATAAATTTGAAGTCCTAAAAAAGTTATTATTAAACACCAAACACAAATTGAAACGAATTTAAGTCTATACAATAAGAAAATTCATATACAAAGTTTTAATTTTGTTACTTTGGTCTAATTTTATTACCTTGATCTAAAATTGACGAAATGACTTCAGTTGTTGATGGGAAGCTCCAGGGGCACAGATTTTTCGCGAAGAGAGAGGGGAAGGGGCGTTAAAGTTTAGCGGTTGCTTTGAAGTTTTTTTTGACTGACTGTAATGAGGAGAGAGAAGGAAAAGGAAGTTATATATAGGTGAGTTGGATGAGTTTTTTGTTGGGCGAGCTGGAGATCCCTATATATATAAATTAATTTTTGTTTTCTTATTCTTTCTTTTGTTTTTTTAAACACTTTCTTTTTTCCACCCACCAACTTAAGAACAAAGGCAGAAAAGAGAGCATGGTGATGAGCTGAACAAAACGTAGGCAAACGAAAGTAAGAGCTTATCAAGATTTTAAAATATCTCACTTTTTATAGATTGAAATATAATAAAGTTGTGTTTTAATATTATTTAAAAAAATTAATTTTAATATTTTTAAAAAAATCTTGATATCAATAAATATTTAAAAATAATTGAAAAAACAATTATTGAATGAACTTAGGTGGTGTTTGCTAGTGTATGAATATCTTTTAATTCACCTGCATTTGATTCGGTCAGAGGCAAATCTTGTTTGATAAATTTTTTTGGCCTTTTAATGCATTTTAATCATTAAGATAGAAACTCAAATCTTAACTATTAAGAGCTGTCTCTTTATAGTTTATTTAAAATTTATAGATAAAAATAGTCTCAATAAATATTGTACTCCTTCAATTTCAAATTTTAAGATCATTTAAATAAATTTTTTAAATAACTTAGACGGTTAAAATGATAAAATAGTGTCATTCAAATGTTTTACACTTTTTAGTTAACCAAAAGTTTTTTAGATTCAGATATTATTTCATTCAGATAATCTAATTTATTACTCCCTCTGTCCCTAATTATTTGACGTTTTAGAGTTTTTTATTTGTCTCTAATTATTTGACGATTGTTCAAATTTAGGAGAATTAATAATAATTTTTCCAAAATTACCCCTCATTAAACTCTCTCTCTTCTTATCTCAATAAATCTCTCTTTATTCCAACAAAAGATTTAAGGATATTATAGACAATTGAGTACTATAATTAATGTTTTTCAATCATTATCTTAATTCTTGTGCCCACCTCTAAAACGTCAAATAATTAAAGACAGAGAAAATAAAATGTATTACTTAATTTTATCAAACACCATCATAATCGGTAAACTTAAAATTACGGGTCCCACCCGTGGTCACTTTCTTAGTTCCCATAAGCCGAACAAAACGTAGGTCACCGGAAGCAGGAGCTTATAAATAAAGTTGTGTTATAATATTATTAAAAATATTTAATTTTTAAAAAATTCTTGATATAAAAAAATTTAAAAATAAAGAAAAAATAAGTTTATTGATTAAAAGTTAAAACTACCGGCGTTCTAAACTGATTTAACCCAAACGGGTTCAGTCGGTTAGTGTAATCCGATTATCAAAACATTGATTCAAATATCTCCTAAGTTTTTAATATGATAGTATTTCCGGAGGAATAAAAAAATATACTCCTTCTGTTTTTAATATAGGTCGTTTTAGAGAAATATTTTTGTTCCTTAATATAAGTCGTTTGAGAATTTCAAGTAAGCACGCTTAGTTTTTAATATTACCCCAAGTATTAAATATAATTTTGGTTCTCTCACTATTTTTTGTCTAATAAATAAGAAACTCTTCTTTCAATACAAGGGCAATATAGACAATTAATATTATAGTTAATGTTATACAATCATTACCTTAATACTTGCGCACAATCTTAAAACGACCTATATTAAGGAACGGAGGAAGGATTGATTTTTTGTTGACCTTAGATAATTCACAACCAAACATGCCCTTCAATTGCCAACAAGTCAACTACTCCATAGTGCAATTCCGTACGGGTAACGTGGGACCCACCCACTAATATATCCGTAGTCATTTTAGGATTGTGTAAAAATATTAAGAAAATGATTGTATAATATTAAATATAATATTAATTATCTATATTGTCTTTGTATTAAAAAAAGATAATGTTATTTATTGGATAAAAAATAGTAGTAGAATTAAAATTATATTTATTACTTGGAGTAATATTGAAAACTAAACAATTAATACTTACTTGAAATTCTCAAATGATTTATACTACTCCCTCCGTTCCTTAATATAAGTCGTTTTAGAGTTGTGCATAAGTATTAAGGAAATGATTGTAAATCATTAAATATACTATTAATTGTCTATATTACCATTGTATTGGAAAAAGAGAGTGCTATTTATAAGGCAAAATATAGTGAGAGAACCAAAGTTATATTTATTACTTGAGGTAATATTAAAAACTAAGCAATTAATACTTATTTAAAATTCTCAAACGACTTATATTTAGAAATAAAAATATTTTTTAAAACTATTTATATTAAAGAACGGAAAGAATATTAGGTAACAAAAATAATTAGGAGGGAGTAATACTACTACAAAAATGAAAAACAATTGGCCCCTATCCTGTCCTATCCTTAATTTGACAGATGGGACATGACCACAACTGGGGTCCACATACATACTTCATGTATTAAGGCAGCCGTTCTGCTTCTGCTGCTGCTGCTGCTGCGTCTTCATTCTCAACGGACGCCGTCGATTGGGCTAAAGCTTATGGACGGTCCCAATACATAACTCAGTTTCCAAGGGGATGCATTTATTGTTATTGCCTTTTGGCCTTTGCCTTTTTGGTGTTTGTCTGGATAAACATGTAATCCTAAAACTGGTAGATACTCTGGTATTTTGTGCATAGACCATTTTTCCCATATATATTTCGTCGTCCTCTCTGTCACCCTCCTCATTTTTAAAAGTTTTATCTTTTCTACCTTTCCAAAGGATTAGAGATGGCAAGTTTGTAGAACATTAGAAAAATGGCAAATTGTGTAACTTTTTGGCTTGTTCGTTCTTATTTATACCCCCCATCAAAGAGTAATAAAAATAAGTTTACTATCACGTATAATCGCTCACATACCGTTCACATACACTCATATATATATATATATTTTGATGGCTCACATGACTTGCTCTGAATGTGAGTCATCAAAATATATATGTGAACGATTGTACGTGATAATAGACTTATTATAATAACAATTATGATTTGTTAAGGCTAGTTTTATGTAAAAGAAATGACAAATTTGTGGTAGAACGAAAAATGATCAATAATTTTAGTGTTTGATAAGTCATTCGCACTTATTCAGTGTGAGATCAACTTATTAATTTTCAAAAGGATGCATCATTTGTATTCGACGATATTGTTGGAGTTATTGAATTGTTATTTGATTGTCACTGCGTATTGTTTTCTAGTGATCGGTATTGTTGGGTCGTGATATTTCTTATTTTTGGACCAGGTACATTGGGCCTACTCACATAAATAATCTATTGGGCCTCTATTATTAATCCGTGAAAATCACTGGGCCCAATCACCACATTGTATCCATTTTAACATTTAAGTCCGAGTCGGTCCAGTGGATCGACCCATTAGATATTTTAATATCTGTTACTTTGACTTGTGATGATTAAAAAGCATGACGGTTGACCAAAGTTCCTGCCATGCATTAATGTGGATGGGATCATAACCTACGGCCAGTGAGAAAACAATGACCAATAGCGAAGGGATAAACTATATACAAGCCTGTCAGAGCCCATCGATCGTAGGGTGTGTGTAGTAAGTAGTGGGTGGCACAAAGAATCCAAAGGAGATATTATAACCTAACAAGGAAGTCTTCATGAGGAGGTACGTTCATATACTTTTTTGATTTTCATATTCTCTCATATACACACAACCGAGATTTATTATCTCTCTCTAGACACTTCAGACAAAGACATTCCTCCATTGTTAACCTTGTGAACACATACTAATTCTCACGCTGAAGCTATCCCCGACGGAACCGCCCGCCAAGCTTGTGGTGTTTATCGTGTTTTTATCGTGCGGTGATCGTAGGCGTCTTACGTGATTGGGACGCGGCGTAAGATCCCGGCGCAATATCAAGCGCCAGTAGGAGGGCTTTTTTGAGTTCTAATGTCATTAAAATTTTCAATCACAATCGCTTAACCTACTTCTAAGATGATGAGGAGTAGGATGGTACGCCGTAAGGATGACGCGATGCGATGGTCATAATACCATCGCCTCGCCTGTGTTTCGCTGGAAGGATCGCCTAGGTCCTTCTAAAAGTGCTCACGAGAGCACGACCTCTAAGCATAATTCGTGAGATCTCCGTCCAAGATTCATGGCATGGGACCGCATTTAAGATTGGTTTTCTAAAAGTGATAAGGAGCGAGATCATGGTCGAGGGTAATGGAAAGCTCACCGACCAAGACTTATCGTAGAAGTGGTCGTGAAGATAGAGCCGCTAAGTTAAGAAAGACGGCGACGGAAGGATAAAGCCATGGAGGTCCTCAAGAAAGAAAGAGAAGATATAGCCAAACAGATGCTTCGTGTGGCGGAATTACGGACGAAGATCTAGCCATGATCAATCCAAGGTCAAGTGGCATAAGGAGGTGCCACGACGAGAGGGTAAGGAGCCAAGCATTTCAAGACATGTTTTAGGGATCGCTTCATGCGAGGAGGAGATCGAGGAGCAGAACTCCCCGTGGCCTCAAGAAGGCAATAATGGCCATTACCTCTCAAAGATCGAGACGATGATAGACAAAGGAGCAGGTCAGGGAGATCGTGCAGAAGTCGTGGTGAGGACTATCAACATGATCATTCTCACCATAAGGACAGAGAGTCAGTGCACCGAGTAGATCAAGAAGTCCCACCAGGCGGGATTGGATCGGCAGGAGGAGGTCGATCCTCTCAAAGACGGAATGTTGTTCGTGAGAAAGAGGTCTCCCCGAGCCCAAGGCGCTGATTTCTGGTGAAGGAGCCGAAAGAGCTCGTAAAGCAACCGGTCGAAGTTCAAGAAATTGGTCAGTCACCCTGTGAGAGAAGACATCCCTTTTTCCTTAGAAATTCTCAAAGAGAAGGCAGACATCACCAAGAAACCGCCTCGCACGGAAAGTTACGATGGTACCGGGATCCTGATGACCATAGCCAAAGCGCTCAATTTACCGATGGACTACTATGATTTCACCGATGTCGCTAAAGTGCCACACTTTTGTTACAACACCGAGAAAAGATGCAAGACAATGGATGAGAACTTTGCCATTAGATTCGATATCCTCTTGACCGAAGCTTTGATAAATTTCATGCCTGCTTTGGAGTAACCGAGGAGGGAAAGCTTACGGGTTTTTTTAGCACAACCGGCAGCTTACCAAATGAATCTTTGGGCCAATATGTAAAGAGGTTCGTAGAAGAAGCGCCATTCGTGTGTCCAATCTTAATGATCTCCAGTGTCAGTAGGTTTGTTCCAAAATGGATTGATCCGTAAAGTCCGAAAAGTTGGTGAAGAAGTTGATGTTCCACCATCCAAGAGAGCTCGGCCAAGCCTTTGACAAGGCGTAAGGCTATATTGTTGTGGAAGAAGCCATGAATAACAAGCATCCTCCTTCGGATCGATGAAAGAGATGTAGTTCCCAAAGTCAAGTTGATCGTGGGGAGAACGGGGAACAATGATCGACCGTAGGCGCTCAAGAAATACAATAACTCATGGCGGCAAGGAGGAAGGCCGTCCCTCTGTTTCAAATTCAAGGTGGTGAATAAGGTCTATACTAAATTGAACACGAGATAGATCTCGTGATTCTAGATCGATCGTAAACCAACCTTTCTTCGAGCCACCCCATGATAACTACCGGTCAGTAGGGTAACTCGTAAGTATTGTGGCTATCATCGTCACAGCCACGACACTAACGAAAGTGTTGCAATTTGAAAGACTTTGTGGATAGGAAGATTAAAGATGGCTTGTTGGTACAAGATGTGGCCAACGAATGATCAAAGAGACTATTAACCGCATCGCTCGTATTTGCTTCAAATGGCTCCAATACCGCTTCCAAGGCATGTCATCGATGTGATAACCGTGGATCCGCAGGAAAGTTGGGATTGGGAGGAAGAGAAGGGCTTACCTAGATTCTTGGCCACGACCGCAGATGATGCTCCCCTCGAAGGTTGATGTACCATTCCTGTGGATCATTATATCATTTATTTACGACGCCGACTATCCTTCTGAGCCCATCGAGCCACAATGAGGGGGGCTTGGTGATCACAAAGACAAGTAGGCACTTGTGGATACGGGTTTATGATGATAGACAATGGATCTTCAAAGGATATTTTATACGCTCATGCCTATCGTGAGGATGCATCTTGATGGACAAAAATGGAGGCTCGGCAGAAGCTCCTTTCAGACGGCTTCAAAGAATGATCCCATTAAAGTCAGCAGTACTATCGAACTCCCTTGCTATCTTCTAAGACAAAGACCCCAAAGAAGTCAAAATAATGTGCAAGTTCTATGTTGTGCACGCTGATTCAAATTTTATAACGCTTATACCGGAAGACTTACCTTAATCGCTTCTCCAAGTCAGAACTCCATCCTCATTTCAAGATCAAGTTCCCACGACACACGGGGTAGAGAGGTGGCGGGGACTTGGATTTGGCCCGACGATGCTACCGGAATGTCATATTTCCTCCGGAGTGGGGTCAAAAACAAAAATGACGACGTTGGCAATCGAGATTGATCCCTTTACCGAAAGTAGTTTCAACCAATGGTGATTCCCGCAGGGGGACGGAGGAGGTCGAATTGATCATCTGAAAGCCGCATAAGATCGTGAAGATCGGCTCGGGTCTACCGTAACCTCTTCTGACAAACCTTATAGAACTCTTTACGCCGCTATGCGATATTTTTGCATGGGAACCAAGGACATGCCCGAGTTAACCGGAAGATAGCGAGCACAACCAATGTAGATCCTCAAGAAGTCATCGATCAGCAGAAAAGACGATCTTTGCCCGAGCCAGCAGAAAATCATCGATGAGGAAATAAGCAAAGTCTATTGGGTCACGACTTCATCTATGAAATTGATTATCCCGAGTGGATGGCGAATGTGGTGTTGGTGCGTAAGTAATGAAAAAATGGCGGTTTGCATCGACTACACCGACCTCAATAAAGCTTGTCCGGGACTTTTATCCTCCGCCCCATATCGATCAAATTTCATCGATGCCACTTCGGTACGATTACTAAGCTTTATGGATGCTTTTTCAAAGTTATCACCAAATATCTATGCGTAAAGAGGACATCCCAAAGATCGCTTTTATTACACACCGCTCGGCAGTACGCCTACAAGAAGATGACTTTTGGCCTTATAAATGCCGGAGCCACTTACCGTAGAGAATGATGAACTTCATCTTCGATAGGCAGTAGGTGGAAGGAACATGGAGGTATACGCCGATGACATGATCGTGAAAAGCATGCAGTTCGTAATCATTTGACGATCTGTAGGAGTGCTTTCAGACCGTCTGTCATCGCTAACTAAGACTTAATCCGCCAAGTGCACTTTTGGCCCTCAGGGAAGTTTTGGGTTATCTTGTCACCAAAAAGGTATCGAGGCCAATCCGAGAAGATTCTGTGCCATTCTTGATATGAAGACTCTCGCCGCTCAAAGACGCCCAACGCCCGACCGGCAGGATCAGCAGCTTTCGAGGAGGTTCGCCGCCAGATCTGCAGAGAGGTGCCTTCCTTTCTTTCGATACATCGAAAGGGCCAAGAATGCGAAGACATTCCAAAGGACTTCAGAGCGTGAAGACGCCTTCCAAGGCATAAAGGCATATCTTTCTTCTACTTTATTGGTAAAGCCCACTCCAAAGAGACCTTATATCCGCACTTCGCAAGCAAGTTCATTAATGGCTGGAGCAAAGATTGGTTCGGGAGGTCAATGGAAAGCAAAGATCCGGCCTATTATGTCACCACGCCCCGCGAGATGCTAAAACCAGTATCCAAATATTGAGAAATTTGCCTTTGCTTTAATAATTGCTAGAGAAAGCTTCGACAATATTTTCAAGGCTCATTCTCGGTCGCCTACACACTGATCACCCATCAAGAAGGTGATGGGCAAGTCGTAAGTTTCGTGAAGACTAGCGGTATGGACTATGGAGTTGTCCCGCTTTTTCATCGAATACCATCCCCGAACCGCTATCAAAGGTCAAGTTTTGGCCGATTTCATGGTAGAATGTTCGCTCACCGGCAGATGCCGAAGTTACCGTGTTTAATCGTCCGATCGAAAGCAAGCTTGCGCTTCTTCAACAAGATCGTAATGTTTGACTCTATATGCGCATTTGCCTCTACCCTAACCGTAGTGTAAGGTGAATTATCTTGACAAGTCCGGACGGATTCAAAGTTCAACAGCCATCGATTCGGATTTAAAGTGACGAATAACGGTTTAGTATATGAAGCAAAGGCTAGCGGTGTTCGATTGAAAAAGAGTCTAGAGGTCCGTGTTTATCATTTATAAAGACTCTCAATTGGTCGCCAAACAAATTGCCTTGAGATTACGAAGCTCATGAAACTTCTGATGATCAAGTATTTGGCTGAGTTAAAGAACCGACTTCAGATTTCGCTTCATACGAATTTCGTGGCATAGAGCGAATGACAATTCCATTGCCGATGCCTTTATCGGTTGGCCACTACGGATGCGGATGTCTTCAACGGATCGCTTTATTTGGAAGTTTCAAGAAGAAATGAGTGTTCAAAGATGAAGCAAGAATGTATCGAAATGATCTAACCGGATGACCCCTACATCGAGTATTCGGCGATGGCGTCCTTCCTTCTGATCGATGTTGGCAAAGAAGATCAAATACAAGAGTGCCAATTTTGTTCTTATTGATGGAGATCTTTATCGATCGGCCTTTTCTTCACCATTATCAAGTGTCTCGGTCCCATCCGAGGCGTAATATGCTCTTCGGAAGTTCACGAGGAATTTATGCGATCATATGGTCGCTAAATCTTTGGCTTACAAAGTACTTCTAAGAAGGATACTATCGGCCTACAATTTTCAAGGAAGCTACAGAGATGTTAAAAATGTGAAAAGTGCCAACTCAATAAATTCGATCTCATTATCACCACCTAAGAGCTATACTCGATTTTATCTCCTATACCCTTCATTGTCTCTGGGGTAGATATATCGGGTCCATTGCCTAAAGCTAAAGGTCGTTAGCTTTGTCATAGTTGCTATTGATTATATGACTAAGTGGGTAGAGGCGGCCACTTTGCTAATAACGAGCAAGAATGTTTGAAGTTCATTAAAGAGTCCGTAGTGTTTCGCTTTGATCCCTTGTAGTATTAATATCGACAACTGGACGCCAGCTTCATGGGATCAAAATTTGAAGCATTTTTAAAGGAGTCAGATTCAAAGATAAGAAGACTTTCGTGGTTCATCCACAATCAAATGGCCAAGTTGAGGTGACCAATGTAACGTCACGAATCTGGATCAAGCCACAGATCGGATGAAGCTAAAGGAAGATGGCCGTAAGAGTCGCTCAACAAGTTATGGGCTTACCGACTACACCGAGGACTACTACGGATTCACCTTTTTAGATCGCCTATGGTATCGATGCCTTTATCCCTCGTCAAAATCGGATCTCCAAGTCTTCTGTCACCCAATACAAAGAGATCTATAATGACGAAGGATCAAGGCCAATTTGATCTCGCTAGAAGAAGTCGAGAGGTGGTTTATTTAAACCGGTCGCTTATCAACGAAGAGTAGCTAAACATTATAACAAAGGAGTCAAGTTTCAGAGATTCAAGTAGAGACTTCGCCCTCGTGAGAAGCCGGGCTTCTACACCTCAAAACACGGAAAGTTAATGCCAAACCGAAGGGCCTTATGAAGTAATCAAGTATCAAAGCCGCACTTATCTAAATTAAAGGCGCGATGGTTCCAAATCAAAACACTTGGCACGCCAAGCAGCTTCAAAATACTTTCAATAAAGATCAAGTTAATTCATCTAAGTCTCAGATATCATTGTTCATTATCAATAAAAAGTCACTTTTTCACTATCGATCCCGGTCCTATTTGTCCTATGGTCACTATGGTGTGTAAGGAGGTATGGTAGGACTCACCGCCATTCGATGGCAAACCATTTGTCGCTCTACCCCGAGTGGTGATTTAAGATCCTATATCGATTTTACCAGGGTGGTAAATCAATGGTCACTATTGATCCTGGTCCTATTTGTCCTATGATCATTATGGTGTAAGGAGGTATGGTAGGACTTGTCGCCATTCGATGGCAAATTTCATTTGTCGTCTTCTACCCCGAGTGGTGTATTTAAGATCCTATATTGATTTTACCAGGGTGGTAAGTCAATGGTCACAATTGGTCCTTATATCTTGATCCTTATATCTTGATCCTTATATCTTGATCCCTATATCTTGATCCTTATATATTGGTCCTTATATGATTGTTCCACCCCGAGTGGTAAACAAATGACCGATCTCACACTTCAGAACCGATGAGTATGTGTTACTTTATTTTTATTTTTTTTAAGTGTTGAGTTCAGTCCTTTCTGTTCAGTTAAGTTAAATTCTGTCCATGAAATTCAATTCACTTCGTCTCATATATTAACTATCATATGTCTTAACCGATTCACTCGCTTAGGTTCATCTTATCGATATTGAATTATCGACAAGAAACTAACCGAAAATATAGTTCACAATTAAGAAATTGCAGATTCATCAGAAAACTAAAATATTCATTTAATCTATTCATTCATGAACTAAGTACACCAATATAGAAATATTGACAACCTCCATATATAAAATTCCAAAATGATCCCAAAAAATATAAATAGTTTAAAACAAATAAATTTTTACATAAATCGAATGAAAGCAGGAAGAACATCTAGTGCACCACCTTCGCCTTCTTGAGTCGAAAGCAAGGTCGATCCAAATTGGGCAAAGCAGATGCTTTTTCTTTGCCTCGTTCTCAGCAGTCAGAGCCTTCCGAATAGACCTTCATGATCTCGACGCTAAGCTCGTCCAATCCCTATACTCGCTTGTATCGCTTTTTTCAACTCTTCTACCGTAAGAGATCCTTCCTCAAGCTCCTTTATTTTATGACGAAGTTTGGCAAGGCGCTTTGTTCTTGTGTCTCCGCCCTTCATCCCGGCCTTCGATCGAGCCTCGCTAAGTTGAATAGCCAGCTTCGGCCAATCAAGAAAATTCCTCATTCTTGGCCTTTAGGAGCAGGTTTTCTTCACCAAACCAGCTGCTCATATTTGCTAGAGTTTGTCGGTCGGTTTTGATGCGGCCACCCCATCCTCAGGGCCCTTAGTTCATCATCGGACGCCTTCAGTCCATCCTGCTCGATCTAAGTCTCACTGAGGCCATTGATGGTGTGGAGAAAGCCTTCATGGTTTGCTTCTTTCTCGAGCCAAGGTCGATTTCAAAGATGTTGATTTCTTGCCTCATGAAATCTTCCCTCGCTTTCTCCATTTACGTGTCTTGACGCAAACGTCCAAGACAACATTGGCCCAATATATAACCAAACAAAGATTCAAGTCAATACCCAGATATCCAATTAAGAACAGAAAAGATGTAAAAATAAAGAAATGGTTATTTACCTTAGCTAGATAGCTCATTCATTCCTTCATCGAAAGAGATTCGTCTGCAGTGATCACCGAATCGATGATCGCTGCAAGCGTTCTCACGAAGGCCCCGAAAAGGTCGGGCGGAAAGTTAAGATTGAATCTAGCTACAGAGTCGGAGACCCCATGGCCTCGTGACGATAACCCCGACTGAAGGACCGGGTCGTTCAGCGCGGTGTCTCACCTTTCCGGAAGGAACCGTTGCTCAGAGGAGTAGGTTCAGTTCAAAGATACACGGCTTTGGAGATGGAGATTTGTTTGGGCTGGATTCTTGGAAAGGAGCCGCAGACGCAGAGCTCTGATGGTCGCTTTGAGTCGCGCTTCTCTTCTTGACAGGTTTGATAGCTTTCATCCCCGATCACCCTCTTCTAATCTGTATTTCTATAAAGCAGACGGGCGGAGGGATGATCAAGACCGGGGCACCCTAAGCTCTTCTACGGCCGAGGAGTTATTTTACTTTTCGCTTTTTGCGCGGAGGATGCTTCTTCGATCAGACGATCGAGTAGACCTCCTGCTGCTGGACTGGATGTGGTGGTTGGCTCAACTTCAGCGTGGTTTCGTAAGGGGTCGGAAAGGGTGTTGATCTTGGCTTTCGATTGCCTCCTTCTTC
Organism: Panax ginseng; assembly: GCA_020205605.1. Lineage (NCBI taxonomy): Eukaryota > Viridiplantae > Streptophyta > Magnoliopsida > Apiales > Araliaceae > Panax > Panax ginseng. The sequence continues at coordinate 14,712,392 of CM035131.1, read as the reverse complement.
GACGAGGACGGAGGGGTCTCGTCTCGAATCGAACCTCATCGCCTTCCGTTCGTCAATTTCAACTCATCTCAGATGTGTTTCCGGATTGGTTCGGCCGAGCAGCCTTCGCTGCAGAGTTTCCACCGCTCAAGACTTCCTGATAAAAAATCTTCGAACTCTTTTATCTCCAAAGAGCTCTGGCTTGATCAAAGATAACGTGATAACCAACCAACTTTGTGTTAGAATCCACCTTATAAAAGCGCTTTTCAAAAAATTCAGATACATATAAAATAGACCGACATTTACATTTATGGTCATACAACCATGCTTGTTTCGACAGAGTCCATACTTCCACCCTCCTTCGAAAATTGTCAAAAGTTCCATCATTTCCACTTCTTTCTTCGTAAATATCTCCAAAGTCACAGAGATCTTCTCATCAAGGGCCCAGCTTTGGTAAGGAAGAAATTTCGGGGCCCTCGACGTAGAACCACTTCTCATGCCAAATTTTCTATTGTCAAGGCGTGTTCACCAAATGAACGCCTCTCGAACTTCTCTCCCGACTTCAAGAGTTGCTTACTAATGGCCTCAAACCCTTCTCCCTAGATTGTACTATCTTCAGATACTATGAAGAAGAAATCCAAGGAGGGATCCACGCCCAATTCATGATGTAAGGCCACGGGCCAAGATGTGGATGTATGAATTTGGTACCAACATAACCCCACCCCTGTGAACCCCAAAGAAGGTTACTATGAAAATGTGCAAAGGAAACGAACCCCTTCTCTAACAGAGTCACAGTGGACGGGCCATTCCAACTCTCCGTCATTGATACATCTTCTCACCGGATCCGGGAGCCCTAATCGCATGGGTATCCTAATGTGGTACCGAGATCGAATCCTCTCAGAACTCAAATTTCACCACGATAGAGGGAGTATTGCACGCGAGAATCGCCAAAGGTCTCTGTAGTACTCGTAGGGGGTTTTGGGAGTTTTTGGAGAGATTCTTCGCTTGCCACCCCTTTTCGATTCGAGGTCAAGTTTCTTCGTGAGCGTAGGGGTTCAAGCGAACGACAAAGAATCGGTGTTACTAGAGGGGAGAACCTTGTTCGTAATTTTGGGAAGCCATTGTTGATAAGTCATAGTAAGAAAAGAGAAAGTTCGTAAAGTTGAGAGTTCGTATATGCGCCAAATTTCAAATGGGCAGTAAATCACAAAATTGGTAAAGTTACCTTTATATATCGATTTGCCATACTTGTTCAAGGCCTACATTAAATGTTAGTAATGATTTGAATTTGAATGGGAAGGGTCCTGCTCGTGTTCATGAATTTATTAGATGTGGCTTTTCCGATTTGGGCCTCCGTTTCTTCTCCTTTTTTTTTCGTGAACAAAGAATCGGGTACATTTCAATTATCTCTCACTATGGACTTTTAGTAATTTATCTCTGGGCCATTCATAGTTTTCTATTAAACATTCTATTTAACAAAAAACTAGGGGCAATGTCAGGTCGTGATATTTCCTATCTTTGGGCTGTACATCGGGCCTTTTCACATAAACAATCTATTAATCCGCCGTGAAAGTCATCGGGCCCACCACCACATCAGATCCATTTTAACCTTTAAGTCCGAGTCATTCCAAAGGATCAACCCATTAGATATTTTAATATCTCATTACTTTGACTTGTGATGATTAAAAAGCATGACGGCCACCAAAGTTCCTCGCCATGCATTAATGTGGATGGGATCATAATGCCACCATGCCAGAAAAAACAAAGGGCCAATAGCAAAGGATAAACTATATACGCAATGAGCAGAGCCCATCGATTAGTAGGGTGTGTCGTAGTAAGAGGGTGGCACAAGAATCCAAAGTGAGATAAGATAACCTAGCAAGAAAGTCTTCATGAGGAGGTACGCTCATATACTTTTTTGATTTTCATATTCTCTCACATACACACAACCGAGATTTATTATCTCTCTCTACACTCAGACGAAGACATTCCTCCATTGTTAACCTTGTGAACACATACTAATTCTCACATTCCCCGCACTTAATCCATCGTGTTTAACCTTGTATGCCTTACGTGATTGGGACGTGGCGAAGATCTTGGCGTTAAATTCTCACGCTTAAGAATTCTTCCATACTCATGACACCATTGAATACATTTTTCAGAATTGACGTTCATCCTCTTGTCTTATTCTATGAATCGTCGTTACGTCTTCGTCGGGGAAATAAGTCTTTTAGGGTTCAAATCCTCTCATAGGTGTTTCAGATAATTGTTATGCAATTCTTCCACCCTTCACGGATTTTTAAGTTATATAAACGATATCAAATTGTTGGAGAACCAATTGTCATATGTAAAAAACCCTTGCGATTAGGACTGAGCAAGGAATCGATAAAAAAAGAAAAATAATGCAATCCTCTAAGTAGGCCTGGCAAAATATGATTATGAGTTGGTTTTGGTTTTCAAAATATGATTATGGTTCCATTTAAGAACTAAAACCATATTAACCATTTTTAATATGGATAATGTGGGTTGGAACTATATAGTTATGGTTCAAAATTATATTAACCATATTAACCATTTTAAGATGTTTTGACTTTTAAACAGAACTTTTGAAAAATGAAATTGTGACCGTCACAATTAAATTAATTAAGTAATAATATGATATAAAAATTATTAATATAAATAATAAAATGCTAAAAAACTATACTAATAAAATTTTAAATTAAAATTATTAATACCCTTTCATATTTAAATAATATATATTACTACGTACTACAATCATATATGAATTTTATATGAATATCTTATAATAATTCAAAGTGCCATGGATTGGTGGAGTACGTATTTTGCAAGAACTTGTTATTATTATTTGTTAGTACAAATATCATGATCCGCCTGTCTGCCGGCCTTCTTCTTTAATTATTACTCCGATCCATTTTCCCAAACTTATATAAGCAGCTCCTCACTTGATGCTTTTGCTAACCACCAAATTGATTTTACAAAAATAATTGAATATTATTAATATGCGAATTAATAGGTAGATAGCTTATTTTTAATTTTTAGAATTTGTAAATGAATGAAGTTTTTTTCTGGTTGCTTAATTTGATTATGATGATGATGCAGAGAGACTATGTGCAAAGACGTCATATTATTAAAAAGATAAGAAAAGAACTTTTTGATTTGGATCGGAATGGAATATGGGTTGAAAAATAGTTAACCGGTTCAGAACTATATTTGTTTTAAAAAATATGGGTCCAAACTTTAACCAACCTGAATAAATAAAAATGGGTAACCAACCCATTTGGTTCTAGTTAATATGATTTGACCCAACAGTTAACTAACTATATTAACAGGTTTACCTCTAAGCAATACTTGTTGCAGTATTCTTCCTTTGTCATAGAGGCTTTAAAATAAACAATGTCATCCAATTCAAAAATTTTCATTTTAGTGATGATATATGAGGTAGCATTTTGTTTCCCATTTTTGCAACTTTCCTTGGTAAAGTTTTCCACAGCCATAGAACCTTTGGTGGTTATCAATGAAATCACCCCCGGTAAAGAAAAGGGAACTGGGTTGCTCATTAATATGGGTGCAATAGCTTTTGAAATCATAGAAGTTCTTCACTTGACATGTGTCTTCAAGTGTTTTACACTTGACAGATGAATTTACTGTTAGAAATCGGATTTGAAATATTAAATACTAGAGCATTTTGAGGCTCAATTTAATGAGGGACCCACATTTCGGAAATGTCAGGTTTTTGCACCAATGTGTTCTCCTTAACAAGGAGTATAACTTGGTATATTTATATGTTCAAATCCATTAAGAATTGAATGAGAAAATAAACTCCAAAGTCACCTACTTGGAATGTTGAAAACTGCAAAGTCCCACATAGGGCATTAGAGGAAAAAATGGAGAATATATATGGAATGTTTGCTCAATGGGAAGGGCCCCAAGGGGCACCCCACTTTTGTGGAAAGGAGAGGACCTAGCCAAGGCTTGGTTCGAACCAACATGCGTGCCGCCGCCGCCGTCCGGCCGGATTGGGTTCAGGTCATGAAATATAATTTTTTGGCAAAATCTGTTTAATAATTTAACAGATTTTGTTTAAGTTATTATTAATACTACGTATAGTTTTGATGGTGCCAACGGTAATAAACTGCCAACTTAAGCTATAAATTAATCTATCTGGGCGCTAAAAATAGTATGTAATTTTCTCTCCCGTTCTGCAAAATTTATGTCCCGTCCCGTTCTGCAGAAAATTTTCCTGCTTACGGAAAATACTTCCGCTTCGCCCCTGCTGGATTCAAGCAGATATACTTTCCTGCTCGCACTTCAATATTTTCCCGTTCCGTTCTGCTACAATAGTTTTCCCGTTTCTGTTTGTAAGAATATTCATGCACCATTTTCATGCATCATTTATAAAGTTCAGTACATAACATAGAAATTGGTTCAATGTGTTCTTAATTTTGAAGTGCTTCTAATTAAGAACTTGAAATCTGTTTTATCTTGGGAAGCAATTATTCAATTAATCCTTAGCACCTATGAGGGAATAAATTTGCTTTTAAGGAGACTTTGTGAATTCAAAAGACTCGGATTTGTATGATTTTCATTTTATAATTGGTTTCTATTTTATTTAATTTATATATATATATATATTAAATAATACTTTATATATTACAGATAACATTTACACGGTAATTGTATTCATTTGTGATATACTCTACGACATGTTTACGTGAGGTGTGATCGTCATCTGGATCGTTTCTAGTAAAGTTATACGGTGTAACACGCTCGACAGCTCAACCCAACGTCTATATTGAGACGAGAACCTTGGTACAATCAATTGTGTAAGGAGAATTACGTTGAATGAACACCAACGATACCTTAACGTACAAGGAAGCAATATCCTCTCCAGATGCTTCTCATTGGAAAGAAGCAATTAATAGTGAAATTGAGTCCATTATGCAAAATCATACATGGGAATTGGTGGACCTTCCACATGGTTCTAAACCCTTAGGTTATAAATGGATCTTCAAAAAGAAGATAAAAGCTAATGGCTCAATTGATAAATATAAAGCAAGGCTCGTTGTTAAAGGCTATAGACAAAAGGAAGGATTGAATTATTTCGACACTTATTCACCTGTTACAAGAATCACATCTATTCGAATGCTAATAGCAATAGATCTTTAAATAGACTTGAAATACATCAAATGGATGTAAAGACTGTGATTCTTAAATGGTGAATTAGATGAAGAAATATATATGGAACAACCTCAAGGTTTCATAGCTCTGTCTGAGAGAAAGAAAGTATGCAAACTTGTTAAATCCTTGTATGGATTAAAACAAGCACCAAAACAATGGCATGAGAAATTTGATAATGTTATGTTATCAAATGGATTTAAAATTAATGAGTGCGACAAATGTGTTTATGTCAAAAACACTCAAAAGGAATATGTCATTGTTTGTCTTTATGTGGATGATATGTTAATCATGGTAAGAACAATGAAGTTATCAACTCTACTAAACGTATGTTGTCAAATAGGGTTGACACGAAAGACTTGGGGTTCTTGATATAATATTAGAATCAAGATTTCTAGAACATCCGATGGAATTATATTATCTCAAACTCATTACATTGAAAAATATACTTGAAAAATTTAACAATTATAATACAATTCTAAATAAGACCCCAATTGATATAAATCTTCATTTAGCTAAAATGAAGGTGATAAAGATATCTCAACTATAATATTCTCGTATAATAACCAGCTTTAATGTATGTCATAAACTCAGTAGTAGACCAGAGATATAGCTTATTCTGGTAAGTAAGCTAAGTAGGTATCTGAGTAATCCGTAAAGATCATTGGAAAGCAATTTTGAGAGTTTTAGGATATTTAAAACATACTCAAAAATATGGATCGCACTATACAAGATATCCAAAGAAGATTGGAAGGATATAGTGATGCTAATTGGATATCCGATAATAAAGACTCGAAATCCACAATCGGATATGTCTTTACCCTTGAGGTCAACCAGTATCTTGGAAATCCTCAAAACAAACGTGTATTGCAAGGTCTACAATGGAATCGAAATTCATTGCTTTAGACAAAGTTTGGAGAAAAGCGAGTGGCTTCGTAATTTCTTAGAGGATATTCCAAATTGGTTAAGACTGCATGCAAATTATATGTATACATTGTGATAGCCAATCAACGATTGAAAGAAAGACATAATCATTTATATAATCTGTAAGTTACGCCATATAAGACGAAGACATAATACCGTTAGACAATTGCTCTCAAATGAAATTATCTCAATTGACTATGTAAAGTCAAAAGATAATATTACGGATCCGCTTACGAAAGTTTTAACAAGAGAGCAAGTGGAAAGATCATCGAAGGGAATGGGTTTAAAGCCTACTGTTTAAATAAGAGTCGTCATAGTGGCAACCCAACCTAGCTGACTGGAGATCCCAAGATCTAGGTTCAATGGGTAAATCGAACTATGTAGTACTCAGTAAAGCACTGAGGAGATATTTAATCCTAACCATTCCTATTATGAGACACTGCACATTTGTCGAAAGAATCATGATAAGTTACGCTTTTAATGATTTTTATATCTTGAAATATGTTCAAGTGGGGTATTGCAGGATACTCTTGATAAAAGTCACCTACGTGAGTAAGAAGGGGGCCACTTCTGTGAGAATTTTGAAGGCTGAATTATCTAATATACTCACGGAACCAAGAGGTGTTTCAAGGCCAAAATGAACACAAAAGTGAGAACCAACTATGTTTGAAGAGATATTTTGTGAATTCTATTGTCTTGGTTTACACAAAAAGCTGACAGTTCAAAGACATCAAGTCTACTGATTAACAAAGTAAATCCGATAGATTTTACTAGGGCAAGTTCAAAGCCACTAGGCTACTTAACCCGATGAAATATCTTTTCTTATGTACTCGAACTAGTGTCTGCATATTCATAACATTTTTTTTTCTTTCACCATGTTGTAAAGCCAATTTTACATTCACGTGGGGGATTGTTGGAAATCGGATTTGAAATATTAAATACTAGAGCATTTTGAGGCTCAATTTAATAAGGGACCCACATTCCGGAAATGTCGGGTTTTTGCACCAATGTGTTATCCTCAATAAGGAGTATAACTTGGTATATTTATATGTTCAAATCCATTAAGAATTGAATGAGAAAATTGACTCCAAAGTCACCTACTTGGAATGTTGAAAACTGCAAAGTCCCACATAGGGCATTAGAGGGAAAAATGGAGAATATATATATGGAATGTTTGCTCAATGGGAAGGGCTTCAAGGGGCACCCCACTTTTGTGGAAGGGAGAGGACCTAACCAAGGCTTGGTTCTAACCAACACGCGCGCCGCCGCCGTCCGGCCGGGTCGGGTTCGGGTTATGAAATATAATTTTCTGGACAAAATCTGTTTAATAATTTAACAGATTTTGTTTAAGTTATTATTAATACTACACAGTTTTGATGGTGCCAATGGTAATAAATTGCCAACTTAAGCTATAAATTAATCTATCTCGGGCGCTTAAAAAGCGGTGATGTAATTTTCCCTCTCGCTCGCAAAATTTCATCAGTCCGTCCCTGCTCGCAGAGAATTTTCCCGTTCTGGAAAATACTTCCCGTTCCCGTCCCGTTCTGCAGTATACTTTCTCGTTCTGCACTTCAATATTTTCCCGTTTCGTTCTGCTACAATAGTTTTCCCATTTCTGTTTGTAAGTATATTCATGCACCATTTTCATGCATCATTTATAAAGTTCAGTACATAACATAGAAATTGGTTCAATGTGTTCTTAATTTTGAAGTGCTTCTAATTAAGAACTTGAAATTCGTTTTATCTTGGGAAACAATTATTCAATTAATCCTTAACACCTGTGAGGGAATAAATTTTCTTTAAGGAGACTTTGTGAATTCAAAGGACTCGGATTTGTATGATTTTCATTTTATAATTGGTTTCTATTTTATTTAATTTATATATATATATATTAAATAATACTATATATATTACAGATAACATTTACACGGTAATTGTATTCATTTGTGATATACTCTACGACATGTTTACGTGAGGTGTGATCGTCATCTGGATCGTTTCTAGTAAAGTTATACGGTGTAACACGCTCGACAGCTCAACCCAACGTCTATATTGAGACGAGAACCTTGGTACAATCAATTGTGTAAGGAGAATTACGTTGAATGAACACCAACGATACCTTAACCCAATGTCTATATAGAGACAAGAACCAAAAGTACAATTGGCGATTAATGTAGTAGAAGACATCACGCCCAATTATGTATTGTTGAATCATAAGTCAAATTTGAATCTTATTGAAATACTAAAAATAACTTAGAATTTTTCAAAAAACCAAAAGATGAGAAAAACCTCTCAAGTGTATTTTATGGTTTGGAGATCATTTAATGAAATTTTTATGAATTCAGAATATCATTATATCTCAATTTTTGTCTAGTCGGAACAATGATATTGACATACTTTAAACAGTTTATGTATGTACGAACTTTAAAACTTGAGCAGTTCAATAATTTAACAATCTTTACAATAAGCCTTAAAAATAAGTTTGGATCGAATACTTGTACAAATGCATTATTAAATTGATTTTTTTTCATTCGACTCATTGTACTATATTTTTTTAATAAAACGTTATAAAATCTGTCCAAACCAATTGACTTTTAACGACAAAAATAAAAAAACTTAACTTTTAACGCCATAACTTGTACTGATTATGGTGCGGCAGCGTAATGTTATTTTCCCCAGAAACTCCTCTGGATCCTTGGCGCGGCAACGTCGACCATAGGCCAAAATTTGGTGCGATAACGCCGGCCTGATAGCCTTGAGCATCTTGCTTCTTTTGACTTTTTAAGTCCCGAATGTGATTCCTTGCCCTTATTTCTCTTCCTTCTCCAAACTTGAATATTTGATTGGATCAAATTAATGAGCTTAGAAACACATCCCATAATGAACGTCTTGTCTTGTACTTATAATCTTTCTCCTTCGTTCAGTGCATTTTAACCTTGTGTTGTTGCATGATAATTTGTAAACCCTTGGTTGTGTTTGGACATCCACAATGTTGCATGAACGCTAATCACTCCATAAATTGAAACAAAGGCTTGCCGAGAGTTAGACGACATAACTTAATACAGAATTGATGACTTGACTTGCATTGATTTGACCTTGTTGAATATGAATTTAAAAGATTCAAATCATATAATTTATCCTTTTTTTGGAATTCGCTTGTTGAGCTCCAATTTAAGTATTATTGAATAGATTTTAGTTCAATTATTTAATGAACCTTTGAAACTTGAGTGATGCGAGTATGATCACAATCTCATCAATTTAACTCAAAATTGTGAGGATACAATCAAAAATTTCCATCATCACCAAGTGTTGCACGGTAGATGATGTTGTTATTATCGCAACTTTTAGCTAGTAGCAAGGAGACTTGAACATTAAACCCCCCAAACAGTAAATCGTGAAAAACATAAAATCATGTTTACAAAACCCAACAACCCAAAGTAAAGGCTCCATCATAACTCAAAACAGGTCTACTATCACATAAAACAATTATATGTATATGTGATGGTTTGAATATAATACTAGTAGGATAATTTTTTTTAAAATTTATTACAAATGATACTTTAAAATGCAAAGTAAAACATAATTTAACAAAAGGGTTTACTAAATCAGCTCATACAACAATGAACAACCTCACAATCCAAGATCAAATTCATATGAATAAGTCTTGTCAGACATTTTTGTTGGACATTTTTAAATTTTTTTTTTTGCTAGTGACTCCTAAAAAATATATAGTATTTATTCTAACATAATTTTTTACAAAATATAGTATTTTAGGTATAATTTAGATACATATACATATACATATGTATAGGTATAATTTTTATAACCCTGTATTTGTATATGTATCCAAATTACACCTAAAATACTATATTTTATAAAAATTTATATTAAAATAAGTACTATATATTTTTAAGAAGTCACTAATAAAAATAAAATAAAATAAAAATTGAAAGCTGCCCAATAAACCGGTCTTGTGTGCGTAGCACTGCTCAATTCATATAAACCTCAATAAGGAGGGTGGACTAAAATCATACCAAATTGCCATCGGTCAATATTAATTTTTACCTTATTAATATAAACTCCCTATATTTATCACATTTTAAAGACAAAAAATATATAATAAAAAAACTTGAGGATATATTAATTATTATTTTTATTTTCTCATATTCGATGTTCTTTTTTTGTTGAAATTTTTTGAGAATCTATACTATTATTATGATTCAAATTTATACATTTTGTCACTTCAAAAAAAATAAGAAAAAAGAAAGACCCTAGGGGATTATCGTAATTAAATGAAAGAAAATGGGTAAAACCGTCCGCTGGTTTATCGGCCACGTTCCCATGCCAGCATTAAATCCGGCCTTTCTATTTCTCACGCTTTCTTCTGACCTAAGTATTTATTTAACACCCAAACTCTCTCCCTCTCTCAAACAGTTTATATATACAGACAGACCTCCACTCCGATCGTCACGGTTTCTCTCTCTAAAACCCACCATACATTCTTTTAACTTTTATATCTCTCTCATTACATTCCTTTCAGCAACAATGTCAGGCCGTGGACGCGCTCGTGGCGGTGGTCGCGGCGGAGATGGCAGTCGGGGTGGCGGAGGTGGTCGGGGTGGACCTCCTCGCCGCGATCAGCCGACTCCCTTGCCGTCAGTTGGACGAGGAGGCGGAAGTAGAGGCCCTACTGGACCAGCCGTTTACCAGGCCCCGCAGCTGCCGTCGCATCCGGTGGCTCCGACGCCGTCGGTGGCGTCGTCTTCGACGTCATATCTAAGCCGTGAGGTCGAGCAGAAGCTTACCATCGAGGCTCCGGTTCTGCCCTTACATCAGCCAGAGAAGCCGGCGGAGCCCGTGCAACAGCCGGTGAGCGAGCTGCCTCCGGCTTCGAGAAAATCGTATAGGATACCCGCGAGGCCTGGTTATGGCAAAGAGGGCCGGAAGTGCATTGTTCGTGCGAATCACTTCCTGGTGAAAGTTGCCGATCGAGATCTACACCATTACGATGTGAGAATCGCGCACCTCACCCACAACACCTCTATATATTATATGCATTTTTGTATAGTTTGTTTTAGAACTAATATTTTCACATATTTTTGATATTTTCAACATAAAATGTGTCTCGTCCCGTCTTTACGTGTGTGTAAATATGTGAAAGTGCTCACCCTTTGTTTTTCTTTTTTATGTTTTTTTTATCGAATATTTATTTTTTCAGCTGAGTTTAAGGTTGTTACTGTTTATTAAATAAATTATTGTTTTTTTAAACATACATGTATTTATGTACGTTTATCTAATCATTGTTTGTTTGTATATGTAACGTATATATTTACGAGTAACAAATTGTTCCGTTTCACTGTATTAGTGATGGCTTATTCCTTGTTTGTTTGTATATCTTAAACTTTATTATTGTTAATGTTGGTCCATTTTACCTTCCAAACATTGTCTGATGTTAGTTTGACTAGATGTTTGAAACTACTTTTTACTCCCTTTGTTCAGGATACAAGTCTTGATTTTTATGGTCAAATACACCATTTTTAAAATTAATAATTAAACTTATGTATTTAGATATTTAAAAGGCTTTGTGCAGGATAAAACTGTTTTTAAAATTAATAATTAAACATATATATATATATATATATATATATATATATATATATATATATATATATATATATATATATTCAAAAAAGGCAAGCATATGTAGTAAATTGTATGTAATTTATGAGTAATGTTTATATGTTTTTTTAACTTATATAAGAATAATAAAATATATTAATTTAAAAATAGTCAATTTAACCACAAAAATCAATAGATGACTTGTATCATTTGACTGATGGGACTGAGGGAGTATAATAATATTCCCATCTGTTTCCAATAATGGAGTGCCATCTATCAATTTGTTTCCACAAAAAATCAATTGTTATATAATTTGTACATATCATATATGAATATATGCATTTCTATGTTAAAATGTTTTCCTTTTTTTTTTCTCTCTCCCCCATTTGTATATTCGCATTGATAATGATAATGTCTGCCTGCCTTTCATTACCTGTTGTGAATCTTTCTGGAATTCACACTTTTTTGTTTGGTTTGTTTAACTTGTGTTTTAAATTCAATTAATTTTATGGATTTGGTGAACTTGGTGGAAGCTTGTTCTGTTTGTTTTTCTTGAATCTTATTTATGCATGCTTTTATCTTGAATCTTATTTATGCATGCTTTTATTGTCGTACTTACCTATTACATGTAAGGTATAAATGAACCGAACCGAGTTGAGCTGAGTATTGAGTTGCTTAGATTTGATTTGTAAAATTTATTGAGTATAAAATAAGGTTTGATTGAAGCTCGTTTAGCTATTGATTCGAGCACGATTTCAAATCGATTGACTTTTCGAACGAATATGATCCAATATCATTAAAAAAATACAATTTGAAGAGGTTCGAGTAAATTATTAAACTTTAAAATTTGCTCATATTTGACTCATTTATACTTGTTGAGCTTGAATCAACTTTTAGTCGAGTGAGTACGAATCGATCTCGAACTGTTTGATCATTTTCCAGCCTTAATTATGTGTGTTTCTATGTAAATGAAATTATGTTTACTGTAATTTAAGTATTTACATCATATTCTCTACTTTACATGGATGACTGTAAATTGCCCACCAAACAGTTATGTATTGTTGTGGTAAAGATTTTGTTTGAGTTTTGGTTGCCTCCTATTTCAACATTATGGGACTGCACTCTATTTTGCTTTAACATTCTGATCTATGTTTTGTTTAAAATGAAATTTCTCTTGGGTTTGTAGGTGACAATCAGGCCTGAAGTCACAAACAAAAAGGTCTGTAGACAGATAATGGAAACACTAGATAGTTTGTTCCGGATTTCGCATTTGGGTAACAAGCAATTAGCTTATGATGGAGGCAAGAGTGCATACGCCGCAGGGCCTTTGCCTTTTTCGTCAAAGGATTTTGTTGTCAATCTAGAAGGCAGAGACGGTGGAGCAAGGTAATTTCTCTTCAACTGTTATATAGCAATTTAATCCTGTTTTTCGTTTACTATGCTGTTGTGTGATGTACTGTGGTTGATGCAAACTTGTAGTCTTCTTATGTTTGAATGGTTGGGTTCTCTGTTTGTTGCATTATGTGCTTGCATAAGCAGCAACCATATATTGTGAATGGTTGATAGAATTTAATGACTATCTCTGCGATTATTCTCATATATCTTAGTTGCAGGGGAGAACGTGAATTTAATGTCTCAATCAAGTTCGCCGCTAAGGCTGACCTCCATCACCTTCACCAGTTCTTGGCAAGCAGACAACTTGATGTTCCTCATGAAACAATTCAAGTCCTTGATGTGGTCTTAAGGGCGACGCCATCAGCCAAGTACATGAATATTATCTTGTCTGAATTTTATTTTTGTGCTATTAAATATTGAAAATATAATAGATCCTCAAACTGCTGAAGATTTTTCTTGCAGTTATGCAGTTGTAGGAAGGTCTTTCTTCCATTCTGTATTTGGAGCAGGTGAACTTGGAGATGGTTTGGAGTATTGGAAAGGATTTTATCAAAGTCTCCGACCAACTCAGATGGGATTGTCATTAAACATTGGTACTGAATTCTATGAGAAAGCTACTTTTGTTTAGTCGTATTTTGGGTTTTTTGGTGCAGTATTATATATATTATCCCCATGTACTGATACTTTTCCTCAATGTTTTGCACTCATGTTGCAGATATGTCAGCCAGGTCATTTTATGAACCGATTCGGGTCTCTGAATTTGTTGGAAAATACTTCAATAGGGAACCAAATAAGATTCTTTCTGATCAAGACAGGGTGAAGGTATCTGCTAGCTTTTTGGTGCAAATAAATTGACCATTCATTAGTTTGCACTGCAGTTTTCTGAAGTGTGTTTTTTAGCAGTGCACTTAAATTGGTCATTATTTATTCAGGTTAAGAAAGCTTTGAGAGGTGTTAGAGTGGAGTTTCGTCAACGTGAATATATGAGACGCTACAAGGTTTTGAGCATTTCTACTCAACCCATGAGCCAGTTAACGTGAGCTAAAATCTTTGCCTGCTTTATTTAGTGTTTGCAACACGTGGTTAATATTTTGACTACTTTTTATGTTGCACTAACATGTTCACTGTTGGATAGATAATGGTAAGTTTAGAGAGTTGCTTCCATTTTTTTGGAATAATCACATAGCTCCCTTGCTTAGCTGAAGTTTAAGAAAGTTTGGAGATGCATGTACGGGAGAAGTACAGTTAGTAGTATCCTTGAAGTTTTGTATAACAATTGGTTATTAGACGTTGAAGTTTTGTATAACAATTGGTTATTAGACGTTGAAGTTTTGTATAACAATTGGTTATTAGACGTTAAAAGTCTGTTGTGCATGAACTGAAATAACTGAGTAAGTTTTAACTTGTCCCTTTTATCTGAATTGAGTAAGAAAGAGTAGTGGGATTAGCAAATGTAAGGGCGTCTATGAGGACTAGCAATGAGGTTTATTGTGTTTTAGTTACTTCCTGTTGTGCTCTGCCTGTCAGTTTTGGGTATCATATGCTTTTGGCTTTTTGATGAATTATGACAACTTTTTGCCAATTTAACCGCTTGCTCATAATGCTTGAAAATATTTTTGCCGTGGTCTGACTTGATTTTCTAATTTTTGACTATGAGACGTTATTTCCCGCGTGTAAATCTCTATCCTGTTATCACACCTGCATCTCTCTCTACTCTTCTGAATTTTAATTTTTTTAATGTAGTTACATCAGTGCTCTTGACAAATTCTTGCTCTTTTCTAAACAGGTTTCAGTCCGACACCGGGGAAATAATCTCGGTTATTCAATACTTCCTCCAGAAATACAATATTTCTCTTAAATATAAATCCTTGCCTGCTCTTAATGCTGGAACTGATGCTAAACCTAATATCTACCCATGGAGGTTTTATTTAGGATGTTTGTTTTGCATTCCTTGTTACATGTCTCGTTACTTCACATGTTTGTGACACTAGCAGACAGTAATCTTTCCTTTTATTTATTGCAGGTTTGTAAGATTATTCAAGGACAAAGATGTCCTAAGAAACTGAATGAGAGACAAGTTGCAACTCTGTTAAAGGCAACGTGTGAGCGTCCTGTTGACAGGGAAGCAAGTATTAAGAAGGTATGAATGTATTGAAGTCATGCTTGTCAAAAAGAAACAAAATGTAATAAAGAATCCTACTTTCAACCAATGAAATGTTTTTCTTATTTCTATTGGGTCTCCCTTGTTCCGACTAATTGTTGCATCTTGTGAAATTTTATGTGCATTTAGATGGTGACCCACAATGAATACAACAAAGTCGGTCTTGTTAATGAATTTGGCATTGAAGTGAGGGCTGAGTTTACTTCAATTGATGCACGAGTTCTTAATCCTCCAAAGGTAACTATCCCTTATCTACCTTTTGTTGTGTTTGAATGAAGCATTTCATCTTTCAAATGAACTTGATTTTAATCTCCAAATTGGTTGACCCAGCTTAAGTATCATGCTAGTGGGCGAGAGTCGCAGGTTGAACCACGAGTGGGCCAATGGAACATGATCAACAAGGTGAAGTAAATTTTTTTTAAGTCTCATTATAGTTTAAATCCATAAAAAATAACATCTGATAGCACCTAAGTAAGTTACATGGAAACTTTTTGAAGAGTCCGACACGGACACTCTTTAATTTTGCCAAAGTTTTTATACTAAAGTGAACTGCCCATTCCCTTATTTGATTGTCGAGTGTCGGACACAGGTAATTCAAGGCAAACTGAAGAGTCCATGTAACTTGCCCAGTAATTTATGCTGCTTTTGTGTTCTGAGTACGAATATAACAGTGTCATTCTGCTGTTATTGTTTACAATATGAATCTTTCCAAAGTCCTACTTTGCATACAATTTTCTGAAACATTAATTCTGGATGTGTATTATCTTGATACAATTTTAAACTATTTTCTATGGTTAACATTTTAAAAACTTGGGCATGTGTAGCTAGCTAATATTATTTAATTGTGACCGTGCAGAAAATGGTTAATGGCGGCACAGTGGATTTTTGGGCATGTGTCAACTTCTCAAGTTTGAGGCCTGATCTTGCAAATTTGTTCTGTCAAGAATTGGTTTCCATGTGTTGCAGCAAAGGAATGGTATCAGTGCTACTATATCTCCTACTTGCAGCTTATTATCATTATTGTAAACTGAAATCTAACCCATCATTTCTGTTTGAATGTTGCAAGACCTTTAATCCACTGCCTTTACTGCCTATTCAATCAGCTAATCCCGGTGGTATTGAAAAGGCTTTATTTGATATCCCCACGCGGTCTACTGAAAGACTAAAAAACACCGGGAAATATCTTCAGCTGCTGATTGTTATTTTACCTGAAGTTAGTGGGTCTTATGGTAAGTCTTCTTACTCGGATCTTGAAATTTGTTGAAACACGTGGTTCCTTAATCGACATTTTACTTCTCATAGGGAGAATCAAACGGATCTGTGAAACAGAGCTAGGCATTGTGTCACAATGCTGCCAGCCCAGGCAAGCGTCAAAGTGTAATAAGCAGTACCTTGAAAATGTGTCTCTTAAGATCAATGTGAAGGTATGTTTCATTGTGTTTGTTGACATTGATTTATATAGTACTCATTTTAAAATATTACTGTTGACATTATATACTACTATATATACTCCATCCGTCCCTTTTTATTTGTCATTTTAGAGAAAAAATTATTCATTTTTCTGTTTGTGGATTTCAGGAAATGATCAATGACTTAGTTTCCTATATTATCCTTTAGCGTTAATACTTGTCTGTTTCTCTTTCATCTTTCCAATGAATTTGAGAAGGACAATATTGAGATTTTATTCCCAATTTTATTAATCGAATAAATCCTTAATTGCGTTTCTTTATTTTTGTGCTTCCTCCTAACACTTCAAGTAAAAAGGGATGGAGAGAGTAGTATATTGCTCATATATTTGTTTTTATATCAATGGATAAAAATAGGTTGGGGGGCGGAATACTGTTTTGGCAAGTGCTCTGGACAGGAGAATTCCACTTGTGAGTGATCGTCCGACAATCATATTTGGAGCTGATGTGACTCATCCACAACCAGGGGAGGATTCTAGCCCTTCCATAGCTGCAGTATGTTGTCAACTGGCGTCCAGTATCACTTGTAACTTCTATTCTTGCATTCGCTATGTTGAGTAAGCTGAATAACCTATTTGTAGGTAGTGGCATCAATGGATTGGCCAGAGATAACCAAGTACAGGGGTTTGGTCTCTGCCCAGGGTCATCGGGATGAGATGATCAAGGATCTATATAGCAATTATGAAGATCCTAAAAGGGGTCTTGTTCACAGAGGAATGATCAGGTATAAGTTCATAGAAGTACTGCTAATGTTTAGTGGTATGTTGCCTGTTTGCTGTCTCATCCTAACATTCACATTTTGCAGGGAACTTTTAATTGCATTCAAGAAATCTACGTATCATAAACCTCACAGAATCATATTCTACAGGTGAATTAGAGCTACCTTCCTTCTTGTGCATGTGTATATTCCTGCAATGTGAGATCTAGCTGTTAGATTTATTTATTTTTAATCTGACAGAGATGGAGTAAGTGAAGGTCAGTTTAATCAGGTTCTTCTTTACGAGATTGATGCCATCCGAAAGGTGAAAGACAATACCAGTCATGTTATTAACTTTATTTTCAGTTTTGCTTTTACTTGAAAGTTTTGTGTTTTTGTTAGGCTTGTCAATCACTGGAGGAGAATTATCTACCCCCAATTACTTTTGTGGTTGTTCAGAAGAGACACCATACTCGCCTCTTTCCTGCAAATCATAATGATCGTAACTTAACCGACAAGAGTGGCAACATCTTACCAGGTCTTGAATTTATTCATTTATGTTCTTTGTTATGTTTCATTCCTTAGGAATGTCCCTAGGAACATAATATATTTGCTTTGGTTTATGGCGATCAGGTACCATTGTGGACACAAGCATTTGTCATCCTACCGAATTTGACTTCTACCTTTGCAGTCATGCAGGGATTCAGGTAAACAATGTTACATGCTTACGCAATTGCCATTTAACATTAGATTTCCATGGATTTTACTTGCACACAAGGGTTGATCTGATAGCATATATATGAACTGTTATGGGCAGGGAACAAGCCGACCTACCCACTACCATGTTCTATATGATGAAAACAAATTCTCTGCAGATGCCCTTCAGACGCTCACAAACAACTTGTGGTATACGTATTTCTCTTCCCCTTTTCTTGAATTTAGAACCATTTCAAGAAAGTTTTACTTTATATTTGTTTGTGATACCAACTCTACTGTTTCTTTCCCAGATATGCAAGATGTACTCGATCGGTTTCCATTGGTATGTTAAATGATTAGCAGGTGGTTTAGTTCTTTTTACTAAGGTTTCCCGTTATGGGCCAACCATTAAATATCTATTCGTTACATTTACAGTTCCTCCTGCTTATTACGCTCATTTGGCTGCATTTCGTGCTCGACACTACGTGGAGGGAGATGCATCAGAGACTGAATCTACTAGTGGTGGTCGGGGTACGAGGGAGGGGAATTTAGCAGTTCGGCCACTTCCTGCAATCAGAGAGAATGTGAAGGATGTCATGTTTTACTGCTGAGTAGAATTGTTCTTCTCTGTTTTGAGTTGGTTTATTTTGGAGGATGATAAATATGCCTAGCCTTTTTTGTAACCTTGAAAACTCTGGTTGGCTGGCTTGACATAACAATAGTTTTTGCTCAACCTTATTACTCCTCAGTCCTCTGGACAAGCATTGTAATTATTTACGTGCTGCTGCGCTGTTTTATGGATTTTTCCTCCTTGGTATCTTGTTTACAATCCCCTTGGATTTTTATTATTTTCTAATGTTCTGCACCTGTAGAGATGTTAGGAAATGTTAGGAACAAAAAACTATTTTGCTTGTACCCAAGAACTTATTTCAAATAAGCTAAAACAAACCTTGGTTTTTTCAGCAGCTTTATTTTTTTTTAAATTTTATAATAACTGCTCCAAACAATAGCAGTGACGGTCACTGGCAAACAGGGTTGGTCAGCATTTAGGCAAAAAAGAAGAAGCAGGGCAAGTCTATGAAGGCTTCATTGAACAAACAACGAGCAAGGGAAAGATGGGGCTGGCCATTACTAGCAAGGGTATTGTTACCTCACTCCATACATAGAAATGATTGAGAGTTTAATGTTATAAAAGGAGGAAAGAATAGAAGAAGTACAAGTTTCAACTTTGTAATCAACTGAAAATATTACTATTTGCCAGAGCAAGATCAGAAATAATTTTTGTTTGTTTTAAAAGCAGATCAAAATGTTCATATATGTATATGTATAAATATAAATAGTAGTATTTATTATACAATGATAACAACTAGGCATCCTCTGTAAACAAACAGTTTGTATCGAGTATAATGTAATCGATTCTATTCTATATAAATGTAATATACAAGAAAACCCCCTCTGGTATATATATAGTAGTCATCCTACATGGCTGACAAACCTAATATGTGGGAGATCTGCCCCCGACTAGACCAACAAATATTAGTCTAAAAGACTAGACAAAGCAGCTATCAGTCCTGCCGATTTACATTAATAAAATTATCGAGCAGGGTACTACACAAAAGTTAGAAAGTATGGAAATCTAAGGCTTATTACCTGATGTTAGAAAACTGAGAAACTGTTAGTACTGATACGTGCAATATGAAAGCTAGAATGCTCATCGGTATCAGCATGAAAACAGCATTTCTCGTTGAACTGCTACCACCAATCTGTCCCGCGCTGACAAACTCACTTCTACCCGAGCTTGAAGTTGTAGATACATTTACTGACAATGAACCTAATGGCATCGCTAGGGTAAGGATACAGTAACAATCGACAACTCGGGAAGGCATATAGATAATACAGAATGGAGTCCTTCTACATGGTCCCATGGACATGTTTATTGGACCCGAATATTGGACATTTTCAATTATTTTTTAAATTTTTTTTTTTTTGCTTGTGACTCAAAAAATGTATAGTATTTATTCCAACTATAAATTTTACAAACAATAATATTTTAGGTGTAATTTGGATACATATACAAAAACAGGGTTATACAGACTGTACAACCCTGTTCTTGTATATGTATCTAAATTACACCTAAAACACTATATTTTGTAAAAATTCCTGTTGAAATAAATACTATATATTTTTTGGGAGTCACAAGCAAAAAAATAAAATAAAATAAAAATTGAAAATGTCCAATATTCCGGTCCAATATTCATGTCTGCCAAGACTTATTGTAAAGAATGACATACTTTTACTGGTTCCTTCATAACAGTAATATATAATGGCTTGCTAAAACTTACAGTCATAATTAGCCCATCCAATCCTCTGCCCACCAAGATCATAAACGATAATCTTGTCTTTCAAAACAAGGTCTGCACAAAAAGAGGAACCACTCATTTATAGGTTATCCAAAAGTAAGAACCAGCGAGACCGGAATGATGAGTAGTGAGACAAAGAATTGGAAACAAATTACTAAGGGAAGTTACGAGGAAAACTAGCAATAACCACAGCATGTTTAACTAAAAGGGTGAGAACCTAAGTCTAGTATGTCATAAGTTATTGTTAGGCCCATTCAGTTTGGTACTCATACCTCCTAGAATTGTAATCCTTTGACCTTGAATCTTCTGAAGGCCAATGCACCATGCTGCAGCACCACCCTGCATGATGAATTTTGGCAAATTCAAGTTACCGAGCTAAATATGCACTACCAATTTATGAGAAAAAGAAGTTTAAAATCACAGAAGAAAGAGATCTTGAGGGATAGTAGAACACAATTAACAAGGAAGAAATTCATGCCAATTTTCAGAGCAGCAAGTTATCAATAAAATATTCAGATGCAAACTAATGGAGACAGAGAGTGACTGGGCAGTTCCCACCAGAAATTGGCAAATATTTGTATATTAAGGAGATCAAGTCTCAATAGTTTGATTCCGTTGGCACCCAAAGGAAGAAGTCAAAATTGGGAATTTGGACAGAACCAGAAATCACTAAAATTCCATTTTCATCAAAGATGAAGCACATTGATCGAGTAAGTTATTAAGAAGAGTGGGTCTTGAGATGGTCTTACTAGCTTAGACATGAAAGTTCCAGAGAGACAAAAAAAACATAAAAAAAAGTTGACATTCATAATTTTGTCTCATTATTGAGGCGTTACAGCAGTTGCAGATGAGGTTCTCCATGATTGCCTTCTCGAAAGAAAGAAGGCATGATATGAATAACTTTTTGAAAATGTTAGTAGTTAATGTGTGTAATCAATGTCAAAAGACTTTTTCAACTGAATATGGGCAGGAAGTTAACACATCTCCAACACTGGTGAGCCACAATTTATGTGAAAAATAAAACTTATCTAAATGAACTCCTTGGCAATTATAATAAATTAAAAATAAACTTACTACTGAATTTTGCTGTAGAAGGTATTCTTCAGGTTTTAAGATCATCGATGCACCACCAGCAAAGTTTAAACTAACTGTGGGAAATGTCTCAGAAAGACTGAAAAAAAGAATATTCATATTTCATAATTTATTTTAAAAAAAAAAACAAAACTAAGTCTCCTTGAAGGATTAAAATTGTGAAAAAGATGAAATTTATGATGTTAAATCTTTGAGGAGAACCTGGAGCTGATAAAATAACACTGGTTTCCTTTAGAAAGAACAGGGCTTACAAATTGTGAAACAGCTTCCGAAATCTGCATATGCGAGAGATTATGAACCTCATGTTACAGTACTATTATACATAAACTTTTTGTCAAATAAACTGCATCCAACAACTCAGAGAACGATTAGTATATTGCTGCCAAACATTCATGAAAAGCATCAGAACAAGTTCCGGATAAGTTGTTCAATCACTACTTACAGCATCAACAAATGGATCATAAGCTTCTTCTGCAAGGTATGCCAATGTTGTTCCTGAATCAATTATGGTTCCTCCATTGCCTGATGTTGCAAATACTGATGAAGCTATGGGCAACCTCTGCCCATTGACATCAATGCTCATCAGGTTTACATTATAATGTGGCCTGAAATTTTGAATTTAGAAAGGGATTATATACAAATTTACGGCCGAGATACTGCCAATATATTAAAACATAATACTGGAAATTCATAACGAAAGGGACTGACTGCTAAACTAGGAGTACATACTTTCATACTAGACTTTTTTTTTTTTTGGGTAATTACTTTCACACTAGATTCCAATTTGTTTACAGAAATATCATTTCTTAAGAACATAGATATTTGTTAAGGACACTGTAGTGCAGCATCCATTCTGGATTTTGTTCCTTAGATTCAAACATGATCAAATTGTGAATCAGTCATAAGATTGTCATACAAGATAAAGCACCAAATTCAAGCCAAACCAAAAATGGCCAATTAAATTTCTCAGACTTCCTAATCGTACATCAAGAAGCCTGTTTTAAATTCATATAGAGCTGTAATCGAGTTCAATTGACTCGAGCTTGACTCGTTAAAGAACTTATCGAGATCAAGAAGAGTCGACTCGATCATTAAACAAACAATAATTTTTCCTATGTTCAAACTTGCCACAAGTACTAAATACTTATCTAAGTAGCTGGCGAGTAGATCACAAACAATCTAACCTTTTTGAGTTCGAGTTGATTATTGATCTTGTTTATCATTTAAAATATTTTATATATTTTAAAGATATAAATATAACATGTTTTATAAATTTTCAAGGACTTCTATTATTTATAGAAATAAAATAAATCTATTATATATATAACATTAAAATTAAAGATATAAAATTCGGTCTAGTACCAAGTCGAGCAACATAATACTAAAACTAGATAACTTAACAAGTATTAAAATTTTGTAGAACTCGACTCTTAGCAAGGCGAGGTGAGCAGCTTGCTTCGTTAAACATCCCTAATATTGAGCTTGCTATAGCTCCAGATTGACATGTAAAGCAATCAAAGTCAAGAAAGTTACTTCTAGGGTTTGCTAATAACCTAACGACCTGGTCTAAAGTAATGCATATACCAGGCCAGAATCCAAGTTATATATCTAAGTAGAACTGTAAATTAACGCGTCCAAGGTTTTAACATAAAAGGCTACTATAGAGATCTTTCTGAGCAGATATCTTCATCAACAAAACATGCATCGTGCTACAATAAATGGTGACATTACACACAATAACCCGTGTGCTTGAAGGTATAGATGGACAAATATGTTGAAATCATAGGAAAGTTTGAGGACCAAGAGAGCTATACTAAGGCAGATAAGTATCAAGGAAGCATGCAATGTAGTTTTAAGATTCCATAATAATAGTTTAATACCATTCAAGAAAGATGGCGGTGTAAGTTCCCAAAAAAGGCAGCTAATAATGGAGACAAGAATGCAATGTCAATCAGCTAATACATCATCATAATAATAATAGTTTAAGGTCATATTAACCCATATATTTAAAGCCTAGTGTCATGTAAAACTTTCAACAAATACTAAGCTGGCTGAGCAAATACACCATAATATAGAAGCAGTCAACTGTCAAGGAAACATTATTTTGGTTTGGTCATTAAAAAAAAATAGGTGATAATAATTATTGAAGGCTGTCAGGACCATAAGTTCAGATAACACAGCACGGTTAAGGCCTAATCAAGGGGATCTACCAATATAGCTATTCACAAAATCAGTGGCGGAGCCAAGATTTTGTTCCGCCACTGATTTTGTATCAATGATGGCAAAATGATACACCAAGTTGTAAAAAATAAACTACGCCTCAATAAACAATAAACGAATTCGATTTATATTAGTTTAATAATAGTTAAATGAACAACACATCAAACTATGTTATTCAAACATATCTTATACAAATCTTAATATTTGAACAAGATCAACAAATAAATAGGACTATCTTTTCATGCGTAAGGAGTGCACTTTCGAAAGGAGTTAATATCTTATTCAATCTTCCCACTTAATGTAATATGTTGAGTCTTTCTTTAAATTTATATAAAGGAGACTCTAACAACAACAAAAAAAGTATAAAGCTTTCGTTTTGAGGGGATGTAAAAATCAAGACTTATTAGTGGATAAAATACAAATACGAAAATAAACATTATGGATAACGTCATCTTTTATAAGAAACAATAGGATAAGTATAAAGTTTTTTTATTAAGTAACTGGATAAGTATAAAATCAGTATGGAGATATAAAGAAATTATATTTCTAAGAAAAACCCACCGGAGGCAACTGCCCCCAGTCGCCTTACTTGGCTCGGCCACTGCACAAAATGATATTTCTTAAAAGTAGAGTCCACTGAATAAATGCCTATTACTCTCCTATGATATTCCAACCAATTAAATGCAGGTCAGTTTTCCAAAGACAAATCATATTCGCTCATCATAAGGTCCAAGGAATAACGGAACTCCTCTGTCAAAAAGCAATGTTTTTCACTCCCCTTGTTCTATTCCCTACATTAACTACCATTCAGCTTTTCAAATACAATCTTCCAACCTCAACATGTGGTTCAAGGACCTTATTAGTTATTTACAGCTAAGAACATAATCGGTCCATTACTCTATATGATTTCAGAATTACCTTAGAATATTAACCCAAAATCCAGTCAAGGCAACTGAAACAACTGATCAGAGAAAAATGAAACCCCAAAATTGTGTATAATGAAGTATGTAAATAATAATCTGATGGATCAGTTCGTAATCAGATAAACACGAATCAAGAAACTGCTGCAGCAACAGAACATAAGAACCCAAAACACATACCTTAAGTTATAAAAGGTCATGAAAAATAAAAATATAAACCACGTTTCCAGATCTAACTCTTAAAAAGAGACTACAAGAAACAGTAATATGGATGTAAATTACAAAAGTATATGCCAAGTATGAAGACTGTTAAAGTTATAGATATGAATCCAACCCAGACATAACATTATTTTGATCTTTCTTCATATTTCTATGTTAAAATGATGAAAATAATTAAGTGAGAGAATAAGAAAGATTCATGATGTTTCATTCTGACAGAGAATACATACTGTGATGGGACAAGTGGAGTATAAACAAGATTTGGTTCAACAATCTGACCGAAAACTAATATGCCACCAGCACCTCCACCTCCTTTTAAACAATGAGAGAAAGCATCTGGAGTTATCCCCTGGGAAGATAGTTGTGAGATAACAGACAAGCCCTGCTGCCCAAAACCAAATATCCCATCTACTGCCCTATCTGATTTCATCAAGTCTCCAGTCTGTGACGTGCTACAACTGTTTCAAATCCAACCATGGAAACAGGGTTACCAAAATTGCATGTTTATGTAAATACCATCTCCAACATGACAGATTCACAATAACTTACCCAAAGACAATAGGAGCTGAGCTGTTTGAAATCACTGAATTCCCGATAACTGTGTCAAAATGCATTATGTCCGCTACATAATAACCCGACGTCCCACTGCCATCCCCATACTGGAATGTGTAACTGCATTGATTATTCTGACGAGAACAGCCGGAGTCAGAAGATTGAGCTCCAATAGCACATCTTTGGTCTGAACAGGAGATCAAAGAAGCTGTTGATGAATATGAAGGATCATAAAATTCAAGCTGAATCTGCTAAGAAATAAAGTATATAAAAATGAAAATTTTGCCAAAAATTGGTCATTCTGTTTCACAAAAAAAGAAGAAGTTGAAACATAAAAAAGAAGGCTATTGTTATGGAACAATGACATTACTTGAAGTCCGCTTGATGTAGGGCAACCACTGCAGGAATTGCAACTGACCCACAAGACATCACTTCCAGTATCAATCTGTACATAGAATTCTTTTGGGGGAGAACCCAATTGAACTCTTGTAAAATAAAGCCTATAGAAAGATCATAAGCTCCAATAAGAAATACGACAATCAAAGTAACATCAAGAAGTCAGATACCAACAACAGAGTTTAAAGGAAACTAAACTCAGATGCAACATCAAGACAAGAAAGAAATTAGATAACTAACAGATCAACTTCATTGGCCCAAAAAAGGAAGAAAATAAAAACGAAAAATGGAAAGGACAGCTGAATAGATATAAATGAAAATATCCATATAGCAAACACTACACAAAATAAATAAATAAACAAAGAGTTACAGTAATAAATTCATAAATCAGTCAAATTGATTAGGAAAGCCCGTATATCAAAGTCAAACTAAAAGCCAAGAAATGATTTCATATCCTAATAAATAATGTTCATGATTCAATACGACTACTGTGTGTATTTTACATATATAGAGTATAGAATTAGACAACAAGGTCCGGCCTAGAAGTACCATTAAGGGGAAAATCGATAACACCATCTGAAGACTACTAGATTCGACAAGGTAGGTGTCAAAGTTAGTTAGATTGTGGATAAATCAGCAATTTCAGTTAGATTTGAACTGAGCCTGATTTAGAATATACTGCACTAATTTTAATTAGAATGTACCACATTGCTCTTATTCAAACCAGTGAGATTCTCATATTAGTGAGATCAAGTTAAGCTAAACTAATGTTAATTAAAACGTACCACACTCCTCTTATTCAAATTAACTCAATCATCGTCTCGCCTTAATGAGATCAAGTCAATCTCGATTAGGAGAAATGGCTTGCCCGAGCTTAGTTCAACAAGTATAAAATAACTATCCATAAATGATCATTGACCAAATTAACCAAAAAAAAATAGCACTATTGGTGTTCAAGTTAAATTATTCCAGGAGGATCAGTATAGTTGAGCTTAATTGTAGAGTTAATAAAGAAAGTATCATGATCATCTTGAGGATTTTAGCACCAGTACTTATTTATGAGCAGCATTTATAATTAATACAAAATGATTGTCAGAATCCTTTTAATAGTCTATAGCAATGTCCAAATTCAAAGATCTAAAATAGAAATATAAAAAGCCAAACACAGCAACAGAGTCCAAAACTAACAAAACTCATACAGAATGGTAAATCAATAAAAGAAATTGTCCAATAATTAAAAAAAGAAAAACAAAGTGTGAACCACCAAGCACAAAATGTAAATTAACTAAATCAACAATGAAAGCCATATTTTCACAATTAAATTGAAACCCAAGAATGTATAATGCCCATAATTCAACAATATTATATTAGATTATACAAGTGTTTGTATATAAAGAGAAGGAGAGAGAAGATAGAATTACCCAACAAGGTATGGATCATAGGTACCGTCGACCGGAAAATCGATGACACCACCTAAAGACTGCAAGATTCGGCGGTGCCTAACCGAGTCTCGAGCCCTGAGTTGATCCAGTTCAACTCCATGACTCGTCGGAAATCCTCTCTCCAGTGTCAGAGTCGCAGGAAATCCGCAAAGCACCACCGCCGCCGGCAGCACCACGGCCAAGAAGGCCAATATTGCCGGATAACCGCCGGGAAAATTGGCCGGCATCCCTTTAGACTTCCTTCCCTCTATCTCTCTCCCCTTTTCACTTTCACCAAAAACCCAACAAATTAAGGAACCGCTAAACTGCAATATATATATATATATATATATATATATATATATATATATATATATATGTAAATTTTTCTTTTTGGGTAATCTCTGAATATATTTAATAGACAAGAACGAAGAAGAGACTGAGGAGACAAAGAGCAGAGGGAAAAGTTTTCTGCATCTTGGGACGGAGGAGAGAGAGAGAGAAAGTCCGGGAGGGGAGACAACAGCCAATAACAGAACTACAGAATTTTTAAATTGGATTATGCTGTCATATTTTCCAAATCAAATTTTATTTATCATAATTCTTTTTACAATCATATTTAAAATTAAAAATTATTCTAAAAATATTACGACTATATTTGTTGTATAATCTAATATAATATTATTATTTATTGTTAAATAGCTTCATCGGCTAACTTACATCCATCCGCGCCTTTTTTTACTTTTATTTTGCAACCACTCACTCCCCTTATTTTCTGTAAATTAATTTTATAGATATCTTGGCTATTTGATGAATGATTGATGTAATCATCATTTTACTGGATTTGAATTTTATATATTTTCCTTTAAATATTAAATCATTTTTTATTTTAAAATATAAGTTATTTTTCATAAATTAATTTATTATTATGCTTTTTTAAACAAAAAACAAATTTGTCAATCTCATCTGAATAATACATTAATTGAGAACAGACGGCCAAAATCTGTCCTTTTAATTTTCTTAATCACATTGGTTTTTCTTTTTGCATTTAATCTTGGTGGCCTGTCCCTTCCCTTAAAATCTCTATATAAAGTAGCTCTCTCAAGCCGCGTCACAATATTTTTGTTCCTGCAACTTTAATTATATTATTATTTTGTTTTTTAAAATTAAAATTTTATATATATTTTTATTTAAATTTTCAAATTTTATAAAATTTTTATTTCGATTTATATAATTTATAGACGCAACACAATATATGGTGTAAATAATTGTTGCATGTACCGGCATACGCTAGTATAAAAAATGAATCATAGGACATTACTAGTCCTTCATGTACCCTGTTCCTTTTTTGAGATGCTAAAGCTAAAGATTAAAGCATCTCCGGCAGATTAACTATTTATATTTTTTTTTCAGTCATTTATCCTATTTTAATATATTAAAAATTATAGTCAGTCCACAAATTCTTATTCTTTGATATAGTCTTTGTGTCTCGCCAGAAAATTCGATGGACTATATTTAGTCCATCTGCCGGAGCGAGATCACATATAGTCTAAAATTTGTGCACGCCAGCACTACTGAAAATGCTCTAAGACAATCCATGAACCTTCCTCACATCCTACTTTAAAAGTTTGAACCAAAATATTTTCGACATCCTAAATATAAGATCAAATTCAATTTTTTTAAATTAATTAAAAATATTTTTAAGTTATTAATCTTGTAATTAGTAGTTTTATTTTTATAATTTATACTTTTTATAATTGTCTAAAACTAAATTATTTTATATAATTTTTGAATTTAAAAGTATCTAAAATTAATTTTAATTCTCTATTTTTGAAATGGATGTTGCATGATTTTAATCCTTGTCCTCTGACTAGATTCTTTAGCAAAACCATGCACTCAATTATTTAAATTTTGCACTTTATTTATTTGGGGGTGCTTCTTTTCTTTTCTTAAAGAAAAAGACAATGCTCAAATTCCCTTTTGCTTTTCTGCAGATTGGCCCTCAAAAGGCAAAGTGGACTTGGCATTTCTCTTTTTTCCCCCTCCTCTCTAAATGACTAATACCCCCCCACACCCCACATCTAGCATACAAACTAGTCAGAAACTATGATGGAATAGGGGGCTTTCATGGTGCGTAGATATATAGTGGATTCTGTAAATCTTATTATAGTTCAGCATATATAAAGACATTTGGTAATTGAAATATTTTATAATATATAGTAAGACTTGATACAAACATTTGGTAATTGAATTTATATGTCAATTTAATTGATAATATTTTTATGATGTATTTAATATAATAAATATTAATTTTATATTTTTATCAAATTAATATACGTCATAATTATAATTCGGTTGAAATATTTTATAATATATAGTAAGACGTGATAAATAGTAGTCGTCATATGATGATTTTCATAGTATTGACAAATAACAATTTGCACCAGGAACCAAAACTACATGCTGAAAGGAAGCTTCCTGTTTGGATTTACTTTGCACATTTTTATTTATATAAAATGACGGGTTGGATTGGGTTGGGTTGGTCACACTCACACATACATCCTGCAAATGTTATGTGCGGGTTTGTCAACAATTTTTTATTTAAAAAAAGGCTGTTTTAATTGTGCACTGCTACTAAAAACAAGTTTTCAAAAATAAAAAATATTGATTTATCTAATGGATAAATAATTTTATATCAATTATAAATTTTAAGATTTTATAAATTAATTAATATTAAAAAATCAAAATATATTTTTAATTTTTTTGTAACGGATGTAATATATTTATGTATGTTTAATTATTTTACTTCTATTTCACATTATTTTAATTAAAATATCATAACTCATAACGGCGGCCGCAATTCATATCTTAAGCCTGAGTACTAAGAATTATGGAGTAGTTGACTTCTCAAATTCAAATTCAGAATCTTTCACAAATAATAGAGAAAGTTTATATAGAAATTATGTATAAAAATGTACAATGAGGTGACGAATACAAATTTTAGAAAGAGAAAATGTATACAAATTTGAAATTAAGAGACAAACATAGCGTATACATATTTTCAGAGAGAGAAAATATAATCCGATTTTAGAAAGAGAAAATATAATCAGATTTTAGAGAGAGAAAATATTACAAATTTTAATAAGAAAGAACAAGTTTAAAGAACATCAGATAGTGTATAAATTTTTAATTAGAGAGAGAAAATTTAAAAAATTTAGAGAGGAAGAATGTATAAAATAATAGAGATATAAGGTGGAAGAATATAGAAATTAAATATAATAAATAATTTATTTAATTGGACCATAATAATAGTAACCTTGAAATTTAAAATATAAATTGACCTATATTTAACTAAATTTTATAAATTAAAATTATACAACTCATAACCATATTTTATCAAACCTAAATAACTATATCTATGATCGTTTGAGTGCACATAGATCAAAATAATATTTCTTGAGCCATCCCATGATGACTTTAATCTCTCTCTTTCGTTGCAAGACCAACCATCCCGGATCATCTTCCCACGCCCAATCAATATCCAAGCAATGGGATCCTGCAAATAAAATGATTAAATTAAATACTTTAATTCAGTGATGATATATGCATGCATTTCCTCTTTTTTTTTTCCTTTTAATAAATGAAATCTATAAATTTATATAATTATTGTTGATTAATTAATACATTTTGAGCACATACCATTTTTTGTGACAATGGAAACCACACTCTCTGATATGTTCTCCAAAACACTGGTAAATAACAAGCAAGTTGTTGGGGTGTGATATTTCTTATTTTTGGGCCGGGTACATTGGGCCTACTCACATGAAAAATCTATTGGACCTTTATTTTTTTCGTTAAAGTCACTGGGCCCAATCACCATATTATATCTGTTTTAATCTTTAAGGTCGGGTCACCAAATTGGATCGAATTCCATTAGATATTTTAATATCTGTTACTTTGACTTGTGATGATGAAAAAGCATGACGGTTGACCAAGGCTCTTAGCCATGCATTAATGTGGATGGGATCATAATCCGTGGCCAGTGAAAACAAAGGGCCAAAAGCGTAGATAAACCTTATATAGTCGGCAGAGCCCATCGATCGTAGGGGTGTCGGGTAGTGAGTGGGTGGCACAATAATCCAAGCAAAGATAGTATAACCTAAAGAGGAAGCCATCATCGATAGAGGTACGCTCACACATATTGATTATTCATATTCTCCCATACACACAACCGAGATTTATTCTCTCTCAATACACTAGAGATACATTCCTCCATTGTTAACTTTGTGAACACGTCTTAATTCTCACGCTGAAGCTATCCTCTCGATTTTAACCGCCAATCGAGCTTTCGGTGTCGACCGTGTTTATCGTCTGCGATCGGGACGCCTTACGTGATTGGGGCGTGGCGTAAGATCCCGGCGTTAACATTGGCCTTTAGAAGGAGGGGGCTTTGAGTTCTAAAGTGTCATTAAAATTTTCAATCACAATCGCTTAACCTACTTTGGAAGATGATGAGGAGTAGGGATGGTACACCGTAAGGCGGCGATGGTCATTAGCTTAATGTCCACAACCTCGTGTTTCTTTGAAGGATCGTCTGGTCCTTCCAAGAGTGCTCACGAGAAGACGACTTCTAAGCGTAATTCGTGGATCTCCGTCAAAGATTCTGGCGGGGCGAACGAAGATTGGTTTTCGATGCGAATGAGGAGCGAGATCATGGTCGAGGATGTGTGGAAGGCTCACCAACCAAGATTTATCATAAGTAGCCGAGGAGGTTAGAGTCGCCAAGTTGGCAAAGATGGCGGACGAAGCGAGCAGAGAGCCATGGCGGTCCTGTTAAAGAAAAGAGAAGATATAGCCGAACAGATGCTTGGTGACGGAATTGTAGGATCAAGCATCTAGCCATGATCAATACGAAAAGACGAAGTGGGCATAAGGAGGAGACTCGACGAAAGGGTAAGGAGTCAAAGCGTTCCACGCGTGTTTCTAGGGATCATTCTCAAGTAGAGGAGATCGAGAAGCGAAACTCCATGGCCTCGAAGAAGGCGATAATGGCCAAGCCACCTCTCAAAGATCGAGATGATTATCAACAAAGGAGCGGTCGAAGGAGGTCGTGCAAAGTCCGGGTAATGGACTATCAACGTGATCATTCTAACCACAAGGAAAGAGTTGTGTACCAAGCGGATCAAGAAGTCCTCTCAGGCGCGAGGGATCGGCAGGAGGAGGTCGATCCTCTCGGAGACATAATGTTGTTCATGAGAAAGAGGTTTCCCACGTACTGAAGGCGTTGATTTTCTAGTAAAGGAGCTTAAAGAGCTCGAGAAAGCAATCGGCCGAGGTCCAAAGAAAGTGAAGGACGCCCGGAAAGAAAGCATCCCTTTTTCCTCGGATATTCTTAAGGAAAAGCGGATATCACTAAAAATTGCCTCGCATGGAAAGTTACGATGGAACCGGGGACCCTTATGACCATAGCCAGGCGTTCGACCGGCTAATGGACTATTACGACTTCACTGACGCTGCCAAGTGCCACACCTTTGTTACGACACTAAGAAAAGATGCGAGACAGTGGTTGGGAACTTTGCCTTGATTCCATATCCTCGTGGACCGAACTTTGTGATAAGTTCCATGCCTGCTTTTAGAGCAACCAAGAAGAGGAAAGCTTCACTGGTTCTTTAGCACAGATCCGGCGCTTTACTAAATGAATCTTTGGGCCAAAGATGTAAGAGGTTCGGAGAAGCGATCGGTCGGTGTCCGATCTTAATGATCTCCAGACTGTAGGTTTGTTCCAGAATGGATTGGATCTGGTAAAGTCCAAAAAGTTGGTGAAGAAGTTGATGTTCAATCATCCGAAGAGCTTGGCCGAAGCCTTTGACAAAGAAGAAGGCTACATCGTTGTGGAAGAAGCTATGAACAGCCATAAACATCCTCTTTCGAATTCAGGGAAGAGTCATGGCTCTAAGCTCAAGTTGAACAGAGAGGAGAATCTGGGGGTATAATGATCTGACGTAGGCGATTCGAAAAGTACAATAATTCCCCCGGCAGCGAAGCGGTCATCCCTCCGCTCCTACCAAGGTGAATAAGATCTACACCAAACTAAACACCGATAGATCGATAATTTTGGATCAAATCGAAACCAACCTTTCTTTGAGCCACCCCGTGATAATTACCGAATCGCGGTGGTAACTCTCGTAAGTATTGTGGCATATCATCAGTCACCGCCACGACACTTAACGAGTGTTGCAATTTGAAAGACTTTGTGGAGAGGAAGATTAAAGACGCGCTTGTTGGTGCGATGATGTGGCGTTAAAAATCGCAGCGAACGTTAACCGTCTTTGTTGAGACGGTTCGAGGGCTCCAAAGATCGCCGCCATGGGCATGTTATCGATGTGATAACCGGTGGAGTCCGCAGGAAGTTGATAGGGAGGAAGAGAAGGGGCTTACACGAATTCACCATGATCGTGTGACAGATGTTCACCGAAAGCAGATAGACCATTCCCCGGGATCACATATCATTTATCGACGACTATCCTTCTGAGCCCATCGAGCCGCATGAGGGGGCCTTGGTGATCACAAAGACAAGTGGGCACGGTGGACATGAAGCGCGTGATGATAGATAATGGATCTTCGATGGATATCCCAGTATGCCCATGCCTATCGGAGGATGCACCTTGATGGACGAAAAAATGGAGGTCGGGCAGGAAGCTCCTTTATACGGCTTCAGCAATGATCCTGTCAAAGTTGCAGGCACTATTGAACTCCCGGTTATCTTCGGCACAGCACCCCAGCAGGTCAAAATAGTGTGTAAATTCTATGTTGTGCACGTTGATTCAGCTTACAACGCTATACTGGGAAGACCTACTTTAACTGCTCTCCAAGCTGTGACCTCCATCTCTCATTTCAAAATCAAGTTCCCCACGACTCATGGAGTAGGAGAGGTGGCGGGGGACTTGGATCTAGCCCGACGATGCTACCGGAATGCTGTTATTTCCTCCGGAGTGGGGGTCAGCAAACAAAAGCAGGCGATGACAATTGAGATCGAGCCTTTTACCGAAAGTAGTTCTGAACCGATGGTGATTCCTGCCGGAGGAACGGAAGAGGTCGAATTGATCCTTGGAAAGCCGGACAAGACCGTGAAGATCGGTTCAGACTACCGTAACCTCTTCTGACAAATCTTATAGAACTCTTACGCTGTTTATGCGGATATTTTTGCATGGGAACCAAGGGACATGCCTGGAGTTAGTCGGAAGATAACCGAGCATAGCCGAATGTAGATCCCCTTGAAGAAGCCGGTTCGGCAGAAAAGACGGATCTTTCGCCGAACAACGTAAAAATTATTGATCGAGAAATAAAGCAAAGTTGTTGGTCAGCCGACTTTATATATGAGATTGATTATCCCGAATGGATGGCTAATGTGGTGTTGGTGCAGAAGCAGAATGGAAAATGGCGGGTTTGCATCGACTACATCGACCTCAATAAAGCTTGTCCGAAGGATTTTTATCCTCTACCCCATATTGATCAGCTTATCGATGCCACTTCGGGGTATGCATTACTAAGCTTTATGGATGCTTTTTCAGGTTATCACCAAATATCCATGTGTAAAGAGGACATCCCAAAGACCGCATTTATTACACACCGTTCGGTGTACGCCTACAAGAAGATGACTTTTGGCCTTATAAATGCTGGAGCCACTTACCAGAGAATGATGAACTTCATCTTCGATAGGCAACTGGGAAGGAACATGGAAGTATACGTTGATGACATGATCGTGAAAAGCATGCACGTTCAGAGTCATTTGACGATTTTTAGAGGAATGCTTTCGGGTCGTCTCACATCGTCAACTAAGGCTTAATCCGGCCAAGTGCACTTTCGGCCTCGGTGCAGGGAAGTTTCTGGGTTATCTTGTTAGTCAAAGGGGTATCGAGGCCAATCCAGAGAAGATTCAGGCCATTCTTGACATGAAGACTCCTCAGTCATTCAAAGACGTCCAACGTCCCGATTGGCGAGATTGCAAAGATTAAGGAGGTTCGTCGCCAAATCTGCGCAGAGGTGCCTTCCTTTCTTTGATACATTGAAAGGGTCAAGAATGCGAAGACGCGTTCCAAAGGACTTCAGAGTGTGAAGACGCCTTCAGAGCATAAAGGTGTATCTTTTTCGGCTCCTTTATTGGTGAAACCCATTCCAAAGAGACCTTATATCTCAGATCTCAAGGCAAAGTTCGTTAATGCCGTTGGAGCGAAGGCCGGTTCGGAGATCGGTGGAAGACAACATCCGGCCTATTATGTCGACCACGCCTGCGAGATGTTGAAACCAGTATCCAAATGTTGAGAAATTTGCCTTCGCCTTGATAATTGCTAGTAGGAAGCTTGGCGATATTTTCAAGGCTCGGCCTCGGTTGTCTACACGGATCGACCATTGAAGAAGGTGATGGGCAAGCCGAAGTTTCGGGAAGGTTAGCGGCGTGGACAATGGAGTTGTCACAGTTTTTCATCGAATACTATCCACGAACCGCTATCAAAGGCCAAGCTTTGGCCGATTTCATAATAGAATGTTCGTTCACCGAGCGGAATCTTAGAATTCCGAGTTACCTAGTTCGAATCGTCCGATCGAAAGCGATTGCGCCTTCAACGAGAAAGCGAAATGTTTGGACTCTATATGCAGATGGTTCCTCTACCCTAACTGTTAGTGGGGCAGGAATTATCTTGACAAGTCCGGACGGGTTCAAAGTTCAACAGGCCATCAGATTTGGATTTAAAACGACAAACAACGAAGCCGAGTATGAAGCAGTGCTAGCGGGTGTTCGATTGGCAAAGAGTCTAGAGGTCCGGAACCTTATCATCTACAGTGACTCTCAGTTGGTTGTCAAGCCTATCAGGGGACTATGAAGCTCGTGGAAATCGGATGATCAAGTATTTAAGCGGAGTTAAAGGACCGACTTGATGATTTCGCTTCATTTAATTTCGAGGCATAGAGAGTAATGACAATTCTATCGCCGATGCATTGTCGAAATTGGCTACTACGGATGCGAGATGTTTTTAACGGATCGGTTTACTTTGGAAGTTCTGCAATACCGAGTGTTCAAAGATGAAGCGTTGATGTGTATCGAAATGATCTAACTGCATTGATGACCCACTTACATCGAGTATTTGGCGAGATGGCGTCCTTCCTTCGGATCGGATGTTAAAGAAAGAAGATCAAATACAAGAGCGCTTAACTTTGTTCTTATCGATGGGGATCTTTATCGATTGGCCTTTTCTTCACAATTCTTGAAGTGCCTCGGTCCCATCCGAGGCGGAATATGCTCTTCGGGAAGTTCACGAGGCATTTGCGGTGATCATATGGTCGCTAAATCTTTGGCTTACAAAGTACTTCGACAAGGATACTATTGGCCTACAATTTTCAAGGAAGCTACAGAGTATGTCAAAAATGTGAAAAGTGCCAACTCAACAAATTCGATCCCATCATCACCCACCCAAGAGCTATACTCGATTTTATCTCCTATACCCTTCATTGTCTGGGGGTAGATATATTGGGTCCATTGCCTAAAAGCTAAAGGTCAGTTAGCTTTGTCATAGTTTGCTATTGATTACATGACTAAGTGGGTAGAAAGCGGCTTTACCCTTGGTTAATTACGAGCAAGAATGTTTGAAGTTCATAAAAAGAGTCCGTAGTGTTTCGCTTCGGATCCCTAGAGTATTAATATCTGACAACGGACGTCAATTGTGGGATCAAAATTTGAAGCATTTTAAAGGAGTTGGATTCAACATAAGAAGACTTGATGGCTCATCCACAACAAATGGCCAAGTTGAGGTGACCAACAGATCATGACGTCACCGAATCGGGATCAAAGCGCAGACTAGATGAAGCTAAAGGAAGATGGCCGGAGGAGCCGCTCAGTGTTGTGGGCTTACCGGACTACACCAAGGACTACCACCGGGATTCACCCTTTCGATCGCCTATGGTAATCGATGCCTTAGTCCTCGTCGAAATCGGATCTCCAAGTCTTCTGGTCACCAATACAAAGAAATATATAATGATCAAGGATCAAGGCCAATTTGGATCTGCTAGAAGAAGTTAGAGGTTTGCTTTACTTAAATTGGTCGCTTATCAACGAAGAAAGTAGCTAAGCATTATAACAAAGGAGTCAAGCTTCAGATTCGAAGTAGAGACTTCGCCCCTCGAGTAGCCAAGCTTCTACACCTCAAAACACGGAAAGTTAATGCCAAACTAAGAAGGACCATATGAGGTGATCAAGTATCCAAACCGAGACACTTCTACTGTTAAGGGCATTAGATGGTTCAAATCAAAAACACTTGGCACGTCAAGGTGCTTCTTGAATACTTTCAATAAAGATTAAGTTAATTCATCTAAGTCCAGATATTATTGTTCATTATCAATAAAAAGACACTTTTTCACTATTGGTCCCGGTCCTATTTTGTCCTATGGTCACTATGGTGTAAGGAGGTATGGTAGGACTCACGCGGCCATTCGATGGCGTACCATTTGTCGCTTCTACCCCGAGTGGTGATTTAAGGATCCTATATTGATTTTACCAGGTGGTAAGTCAATGGTCACAATTGGTCCTTATATCTTGATCCTTATATCTTGGTCCTTATATCTTGATCCTTATATCTTGGTCCTTATATCTTGATCCTTATATCTTGATCCTTATATCCTCGGTCCATATATAATTGTTTCACCTTGAGTGGTAAACAAATGACCGATCTCACACTTTGAGTGGAATGAGTATGTGTATTACTTTATTTTATTTAAGTGTTGAGTTCAAATTTTCGATTCGATTAAGTTAAATTTTGTCTATGAAATTCAATTCACTTCGTCTCATACATTAACTATTATATATCTTAACTGATTCACTGTCTAGGTTCATCTTACTGATATTGAATTATTGACAAGAAACTAATCGAAAACATAGTTCATAATTAAGGAAATTGCAAATTCATCAGGAAAACTAAAACATTCATTCGATCTATTCATTCATGAACAAAAATACACTAATATAGAAACGTAAAATGTTTAAACAGATAAATTTTTACATAAGTCGAAATGAAAGCGGGAAGAACACCTAGGCACCACCTTCGCCTTCTGGAGTTGAGTAGAGTTGGGTCCAGTTGAAGCGTGAGCAGCTTTTTCTTTTCCTCTCTCTCGGCGATCTTCGTAGCCTTCCAAGTAGACTTTCATGATCTCGACGTTAAGCTCGTCTCGAGTCTCTATATTCTCACTCAGATTCTGCTTTCGAGCTCTTCTACGAAAGGACCCTTCCCTCAAGATCCTTTATTTTAAGACAAAGCTTGTGGGCGTTTGTTCTTGTGTCTCCGCCCTTCATCCTCGGCCTTTGATTGAGCCTCGCCAAGTTGAATAGCCAGCTTGGTTGGTCAAGAAAAAACTCCTCATTTTTTGCCCTCAAAGAATGTTTTTCTTCGACTAAGCCGCGTTCGGATCGGTTAAAGTTTGTTGGCTAGCTTCGGGTGGCCAACCTATCTCTCAGGGTCTCTTACTTCGTCGTCGACGCGTCCTCAAATCCATCTTAGCTCTATCCAATTCTCGTTGAGGCCATCGATGACTTGAAGAAAGTCTTCTCGATCGGCCTTTTCTCGCCAAGGTCGATCTCAAAGATATTGATCTCTTGTCGCATGAAATCTTCCTCGCTTCCCCCATTTATGTGTCTTGGACGCAAACGTCCAAAAGACAAA
This sequence comes from Panax ginseng, assembly GCA_020205605.1. Lineage (NCBI taxonomy): Eukaryota > Viridiplantae > Streptophyta > Magnoliopsida > Apiales > Araliaceae > Panax > Panax ginseng. The sequence goes on along the minus strand of CM035131.1, from coordinate 14,673,374 downwards.
GATTAAACTGCATATGTTCGGAGCAAAGATTTCAAGCCATTATCCGGATATACAATTAAGGACGTAAAGATGAAAAATAAAGGAATGATTATTTACCTTAGCCAAATAGCTCATCCCTTCATCGAGCAAATTCCCGTCCGTGTGATCACTGAACCTATGATCGTCAGCGTTCCTTACGAAGGCCCCGAATAGGTCGAACGAAAAATTAGCATTGAATCTAGGCCATATAGTCGGAGATCCCACGGCCTCGGCATGATAGCTCTCGACTGGAAGGACTCTGCTGCGTTCGGGCGAAGGTCTTGACCTTTCGGGGGAAGGAGCTGGTTGCTCGGGAGGAGTAGGTTCAGGTTCAGCGTACACGGTCTCGGGGGAGGGAGATTTGTTTGGACTGGGTTCTTGTAGAGGAGTGACCGATGCAGAGCTTGGGTGGCTGTCAGGTGTTCGCTTCTCTTCCCGGATGAGGCTTGGATAAATTCATCTCGATCACCTTCTTCGCCAATCAGATTTCTACAAAGTGATGCGAAGGGGGGGTATGATCGAAGATTGGGGCACCCTAAGCTCTTCGGCAGTCAAAGGTGTTATCTTGCTTCTCAGCTTTTTGGTGCGGAGGATGCTTCTTCGATCAGGACGATCGAGTAGGCCTCCTCGTCGGGTGACGGACGTGGTGGTTGGCTCGATTTCTGGGGTGGCTTCGGAAGGGGTTGGAAAGGGTGTTGTTCTGGGTTTTCTGATCGCCCTCCTCTTCTGGCGAGGGCGGAGAGTCTCTTCCAAACAGAACCTCTTCTTGACTTCGCTCGTCGCCGCTTTGAAATTGGTCTGTACATGTTTCCGGATTGGTTCTGGCCGGAGCAGCCTTCACACTGAGTTTCAACAGCTTCCGAAGGCTTCCCAGACAAAAAATCTTCGAGCTCTTTTATCTCTAAAGAGCTCGGTTTGATCAAAGATACTGCATAACCAATACAACTCTGTGTTAGAATCCACATCATAAAAGCATTTTCAAAAAATTCGTATACATATAAAATAGACCGATACTTACATTTATGGTCATATAACCATGTTTGCTTGAGAGGAGTCCGTATTTCCACTCCTCCTTGGGAAATTGTCAAAAGTTCCATCATTTCCATTTCTCTTTCTTCGTAAATGTCTCCAAAATCGCAGAGATCTTCTCGTCAAATCGGCTGGCCCATTCGGTAGAGAAGAGATTTCGGGCCTTTGACGTAGAACCATTTTTCATGCCACTGTTGCTTCAAGGCGTGTTTACCAAATGAACGCTTCTCGAACTTCTCTCCCGACTTCGAGAATGCTTGCTAATGGCCTTGAACCCTTCTCCCTAGATTGTACTATTTTGTATATCGTAAAGAAGGAGTCCAGGAGGGCTCCACGCCCAATTCATGGCAGAGGGCCACGAAGGCCCAAGATGTGAATGTACGAGTTCTAAGATTAGTTGAAATAACCCCACCCCCGAAACCCCAAAGAGGTTACTATGAAGATATCAGAGGAAAACGAACCCCTTCTCCAAAGAGGGTCACAGGAACTACCGTCCCAACCCTCTGGTCGTTGGTACATCTTCTCACCGGATCTAGAACCCTAAATGCACGGGTATCCGGATGTGGTATCGGACCGAATTCTCTTCAAATTTCGACCTCGACGATCGAGGAGTGTCAAAGTCGCGAGAATCGCTTAAGTATTCTGTAGTATTCGGAGGGGTTTTGGGATTTATGGGGGAGGGTTCTTGACGATTTCGACACTTTTGGGTTCGGTGTCGAGGCTTCTTCATGAAAGCGGTGGTAGGGTTTGGTGGAACAAAGGTGAGTGGGGTTACCAATATCGAGAACCTTGTATAGAATCCTGGGAAGCCATTGTTGATTATTTGCGAAAGAAAGGAGAAAGTTCGGAAAGTCGAGAGTTCGTAAGGCGCCGAAATTCAAATGAAGCGTAAAACTATCAAAGTTGATAAAGTTACCTTTATATCGATTTGCCACACTTGTTCAAGGCCTATTTCATTAAATGCTATTGATGATTTGGAATTTGAATGGGAAGGGTCCTGCTCCGGTCCATGATCTATTAAATAGGGTTTTTCCGATTTGGGCCTCCATCCTCTTCTCCTTTTTATTTCGTGAATAACGATTGGATACACTTCAATTATATCTCACTATGGACCTTTATTAAATTATCTTAGGCCATTCATAGTTTTCTATTAAACATTCTGCTTAACAAAAAAAACTAGGGGGCAATGTTGAAGTGATATTTCCTATTTTTTGGGCCGTACATTGGGCTACTCACATGAAGAATCCATTGGGCCTTTATTTTTTCCGTTAAAGTCACCGGGCCCAATCACCATATTATATCCGTTTTAATCTTTAAAAGTAGTCGGGTCACCCAAAGGATCGACCCATTAGATATTTTAATATTTGTTACTTTGACTTGTGATGATGAAAAAGCATGACGGTTGACCAAGGCTCCTGCCATGCATTAATGTGGATGGGATCATAGCCGTGAAGTGATGAAACAAAGATGTTAGCGATGATAAACCTTATATAGTCGGCAGAGCCCATCAGATCAGAGGGGGTGTTAGGTAGTAGTGGGTGGCACAGTAATCCAAGCAAAGATAGTATAACCTAGCAAGGAAGAAGCCATCGTATGAGGTACGCTTCTCACATATATTGATTATTCATATTCTCCCACACACACAATCGAGATTTATTCTCTCTCTCAATACACTAGACCATACATTCCTCCATTGTTAACTTTGTGAACACGCATTAATTCTCACGCTTTGAAGCTATCCCCACGGAACCGCCACAAGCTTTCGGTGTTATTTGTGTTTCTTCGTGGCAGGATCGTGACGTCTTACGTGATTGGGACGTGGCAGAAGATCCTGGCGTTAACACAAGTAAATTAGGTCAGCTAGCTTAGTTTATGTAAATTCCCAGAGAGAGAGAGAGAGATTTTTTTAAAAAAGAAATAAATTAAATTGTCATTTTTGTTTACCCTCCGCTGCTATAAGGATCTCTTAGACCATTGGAGAAAATAATATTGCTAGCAAACCTTCAGAGAACCAATCTTATATCCTGCATGTGTTATACAAATTTAGCAATATTATTTGAATTTTCAATATTATTGTGGGCACTAAGATCGTACCTTGCTAAGGTTAGGGTTTCGTATTGGCTGAGGAGGAGAGAAATCCACAAAGAGTACAGAATTGATTGGTTGATTAAAGAGGGGAGAACGACAGGTGGGCGATTATTCCAACGACGCGTGGCAGAACTCCTAGAATCCGAGAACCGTGTTAGGGTAATAGTGATTCCAAGAGCCTTCTTGAGTCCTTCGAGTTGAGAGAATGTCCAAACCCCTTTAGTGCTTTTAGGTGGAATCTCCAAGCCTTTAAGTCACCAAAAGGGTCCCTTTGATCCTCCAAGTATCCAAGTCTTGAGTCTGAAGAGAAGTCCCTTTCCAAATGGAATGGAAGGGGTATTTATAGGGTTTTCTGGAAAGTAGTCATGTGCAAGGCACATGCCTTCAGGAAAATTCCAGAAATACCCTTTAGTCATTAGAGTAATGCCCATATTGCCCTGTCCTTCTAGCCACCAATCCGATCCCTCAATCAATTCCCAAAACGAGCCGCCTCCACGAGTCTTCTACCTCGGGACACGTGGAGGCTTTTCGCAGGTCTCGCCCATTTACTTCTGACTTTTCCGTCTTTATTTCATTAGGTTATGCAAACCCTAATTTGCACCTTTAATGAAGCCGTGGAAACCTAATTGCGCATTCAATTCAATTAGGTTATGTGAACCCTAATTTTACACTTGGGCCCACATTTGCCCCCTGCACGAGAGTCGCATTTCCAAATAGATGATCGTGCAAGAAAACTGCAAGTCTTTGAACGATTTTGCGGGACTTCACTCTACAGGTCTTGAAGGCAATGGTCCTAGAAGAGGGAACTCCTAGAGAGCCAGACCCTTAGAGTTAAACCCTAGGAAGGCAAGACCTAGTGAGGCTCTTCTTTGGACATCTTAAAAAATCTTCCGAATTTTTTTCCTAACCTTGCCTAATATTTATTTCCTTTGTAGACCTAATATGCTTCAAGGATGAGTTTAAATTGAAGCTCCAGATGCTCAAGGTTTTTATATTTAATGGGCCCCTGTGTCTTCCCCGAGAAGGTGCCTTTGATATTGTTGTAGAGACTCATATTTGCCTTTTAGTTTTAAGTATTCCCTGTATGTGCTTTGCTGCTAGGGACATGACAACAAGTAATTCAAGTAAAAAAAATCATGAAAACAAAATGAACATAATCCCAGGAATAAAATATTCCTAATAAAAAATTAGGATATTTGTTTTAATAATAATTTATTTTGGGAAATAAGAAATAAAAAATTAAAATTTGATTTGATTTTAGAAATAAAATCTTTCTTTATTTTGAAAAAAAATCAAATCTTTCAAATCTTTATTTTCTTGAAAAGTAAATAAAATATTCCTATTATTAAAAAATAGGATATTTGTTTTAATAATAATAATTTATTTTGGAAATAAAAATTAAGATTTGATTTTATTTTGGAAATAAAATAAAATAAAATAAAATCAAATCAAATCTTGATTTTATTTCGAAATAAAATCAAATCTTAATTTTATAAGATTTGATTTTATTTTGAAAATTAAATCTTCCTTCATTTTGGAAAATCAAATCAAATCTTTCTTAATTTGAAAAGATTTTTTTTTTTCGTCATTCACGCAAAAGATTTAAGTGCATGAATAAAATAAAAATGCTTGAATTTAAGGGTCATATAATCTCACAGATCTGATGAAGGGGAATTGCCACATGCCTACAACATTTTCTATGAAAAAGATGGTGAATTAAGGCAAAACGAGATCCTATCATGTATTTGTCACCTTTTTTTTTTTGAAAATAAAATAAATCTTATTTTATTATCTTTTAAAAAATAAATAAAATAAAATTCTTATTTTATTATTATTATTATATTTTTTTTTTTTTAAAAATAAAAATAAAATAAAATAAATAAATAAAACATTTACTTATCTTATTTTTTCGAGAGGTAAGAATCGATACTCATAATCCACTACTACTTTGCCTTTAGCTTCTCGAATTGTAGTAGAGAGCTTTGTTACCACCTCACTTGGGCAATACTTTTTATTTGCAGAATAATAAAGAACCCCATCATTTGAAACGTCAGGTTTCGATTAACCGTCATTGTGACAATATTACATCATTCCCACTTCTAGAAGATGCTTTTAATATTTTCTTGATCAACGAAGGTCAGAATAAGCATGCTTTATTTCCTTGCAATACAATTGACACCCTCCTTGCCAATTCACCGCTTTTTACTAAGTCTATTACGTATAAGGTAATCATTTGACAAAGACGTCATGGCTCTACACCTTTTGTGATGTTCATTTGCATAGGCCCTATAGGTAGGGAGGTGCTTAACCCTATGAATGAAATATATATATATATATATATATATTATTATTATTATTATTATTATTATTATTATTATTATTATTTTTTTTTTACATGATTACCACTTCACTTTTTTTTCTTTCATAACCCAATACATGAACACTTAATTGGCCAAGTGCAGCGATTACCTAATTACACTTGATTCCCAACACATTACTTCATTAGCCAACACATGATTACTATGACCCATTACGTCACTCTATCATTAGTCAACCAAATTTCCACCCTTTTGCATCCAAAATGCTAGATGGCCTCACTTTATTTGAGTGCAGCAGACATTGATTGTGACTTTCAATTCACACTCGCGATCGTGACTTTCAATTCGACCGTTTCATTCACTGAAGGCATCATCACATTATTTTTTTTTCAACAAAAGTTCTCGCTTTGTCTCCAAAATACCGCCACGTGTTCTTCTTTGCTTTTTATCTAGTCGAACCCTTCTTAGTCATTTTCATTTTTTTTTTGACGAACCATGAAGAAAAAAAGAAGAAAAAGAAATGCTTTTTTTTTCTTTTGTTTTCCGAGCCCCATTACCTTGATTATATCTCGGTTTTTTCCCTTGGATAATAAAGAAAGATTGGCATTTTTTTTCAAATAAAACCCAAAGAAAGAAAAAATCTCTCTGCGTGCAAGAAAATTGCTCCAATTAAGCCAGAACCCCTGAGGACCAAGAACACTTGGGGGGGCGAACCCTTGTAATAGAGCCACGGGAAAATCAATGTTTAGACGGCATAACACGAAATTTTTAAAGGAGTAATTACTATTTTGATCATCACTTTCGCCAGAGTTTGTCTTTTGGTCTATAATATATCAAAACAAAGCTGACGACGAGCCTTACAAAAGTCATCACCTTCGACCATGATAGTTATTGTTATAAGTCTGATAAAAAGGAAAACTCTGAAGGCTGCATTTGGGCTATCTTAATGCATATTTGTAATTCCAAACTTCTTTTGACATTTTTTTTTCTTTCGTGTGTCTTTGAGGTTAAATATCGACCTCCCTCTCTTGCCATATGGTGAGCTTTTTCTTTCCCTTTGACATCCTTACATTGTGTCTTTTTTTAGAATTCTATGATGAACTTTTCTTGCTTGTAGCCCCTTTCACTTTGAATGCTCTGCAGAACTAAAAACCACCCGGAGTCCCCTTCATCATTGATTGGGAAGGGCTCCTCTTCTTCGGTCCTTCCGACACCTTCCGGGATAGAGTTAAGGACTATGACCGTGCAACTTTTCGCTCACCGCAGAAAGAAGGCCTATTTTTGTATGCCCCACTTCTCGGAGGTTGGGATGACTTCCTCGTAATCGTGATTCCCCCCATATGCATAGAAGCAAGAATACCCTTTCACCTCTTCACTTCCTATCTGATTCATCTAATAGCTTTCAAGGATGGCGGATTGGACCGACGAAAATCCTTGGAAATGTCAATCACGTGGAAATACTAAAAATGCAAGCATCTTTCGTTGCGTTCAACTGCAGTAGAGACCCACGCATCCACCATGACCATAACGCTTCTTACTGTGTTGATCTCACGATGGTGTTCCTCTACTTGCACATTTGTCACACGCTCGGGGAATTCACCCTACTCTGCAGGATGTATATGCCCTCTATCAGTAAGTTCTCTTTTTTTATTCCTTTAATTCATTCTCATTTTTCTGAAATATATATATATATATATATATATATTTATCTTGAATTACATCTTGTAGCCTTCCCGTTGTTGCTTCGAACTCCTGCGGCCCTTCTAACATGTCCACTAAAGATAACGAATGTGTTGCCTACTTGATGGAAGCCTTCACAATCTTCCCGCTTCATCTCCCGCTTCAAGGCGATACACTCTTTCCGACTTCTCGAGACTTCCAAATCATGAAAAAATTCTTGGTTATCCTAGGTGCGCTACTTCTTCCGTGACTACAAGACCAACCAATGGGACACTCTATTCATGACAAATCATCATCCTTGCCTTTCGTGGAGAGACTTGTCCTTTTCCTCCGGCAAATTATCTGCTATGTGGTCATCCCCACTTCATCTTCCCTGGATCTCCCATGACGGTCCTTTCCGCCAGTATTCACTTGGCAAATAAGTTATTATCCCGAGGCTCAGAGATTCCCCTTGCTTCTCTTTTCTTAGGGTCCTTATATCGTCGCCTAGACGAAACAATCCTTGCCATGAAAGAATATGTTGGGAGGTAATCACTTTCATATATATATATATATTATTTGTCTTTCCAACCGCACTTATTTTCCTTTAACCTTTTTCTTATTTGATTTTTTTTTTTTATTCCTTCAGGTATGATGTCAATTGCTTCATTCCATGCTCCTTTCTTCAGATTTTTCTTTTTGAACGCTTTTTGGGCTATTCCTCTAAGCAGAAGAAGAAGTCTCCTCTTTTTTCATCACCCAACGTCATTCCTCGCATGGCACGTTGGATTGATCACCGACTTAGACTCGATAAAGTGCGGATTTGCGGCCTTTTCTTGATGATTATACTTTGTTCAATCGCCCATCCCTATACCATTGTTTCGAGAGGGTTGCGACCATCTACCTCACTTTTTACAAGCGCCAATTTCGTACTTACTCGAGCCTCAAGAACCCAAATTGAGTGGTTCTCACACTATCTTGGTTCGCTTTTCCTTCTGTCCTACAGAGCTTCCTTACTTCCTCGAGAATAATAGTTTTGGCATCAGATCAGATTCTCCTCACCGGTCATGAGACAATTCGGATATGACCAGAACGCCTTTTGGTCACACCCGCCGAGGAAATTATGAGGTCGCTCTTGTCAATTTTGTCAGACCTCCCTTTTTACACGGGCATTTTGAGGCTACGAAGTGATCCTCATAGATCCCTTCCTTTTGTAATACCGTATAATTCCGAATGGGCGATATACTATTAAGCGAACGTAATTATCGGGCAAATCAATCTTAAAAGATGGGAGGATGATACCTTAATTTGTTCATTGCCGGTTTATTCCAAAGCGTCTCCAATGGTGCCGATCGCTATGCTCTCCTAAGACCCATATTCGCTCAACACTTTGGCCACCAAGAAATTATTGGTTAAGCGCGAGGTCTCGATGCCTAAGTCTTCTCTTCCTCATTTAGCGTATATTCCTCCTCGAGGTGATCCGAATACTTTTCCTGCATGAGCTCCCACTACTTCCACGAGTCTTCCACCACGGCTTGCTTGTGTGTCTCCTCCAAATTTCCTCCCTGTGGATCCATTGATGCCGAGGCAATGAGAGTTACTCGTTCTAAAACGAGCGGCTATTATTATTGATTCTCAAGTAGCTCTTCTATCTATTCACCTGCTTGTGGTTCCATCACCGCCTTCCTCCTATTAGGCTTATCATAAAGCCATTGGCAAAACTCCTCTTGATAGTCTTGATTCTAATATGCTTGGTAATTTGAGGATCCAACCAAGAAACGCCGTAGAAATTTGGTAATAATTATTTTTTTTGTACTATTCTCATTTTTCTTTCCTCCCTTGTATTACTACTTTCACATATCGTTAAGTAATTGTTTCCTTTTTTTTTAGGTTACCGTGGACGATGAAGATGATGATGATGATGACGTTCGTCTTGGGCTTATGTGTAGTACTGCCAATGAGGCGGTCGCGGTGGTTTCCACTAGTCATGAGCCTTCCCAACCTATACTTGTTAATATTGAGCCCTCTATTCCTCGTGATGATTGTGTTAGCCTGGATGCTAAGGATACCTTATCCGATGTGAGCTCGAGTCCTACTGTGGGTGATACAGCTATTTCTTCACACCCTCCTGTGACTGCTCCTCATGATGAGTGTGAAGATGTTGATGAGGCTCTTTCTTCCCAGGGGAATCCTTCCAAATTATTGGTGATGCTCATCCTCCCCAGAAGGATTCTATCGAGTTTGTGATTGCTCGGGAGGGCAGTGTTGATAACATTCTGGGTGGGTTGAATAACATTCCCTTTTCTGTGGCATCTCCCGACTCCTTTTCCATTGACTATATTGTGAGTATCCTTCTTTAATCAACATATGATTTGTCTTGAAAGATTCTGGTTTCCAGAATCTTTCTTTCTTTGTTTTTAATATATTGTGTTTTGACATTTTGTTTTTTCAGAGCGAGAAGATGAAAGACTTGCCTTTGCCTGTTGAGGCACTCGCTTTATTTGATGCTCTCCATCCAGATGTTTCCCACTCGCCATATAGTGACCTTGGTTATCCTCCAGGGGACCAAGGTTTCGAGGAATCCTCAGCTATACAACATCTTTCTACTCCTCCACCCTTTGACTCGACAAATTCAATGGTGGCTTCTAAAGTAGCTGCTACCAGAGCTTCCTTTAATCCAAATGGGGATCTTATTTCTTGGAGGGGTTTCCAGATATCATCTTCTAGTCGGGAAAGTCCGAGCTGCCTCTCTAGCTCGGTTCCCGCAGACATCTTGACCTGCTTAATTATTAAGGAGACTTCCACCCAAACCTTCTTCCTAGATCACCATGAGCCTTATTTGTAGATTGCACACTTTTCTTTATATTCTTTGCGAAGTCGAGGACTTGAAGAAGTTTAATGATAAAGTAGACGCGACCTTACGACCATAGGTGTTGACATGTCTCCGCTTCGTGATAGATTGACTCTTCTCAAGTTAAGTTTGATCTTATTTCATTACGTTAGGAGGTTGTCATTGCGTAAGTGTGAAGATAAATCCTTTTCAGTCTCAGCTTTTCTCGAACTTGATGAAGCCGCCAACAAATTGAAGATTCAAATCTCAAGATTTAGAGGGCCGACTTCGGGAGGTAGAAAGCGCCAACAACGGGACTTAGAGTCAACTACCCAACAAGTTGTGGAACCTGAAAATCGCAAATCTTAATTCTCATGTAGATTTCCTAAATAAAATAATTAAGAAATTTACGTATAATAACCCTAGATTTTTTTATTATTTAATAAAATTTTTTTTATAAGTGTCTAGTAATGTGAGCGATAAATATGAATATATTTATTACTTGAAAAATTAGAAATAATTTTGGCGAAATGTTTTCCATGATAACATGATTGGAAATAATATATGAAGTGATAATTAGAACTTATATAATATATATTTTATTATATAAATTGTTGAATATTTAAATCAAGTATTTTAACTTGATATGAAAGAGAAAGTCGGATATGAGATCCAAACCACGAATTGGGATTATGATCAAGAGATGATAATAATAATATTATATTATTATTATAATGATTTTCTGATACAATAATTATGTCTTTGTGTGTATATGAACGAGAATAATATTGAAAGCGATGGCGGTCAATTAGGTCATAACATATTACCGTCTTTGTGAAACCCTAATTATTAAACTTCGATTATGAGAAATGGTGAGTAGTATATGAAATTCTTGTGTATATGAAATTCTTGTGTACACGAATGTCGGTGAATTAGAAGAAAAACCCTAATTACTATTTTACGGCGATAAGCTAGGACAAACCCTAATTATTACAACCTAATCGGTTGAAATTTAGAGATAGTAATGACTGTGTTAGATCATACACGAGATAATTAGAGAACCACTAATGATCAATTAGAAAACCCTAATTGATAACGTTAAGAAACCCTAATTAGAAAACCCTAATTTTCTAAAAAAAACCTAATTTAAAATTATCGGGTTTTAATTACGACGTTATTATATAAATGTTTTAATTTACCAAATGATAGAAATTAATTGGTAAATGGTAAAATTATAATCTAATGGTTAAATATTACATTTAATGGCCTTTTACAAAAATGCCCTTGGAATTATATGTGAAATGACCAAAATACCCTTTTGTCATTTTAGTGTATTATTACTTACATTGTTGATAGGATCTTGCAACAAGGATGCCCAACACACCTACCCTACATCTTATCGGCTCTCAAACAAGGGAATCATCCCACTTTAGCATCCAAGGTATTTAAAATTTTTTTTAAATTAAAGGAAAGGAAAATGCATTATTTATGTCTTATTGCTACCACTTGTCCACAAAATCCGGCCAATCCATCTAGAAATTACCTATGAAAACGTAGTATTACCATCAATCAACCACTAGAATCAATTCATGCATTAATTTATGGATTCAGAGAGAAATGCAACATTTTGGCCTATTTATACCCAAGCACTTAGCTACATTCTCCCGATGCCTAAACCTCTGAAATTCTCTCATTATATCGATTCATAAAACAAGCCCCATTCACACCATAACAAATCGGTGGCCAAAAATCGAGAATCAAAGCTTAAAAAGGTATAAACCCTAGCTTGATTTTTCTTAAACTTTTGGTGTTAGATGTTATGTTTAAATGTTAAAACATGTTGATTATAGTGTCTAAGGATGATCTGGGTTGCTTGATGTTGATTCCATAACATTGAGCTTCGGTTTGAAGATCTTCAAAATCTGGAAATTTTAATTTTTGTGTTACGACAGCGAATGTCGGTTGTAGATCCCATCTGTTAAGAGTTTTTGATGTTTAAAGCTTGCTATGTGTAGCTTTGGTATGTTGTCTTTATTACGCAAAAGGAATCATGGTCATATCATTTGTAGATTAGAAGTTATTTATGGTCAAACTACCATTGATAGAAAGCTGCTCAAAAACATTTACGGGTTTTCGAAATGTTCAAAAACAGATGTTGAGGTCACATTTAATTAAAGCTCTTTCTCTTGGATCTGTTGTTGTTATATGTCTTATATGTAATAGAGTTGTAGTATTACATGTTATCTACAACTTTGGAATCAATAGATCACTTAGATCAAACTTCGAATGAAAGATATAAAGATCGAAAGTAGCACCTTACGATCGGTTTTAAATTTCGGAAAACCCGAATTGGCATACAAGTTTTATCGAGAGTTTGATGATTTATATCTTTGGTATTGTTAATGTTTAGACTTGAAACTTGATTTAATCATGTTTCTCTGTAAGTTGTACTTTACATGGCAGTACGTATAAAAAACACTATAACATATACGGATCGACGAAATAAGACCACTAAAAGGTAGTTGGCCAGGTGTTGACGAGAGTTTACGGGCAACCCGAAACTTATGAAGAACACGTCGACAAGGTTTTACTGTTGATCATATCTCACGCAGATTTGTTGTTGTTTGGTCATGAAATGAGTATGTAGTTGTAGTATTACATTAGTCTTACAACATTGAAGCTTTGCAAGTCCGAGAAAACACTTAGATCATGGATTTAAAGCTCGGTCAAACTAGTACCTTTGTGCAACTGACACATGAAGCTCAAGAACACCTATAGCGGCAGTTACATATTTATAGATGCTAACTAGCGACGAGATAACATTTTATTTTAGGAAATTAATTTAAAAATTAGAAAAATTAGTTTTAATTATTAAAAATACCAAATAAATTATGAAAAATTATTTTAAAATAAAAAAATAGTTTTTTAATTATTTTGAGTATATTTCATAAATATTTAATATTTTTGAAATATAAAAGGTATTTATTTATTTAATTATAATATTAAATAAATGATTTAAAAATAGTTTTAATTCATGAAAAATCATGAAAAATTATTTTATGATATAAGAAAATATTTTGAGTTATAAAATATAACTTTTAATATTTAGAAGATAATTTCATTAATAATTATATATTAATGATATTTAGTTAATGATTTGTGATATTAAGTTTATTTAATATTTATATTAAATAAATAGTTTAAAAATGGTTTTATTTATTTAAAAATCATTTAAAGAGAATATTAAGGATTTAAAAATATTTTAAGTTATAATTAATGACTTTTAATATTTGGATAAATAGTACATTAATATTTATATATTAATGGTGATTATTTAAAAATGATTTTAATTATTTTAAAAATCATTTAAGGGGTAAAATAAATGTTTTAAAAATAGTTTGAGTTATTATAAATAACTTTTATATTTTGGCAATGGTTTCATTAATAGTTTAATATAAATAAATTATTAATGATAAATGAATTGTTTAATGTTTAAATCATGTAATTATAATTAGATGTTTGAAAGTGATATCCGGTTCAAACTAGGTGACTGAAGAACCAGGTTATGAAGTCCGAGATTTTGGTGAAGAACAACCATAATAACAGTTATATCACTATAAGCCTTGAGTAATGATTTGATTTATTTTAAATTTTTCAATTTACGGAAAAATTCGAAAATGATTAAAAGTAAAATGTCGATATTCTGAGATGTTGAGGTATAGAATAAGAGTCTTAGACTCGGTATGTACCCAATAAAAAAGGCACATCGATGCATGCAAACAATTTATCGGACCTATAATAGAAAGAAAAGACTCTTTGTAAGAACATGGATGAGATATTTGAAAATGTATAAAAGTATAGAATGTGAACTAAAAGTATGATCATATTATTATGACTAATTAGTATGTCTTGACCATAATTGTGATCTACTATGTGTTATGATTTATTGTTCTAATCGGACGAATGACTTTGTTTATTGATAGGTTGTGATAAAGAGATAAGATCTAAGTTGAGATTTGTAATCGACCGTCGTCGAATGAGTATCTACCTTTGCATTTCCTTTATGCAATGGACATGAGTAAGAAGTTTGAAATTATTCTATTTACATACAGTTATATGCGCTTTGATTATCAACATGTTAGCTCGGATATATATTACATTAAGTTGATTTCTAAATGGTTATACAAGTGTCCCCACTTGGATAATCATAGCATTTATTCACATGTTGATATACCATGTCAATTACCCGTATACATATATGTTGAATTACATATTATTGTTGAAGCAAGATTAAAACCTTGGGGTTTGGAACCCGGGCATGTATGAACATCCAGATAATGGGAAAAAATTTTTATGCGCTTGGCGGACAAAGGATGAAGCGATGAATGTCGTTCTAGTTATGTAGTATTGATCAATCTGAGAATTACAATGAAATGATCACCCTCCGTGCTAAGTAAGTTATGACGGTTTGTGGATGAATTCTGCTAAACCTTTTGAAAAAATGAAAAAAGAATGTTCATAGTATGTTTCTTAAACCCTATTCATGGGTAGAGCCTCATTTCAAGAATTTGAAGAGAGTTGTTATGTGAATCTTTTATCGATCTGATTACTTCACAACTTTTGATTAGTTTGTAGAAGTGTTATGTAAAGGGAATACTTATATTCTTTAGAACATATATATAATTGCTATTACTTCTTTGGGCACTCAAATGCTCATCCTTGCTTAAATCAAATGTTTTCGATTATGTATGAAACAACTTTGAAGGCTCGAGCACGAAACAAAGGAAAAGGAAAAGGCGATCGAATAAGTGTGTATTATGAGTTAATGGTTATAAATTGTATGGATATCTATTCAAGTATTGTAAGGAATGTATTTGAAGGTCTAAATGCACAGGAAGTAAACTTTGATGTATGTAAATTAAGTTTGAATGTAATATTACTATTGTATTATTGAAACATAGAAATGGTATCGTGAAGCCTTTGAGTTCGGGTTTCAAGTACCGGATTTAGGGCGTCACGCAGGTTGGTATCAAAGTTGTAGGTTATAAGCGTTAGGAGTCACGAAACCTAGGTTATAACCTTAGTAGAATGGAGGACGAAAGATAAGATAAATATTCGATGAACCGAGGAGGCGAAGTACTCGGTGAGGAGTTATAAGATATGATGAGTGAAGAGATCCATCAAGTTTTAGTTGTACTAAATAAAATATTCCTTCATTTTACCGATGAATATATTTTATTTTGGTGCTAATGTTGTCTCGTTTATTGTGGTCATAGGATGGATGACGAAAAGTCAAAGTAGCAATTCCTTGACCCGAGGGCGATGGACTCTAGCGAGGAGTACCACAGACGGTGAGATGATAAGAGATTTGTTAGTTAGGAACGGCGACTTAACGGCTAGAAGTTTGAGCAATGCGGAGGCGCAATCGTCGTACTCTCCAGTTTGAGCAATGATACAAGGACGGCTGCTCACCAAACACAAATAGAATTAAGCGAGAATTCTGAGGGAGGTTGGAGCAGAGAGAGATCTGGTGGGGCGGTTGAAGGTTGAGATAAAAGCCAAAGACACCAAGATATATACCTTGGAAGCGGGGCTTTAGGCATCGCCTTTATGCGATTCGACATGAAGTGGATGGGCTTGCGCCTTTAATGAGAGAGAAGGATAGGCGTTGATGAGAATTGAATAAATTTATCGTCAAACAAAATAAAAGACAACGTATATAAAACTCTTGATTCTTGTGTATATATACTATATATACTAATCGGGGTAACTTATGTATGTAGATATGCAGTGGAAAAGATATGTGGAATAAGAAGGATCGGATCCATACCCCAGAGCTAATATCAAGGCCAACAATTTGAAATAGAAGCTTACCGGGAACCCAAATCGGACGAGGTGGCTATAGTGGAAAAGCGTAGTATCGGATCCGAAATGGTGGATTTGACGAGATAGTGACTCGAGACACTAAAGTTGAAGGCTGCTCAAGCATCAGCGGAGGTCAGAGATCTGGAGAACAAAGTTCTTCTGTTGGAAAGGCATGTGGGAGATAGAGGCGTTGCTTAATATTCAAGCTGCGTCAAGCATTCTTTGGAAACAATGAAAGAAGCGGGATAAGCTCAAAATCCAAATTGACGGATGGGAGCCTCAAGCAACACTTAGTTATGCGACTCAGGAAGTAAGGAAAAAAGAAAGATAGAAGATCGACTTGGGAAAAACTTGATAAGAAGAAAGGGAAGAGGATATGATATATTTACGGTACATGAGGGACATACATCTCCTCGTTGCCCCAACTATAAGCAAGGTGGATGTTTTAATTGTGGAATGGAGGGACATCGAGGCGAATGAATGTCAGGAAGAAAGGCTTAGTAAATGAGTGGTATGGGTTATGTTGTGTGTGTGAAAAGTAATGAACTGTTTTCAACTTTATGTTGGTCAAAATTTTAAATCCAGACTTTCTTAGTCACAAAGGGATAGGCTTTGTTGATTAAAAGCGTATGTCTTATGTAAATATTCGATAAATGAATATGAATCTAAGTTTGAGAAATGAAACAAGTTTAATACATTAATCTTATGCAATAATGTTTAAAATGTAAAGGTATAATTTATGGTTTTATTTAACGGATAATGCATGCCAATCAAATCGAACTTCGAAACCAAGGGTAGAAGAATCTATTAATGATGGAGAACAACGGCCCGAAGCGATGCAAAACTTTGCAAACATGATGGCTCGAGGCTATGAAGCGAGGAATGCCAATTCTTTGAGAAACCAACGAGACAATCGCTTGGCAAAATTCAAAGACTTCAAAGCGGTAGGACCACGAGTTGGAGGATCGGTGACCCTCTGAAGCCCGGACATGGGTGAGCGAAATAGAAAAGGCGTTCATAATTGCTAGAGTAGATGAGGGCAAAAGACCGCGTTTGCCACTTATATGATATAAAAGGGAGGCTAACTTTTGGTGGGAGGCAAATAAGACTCGGGCGGGAGAAGAAGAAATTGCTTGGGATAGGTTTAAAGATTTATTTTTGAAAACTATCTCTCTGTTAGTATCTGATCTAGAATGGAGGTAAAATTCACAGGAGTTAAAGCAGGAAAACATAGGCTATACGAATTATCTTGCGAAGTTTAATGAGTTAGCTAGGTTTGCTCCACATCAGTGAGTCTGAAAGTTAGAAAAGCGAGGAGGTTTGAGCAAGGCTTAAAACCACAGCTCTCTGATAAGGTGGCGATCTTTGCAAATAGATACTTTTACGGCACTCATGGAAAAAACTATCATAGGCTGAGCAGGGGGGCGAGGCCATGAGTCTCTACAACAAGGAGAAAAAGAACCGAGGCGGAGTCGGGAGGAGCGGTGAAGATGGAAAGTAGTAGTGGGAATAGGGGTGAGAAGAGAATGAGAATTTTTAGGGAATGTTCAAGTGAAGCGGGGAAGGTGTGAAGAAAGCGAGACAGTGCGGTGCAAGAAGCTGCGGAAAGAATCACTCTGGCGAGTGTCTAAAGGTAAGTTCGCGTGCTTTAAGTGCGAGCGAGGGTCATATCTCTCTCCAATTGCCCCAATTCAAGGAAGATTAGTGGATGCTTCATATGCGGATCGGTGAGAGCATCGGTGAGGAAGCTGTCGAAGAGGGAATGGAGCGACAAACATAACCACGGGGAGAAGCAGTGGACCACACTCAACCGGTACCCCAGCGTTAACAACTCAGAATCTACAACATGGCGGTCCGAGGATACATTGGCGGTGGAAGCGAGAACTCCGGTCTTATGTGAATCGCTTATATATCTTATATGTTTTCCTATATATATATATAGTAAGTGATTTTATAAAGAAATTTTGAGTTCTTTCGAAATCAAATTTACGCCTAATTAAGTGATGTGAAGAATAGTTAAAGATCGATTCGATCGAGTATGATCGAGGTCTACGTCTGATGATTATATGTCTTATGTACCCTTATGTTTATGAGTTTTAGAGCGGTGATTAGGGGACGGAATCCTTATAAGGGAGGTGAATGTAATAACTTGAGATTTCCTAAATAAAATAATTAAGAAAATTTAAGTATAAAATTTTTTTATTATTTAATAGCGAGAATAAGTTCTACAATAATGTGAGCGATAAATATGAATATATTTATTACTTGAAAAATTAGAAATAATTTTGGCGAAATGTTTTCCATGATAACATGATTGGAAATAATATATGAAGTGATAATTAGAACTTATATAATATATATTTTATTATATAAATTGTTGAATATTTAAATCAAGTATTTTAACTTGATATGAAAAGAAAAGTCGAGATATGAGATCGAAACCACGAATTGGGATTATGATCAAGAGATGATAATAATAATATTATATTATTATTATAATGATTTTCTGATACAATAATTATATCTTGTGTATATGTGAACGAGACGATAATATTGAAGCGATGACGGTCGATTAGGTCATAGCATATTACTGTCTTTGTGAAACCCTAATTATTAAACTTCGATTATGAGAAATGGTGAGTAGTATATGAAATTCTTGTGTATATGAAATTCTTGTGTACACGAATATCGGTAATTAGAAGAAAAACCCTAATTACTATTTTTACGGCGATAAGCTAGGACAAACCTAATTATTACAACCTAATCGGTTGAAGTTAGAAACCGTAATGGTATGTTAGATCATACAGATAATTAGAGAACCACAATGATCAATTAGAAAACCCTAATTGATAACGTTAAGAAACCCTAATTAGAAAACCTAATTTTCTAAAAAAACCCTAATTTAAAATTATCGGGTTTAATTACGACGTTATTATATAAATGTTTTAATTTACCAATGATAGAAATTAATTGGTAAATGGTAAAATTATAATCTAATGGTTAAATATTACATTTAATGGCCTTTTACAAAAATGCCCTTGGAATTATATGTGAAATGACCAAAATACCCTTTTGTCATTTTAGTGTATTATTACTTACATTGTTGATAGGATCTTGCAACAAGGATGCCCAACACACCTACCCCTACATCTTATCGGCTCTCAAACAAGGAAATCATCCCACTTTAGCATCCAAGGTATTTAAAATTATTTTTTTAAATTAAAGGAAAGGAAAATGCATTATTTATGTCTTATTGCTACCACTTGTCCACAAAATCCGGCCATCCATCTAGAAATTACCTATAGGTACGTAGTATTACCATCAATCGACCCACTAGAATCAATTCATGCATTAATTTATGGATTCGAGAGAAATGCAACATTTTGGCCTATTTATACCCAAGCACTTAGCTTCATTCTCCCAAGCCTAAACCTCTGAAATTCTCTCATTATATCGATCTATAAACAAGCCCCATTCACACGATAACAAATCGGTAGCCAAAAAAATCGAGAATCAAAGCTTAAAAAGGTATAAACCACTAGCTTGATTTTTCTTAAACTTTTGGTGTTAGATGTTATGTTTAAATGTTAAAACATGTTGATTATAGTGTCTAAGGATGATCTGGGTTGCTTGATGTTGATTCCATAACATTGAAGCTTCGGTTTGAAGATCTTCAAAATCTGGAAATTTTAATTTTGTGTTACGACAACGAATGTCGGGAGTACATAGATCCCATCTGTTAAGAGTTTTTGATGTTTAAAGCTTGCTATGTGTAGCACAGGTATGTTGTCTTTATTACGCAAAAGGAATCATGGTCATATCTCATTGTAGATTAGAAGTTATTTATGGTCAAACTACCATTGGTAAAGGCTTTCAAAAGAACATTTACGGGTTTTCGAAATGTTTCAAAAACGATTGTTGAGGTCACATTTAATGAAGCCTCTTTCTCTTGGATCTGTTGTTGTTATATGTCTTATATGTAATAGAGTTGTAGTATTACATGTTATCTACAACACGGAATCAATAGATCACTTAGATCAAACTTCGAAATGAAAGATATAAAGATCCAAAAGTAGCACCGCGATCGGTTTTAAAATTACGGAAAACCGAATTGGCATGCAAGTTTTGTCGGAGAGTTTGATGATTTATATCTTTGGTATTGTTAATGTTTAGACTTGAAACTTGATTTAATCATGTTCTCTGTAAGTTGTACTACATGGCAACGTATAAAACACCTATAACATATACGATCGACGAATAAGACCACTTAAGGTTAGATTGGCCAAATGTTGACCCGAAATTTTACGGGCAACCCGAAACTATATGAAGAACACGTCGACAAGGTTTTACATTGATCATATCTCCGCAGTTGTTGTTGTTTGGTCATGAAATGAGTATGTAGTTGTAGTATTACATTAATCTTCTGACATTGAAGCTTTTGCAAGTCCGAGAAAACAACTTAGATCATGGATTTAAAGCTCGGTCAAACTAGTACCTTTGTGCAATGACGACATGAAGCTCAAGAACACCTATAGCGACGGTTACGTAAGCTATAGATACCTAACTAGCGACGATTAGCATTTTATTTTAGGAAATTAATTTAAAAATTAGAAAAATTAGTTTTAATTATTAAAAATACCAAATAAATTATGAAAAATTATTTTAAAATCGAAAAATAGTTTTAATTATTTTGAGTATATTTCATAAATATTTAATATTTTTGAAATATAAAAGGTATTATTTATTTAATTATAATATTAAATAAATGATTTAAAAATAGTTTTAATTCATGAAAAATCATGAAAAATTATTTTATGATATAAGAAAATATTTTGAGTTATAAAATATAACTTTTAATATTTAGAAGATAATTTCATTAATAATTATATATTAATGATATTTAGTTAATGATTTGTGATATTAAGTTTATTTAATATTTATATTAAATAAATAGTTTAAAAATGGTTTTATTTATTTAAAAATCATTTAAAGAGAATATTAAGGATTTAAAAATATTTTAAGTTATAATTAATGACTTTTAATATTTGGATAAATAGTACATTAATATTTATATATTAATGGTGATTATTTAAAAATGATTTTAATTATTTTAAAAATCATTTAAGGGTAAAATAAATGTTTTAAAAATAGTTTGAGTTATTATAAATAACTTTTATATTTTGGCAATGGTTTCATTAATAGTTTAATATAAATAAATTATTAATGATAAATGAATTTTTTAATGTTTAAATCATGTAATTATAATTAGATGTTTGAAAGTGATATCCAAATTCGAACTAGTACTAGAAAAACTAGGTTATGAAGTCCAGGATTTGGTGAAGAACAACCATAATAACAGTTATATCACTATAAACCTTGAGTGACAGATTTGAATTATTTTAAATTTTTCAATTTCTGGAAAAATTCGAAAATGATTAAAAGTAAAATGTCTGATATTCTGAGATGTTGAGGTATAGAATAAGAGTCTTAGACTCGATATATGTACCCAATAAAAAAAACAGTCGATGCAGCAAACAAGCAATCCGGACCTATAATAGAAAGAAAAGACTCTTTGTAAGAACATGGATGAGATATTTGAAAAATGTATAAAAAGTATAGAATGTGAACTAAAAGTATGATCAACTGCGATTATTATGACATAATTAGGCTATGTCTTGACCATAATTGGCGATCTTATGTGTTATGATTTATTGTTACTAATCGGACGAATGACACATTTTATTGATAGGTTGTGATAAAGAGATAAGATCTAAGTTGAGATTTGTAATCGACCGTCGGTGAGTATCCTACCTTTGCATTTCCTTTATCTGATGGACATGAGTAAGTTTGTTTGAGGTATTATTATTTTATTTCTGCATTAATTATATACGCTTTGATTATCAACATGTTAGCTCGGATATATATTACATTAAGTTGATTTCTAAATGGTTATACAAGTGTCCCCACTTGGATAATCATAGCATTTATTCACATGTTGATATACCATGTCAATTACAAGTATACATATATGTTGAATTACATATTATTGTTGAGCAAGATTAAAACCTTGGGGTTTGGAACCGAGGCATGTATGAACATCCAGATAATGGGAAAATTTTTATGCGCTTGGCGGACAAAAGGATGAAGCGATGAATGTCGTTCTAGTTATGTAGTATTGATCGTCTGAGAATTGTGAAATGATCACCCTCAGGTGCCCGTAAGTTATGACGGTTTTGTGGATGAATTTACTTTAAACCTTTTGAAAATGAAAAAGAATGTTCATAGTATGTTTCTTAAACCCTATTCATGGGTAGAGCCTCATTTCAAGAATTTGAAAGAGAGTTGTTATGTGAATCTTTTATTATCGATCTGATTACTTCACAACTTTTGATTAGTTTGTAGAAGTGTTATGTAAAGGGAATACTTATATTCTTTTACATATATATATATAATTGCTATTACTTCTTTGGGCACTCAAATGCTCATCCTTGCTTAAATCAAATGTTTTTTCGATTATGTATGAAACAACTTTGAAGGCTCGAGCACGAACAAAGGAAAAGGAAAATGATCGAATAAGTGTGTATTATGAGTTAATGGTTATAAATTTGTATGGATATCTATTCAAGTATTATAAGGAATGTATTTGAAGGTCTAAATGCACAGGAAGTAAACTTTGATGTATGTAAATTAAGTTTGAATGTAATATTACTATTGTATTATTAAACTTATAGAAATGGTATCGTGAAACCTTGAGTTCGGGTTTCAAGTACACGGATTTGGGGGCGTCACGGTTTGGTATCAAAGTCAGAGGTTATAAGCGTTAGAGTCTGAAACCTAGGTTATAACCTTAGTAGAATGGAGGACGAAAGATAAGATAAATATTCAATGAACCGAGAGCGAAGAAGTACTCACGGTGAGGAGTTATAAGATATGATGAGTCGAAGAGATCCATCAAGTTTTAGTTGTACTAAATAAAATATTCCTTCATTTTACCGATGAATATATTTTATTTGGTCTTTAATGTTGTCTCGTTTATTGTGGTCATAGGATGGATGGCGAAAAGTCAAAGTAGCAATTCCTTGACCCGAAGAGATGGACTCTAGCGAGGAGTACGAGAAAGGTGAGATGATAAGAGATTTGTTAGTTAGAACGAGCGACGACTTAACGGCTAGAGATTTGGCAATGAGGCACATAATCGTCTTTCTCCAGTTGATTTCGAGCAATAAAGAAGATAAGGACGCCGCTCACCAAGCTACAAATAAATTAATTGCAGAGAGTCTACGAGGGAGGTTGGAGCAGCAGAGAATCTGGTGGGACGGTTTGAAGGTTGAGATAAAAGCCAAAGACACCAAGATATATACCTTGGAAGCGAGGCTTTAGGCATCGCTTTATGCGATTCGACATGAAGTGGATGAAAGGCGCTTTTTGCAGAAGAAGGATAGGCGTTGATGAGAATTGAATAAATTTATCGTCAAACAAAATAAAAGACAACGTATATAAAACTCTTGATTCTTTGTATATATATACTATATGCTAATCGGGGTAACTTATGTATGTAGATGTCCGGTGGAAAAGATATGTGAATAAGAAGGATCGAGATCCATACCCCGAGCTAATATCAAGGCCAACAAATTTGAAATAAAGCTTACCAGGAACCCAAATCGGACGAGGTGGCTATAGTGGAAAAACGTAAGTATCGAGATCCGAAAATGGTGGATTTGTGAGATAGTGACTCGGACACTAAAGTTGAAGCTTTCAAGCATCAACGGAGTGCGGATCTGGAGAACAAAGTTGCTCTGTTTGGAAAGGTTTATGTGGGAGATAGAGGCGTTACTTAATATTCAATCTGCGTCAAGCATTCTTTGAAACAATGAACGAAAGAGGATAAGCTCAAAATCCAATTAACCAGATGGGAGCCTCAAGCAACACTTAGGTAATGCGACTCAGGAGAGGTAAGGAAAAAGAAAGATAGAAGATCCCGATTTGGGAAAACTTGATAAGAAGAAAGGGAAGAGGATATGATATATTTGCATTACATGAAGGACATACATCTCCTCGTTGCCCCAACTATAAGCAAGGTGGATGTTTTAATTGTGGAATGGAGGGACATCGAAATAATGAATGTCAGAAGAAGAAAGGCTTAGTAAATGAGTGGTATGGGTTATGTTGTGTGTGTGAAAAGTAATGAACTGCTTTCAACTTTATGTTGGTCAAAATTTTAAATCCAGACTTTCTTAGTCACAAAGGGATAATTGTTGATTAAAGCGTTATGTCTTTATGTAAATATTCGATAAATGAATATGAATCTAAGTTTGAGGAATGAAACAAGTTTAATACATTAATCTGATGCAATAATGTTTAAAATGTAAAGGTATAATTTATGGTTTTATTTAACCGATATAATGCATGATCAAATCGAACTTCGAAACCAAGGGGTAGAAGAATCTATTAATGATGGAGGACAACAGCCAGAACTGATGCAAAACTTTGCAAACATGATGGCTCAGGCTATGAAGCAGGGAATGCCAGCTGCTGGGAACCAACCAGACAATCGCTTGGCAAAATTCAAAGACTTCAAGCGAAGGGACCACCCGAGTTCAAGAGGATCACCGACCCTACAAGAAGCCCGGACATGGGTGAACGAAATAGAAAAGGCGTTCATAATTGCTAGAGTAGATGAGGGGCAAAAGACCGCGTTTGCCACTTATATGATAAAAGGGGAGGCTAACTTTTGGTGGGAGGCAAATAAGACTCGGGCAGGAGAAGAAGAAATTGCTTGGGATAGGTTTAAAGATTTATTTTTCGAAAACTATCTCTCTGTTAGTATGCAGTCTAGAATGGAGGTAAAATTCCTGGAGTTAAAAGCAGGAAAACATGATTCATTACGAGTATCTTTGCGAAGTTTAATGAGTTAGGCTAGGTTTGCTCCACATCAGTGAGTCTGAAGTTAGAAAAGCAAGGAGGTTTGAGCAAGGCTTAAAACCACAGCTCTCTGATAAGGTGGCGATCTTGCAAATAGATACTTTTACAAAGACTCATGGAAAAGGCTATCATAGTGAGCAGGGAGTGAGGCCATGAGTCTCTACAACAAGGAGAAAAAAAGAACCGTAGGCGGTCGAGGAGGCGGTGAAGATAGAAAGTAGTAGTGGGAATCGGGGTGAGAAGAGGATGAGGAATTTTTAGGGAATGTTCAGTGAAGCGGGGAAGGTGTGAAGAAGCGAGGCAGATGCGATTGCAAGAATCAAAAAAGAATCACTCCTGGCGAGTGTCTAAAGGGTAAGTTCGCGTGCTTTAAGTGCGAGCGAGGGTCATATCTCTCCCAATTGCCCCAATTCAAGGATGATTAGTGGATGCTTCATATATGCGGATCGGTGAGCATCGAAGCGAGAATCTGTCCAAAGAGGGAATGGAGGCAACAAACATAACCACGAGGGGGAGAAAGCAGTGGACCACACTCAACCAAGACCCCAACGTTAGCAACTCAGGGTCTACAACATGACGGTCCGGATACATTTAATGTGGAAATGAACTCCGGTCTTTATGTGAATCGCTTATATATATCGATATGTTTTCCTATATATATATATATAGTAAGTGATTTTATAAAGAAATTTTGAGTTCTTTCGTAAATCAAATTTACCTTTAATTAAGTGATGTGAAGGATAGTTAAAGATCGGATTCGATCGAGTATGATCGAGTCTACGTCTTGATGATTATATGTGCTATGTACCCTTATGTTTATGAGTTTAGAACGGTGATTCCGGGGACGGAATCCTTATAAGGGAGGGTGAATGTAATAACCCGAGATTTCTAAATAAAATAAGTAAGAAAATTTGCGTATAAAATTTTTATTATTATTTAATAGCGAGAATAAATGTGTCAAGTAATGTGAGCGATAAATATGAATATATTTATTACTTGAAAAATTAGAAATAATTTTGGCAGAAATGTTTTCCATGATAACATGATTGGAAATAATATATGAAGTGATAATTAGAACTTATATAATATATATTTTATTATATAAATTGTTCGAGAATATTTAAATCAAGTATTTTAACTTGATATGCGAAAGAGAAGTCGATATGAGATCCAAACCACGAATTGGGATTATGATCGAAGAGATGATAATAATAATATTATATTATTATTATATGATTTTACTGATCTGATAATTATGTAATCGTGTATGTATGTAGACGAGATAATATTGAAATGAATGACGGTCAATTAGGTCATAGCATATTACCGTCTTGTGAAACCCTAATTATTAAACTCGGTTATGAGAAATGACCGAGTAGTATATGAATTTCTTGTGTATATGAAGTTCTTGTGTACACACGAATGTCGGTAATTAGAAGAAAAACCCTAATTACTATTTTTACGTACCGATAATTGTGGACAAACCCTAATTATTACAACCCTAATCGGTTGAATTTAGAGACCGTAATGACCGTGTGTTAGATCATACACGAGATAATTAGAGAACCCAATGGTCAATTAGAAACCCTAATTGATAACGTTAAGAAACCCTAATTAGAAAACCCTAATTAGAAAACCCTAATTTAAAATTTTCGGGTTTAATTACGACGGTATTATATAAATGTTTTAATTTACCAAATGATAGAAATTAATTGGTAAATGGTAAGAATTATAATCTAATGGTTAAATATTACATTTAATGGCCTTTTACAAAAATGCCCTTGGAATTATATGTGAAATGACCAAAATACCCTTTTTGTCATTTTAGTGTATTATTACTTACATTGTTGATAGGATCTTGCAACAAGGATGCCCAACACACCTACCCTACATGCTATCAGCTCTCAAACAAGGGAATCATCCCACTTTAGCATCCAAGGTATTTAAAATTATTTTTTTTAAATTAAAGGAAAGGGAAAATGCATTATTTATGTCTTATTGCTACCACTTGTCCACAAAATCCGGCCAATCCATCTAGAAATTACCTATGGGCTGTAGTATTACCATCAATCAGCCACTAGAATCAATTCATGCATTAATTTATGGATTCAAGAGAGAAAATGGAAACATTTTGGCCTATTTATACCCAAGCACTTAGCTACATTCTCCCTAGCCTAAACCTACGAAATTCTCTCATTATATCAGTCTATAAACAAGCCCCATTCACACCAATAACAAATCAAGAGGCAAAATCAAAATCAAAGCTTAAAAGGTATAAACCCAAGCTTGATTTTTCTTAAACTTTTGGTGTTAGATGTTATGTTTAAATGTTAAAACATGTTGATTATAGTGTCTAAGGATGATATGGGTTGCTTGATGTTGATTCCATAACATTCGAAGCTTCGGTTTGAAGATCTTCAAAATCTGGAAATTTTAATTTTGTGTTCGACAACGAATGTCGAGGTCGTAGATCCCATCCTGTTAAGAGTTTTTGATGTTTAAAGCTTCTTTGCCAGTAGCTTTGGTATGTTATCTTTATTCCGCAAAAGGAATCATGGTCATATCTGTTGTAGATTAGGAGTTATTTATGGTCAAACTACCATTGATCGAATAAAGTCAAAAGAACATTTACGGGTTTTCGAAATGTTCAAGAATGATTGTTGAGGTCACATTTGACCTACCTCTTTCTCTTCGGATCTGTTGTTATATGTCTTATATGTAATAGAGTTGTAGTATTACATGTTATCTACAACCTTGGAATCAATAGATCACTTAGATCAAACTCGTAATGAAAGATATAAAGATCCAAAGAGCTGCGACGATCGGGCTTTTAAAATTCTGAAAACCCGAATTGGCATACGCAAGTTTTGTCGAGAGTTTGATGATTTATATCTTTGGTATTGTTAATGTTTAGACTTGAAACTTGATTTAACCATGTTCTCTGTAAGTTGTACTACACATGTTCCGCGTATAAAACACCTATAACATATGACGGATCGACCGAATAAAGACTACTAAGATTCGTTGACCAAGTGTTGACGAAATTTCTGGGCAACCCGAAACATGAAGAACACGTCGACAAGGTTTTCTTTGATCATATCTCACAGATTTGTTGTTGTTTGGTCATGAAATGAGTATGTAGTTGTAGTATTACATTAGTACTACAACATTGAAGCTTTTCTTGAGTCCGAGAAAACACTTTGAGATCATGGATTTAAAGCTCTACCAAACTAGTACCTTTGTGCAATTGACATGAAGCTCAAGAACACCTATACTTTCGGTTACATCAGCTATAGATGCCTTTAGCTATGACGATTAGCATTTTATTTTCCTAAATTAATTTAAAAATTAGAAAAATTAGTTTTAATTATTAAAATACCAAATAAATTATGAAAAATTATTTTAAAATCCGAAAATAGTTTTTAATTATTTTGAGTATATTTCATAAATATTTAATATTTTTGAAATATAAAGGTATTTATTTATTTAATTATAATATTAAATAAATAATTTAAAAATAGTTTTAATTCATGAAAAATCATGAAAAATTATTTTATGATATAAGAAAATATTTTGAGTTATAAAATATAACTTTTAATATTTAGAAGATAATTTCATTAATAATTATATATTAATGATATTTAGTTAATGATTTGTGATATTAAGTTTATTTAATATTTATATTAAATAAATAGTTTAAAAATGGTTTTATTTAATAAAAATCATTTAAAGAGAATATTAAGGATTTAAAAATATTTTAAGTTATAATTAATGACTTTTAATATTTGGATAAATAGTACATTAATATTTATATATTAATGGTGATTATTTAAAAATGATTTTAATTATTTTAAAAATCATTTAAGGGTAAAATAAATGTTTTAAAATAGTTTGAGTTATTATAAATAACTTTTATATTTTGGCAATGGTTTCATTAATAGTTTAATATAAATAAATTATTAATGATAAATGAATTGTTTAATGTTTAAATCATGTAATTATAATTACGATGTTTGAAAGTGATATCCCTACGTTCAATTTGGTATTTAGAAACTAAGTTATGAAGTCCGAGATTTGGTGAAGAACAACCATAATAACAGATTATATCACTATAAACCTTGAGTGATGATTTGATTTATTTTAAAATTTTCAATTTACGAAAAAATTGAAAATGATTAAAAGTAAAATGTCCGATATTCACGAGATGTTGAGGTATAGAATAAAGAGTCTTAGACTCGAGATGTACCCAATAAAAGATAAAGTCGATGCAGCACAGCAAACCGTTTGGACCTATAATAGAAAGAAAAGACTACTGTAAGAACATGGATGAGATATTTGAAAAATGTATAAAAGTATAGAATGTGAACTAAAAGTATGATCACTGCGATTATGTGATGACATAATTAGGCTATGTGCTGACCATAATTGACAGTACTATGTGTTATGATTTATGTTCTAATCGGACGAATGACCTGTTTATTGATAGGTTGTGATAAAGAGATAAGATCTAAGTTGAGATTTGTAATCAGCAAATCAGGCAAGTATCCTACCTTTGCATTTCCTTTATGCAATGGACATGAGTAAGAAGTTTCAGAATTATTCTATTTCTGTACAAATTATGTACGCTTTGATTATCAACATGTTAGCTCAGATATATATTCTGTTAAGTTGATTTCTAAATGGTTATACAAGTGTCCCCACTTGGATAATCATGGCATTTATTCACATGTTGATATACCATGTAATTACCCGTATACATATATGTTGAATTACATATTATTGTTGAAAGAAGATTAAAACCTTCTAAGTTTGGAACCGTGCATGTATGAACATCCCGATAATGGAAAATTTTTATGCGCTTGGTACGACAAAGGATGAGCGATGAATGTCGTTCTAGTTATGTAGTATTGATCAATCAGAATTACAATGAGGTGATCACCCTCCGTGCTAGTAAGTTATGACGGTTTGTGGATGAATTTCTGCTAAACCTTTTCGAAAATGAAAAGAATGTTCATAGTATGTTTCTTAAACCCTATTCATGGGTGAGCCTCATTTCAAGAATTTGAAAGAGAGTTGTTATGTGAATCTTTTATCAAGACAGATTACTTCACAACTTTTGATTCGTTGTAGAAGTGTTATGTAAAGGAATACTTATATTCTTTCAAATTATATATATATAATTGCTATTATTGTTTGGGCACTCAAATGCTCATCCTTGCTTAAATCAAATGTTTTCGATTATGTATGAAGCAACTTCAAGGCTCGAACACGAACAAAGGAAAAGGAAAGTTCGATCAAATAAGTGTGTATTATGAGTTAATGGTTATAGGTTGTATGGATATCTATTCAAGTATTGTAAGGAATGTATTTGAAGGTCTCAGTGCACAGGAAGTAAACTTTGATGTATGTAAATTAAGTTTGAATGTAATATTACTTATTGTATTATTCAAATTTATAGAAATGGTATCGTGAAGAAACCGAGTTCGGGTTTCAAGTACCGGATTTGGGGCGTCACAAGATATCTTGCAATACCCGCTTTGGAGATCTCTCAGACCCTATACTATCTGCCTTCCCATTTGGGGTAAAATTTTGTGGTTGGGGTCCCCTCATGACTTGAGTTGCGTTTTGAGTACCAGGTCCCCACCGTAATTCGTCAGAAAATAATCTTCTGCGGTATTGTATTGTCGTCATGATCTTTTTATGGTAATGCTTCAAGCTTTTCTTTAGCCTTATCTCGAAAGTCAACTAAGGCTCGCGAAATTTCTTTGGTGGCTTTCTTCCTCGACCAAGCTTGAAGTCTCATTCGAGTAGAAGGTATTTCTATTTCAATGGCAAGATAAATTTTCTTCGCCATAAACCAAAACATATGGGGTCTCACCAGAGGCTTCCTTTTTGAAGTTCGATATGCCCATAACGCTTATTGGTAATTGTTCTCGCCCATGTCTTCTTGGATGATCATCTAGGGTTTTGATAAAATTTTTATCAAGGTTTTGTTTGTAGCCTCTCGCTTGTCCGTTGCCTTTTCGGGTAGTAGGGTGATGATTTGTAATGTTTTACCTCAGATCTTTCCATCGATTTTTAGCGTCCCTATTGATGAAGGGAGTTCCATTATCCGACAAAATGATCTTCGGATCCCGAAACGGCAAATGATGTGCTCTTGATAAAATTGGCCACCGCTTTGGTCCTGTGGCCTTCTTGAGGTATTACTCCACCCACTTTGTGTACATCTCGGTGGCGATTAAAATCCATATGTTACCCTTTGGAATTAGGATGAACAGGACCTATAAGATCCATTCCCCATGTATGAAAGGGCCATGGTGTTGCCAAGGTTCACAAATCCACTAATGAGCATGGATTAAATTTCCATGTATTTGACAAATGTGGCACTTTTTAACAAATTCTAGACAATCTCCCTCCATCTTTGGCCAAGAGTAACCATGATCGATAAGTTGTTTGTACAACTTGGCTCCCCTCGGTGTTCATTCTTGTGCATTTGGTAAACCAAATCTTTGGCTTCACCTAGTTCCAGATAATCGTAGGGCTTGCCATTGAATCCCCTTCTAAACAATTCTCCATTCTGCAAGAAGAAACGTTGTGACTTCCTTTTGATTATAATTGCGTCCTTCTTTTCGGTCGGAAGAGTCCCGCTTTGCAAGAACTCCACATAAAGGATTCGCCAATCCACTATATCTTCAATGAAGGCGCATTCATCCTCCCCAGGGTATTCTTGGCATGAAACACATTGGCGTTGTAGGGCATCCGCTTCTTTCTTCATTTCAGTTAATAATACCTTGACGCTATACTACTGATATAAGCTTCCATGTTCGCTTAATCCAGCTTTCGCCATGCACTGTTGTAAGACTCTATCTCGCTTCGCCTCCCCAAGCATCGTGTCAACACACCATCTGCTTCTTTGTGATACAAGACACCTTTGATGATATTGTACTTCTGTAACGTCATGGTAGGTATTGTTCCCTCCTTTGTTTGCAATTGATGGGAGATGTCGTATCGCCAATCATCTATCATGTCTTTGGGAAACAAATTTAGCAATGTGGTTGGGAGGGTTCTCTTTATTACCTTTACATCCAAATCTTCACCTTGGACATAGACTCGAGACGCCATCGCTGTTAGTGCATCGTGGTTGTTTATTCATCCTCTTCTTGCACATATTCAATCACCACCTTCTTGAAAGCCTCCATCACCTTTTGTGCTATAGTTCGATATGGCGCCAAGATAGGTTCCTTCACTCCGAATTGGCCTCTTATTTGTTGCACTATGAGGTTTGAATCTCCCTTTACTTTAAGATGTTTGGCTCCTAATTCTTGAGCCGCCAACAACCCTAGTATGAACGCTTCATATTCTGCTTCATTGTTTGTGCAAGGGAAATCCAATTTGTATGACAAGGCCACTTCATTTCCTTCTTTAGTGGTCAACACCACTCCTGCTCCACCTTTACCTTCTGCAGATGATCCATCAAAAGCCAAACTCCACCATTCTGGGTCCTCATTCATCAACTCGATTGATTCTATTTCTTCACCCGAAGATCTTCAGAAGGGGGTTCATATTCTCCATTTGGAAATTGAGCGGTAGTTCCGCTAAGGCTTGACATCGGATCGCCTTTCTTGTTACACACTTGATGTCGTATCTCTGAAAGAATCATCATCCATCCTGCGAGGTCTTCCTACTAATGTTTGGCTTAGTTAATAGGTATTTGATTGATCGCTTTTTGTTGCAAGCTTTACTTCGCGTCTTTAAAAAATAATGCCGCATTTTTTTATGCATGATGAATACCAATGCTAAGCAATGCCTCTCCACCGTGAATACCGGGTTTCCGGGTCCCGGATTATCCGGCTTAATGTAATATACATGTTTCTCTTCTCCATCCACCTCCTGCGTGATCAATCCACCTATGGACTTCTTGGTAGATGTGATGTACAACTGCAACGACATTCCTCTTTGTGGCACTACCATTGTTTGTGTTGAAGCCAAAATTCTTTTCACCTTCTCAAACGCCTATTGTTGGTCTTGCCCCCAGTCCCATTGTGCCTTTCCTTTTAGTAATTTGCCAAAAGGTTCTGTGACTTCTGCTTGTAATGTTTGGCATGAATCTTCTCATGTATGAAACTTTCCTGTAAAAGCTCTTTAACCTGCTTTTCGTTTTTTGGTGGGGGCATCTCTGTGATTGCTTTGGCCTTGCTTGGGTCCACCTCTAAGCCTCTATTGTGCACCAAGAAGCCCAAGAATTTTTCGGCCGTCATCCCAAATGCGCACTTCTTCGAGTTCATCCTCAATTTATACCTTCTAAGACCGCTTTCAAACACTTTCCTCGTGTCCTCCACACGAAGTTATCGCCTTCTTGGATTTCACTTACTATGTCGCCCCACGTCCTCTCTACTATATCATGAATCATGTCATGAAATATGGCGTATCATCCCTTTGATAAGTTGCCCTCGCATTCTTCAACCCGAATGGCATTACTACATAGTAGAAATTCCCAAATGGGGTACGAAAGGCTGTCAACTCTGCATCTTCTACGGACATCTTTATCTTATTGTAACCCACAAACCCGTCCATGAATGACATCATCTCATGATTAGCCGTTGCATCTACCAAAGTGTCTATGTTGGGTAATGGGTACATGTCCTTTGGGCATGCCTTGTTCAAATCTTTAAAATCCACACATATTCGTAGCTGTCCATTTGATTTCTTTACCGGTACAATGCTGGATAGCCATATTGGATGTTGAATTGGCTTGATGAACCCTACTTCCAGCAACTTCTTGATCTCTTCCTTTATTTGAGTTTCTACTTCGGGTGCATAGTTGTGAGGTGCTTGCTTTACTGGCTTCATTCCCGGACTTATGTTTAGATTGTGCTCCACAAGATCCTTGTCAATTCAGGGCATTTCGTCGTAATTCCAAGCAAAGACATCCCTATATTCTCGTAATAATTGTACAAGCTCCTCCTTCTGTTTAACATCCAGCTCTTTGTTGACATAAGTCGGTCTTGGCATTCCTTCCTCTGTTACCAAATTAACTTCCTCTAATTCATTTTGTTGAGATTTTGGCCTATCCTCGAAACATTCTGGAGCTGGTTCTACCTTATGTTGTACAACTTCTTCTTCTTCATTATTGCTGGAGTGGGGGACACCTCCTGAGCCATTGGGTTCACACGCTTCCAAGGGCTCTTCCCCCTTGCATCGTCACAATCGAAACACCACCTTTCCGTCGGGTTTAATAACCCTCTCCCATTTTGTCTTCTGGCCCTCGTCAGATTGTGCCATCCGCTTGGCATTTATTATATTTCTGGCATCTTCGGGGTCTGCTGGCCTTTTCTTTCTTCTCTTCCTTCTTTCTCTAAGTCTACTACCATGGGCTTCTTATTTTTGGAACATTCTCCTTTTTCCGTGGTCTTCTTCTTCTCTTTTTCTGCAGGCACGAACTTATCTTCCTGCACTTCCTCCCAGCTTGCTAGTCTTAGAGAATTAGGCCTTGCAATCTGGTTCTCTCCCTCTTCACGACATCATCAAAGAAAGTTGCTTGGTGATGTGTGCCTCCTCCGTCCAAAAGGATTCCTAGTTCTTTGGTACCTTTTACTTCTCCCTTTCCAAATAGCTTTAAGGCAATCAAGAAAGACCGGGTACCACCCGTAGTCATTTTGCCAAGCCCTTCCTAGCAAGACATGATATGATGCATCCACCTCGGCAACATGGAACATTACAGTGCCCTCGAATCTTCCCAACTTGCATGTCCACCTTAATGTGTCCTGTGGTTCTTGTGCTTTGGTTGGCGAATCCCGTAATGTTCGTTTGTTCCTTCACAATCTTCTTCTCCTGAGAAGCTAAACTGCTTTGAACACGGTGTAGGGCATGATATTCTGAGATGCTCCATTATCAATGAATGCCTCCGCACTCGATGCCATTGATTCATCATTGTCACATCACAATGACTCACGGGTATCTTATCTCTCTATCAGCTTTAGAGAAAGATATCTTATTTTCTTCTTCCTCCATCGTCTTCACAAATCCTTTACTCATGGCCATACAAGTCTCCTGCGTCTCGGCAGCTTTGATAATTGCCCTGGTTGCCTCAATCCTTGCTTTCTTGACCAATCCTATCTGATCGAAAAAAATTCTGAACTTGGCTCCATTCATCAATGCCATCACCTGCAGGCCTGGATCACACTCCTCCTTTTCTTCCATCATCATCTCCACTTCTAGGCTTGTCTTTGTGAATAATGTTTGATGTTGACGCTTCTTTTCCCTCGTGGTTTGGCAATGGCTTGTCATGAACGCTTACTTTCCTTTCCAAGTTCAATCTCCCATTTGCCGACTTCGTGGAATATCCTCCGCAGCTATAACAATCCATAGTTGAGTGTCCGCGTATTGGTGTAATACATGTAAGTCTGGTCTTCTTTTATTTCTTCCACATCGCAAATCTAGGCCTTGGGGGTTTCACCACTCCATGTTCAACCCATTGTTCATACAAATCCTTGAATGCTTTCTCACTACATGTGATGGCCTCGGGGACTGGTTTTCTTGTATATTTGTCTTCAGGCCGTCCTCTGTTTCGGTCAAAGTTCTTCTCAAGCTTCCCCCTCTTGCCCCCTTGTGGTTTTGATTGAGAATCAGCCAAAGCCACAGTTGTTGTCCTCTTGCCCTTCCATGTAACCGTCGCATGGTTAGTGGGCAATGTCACAATTCCTCCCAAGTCTTGTGCAAAAGATGAGAGGGTCGCGAAGGAATCACAAGCCTTGGTGATGAGGTGGGGCTTGAAAGAATCCAAGGCACCATTGTTGCAAATGCTGACTAAGTTCTTTTCTTCAATCGGTTCTGCGCACTTCTGTGCCTGGGCCCTGAACCTGTCAACATAATCTGACAATTCCTCATTCGGTTTCTGCTTGAACCGCATAAGCTCCACAATGGTTACCTGTTTCTGCACATAGAAAAATTTCTTGAAAAATTATAATTTTAAGTCATCCCAATCATGGACTGACCCCTTCTCCAAATTGTAGTACCAACTAAAGGCACTATCCGTCAAAGTCTTGTTGAATTCCCGCATCAACAAGTTGTGGTTATTCACTTTGTTATATCCGAGCCACGGAGACATTGACTCTACAAACCTGGCAATATGTTCCCTAGCATTTCCTTTCTCCCTGTTGTATTTTGGAAATTGCGGAGGGTGCTCAATATACCCTGTTGGGTAAGGTTGCCTTCGAATGTGTGCAGGGTAAGGAGGAGTAAAGTCCAACTTCGAGGGTCGAGATGTCTATCTGCGAAGTTGATTGATCACATCAATCATATCATCCTTCGTCACATACGGCTGGGCTTGTGCGTGAACTCTCAGGGTGTTGTGATATATCTTTATTTGACGGCGGTGTGTATGGTAGAGAAATTGGTTGATGAACACTTGCATCATGAACAATTTGCATCATTGGAAGTTCTTTGCTCATCCAATCGGACATTGCTTGGAATGATTGGCATTTCGACAGGAAAATGATGGAATAGTAGATTGAGATGAAGTTTGCACGAGGTTGGCTTGCTTCCATCCTAGGTTGTGGCACGCCACCACTGCTCGGGCTTCCAAGTTGATTATTGGGCCCCATTGACTTCCGTTAATGGAGGTATAACTGGTTCTCTTTGTTATTCTTACCATTATTGTTGTCTTCCACACCGCTTGTTCCCCGTGCGAACTTCCTAGGAACATGGCCTTGAAAGTGGAATCTGCATCAATCAACGGGCGGAAATTCCCATCTCCTCTTTGCTTCTCTCAGCATTTCCAAAGATCATGGCCATCATCATTCCTTGCCTTTCTCGTGCTTCCTTCAATGCCTTGAAAGCATCTCCGTTGCAGCACAACATTCGTCGGGTCTCCACCTACATCCTCGCCTTGCCTTCCTGCGTTGGTTTGTTGTTGATTGGCCATATGTGGTGATGTCGAACTTCCTTCAAGCCGCGTCTTCATAAGTGGTTGGTCAAAATCCGTGTTTTAGCATACTTGGAAAGCTTGAGTGGCTTGCCTTGGGCTGGATCCGGTGAGGTAATCTTTGTTTGTTGGTGGAGCAGACTTTTCTCGTAGTTCTCCCACTTGAGTCGTGGGCATACCCTTCACGA
Source organism: Panax ginseng (assembly GCA_020205605.1). Lineage (NCBI taxonomy): Eukaryota > Viridiplantae > Streptophyta > Magnoliopsida > Apiales > Araliaceae > Panax > Panax ginseng. Next base: position 14,636,534 of record CM035131.1, on the reverse strand, counting down.
ATTCTACACCTCCCAAAGCAGAGTCGCCAAATAAATGTGGGCACTAAGATCGTACTTTGCTAGGGTTAGGGTTTCGTATTGGCTGAGGAGGAGAGAAATCCACAAAGAGTACGGAATTGATTGGTTGATTGAAGAGGGGAGAACGATAGGTGGGCGATTACTCCAACGACGCGTGGCAGAACTCCTAGAATCCCGGAACCGTGTTAGGGTAATAGTGATTCCAAGAGCCTTCTTGAGTCCTTCGAGTTGAGAGAATGTCCAAACCCCTTTAGTGCTTTTAGGTGGAATCTCCAAGCCTTTAAGTCACCAAAAGGGTCCCTTTGATCCTCCAAGTGTCCAAGTCTTGAGTCTGAAGAGAAGTCCCTTTCCAAATGGAATGGAAGGGGTATTTATAGGGTTTTCTGGAAAGTAGTCGTGTGCAAGGCACATGCCTTCAGAAAAATTCCAGAAATACCATTTAGTCCTTAGAGTAATGCCCATATTGCCCTGTCCTTCTAGTCACCAATCCGATCCCTCAATCAATTCCCAAAACGAGCCGCCTCCACGAGTCTTCTGCCTCGGGACACGTGGAGGCTTTTCGCAGGTCTCGCCCATTTACTTCTGACTTTTCCGTCTTTATTTCATTAGGTTATGCAAACCCTAATTTGCACCTTTAATGAAGCCGTGGAAACCTAATTGCGCATTCAATTCAATTAGGTCATGTGAACCCTAATTTTACCCTTGGGCCACAATTACAAAGTAAGAAAAAGAAATTTATCAAGTATATATTAATTTTAGAGATAATAAAAAATTAAGGACATACATGGCCCCCAAAATAGGTTGTGATCCAATGTGGCCGGGGTGAGACGCCATACTGGCTTTGGCAGCTCTTGATGTAGTCGTTAAGATCAAAGGGTGATGCTGGGAACATAGTGTCGTTGCTACCACGGCCAATGGGTATGACGAGATCACTACAAGTCTAATTAGTACAAGAAAATTAATTACAATCAATTTCATAAAATTAACTATAATCAATTTCATTTACATACATATAAGGAACAAATCATGTGTATTCAAGAAGAGAATTGAGATTAAGTGTATACCGCGTCCACTAACAGATGTGCAAGAAAATATATATATATTACACACAAGTCACAAGTCAAATCCAGAAAACAAGATCCCCCCCGGGAGGGGGGCTGGTGGGGGACATGCATATAATTATTGTAATTAATTTGAATTATTATACCTGCCAATCCCACCCCGTATTTATTTCAGACGGAAAATTGTCTTCGTTAACATCATAACATGATCTATTCGGCCTGTAAGCAGCTAGACCTGCATAAACCCGGCCAAGAATGTCAGTTCCATCGGGTTCTCCATCGATGCCACCACAGACTTGAGTGACCGGATATTCTGGCGGTGCGTTATATTGAGTTGCCATACTATAAATTGAGTCTAAGTAGTCCTTGAGCTCCCAAGATTTGTTCAATTTCCTAAGAAGAAAATAAGGAGTAGAAAAAAAGATCAAATTAAATGTAATAAAATAGCTAGTAATGAGTAATACTTTTTAGATACTTTGCAATAATTATTAAGTGTATATATATATATATATATATTTGTTTACCTCTAAAATAATAAGGTGTTAAGTGGTGATATAATAATAAAATTATGATAACAAACTCTAAGATATATATTGTGTCATTTTATATACTATTATGAATGGAAAGATGAATCTTTTATGAAAGAGCAGAAGTAGTTTTGAATATATATATATATATATATATATATATATATATATATATATATATATATATATATTGACTGCTAATTAATTAATCATTTACCCGCAAATATTAAATTTTTGCTGAGAATTGATAAACCACAATTAATATTACATACATATTAAAACTTTCATACACTACGTACTATTATTATTAATTAAAAGAAAATGCAACATCATGCTTTATTTTTATGTGAACAAAAAAATTACAAAGAAGTAACATTTTGTGTTGAATTACTTACTCTGAAATCCTTGGTGACAATTGAATAGTATCCATTTTGTGGAGTGATGCTATCGAAGTAGAGAATGGGTGCTGATGATGCCAGTGCGCCAATAGCAATGTGGGGATATTTCAGCCTAAACCATGCAGCAAGCACTGCAAGAAATAAGGGGTTATACTCTTTCCTTAAACTTCAAATTTCGGTGTAAATTTAAATTCATTTTTAAAATAACAATTTTGTACTTTTGAAATAATTTATGATATATATTGTTACCTTACTCAATATAAAATAATTAAACTCGCATGAAGAAATTACAATTTTAATTATTAGAATTTTATAATTTGAGTAAAGAAATAATCTAATCGACTCCTTTTGTGAATCAGGAGAAGAAGTAAGTTATGTTATGAGTTAGTTTTTGGGATTGACTGGCTTACTTCCTCCATAAGATCCTCCAACAACAATAATAGGAGAATTTTGTGCAGATAAACTTTTCTTAATGTAGAGCAGCACTTGAGCATAATCTGCAAGAGCTTGAGCTGAGTTGAAATAACCACGAGTACTTCTATTTTTTAACGCTTCTTCCATTGATCCAAACGGAACGGATTTTCCATAGAATCGATGCTGAAATTTATCGAGCACTTTACAAAATAAGTCCTTGTATATCAACACATCAACTCATCAAGTATATATAATAAATATTGTATAAATTAATTTATAAGCCAAAATGGTTGCTTCAATTTGCATAAATTTTATGATAATAAAATTAATTTAATAATAATTTTATGATGATAGAATAATTTTTTAATGTAGTATTTGTTTTGATTTGCTATGTTTGTAAGTTCGTGCAGTTTAGTAGTCATTTTTTCACATGTTTCTTAGTCATAGCATGTTAAATGTAAGATTATGATATACATATATATATATATATATATATATATATATATATATATAATCAAGTAAGGGATCCTTACTTTTTTAAATGAGGGACTTTTTTGTTTTTTTTAAAACAACTAAAAAAAGTTTAATATTTATGGGCTGAAATTTTTTCATAATACAATGTTTTGGGCGTGTTTTGAATACCTATACCAAAAAGTGGTGGTACATGCTGCATCGGTATACATGTTTTTGTTATACGTCACCAAATCACACCCAAAACATCAGATATGAAAAATTTCGATTCCATAAAATATTAAACTTTTTTTTAGTTGTTTTAAAAAAAAAAGCAAAAAAAAAAAAGTCCCTCATTTTAAGAAATTAAGGGATCTCTTACCTGATCCTAACCCAATATATATATATATATATACAAACCTCTATATAGACCATGAGAGCTTTGAAACCCGGTGCATTATCCGAAATAAACCCATTGCGGGCATTCAAAGGCGCTTCTTCCCCAAGATAAGCAAATATTGGAGCACTTGAATTTGCACCACCCCAATACTTTGAATTAATCACATATCTCTGATTAAAAGTTGCAAAGCTTTGAGGATTGTAGTTGAAGTGATCTAGTGTTTGGGGGGTAAAAATAGGTTTTAAAGTCCTTTGAATCTGGTGTCCAATTCCTTTCAGGGTCTCGTATGAATGTTGGGTGATTTGCAATGAATCTGCCTGGAGCTGCAGAAACTGTGAGGGACAAGGTAAGCAAAACACAAAATATAATAGACTGAATCATCTTTATAAGATCAGGCTAGGGTTTCAAGAAAAATTTTATTTTGAAAAATAAAATTTCATGGTGCGTCTGTTTTACTTTGTCTACAAGGGCCCTTATTTATTGATCAAATATTGAGTCTGATATATGAGAGTTTAATTCAGTCGGTAAAGTCATTAAAATATTTGTCAGAAGCTAGAGTTCATGCAAGACTGTAAGACCTTTTTCACCGGATTGCCAGGTAAAACCAAAAGTCTAAGGGAAATAGAAGTGCATCAATTTTAGAGTTCTCCTCGTTGCTATGGCATTAACTGATTGTTTATAGGATAGTCTAACCCTAAGAAATTAACTACCACAGATTATTTTTATTGGGCAGACAAAATTAAACATATTTACACTTAAAAATGACATTTAGTTATCACAAAATTTATATCATTTGTACCGACTACTAGAAATTATTTTTGTTACTATTTATACGGGAGAGAATATTTTGAGAGAGAGACTTGGTGGAAGTTGAGGGGTCTTTTATGAACTAATAATTATTAATTCACCATTAGAAGACCCTTTTAGATTATTTTAATTTAATATAATTTTTTATTTGTGCTCTATATAATTTATTGAATTAGTGGACTTACATACTGCATTAATTTAATCACCTTATTTATGGGTTAATTTAATAATTATGTGGTCAATAAATATTATTAGTACTAGTATTATTTTGACAGAATGAGCCCTAGAGTTTCATAATTTTGATTAACGATTTTGACTCTTAGCTATTCTATAAATAAAACACTTAGGTCATGTTTGTTTGCAGGTTATAATCAATTCTTAGATTATATTCCCATGAATTATAATCATGAAGGTCGAGCTTCGTTTATAGTTCCAAGAAAGCAATGTTGTTCAAGGGGATGTTTGATTATAGTCCTTGGTGTTAAAGAAGAAGGTTATGAACTAGGATTTAGATCTAAAAATTACAGGTTAGGGTTTGGATTTGGAGGTTATGGGTTAGAGTTTATATTTTGAAGTATTGATCAATGAAGGGTATACTGTGTTAAATTTAAGGGAGATTTAAGGTTATTATTGTCATTTATACATAAATTATTATTGTTAAAGAACATTTCACTTTCTTTTCGTTAAGTGAAGCACACTTCTTTTCGATTTAGATTGAAATGAGTTAACTTGAAACTTGAGATCGAACCACAAATGGTAAATCGATAGTTTTCGAACCATAAGTGTTGAATCAAGAATTTGAGTAAACCACATGTGATTTTTCGAATTTTACGCTAAATTATATTCTAGATGACGCTAGTGTAGAGAATGAGAAAGAATATTGGATGGCGAGAGAGAAACTGTGTAAGAGGAGGAGAGGGTTAAATTGGGACCGATTTGTACGTGGGTCTCATACCTGCAGAAGTATCAATTACTCATGCAAAAATATCATCATTTCCCTTAAAATAATACAAGCTTACAACTCGTGTACACGAGCTAGCTAATTTTTAAACTAGTTTAAAAAACATTCCAATTGTACTCTAACATATTAACTTTATATCAAATGTCAAAATTTTAAAGACACTTTTATTAATTAATCCTATAGACTATATAACAATTTGACACATGACAGAATAACGATTATCCTGTGAGTTAGGTAACAAATAAATTCACAAATAAATAAAGCAAAAGAATTACCCTATATACAGAGAAACTTCTCTAATGCTTAAATTATTATTATCAAAACAAAAGTTGACTTTAACTCAACCCACAAGGCGTGTTTTATATCTAAAAGGTTTTCTTGTAAGAATTTGTAACAGAATTCCTATAACTATATATGACGAAAATTAATTAAATAGTAACAGAAAAGATTTATTTCCTACTAAAACACTATTACCATAAAATAGTTTACTTTCTAATAAAATAGTACTACCATAAAAGAACAAAATATATCTAAAAAATAAGAATGCTGATAAAATATCCGAACTCCCGAAGTCATAAAGCCGAACCCGAAGAAGTCCACCATCCGAACTCCTAAAGCCGAACCGGAAGAAGTCCGTCATCGGAACCCAAAGAAGTTAATGACCGCAATTCTTGTGCCGATTTTCCAACTCATGGTACTTCAATGCCAACAACGTGATATCCGCTAACGCAACATCATCCAACTCAGATCCTCCTGCATCAATCACCCCGGATTGGAAAGAACTCGTCCTCGAGTTCACAGTAGTACCATCAGACTCCGCAAAATAAGGACTCAAGTGCTTCACGTTGAAGACGTCCAAAGTCCGCAAATGACTAGGGAGGCGCAATCGATATAAGAATTATCATTAATTTTTTGCATAATCTCATGGGACCCAATCTTACACTCCTTAATCTTGTTATACTCGCCAACAGGAAAACGATCACCAGTCAAAACTGCCCAAACAAAATCACCAACTTTAAAAAGTATACGAAGATGATGGCTGTCAACCCGATCCTTATACTTGGCATTGCTCTCTCGAATAGATCGGTGTACATGTTCATGGATACTCCAAAGATGATCTGTTATTTCATCCACCTTATGCTGTACTCGGCCGATTCGTGGAATAAAAACTAAATCTAGGACCCCCAGAAGGATTCCGACCATAGACAACTGCAAAAGGACTCATACCTGTGGTTCTATTTATCGACATGTTATAAGCAAATTTCGATTGAGATAATGTCAAATCCCACTACTTCGGTTTAGACCCAGCCAAACATCTCAGAAGGTTGCTTTAAACTCCTGTTCATCACTTCAGTTTGACCATCTGTTTAAGGGTGATAGGCGCTGCTAAAATTTAGCTGTTTGTCGAGCTTCTTGTTAGAGTTTATGCCCTAGAGGCCAATTATTTGATATAATTGCTTAACGTTTTGATATTATATTTGATTGAATAAATAAATGATTTTATTCTGGTTTTATTTACTGCGTAATATAATTGTTAACATAATAAAATTCCTTAGAATAGTGATACAAATTATATAGTTTTAAGTATGTGACTTGAACATGAGATTATATAATTACAATTAGTATCATTGTTCTTAAATGTCCCTAGTCGAGTATCATTATTGATAGACAACAATGATGCATTGAGACTAGTATGTGGATCGATTGATGACCAAATCTCATTGGTCATAAATATATGAGATATTAAGTCAATGCATAGAATACGTGTTGAGAACGATGTCTTTGGACGGACCCACCATGAGAATTCTATATGGAGCATTATGCGAAGTGTCATTAGCAATTCTCATAGTGATAATGATGTAATGGTCCTCCGGAGCACGAAATTGCTATATTACTACACGAGAATTTATGTACTTTGATATAAATCAAATGTCACCTTTAATAGGGTGGACTATAAAGGTGATTATTGGGTTCATCATGAATCGTGTGAGAAATATGAGTGATCTAGATGGAATTTAACCATCCTATATATTATGGGTGATATCCTTGAGGTTCTTGATTGAGTAGGACTATGAAAATGCATGGCCATGCTCAAATAGTGATTTGTTTCATATAGTCTACTCATTGATCAAGAAAACTCATTAAATTATGAAGAGTATGACACATTCCATGACTCGAGTTTAATATAGGATATTAAGGTTAAAAGGATTAAATTACATTGAAACATTGGTCACGAAAAGGTTGCATCGAATCATCGATCTTATTATTACTTGGGTAGCGGTGATGCATTACTAGATGCTGCTTTCAACGCTTATAATTTTATAATATGATTTTAAAATTATTGCCAACGTAATAATAACCTTATATAGGTCACACACAAAGAACATTATTAAAGGGAATTAATTTAAATTGTAAGGATTTAAATATATCAATATGATTGATAGTATTTAAATCACAATTTAAATTAAAAGGATGTTTAATATATTTATATATATTAATTAAGTAAGCCTTAATTAAGATATAATATATATATAAATTGATTTTATTTTAATTAGATTAGGGTTTTGATTAATTACGATTTATTGCTATATATATATGATATATCGGCGTCTTTGGAAAGTTAATTAAAACAAAAACCCTAGCCATTTCTTAGAGAGAGACTAGAGAAAACCATTTCAAAAATCCTCATCCTTGGTGGCTAGTCTCTGTGATTCCTTCTTCTCGCAGATCGTAGGACGATTAGTGGAGCGTTCGTGTGAATACTGTAGAGAGACGCAGCGATTCGTTTGAATTATACCGGAGATTCACCGCATCGTTTAATCGCTTTCTTAATCGGTATAATTTCTAACCACTGAATTAACTGTTTTTCGCATAGATCCTGTTTAGGGTTTTGAATTTGGTTTAAATTATTCTATTTCCGCTGTGCATTTATGTGTCGAAACCCTTCACTTCTCCCATAAACTCTTCCAGAAATTACTCATGAACTTGGTGTCATGATCAGAAATGATCAATCTTAGAACACCATGTAAACGAACGATCTCCCGAAAAAATAGATTAGCGATCCAGCTAGCATCCATGGTCTTCTGACAAGCTACAAAATGCGCCATTTTTGAAAATCGATCAACCACAACCAGAATAAAATCTATTGTCTGCTAGGTTTGGGATAGTCCTAACACAAAGTCCATGCTGATATCATTCTATAGAGCTTTAAAAATGGGTAAAAGTGTATACAACCTTGCATTTGTAAGAACTCCTTTAGACTTTTGACATACATAACATCTCTCCACAAAGTGAGCCACATCATTGGTTACCTTCAGCCAATAGTAGTCAGTCGATATCAAGGCTAATGTCTTATTACGCTCGAAGTGTCCTTCTCTGTGAATTTTGCTGACTATCAGCTGCCGAAGTGAGTAGTCCGAAATGCATAATTGTAATCCCCGAAACAGATACCCTTTATGAAAAATAATTAAAGTCATGTCGCCGACCTTCCATTACTTCCCGAACTATCTTTCTGAAAGAAGGATCATCTTCGTACATATGATCAGTAAAGGCTGCAAACCCTACGACTTTGTAGCTCATAGTGCTAAGGAGTGACACTCTTCGGCTTAACGCATCTGCAACATAATTTAAACTAGCTTCTTTCCTGATGCCACAAAGTGAAGGTGAATTCCTGTAAGATCGCCATTCATTTAACATTCCTTCCCTTTAGCTTATGATGACCATTAATGAACTTCAAGGCCTCATGAATAGTAATGAGGATAAACTCCCGTTGCACTAAGTGACGTCAATGCTTTAGTGACTGAAGTATGACATAGAATTCCAAATCATATGTGGAATAGTTCTTCTTTAACCCGATAGCTTTTTACCAAAGAATGCTACTGGTCGTCCTGCTTGACTCAAAACTCCACCAGTGTTGATCCCTGATACATCGCTGTTCACTTCAAATACCTTCTCGAAGTCAGGAAGTGTCAGTACTGGTGCTACCGTCATCTTCTTGACCAGCTGAAAACTATCTTCAACCTCTTCGAACCAATTGATTAATAACTTCCCTTTTAGACACTCTGTAATAGGTGCAATTAATGTGCTGAACTTAACTATTTTTCTTATAGTGTGATGAATCGGCGACAGAAAGAAGTCAATCCATGAAAAATCTTGACGTCATGTAAGGTCTTCGATGTAGGCCACGCCAAGACTGCATCTATCTTTGACTGCTTAGCATGAACACTTTCGACTGAAACAACGAAGCCAAGGAAAGTTACCGAAGTTGTGAAATAAGTGTTCTTCTTCTGGTTAAAAAATAAACGTTCCTTTCTCAACGTATCAAACACAGTTCGGAGGTACTCATAATGCATTTCCCATGTCAGACTGTAGATGAGAATATCATCAAAGTAAAAAACTACAAATTTTCCCATGAAAGGTCGCAGTATCTGATGCATAAATCTGATGAATGTACTGGGAGTATTGGAAAGTCCGAAGGGTGTAACCATCCATTCATATAAGTTATGTTTTGTACTAAATGTTTTTTTCCATTCATCTTCAGGTCTAACTTGAACCTGATGGTATCCGCTTTTAAGATCAATTTTTGAGAAAACCTTAGCTCTATACAATTGATATAACATATCATCTAAACGAGGTATCAAAAATTTGTATTTCAATATAATTTTATTGATTGTTTTGTTGTCGATACACATTCTCCATGATCCATCTTTCTTATTTGGTACAAACAAAATTGGTACTGCACATGGCTCATACTGTCACGAATGTAACCCTTCTCCATCAATTCTACCACCTGTCTCTGTAGCTCTTCGAACTCCTTGGGGATGACTATGTATGTTGTTTGGTAAACTCGACCCTGTAACAAGATCTATCTAGTGTTGAATCTCCCTCATCGGCGGTAGTCCAGGTGGAAGTCGAGAATTTGATCATCAAACTCCGATAGCAACTTCTGCACTTCGACTGGTACTTCTGTGTTCTTATATGTCGAGCTGCACCCACAAGAAGTAGAGCATACATCACACCTTCATGATTGGCCTCCGTTAAGAATCTAGACATGGACAATAGGTTCGGGTTTTTGACTGCCCGAGCTGAACTAATTTCTTCCTGCCGAGGTGCTAACACAACCTTTTTCCTTTTTATACTAAGGGAGTACATATTCTTTTGAACATCATGAATGACACTTCGGTCATATTACCAAGGTCGGCCCAACAACACATGACATGCATCCATAGACACCACATCGCACTAAGCGTTATCAAAGTATTTCTGACCGATTGAAAAAGACACTAAGTATTTTCTATCAACTATTACCTCATTGCCTTTTTTCAACCATGACAACTTATATGGCTTGGGATGCCGATCCGTTTTTAATTGTAATTTCTGGATAGCCTCTTCTGATACTACATTAAAACAACTGCCACTATCAATGATCGTCTTACAGACCTTAACTGACTAACTGTCATTGTACAAATTGTGTGGAAGATAGTGATTCTCAATTAATCATCTTCTAACTCATCCTTGAGAGTTAGTAGATTCTTACAAATGACCAAAGTCTCCTGGCCATCACCATAAAGTACATCCTCATCATCTTCATACCCATCATACATATATAGGTTCACCAAGTTCCTCCCACCTCTTCTTCCATATCTTCTCCAATCTAGAGGTTTTTTCCCTTTTGACTTGTAGGCTTCCTACATTCAGTCATTCTATGTCCCAGTTCGCCACATCTAAAACATCGAATAGTAGGGTCGGGATTACTTTATAGTTGTTGCGGTGCAAAATAGGGTTATTGAGGGGGTGCAATTCTACTACTTGTAATTCTCCTCATCATGGATCTTCTGTTCTGTTGTTGTTCCACATCTCGTGCTCATTGGTAGGCCTCAGATATTGTCCACATCGAATGGAGACTGATCAACATATCTTACAGTTGTCTTAATCCTCCCACATATTGGGATACTAACTGTTCCTCCATTTCAGACAAATTATTTCAGGCTTAATAAAACTCCTCTGTATAGTCATCAACTTATTTTGTGTCTTGCCTCAATAAGTGCAGTCACTTAAACAGGGATTGAGTGTAGCCAAAAGGAAGAAAGTGTCCTTGTATCTTTTTCTTCATCTTCTCTCAATCCGTGATTTTAAACTTGTCTTGCCTCTCTTGTAAGTGCCTTAACTGCTCCTACTAAGTAGATGCTCTACCCTTGAGTTTGATGGCAACTAATTTCACCTTGATACAATCTAGAACTTCTTTGTATTTGAAGATACTTTCAACTGCATTTATCCAATCGATGAATCCCTTCGCTTGTAACGCACTAGAAAACTCAGGTAGTTCTACCTTCCACCTTAAAGCCCAAATTTCGACGATAATCTATTTAACCATGTCGTTCACATAGCTGCTCTCTATGGGGGTAAGGGTTATCAAAACTGGACTGGGAATAATAACCTTCCTAGTCACGATCAAGGTGCAGGACTTCCTTAATTAGCCGAAACCTGTCCACAATAACCCAGATTTTGTGTCGCTAGACGTTAGCTCTACAACTTGTCTCCATAAATCCTCAATCATCGCGTTCTGGACATTACGATCACGGTGCGAGACTTCCTCAATAGGAATTTGCCCACGACAACCACGACCACACGACCACCAGCCATTAAAATTGATAAAATCAAATCCCAGGAAGATGTTAATGCTTTGATACCAACTGATGTCGACCAGAATAGCGATTATCATGTGGGTTAGGTAATAAATAAATTCAAAGACAAATAAAGCAAAAGAATTACCATAAACATAGAGAAACTTCTTTAATACTTAAATTATTATTATCTGTAATTAAACCCACAAGTCAGGTTTTATAGCTAACAGATTTTCTTATTAGAATGTAACAAAATTCCTATAACAATAACGAAAATTAATTATGTAGTAATAGAAAAAAATTTATTTCCAACTAAAACATTACTACCATAAAAGAATTTACTTTCTAATAAAATATTACTATAAAAAAATAAAACATATCTAAAAAATAAGAATGCTAATTAATAAAATATCTAAACTCTCGAAAGTTATAAAATTGAACCCGAAGAAATTAATGATGTTCATTCTTTGTGTCGATCCTCCAATTCATGATACTTCAATACCAAGAACGTGCTGTTTGACAATGCATCATCCTCCTATTCAGATTCTCCTACATCACAATTACATTCCTTAAAAATTGCAGAACCCACACGTTAAAATAATGAAAAAATAAAAAATAAATGAGGAATACATATTATTCTTTTTGTGACATTCCATCATATGCACACTAAGCACCACCCCAAGCCACCTCACAGTATCAAATTAGTTTTATGAAGAAAAAAAGGTATTGAACAATATTAAATATATGTAGATTTTTAGGGTGATTAATATATACAAATAGTGTAGAGAAATATATGCACTTACATGAATTTAAAAATATAAATAATTATATTTATTTTATTTAATGTATACTATTAAAGTTGTGAATATATAAAATGATATATAAAATTGAAATATATATGTTAGATTTTTGGATTTGATACTTAATAAGAAAGGGAAAAGAAAAAGAAAGAATGTGATAGTGAGAAATGAAGTGAGTGAAATGAAAAATGAAAGTTAAATGTATAATTCATTAATGCAAGTCTAAATGGATAACAATTTACTATCTTAATTTTAGTCACCTTATTTGATTCAATTCGATCAACAAAATTAACTTAATTCAATTAAAAATTAGATAGCCTCTTGACTTATTATATATATATATATATATATATATATATAGTCTGGTTCCAGTCCGGACTACCGGACTTTCTTAAAATACGGACCTTTTTTTTTTTGCTTTTTTTTAAAACAACTAAAAAAAAGTTTAATATTTTATGGAACTGGAATTTTTTTATAATACAATATTTTGGGCGTGTTTTGTTATATGTATCCAAATTACGTCCAAAACACTGTATTATGAAAAATTTTTCAGTTTTATAAAATATTAAACTTTTTTTTAGTTGTTTGAAAAAAGGCAAAAAAAATAAAATAAAATCCGGATTTTAAGAAAGTCCGGAAGTCCAGACTTGATCCGTGGCGTGTATATATATATATATACTTATTATTGATTTTAAATATATGTAGATTTTTTGATGTGAATATGTATAAACAATATAGAAAAAATTAATATACTTTTACATGAATTTTAAAATGTGATTCTATATCTTTTACTCATTGTATCCTATTAAAGTTGAAGGTACATATTTAAGAAGTTGAAATTATGACAGACTTTTGGGGCTTGTTACATAATAAAAAAGGGAAAAAAGAGAAAAAAAAATACGATAGTGAGAGAGGCAGTGAAAAATTCAATGAATAATTAATTAATACAAGTCAGATGAATAATAATTTAGTAATTTAATTTGAGTTAAACCATTTGAGTCAATTTGATCAACCAAATTAATGCAATTCAATTGAAAATTAATTAGCCTCTTGACTTATTATATATACTAGTTATTATTAATGAACATCCATACAATAGTAATTAAGGACATATCTGTTTAATAAAATTAATAAATATGTCCTAAAGCTGATCGATGAGATCTTAGTTTAATAACAAAAACTGAGACATTGTGACCTTTAAGTTTAATCGTCCTTCGAAAAATAGAAATAATTATGTCCCATATAATTGAGATTGAGACCCATTTATTTTAGGTATCAAGTTTGATTTTTATGTGTAAGTACACAATAACTCATCTAAAAAGAATAATTATATTAATTGTCAACAAAAAAAAACAGTATGTTCTAACTAGAAATAATTAATATCTTTAGTATTTCTATTTTTTGTATTTTTCTAGCCAAATCTGTCGACATAACCCTCCAAATATTGGGCTGCGTCAAGAAAACAATCACATAAATTTAGGTTTGATTGAATTTTAGGCCCTAAAATAGAACTAGGCTTCAATCTACATAACTTAACTGAACCAAGTTCAGTGCAACCCAAACTATTTTAATACAATTAAAATTATATAATACAATTATATTGATAATATTTTAGATTCTAATACAATAAGTATATTACAAATTTTGATTCTAAGAGATAATATTCAATGAAAAATGATTAACTCTACTTTTTCTATTCATTATTTCACATATTTGACCAAGGACGGGTTTTAACTCACCACATACACCTCTTTATAATATACTTCCTCCATTTCTAAATAAGTGACGTTTTGAAGAGTTTCACACTTATTAAGGAAGTCATTTATTACTCAAATTCTGTCATTAAGATTGATATGTATTACTATAATTATCCTTGCATTAATTAAGAACAAATGTATTCCATATAATTGCCTAGATAAATGAGATAGAAAGATACTTGAGGGCAATAGAGGAAAAAGCTTCCTAAAAATTTGATAACGTCAAATATATTGAAAAATTTTAAACTTCCTAAAACGTCACTTATTTAGGAATGGAGGGAGTAATTTATATAGTCCGAATTTATAGACAAACTTAATTAAACATATTTACACTTAAAAAAGACATTTATTACAAAATTTATATCATTTCAACTTACTACTAGAAATTATTTTTTTGAATATTTATACGGGAGAGAATATTTTGAGTGTGTTACATAATTTTATATGTCTATTAATTAATCTAAGTAGCTAAGTATCCCGTGCGAAGCACCATTTTTTTTAAATAGTATTATTTTTATTTTATAAATTATTATTATAACATATTTTTTGAAGTTCTACAAATTAACTTACTATTGATTATTCTAAAATCAAATTTTTCATGAAGTAGAAACATTAATTTCTTTAAACTAAAATAAGGAGAGTAATAGAGCAAAATGAATTACCTAAACCTCATATAATTAAAGCCTATGCACACAAGCATATTGTATATCAAACAAACATCCAAATCCGTATATGCATGTTTCCATAAAGAGAAAGAATATAAGAATCCATCCTAACATTTTTATTGAGCAATAATTGCCTCCAAATCACCTGCTTCATAGCAATAAAATAAACCAAAAATATCCAATAATTGTTGTAACAACAACCAATTAATTAACCCCAAAACAAAATTAAATCTAGCAAAATGAACAAACAGTTTAAATACCAATTTCTGTTGCTGCTTTGTGTACATATTTACGTCCAACACCATATATATATATATATATATATATATATATATATATATATATATATATATATATATATATGATCATCTTCATTCATTGAATAGTAAATGTCCCTTTAATTAATTAATTTGGTAACAGTGATTAGATTTTAAGGGACTGATGTATATATTACCTTCTTTCTTCTCTCTCCACCCTCTGTGCTGATTTTTGGTTTTGTTTTGAGTCAGTCAATTAGGGGCTAGCTTTCTGTATACATATTTTTTTAAGATGGAGTTTTGGATTTAGAGGCTTTTGTATATAAATATTTTTTTAAGATGTTTTTAATATAGTAAATTTATTTTTTTCAGATAGAGTTTTAATTTTTAGGAGCATAAAAAGAAAAAGAATTTTGATTTCAGTTAAATTATGACAATTAAAAAACCAAAGTTTGTCTCAATATATATTTATATAAATAAAGATAAAATAAAATTAAGGAGACTTTTAAAAGTGGTTCAGTTATAATTAAATTATAGGCCCATAACTGAAGATCAAAACTAAAAAACCAAATTTTGGATTATTATATATAATATAGATATAAATATAGATCAGGTTGGTCAACTGAAAGAGATGGCCAAACTAACACAAACTGAAAGAGATGGCCAAACTATCAGACTAATAATCGAGTTCCGTATAAACACTATCTTTCCCTTTCTTTTATTTTGAGTCACTATGGAATATTTGGCTGGTGTAATACATACCAAATGAGTAATAGTAAGAAGATGTATATATCAACTTTCATAATCATAATCATAATCATAATCATAATCATAATTATAATCTTTCCCTTTATTTGAATTTTAGTCTATTGAAAAATAATATACATGTGGATAAATATTTAATTAAGTTGAATTGCGATTAATGTGAAAGTATGTGCGATAATATAAAATAAATTAAAATGACTTCTTAATTCTTATATATCCCATATATATGTTGTAATCATAATTCGATTAAAAAATTTCAGAATGTATACGAGGATTCATATGAATTTTTTGGTTGGAGTGAATAATACTAAAGATGTATCCACTATTCATGTGATGTATACTCTATTTGTTAACAAAAAAAAGTTACATTTCCACCCTTTTTCTTTAAACATGTTAAGATTAATTTGTATGTGCATTCCCTTTAATTTTTTGTGACTGATATAATATTCCATTAGGTTTATTTATATATACTCTATTTGTTAACAAAAAAAAAGTTACATTTCCAAAATTTTCAAACAGTTTAGAAGCACGTATAGTATTCTATATTTACCACCAAAAATAATAAGTTAGCTAGCTTAGTAGTGTTACCTTTATTATAATAACAAATAGAACACTTTAAAGCATGCATGCATGCATTTTAAAGCATGCAATTGGAAGTTACACATGAATATATTATATTTTGGAGCATGCATGCATGCATAATTTAGAAAATTAAGTTGATATGGGCAGTGGTCCAGCTTCTTCCCCATGCGTGTGTTGTGTATGGGAAGAACAAGGCGTAGACTTTGAAACGTAGAAGCAACTCAATGTCGCTTGTAATTAAGTGGCTGCCTGTCTACCTACCTACTTGAGTACAAGACTGCACCACTCCACCAACACACATACATACATAGAGATTATACTGCTCTGCTCTATATTTATTTATTTATTTTGTACATTTAAATATTATCCTTCATAAATTTTTATTAGATAAAAAAAAAAATTATATATGCTTTCTTGTTCATCCATAGATCGACAGATTAATACGCACTGAGAAAGGAACATCAAAATAAGCTTAAGTTTATCACCAATAAACCTAAGAGAATTATTTTTATGAGATCCAATTAATTTGGAGGTGGATAAGCTAAATTAGTTTTGGAGGAAAAAATAAAAAATAAAAAGTAAAAGATGGAGATGCTATACAATTGGCCACCAGCAAGAATGCATAAGTAGTACATCACATGGACATGCATATATATATTTTTCGGTTGGTGACAATTAATTACTTGTGTGTGTATATATATATATATACATATATATATATATATATATATATATATATATCATTGGGAATTATATATATATCCTCTCCGGTTACTTGTCTTTTACACATGAAGAAAAAGAGGTTGAGCTAAGGCGTGCATGGCCTGGTCCCTATCTTAATTGGAAAGCAAATATGTACACCCTCCATAATTCCACTTTCAAAAGATATTGCCACATTTAATTTCTTTGCCCCCAACAATCTAGCTGTACGCTATGCTTGTGAGTTTTGGAAAAAAGAAATAATTATACTAATTAGGCCCAAAAAAAGTAAAAAAAATTGAAATCTTAGAAGTTTTATTTTGCTTGATGTTGGGGTCAAAAAGTAAAATTAATAATGGTCTTATATTTATTATTTTTGATATAAAAAATTAATTAAATAAATGTTAAAATAAGACTCAATATTACACATAAGTATTTTTTTAATCACATATCGATGTCATGTTTTCAATTTTCTAATGTGACACTATTAATTTAGACGTAATCAGAAAAATTTAAAAGTTTAATTATCGAATGGAAAAAATTGAGAAGATAATCCCAAAAGTGAAAAAAAAAAATTAAAAGTTAATTAATTCCTTAATTGAAAAATTACGAAGACAATCACCAAAGTAGAAAAAATTTAAAAGTTTAATTCCATAATTGAAAAAATTGATAAGACAATTTTCAAAGTGGACAAACATTAAAAGTTCAGGGTATTAATCCATATTTATGTCTTCCTATTATGATACCTTAATTAATCAAGAAAAGAGTTTAAGGTTGTACTTTGGAATTTGTTAGAATTTAAAAACAAATAATAACACACACACACACACACACACACACACACACACACACACACATATATATATATATATATATATATATATATATATATATAATGTAAGACCCCAAATAATTAATAAATGAAATTTAATTTCCTCTAATTATTATTTTGAAATAGTAAGGGTTGATTTGATTAATGTGGATAGTTATGGGTAAAATACGCAAGTATTTCAAAATAAGCAAATGGTCATTATTGTCGGGAATATTCGTTTGGTCGTGGAATATTTGTCTTGTCGGGAATATTAAATGCGACCAGTATGACCATGTGTGGGCCCCATAACTTGAAAGCGATTGGAGGAAGAAAATGACAAATATAAGTTGTTTAAAAATAATCTACGCGTAGTTATTCACAGTGTCAATGTTGGAATACCCTTGGTTAAAACACGATGTCTGCCGTTGTTCAGCCAAGATGACACCAGTGATTGCACCAATTATTGACTTTACGTAAGAAGGCACTACTCGATAATGATTACAATAATTCTTTGTCAATATTTTATTGATTTAATAATTGTTGCGTTGATATTTTATATTGTTGTTGTTTCAATAATTATCATTACACGGTATTTTTCATTATCGAGAGAATAATTCATATTATCTGAATAATATTATTAGATAACATTATTGGCAATGTCTAGAAAATTACATCTACGGAGAGGTTTGGTCACCTAATTGCGCGCCAAGATGAGAGAAATTCTTATTGAAAGCCCTCTTTCACAGGAAGCTATCAGTTGTCAATATTGTGATTCTGTAATATTATTTGTGAATAATTAATTATTGATTTATATGATGAGAAAAATATTGATTTTATGTGGATATAGATAGAAAAATTTTTTAATGTGACAATTGTTGAAAATTAAAATTTTATCTTTTACGATAAAATAATTCATTTAAATATATTATTATATTTTAATAATATAATAATGGTGATATTTTTACAATGAATGTGTGATATATGAGTATCTGAGGAGAAAGAGTATTTTTGTTGCAATAAATATTTAAAACATGTTAAACATGTTGGTGGACCCCATTTCTTGTGAAATTTGATTATAGCACAAAAAAATCGTCTGGTTTGTGGATATCAGTCAATTTCTGTTTGGAATTTGGAAAAATTTTCTTCTGCAAAGTTGTAGAGAATTGAATTTCCTATAAAAAATTGCGCGATTCGAATTTTTTAATAAAAGAGCTATTTATTATGAATTATTGAAGTTCCGAAGCTATGAAATAATTGATTTTTGGAAGTTTAAAATATTTTTAATATGAAAAACGTTTTTGGTGATTTGAGTGTGGGTCTTGTATGTGTTTTAATGGCTGAATTCAATTGGTATGCGTAGGAAGTTGTAGAAATAATAATAATATTATTAAATTAAATTTTCTACTTTGGTGTTCTAAGTATTTTCCTATAAATAGGGTGTTTAGGTTAGAATTGAAAATTACACCAGAAACTGAAGTTTTCTCTCTCTATAATATCGAAAGCGTATTCTTGTGAGTATTTTGAATATACTTTGAGTATTGCTATACTCTGATGCAAGTTCAAGTCATAGTCGATATCCGAAGCGTTTCAACTAAATCTTGTCTTTTCGAGGTAAGGGATATTTTTTTAATGATATTATTTATTCTAATATCATTATGTCAAAATATTGATCTGAACTTTTAATCAAATTTGGAACTTTTAGTTAATCGGGGTTATTATTCACGTATACTGATCTTATTCACGTATCTGATCTTATTCACGAATCGACACTATTTATCGAAAAAAAAAAAAAAAGATTCTCAAAATATCTATTCGGATACTAGCTTTTGATTGTATCCATGTTTTGATCATTCTTGAATTTTACACCACTATGATTATTTTGAGGTATTTTTGGACGGGATAAAATAAAGTACTGAATCCTTAATCCTTAATCCTTGTCATTTTGATTCAATTTGGATTCGTTTTTAAAAAAATATTTTCATCATCCTCGGTCTTAAATGATGATATTATGGAATATCTTTGGCATGTAGGTGCAAAGATGAATGATTTTTGATGAATATCTTTGGCCGTAGTCTGAAGATGAGCAGTGTTTAGATGAACATGACTAATGATGAATATCTTTGGCACTGTGGTGCAAAGATGAATATTTGATTCGAGATATATATTGATTGATGTTACGGGGATAAAAGATGAGCGACGAACTTTAAAATTCATACATAGAAGATAGTAGTTTGCATTCTCTACTTAACTCTTCTAATGAATTATTATTCTGGCTATCGAATATTGATTTAAAACTTGTTGTCTATTGTATTCTATTAGATTTTTTCCTATTGAAGACTAATGATAATTTTGTTTATATATTATCTTAGTCATAATATTCTTTATTGGGCTAGTTGAGCTCACCCTTTTCCTTTTTTGTTCCATTTTTCTTCTCGGGAGGCGAGAATGTAGCGAAACGTCTGGTGGGGTATGGAATGATGGTTATAGAGAGAGTTGTTTAGTAGTCCTCACCATTTTTATAAAATAATGTATCAATAAATGTGATGAGGATTTTTTGGGTATAGATATTGTCAGAAGATAATATTTGTATTCAAACTCATAGTTTTACTATTGTAATAATAAAGTTGTAGTTGTTTTGCATCTGCAGTATTGACAACTCGAGAATGGGTGATGTATACTTATTTTGGGGGCGTCACGGTTGGTATCGAGCTTAGGGATATGATCTCTGCGGAGATCGGGGAATAGAACTAGGAGGGAGAGATTTAGGTAAATCCTTGACTAGTGTGTCTACCTAAGCTTATTTGTTAGTTGGTCAGTATATAGGGATATTATGTGATATATTGATTTGCTTAATTAACCCTTGTTTTATGATAGTATTTGAGAATGTCAACTGAGAATATTAACAATGGAAATGAGACCGTGGAGACGCCTGTACTCACCAACGAGGAGAACGTGCAACAGGCTGGCAATGTTCCTCCTGTGAACAACACCACTGAGCAGATGATGAACGAGGGGATGTTTAGAAGCTTTTTGTAGTTCATGCAAAATCGGACGAGGGAGACTCGTGTTCAAAATACAGGAGGAAATGATAGCAATTCACGGGTTGTCACAGCCAAGCAGTTCAAAGAGTTGGGACCACGAAATTTAAGGAAAGCGAGATCCGATCATGGCGGAAATATGGGTCAAGCAAATTACCAAGATATTCGATGTCTTGGGATGCGGAGAGAACGAAGGTTCCATTCGCCACCTTTATGTTCCGTGGCGAAAACTCATCGGTGGAGATCTGTAAGCGTACCCATCCACCAAGATCAAAGATGTCTTGGGAGACATTTGAAACTATTTAATGACTAATACTTTCACGAAAGTGTTCAATCATATATGAAGGAAGTGGAGTTCATCAGTTAGAGCAAAACAACATGGCGATTGTCTCAAGACGAGGCAAAGTTTGCGAGAGTTATCGTGTTTGCACCTCATTTGGTGGAGAATGAGGAACGATAACGCGGATGTTTCTTAGAGGTTTGAAACCCGCGTCGTCGATATCTCATTTCTCATAAATTTTCTCTACTCGGATGTTGTAAATGGGCTCAATTATTAGAGCGAGATAACGAAATGCACGGTCAACCGATGGACCACAACCGAGGATCATCTGGGAGATGACGGTCGACAAAACAACGATAACCAATGGAGAAAGAAAAAGACGGACAAAAATGGTAACCACTCTGTGGTAATCATGGCCATGAAAATAGAAGAAGCGAATCGGAGGAGATTTTAAAAAGAGAGATTTAACAACGACCATGTGAAGGCGACAGTCTTGGTGAATCGGTTCTAAGGAGGAGAAAACCACCGGTCATATATTCTACAAATGCGGAAAAGAGGGACATATCGGTCCAAAGCGCCCCTGGCAGCATTCAAGGTATGCTATAATTGTGGAAAGGAAGGACATATCGCTTTCGGATTATACTGATGAAGCTAAACCTAGTTCGTGAGGGATGGTGACTCAAAAGATTATCCCGAAAAAGTCAAAGTCAATTGGTTCTGGAAGAAAGCGTTTGTTGTAATGGCTGGTCAAAATCGAGGAACCCAAACGAGGTGATCACGGGTAAGCTAATCATAAATTCTTGTGAAGTTTATACTTTACTAGATACCTGTAGTCTTACCCATTCATTTATCTCTCTACTTGTGCTCAACGTTTAAATTTGACTCAAGAAAAATTAGACTTTGACCTATCTGTGGAAACTCAGTTAGGAGAAACTTTCATCACATCCATCGTTTATAAATCTTGTTTGATTCAAGTTGGCACCATCACCTTAGTGTTGACCTTATCTCTTTAAAGATACTTGCTTTTGATGTGATTTTAGGGATTGATTGGTTAACTACTCATCATGCCAAAATTGATTGTTTTCGTAAGGTTGTGAGCTTTCATATTCCTAAACAACCTTGTTATGCAATTCAAGCAACTAAACCATTAAAATCAATCAACTGTCATATCTAATCATAAAGCTATTCGCTTATTGAAAAAGCAATGTCAAGCTTTCTTAGCCCATGTTATGGATTTGAATAAAGACACGTCAAATTTGAATAATATTCATGTTGTTATTGACTTTCTGGCGTATTTCTGAAGAACTTCCGGTTCTACCCAGGCGTGAAGTTGAATTCTTTATTGATCTTGAACTCGATACAAAGCCCATTTCTAAAACCCCATATCGAATGGCTCTATTGAACTTCAGAGTTAAAGGTCCAACTACGTGAGTTGTTGGACATCGGTTTAATTCTTCCCAGTACATCTCCTTGGGGTGCTCTGTTTTATTCGTAAAGAAGAAAGGCGGAGTATACGACTTTGTATTGACTATCGGAATTGAACCATGTCACCATCAAGAATAGGTATCCTCTACCTCGTATTGATGACTGTTTGACCAGATTGCAAGGAGCACAATTCTTTTCAAAAATCGATCTTCGCTTACGGATATCATCACCAAGATTAGAAACGAGAGGATATTCCAAAGACGCCTTTAGAACTTCGATGACGGGCATTATGAATTCTGAGTCATGTCTTTTGGATTGACTAATGCTCCTGCTGACTTTCATGGATATGATGAACCGAGTATTCAAGGAATATTTGGATCGATTCGTTGTTGTCTTTATTGATGACATCCTCATATATTCCAAAAGCCGTGAAGATCATGAGCACCATTTGAAGTTTGGTACTCCAAAGGCTTTGTGAAAACAAGCTTTATGCCAAGTTAAAGAAATGCGAGTTACGGCTTGAGGAAGTAGCATTCCTTGGGCACGCGTGGTGTCGAAACATGGAGTATCTGTTGATCCGTGAAGATTGAAGCAATACAAAGTTAGAACAGCAAAAGTCGGTGACCGAAACGCTGTGATTTTACGGGCTTAAATGGTTATTATCGGAGATTCGTGGAAGGATTTTCTCGAATCATTACTCCATTAACTCAAATGACTCGGAAAGATATAAAATTCATTATGGGCGAGGAATGCGAGAAGAGTTTCCAAGAGCTTAAGAGGAGACTTATTTGGCACTGTTACTAACAATACCATCAGTGCGGATGGATTTGTTATCTACAGCCGATGCTTCGAGAGCAAAGGGTTAAGATGTGTTCTCATACAACGTGGGAAAGTCATAGCTTTATGCCTCGTGACAACTTAAAGAATATGAGAGGAATTATCCTACTCATGATCTAGAGTTAGCGGCCCAGTTGTTTTCAATGCTTAAAGATATGGAGGCACTATCTATATGGGAGAAAGTGGAGATATATTCGGACCATAAAAGCCTCAAATATTTCTTCACGCAAAAGGAACTCAACATGCAAGCAACAGCGTTGACTTGAGTTGTTGAAAGATTACGACCACACTATTCAATACCATCTTGGAAAATCGAACGTGGTAAATTGACGCGTTGAGTAGAAGATCATATCTTGAGGAACGAGTGCGATGATGTCAAGTATACGACAGAGCCAACTTTAATAGAAAAAAGTTAAGGTTGCTCGAAGCCACCGACCGGAGTGATGCGTATGAAGAAGAAGAAAGTACAAGAAGGTCTTATTCGGAAGCGAGAATCGATGATGAAGGAATACTTGAGTCCACTCTGGACTTTGTGTTCTAACGACTCTGAATTGAAGTACAAGATCATGATGGAGGCACACAATACAATTTACAATCCATCTCGAAGTACCAAATGTATCGTGATCTTGACATACATTTTGGTGGAACAATATGAAGAGAGAGATTGCAAAGTTTATCTCGATGTTTTTAACTTGTCAATGTGTAAAGGCGAGCATCTAGTACCTAAGGGTCCGCATTAACCACTTGAGATTCCGAAATGGAAGTGGGAACACATTACCATGGATTTTATTACGGGTCTTCCTACGGTTTCTCAAGGCATCAATGTTATTTGGTTTATTGTTGATAGATTAACCAAGTCCGCTCATTTCTTTGCCGATACGGAGACTTATTCCTTGAACGTCTTGCTTTAGTATATATGTAAATGAGATTGTGAGGTTGTATGGCATGCCAATATCCATAGTTTCGGATCGTGACCCAAGATTCACTTCAAGATTTTGGGTTAGCTTGCAAAAAGCTATGGGCGCAGTTCTGATTGATTCGGCGATACCATCCTCAAAGCGGACGGACAATCAAAGAGGACTATTCAAACTCTTGAAGATTTATTAAGACTCGTGTCCTGACTTGAGGGCGCTTGGGATAAGTATTTACCATTGGTGGAATTCTCCTACAACAACAATTATCGAGCAAGTATAGGTGTGGCTCCATTTGAAGCATTATATGGACGAAAAGTGTCGCTCTCCAATATGTTGGGATGAGGTGGGTGAAACAACATTGTTGGGACCCGAGTTGAACGTATTATGACTCTAAAAATATCCAAATGATTCGAACAACGTATATAAGCGGCACAAGATAGACAAAAGAGTTATGCGGATCTTCACCGAAAGGGCGTGGAATTTATTATAGGGGATCATGTATTCTTACGAGTTGCTCCATGGAAGGGAGTTACAAGATTTGGGAAGAGAGGAAAGCTCAATCCACGATTTATTGGTCCATTTCAAATTCTTGACCGAGTAGGAAATGTAGCCTATAGACTCGCGTTACCTCAGTATGTCTCAAGTGTTCATAATGTGTTTCACATATCTCATGCATTAAGTAAATATGTGAAAGACCCGAACCACGTTATTGAGTTAGAACCGGACGAGATAGCCAGAAGACTTAACGATGTGAGGAGGTACTGTCAAGATCTTGGATAGGAAGGAGCATGTCCTACGTGACGAAGGTCATACCACAAGTTAAAGTTTTTTGTGGAGGAACCGTCTTTATAGAGGAAATGACACGGGAGTTGGAAATGAAATAAAAGCGAGGTATCCTCACCTTTTCAAAACACCAGTGCGTATGTCAATTTCGAGGATTTAAATTTCATAAGGAGGGAGGTTGTAAGACCCCAAATAATTAATAAATGAAATTTAATTTCCTCTAATTATTATTTTGAAATAGTAAGGGTTGATTTGATTAATGTGGATAGTTATGGGTAAAATACATGAAAGTATTTCAAAATAAGCAAATGGTTATAAAATATTCATTATTGTTTGGGAATATTAGTTTGGTCGTGGAATATTCGTGCTTTGTTGGGGAATATTAAATGCATTTACGCGCCAGCGAACATGTGTGGGCCCCATAACTTGAAAGCGATTGGAGGAAAAAAAGCGACAAATATAAGTTGTTTAAAAATAACTTCCGTAGTTGTTACAGTATACAATCGTGTTGGAATACCCGATGGTTAAAACACGCGATGTCTGGCGTTGTTACTTGGCGATTAAGCACGTATTGCACCAATTATTGACTCTTACGTGAAGGCACTACTCAATAATGGTTACGATAATTCTTGCTCAAATTATTTTATTGATTTAATAATTGTTACGTTGATATTTTATATTCTCATTGTTTCAATAATTATCATTACACAAATTTTTTCATTATCGAAGCAATAATTCATATTATCCTAACAATATTATTAGATAACATTATTGGCAATGTCTAGAAAGTTCATGCAAGGAGAGGTTTGGTAACCTAATTCATTGCGCAAATGAGGTTTGAAAGTAACCTAATATTGTGATTTTATAATATTATTTGTGAATAATTAATTATTGATTTATATGATGAGAAAAATATTGATTTTATGTGGATATAGATGAATTCTTGTTGAAAATTAAAATTTTATCTTTTTCTCGATAAAATAATTCATTTAAATATATTATTATATTTTTAATAATATAATAATGCCCCTTAAATCATGTTAAACATGTTTGAGGACCCCATTTTGCCTAAATTTGATTATAGCAATATTGTGATTTTATAATATTATATAAAAATTGTGAATAATTATTTATTATTGATTTATATGATGAAGAAAAATATTGATTTTATGTGGATATAATTAGGATGAGGAAGTTGTAATTTTTTTAATGTGACATAAATTGTTTTAGAAAATTAAAATTTTATCTTTTATCGGCGTATTCTTGATAAAATAATTCGCTATTTCAAGTCAAATATATTATTATATTTTTTTTTTTATTAATAATATAATAATGGTGATAACTTTTACAAATTTGAACTGTGTGATATATTCACGATACAAAGATTATCTGAGGAGAACTATTCATCGAATAAAATTTTTCTTTTCGCAATAAATATTTAAAACATGTTAAACATGTTGGTGGATAAAATAAAAGTACGAATCCTTAATCTTTAATCATAATCCTTAATCTTGTCATTTTGATTCATTTGGATTCGAAAAAATTTTTTCATCATCCCTCGGTCTTAAATGATGATATTATGGAATATCTTTGGCAATGTAGTTGAATGATTTTTGTATCTTTATGAAGTGTTTATGTGAATATCTTTGGCACTGTAGTGCAAAGATGAATATTTGATTCCATTATATTGATTGATGTTACATAAAAGATAGATTTTAAAATTCATACATAGAAGATAGTAGTTTGCTAAATGAATTAATATTTTATAATAAAACTTGTTGCTAAAAGATTTTTCCTGTATCCTAATTTTGTTGTATATTATCTTAGGTCGTAATATTCTTTATTGCCAGGCTAGTCGAGTCACCTTTTTCTTTTTGTTCCATTTTTCTTCTCAAATTTGGAGGCGAGAATGTAGCGAGTAACATGGTTATTAGAGAGAGTTGTTTAGTAGTCCTCGTTCATTTTATAAAATAATGTATCAATAAATGATGGGGATTTATTTGGGCGTAATAAGATAATATTTGTATTCATAAACTATTGTAATAATAAAGTTGTAGATTGTTTTGACATATCTTTGGCAATAACTCAATGGACTATTAATAAACCTATGAAAAATTCATACGTAAAAATTCATATATTTTTAGTTTCACTTTGGACTAGTAATACTTTGTTTGACTTAGATGTTCGTTTACACTAAATAATATTTTATTAACTAAAAATCCTAAATGTGATGGGGATTTGTGTAATATCAAACTCATAAGAATCAATATATTAATAAAACCCAATATCAAACTATTAATAAACCTTCAAGTAATTGCACTTTGACATGTCGTAATAACATTAGTTGAATCCGTAGAAATATGCCCAACAAAATTTTATTATGATTTGGTTAATAATCTTTCTTTAATAAAAATATTAACAATCGTTATTCCTTTTGACAAGGCATCTAACATTACACACACACATACACACACACACACACACACACATATATATATATATATATATATATATATATATATATCATTTGATTGTATATAAATCATCATAGTATTTCTTGAGCCATCCATGGATTACTTCAATCTCTCTCTTTCGCTGCATGACTAACCACCCGGGATCATCTTGCCTTGCCCGAACTATATCCAAGCAATGGGATCCTGCATGCAAATAAATTGATTAAATTAATTAAATAGTATAAGTGAGGATTTTCCTTTTTGCTTTTTCCTTATTTAAATGTAATTAAACTATATATTTATGCAGTAATTGTTGATTCATTAATTAATTTGAGCACATACCATTTTTTGTGTAAATGGAAAGTACACTATCTGATATGTTCTCCAAAACCCTGGTGATAATTACAAAACAAATAAATAAACTAGGTTAGCAAAGCTTATTTTTTTTATCAGCAAAACAAATTTTATTATTATCACACAAAGGGTGACATTCAAAAGATTTGGATTGCAAAGTTTATTTTATAACTTTATAAATATTTTATGGGCGAGGACAAAGAAAAAATTAATTAAACAGTCATTTTCATGTACCCTGCGCTGCTATAAGGATCTCTTAGGCCATTGGAGAAAATAATATTGCTAGCAAACCTTCGAAGAACCAATTTTATATCCTGTATATTGTGTCACCCAAGTAGCAATACTATTAGAATCTTCAATGATAAGAGTTAATTAATAAAGAAAATAATGCTCGATCAAATTGAGTATTTTACAAACTAATAATATAATAAATTACATACATGGCCTCCATAGTAGGTTGTGATCCAATGTGGCCGGGGTGAGACGCCATACTTGCTTTGGCAGCTCTTGGTGAAGCTTTTTAGCTCAAAGGGTGATTCTGGGAACATAGTGTCACTGCCAATGCCAATAGGCATCACCATCTCACTACAAGTCTAATAATTAGTACAAGAAATTAATTAATTATGAGCAACTTTATTCAAACAGAAAAATAAATTAATCATAAGGATAAGATTAATAATTTACGATATAGATATATTTCAGGATTCACAAGACAAAATACTAGTTAGCAATTCTACTTTGTAGGTTGTATTTTGTGCATGCACAGTTATACTGTATTATATTCGTTTCAACTGCAAATGCACAAAATATAACAATGCCGACTCTGTTTTTTTTACCAGAAACTACTTGGATGGCGTTTCTTCTTCATTTTATACCTGCCAACTCCACCCTATATTTGTTTCGGACGGAGAATTAAATTCGTTAACATCATAGCATGATCTGTTCCCCCTGTAAGCAACTAGACCTGCATAAATCCGGCCAAGAACATCACTTCCTTTTGGTGCTCCATTGATTCCACCGCAGACTTGAGTGACCGGATAGCCTGGTGGTCTGTCATATTGAGCTGCACCAGAATATATTGTTTCCAAGTAGTCGTTGAGTTCCGATGATTTGTTCAATTTTCTGAGAAGAAAAAAAGATCAAATAGTTAAAATTGAGGTCTTATTTTAATTAGTTAACTTGAAAAGGTTTGTGTGGGCTGCTAATTAATTACCCGCAAGTATTAAATTTTTTGCTGAGGATTGATAAACCATTAGGCATTGCTGCAACTTTATCAATTTCTGACCAAGATTTTTTTATAGTATTGTAACAACCGGTACTAGCTTCCTGCAATTAATTATTAAACCATATATAATAATCCACATATCACGCCTTATTCTTAAAAAAATGAAAAATGAAACTTAATTTATACGTAATTACTTTGAAATCCTTGCTGACAATAGAGTAGTATCCATTGTCTTGAGAAATAATATTATCAAAGTAGAGAATTGGTGCTGATGAGGCTAGTGCGCCAATAGCAATGTGGGGATATTTCAACCTAAACCATGAAGCAAGCACTGCAAAAAATAAAAATTAGAAAGGAAGAAAAAAAAATGATGTCAGGCTCAATAATTGGAAATGAAAGTATAAAGTTTAGAGTCTCTCTCTCTCTCTCTCTCTCTCTATATATATATATATATATATACGAGTAGACTCAATGACAGTCTATAAATTAATAGAAATAGGTATTAATGCATCTTTTCTCAACAAAATCGTAATATAATTTTTTTTTAATAAAGTTTGCTATCGGGATAATTAATTTTATGGGATTAATGACGGACTTACTTCCTCCATATGATCCCCCAACAACAATAATGGGAGAATTAAGAGCAGACAATCTTTTCTTAGTATACAAAAGCACTTCAGCATAATCTGCAATAGCTTGAGCTGAATTAAAATAACCACGAATATTCGCATGTTTCATGGCTTCTTCCATTGGTGTTCCAAACGGAACGGATTTACCATAGAATCGATGCTGAAATTAATTAAAATCAATTATTTCTCAAAATTAACATTGGCCTTATGAATATAACACAATGAATTTTTTTTTTTAAAAAATATTATTAATTGAAAAAAATAATTAAAAGGGTTAAATATATATATATATATATATATATATATATATATATATATATATATATATATATATACGTACCTCTATATAGATGAGGAGAGCTTTGAAAGAAGGAGCATTATCTGAAAGAAAGCCAATGACGGCTAAATCTCCATCCAGTTGTGATTCTGCACCAAGATAAGCAAATATTGGAGCATTTGTTTCTGCACCACCCCAATACTTTGAATTGATCACATATCTTTGTTTAAAAGTGTCATAGCTTTTAGGATTATAGTTGAAATGATCAAGTGTTTGGGTGTAAAAATAGGTCTTAAAGTCCTTTGAAACTGACTCCGACGACTGTTTTCCGGCCCGTTCGGGATCTCCAAGGAAGTTTTGGTGATGGACAGTGAGCTTGGCTGGAGCTGCAAAAACTGTGAGGAAGAAGGTAAGGAAGATACATGAAAAGATTAGCCATTCAAACATTTTTTAATTCAAAGAGGCCGGGTTTAAGGAAATATATATTGTACTAGTCGATCTAGCTAGTCCTACCAAAATTTATAATATATATATATATATATATATATATGGACTATGGTGTACTTATAATTCTATATTGCCTTTATAAAGTGATCTTATTTCCCCCTCCCCCACCTCACGTGACATTATTCCATGTGAGTGTAATATTTATTTTCTAAAATTAGTCTTCATATTTTTTTTTTGTGGAAAAATAGTATTTTTATTATACACGAAAAAGTGACATGATACCTTATATTTAACTTTAGCGAAAAGTGATATACTTTCTTTTGGGTTAATATCAATACATTATTTAACTTGAATTAGGAGATTAATTGAAAATTTGACTCCTTCCCCCCTTAATTTATAGAGTTAGTTTAAAATGAGACTATAATTATATAATTATTTGAAATAAATCAAGATAAATATTTGTAATTATGGTTGCAGTGCAACGACTTATTTGTTTCTTTTATCACGCAATGAAAATAAAGTTGTTAAAAAAATAGATAGGTAATATTTTTTTATTCTAAAATTAGAGATATATTTATAAAATGACGATTTTTAAAGATTATTTTATATTCTCAAATATATATACTCTTAGTATTATTAGTTAGAAATTCAGTTGTGGTGGTTTGATATTAAAATTAATAATTTAAAATAATAATAAATTAAGAATATCACGTTATTTTATATTATTAAAAAAATAAAAATATATTTTAATTTTAAAACGAATTAAATATAACTCTAATTTTAGAAGTGTTTATTGATAAGAGGTGCACATGGAAAAATTCTTAGAACTTTTTTCTAGTTCCTTGATATTTTAAGAGGAGATCGCGGAGACTAGAAAAGAAGATGGTTGGGTTGATTACTGGCCGGCATATATATATATATTGTGTGTGTGTGCGCGCGCGCGCGCGCCAGATAAGCCGAGAAAGACTTAAAATTAAGTCCACGAGAAAGAAAAATTAATGGCAGCATGTTTAGAATTATCAGCTTAGACTTACAGTTGAAACAAAAAGGTATAATGTGCAGGCAATATAATAGGTTAAACAGTTATGGGAATTGCTATGTTATAGGATAAACCTAACCCTATGACGTTGACTTGGTGGAAAACTCATTACTATTTTAATTTCTCTCGAACTGATGTTGTTGATTTAATTTATTAATTATACTACTACTTTTTAAGTAATACTACGTATTCAACTCTATCTAAACTAGCTACTAAAGTATTGGTTTTAAAAATTGTTGTTTTCAATTTATATAAAGTCATAAAGATATTTATTTAATTTTTTTGTCTCTTATTTTAACGTACATATGGCAAGTTCCATAAACTTTTCATTAAACAATTTATACGTACGAGGCATGTAAACTATTTCAATCAAAAATTATAATCTCATATTTTGGACATCAATTTTTTTTAAAAAAATAAATTATTCTAGTAAACTTGGACAAAGAAGTGTACTCTTTTTTCTTCTTTTTTTCTTTCTTATTTTGACGAGAAAGGCTTGAAATAAGAATAGGAAACAATTCTCATTATTAAGCATTAATTTGAGACAATTAGCCAAACATAACAGTGAGAAATGCTAGCCAGAATATTGTAATGGATAATGATGACACATGCACGTGTATTTAAGTCAAATTTGATATTAATTCTGATTAAATTTAAAATTCCTTACATTATGTTAACAAAACAAAGATAAATTGGTCGGTGATGACCTATTTATTTATGTTAATGTTAATCTATTAAGAAGTACTAGTATTGTATTGCTTCTAGAAGGGATAAATCTCTTCAAGACTAAGTCAACATTAAAACTAGTAATTAATGAGAATATTTTCAATCAATATTAATGCTTATGTACTTAATTATATTTTTGTAAACTTACATGTAACATCCTTATTATTGAGAAAATTGGAAATTATGTGGTAGCCTCTCTTATTTATTTTCTTCTTTAGCTAATAAAGTTCAAATTCTTTACATTTTTCTTGGCAGGCATCAATCCTAATACAGCTAGTTCTTAGAAAATATTGTCCCCATTCCTTTTAGCACGATCGGTGGTACTATATTCTGCGTGCCAGCCAGCCATCCATCCTTCTATGATTTTGATCTCTTCGTTTCTTTGTGAGGTACCAACCATTCAGGATCGATCAAGCAATGTGCTCCTAGTTTAGCATAAAAAGAATAATAACAATAATAAAAAAAATAAAAATAAAATAAAACTAGAAATCAGCATATATATTAATTCCCATTGGCTAACAAGTAACAATACGAAAAGGAAAATATTTGGTAATTAGACACAAAACTGTCTAGTTAACCCTAGACAAACTTTAGAGAGATATTTTTTAAATTTTTGTCCAAGTAAATAATTATTTTTTTTATCTAATCACCTAGCATTCTTATACAAAAAATCATATATAATTGGAAAAGGCGAATACCTTTTTTCTCGAAAATAATAAATTATTAGATTTTACAAAATAGTAAGGATATATATATATATATATATATATATATATATATATATATATAGAGGACTGAGAAGAAGCTTTATCTGACTCTTCACGTAACTGATCAAGTCTTAAATGAATAGCATCAGCAAGACGCCTTAACTCGGAATTAGAATAATCAGAAACATCTGTGGATCAAGCGGTGATGTAACCGATTTTGCTAATTCGATTGTTTTTGATTTATTGGAGGATGCAACGGCGGAATCTTGTAGTAATCGTATTGACGTTAATCGGAGGAGGTAATGAGAGAGAAGGCGGGAATTCTTTTTGAACTTGGCCTACTATTCATCGACTCCAAATTTATCCCACCATTTAATTGAAAAACGGTGAGAGACACGAGAAATAGGAGAAAGAAAATGCAGTCGTCCTGATTCCTACGACGACGAGACCGAAAAACAGTGACTTCTTGAGTGGTCAGTAACTTATATATTGCCATTTCAAAATCCAAGGGATTTTATATTTACTACAAAATATAAGGAAAACCCGAAATTTCCTCATATTTGGAATGATAATTCTTGTGATGACAAAATGCTCTAATTGGGCGAGGAGAGGTTTAGGGAAAATGTCATGACTCAAACCGTACCTTGTCCACCAAAAAATGAACCATTTGGGGAATTGACTTTTAAATTTGTGGTCGAACCGAAAGAACCACAGTGACTATGATCATCATTTTGATGAAGCATGATTTTATGCCATGCTTGAATATAATCATAATAAGAAAAGGAACTAGATTGATTAGAAGAGATCTCGAGATCCGATGGATGACTACTCGATCGATGAATTAAGGACTTGTTTAATATACAATGAATGATAAAGGAGTTTTGATTTATCATCATTGGCATAGATTAGTTTTATGAAAACCTGACTGTTTTCAATAAGGATATCTCTATAATAAACAAGTGACTTATATGGAGTTGAAGGAGTAAAATGCCATCCCAAGGAAAATCTTGGGTTCTTAACCTGAATAGGGTCATTTTAGGTTTCATATTTAACTCAACATGAAATAAGTGATGATCATAAACTTTTGAAGATAATCGGATTAACTTTGGATGACTAGGTTTTTTGACGTTGATGGCTTGAGCTTGACTAGCAAAAAATATCAAATGGCTTTGGTTGACTAAAGAAGCGAGGAGTAGGGCTTGGGGACCGTATCAAGCACCGGAATTTATTATGTGTGTCTGGTGGTTGGGTGAGAACAACAGTTCCCTTTGGTTGATTAATCGGTTGATTAATCGGACAAATGAATGGCCATGACTACGGAAGATGAACCTCCTCGAACACTCATTTCTTTGTGATTGTACTCGTGTAATAAATTCACGAGTGAGAAAATGGGACCGAGTTATTCTTGCCTTTAATATATTCAATATCAAAATCAAAAATACTTAAAATTGCTTGCCATTTAGCGAATGAATGCTTAGAGGCGACGTTTTCAACGTCTTTTTCCAGAATAAATTTTGCTGACTTACAATCTATTCTAACTAAGAATTTCTGATTTAATAAATCTCTCTGGAATTTTTTAATACATAAAACTAGAGCCAAATTATCTTCTTCATCAAAGTTCTAAAGTCACCTTACTTACCTGTAGTCCACCTAGTTCGTGTCTAACCTTTGTAAGTCTCCAGGGTGTGAGCAGTGTCGGGTTATAGAACATAGGTATGAGTCTACTTTGGGTAAACGGGGTATGCATGAATGAGCTTTGAGTAAGATTTTATTTTTGAAACAGTCGAGATGAGTAGGTTATTCAGATCTAGCTCCTCGCTTAGTAATGTGAGTCGACTTTGCCTCCTGCTCGAGATATAGTGAACCAAGAAGAACATAATTATGAAAACATTAATCAAGTTTTAAACAACCTGGAATATACCTAAGGTATCTCCCAAAGAAATTTATCACCAACATTCTCGAGATAAATTTAAAAGCGATTATAATGTCAAAACCTGTTGAGAGAGTTTATGCAATTAACAAAGAATACGAAAATTGTAGTCTTTTATCACCGGAAGTTATTAAAAACATAGAAAAAAGGGTTATAATTTTATACATATAGGTCTTGTTCAAGTTGCGATTAAACCTCTTAATAGAAAAGGAATTAATTCATCAATCTACCTACTTTTCTTAGAGATGCTAGATTTTTAAATTACTATCCAAGCATTATTGGTGCAATGGAAGCAAGTTTGCATAATGGACCTATCCATTTCAACCGCTTTCTGATTTCACCTCGAGTCTCGATGATCAAAACTTATTTAAAGCCTTATCATTAAATATTAAAACCGATGGAGAGATTACTCAAATGATTGAAGGATCTCAACCCATTGCTTTGATTTACGAGGATTTATTATAAGGCGATGAAGTCAAATTTGAGCGTTCATGCTCTTAATAAAAGCCCAAAAGATCAAAAAAGCTTTTAATTCAAAGTTCAACTAGTGATGCTAATATCCGGATCCCAAGAACAATTCTTTGGAAGGATATTAACTTACCTAATCAATGGACTTTACCAAATGAATTACCACAAAAACCATAATTAACAATTTATTGAATATTGAAAATATCCAACAATTTTCAGATGGAACTGTTAAAATTAGTTTTGAACGTACTAGGTCACCAGTTATCATTGAAGATATTTCTAGTTCTTCAGTCCCTTCAGTTATCCACACTAGAAGAGATACTGAGGTCCTAAGTAATCCTCTTGTTAAAGATATCAAACTTAAAGGTATTCTTAATGAAGGACGATGAGTTAGTCATCCTCCAATTATACTCGAGCGATACCGTAGAAGATGAAGACTCTTCTTCCCCGGCATCCTCTGCTTATCCCATTACGATCGATTTTAATGCCCTATTCATAATCAACTAAGAGTCATTAAAAAAGAATTCGTGTTAAATTGGGATAACTTAGTTAAAGATTTTAATTCAAAATCTAATAAAGAAAAAAGACATCTATTTAGATCTGTCCATCCAACTGAAAAGGAAAGAGATAAGATAATAAATAGATGGAAAAGATTTATCAAAATGAAGAAATTAACATCACTTTTTATGGTATATACGATATCAAGGTAAATGCAATGTTATTAGTAAAACTCAATGGATTAAAGAAGACAGATCCAAAGTATCGCCTACCATCCCCATTAGAAAGCGATTCTAATTCCGATTAAAAACATTACATTATTGCTAGTCCCTTCAAAATACAGCTGACTTTTAACTAATAACGACAAAAAATAATTGAACAATTAAACTTTAGCAATCAATATCTAAAGAACGGTAGGAAAACAACTAGATAGAATTGAAGAAAAATTTGAAGAAGGTATTATCAAAAACCCGATTCAAAGATAGAACAACCTTTACTAAATTTACCGTAAAAAGCAGATATAATTTAAGTTTACCTAATAAAGATGACGAATTGGTCCATTCCATTGAAAAATTATTTAAAAAACTCAAAAGCGAACCCTACCCAAGTGGAACTATTGTCATTTATTGATCGGGTAGAATCTGATGATAATAATGAAAGTTCTTCCCGACCATTCTTCTATTTCAAACCTTAATGATCAATTAAATAAATTAACCTATTAATAACACAAGTATCACCGTAAATTGGTATTCCGGACCAACTCTCCTCGGATTCTGATTCAAGAAAGAAATCTAGATAAACAGCTTTTCGGTATCCTCTAATAAAATTTATGAATGGAATATAGATGGATTTAGTGAACAAGAAATTCTTAATAAACTAAATCATATGTCTATGGTAGCTATGATTACATCACTAAATTCAACACTTTGTCTCAACCCGACATTGTTGAATTATTAGGCTAGTGGATTCACCGGCATTCTTAGGTCTTGGTGGGAAAAACATCTCACGTAAGACATTAGAATATCCATAATTCATGCTATTCAAAGAGATAAAGAAGGCAATCCCATCTTTGATGAAGATCTTTATTGGTCTTCTTCTGATGGAGTTAACACTTTAATATTCACCATAATTAAACATTTTGTTGGAACCCCTAGCAATATTACGAGAAAGAATTCATGATCGTTCTAAGTAATCTTACTTGTCCCACTCTAAGTGATTTTAGATGGTACAAAGATGTATTTACCTCTAGAGTTATGATGAGAAATGACAAGAATAAACCATTTTGGAAAGAAAAATTAGTTAATGGTTTGCCATCTTTATTTGCTCACAAAGTTAGGGAAGAATTAAGCAAAAACCTAGGATATATTGATTATGATAATTTAACTTATGGAGATATTATTAGTCATATCCAAAAAATTGGATTAAAAATGTGCATTGATTTTAAATTAGCGAAACAAGCTAGAAAAAGACAAAATAAGGCTAAATACGAGTTAGAACATTTTGTGAATGATGGTTTGGTTTCACGGCGGTGGCTCCTCCCGAAGGAAGCTTACGGCATAAAGATAAACATATCGAGTCACACAAAAAATCATAAACGCTGTAAGTAAGAGATATACTCACAACAAAAATAAGAACAATAATCAAGATAATTATTATAATAAACCTAAGTCATCAAAGAAAAAATCTTATAAAAAATCAAAAATATTTGATGAAAGTAAAATTGTACATCACAATTGTGGGCGATGAAAGGTCATTACAAAAGTGAATGCAGAGTTAAACAAAAATTAGCTCGATTAAATATTTCAAATCAAGATACTGAACAATTATTAGAATTAATGAGAATTGATAACAAGAGTAGTAGCGATAATGAAGAAGCTTCCGATGTTCCGAATCTTACTAGTAACAACTCATCCAACGTAAATTCGATAGTGAAAATGAAGTCACTATATGCATGTAAGATTGTAATAAAAAGCTAACGTAAAAGGGT
Organism: Panax ginseng; assembly: GCA_020205605.1. Lineage (NCBI taxonomy): Eukaryota > Viridiplantae > Streptophyta > Magnoliopsida > Apiales > Araliaceae > Panax > Panax ginseng. Next base: position 14,598,522 of record CM035131.1, on the reverse strand, counting down.
TAGTGTAATTACAAAAGATGAAGAAAAAGCTCCTTATTAGTTGATCTAATCAAGAATTACCGATCCGAAATTAAAAACTCAATATCTAAAACAATTAAAAGATTTATTAACTAAAGATAAAAAGGTCAACGACAAGGTTCTTAGAGCTAAAAAAAACCCATATTCGGTTTAAATAAGACTCTTGAAAGATTCAAATCACCTTAAAGAAATTACACTTCCTAATTAAATCAAGAGGTTAATAAACTTAAAAAGGAGATTTCTAATTTAAAGATTGAGATTTCTAGTTTGAGAAAGAGATTGACAATAAAAATCGGATCTTCAAATTAATGATTCTTCTTCTAGTGATGAATGTCACGAGGATCCGAGTCATCTATTGCCAAAGATTCTCGATCTCTTTATTCAAGGTCTCTCTTTAAAAGAATTAAAGATATTACTATTCAAAATGGTATATTTCAGTTAATTTAGTCATTGATAAAACCTTTTCAAAGACAACTCTACTTCTAGTAGATCTTGAAAAGGACTTGAATTATATTCAAGAAGGTATTATCCCACTAGATATTATAAGAAAACTAGTGAAAAATTAAATTAAATTTAACTAGTCAAATGGAAATAAAGTACAAATTACCTAAAGTACATATCATCGGGAACAACATGTGTTTCAAGACCTCGTTAAGTCTTAGTTCATGCAACCTTATCGACAAAATTATTTTGGGATTACCATTCATATATTTGCTTTATCCATTTACCACTAGTAATAAAGGTTTAAGTTGTGAACATTTAGGAAAGAAAATTATATTTAAATTCTTAATTAAACTAAAGAAAGAGATTTAAAATTTATTCAGAAGAATCAATTTCTAAATCATTAAATCTGATAAATTGTAAAGTTGTTCACCTAAATTTTCTTAAAGAAGAAATTAAGTACCAACAAGTTGATGACCAACTTAAGAGTAACAGGTTCAAGAAAAATAAAAGAATTAAAAGATTATTTAATAAATAACTTGTGTTACGATTCTCCCAATGCTTTTGGCATAGGAAGAAGCACAGATTAGATTACCCTATGCTAAAGAATTTAAAGAGCATTTAATTCCTACTAAGGCTAGGCCTATTCAAATGAGTCATGAACAAATGGAGTTATGTAAAATTGAAATCAATGATCTCCTCAAGAAAGGGCTAATTAGACATAGTAAGTCCCCATGGTCTTGTCCAATTACATGTTAATAATGAAGTCGAGAAAAACGAGGTGTCCCTCGCTAGTCATTAATTATAAACCATTAAACAAAGTTTTAGAGTGGATTAGGTACCCTTTTTGCCCAACAAGGATGATCTCCTTGGTAGGTTAAGCGTCTCCACAATCTTTAGTAAATTTGACCTCAAGTCGAGGATTTTGTGAGTTGCCATTCACCCAGATGATAGGTACAAAATCGCATTTACCACTCGCCTTCGGACACTACTGAATGGAATGTTCATCATTTGGACTTAAGAATGCACCAGTGAATTTTAATATTCTTAATAATATTTTGAATCCTTCATCATTTTATCATTGTTTACATCGATGACATCCTTGTATTCTCCAAGACTATTGAAGAACATATTAAACATTTGAATTCATTCTTCAAAACAGTTAAAACCAATGGTCTTGTCCTTTCTCCTTCCAAGTGTAGTCTGCTTTTGACTAAAGTCGATTTCTCGGTTTAATCCTCTATCATGGACTCACGCGGCCAATTGATGAGCTATTCAATTCACCCGAAATAGCCTCCCGAGATAAGATTACCGACAAGAATCACTTCTGAGAGGTTTCTTGGCTCGCTTCAATTATATTGGCCGCTTTTTACAAGGACCTCGGGAAGATTTGTAAGCCTCTCTTCGGTATTAAAGCAATCCTCCTCCTCGGATGACATTCATACTTCGTCAGTCAAAAAGTTAAAAAATATGTTAAGGTTTTGCCTCGCTTGGCATCTCTAATGATTCAAATTCAAAATAATTGAAATCGACGCCTCGACATTGGATTCGGAGGCATACTCAAAATGTAAATTGACTCTATTTCTAATGAACAAATTGTTCGCTTCCGTTCTGGCGCATGGAATTCTACACAATTAAAATACAATCTTATTAAAAGGAGATTTTATCTCTAGTTTTATGTATTAAAAATTCCAGAGAGATTTATTAAATCGAAATTCTTAGTTAGAATAGATTGTAAGTCAAAGAAAATTTATTCTCGCAAAAAGACGTTGAAAACGTCGCCTCTAAGCATTCATTCGCTAGATGGCAAGCAATTTTAAGTATTTTTGATTTTGATATTGAATATATTAAAGGCGTAACAACTCGGTCCCTGATTTTCTCACTCGTGAATTTATTAACACAGTACAATCACAAAGAAAATGAGTGTTCGAGGAGGTTCATCTTCTCGTAGTCATGGCCATTCTCTTTGGTCCGATTAATCAACCATTAATCAACCAAAGGGAACTGTTGTTCCTCACCCAAATACCAGACACATAATAAATTCCGGTGCTTGATACGGTCCCAAGCCCTACTCCTCGCCTCTTCTAGTCAACCAAAGCCATTTGATATTTTTTTCTAGTCAAGCTCCATTTACTCAAATCAAAACCTAGTCATCCGAGGTGTCTCGATTATCTTCGTGTTTATGATCATCACTTATTTCATGTTGAGTTAAATATGAAACCTAAAAATGACCCTATTCGAGCTAAGAACCCAAGATTTTCCTTCTGGATGGCATTTTACTCCTTCACTCCATATAAGTCACTTGTTTATTATAGAGATATCCTTATCAAACAGTCGAGTTTTCATAAAACTAATCTATGCCAATGATGATAAATCAAAACTCCTTTATCATTCATTGTATATTAAACAAGTCCTTAATTCATCGATTGGAGTAGTCATCCATCGATCTCGATCTCTTTCTAATCAATCTAGTTCCTTTTCTATTATGATTATATTGAAGCATGGCATAAAATCATGCTTCATCAAAATGATGATCATAGTCACTCGTGGTTCTTTCGGTTCGACCACAAATTTAAAAAGTCAATTCCCCAAATGGTTCATTCTTTGGTGGACAAGGTACTGCAGTTTGAGTCATGACATTTTCCTAAACCTCTCCTTGCCCAATTAGAGCATTTTGTCATCACAAGAATTATCATTCCAAATATGAGGAAATTCCAAGCTTCCTTATATTTTGTAGTAAATATAAAATCCTTGGATTTTGAAATGGCAATATATAGTTCAAACCACTCAAGAAGTCATCATTTTTCGACTCCGTCGTCCATAGGAATCGGGACTACTCGGACTTTTCTTTCTCCTATTTCTCGTGTCTCTCGCCGTTTTTCAATTAAATGGTGGGATAAATTTGGAGTTAATGTAATAATAGGCCAAGTTCAAAAAGAATTCCCGCCTTTCCTCCTCTGTTACCTCCTCCGATTAACGTCAATATAGCATTACTACTGATCCGCCAGTTGCATCCTCCAAGAAATCAAAAACAATCGAATTAGCAAAATCGGTTACATCACCCGCCTACCAGATGTTTCGATTATTCTAATTCGAAAGTTAAGCGTCTTCTTGATGCTTATTCATTTAAGACTTGATCGATTCGTGAAGAGTCGAGATAAAGCTTCTTCTCCGATCCGGAGGAGATATTTCTAGTCATGATTCTCGATTATGAAGGCGCCAGACCCTATGGCACAATTGCTTCTCTTGAGATGCTCAAGATCCATTTTCTTGAGCCCATCTCTAATCAATCAATGTGAAGATGTGATTCTCTATTTCCGATCGGCACACACCTACTCAGTGCGACTTTAAAGCACTCCTTGGCACCTCGAACCTCTTCTCCGGCGACCTCGATCCACCTACTCCGTGACCTCGATCAAGCATCCGGTCCCACGACCGCATTAGTCAAAAGAAGACGTCTGCTTTTCCACCGAAAGCAGATTCTTTTTCCTTTTACTTTAGTAAAATGTTTTTACTTGTACTTTTACTTTAGTAAAATGTTTCTTACTTTTATTTTACCTCAGTTATTGTAATAGTAATCTTGTAACAGTTCGTTTCCTTGTTCTATAAAAGGAAATCGGATTCATTTGGTTTTGGCAGACTTAGAAAGACTCAGAGATCCTTCTCTGACAAATCTTTAGCCTCTACCGCTGTTTAGCCTACTTAACCCCCCTTCATCTAATGTTCTTATTTCAGTAATCTTGTAAGTCCATTTTAGTTATCTATCTTGTAAATAGTTTGTATTAATCAATAAAATTGTTTTTATTTAGTAATTTAATTGTGTTGACTTGTGACTTGTTCTTTCTTCTCTTTGTATATCTCTCCTTCCGCCCCCAAATGGTATATATATATATATATATATATATATATATATATATATATATATATATAGGAGCCTTCCATAAAGAAACCTAGGTTCTTTGTAGTCTTGTCTGAACACCCCTTTTTGTCTGGTTGATAAACTTATCGGAGGTGAGATGAAACATAAATATCCTAAGCCAAGCACAACTTATGTAAGCTTTTATTTTAATATGAAGACCCCACCATAGTCAACATGTTGTCGGTTTATTGAAATAAAATGAATTTTTAATATTAAATAATGCTCGTAAAGCACGACATCTCTTGGTATGTGCCTTTTTTATAAAATACTCCCAAACATACAAGCTCTTTACTACCAAAAAAAAAAAAAAAAAAAAAATTCAACCGGGACAAGCTCTTACTAATTTGTAAAAAATAAAAATTAAAAAAAAAAAAAACCAAACCTAAGACAACCTCTTACGACACACAAGCTCTCAAGTTCTTTATTTGCTATTCCAAATAAAATATTTGTTATTTTTATAACTCTTTCATTTAATAACAAATAAAAATTATAATTCAAATAAAAATAATATCCTATTTTATAAAAATATTTTTATAACAAATAGCAAATAAAAATAGCAAATATTTTATATTCTTTATTTGTTATAAAATATTTTATATTCTTTATTTATTATAAAATATTTTTGTAACAAATAAGAAATAAAAATAGCAAATATTTTATATTCTTTATTTGTTATAAAATATTTTATATTCTTTATTTTTTATAAAAATAGCAAATAAAAATTATAAAAATACAAAATTCTTCCTTTGTAAAAAAAAAAAAAAAATACCAACCTAGACAAGCTCTTACTATTTGTAAAAAAAAAAAATGTACCAAATAAAAAAAATGTACCCGGTAAAAAAAAAATATTTTATTCAAGCAACTTAACGCTAAATGGACTCAAACTACATGACCTCAAACTCCAAACACACCGTCATATGACCACCCGAGAGCACCACGGGCCTAATTTATTAATTTCAAATGCAAGGATATGTCTTTATATTAAAACTTCACCATCCCCCAAAATCTATATTCTTGCATTATTATTATATTACTGAAACAAATATTATTAATAAGTCTATATAATACATATGGGGTTTGATATTTAGAAATAAGTTAATATCTATATTTATTAAGCAATGATTATTAGTAATGATTTTATATATTAAGCAATGATTTTATTATTAAGAAATGATTTTATACATTTGATACATTTTTATATATTTTATACATTTGATACATTTTTGATATATTTTTGATACATTTGTGATAATTGATATATTTTGATATATACATTTGATACATTTTGATACATTTGATACATTTTTGATACATTTGATATATTTTTGATATATTTGATACATTTAATATATTTTTTGATATATTTTTTGATACATTTGATACATTTTGATACATTTGATACATTTTTTTGATATATTTGATACATTTGATAAATTTTTTGATATATTGATATATTTTTGATACATTTGATATATTTTTTTTGATATATTTTGATACATTTTGATAATTGATATATTTTTTGATACATTTGATACATTTTTGATATATTTTTGATATATTTTGATATATTTGATATATTTTTGATACATTTGATATATTTTTGATATATTTGATACATTTTTGATATATTTTTTGATACATTTGATACATTTTGATATATTTGATATATTTTTGATATATTTGATACATTTTACATTTGATACATTTGATATATTTTTGATATATTTGATATATTTTTGATATATTTTTGATATATTTAATACATTTTTGATATATTTTTTGATACATTTGATATATTTTTGATGTATTTTTTGATACATTTTGATAATTTTGATATATTTTTGATACATTTTTTGATATATTTTGATATATTTTGATATATTTGATATATTTTGATATATTTGATATATTTTTGATATATTTTACATTTGATACATTTTTGATACATTTTTGATACATTTGATAATATTTTGATACATTTTGATATATTTTGATAATTGATATATTTTGATACATTTGATACATTTTGATATATAATTGATATATTTTTGATACATTTGATACATTTTTTATTTATTTTTGTATCAATTGTATCAAATGTATCAAAATGATATCATAAATATATCAAATATATCAAATATATTTTATATCAAATATATCAAATTATCAAATGTATCAAAATATATCAAAATATCAAAAATGTATCAATTATCACAAATGTATCAAAATATATCAAAAAATGTATCAAATGTATAAAATATATAAAAAAATGTATCAAATGTATAAAATCATTTCTTAATAATAAAATCATTGCTTAATATATAAAATCATTACTAAATAATCATTGCTTAATAAATATAGATATTAACTTATTTCTAAATATCAAACCCCATATATATTATATAGACTTATTAATAATATTTGTTTAAGTAATATAATAATAATGCAAGAATATATATTTTGGGGGATGGTAAAGTTTTAATATAAAGACATATCCTTGGTAAAATTAACATTAGGCAAGTGGTGCTTTCGGGTGGTCATATAGCGTGTGTTTGGAGTTTGAGGTTGCGAGTTAAAGTGCATTTAGCGACAAGTTGCTTGAATAAAATAATTTTTTTAACAACATTTGGTACATTTTTTTTTTTCCTAGATGACAGAACATACTGGTACGTGCGATGCAGCTCATCACTACCGGTATTAAAAATTGAAAAAAAAAAGCTTAAGTAGAACTTATCACTACCGGTAAAAAAAAAAAAAAAAAATTATTTTATTCAAGCAACTTCTTTGCTAAGCAGACTCGAACTCGCAACCTCAAACTCCAAACACACGCGTCATACGACCACCCGAGCACCACAGCCCTAAATTAATTTCAAATGAGGATATGTCTTTATATTAAAACTTCACCATCCCCAAAATCTATATTCTTGCATTATTATTATATTACGATTTATTATTATTAATAAGTCTATATAATACATATATATGGGTTTGATATTTAGAAATAAGTTAATATCTATATTTATTAAGCAATGATTATTAGTAATGATTTTATATATTAAACAATGATTTTATTATTAAGAAATGATTTTATACATTTGATACATTTTTTATATATTTTATACATTTGATACATTTTTGATATATTTTTGATACATTTATGATAATTGATACATTTTGATAATTGATATATTTTTGATACATTTGATACATTTTGATACATTTTATATATATTTTTATTTGATACATTTTGATATATTTTTGATACATTTGATACTAATATGTATCTTAATACTAATATTTTTTACGACATGTTACTTTCAACTTGATTTTGTCATGCATCTTAATACTAATATGGAATTGATGTATTTTTTAGGTAAAAGATGGATAGTTGGAAATATGGGCCAATTGATCCAAGTGTTACATATGATCATCAAGATCATGTATCGGATGACATATATCATGGGAGAGATAGGGAAAACTAAGCTCCGATCGATATCTTGATCGAAATATAATCGGTGGGCTTTGACAAAGAACAAAAAAATCCTTTTAGATAAATGTGGATTTGGAGTATTTAGTTATCAAGGTGTTGTACACCAAACGATCTTAGTCGATATCTTCCCTTGAGTCGAGAGATGGCGTCCAGGAGACCCGATACTTTTCATTTAAATTGTGGAGAAATAACAATCACGTTAGAGGATGTTCACTTTATTTTTGGGTTATCGGTGGTGGGAAAGCCCTTAACGGGTCCCCTTGCATCACCAATTAAATTATTTTAGGGATTGTTTTGGAGATAAATTAGTGATGAATATTTTAGTTCAAAAAAATGCGGTCTGCAATTTCATTAGTGTGGTTGCACGAACATTTTAATAATTGTCCCGAGAATGCAAGTAAAAGATGTTGTGAGGCGACACACAAAGGCATACATATTGTGGTTGTGTGGGGCAATATTATTCTCTAATAGGAATAGAAATAGTGTGCACCCACGATATATGTCTTTTATTGCCAACGCCAAGATTGTGTAACTTACTCTTGGGGGTAGCAATGTTGTTAGCATATTTGTCTGAGATCTTTATATCTTGCTACTAGGAAAGGAGTTAAATACATTAATGGTTGTGTTACATTGTTACAAATTTGGGCTTATGAGCGTGTAAGTATTGGAAAGCCAAACCCTTGGCCATAATCATCCTTATGGTTACCTAGGGCTTTAGCATGGTCCTATTTTGGAGCCCAGTTACCACAGTAGGCGTGAGAATCCCCATCACCATTTGTCATTTCTGGGGGAGTTAGATATTAAGTCTATGTGGGATGTGGTTTGGCGGCCTTACATAATGTGGGATGATGATATCGGTGGATTTAATTTTGAAGGCGATTGTTGGGATCTGGTGGGGTCCCCTTGATCCACTTTGATATTGTGGAATTTCGGATCTTGGGATCGTGTGATGAGACAGTTCGGGTTCATCTGAGGCATACCATCACCACCAAAAACCACGGTGACCTTAGGAAGGAGAAAAAGTTTAAATTTATTGATGTCGAGGATTGCATGGCCTTGAGAGGGAATATATTTCGATGTGGGAGGCATACATGGATCATCTCGAAGGACAACAAAGCTGAAATTCTTGATTATGTCCCAATAGATGATTACATGGTGCGGTATAGGAAAATTACCGTTGGAAAATTCACTTGAGCCTCGGCAACTGACGACCACGATAGTTGTTATGAGCCTCGGGCCATTTACAACCAACAACACCTTATTCAAATGGTATAAAATTATATTCTTCTTTAATAAATCATGTATTGGAGTAAATACTTAATATTACATTTATTCATATTTATTGTTAATAATATTTGTTTGTGTTTATCTTACATGATAGGTTGAGAGTGCAAAGTCATTACTTGATAAATTTTCAGTACTTACTCAGCTGCCTCCCGAGTTGGTTCTGCAAAAAAATAATTGGGATTTCAATCATACTATCGACTTGAAGCAAGAGGTAAACAAATACCTCGGCAGAGGTCCCACAAATTTTGGAACACGGTCCCAATACACACCTGACTCGATGAAGGGCTTGGAAAACAAACCGATTATGTTGTGCTGAGAGCTACATACCCACCCCACAAGTAATCGAGAGAGAGCTCAATTCCCACCACCCAAGCCTACGAGGAGTGTTACATTCCAACCTTCCAAACCTATGAGGAGTGTTACATTCCAACCAAGTCTTCATTTGCGGGACTTTCGGCGCCAAGAGGATCTAGTTCACAAAAGGTATATATAGTTATGTTAATAGTGATGGTTTTAATTATTATTGCTATATAATAATAATGTACATTTAGGTCTCAATCGGTACAAGATCACGGAGACCACATCTCTTATGGACCAAAAGGGTCCTTATCCAAAAGACTTAAAGATTGGAAGGAGACATTTGTAAATAAACATATGTTTGGAAGCGTGGTGGCACCGGAAGGGATTTATATCCTTTATCACATCCGCGCCCGATTATATGAATTAGAACAAAATGCGATGCAATCCTTAGGGCACAGGAGTTGGATATTCGAGCATGTCATCGACGCTTATATGTTGTTGCTCTGAGGCGAGAGAGAATATTACGGTCGCGGGGAATACAAAGTGGTCCCAATTTGGTTTCATGAATTCATTCTTCATGCATCTTAGGCGGGCTATGTGTTATGAACTAACGTGAATCTTGCATGGAGTTTTTGTGATCCGTATGTTAACGAGATGTTGGTCCACCTTTACACGAATGCAAATACATATTCATGCCGGTTAATGTAGTACCAATCAACGCCATTTTGTCTTGTTCTATTCGCGTTGAAGATTGGATGGTTACCATAATTGACCCATTTTCTGATGACACTAAGTATATTAAGTTACATGAAATGTACTCGAAATTAGATTAAAGTTGCGGTATGTTTAGTTTTAAAATATTTTAATTTTATAATGTCCTTTAATATTAAAAATTATTAACCAACTCCTTTGTACATGCGGTACATTTGATACCATTTGTTTGCGAAATGGTAATCCGAATCTTGATGAGTGGCCCAAATGGTAATCCTCTTGCACGGACTTAAAGATTCGATAAAAACAACACAACCACGCATCTGTGGCATTTTTGTGCTGCAAGTATGTTGACTATTTCGTTAGGGCCAATGGTAATATTTACGAAGAAGTGGTCCTTGGAAGATGTCACGATCTTTCGTTCTGCGTCGTCGTGTAGAATCTACAAGAAATCCATAAGATTACTTAGGCCTCACGAGATATAGGCGTCGGTTGTATTAATCATTCTATGTTTTTTTATTTTATGAAAATGAACATGTAATATGTCTTATTCCTCTTAATGTTATACGATCTTAGTATTGGTATATTACATACTTCTAATATTGATAATCACATTATTATTATTATAATAATACTTCATTACTTTTATAAATTCGATAAGTAAATTAATTTCACGAAATGACTTGAAAAATTATCATCATTACTTATTAGACTAATTGAACTAGTTTTATTAATAATAAAATCATTTCTTAATAATAAAATCATTGCTTAATATATAAAATCATTACTAATAATCATTGCTTAATAAATATAGATATTAACTTATTTCAAATATCAAACCCCATATGTATTATATAGACTTATTAATAATAATAAATAAGTAATATAATAATAATGCAAGAATATAGATTTTGGGGATGGTGAAGTTTTAATATAAAGACATATCCTTGGTTGAAATTAATGACTAGGCAAGTGGTGCTCGGGTGGTCATATAATGAGTGTTTGGAGTTTGAGGTTGCGAGTTCGAATCTGTTTAGCAGCGAATTGCTTGAATAAAATCATTTTTTCAATTTTTAATACCAAAGTGACAAATTTATGTCTTAAATAGTTTTTTTTTTCAATTTTTAATACCGGTAGTGTCGACTGTCTTAAGTAGGATATTTATTATTTTAATGTTAGTAGTATGAGCTATCTGGTAGGAAAAAAAAAAAATTAAAAAAAAAATGTACCGGTAGTATCGACTGTCTTAAGTAGGATATTTTATTATTTTAATGCCGGAAGTATGAGCTTGTCTGCAGTAGGAAAAATAAAAAAAAATTTAAAAAAAATGTACCAGTAGTATTAGCTTTCTCTGATTGGGATTACTTTATTATTTTAATGTCGGTAGTATGAGCTGTCTTAAGTAGAAAAAATAAAAATAAAATTAAAAAAATGTACGGTCGTGTCGATTGTGTCTTCTATGGGATTACTTTATTATTTTAATGCGGTAGTATGAGCTTGTCATAAGTAGGAGAAATAAAAAAAATTAAAAAAAAATGTACCAAAGTATCGATGCATCTGCTAAGCTGATTATTTTAATAATAAATATTCACTTTTTATAACTATCTTGACAAGTTAATATTCACTTATTAAAATAGAAATAGAGTGCGGTGAATAATTAAACACAACAACATGTGTAAACTTATCAAATACAAAAGCTAATCTCGACCATCAATTCATTTTATCAATCTGCAAAAAAGGGTGTTCTTACAGATCTTTCATAAGCAATGAACCGTCTTTATGGAAGAAACTCCTATATATATATATATATATATATATATATATATATATATATATATATATACAAGGCATAGAGAAGGTTGACAAATAGTTTAGCTTAATTCTTACCCTCCAGCACTTGTAAGAATATGATGTTACTTGCAAACTTTCCAAGAACAGCTTGGATGTCGTGTAGTTATCACAAAAAGTCAAAGCCCTAGTTGTAAGATTCTTGATGAAAATACAAAAAGAGTATAATTAAGATTGAGGCCCAATATCAATAGCACTGCACTGCATACGAAATTTTCTCAAGGATAATCATACACAAGCGCTAGATAAGTTTTTTATGACCACATAAAGTTGTAAAATAAATGTGAATTTAAGATAAATAGGATTTGATGAATTACTGGCATGTGCCCAAGGCCATATACCGTTACTGTATGTAATACAACCAACACAAATCAAATAATGAGGTTCCTCCTCGCACCTAAGTTTTAAAACTCTAAACTGCAAGTCCAGCTTCTCACTTTCAGATATACCAAATAGACTACACTTTACAAGAAACTTCACCCGGGAATTCAATTAAGCAACCCAGGGAAGAAACAATAAATTATAAGGGCAATTGCCCATTGAATTAAGCACCACAGAAAAAATATAGCACAGTAACACATGCACCCGATATACTCAACTTACAGCTGTGGTGCACTGTGCACAAGATACATCTCATCTGTGGAGCACCTGAAGAGGTACCCTCATCCTCATCCTCATCTTCATGAGCATCACCATTGTCATATTCATAATATGATACCGCCTCCTGGGAAGTGGCCCCTGACCTTTTTTTGATACCAACAGAATTGGCAGAATCCGCAAGGCAAGTCATGTGATATGCATGACAGCAATAGAATACGATTATGGATACACTCTGTATGGAGAAGGGGTCGAAACACATGCAACACCTTCCACCTGCTCTAGCTTTTGACTTAACCTCCGTAGTTTTCATGCTCAGTGATCTCTCTGTTGATTGGGACCCCCTATTGTCATCCCCTTTTAGCACGTACTTCATCCTCTTCATTGCTCAAGTAAATAGCACGCCTTGCTTCTTTATAGTATTTAATTAATAGGTTGATACAATCGGCCTGAAAGGAACAAATAATAGTGACTAGTTAAGCTTAGTAGTTGGTCTTGCGTATTTGTGCGAGTCTGCTTCTTTCCTTTTTTTACTTTTTTCCCTTTGGGTTTTAGTGAGGGAGGGGACAGAGAGCGAGAGGTGTGGGGGATTCAACATAAGTATCATAACTATGAGAGTACCTTAAGCATATCATTACACCCATGTCTAAGAGAAGTTTCTGTCCTGTAGTCTGTTATAATTTTGACCAGGCGATCCCTTAGACTGAAAGAAAAGCAGAAAACAAAATAAATAATACATTAATTTGTTATATACTTATAAAAAAGATGAAGTTTAAGAGCTTTCGGATAGTTATATATGTTCAATTAAGTGGTAGTAAAAGACACGCGTTGAATTATTGATGCATCAATTTGGGTTTATAGCACATAACCCAATAATAGCTTACCCCTACACTTGACAACAAGAAGAAATGAGGGCTCCGCACAAACAATTAAAGTGCGAGACCAATCTATATTAAGTTCCCACGCAATATTTTTTCAGGTGAGGACCATCTGATATTACAGTATCACTTGCTCATGCAACACCACATAAAGTAGAACACATGGAAGAAACATAAGATTTTTTTTATACTGAAAAACATATCAGGACATTATACAAGTAGGTCACCATAAAATATGAAGAATTTGAGTTTTGATGTTTAAAAACACAAGGAATGACATCATAGCTACATCGCTAACTAGTACTAATGATAAGAACATCGATTGACGAATCACCTCTAGGTAACCATATAGCTAAGTGGGTGTAATTATTTTATATATCAACCATGTACTGAGTGGAAACTAATCTCAAACAGAACAAGCACACAAATTCAATGAGCAGCAGATAATTTATAAATAAAACTGTAATATAAGGAACTATTTGCACCAAAACGCAGGTCGACATCAGTCACAGTTTTAAACAACATAAATCTATTTCATGCACATTGTAAAATCTAACTATATGTTTCCTCACAAGAAACCAAAGTTCACTTGAAACAGATGAAGGAACGTGAACTGCGACAATAGAGAAAAATACCCATTAGAAACAATTCAAAAAAAGTTATTGTCAGACTAACCGAGGAATCTCCAAGCCATCGGGCACCATATTTACAATATAGAGTGGATCAAGGATGCCAACAGTGTGCTCCAACAAGACACCTACCTATCAATTAGGAAAAACATGCATGAAGATGTGCAAAAAAGAATATTAGCATATGTACAGCTAATATTACCACATTCATTTTATTTGTGACATGAGTATACACTGTACCATTTCAGGTTTATGAAGACATTGCTTAATCAGTTCTTCCCAAAGCTCATCATCATGTTGCATACTCACAAACTCTATTGCCTAGACAATACAATATGCATTTCTCAATTATATGAAACTTCAACAAAAAAAATCACACAGAACCTGAAGAACAAATGAAAGATACCTCTTCTATATCCCCTAATTTATTAATAATAACTGCAAGGGCTTGTTTGGAATTGCCCATTCTTCCAAGAATGAAAACTTGCTCTCTCAACAGATTTCTGCTAATGCAAATTCCATATGCCTGAGATTAATTTTGAGGGAAAATAATGTCAACAAAAAAAATACATCATCGATACACCATATTTTCCCAGGCCATGCAGAGAGAAAACCTTCTCAAGCATATAATGCTGACTACTACGAATAAAAGGAAGCAGCATCTTTGAATCGTATTCCGCATAAAGCTCGACCTATTACAGTCAAAGAATGTTTTAACACAATTATTAGACAATGAGTGCATGAACAAAGAGGTAACCATGCCATCCATGCATGTGGGTGTGAGTGTGTTTGTTAAATACAGGTAAAGTAGAAAGTTTACCAAGTAAAAGGATTATGGAATTCTTTTTTAAAATAAATAATTAAGTAAAAGTATTATGAAATATTTAGTGACACTAAATATGCAAGGAAAAAGAAGACTAACAAACTCTTGAACTAGTAAAGAAAAAATTATAGCAATGACCATAAATTTAAAACCAAAAGAAGTTGATGTGGTCAGCATAAACTATGAATTGCATAATGTCAAAGCTCTAATAGAAGTTGAACAAACTGTTTTTGGCAGTACTTCAAGATCCAGATACTTGGTCAACCAGCCGGAACAGCTCAGTCAACCAACTTGATAAAGCTGACCTGTCTATATCTAACATTGTACATACACAAATTTCTCCATGAAACTGAAGTGTGGCGTAAATCACAAAGCGGTCCATCAGTTTATACTCTGTAAATGACATTTTAAACTTTAAACAGATTAAGTACACTAGTCCTGTCTTTTCCTTTTCATTTTACATTATAACCTTATCTTCAGGGTGGAAAAAGCTTAGGCCAAGAACCATGAGGTTGCAAGTTAATATCTAGCAGCCGATACTATGTACAATGATGCCCAAAATATGGCTGGTACCCAGTCCACTCCCTCCAAACAGCTTGTTTCAACAGGGGCCAAACTGATAGACAACTTCTTTTCTTTTTCTTTATTTGCTATTATTATAGGATTTGGTAAATCCTCAAGAGATCACAAGCTGAGTCCCACAATGATTCTATCATTGGGTGCTTGAAGCATCACATGCTATCAATTATAAAACTTAAAAACTAAGAATTTTCAATATCATGGACTTTGACTGCTGAATGGATGGTAAAACTGACAGAAATTATTTTTTTAGATTAAGGGTAAAAGTGACTCATAGTGATACCCAGATCTATCCAACCGTTTCAACTTTCAACCGCTTGGTTTAGTTTTGTTTAGTAGAAATTGGTTTGCAGTAAACATTTTAAAGGATAACTGGCTGTTTCACACTAAATGAACCAGATGTCATTAAATTTTCAATGTCTTACAAGATTTGAAAGCTCTGAACAAGATAATGATAAATGCAAGGTTTCATTATCTTCCAATGAACTGAGTTGCACAGATTTAGATTACATAAGTAGGCTTCAACAGCACAAGAATCTATGATGATCCCGAGGCATAGATAATTCTAACAATTTAAACAAAAAAAAAATATCCTGAAAAAGAGTCAAAATTTAGACTAATAGTAGCATTGGTTAATGAGATAAAAAGCATAAATAGATTGGTCAATGGTAAAGTCATAGGTGCCTTATTTGATAATTATTAAGCTATGCTCTTTCCTCACCTCATCTTAGCCCAAAGTTTATGTGATATTGAGATATTCATACCAGACTTTTCTAATATGATCTCCACGAAGTCGTCAGATTTTCATACCATACTTTGCTAATATTATTCCATTAACTTAAAATAGAAAACTTAAGTGATGTCATGCTTCAATTAATCTCTTTTTACATACCCGCCTATCGTGGAAATCCCTTCCAGCATGAGGGTTAACTTCAAATAGTGAATGCAGATACAAATGTAAAAAGTATCTGGAGTCACAATTGTTCTTTGCTGCCAAAAGTTGTGAAACAACTTCAAATGGAGTAATTTGGTCTCTGTGCTGTATCAACAATGAAACTGCTCGTTTACAATCTATCGTCATCAGTTGCACAACTTGCAAAGTACATAGGTGACAAATGGAAGGGTCACACAATCCTATGTCTGAGCAACTAAAAGCAGATTCAATTACTAAATAAAAATAGATAAACTTTAAACAGTAAAAAGGATTTACTTGTATATTTACCTTTTTAGTCTATTAAAACATAACGCAAGGATTTTACTTGAAATTAATTATACTATTTTTCTCCAGTTAGCAGAGAGAAAAGTAAAAGTACTTTGAATGAATAGCTTGACCCATATTATTACCCAATACTGTATAATAATACCTTTTCACGAATCGCATCATGCAAGTTATGCTTTTAATGAAGTCAAATATGTCTGGCTTCATCAGCTGAAGAGTCGGGGGGAAATATAATTAAATAATGAAACAAAACAACCAATTCAATATGAACTACATAGCATCTTTATGAATGCATTTTGTACTATGCAAGTATTTTCAGTAACTAATGTAAATGTAGAGCACTTACATCAGCATACAGTGCAAAAGCTTTATCGTATTGTCCATCAATTACATGTAGCTCTGCCAATGCCTGACATGGTAACGTAACTTAATCAAAAGAGAAGTAAATAAGTAATAATGAGCAAAGTCCAAACATAATTATCATTCACCCCTACCTCCTTGAGCGCATCAGTCATGGATGAAGTGTTAAGCTGAGGTTCTATAGCTGAGATAACAGGCACTGCAGAATATATTACAGCTGGCCAAGATTTAACAGTTGACAGGAGATCCTTATGGATGGCTGGATTTGTTGCCAGAGCTACAAGAGTAACCTGTAGCGTAACAAAAAACAACTAAGGTCTTGTTTCAAAAATTTTGAAAAAGTAAGAATACTGAATGAACGATTAAATTTATAATTATTGACCTCATAGGCAGTATCATGCAATATTGGATTTTCTGTTGGTATATATGAAACCAAAACAGGAAGCTGTCGGAGATGAGCAAAGTGGAAAACCCATCTGTTAGACACATCACACTTCAAAATTTTTAAATGTATTTAGAAAGGATCTCAATAATTAGTATCAAGTACCTCTCCCAAGCAGAAGTTGAACCTCGCAACAATTTCGGACATAAAGATGCGGCCTCCGCATATTTTCTTTCCACAATTAAATGGTCAAGATATTTTGAACCCACCTATGGATATCATCAGCAAAATTCAAACATTAGCTAGTACTATGTAAGAAAATGGCATCTCCAATGATAGCAAAATGTAAATATTAGCTATCTATTTAAGAAAACTGTCCCGTATATTGCAGGATTACTTAGGCGTTGTTTGTTTACTTATGAATGAGCCTGAATCTAACTGAATAAGTTATTTAGACCGTTTGTTTTACAATTTTTAAACTCTGAATTCATCATAAAGATTCATCAAAAAAATTGTGGTTGAATGAGTAAAAAATAATGATATTTTACTTACATACCCTCATAGACACTTCAATAAACAAATTGTTTTTTATTTTTCTTTAACAAATTGGTCAATAACCAATTAAATGAATGTTGTTGTAATCTTTTGTTTTGATTTTATGGACTATAGAATGTTATTAATATATTTTTTTAGTGTTTTATTTTTAAAATTATATTACTAAGAGTATACTCCATCAAAGATTGTTCAAAGTTCATATTTAAATTTTTTTAGATAACATTATTAATTTATAATTACATAATAAATTTATTCATAACAATTCAGAAGGTTAAAATAAGAAAAAACACGTATTCAGATATTTTAGACATGTCATTTCATTCTGTATTCAGAGCTTCTACTCTATTCAACTCATTCACATTCTCTTATACATTCAGAATTTTTCATTCAGTTTTATCAAAAAGCACCTTAGTCCCTCTTTGTTTAGGTAAATATTAAGAATTTGAAAGTATATTTTCCCCCTAAAAAGAGATCCAGTAACCCCCACCCCCCACCCCCACCTCCACCTCCACTTATATCCCAGCCATAAAATAGCATGCCACACCAATACCTTACCTTTGCTGCAATGCTTTGCTTGGGATCATCTCTTTTTGATTGCAATCAAAAAATAAACTACATAATATGTTTTATTTAAGCTATATATGATATTGTAACTACAAATTCAAATTTCTCTTGGACTTTTAATTTTGACAACACAATGTGTGGGTTTAATCATTCTACATAATCAAAAGATAATTTATGCATTTTTGAAATGTGTATAAACTGAAGTCCCATAAAATCAAAAGTAGGTAGCATGAAATCCTTTTCTATATTCCACTTGGATGATTCTCAGATCATGCCGTATAACAAGCAGGAAAATGGGTAATATCAACCTAATTCAATTAAGAAAACTACCTCATCAATAAGCTCACTCCGCCCCTTTCCAGCTTCAACCGCTGCCAAAGCCTTCTCATGCCATCCATGTTGAAGAAGCCAAGATATGTGATCTTCTGCATCCCTAACAATCAGAATCAACATCACATCAAGTTTGCAAGTCAAAAAAATTAGTAGATTGGGCTTCAAATGCTATTATAGAGAAATAAAAATAATAGAACCCGCAACAAGAACTTAAGAAACAAATTCATTTGTCCTTGCATAATTAGATGAATACTACTGCAACATTAAAATCTAGGCAATCCATTCACCACAAACCAAAAAAAAATAGACAAGATTGAAATAATTCTGTCTTTATTATTTCGTAGCTAGGCTTGCGACAGACAGTGTCTAAGAATATTTCAGTTTGTGTAATACTAATAGTTATTTCAAGAGATTCATTGGGATTGAAAATGGTTTACCTTTTCGGATAAATTTAGATAGTATTAAAATAGAAAGAGTGAAAACTTAGAGGATAAGAAATCATTCAAGACAGAAAAAGGGGAAAATTACAAATCCCTTAGAAGATGAAAGGAAGAGAGCAAGCACTGAATAGAATACCCCTCCAAAGCATATTTCAATCCGTCTGTCAACCAAAGGCTCGGAACAGTAAAAAAACAACTCCTCATTTCCCAAAGGACAAACACAACACTCTCATATATCCTAAACAATGAACACCACAATTGCCACGCCACATGGAAATAGATAAACAAATGAGTACTAATCTCATTTTATGGCAAACATATCGCACGTCCTAAATATGGCTTACTTTGGCAAGTGACAGTAACAATTTAACTTCAATAACAGACTCAATATCTACATTCACCAACTCTCTATTAAATATTGCAATTGCTTGTTAGAACACACAGTTCATCAACCTATCTTGATCCTAACTTCAGCATACAACTCACGTCATAAAGGTTAGACAAGTTGATCACAGATCACTTAGCCAGTAATATTTCATTTTCTATTTAAAAGTTATAATCATTGAGAAAGAAACATATTAGAAAGCGAAAATAAAAACGATTACTAACCTAGGTTTCGCAATAATTACATCCTTTGGTGATACAATATAATACAACGGTTCATCACCGTCCGCCCACTGACCACCTGCATAACTGCTTCCTAAATTCAAGAGCAAAGGTATTATTACTGTTTTAATGCAAATTACATGTGTGAGGTCATTTTACCTGAGAATGGAGAATGAGCAAGATAGTAGTCTTTTGCCTTATAATGCTCAAAGCCATGTACAAGTAGTGCATCTGTTGCAAGCTCGTCATTGCTCCATGTGACTACACGCACTTCTGGTCTCTGAGCGTTTCCCTGTTCAGGATAAATTCAGATATCTTAGATACTAGAAATTATCACATATTTCTCTCAGTTGTACACAGAAATCCAGGGTCATCTAAAGCATGTTGCCGTCATCTATCAATGAGATCTTACAAAAGAAGGTAGAAATCCGGTAAACAAAATAAATGAAGAACAAGAACAATACCATCAGGTTTCTTCAGTAAAGACTTGACAACAAGATAGTCAAAGATTCATGCTGGTGAAGGATGAGACATCCACCGTGATAGAATAGGAGAAAATCCATGTAGCGAGATTATGAGATCATAGAAGGATGTTACAAATTTAATTATATAAACATGTCATGCTAAACTCTTTGTAGTTCTACCTTTCATGGTGGGGAGATACTTCGAAAGATAAATTCTGCAATCCCAAAAAAAGTACAGAGTAAGACAAAGTTGGGGATTCAATGAACAATTACATGACTTGAATCTTCTATTATAATTTACGATGATTATATTTAGATAGAGGGTATGTTGATTCTTGGGACCATTGGATATAGAGGTGTGACGGGTGAGCTACACTGACGCTCGTTGAAAGGTTCTTTTTACTACAGTTATCTTCATATTTCCACTAGTTGCATAATAGAAACCAATTTGGACTTTATGAAAGTTGACAAAAAATTAGTGCATGAGGTTCCCTCTTACAATGTATGGAAATATAAATGTTTATGCCTGGAACCAATTCTTAATGTTTTGTTAAGTGACAATTTTTATATTAATAAAAAGTAACAAAAGAAATTGACGCTCAAGTTCAAATGGACCACATGGTGTGTACAAAAGAGGCTAAAGAGTACCCCAAAAAAAACTCACTCCCAAGTCCACAGCCAAAAGGCTGTACAATAAAAAATAATCCAAAAGCTTCCAAAAATACTCAGAAAAAGGCCCCTCATACAGAATTTCTGTACGTGCATAAAATATAATCTCACAACAATATAATCAAGCTACCGTGGCAATGCATTTTAAGCAGAACGAAACTCCTATGTCAAAATTTATTCTGTTCATGTTCAGGACAGAAGCAAACTTAAAGAATGTACAAAAAAAAAGTTATTTTTGCTTAAAATTGACAAAAATGCATAAATCTCAACATGAAGCAGGAAACATATGAGTTCTGTGTTAACACGATTAAGTTAACCATCAAGAGCAACCTTGTTAGCTGAATTAAAATGAGTTACTTCAGAACTCAGTACAAAATGAAAAGAAAAGTTCACTGCAATTCAGAAAATGAAAAATAGGAAATAAATACCTGGCGTGATGGAATGGTGCTGCTAAATTCTTTCTCTCCATCTTCTCCCGGTATATAAGCTAGAACAACCAAAGTATCACCAAAAGGAGCAATTCCTGAAATGTAATAGCTGGTTTGAAAAGATGCCACGATATCAACCTGATTCATGCTAGACATTTGTATATGCCTATATATCCCATTCGTGCCTTTGTTTTGATTTGTTCTTATCAATGCGATTTTCACAGATGCTCCCCAACCAATGACCAAGAGACTATCATCCTGAATGTGACGGAACAACAATAAGTGAGGACAAACATTGAAGAAAGTACACAATTACATAATGTCTATCACTGCGAGCCTGCAGCAAATGCACTTCCGTAACGCATATGTATCCAATACTGTTAATCTTCTAAGTATTTACTGACCTGCCAAACTAAGTGAGGGAGCAGAAGCTCAGGACGTGGGCTTCCACGAGGTCTCTCAATAAAGGTAATATGCTGATTGTTAGCAGTATCATAAATTTTCACTCCTGCATCATTAGCCCAAGCAATCAGACTTGTTCTCCACTTCACTGCATGAATAGGACCTTCACCAGAGTGAAGAACCTGAAAAATATAGAATTTTACATTCAGGAACCAAATATTGGCAAAAGAAGTTTGCATTCTTGAACCCTCATGAGAGAAATCTAAACAAGCAAGAAAGCCAGGCCGCACCTGGTCACGGTAACCAATCCACTTTTTCATATTAAAATATAAATGGCCAGCTAAACCACCAGCAACAAATCTTCTGGATGCTTTTCTTGCATAATATGGATCTACAGCAATAGCCTTCATTGGGCGATGATAATCAAATTTCAATTTCTCTTCAGTAAAGAGACTGTTTATTACAACAGATCCATCATCCGAACAGCTACCAATGTATTCACCCTCTAAGTCGAAGCAAAGATCATTGACAGTAGCAGTATGAGCAAGAAACTCCTTGACCTGTAGATAAAAAAGTTTACTACTTATTTAGACTTCCAACAATTTCCTTTCTCTGAAATTGACCCTAACGTGGTTAGCAAAATTTGATAACAAGCATGAAAGGTGGGAGCAACTAGCAAGTGTTCTACACATTAGTCGTAATGAACCTGAGAAAATATCCATTCTGTGTGCTGTAAATATACCTTGCACACCTCTAAGTAAGAGTATGCAATGTGTCTATTGACCTTATATTATAATTTACTAAACCACACTAGACTTTTCATTGAAATGAATGTAATTTAGTATAATAGCAAGATTTAATATCAAATCTTCCAAACATTGTAACAAAATAATCATAAATTCTATAACGCATACTCCCCCGTGGCCAATCACAATTTTTGGGATGTCCAAAAGTGTTGGGAACTTTTTCAAAAAGTTGTCCATACTTGTTATTAATTGGAGAAGCACAAAGTACAAAACTATGAAAAACTCTTGAAGTTGAACCATACATTGTTATGAACCATGGTCCGAGCATTGGTAAAAGAGGTATTGGGTAAGAATGAAGGGTTACGATTAAGAATTAATTATAATGATCAATGGCTTGGAAGGTGTCTCTAGTTATATTGTATTTTCCTACCTTCCTTTTAAGGAGCTGAATGTATGCATTAGAGAGTATCAATGAAATTAAACAAGTTCTAGCTTTCTCTCCCTAAATTTTTTCTCTCTTCTCTCTCTAATTTCTGGAGTTCTACGGGAAACTCGAATATCCCGGAACAATGATGCTTTCATTGAGAGATTCCATAGTGGAATCAAATGGCAATCAATCCATGGAATCAAAGGGCAAACAATCTGAAGATGACAATGATTTTTTGGATCATTTGCGAAGCTTCGAGAAAGATAATCGGCGAGTAATCACAGCAGTGGAGATTCAAAAATTGGAGTCAGAACACAAGGAATTAGTGATTAAGTACTTTGTGTATCATGAACAAACTGGCTTAGTTGCTGATTATGAGAATTCTTTCTCGGAACTCAAACGTTGGGCAGAGGTTTGGAATGAGGAAAAATTTGATGAAAAATGGGTCATAAGCATCTTTGTTAAAGGATTGAAGGAAGAAATCAGGAACTACGTGAATTTATGGTGCCCAGAATCTTTGCAAAGGGCCATTGTCTTGGCAAAGTGGCGAAAGCTGAGCTTTGCAGATAAGGTGTTCGACAAAAGGGCCGAACAAGATATTACTCAAAATGAACCGCAACTGGAAATATTGATGGGAGAGGCTACAATTACTATAGACAATGGGAAAGAATTTGGTGCGAAGTCTGAAAATTGCATTAATAAAGAGGTGGCATCAGTTGCTTGATGACCTCATATTCCACAGACAATTACAATGTTCTCTATTCAATCTGATAAACAAGAAGCTGATGCACCAGTGAAGGTTTATCTCATTTTCCCTCTTCTTCGCATTCTCTTTTATCATTTCTCTGCTCCTATTGTTTTTATTTTTCTTAAAAGTGGACTAAGAGTGTTTGATAAAATGCCTGGGAGGGATGAAAATTCCTGGAAATCTAAATTGAAGGGAAATGGGTTGTATTGGGGTGAAAGGGGGAAGTTTGAGAGCATTGAATTTTCTTTTAGTCGAATCTTGATATCATATTTGACGAATTGTGATGGCCGAGGTGTCAATAGAGACTATGATTTCTGGTGTTTGGATGAAATGGCAGCAATACAAACATGCTCTCATCTAGATATATCATTCTCGGGGACATATAGAATAACACTCGCTGGTATAGACATGTTGGCTAAATATTAGTATAAATTTACCAGTGTTTGGGTGGTATTCTTTGTTTTTGAGAGTAGTGTGTGTGTTGTATTTTACAATGCATTCATGAGTTGTTTAGGGGTCTGTTTTGGCAATGTTCATCAAAATGAGGACCTTGATTGCAACAGTTTGATGAAATTCTTGACATGGAAGTTGAATTTGATGATTCAAAATTTTTCAAAATTTGTGGAGTTGATGTAAAACATTTAAACACTTGTACTCTTTTGGACTTCACAACAACAGAGGTTGTAAACTATGTAGTTGGAGGTGAACTTGATCGTTTGAGGTGCCATCCTGGGATGGAAATTCAACCACCAAGACCGACACTGATCTTAAGACCAACTAAGAATGACTCCATGACAGCGGTGCTGAATACTGTAGAGACTAGAGAAGAACTTAAGGGTACATGCCTAAGATATATGCAATAAAAAATGGTAAAACACAGTCTATGTGGGATAATGTGCTTTTGCTTTGTAAACCCGTGTGGGCTATTCAAACTAGGAAGTTTGCAAGGAGTTCTCTTCGTTATACCATGATGATTACACCAGCACAAGGTATGTTGAAGTTATATGGATGCTATGTGTTTGATCAATTAAAATGCATGGATGGTTGCCATTTATATGTGCCATGAAATTCTACTCTGTTGGTATCTATGCAAATTGGTCGCACTAAGGTTGTTTGGCACTTACATAACTACTTTATGTAGTGCTGTGTTGTATGGTTTAGTCAAAATTCTGTTGTTTGGATGATAATACTACAGTCGCACTGGGATTATTGGACTAATCTAATAGGACATGGGATGACATGGATTTTCCTGTGTTAATGCATTCCAATATTAAGGGACAAGGTGAGGAATGTACTCCTTGCTCATTCTGGCTTAGTTGGGGGTACAGGAATTACAAAGGCAGATTTAGAGATTGTCCACGTGCTGTAGTTCAAGGCTTAATCCTTTTCATGGCTCCACATTCTACTTTCTTGGGTTGGTTTTGGAAAACAAAGAAACTACCTGAATATGTGAAGGGATAGTATTGTTACGAACCATGGTCCGGGCATTGTTAAAAGAGGTATTGGGTAAGAATGAAGGGTTACGATTAAGAGTTAATTATAATGATCAACGGCTTGGATGGTGTCTCTAGTTATGTTGTATTTTTCTTCCTTCCTTCCTTTTAAAGAGCTGAATGTATGAATTAGAGAGTATTAATGAAATTAAACAAGTTGTAGCTTTCTCTCCTTAAATTTCTGCTCTCTTCTCTCTCTAATTTATGGAGTTTTACAGGAAACTCGAACATCCATATATGGAAGTAATCAACTATAAACTAGACCGAGTAACTAAATTTTAGTTACACCAAAGATATATTTAATCAGTCAAAGTAGACAAAGATAACAACTGGATATTTCTATTTATAAGCAATCAGAAAGCAACCAGTTTTAGCTTAGAAACAACATATCAGCTTTCATAACTAAAACACAAATTTTAACCAAAGCTTCGATCATGCTAGTGTTGCAATAAAATCAAGTAATTTGTGCAGTAAATAGGCAATTCAACATGAATTATACCAAAATTATACCTGATTGCCGAGGAAACCGAGAATGTGTACGGAGCCAGCGTGAGTGCCGAGAGCGATCATACGCTCGGCGACGGAAATACAAGAGGCCGTATCGTTAGAAAAAGCGACGGGACACTGCCGCCCATTCTCTGATACTTGAGTCTCGGCTGATCTTCCTCTTCCTCTGCTTCGTCAGAATCTTCCTCTTCTCTCTCATCGTTAGCAAATAGTATTGAAGACATTGTAATCCGTACTCTCTTTCTGGAATATGGAAGAAGTATGAATTGGGTATTGAAACTGAGAGAGAAGGAACCAGAGAGATCTGATTGGTTTTGTTTATTTAAATTCGAGACTTTATACACTGTCCAGATTCTACTCCAAACCCGTCCCCACTAATTGTTGGCTAATCCAGATTCTATTGGTATACAAATTGAATATTGGTACTATCAAAATACTACTAGTATATTCTCAGAAAAGTGTCATCTTTCTCTCATAACAATAAATGAATTCTGAATTAAAAAGAAAACTTGAAAAGTTTTATTAAAAATTCTTTCCTGCTGCTAATACAATTTACAGGCTTTGTTATCAGTAATTTGCTTGTTTGACTCTGCTCTGTATCTCCAATTCAAATGGTATGTGTATACAAATAAAATGTTGTATATTCATTGCGACTTCTTCTTCTTCTTCTTCATTTTCTTCTACTTGTTGGCAACTGGGGAGTGTGTGATGCTGCCCACCATGTTTAATGCTATGCAGGGCTGATCAACAGGTACCTGCCAGGGAAAAAAACACCAAGTAAATGGCTCCTCTTCTATATCACGCTACCTTTTGTGCAGTATATAACACATAAAGATTTGGAATTATTTGAAATTTCTCATTCACGTGGAGACTTAAATTTATTATTTATGCAAGAAAAATCACTCTCCATCCGTCTCAAAGTGAGAGTTACATTTTCTTTATAAAAAAAAAGATTAGAAATTTTTATGAACGTTGATATTTCAGTTGAGTTATGAGGTTAAAGTGCATGATTTTTTAAAGAACTGATATTTTCAATGTAATAATTCTCTTTTCAGCATAAAATAAAAGTCGTACCATCAATATTAAACATTGTACATTTGCGATGGGATGATAATTTGTGTGCCAAAAGTATCATTTCCCATTTTTCTTTTTGGTTTGTTGGGAAATAAAATCTGACAAAAGAAAGGGTTCGTGTGAATAATGCTGCAATTACCCAGTTCTGCAATGGAATCAGAGATGATAATGATCAGGACATCTCAAATTCCAACCAAGTATTTTTTTTAATGATAACCCTATCATGCTTGCAAAATAATATCTAGTACTCCATAGTAGTATATGGAGTATAAGGTTATATGTGTTTTTGATATTCCTTCTCTCATATGAATCACGTGGAAATATCAAAAATATATGTAGAAATATTAGTTTCCTAACATTATTTGTATCTATAGTAGGATGGTGGTTTTGACTTACAAAGTGGCCAGCTTTAAGAATCCAATAGAAGTCTAAATTTTTATAGGACTTGGTGAATCCCTTTGTGACTTTATCACCTCCGCAGAACATTGGAGTTCTATCCATGGCCAAGAAAGTTTTTATCCCTTCCCACCTGAGTCATAAATGTAATGAATGAAGGAATAATTAAAAATCATCAAATCCGAACAGTAAAAAATATACTCCTACTTATTGTACGTCACATAATAATGGTGCTCCGTTATCCTAAATTATATAAAAATTTACATACTTTTATAATTTTGCATACTTTTTTTTGTATCCGTACATTAAATCAAAATCACTTTATATTTGAAATAACCTTAAAAAAAAGTTATGTAAGGTCCCATCTCACATCTCATATGTTTTTTACCAATCAATATATATATATATATATATATATATATATATATATATATATATAATGAGAGAGAGAGAGAGAGATTGGTGTCTTACTTTAGCTTTTGTACCCATGCTTGAGTCCCTTTGGTTGAACAAATGACATCAAGCTACAACAACCAACCAAACCATATCATCAATAAGTTGTAGGGAAAAAATCTGAAATTCAATCATTCCCACAACTCAATTCTAGCTCTACTTTAAATGTATACGGCTGGAAATGGCTCATGTACATCATTCTATTGCATGCATTAGGCTATATTAACATACATATAAAATAGGGATACTTGAAGACTTGAAAGAAACCTTACTTGTCCATTATATACAGTCACATTTACTCCTTTTGTCAAGAGCTCATCAACCTGAATGAAATTAATAAACATATAAATTAAGATAGTTTACAATAAAAATGAGGCCATACATATATTTCCAGCACAGCTATAATGAAACTTTTTTTTTTGTTTGAACAGTAAAAGTATCCTCAGGTTAACTTAAGCGTCAACCGAGATTTCCCTTTATAGACCATCTTAAATGTGGACTCCCACATTATAAATTTCTTCTAGCCTTGTAGAAACTTAGAGAACACTGATTTTATAGGAATTGTGAAGAAAATTGGGATTTCCATCTTTTTGGAAGAAGTATCTTGAATTATTAATTGTTGATCATTATCAGATAGTAATGGCTTTTTCTGAACCCATACTATATAGGTGCAATTTTACAAAAAAAATAACAATCATGATATATACTCCTCCAACTAAGCAAGGCAATAATTTGAAGTTCTTGGTGCCTCAAAATTTAATTGCAACACTTCAAGACATTTGCATACCTCACTAATCCTTGGCTTCATGAAATCGCCTGCAAGTGCTGTAAAGACAAAATCAGATTGCCCTCCCCATCTGTAAACAAGAGAAAAGTCCTCCGTTTAACTATAAAAAGAAAATTTTCCATCTGCTTTAAAGTGATAAAAAAGACTTACTGCACATCTTTTGGAATAATCTTAAGTTTCTTTCTAAGGACAACATTCATCAAAGTATCTAGATCACCATCACCACCTGGAGAAGTCCTCAAGGAATCGAGATATCTTGAATATCGCTTTGTTGCAATTTTTTGTGATAGTTCAGCAGCCGTTGAAGATACAGGGTCCATCCCAGAATCCAACAGAAAATTGTAGAAATCCTAAAAATTCAAATAGTCCAATAAATTCAAAAACTCTAGTAATTATTTGTCGAATCAAACAATTAATACAACTAAAGGAAAATAAGCAGGAACATAATAGAGGTAAGTGTACCACAGAGTTACTATTGGATGTAATCACATTCTCAAGTTCACTCCATGAATCGGTTGCATCTTCAAACTGACCCTTAACAATTTGCTGCTTAATTTGCTGCGTAAGACTGTTTTTCCAAATCTTTAATTAGATAACACACACTCGCTAAATCAGTCATTAGCTTGACAAGTTATAAATTTTGACCTATTTGATTTCTGCACACCATTGTTGTCAAGCCTTGAGACATCTTTGAGAAGAGGAGCCCATGAAAACTGCAATCATCAAATACAAATCATACATATGCTTCTTGGTGTTTGTCCTAAAAATTACCCATCATCAAATGAATGAGAGTCCTATTTGACTTGCTGACTTTTTATGACATATCAAAGTATAATTTAACTACAATATATAAAGCTAAAGTAGCACCGGCAATTTAAGAAAATTAACCACTAACCACAAAATCTTCAGGAGAGATCCAACTATCTCCCAATGCAATCCCTACGCATTAAACCCAATTATGAACACATCTAGTCTTATAAATTGAAGATCAATCCGGGTTTTTTCCGTTTATATAATTATATCAAAATCACTGATACTTGTAGTTGAGGTTATGATTACCTCCAAGTTTAAGCTTCAATTTTCCGGCTTCAATTGCCTTTAGAGCTGATAATCCAAGAGTAACAGCATATTTTCCTCCATAAGACTCTGCTACTATATACAAAGGGCTCTTTTGGAGTATTTCATCCCTGTTGAAAATTGAAATGAGCAATGTAGTCAAATCTGTTGCTGCCTCCTCGTCAGTTTTCACAAACAGACTGTTATCCTCCACAAAACTGTATCCGGTCCCAACTGGATTATCCTACATTTCCCAAATTCTAAATAAAATTAAAGACCAAAGCAAAAAATAAATTAAAAAAAATTCGAACCATATATATGAAATTAAGTGCAGATTAAGAATTTCTATCAAAATTGGAAAGAATTTCTCACCACAAACAAGAGATCAGCTTTTTCCAACCATGTTGAGTTTCTTGGCTTCAGAAAAGTATCCAGTGGCCCAACCTCCTCAAAATTTCCAATTCCAACTCCTGAGGCACCCTATAACACACAAAAAATAATTAAAATTAGATATAAAATCATGTTGACATTAAACTACAAAGGAAAAACAGAAGTCAGTCTGGGTTTTTTTGTTTATGGCTTAAATACACTTTAAGCTTTACAGTTTTTCACTTTTTACACTTTAAACCTTCATGTCTTTAAATTTTTATAAATTAAACCTTTTGGCCACCAAGTGTAATAACTGATCCAAATGAGTGTATTTTGCACTCTTAAATATCTTTGAAAACACATAAAATTGTAAGCACGTGGTTAATGTATGATGAAAAAAATAAGTAGGACAAATTGGAGCCAATATAAACGATATATACTCTTAAAAGACTTAATTTCTTACATTGAAGAAAAATTTAAATATCTTTAAAAACACCTAAAATTGTAGGCACGTGATTTATTGTAAGATGAAGAAGGAAAATGTGAAAAAATTGTAACGGATATAGAAGATATATATCCTTATTTAAGATTTAATTGTCCTTTCATTTTAAGTAGGTGACTTATTCGGGTAAAAAATGCTAAATTCGGTGGTCAAAATGTTTAGTTTATAAAAATTTAAAGACAAGGTTAAATATCTTAAAGTAGAAACATTAGGTATTTAAAATCTGCAAATTATATAATCAGATATTGTTTAAATTAAGTTCCATTTGAGATGTACATTTCTGGGTTTTTCAATTAAACACTAGAAGGAAGACTTGAAAGATCATTACTTACAGGTCCACCCTGCAACCAAAGAATTATTGGCCATGGCTTATTTGGATCTTCGATTCTCTGTGGACTTCTATAATACCACCAGAACATGTGAGCCTCTGTTTCACACACAACCCGAAGAACAAGAATCCAAGATCAGAACTTTGTAAATATTCTGTATCCAAATTCAATAAACACTACATTTAAAAAATAAATAATATAAAAAAACTCTAAAAAGATTCAAATTGTTAAGGAATTTAGATTACTGGGTCTGACTTCAACATATCCCCACTGTTCTGATCCATCTGGGGTTCTTCTGGCTGCTATGGCTACTCCTCCTCCATTGAAAAGTGGAACAAAGAACAGAACAGAGATAAGTAGAAAAACAACAACATGGGACTTTCCCATTTTCAAAAGCAAAAAAGATCAAACACCCACTTCACAGGCTGGAAAGCTTAGTGCAGAATTGGGACTGGAGAAAGTATTTATGGAGTAAACTTAATTCATGGTGTACTTTTTGCTGTCTGTAACAGAAATAACAAAAAAATTGGCCGTATCACTGAAAAAGGGCGTACTAATATTTGACTTTACATAAATTCTGCTAAGCTTCTAGATTATCTTCTCCCTTTGAAATTACCTCAACTTATTTAGTAATGTGGTTAAAACTTAAAACTCAGTTATTAATGTGGTTATCTCCTCAGTTTCAACTTATATTTTTATATGTAAAATTTTCCTCTTAATAAATAGATCCCACATTGGGTAAAAAAGACTCATATAAAAATTATTATTTTTTTATATAAAAATATCAATTTCCTAGTCAATTTTGTTTTAATGGTCAAGTTGAGACTAAATCTCCTCAACTATCAAGCCGACCCATAATTTTCAATTACCAAATTGTTAAAAATATAGTCTGATTTGTCATTAAATATTTATTTATAATTTTTAAATATGACTGGAGCGGTAAACGAATATAGTCGTTCATGTGAAATAATTGATCATTATATTTAAAATTAATATGTCGAAATTGTATTCTACTTTTGTCACTTAATCTATTAATAATAGACGATAATATAATAAGAATTTTAACTTACTCTACGTACATTGCATGAGCACTGCTGTCTGACATATAAAAATCTATTTAAGAAAACAATAATAGTAGAAAGAAGAAGGTACTATTTGTAACTTAATAGTTGTCCATCTCTCGAGTTGGGAGACCTGTTTTTTATTTTTATTTTTATTTTTAAAATGAAAAGTTGTCAATTTCTTATTTAACTTCCAACTTAATTAAAAAATGGTATTAAGTGAAAGTTAAGTTTAAATAAATTTTAATTTTCTCTTTTTGGAACATCATCAATACACAATCTTATTTTATTTTATTTTACTAACTGACATACAAATCACTTTAACTACGTTTAATTACGGAAACTAATGTAATGTTTATTGTTTTTTAATTATAAAAAGAAAAGTCTAATTATATTTTCATGTGAAAAAGTAGCTTTCTATAATACTCCGTCTGTAGTTATGTACAACTTTACTTCTTCTAACATACTTTCTTCGTCCCTAAAAATAAAAATGGAAGAAAGAGAATTAATAAAAAAAATTAATTTATTTTTAGTGACTTAGCAAAATTATATAAAGTGATAAGTATTTTTTATATTAATAGATCTCACTAAAAGACATATTTAACCCTCATTTTATGTATTTCATCACGTCTTTTTGAAGACAAAAAGTATATCTTTAGCCATCTTTTTTTAGGATAGAGAGAGTAATTTTTAAAATCAAATATACTAATTTTAAGATTAATAATTAAATAAATATATTTAAAAATGACTATAATATTATATCCGATACGATAATAATTTTGTATCTATATCTTTTAAATTTGAAAATAATTTTTAATTTTAAATATGATTAATGTGATTTTAAAAAATCAATTAAAATAAATAAAGTTGTACGAATAATATTATGGGAATAAAGTATGGGTACGTGGCTTGAATGGTATCACATGTTGAGTGTAAATTGTGATACACTACGGTTGGTGAGAATATCATATTTTTATTGATGTTAATGTGAAAGAAAGAAATAATTTATTGAAGAATAGATGGGGGCGTGGGCCTAAAATTAAATGATGAGAGAGAAATCAAGATAGCGTGCAAGAAGCCCACCAAACTGAGTCAATTGATCAGGGAGTACTTCTTTTTTGAGAGTGGTTATCATGAAATTAACTTTAGTCATGAATAAAATTTGAAGGAGAAATGCTTCTTTTTTGGAGAAGTGTTTTTTATCCCTTAATATAAATCGTTTGAGAATTTTAAGTTAGTATTAATTATTTAGTTTTTAATATTACCTAAGTAATAAATATAACTTTGGTTCTTTTATTATTTTTTGTCCAATAAATAACACTCTATTTTTTTAATACAAAATAATATAATTAATTAACATTATATTTAATGTTATACAATTATTTTCTTAATACTTGTACACAACTTTAAAACTACTTATATTATGATTGTTGATTTTTTTACGGTAAAAACTGTATGACCCGGTTTTCTTCTAACATATGGAATACTTATAATAAAAGTATTAATTATTTAAAGGCAACCTGAAATGGACAATCTAGTTATAGGGGTGTAAATCGAGCCAAGTAGTTCGATACTCGACTTCGAGATCGAATTCGAAAAATATGATCCAAAGCTTCAATTGAAGGCGATCCAAATTTAATCTGATCCATACTCATTTTCTGTTTAATGATACACGAGTCGAATTCGAACATACCAGTGTTCGTTCATATTAGGGTTCGAATATTTCATTTTTTTCTCGAACCATACTCGATACCTGCTCAATGGATCATATTCGAATATTGGTCTGATCCATGCTAGCAAGCTAAATATGTGATATTTGTATCAATCTTTATAATTTATAAAGCGTAGTATGAAATTGTGTAAACGTGTACTTGAATAAATCAATTAATTGAATGTCAATTTATATTAAATTCCATATAATTTCAATACATAAATAAAAGTGAAATTTTTTTATATATAAATATTAGTTAAGTAACCAATTTAGTATGTAGTGGTTCAGTTTTAAGTGAAATGGTTCATATTCAAAATTCGATTTGAAGGCTCATAAGTAACTCGTTTTTGTAAACGAGTTGAGTATTCTGAATGAAGTAGGTCCGAAAAATGATCCAGAAGTCGAATCTAAGCAAAAAAATATAAATTTCTTATCTAATCCAAGTCGAATTCGAACTCAATTTTTTCGAGTCGAGCCGAATTTGAACATAAAAATATTCGCTGAAATTCGACTCGTTTACATCCCTATCTAACTACCATGTGCAATCCCTAATATGCTAGCCTTGTTCTGATGGGGATTGACGAATCAAAATTCCATACACATTACTCAAGTTCCTTAAGAGAGAGGTGTTCCCACCCCACCTAGTCCTAGTGCCAACATTAATGGGATGGATGGCTACCCCACCTTGTGTACTACGCAATTTTACTTGAGTAATCTAATGTCTTAATTGTCTGTCTCAAAATTACGTAAAAATGTTTGCATGCATTTATGAAAGTACCAATATTGAATTGTTGAACATAAATTCAATTCAGATTCTAGATAGATACTTATAAGGCTGTTTGATTAGCACTGAATGATTGAATGACTGATTGATTTAGTCATTTAGTACGTTTGTTTAAATTTTTTTTTTTTATCTAAATAGCTGAATTGGTCAGCCATTCAGACGATTTAAGCTAAATGGCTAAGTTCCATTTTTTTGACTGAATGAGCAGAATAACGACTGAATGAATTTTATTTTATTTTTAACAATATTAACTATTATATTAAGTAATATTAAATAAATTTATAACAATTTTGAATTTTTTAAGAGGGGTAAAAAATAATAAAAATCTATTATTCAGATGTTTCAGTCATGTCAATTATCAAATAATTTTTTCTATTTAGATTCAGCTCATTCATATTCAAATTAATTTAATTTTTATCAAATACACTCATAATAAGACATCAATATGAATGTGTAAAGACAACCCTACCTTATACATAAATCATTATAAGCTATTGGCAAATTTAATTAATAATAGAATTGATTCATTATATTCCGTTCAGTCTATGTAAATTATTTGTATGAGACTCGGTATACTATATATAAAATGAAAAGTAATGTTAGAAGTCTCGAATAACAATAAATTTAATAAATTCATATTAATTTTGAAATTTAAAATATTATCGTTCAACCTCAAAACTTAAATTGTATCTCTAATTTTAAAATAAATAAAATATATTATATAAAAATGGTGAGACATTAAGATTTGAATAATACTAATAAAATATCATTTTCACAATGATTTTACATTCTTTTTCACTAATACATCAGACCACGTTTAATCCTAGAAAAATGTTTGACTTGTACCAAAATAAGTTGAACAATATCGGTTGTACCATAACCAAAGTTTAGGTTTCAGTGTCCGATCCGGTTAGCATGAAATTATTTTTTTGGTAAGTTAATTAATTGACCAATAAAATATTTACACATATATAACCTCGTCTATGTGTTAATATTCTATTGATCAATTGACCAACTTACCCTAAAATAAATTTTATATTAACCACTTCCTCCAGTGTCATTTGAATTTGAAAACATTAGGCGCGGAATTAAGCAAGCTTACCTCATTCATAGCTATTGCTTTAAATTTAGCAAAACAAGTGGTTCCATATATATCCATGTACTGTAGAAGACGAGAATAAAGATATGAAGCAACTTGATCATGTATATATATACGGAAAGGATCAAGAGCACTCTCTTTAAATAGCACTCTTTTATTAAAACGACGTAGTTTTGGAGGGACGCGGTGGCATTTTTGTAAATACGCGGTGGCATTGTATTTACAAAATGCCATCGCGTCCCTCCAAAACTACGCTGCTTTGATATAAAAAGTGCTATTTAAGCGAATCTTATTTAAGGAGAGTCTTTCTTGATCCTCTCCGTATATATATATATATATATATATATAAGACTCAACTTATTATTAATGAAATTTAATTTTACAGTATTTATTATTTTGAAATAGTAAGTGTTGATTTGATTAATGTAGATAGTTATGGGTAAAATACGCAAATATTTCAAAATAAGCAAGTGGTTATAAAATATTCATTTATTGTTAGGGGAATATTCGTTTGGTGGGTGGAATATTAAATCTTTATGTCGGAGAATATTAAATAACTAAGACATGAAATGACATGTGGGGCCCCATAACGAAAAAGCGATGGATGAAAAAAGCGACAAATATAAGTTGTTTAAAAATAACGGCGTAGTTATTCAAGTTAATCTTGTTAAAATACTTGGTGGTTAAAACACAAGAAGACACCAGTATTGCACGAATTATTGATTCTTACGTGAAAGGCCTTTACTCAATAATGGTTACGATAATTCTTTATTCAAAGATTTTTATTTTATTGATTTAATAATTCTTTGCGTTGATATTTTATATTCTTTGTTGTTTGATAATTGTCATTACACGATATTTTTTCATTATCGAAGCAATAATTCATATTATCTGAATAATATTATTAGATAACATTATTGGCAATGTCTAAAAGTTACATGTCTGGAGGAGAGGTTTGGTCACCTAATTGCGAGCGGTGAGGAGAAATTCTTATTGGAAAGCTCCCTCTTTCACAGGAACCTGCTTGTTGTCGATATTGTGATTACGTAATATTATTTGTGAGTAATTAATTATTGATTCATATGATGAGGAAAATATTGATTTTATGTGGATATAAATGGAAAAAATTTTAATGTGACAATTGTTGAAAATTAAAATTTTATCTTTTTCCGATAAAATAATTCATTTAAATATATTAATAATATAATAATGGTATATTTTTACAACGAATGTGGGATATATGAGTATACTGAGGAGGAAGAGTATTTTTGTTGTAATAAATGTTTAAAACATGTTAAACATGTCGGTGGACCCCATTTATTGACTGAAATTTGATTATAGCTTGTAAAATCGTCCGTTTATAGATTTCGGTCAATTTTTGTTTAGAATTTGGAAAAACTTCCTTCTACAAAGTTATAGATAATGGAATTTCCTATGAAAACTCGCAAGTTTCGAATTTTTCTGACAAAAGGGCTATTTATTATGAATTATTGAAGTTCCGAAATAATTGATTTTTGGAGGTTTTAATTGTTTTATTCATGGAAAACGTTTTTTGCAAGCCCACATGTGTGGTAAATGAGCTGAATTCGGATTCTTGGGAAGTGGGCTTGAATATTTATTAAATAAAATTATTTTAATAAATTTTCTACTTTGGTGTTCTAAGCATTTTTCTATAAATAGGGTGCTTAGGTTAGAATTGAAAATTACACCAGAAACTGAAGTTTTCTCTCTATTTCTCTCTCTATATATTGAGCGTATTCTTGTGAAGATTTTTATACTTTGAGTATTGTTATACGGTGCAAGTTCCCTTCAGCACTATACCCAGTATTCCAGCTAGAAGTACTAATCTTTCGAGGTAAGGGATATTTTTTTTTTCGTAATGATATTATTTCTTCAATATCATTATGCTGAAATATTGATCTGAAGTTTTTATCAAATTTGGAACTTTTGGTGTCGGAGTTACTATTCACGTATACGACACTATTCACGTATACCACTTATTCACGAATCAAGACTTTATTCATCGAAAAATGAAATTTTTTCCTTTTAAATCTAAAATATCTATTGTGGATACTAGCTTTGATTGTATCCATATTTTGATCATTCTTGAATTTTACACCACTATGATTATTTTTGAGGTATTTTTGGACATGGATAAAACAAAGTACGAATCCTTAATCCTTAATCCTTGTCATTTTGTTTCTTTGGATTCGTTTCTTTAAAAATATTTTTCATCATCCTCGGTCTTAAATGATGATATTATTGAATATCTTTGATGCAGTAGTGCAAAGATGAATGATTTCGATGAATATCTTTGGCCCGTAGTGCAAAGATAAGCGGTGTTTAGATGAACATGACCAACCGATGAATATTTTTGGGCTGTAAGTGCAAAGATGAATATTTGATTCGGATATATATTGATTGATATTACGGGGATAAAAGATGAGCGATGAACTTTTAAATTCATACATAAAAGATAGTAGTTTTGCATTCTCTACTTAACTCTTCTAATGAATTATTATTTCATTGTGAATATTGATTTAAAACTTGTTGTCTATTGTATTCTATTAGATTTTTTCCTGTTGAAGACTAATGATAATTTGTTGTATATTATCTTAGTCATAATATTCTTCTATTGGGCTAGTTGAGCTCACCCTTTTCCTTTTTGTTCCATTTTTCTTCTCGGGAGGCGAGAATATAATGAGTCATGCAGCCTAAAAATGGAATGAAGGTTCTAGAGAGTTGTTTAGTATTCCTCACCATTTTGTAAAATAATATATCAATAAATGTGATGAGGATTTATTTGAGTATAGATATTGTCGTAAAATATATCTATATTTAAACTCACGATTTCTTGTTGTAATAATAAAGTTGTAGTTGTTTACATAGCATGTATTGACAACTCGGAATGGGTGATGTATACCTATTTTGGGGCGTCACATTGGTTGGTATCGAGCTTAGGATATGATCTCTGGCGGAGGTCGGGGAATAGAACTAGGAGGGAGGACGAGTAAATCCTTGCTGGTGTGTCCTACCTAAGCTTATTTGTTAGTTAGTCGATATATAGGGATATTATGTGATATATTGATTTCTTTAATTAACCCTTGTTTTATAGACGATATTTGAGAATGTCGAATTGAGAATATTAATGATGGAAATGAGGCCGTGGAGATGCATGTATTTACCAACGAGGAGAGCGTGTAACAGGTGACAATGTTCCTCCCGTGAACAATACCACCGGAAGCGATGATGAACGAGGGATGTTTAGAAGCTTTTTGCGATTCATGCAAAATCGAGACGAGGAGACTTCGTGTTCAAAATGAGGAGGAAATGATAGCAATTTACGGTTGTCACAATGACGATTCAAGTTGGGACCACTGAAATTTAAGGGAAAGCGGATCCAATCATGGCGGAAACATGGGTCAAGCAAATTACCAAAATATTCGATGTCTTGGGATGCGCGGAGGAATGAAGGTTCCATTCGCCACCTTTATGTTTCGTGGCGAAAGGTACTCTTAGTAGGAGTCCGTGAAGCGTACACCATCCAACCGCACTCAAAGATGTCTTGGGAGACGTTTGAAACTATTTAATGACAAATACTTTCTTGAAAGTGTTAAATCGTATGAAGGAAGTGGAGTTCATCGATTAGAAACGAGAACAACATGACCGGTATCTCGATCACGAGGCAAAGTTTGCGAGTTATCCGAGTTTCACACCTCATTTGGTGGAGAATGAGGAGCGTATGACACGGATGTTTACGAGAGGTTTGAAACCCGGCGTACGACAATATCTCATTTCTCATAAATTTTCTCTCTATTAAGATGTTGTAAAATGGGCTCAATTATTAGAGCGAGATAACGAGTCATGCAGTCAACGAGGGACCACAATCGGGGATCATACCATAGATAGCGATCAACAAAACAACGATAACCAAATGAGAAAGAAAAGACGGACAAAATGGTAACCACTCACTACGGTGGTAATCATGGCCATGAAAATAGAAGAAGTGAGTCGGGAGGAGATTTTAAAAAGAGATTTAACAATGACCATGTGAAGACGATAGTCGACGACAAAGAATCGGTTCGAGGAGGAGAAAGACCACCGGTCATATATTTATAAATCTTGGAAAGAGGACATATCGGTCAAACCGCTCTGAACAGATTCAAGGTATGCTATAATTGTGGAAAGGAAGGACATATCGCCGAGATTATGCAGATAGCGAAACCTAGTTCAATGAGGACGGTGACTCAAAAGACTGTCCCAAAAAAGTCAAAGTCAATGGTTCCTGGAAGAGTGTTTGTTGTGATTGGTCAAAATCACGAGGAATCCAAGCGAGGTGATCACGGGTAAGCTATTTATAAATTCTTGCGAAGTTTATACCTTACTTGATAATCTGGGTCTTTACCCATTCATTTATCTCTCCTGCTTGTGCTCAACGTTTAAACTTGACTCCGGAGAAATTAGATTTTGACTTATCTGTGGAAACTCCGTTAGGAAAAACTTTCACCACATCCACTGTTTATAAATCTTGTCTAATCCAAGTTGGCACCATTACATTACCTGTTGACCTTATCTCTTTAAAGATACTTGCTTTTGATGTGATTTTAGGGATTGATTGGTTAACTACTCATCATGCCAAAATTGATTGTTTTCGTAAGGTTGTTAGTTTTCATATTCCTAATCAACCTGTTGTACGAATTCAAGCAACTAAACCATTAAAATCAATCACTGTCATATCTAATCATAAAGCTATTCGTTTATTGAAAAACGGATGTCAAGCTTTCTTAGCCCATGTTATGGATTTGAATAAAGACACGTCAAATTTGAATAATATTCCTGTTGTTATTGACTTTCCTGACGTATTTCTGAAGAACTTCCGATTACCCCCGAACGTGAAGTTGAATTCTTTATTGATCTTGAACTGGTACAAAGCCCATTTCTAAAACCCCATATCGAATGGCTCCTATTGAACTTGAGAGTTAAAGGTCCAACTACGGGGAGTTGTTGGACATCGGTTTCATTCGCCCAAGTACATCTCCTTGAGGTGCTCTGTTTTATTCGTAAAGAAGAAAGATGGGAGTATGCGGCTTTGTATTGACTATCGAGAATTGAACCATGTCACCATCAAGAATAGGTATCCTCTACCTCGTATTGATGACTGTTTGACCGATTCTGCAGGAGCATAATTCTTTTCAAATATAGATCTTCGTTCTGGATATCATCAGCTAAAAATTAGAACTGAGGATATTCCAAAGACTGCCTTCAGAACTCGGTATGGGCATTAT
The DNA here is from genome assembly GCA_020205605.1 of Panax ginseng. Classification (NCBI taxonomy): domain Eukaryota; kingdom Viridiplantae; phylum Streptophyta; class Magnoliopsida; order Apiales; family Araliaceae; genus Panax; species Panax ginseng. The sequence continues at coordinate 14,557,753 of CM035131.1, read as the reverse complement.
AAATTCTTAGTTATGTCTTTCGGATTGACTAATGCTCCTGCGGCTTTCATGGATATGATGAATCGAGTATTCAAGGAATATTTGGATCAATTCGTTGTTGTCTTTATTGATGACATCCTCATATATTCCAAAAGCCGTGAAGATCATGAGCACCATTTGGAAGTTTGGTACTCCAAAGGCTTCGTGAAAACAAGCTTTATGCCAAGTTGAAGAAATCTGATTACGCTCGAGGAAGTAGCATTCCTTGGGCACGTGGTGTCGAAACATGGAGTATCTGTTGATCTGGCGAAGATTGAAGCAATACAAAGTTGGGAGCAACCGAAGTCGGATGGTGTACGTCGTAGCTTTTGGGCTTAAATTGGTTATTATCGGAGATTCGTGGAAGGGTTTTCTCGAATCGCTACTCCATTAACTCAACTGACTTTCGGAAAGATATAAAATTAATTATGGAGCGAGGAATGCGAGAAGAGTTTCCAAGAGCTTAAGAGGAGACTTATTTCAAGACTGTTACAACAATACCATCCGCAGTACGGATGGATTTGTTATCTCAAAGTGATGCTTCCTGACAAAGGGTTAGGATGTGTTCTCATGCAACGTGGGAAAGTCATAGCCTATGCCTCATGACAACTTAAAAGAGTATGAGAGAATTATCCTACTCATGATCTAGAGTTAAGCGGCCGATCGTTTTCAGCTTAAAGATCCGGAGGCACTATCTATACGGGGAGAAAGTGGAGATATATTCGGACCATAAAAGCCTCAAATATTTCTTCACGCAAAAAAAACTCAACACGCGGCAGCGACGTTGGCTTGAGTTGTTGAAAGATTACGACCACACTATTCAATACCATCTTGGAAAAGCGAGCGTGGTAGGTTGACGCGTTGAGTAGAAGATCATATCACGGGAATGAGTACGATGATGTCAAGTATCGCGACAGAGCCAACTTTAATAGAAAAAGTTAAGGTTCTTTCGAAGCCAAGGCGAGGCCGATGCGTATGAAGAAGAAAGTACTGAAGGAGCTATTCGAAAGCGAGAATTGATGAAGAAGGAATACTTGAGTCCACTCTAGACTTTGTGTTCCTAATGACTGATTTGAAGTACAAGATTATGATGGAGGCACACAATACACCATTTGCAATCCATCCTGGAGGTACTAAAATGTATCGTGATCTTGACATACATTTTGGTGGAACAATATGAAGAGAGAGAGATTGCAAAGTTTATCTCGATGTGTTTAACTTGTCAATGTGTAAAGGCGGAGCATCTAGTACCTAAGGGTCCGTTGCAACCACTTGAGATTCCGAAATGGAAGTGGGAACACATTACCATGGATTTCAATTCACGGGTCTTCCTACGGTTTCTCAAGGCATCAATGCTATTTGGGTTATTGTTGATAGATTAACCAAGTCTGCTTTCATTTCTTGCCGATCGGGAGACTTATTCCTTGAACGTCTTGCTAGTATATATGTAAATGAGATTGTGAGGTTGCATGGCATGCCAAGTATCCATAGTTTCGGATCGTGACCCAAGATTCACTTCAAGATTTTGGGTTAGCTTGCAACTAAAAAGCTATGGGCACGCATTTACTGATTGATTCGGCAAACCATCCTCAAACAGACGACGACAATCGAGAGAGGACTATTCAAACTCTTGAAGATTTATTAAGACTCGTGTCCTAGACTTCAAGGCGATTAGGATAAGTATTTACCATTGGTGGAATTCTCCTACAACAACAGTTATCAGGAAAGTATAGGTGTGGCCCCATTTGAAGCATTGTATGGATGGAAGTGTCGCTCTCCAGTATGTTGGGACGAGGTGGGTGAAGCAACATTGTTGGGACCCGAGTTGGTACGCATGACTACAGAAAAGATCCAAATAATTCGACAATGTATACAAACGGCACAAGATCGACAAAAGAGTTATGCGGATCTTCATCGAAAGGACATAGAATTTAGTATTGGGGATCATGTATTGTTGCGTGTTGCCCCATGGAAGGGAGTTACAAGATTTGGGAAGAGAGGAAAGCTCAATCCACGATTTATTGGTCCATTTCAAATTCTTGACCGAGTAGGTAATGTAGCTTATAGACTTGCGTTACCTCCTAGTATGTCTCGTGTTCATAATATTTTCATATATCTGTGCTTCAGAATATGTGAAAGACCCGAACCACGTTATAGAGTTAGAACCCATTTAGATAAATAAGAAGACTTAACGTCTGAAGAAGAATACTGTCAAGATTTTGGATAGGAAGGAGCATGTCCTACGCACAAAGGTCATACCACAAGTTAAAGTTTTGTGGAGGAATCATGCTATAGAGGAAATGACCTGGGAATTGGAAACGGAAATGAAAGCGAGGTATCCTCACCTTTTCGAAACACCAGGTACGTACGTCAATTTCGAGGACGAAATTTCATAAGGAGGGGAGGTTGTAAGACCCCAACTTATTATTAATGAAATTTAATTTTCTCTATTTATTATTTTGAAATAGTAAGGGTTGATTTGATTAATGTGGATAGTTATGGGTAAAATACGCAAATATTTCAAAATAAGCAAGTGGTTATAAAATATTCATTGTTGTCGGGGAATATTCGTTTGGTCGTGGAATATTAAATGCTCGTTGGAGAATATTAAATGCGATGGCGCGCAACAATGTGTGGGCCCCATAACGTAAAAAGCGATTGGATGAAAAAAAACGACAAATATAAGTTGTTTATAAATAATGGCGTGGTTATTATTCAATTATATCTTTGTTAAAATACTACTTCGGTTAAAACACAAGAAGACACAAGTTATTGCACCAATTATTGATTCTTACGTAAGAAGGCCTTTACTCAATAATGGTTACGGTAATTCTTTCGTCGATATTTTATTTTATTGATTTAATAATTGCTGCGTTGATATTTTATATTCTTTGTTGTTTGAATAATTGTCATTACACAATTTTTCATTATCGAAGCAATAATTCATATTATCTCGAATAATATTATTAGATAACATTATTGGCAATGTCTAAAATTTACATCAAGGAGAGGTTTGGTCACCTAATTGCTTGGCCAAGAAGGAGAAATTCTTATTGAAAGCCCTCTTTTCTTTAACTGCCTTTGTTATCGATATTGTGATTCTATAATATTATTTGTGAGTAATTAATTATTGATTCATATGATGAGGAAAATATTGATTTTATGTGGATATAAATGGAAAAAAATTTTAATGTGACAATTGTTGAAAATTAAAATTTTATCTTTTTCTGATAAAATAATTCATTTAAATATATTAATAATATAATAATGGTGATATTTTTACAACGAATGTAGGATATATGAGTATACGAGGAGGAAGAGTATTTTTGTTGTAATAAATGTTTAAAACATGTTAAACATGTCGGTGGACCCCATTTATTGACTGAAATTTGATTATAGCTTGTAAAATCGTCCGTTTATAGATTTCGGTCAATTTTTGTTTAGAATTTGGAAAAACTTCCTTCTACAAAGTTATAGATAATGGAATTTCCTATGAAAACTTCATGAGTTTGAATTTTTTACGACAAAAGGGCTATTTATTATGAATTATTGAAGTTAAAATAATTGATTTTTGGAGGTTTTAATTGTTTTATTCATGGAAAACGTTTTTTTGAAGCCCACATGTGTGGTAAATGAACCAATTCGGATTCTTGGGAAGTGGGCTTGAATATTTATTAAATAAAATTATTTTAATAAATTTTCTACTTTGGTGTTCTAAGCATTTTCTATAAATAGGGTCTTGGGTTAGAATTGAAAATTACACCGAAACCCAAGTTTTCTCTATTTCTCTCTCTATATTGAGCGTATTCTTGTGAAGATTTTTATACTTTGAGTATTGTTATACGGTGCAAGTTCCCTTGAAGACTATACCCAGATATTCCAAATTTAAAGTCTTAATCTTTCGAGGTAAGGGATATTTTTTTTTTCGTAATGATATTATTTCTTCAATATCATTATCTTTGAAATATTGATCTGAAGTTTTTATCAAATTTGGAACTTTTGGTGTCTGAGTTACTATTCACGTGATATCGGCATTATTCACGTATCGACACTTATTCACGAATCTGACTTATTCATCTAAAAATGAAATTTTTCCTTTTAAATCTAAAATATCTATTGTGGATACTAGCTTTGATTGTATCCATATTTTGATCATTCTTGAATTTTACACCACTATGATTATTTTTGAGGTATTTTTGGACATGGATAAAACAAAGTACTGAATCCTTAATCCTTAATCCTTGTCATTTTGTTTCACCGGATTCGCTTTTAAAAATATTTTTCATCATCCTCGGTCTTAAATGATGATATTATTGAATATCTTTGGCTGTAGTGCAAGATGAATGATTTCGATGAATATCTTTGGCCCGTAGTGCAAGATGATGAGCAGTGTTTTAGATGAACATGACGAATTGATGAATATCTTTGGCAGTAGTGCAAAGATGAATATTTGATTCCGTATATATATGATTGATGTTACGAGGATAAAAGATGAGCGATGAACTTTTAAATTCATACATAGAAGATAGTAGTTTGCATTCTCTACTTAACTTTTCTAATGAATTATTATTTTCATTGCGAATATTGATTTAAAACTTGTTGTTTATTGTATTCTATTAGATTTTTTCCCTGTTGAAGACTAATGATAATTTGTTGTATATTATCTTAGTCATAATATTCTTTATTGGGCTAGTTGAGCTCACCCATTTCCTTTTTGTTCCATTTTTCTTCTCGGGAGGTGAGAATATAATATAAAATCTGGAGTCGGGTGTGGAATGAAGGTTCTGAGAGAGTTGTTTAATAGTCCTCACCATTTTGTAAAATAATGTATCAATAAATGTGATGAGGATTTATTTGAGTATAGATATTGTCTAGAAGATAATATTTGTATTTAAACTCACAGTTTTATTGTTGTAATAATAAAGTTGTAGTTGTTTCTGTACCATGTATTGACAACTCAAAATGAGTGATGTATACCTATTTTGAGGGCGTCACAATATATATATATATATATATATACGGCCCCAAATAGGCAGCTCAAAGAAATATTCATCATGACTTCTGCATTAAGTTGGGTTTATTTAGAATCAGTTATTATAAAATTAATTTTATTATAAGTTGATCTGTTGATTAATATAGTATTGACACGTAAAAAGAGGTCACTTTTTATCTGCGTATCGATACTGTATTGATCAAATGATCAAAATTAATTTCATATTAACCACTTCTAATTTGTTTGAGATGATAATCTTTTTAGGTGCAGATTATAATAAACCATTTATGTGTTACATTATATTTTAATACTAATGGTTTTGTTATAATGTTTTTAAAAGTAAAGACGGCACTAATTCCTAGTCCTACTACATAATATGGAAAAACAAACTTTTATGATGATGCCCTTTTCTTGAGTTGACTGAAAAATTACCATGTTTATTACATGGCCCTTATAAGTACCATCCGAATACGGATGGTAAAAAATATGTTATGTGCTTGTTGAAAATTCTACGTGATCGTTGGGTGAGTTACTAAATATATATAATCTAACTAACAAAAAAAAATATAATTAATTTTGAATTTTTCATTCATTTATTTGAGTCATTTAAAATTTAGAATAAATTTTATCGTAACACAACTAATATATATATATATATATAGAGAGAGAGAGAGAGAATTAATGCATAAATTATGTAGGAAAGAGAGATTTATGCTCTTAAAAATAAAATTCATCATTTGTTTTTGATTAGACTTCAAATATTATCAATTATTAAATTTACTCCTTCCGTTCCATTTACAAGATTTACAAAAATTAAAGATGTATTACACTTTTACCTTTAAATTACAAAAATAATTTCTAATTTTAATAATTATTATATGGGGGTGATTTTTTATTTTAAATAGATTAATTCTATCCACGCTTGAAAATAAGTAAAATGAGCTTTTATTGGGAGCTCTCTATTTGTACTTTATTTGTCTGTACAACCAAATTGTGCCATGCATCAATATTGAAATGATATTTCTTCCACTTTGATCAATTCAGACTTTACAGAAAATAAAAACAAATCTTCAAAAATAAAAATAATATAATAAATTTAACTAGCATTCATTCAAAGATGTCCTCAAAACACAATTTTTTTAAATAACATAATAGCTTTGATGTCCAAACATGCAGTAATATTAGCACCTCTAATAATTTCATAAATTGCACTCGTAATGATATATCTGTCAAAATATATCTATATATATAGTACTAGAAATATAGAGTTTTGTGCCAAAAAAGAAAAGAAATTTGGAATTAAATTATCAGTGGATGAATAATTTCATTATTAGGACTTGCATCACTAAAATGTTTTTTTGTCATCGGTTGATCTACATGAATGATTTTCATTGTTGAGACTTGCATCACTACCGTAATTTTTATCAATTTAAATTAAAAAAATATATGATAATTTAAATAAAATAAATGATAATTTCTTATCGATTTGTAAGTATTGAACAATATAATTCTTTTATCATGTGCCCTCCTCCCTCCCTCCCTCCCTCCCTCCTCCTTTTGCCCTCACTTGACTCCCTTCATAATAACTATGTTCACAATTATCATTTATGTTCTCTAAAATTGGTACACTACTAGAACCAATTATTTGATTAGTTTTCACCCCACTTGTACTACAATCAACTATTAAATTGATTTTCTCAAAAGCACTACCAAAAGCATCGATCAATTTTTTTTTTGCTTCCGCACTTGAGAGGGCTTTATCAACCACATCCAAACAACACTTAATCAATCTACTTCGCTCAAAGAGGTATAATTTGTCATCAACTATCTCCATGCCACCATCATCTATGACTATCTCAGATTTTGCTGATTGTGTCCAATTGTTCATCTCATCAAAATGTATTCATTCAATAATTTTTCAAAATCATGATATTTGTCCAAATATGCAAGTGTGCCTTCATGGAATTCCCGAGCTTTCAAATTTTTTTGCATGTGCATGAAGCAAAATTCAAACCCTTTTCATAAATAATTTGTATATACTTCTCACCACTTTTTCTTTGAATCTAATACACATAATGACTATTTGACTGATCACAACAAGCTTAAATTTATAATTGAAAGCCTCCAATAACTCATTTTGAAATTTATAGAACATTTGATGTGTGTAAATACCAACCATTTGCACCAAAATATCATGAATTTTTTTTTAATTTAGGTTTAATTTCTCAGTCATGTCTTTGTTATCAACAATCAATACTTCATGACGTTGGCGTACTAGTCTCCTATTAAACTGAACCATAAAATTCACTAATGAATTTTTTTTAGAAACAAATTTCTTGAAAAATGAATGTGAACTTTTCGCTCGTTGACTACTTGACATGTCGGCAGAAAAAACGTAGTTCACATATGCAAGCACCCACTTTGAACGAATATCGTACATCGAGTGTAACCATTTGTCGTCACTCAACCCACTATTCTCAATAAGGTCCATTCAAATTGAGTCAAAGTCTTCTTTATAGTAAGCACTATATTTCAATGAATCTATCTTCTTAAAAAACTTTGTTAATATATGTGCCAATTACAATACCTATGAAAAGTACTTGGAAGAATTTGAGAAATTGCATTTGTTATTGCTGGGTCTTGATCGATTATAATCGTTTTAGGGGCATTACCTGGCATAATTTCCAAAAATTGGTTAAATAACCATACAAAATAATCTATAGTCTCATCACTTAAAAATGCACAAGCAAAGATAATATTCTGACCATGATTATTAACACCCATCAGTAGTGCAAATATCAATCCGTATCGATTGGTATTGTATGTAGTATCAATGACTACAACATCACCATAAAACTTATAATCTCGTCTAAATGTTGCATCGACCCAAAAATAATGAGTAATCCTTTGTTCACCATCAACCTCAATTTTGAAAGTGAAGAAATGATTCTTTCCTTGTTCCAATTTTAAATATTCATGCAACATTTTCCCATCACGTCCCTTCATTTTATTACGATGATCTCTTTCATAGTTATATAAATCTTGTTGTGTACAACTAATATTTTCAAACCCCCCGCTTGGACTCCAAAAAAATTGAATTGTTGATGAGGCGGTATATTTACCATACTAAGTTGTTAAAACAAACATTTTTGGGCACCTGAATATTTTGATTGTGAGACCCCAAATTTTATGAATAAAGATTTAAATTTCTCGAAATATTTTTTTGAATATTATGGAATGAATTTGATATAATGTTATAGTTGTGGGTAATATTTATAAATTTTGCAAAGTACGCAAGTTGTTATATAATATTTGATTGGTCGGGAAATATTCGTTTTAACAGGGAATATTCGTACAACGGCACAATCATTGGTGGACCCCGGAACAGAATTATTGTCGGATTGAGAAAACGACAAAAATATTTTATGTTGAACTACTCGGTAGTAAAAGTACAATAATACGCGTGGTTGCATAGTAGTACACGGTATTGATTATTGGTGCTTACGTGAGAAGTCACTCAGTTTTGTTCAATTATTGCTATAGTAATTGTTGCATAGTATCTCACGTTATTTGATTCAATTATTGTCGATATTTTATATATTATTAAATCAATAATTGAGATAACAAAGTTATTAATATTATTATTTATAATATTAACGATGTCTAGAAGTTCTGCGGAGAGGTTTGGTCACCTAATTGCGCGCCAATAGGAAGAAATCCTTATTGGAAAGCCCCCACTTTCCTGGGAATAACCTGGTCGATTAATATTGTGAATTATAATAAAGGTGATAAGTTTTGTTTTATTATTATTATAAATGTAATAAAATAGAATTTTTTTTTATATAAAACAGAATACTTTTATAAAGTTATTCATTTTATTAGACTATAAATAGAATATATAATATTCTATTATGCATAGTGTTTTGCACAAATACTGCGTAGTGTTTCGTAAGTAAAATCTTTTTATATAAAACATAATACTTTTATAAAGTTATTCGCTTTTATTAGACTATAAATAGAATATATAATATTCTATTATGCATAGTGTTTGCATAAGTATCTACATAGTGTTTGCATAGTAAAATCTTTTTTATATAAAAAATGAATACTTTTATAAAGTTATTCGTTTTATTAGACTATAAATAGAATATATAATATTATATTATGCATAATGTTTGCATAATAAAATCTTTTTATATAAAACAGAATACTTTTATAAAGTTATTAGTTTTATTAGATTATAAATAAAATATATTATATTTTATTTAAAAAGATTTTGTTTTATTAGAATATTTTATTAATACTGCATAGTAAATTAATATGGACCGTCCGTTTTAAAAGAAATCAAATCGGGACCGTTCATGAATTAGTTACTATTCAGCCATTCTCCTATAAATAAAAGCTCATTCCTTCATTATTTCTTACGAATTCACTAAAACTCTAGAGAGAGAAACTATAGAGAGAAAGAAGAAAAGTATTCTGCTATTTCACTACTCTTATATCCAGTTTCTTCTAAGGTAAGGGGTATTATTCTTTCGTATTCACGAAGAGAGTTATTTTTTTCAATACTCGTAAGGGGTATTATTCTTTCGTATTTATGAAGAGAGTTATTTTTTTTCAATATTCGTAAGAGGTATTATTTCTTTCGTATTCATGAAGAGAGCTTCTGTTATTCTATTCTTTATTATTATGTTGGAATAACCTGTCTATGCGAAGTACCGCATACATGGTGAAATTCTTACATTATTCCATTCTTTATTATTATGTTGGAATAACTTTTATCTGTCTCCAAGTACCGCGTCATGGTGAAATTCTTCCATTATTCCATTCTTTATTATTATGTTGGAATAACTTTCGCTCACGCCAAGTACCACATACACGGTGAAATTCTTACATTATTTTATTCTTTATTATTCTGGAATATCACGTCTGCATGCGGATTACGCATGACCTCGTTCCATTATTTATTCTTCCGTTGGAATAACTCATGCATGCGCGCCTATCGCATGCCCGTGAATTCTGTTGTTATTCCATTCTTTATTATTCTCATTGGAACATCCCATCTGCATTTAATTACGCGTGACTGGTTCCATTCTTTATTATTCATTTGGAACATCCTCGCTCTGCGCGATTCGCATGACTGGTTCCATTCTTTATTATTCTGCATTGAATAACCTATCTGTGTGGTCTATCGCATGCATGGTAAATTCTTCTGTTATTCCATTCTTTATTATTCTATTGAAATGATCTGTCTACGTGGATTACCGCATGGCGGACAAAAATCCATTTGTAGTTTCATAATTTTTCCGACCCTCAAAAATTCTGAAAAAATTTGAAATGATAATTTGATGAGTTTTCTATATTATGTCCAAAAATGGCAATTTTTGGATGTATAGATTAAGAGTTATGAATTTTATGAGAAAAGACTATTTTAAAAGTAAACCCTTATAACTCCATGTGGTTAACTCCAAAATTGGTGAAGTTTTTATTGGGAGTACATGTATATAACAGAAGTATACCGTGTAAATTTCGGAATTTTTGGACAAAAGTACTGTTTATAAAAAATGTCTAAATATTCGGCAGTTTTGGCCATATGAAAAATAGTAAATGAATTTTTAAAATTTCAAGAAAAATATATGTTTAATATAAGACTATATTCTGCTAAATCCCAAAAAAGAAATATTTTTGGGACTGATTTGGTATTTTTCATGAAAATGAACTAGTTATGAGTAAATGAATTAAATATGTTATGTGAAGTAACAAAATTGGAAAATAGAATTTTATGGCTTGAAAATCCTATATAAGGTATATGCAGATTTGTGATGAGAGTTTTGGTTATTGAAGATGAAATCTTATGAATTTGGCATTTTAGGATGATTAAATGCATTAATTAGTAAAGTGTAAACAATTAAAATAAATTATTTATAAGTTTAAGAAATGATTAAATTATTGTTATAATATTAATGATATTATATTATGAGATTATTAAGTGATTGATAACATTTGGTTATTATTGAACGCTGGATAAACTGTATTATAAATGTTTAATATTTATCCTTTATCTCATTTGATTGATTCTTTATATCATTGTCATTATCCTCATGTTTATATTATGTTGAAAGTCATCTCAGAAAGCTGTGAGCATAGATGAACTTGGTATGATTATGACCGGGGATTATTCTTGTATATTCATGGTAGTAATGTTACAAATGATGTGGAAAAAGTCCTCATTGGCCCGTAGTGCATTGATGAACAGTTTTTGGTATGATTATGACTATGGATTCTTTTCGGCCAAGGGTGCAAAGATGAATTATTTTATGGCATGATCATGACCGTTGATAAGAACACGATTATCTTTGGTCCGTAGTGCATAGATAATTAGTGGTCGTGATACTAATGAATATCCTTGGCCTGTAGTGCAGGGATGATTCGATGATGTGGATTAATTATTGAGCTAAGTCTCAGCAATGAAATATTAATTCATGGATGTGATAATAATAAATATCCTTGGCCCGTAGTGCATGAATAATTCATGGATGTGATATTAATGAATATCATTGGCCATAGTGCAGGAGTGATTCGATGATGTGGATTATTTATTAAGTTGAGTCTCAGCGATAAAATATTGATAATAAACTTTTAAATTCGTAGAAGATAGTAGATATCATGCTCTACTTGACTCTTCTAAAATACAGTTGCGTGTCTTTGGCCTGTAGTGCAAAGATGAATTGTTAATGAATATCTTTGGCCGTAGTACAAAGATGAAATTATTAGTATGATTATGAGCAGGAATTGTGATTTGGTATAACCATGATTTTTGATGTTTCAGGTGAAGATAGGTGATGAAAATTATCTTCGTCTTGGGTGCAAAGAGGAATTTAGAATCACAATTATGATTACGAGTTATTCATATGATTGTGGACATGAATTGTTGATTGATGTTACAAGGATAAAACATTATTGGTGGACTTTTAACATAGAGAAAATAATAGACCTGATGGTCTATTTAACTCTTCTAATGGATTGCTCGTTCCACTGCAACTATGGTTGAAAAGTTTTATCATCTACCATATGTTCTAAATCTCTGATTTATTACTGATGAAGGCTATTGATGATGTAAATTATCTTTAGTCATAATATTCTTTACTGGGCTAGTTGTGCTCACCCTTTTTGCTTCACAATTCATTTCAGGTAATAAGAGTGTTGCCGGGTCGAGCGGGGATAACCGGGGAATAGAACGGTGGTCTATAGCTGTTGAGGTTCTCCCTAAATAAGTATGGAAATAATTTTGTTGAGAACTTTAGATAAGTGTGTCGTATTGTATACGTCATTTGATATTTAATTTTGGTGAACCGAATAGGGTGAGGTGAACCTAACTTTGGAAGGGTGTTTTGCAGACTATTATACAAGATGTCTAATGACATACAACCTCGTGTTATCATAAGACATGGTTGTGCACATCCACTTGCTGAGTATATCTACGAGCACTACCTATATGATCTTGGAGTTTATTTGAAATATAATTTACACTTGGAGACAATGGAGATAATAATATGTCAAGAGAAGACTCACCATTGGATAGAAGATGATAGTAATCTTCTTGTTTTTCTTTGGGGTCTATTGGGTCAACCAAGGATAATTCTGTGGATATATGATATCTATCATAACCTAAGCGCATGGCCTCCCATATACGAAGGTTTCTTTGAGCACTTCCCAAAGATTTTAATTTCTAAAAGCAGCTTATTATTTGTACCTTTATGTAAGGTGCTGATTGTGACATGAAATCGAGTTGGTATATATATTGTATTTAAATTCACGAATATACATGTCGTCAGTATTTTTCACGACAGTTGTATAAATGAAGTTGTCAGTAGTGTATTTTCTGGCGACTCAAGATGGGTGATGTATACCTATTTTGGGGGCGTCACATCGATGATATCTCAAAAGATGAGTTCTTCGGATGGATAACAACGGGTGATCGACTATTACCCTCAACAAATACACCCACCACATAGGCGCCCAATTTTGACTTCACAACACAAAGTTTTGCATTACAACACTCTCTTATTGACCCCTGTCGTCTTGTTGTGTCAATATCGGCTATTAGTGAACTATTTCTTTATTTAGAACAAAATTATTCCTTTCGTATGATCTCATTATTTTTCCTACCCCTCTTTTTTTTTGGTCCAATTTCGAACACTAAACCCAACTTTTTTTGCATATGCATTATAAATTTTTTTAACATCATCTAGTGTGTAAAATTCTTCACCTATTCTAAGCTTGAGTTCAAGTGCTACATGATGATTGTAAACAATATTCTCCCTGCTCTCTGTTTCAAGCTCTATAATATTCCCCTCGCTCCCCTCTACATCATAGTCTAAATTATCTTCACTTTGAACTTCAAAGTCCACAATATCCATTTTAACAAACCGATAAAAGTACAAACTCATTATCTTTAAATTGAAGTTTGCGACAAGCTCTACAAACTCATTAGCTTTGGCATGATGTATACATTTTAAAGCCCGAAAACCAAACTTGAATTTTATTTCTTAATTTTTCTTGTCCTAATTGATGTTGGGAAGTTGTTTAGGACTATAAATACGCTTGTTAGCTTATGAACAATTATGTTTTGTATTATTATCTTTGTTCTCTTGTGAGTTCTTTATTTTCTTTGTAAATTTAAAAGTTTATTTTATGTTCTTGTTAGTGCAATAACCTACAAATCACATTTGTGTGACGGTTAGAGTATTATAATCTAACCACATCCCACTACTACGTCAACTTTAATTATATATTATTGTGGAAGGAAATTATATTTTTAATTAGTATGTTATAACAATATTAATTTGAATAATTCTAAAGACACAATTAACTGTATACAAAAAATATGCACAATCAGTATAAAAAAGAGAAAATTGGAAGTGGGACATGGGACATGGGATTAGATGTTTTACACATTTTTATTGGTAAACAATACATAAATCCCACTCTGTGTATAATTTTTTGTATACAATTTGCGCATATAATATTATTCTATTAATTTTGCAATTACCAATAAATAAATGCTCGGAAATTTTTTTCCAACGCAAAATGAGTCATTCTTCACTTGTAACTTTGTTTTATAATACATATTAAGATGTTTCTAGGACATAATTTAGCATATTTTTTTAATAACAAAATTTGATAAAGAAATAAATAAAAAAATTGATAAGTAAAATTTAATAAAAAGTCAAAAAGTTCGGTAAATATAGTTGTACTACCCTGTCAGCTACTGATCCTTATGATCTGATCAGATAACAAAAATGCGGAACTGGCTTGACAAAACCCTACAAAGAAATCAACATAAAATCTACCTATACAGTGAAACAAATGACGAAGGAAATTCCGCATGTACCACTACTTTTCTACGATTTAATTATCAGGAAACATTGAATATATATATACACAGGGAAGTAATCTATAAGCATACGATGCTACAGTCTTTATTCGCTCAAGAAATGTTAATATCCGTTGATCCTTGAAATGAAAGGCTCAGATTAAGTCTAAATATTGTCCTGCCGCCATACGAGGCTCTCTGGCAAAGAAGCTATACTGAATATAAAATCTGTAAGCTACAAATGCTCAAGCAGAGGCTATACAAATATTAAATATGGTTTATTACTACACTGCCCCTCACAATCTAATAATACTTTGCCGCTACAAGCTCTAGCGGTAGGAGTAATTCCTTTAACCACCTTTTCAACTTTTATGATAACTTTTCAGCTTTTATGACACTTTTTGCACGGATTTAAGTATTATTGCCACACTTGTGGCGGCGGAGAATTTTTTTTATATACTTCCGTTGTTCAATTATCTCTCCAATCTTTCCTCTCACAGATATTTCTTGGTTTCCTCTCGATATTTCTTTTCTTTTTACAGCTTTGATTTTTTTGTTGATATAATTGCCCACTTTTAATCTCAAGTCCGTCGTTGAAATTTTTATCTGGCGTTTCTTCCTTCTTATTTCAGAATGACACACAACATACCTGTTCATAAAAGGTTTGTATCAAATTCTTCAGATTCTGTTGCTAGCTTAAATTATGAAGACGCATCTGAGTTTGTAAGTGAAGTTGAAAGTAGTAAATCTGAATTGGTGCCATACGTTGGTCAATTATTTTCTAAGTTGGAAGAAGTTGAATTTTTTTACAGGTCGTATGTTAAAAATAATGGTTTTGAGATTAGAATTGTATCTAGTCATAAACATGCTGGTACTAATGATGTGTCGTCTAGGTTGTATGTTTGTAAAAAAGCCCGTACACCAAATTCTGTAAAGAGTTTGCCTGATGATGAAGATGGTAGTAAGAAAATCACTAGGCAGCGAGACTCTATAGGACGCACATTATGCAAAGCTAGAATACATGTTGTTCATAATAAGAAAGAAGGCAAATTAGCGTATTTCTCTTTGTTGAATTAGAGCACAATCATCACCTAAAGACCCCTACAAAGGTAGATTTAATTGAGACACATAGAAATATTACTCCAGTTGCAAGATCCTTAATTGACACTTTAAATAAGTCTGGTATTGGTCCTAGTAGGATGATGAACGTTTTGAGCACAATGGGTGGCGGGTTGCAAAATGTTCCTTTTTCTAATGTTAATGTTCGTAATGTGGTTAGGGATTTAAGACGTGATTACAAGATGAAAATGATGCACAAGTCATCAGAAATTATTTGCAAAAACTTGCATCCAAGAGTTCGAGTAAATTTTTTATCGTGTCAAATCGGATCTGATAAATCGCATAAAGCATGCATTTTGTGGGTTGGCCTTGATCAAGGTCTATGTATCAATATTTCGGAGATGTTGTGACATTTGACAGTACGTACAGGACAAATAAGTATGACATGCCGTTTGTTCCTTTTACCGGGGTTAACCACCATTTTCAGTCTATATTATTTGGATTTGCATTGTTAAGAGATGAGACAGAGGACACTTTCGTTTGGGTATTAGAGACATGGCTCAAAGCCATGGACTATAAGATGCCTATAACCATCATCACTAACCAAGACAAAGCCATGAGTAATGCTATTGCTAAGGTACTCCCTTCTACTTATCACTTATTGTGTTCTTGGCATATTAGCAATAAATTTTCTGAAAAATTGCATCATGTTTATTCTGAGCACCCATCCTTCAAAGAGCATTTTAACAATTGTGTGTATAATTCATTATCCATTGGGGAGTTTGAAGAGCATTGGCAGATTCTGTTGAGGAATTATGAATTGTATAATAATGAGTGGATTAGAAGTTTGTATGATGTACGAGAGAAATGGATTCCAACGTATACAAAGAGATATTTTTCCGCGGGAATGACAACTACTGAAAGAAGCGAGAGCATGAATCATTTTTTTGATGAGTTTGTCAATGCTTCAACGGGCATGAAAGAATTTGTAGTGCAGAGTCAGAAGGCTATAGAAAAACAATTTATCAGAGAGAGGAAGGCTGACTACATAACACAACATCGAAAAAGAAATATGATACTCGAATCATCTTTGGAAGTGTATCTTTCACATGCAGTGTACACAAAAGAGATGTTTAGAATGCGTTTCAAATCGATAATTGCCGATTCCATGAAGTACAATGTTAATAAAGTTAGTGAGTTGTGTGGTCCTGAAACAAAGGTTTATGCAGTGTATAAGACAAATGCAGCTGAAAATGGTAGAAGATATAAAGAAATCATCAATAATCGTCAGCTGGGGTCGTACACATGTAATTATCAATTATTTTCACATTCTGGTGAATTGTGGATCGCATCTAAGTTTGTAGAAGCTGATCGCATGCACGACCCAAAACACGGAACCCAAAACACGCCTAGCTACATACATGGCGATAGGCTCCTGCCTTATAATAATGTTGAACTTGCCGCTGCACATATTCATCCCAACTTACCCTCCCGCTACACAATTTCACTCCCAAATTGGACTGAGAAAACATCAAATTTACTGAGAAAGCTTGCAACAATTCACCGCGGTGTGAACATTGAAGAAAAAATTGAAGATTAACAGTCGATTAAGCCTACAAACTGAAGATTCAAATATTATTTTGGTAAGATTTACTTAAACCCTACAAATTGCATGTGAATTAGTTTTTATAATTACTGGAAAAAAATAATATGCATGTGAATTATTATAATTACTGGAAAAAACCCCCTACAAATAATATGCATGTGAATTATTATAATTATTGGAAAAAAAATCCCTACAAATAATATGCATGTAAGCTTACAAATTGTCATTTAGTTATTATAATTACTGAAAAAAAATAATCAATTATATGCATGTGAATTATTGTGTTTTATGTGGAATATAATATGCATGTGAGTATTGTGATTAATAATGATTAATTATTATAAAAATTATGGGCATTATTTAAGTATGCATGTGGTTGTTATTTTTTAGGTACTAGATGGACAGTTGAATTTATGGACCAATTGACCCAAGTGTCTTTAATGATCAACAAAATCATGTGTCAGATGATATATATGACGGGAAAGACAGGGGAAGACTACTCTAATGTCAATTAACAGAAAAAAATACGATCAATGGATATTAACAAAAGCTCAAAAAGTTCTTCTGAAAAAAATGTGGGTTTGAGATTTTTTGCTATCCGGCAGTTGTACCACAAACTGATATTGGGCTTGTTTCCGCCTTGGTAGAGAGATGGCGGCCGGAGACCAATAGTTTTCACTTAAATTGTGGAGAAATTACAATCACTTTAGAGGATGTACACTTCATTCTTGGGTTGCCTGTGGTTGGCAAACCCTTAACTTGTCCGTTATTTGACACACCATTGGCTCATTTTAAAGAATGTTTTGGTAGTGAAGTAGCTGCTGAATATCAGGAATCAAAAAAGCACGGCTCTATTTCATTATTATGGTTGCAAGAATATTTTAATAATTGTCCTCCTAAAGCAAGTAAGGAAATTGTTGGTCGATGCACAAAGGCCTATATTCTTTGGTTATGTGGGGCAATATTGTTCCCCACCAGGAATAAAAACACTTTATTCATCCTGTATATATGTATTTCATTGCTAACGCCAAAAATTGTGTAACGATTCTTGGGGTGCAATTTGTGTTAGGCTATTTAGATAGTCTTTGTATAACGCCACTAGGAAAGGAGCAAAATATATTAATGGTTGTGTCACTCTTTTTACAAATTTGGGCATACGAACGATAATAGTTGGCGAGACCTAACCCCTGGCCTCAATCATAGTTATGGTTACCTAGGGCCCTAGCCTGAGCATACTCAGAAAATCACAAATTACCCCGATAGGTGACCAAATTCCCATCATCATTTAAAATTTTACCGAGGGAGTTAGATGTCCACTTGAATGGCAAGTAGTGTGGCGCCTTACGAAAGGTGGGATGACAAAATGGGTGGATTTAATTTTGAAGGAAGATTGTTAGGATCTGGTAGAATCCCCTTGATTCATTTTGATATTGTAGAATACCAGATGCCAGACAGGGTGATGAGATAGTATGGGTTCTTACAAGGTATACCATCACCGGTAGAAAATCATAAAGAACTTAGAAAGGAAAAAGAAGATAGATTTGCCGTCGTTGATTGCATGGCCTTGAGGCAAGTGTACATCGCACATTGGGAGGCTTACATGGAGCATTTGAAGGGACAGCAGTACGAAATTTCCAACTAGGTGAAAATTGATTCATACATGGCTTGGTATAGGAAAATTACACATAGGAAACTGCATCGCCCTCGACGGGAAGGGGACCCAGACCCTTCATACGAGCCTCAGATCGCTCTGACCCAAAGAACATCATCTTATACAAATGGTACACTAACATTTGCATTTACATACAAGATATTGTCATTTACAATTTCATCTTGTTTATTAATAATACTAATATTGTACTTTTAACTTACATACGACAGTCGAGAGTGCAAAGTCCTTACTTGATAAGTGCTTTGCTTTTCTTTGAGATGCCTCCAAAGCTATGTAGTTGAGAAATGTATGGGATCATCTTTACGGTGTATACAACTCTGAAGTTAGAGGAACAATGGTGAAGAGCGAGAGGAGCCAAGTAATGTCAGCAAGATCAAGAGAGTTACATCCCCACGACCCAAACTTATGTTCCTCTTTGTCATTCGAGTCCTGACTTTACAGAGAAGGCAAAAGTTCGTAATTAGAGTTTGAATGTTAATATTAATTTTATGTCTTAATAATTGTAATATTAGTAACTCTCGAAGTCATGCTTATGTAATATTCAAGCTCAAGATATAAATTTGAAGGGTACATCCCCACCACGCAAGCTTATGTACCCTCTTTGTCATTCGAGTTTGGCTTCATAGAGCAGACAAAATTACAGGTATTATTCTCTTTTATGAGCAGGTTGTAAAAAGTCCATTAAAATTATTAATATTATTATTATTAATATTATTATTATTATTATTATTATTATTATCGTGCCCAAGACATAACGGGCTTATGTTCCACAGGAAAAGTTCCATCCCCACCACCCCGGCATTCAAGACAGAGCTTTATAGAAAGTAAAGGTAAATGTGTACTATGAAATCCTCTTAATCAGATTACTTAAAAATTGTACTTACTAATTATTGCTATTAGTAATTATTAATGCTACTACTTTTTATGTTTATCAATATATTTACCCGAGCATTCGAGACGTGGTTGGAATTAAACATCGCTTATGGTGCGAAAAAAGTCTCCACCAAAAGTCGAGGAATACAAGATGAGTTTATAAATAATTACTTTTTTGGGAACCAACTTTCGAATCCACCAATATTTCCTGTCACACATCCGCACAACTTGTATACGCTGCATCACAACGCATTCCAGGCCTTAAGCCCTGCATCTTGGATTTTCGAGCATTCGTTGAATGCGTATATGCTATTATTGCGGCATAGAGAGGAGTATTACAGGACGCAGGAAATTCGAAGGTGGGAAATTTTGGCTTTATGGAATTATTCTTCATGCATCTTGGCTAGAGCGTTGTTTCCCCAAGCCAGACGAATGAGGCAGAGAATTTTTGTCACCCTTATGTCCACCCAGATGTGGGCCCGACATTACACGAATGTACGTATATATTCATGCCAGTTTGTACTCAAGAGACCAAGCATTTTATCCTGTTTGTATTCTCGGTCCCCGAATGGGAAGTCACTATCTTTGACCCTCTATACGATGATACCCCGTATATGACCATCCAGCAAATGTATAGAGAATTTGTTAAATTTGCGGTATGTATATTAATTGTTAGTGTTGTATTTTTATATATGTATATCCTTTATTAATATTACTTTGTGCACTTAGATCAAATTGATACCAGTTTGTTTGAGAAATGGTGATCCACAGCGTGAGTGGCCAACACAGGATCTGCGTGTGCTAATACCAAAGAAAACGGACACAATGCAACAGAACAATTAACAATTATGACCGTGGTATTTTTGTCTCGCAAATATATTGACTACTTTGTCGAGGAAGCGAGTAATATTATTCGCGAGAACAATGGTCCTCGTAAGATTTAATGGTATTTCGATATAGAATTGCGTGGGAACTCTTTAGATGTCAAACTAGACTTCTTCCTGCGGATGATATCTAGCTACATTATTGAAGCACTTATTATTGGGAACTCTTTAGATGTCTATTATTATTTTATCAATTGGTAGTGTATTTATTTTTATTTTTATTATTATCATGCTTATTATTATTATTATTACATTTAATATAATAATAATAATAATAATAATAATAATAATAATAATAATAATAATAATAATAATACAACTGAGCATTAATACAATAAATAAAAATATATATTACATAATACAACTGAGCATTAATACAATTGTAACGCCACTCCATCAAACATTAATACAATTGTAATGCCACTCCATCAATGCTTAATTTGCCATAAAGTTGAAAAGATGGTCAAAAAGCCGGTCCACTTTGTCATAAAACTGAAAAGGTTATCAATTTGCCATTAATGCCTACCAAAAGAGCTTGTAGCGGCAGGAAAGAAAGTGAATTGCCTACCGCAAGAGCTTGTGGCGGCAGGGTGTATTAAATTTTTAGGGGCAGTATTGTATTTAACCAATATTTTGAAGGATAAGTGTCTCACCGCTTTTGCCCATAATGGCGGAGAGATATTAGTTTTAATCCGAGCCTTTCATTCCAATGATCAACGGATATAAAACTTTTGTTTCATTGAATAAATCTCTGTAAGATACGTATGCTTATGGATTACTTCCCATATATATATATATATATATATATATATATATGTGTGTGTGTGTGTGTGTGTGTGTGTGTGTGTGTGAGGTAGTGAGGTAGCTAGATACGTAGTGATTGAACATTCCCTGGAGGGGAAGGAACATACTTACGTACGTACAGGAGTGGTGGTGTTCATGTATAGTGTGTGTATATATATATATATATATATGTCCGTCCATTTTATATGAACAGAATGACGTTAATATTCGAGACTCCAAACTGGTATCCTATGCATTTCATACATACAGACAATCTAAAGAGAGCGATATATAGATAAGGCCACTATGACAGTGAGATACAAGGGACGCAACTAAAAAACCCAAGCTAGCTTTGCTAAAACCACAGCCCCAGCCCGTTTTCTCATCACATTCCACATGTCAGTATTTATATTTATCAATTAAATTGTGTTGAAAATATAGTTGAATTAAAGTCTATTGAAAAAATAATCGTTTTCTTTATGTTAATTGCATCATAAATCTCTTTCTTTTTTGTATCGTTTTATTAATTATAATTGCGTCCTTTATAGTTTTTTTTTATTCTATTCTCAAAATTAAAACTCCTACTATATATTTACTGTAATTACACATTTAGTGTAACAAATATATATATACATCTCTATCTTCGAGCATAGGGCTGTCATTCATTAGTGTGGAAGGCATTGTCATGATAGCTAGAATACTTTTCTATAATAAGAGTAAAATCAAAGAAGCCAAGCAACCTACGTAGACGAAAAAAGCCATCAGCTTCATCTTCGGAAGATAAGAAAGAATACATACACATATTTCTCATCAGTTTCCCTCTCTTTAATTTTCTCTATTAATTATTGTCAATGTTCTCTTATCTTTTTCTCCATATTTCTTCGACTTCTATTTGTCTACAGTAATATATTTATATATTCTTGGCCTGCCACCATGTCTGACAAACAGTTAGTAGCAGTAGAAAAAAATTCAACACAAGAAGAAGAAGATGAAGCCAATATTCATCATCATTTAGCGAACGACGACCAAGAGTGTCGAACTCCAACTGCGGAGGAAAACAAGATTCCGAGAGCTCAAAGCTGCCCACCGGCACCTCGAAAACGCAAACAAGAAGAATACCAAGTCATATTGTTGCCTAAGACAAAATTTCCCAAGTTGGAATCTTTTGAAATTGTTGGACATGAGGAGGTTGAGTCATTTTTTGGATCGTCTAGGGTTTCATCTAGGACTATTAAGAAAAGGAGTAGTAGGAGTCATTAATCAAGCATTTTTATAAGGGAATTGGTTATATTTAATTTGCGCTCCAAATTTTTCTATTTGAGCTTCTCTGTAAAATGAAATTTGCCTCATTTTTAAACGAATGCAAATGGAGAAATTTAGAGCGCAGTTATCATTTCCCTGCTAATATACATGGGTTACTTGGTCGCAAGTAGGTCAAAAGGCAGAACAACTCCATATGAGCACTAATTAGGGGGTATAATAATAATAATAATAATAATAATAATTATTATTATTATTATTATCTGTTCATGATTTGAGTGATTTCAAATATGAAGAGATACTGTATAAATTGATAAGATTTGCATGTAAAATGGTGATTAGCCAATTCTTGATAATTACATGTGTATATTAAATAATAAAACATTTTTTTATATTCTGTTTCCTAGTCCTTTTTGGTGCTTAAAACTTGAATACTTCTGATTTTTCTGTGTTCCGAGATTTCATTAGAAACACCAATAGGTTAGGCCCAGTGAGACATCAATTAATAGGTAATTCTCCTATATCCGTCTGTATACAGCTTGGAAAGGTGACTGTAAATGGCTTTTCTACTTGTGGTTTCCCTCTCTATACAGGCCACTGATTTATAATCAACATTATAATGATAATTAAAGTTATTTTTATGACAGATCTTAGTCGTTTATTTACAGATCGAACGATAAGGAGCAGTATAGAGGATTTCAAAGTTTAATATTACTGCAGATTGAATGATGTCCAAAATACCTTCCTTTCAATCTGTAATTTAATACTTTTAGCAGTAGCAATATAAAACTAGAAAAGTTTCATTTAAAACTATTAAAATTTTCATTTCTTTTTGCATATTATTTTTTTTACTAATTCATGTGATGATTTGTGCTGATGAGAAACATGTATGGTAAACAATTGTAAGAATATACTATGTGTGGGCCCAAGTGCAAATTAGGGTTCACTTGATCTAATTGAATTAAATGCACAAATTAAGGTTCACATTATGATTAAATGAAAAGACGGAAGAGTCGAAAATAAATGTGCTAGACCCGGGAGAAGCCTCCACGTGTCCCGTGGCAGAAGACTCGTGGAGGCGGCTCATTTTTGGGAATTGATTGAGGGATTGGATTGGTGGCTAGAAGGGCAGGGTAATATGGGCATTATTCTAATGACTAAAGGGTATTTCTGGAATTTTCCTGAAAGCATGTGCCTTGCACATGACTACTTTCCAGAAAATCCTATAAATACCCCTTCCATTCCATTTGGAAGGGGACATCTCTTGAGACACAGGACTTGGACTCTTGGAAGATCGAAGGACCTGGGTATTCTTTCTCAACACTCAAGAAGACTCTTGGAATCCCAATAATCCTAACAAGGTTTCCGGATTCTAGGAGTGGAAGGACTCAAGAAGAAGGCTCTTGGAATCCCTGCTACCCTAACACGGTTTTCGGATTCTAGGAGTTCTGCCACGCGTCGTTGGAGTAATCGCCCATCTGTTCTTCTCCCCTCTTCAATCAATCAATCAATTCCATACTTTTCGTGGATTTCTCTCATTCTCAGCCAACACGAAACCCTAACCCTAGCAAGGTACGATTTTCTTGCCCACATTTTTTTGGCGACTCTGCTGGGGAGGTGTAGAATTCTTGAAGGGTATGCCCACAATTCGAAGTGGGAGAACAACAGGAAGAGCTTCACCAACAAATAACATTACCTCACCGGGTCCAGTTCCAAGGCAAGCAAATCAAGCTTTCCAATGCGTGAATCTAAATCTCGATCAACCCATCCTTGAAGACGCCTCAGAAGGAAGTTCAACATCACCATACATGACTGATCAACAACCAAAGAATGTCAAAGCGACAAAGTCAAAGAAGAAGAAAGTGGAGAAGCAGACAAATGTTGTGTAACCGAGATCGCTCAAGGCGTTGAAGGAAGCAGGAAGGAGAAAGGATGATGATGGTTATGATGTTTGAGATACTGAGAGAAGCAAGAAATGGGAAATTTACGCCAACAATTGATCAGATCCCCGCTTTCAAGGCCATGTTCCCAGACAATTCACAGGGAGAACAAGCAGGAATGGAGGACAACAACAAGGCTAAAGAAACAAAGAGAGAATCCAGATTGTACCTCCATCGATCGAAAAGTCAATCGATTCCAAGAATCAACTTGGAGCTCCGTAATAAAGGTGACGGGCCACAACCTAGGTTGGAAGCAAGCCAACCTCGTATTTAACATCATCCCAACCGCTTCTTCCAAAGATTTTTACAGTCAGATGCCAACTGTGTTAGCCATGTCCAACGAATGAGCCAGCAAATGCCGCCAGTGCCAGCTTTGCACGATGCAAGTGTACATCAACCAATTTATTCACCATACACACCGCCAATACAGCAGTATATTACAACACCCCAGAGAGTTCACGCCACAAAGCCAAGATACGACGTGCGAAGGATGATATGATCGATGTGATCAATCAACTTCGCAGTGCATATCCCGACCCTGAGTTAGATTTTACTCCACCTTACCCCGCACACATCTTCGGAGGCAACGTTATCCGACGGGGGTATATTGAAAGCATCCCCGCAGCTTTCTAAAATACAACGGGAGAAAAGGAAATGCCAGGAACACATTGTCGAGTTCGTGAGAGTCGATGTCTCCATGGCTGGATATGATGAAGTAAACAACCACAACTTGTTGATGAGGAATTCAACAAGACTTTGACGGATAGTGCCTTGATTGGTACTACAATTTGGAGAAGGATCACCCATGATTGGGATGATCCAAATTACAATTTTTAAGAAATTTTTCTATGTGCGTAAACAGTAACCATCGTAGAGCTCATGCGATTCAAGCGAAGCCAAAAACAAGGAGTCGCCAGATTACGTGGATAGTTTCAAGGCCCAAGCACGAAGTGTGCAGAGCCAATTGAAGAAAAGAACTTGGTTAAGATACGCAACAATGGTGCTTTCGCCTTGAAGCCCCACCTCATTACCAAAGCTTGTGATTCATTTGCGACCCTCTCATCTTTTCAGACAAGACTTGGGAGAAATCATGACATTTCCCACTAGCCATGCGATGGTTTTATGGAAGGGCAAGAGGACAACAATCGTGGCTTTAATGGATTCTCACCAAACCACAAGGGAAAGCAAGAGGAAAAGAATGAAAAATTTGAGCGAAGCAGAGAAAAGCATGAGGACAAGTATACCAGAATGCCAGCTCTGGAGGCTATTACATCGCAAATGGTAAAGCATTCAGAGAACTGTCTGAATAATGGGTTGAGCATGGAGTGGTGAAGCCTCCAAGGCCCCAGTTGGTTGTAAAGGAAGAAATGAATAGAAGACCGGACTTTTGTGTATACCACTAGTACGTAGGACATTCCACTATGGACTGTTACAGTCTGCGGAGGATATACCATGAGAAGTTGGCGGCCGGGGAGATTGAACTAGGAGAAGAAACGTGTAACACTATCACCCATAGTGCGATCCTAAGTCAAGAACCCAAGTCTCGGCTCTACCATCGAAAAACTCTGAACTACAGATGAATTCAAAATCCACCCAAGATGGTGGTCCAGCCAAAATGGTGGTTTAAGTCCTCGGGAGTATCCCTTGCCAAGTAATTGGATGATCAAGGTTGGAGGCACAAGAATTGAATTAATTAAATATATATATATATATATATATATATATATATATATATATATATATATATATATATATATATATATATATATATATATATATATATATAAAAAAAAATCACCCAAGATGGTGGTCCACTCTAAATGGTGGTCAAGTCCTCGTAGATCGCACTTGCAAAAAAATTGGGCTGACCCAGTGACGAGGCACCCGATTTCAAGTCCTCGTAGACCGCACTTGCCAAGAAATTGGATGACCCAAGTGACGAGGCACCCGAGTGTTACACTTTACCATTGAAAGTGAATGAGGCACCTGACTATAAGTCCTCGAACCAGACAAGTTATACTTTCAACTTCAAAAGTAATCGAGGATTTATTATTTGAAACGTTATGCTTTTCATTAAAAGCAATTTTATTATCAATAAATTGTCAAACTTTCGCTTATGCTTGAATATTTTTTCTAATCTTTAAAAAAAATAATATAGATTCAAGTGTTAGTTTGCATATAAAAAAATATATGTTTTTTTTCTTGAAAAGATTCATGTTTGCTGTTTTATGAGACCTATTATTGTCTTGGAGTCTTAATTCGAACAACTTAAGATTCAATGTGAAATATTGAGTTTTAAAGAATCGTTCAAATTAAAGACAATCAATAAGGATAAAAGAAACTATAATTTGATAAATGAAATATATGTACATGAATTTTCTGATACAGGAAATGGAAAAAACTATGAAAGCTCATGATCTAAAGGTCATGACATGTCGAACTAAAGAGAGGGGAATAGCTAAAGCCTTCAAGTCGACAATGGTGTGGTACCCTGAGCCTTCGTATTGGAGGCTATCGAGCCTTCAAGGTCTTGGGTAGCTGACTCAATTTCCCAAAAGCTTGGTCCTCAATTTATCTATGACATCTTGAAGCTCCTAAAATTTACATAAAGTAAGTCATTCTCATGGAGACGTGAAGTGACTTTCGAACGAAGTGCAACAACATGATGATTGGAAATAAAGAGATCCAACCTAACATGGAAGGGAGACATGTCCAAGAAAAGTTAGGACATACCTAGATATCCTTGAAGAGCTCCTCTAGGGCTTGCCCTCCTAGGGTTTGCTCTCTTAGAGGTTCACTCTCCTAGGACTTTTGTTTTCAAGGCTTGCAAAACATCAAGCTTCAAGAAGTGAAGACTTCAACACTTAAAAATATTTTGCGCGATCATCTCACCAAAGGCATGACTCACGCGCAGGGGGCAAATGCTTACTAGTAGATGACATAGATATCCTCCAGAGTAGAGGTGCATTCCCCCCAAGCAGTGACGAATATGCATGTGGAGGAGCACCACGATTCTGTTGAATACGAGTGTCCCTGCATAGCCGGATGCAACAAAAACATGTCAGCCTTTTCTTTAGTACATCCACATAATCAACATTCTCAAGTATCTCGTTGATCTAATGCTGCCATTCCTGAAGGTGGGTAGATGAATTAGACAAAATGTGAAGGAGGGGGCCATTAGGGTTTAGCCACCTAAAGAGCTCTCCTCTCTTAATTACATTTAACTTCTCCTTGCTCGTTGAATCAACTGATTGGAATAAATGCTACTTCGCCGGAATATCCGAGCCAACGTCCTTGTTAAGGTAAAATGGTCCGGAATAAATTCTTCCCCATTGCGGTGTTGTCTCTTTTCTTTGAGAATAGTTGAGCCAAGAACCTTGTTAAGGTGAAATGGCTCGGAATAAATTTTTCTTCGTTGCGGTGTTGCCTCTTTTCTTTGAAAATTTCCGAGCCAAGAACCTTGTTAAGGTGAAATGGCTCGGAATGGATGCTTTCTCATTGCGGTGTTATTTTTTCTTTCAGAATATCCGAGCCAAGGACCT
Source organism: Panax ginseng (assembly GCA_020205605.1). Classification (NCBI taxonomy): domain Eukaryota; kingdom Viridiplantae; phylum Streptophyta; class Magnoliopsida; order Apiales; family Araliaceae; genus Panax; species Panax ginseng. Next base: position 14,529,747 of record CM035131.1, on the reverse strand, counting down.
TGTTAAGGTGAAATGGCTCGGAATAAATCTTTCCTCCTTGCGGTGTTGCCTCTTTTCTTTGAAAATATTCGAGCCAAGAATCTTGTTAAGGTGAATTGGCTCGGAATGGATGCTTCCTCGTTGTGGTGTGATTTTTTCTTTCAGAATATTCGAGCCAAGGACCTTGTTAAGGTGAAATGGCTCGGAATAAATCCTTCCTCCTTGCGGTGTTGTCCTTTCTTTGAGAATATCCGAGCCAAGATTCTTGTTAAGGTGAAATGGCTCGAAATAGATGCCTCCTCCTTACGGTGTTGCTTTCTCTTTGAAAATATCCGAGTCAAAACCCTTGTTAAGGTGAGATGGCTTCAAAAGAAAAAAAATACAATCACCAAATATATATATATATATATATATATATATATATATATATATATATATATTTAGATCGAAGCAATCACGAAGAATTGACAAAAGAAAAATTAACACTTATTAGAGGTGAAGTGATGCTAGGAAGTTCATGTGTGCTATTTGGGACATATGTATATTATATATATGTTTCAGTATGATGAGATGAGGATTCCAGTACTCCAACAATGGTTTGGGTGTACTTGTGTTATGGGTGTATCGGTCAAACTGTTAACGTCTCTACATCATAGCATGTTTGATTTTCTTGAATATAGGTAATAAATTTCACTATACATGCACTGGCTAAGTCAAGAATAGTGGGTGCTCTTCCAGGAGCAGGACCACTTCCCCACCCAACCAGCACACGATTTCTTGCATATGAAGAGCTAAAAGAAGCAACAAATAACTTTGAGCGTAATAGCATACTTGGGGAGGGTGGTTTTGGCATAGTTTTTATGTGGATATTAAGTGATTTTGCTCACAAATCCTCAGTGGCAGAATCCCTTTTATCTGGTGAGAGATGATTTAAAATTTCTCTTATAATTCTATATTGGGCAATCCCATACATTTTCAGTCTCATGAAATTAAAATTTAGCTAAAATTAGGCACTCAAATCCAATTCCAAGATCTGGAATTGAGTTTCCGTTAGAGTTGATAAATTAATTTACTGTTTATATTTCTATCCTATTAGTTAGGCATTAATATATTTGTCAAAACTTTTCTTATTGCCATATCAGTTATGCCACAAGGATGGAATAAGTTGGAGTTGAGTGAACCAGATCATGGACGAAGGTAATCTTTGTAGATGTTAAAAATAAAAAAAAATAAATATAAAATATATATAATAATAATATTATTTTATAAAATTAAATTATTCCTATTTTAAAAAAAATACTTCTCAACTTTAAGAAAATATTTTTCAAATTCCTTCCTAATTTTATGATTTGATTTTTTTGAATGATTTGATTTCATATTAAAAAAAAAGAGATTTTATTTTATTTTCCAAAATAAAACAAGATTTTATTTACTTAGTAATGATGTACTGGATTTGCAAAAATTTATGAGAGGCTAATTGGATGATTATTTTATGATATAAAGTGATAGTGGCGTTAAAGGAGGGATATGTGTATTACCATACATGATTCATATCCTAATATGGGGGATTTGATTTGATTTATTAGGAATTCAAATGAGGGATATGTGGTAGTGGCATATCATGCACCAAATTCTCTCTCATGTCCAAGAATTTTGTCCACTCAGCACCTATTATACGTATATCTCTACATACTTTTCATGTGATATTAAGAATTCTTGGGGATTAAGCTATTCATTAATTAATATTTAATATACAATTCCAAAGTTATAATTTATATATATATATATATATATATATATATGTATGTATTATTGGAAGATTTGATCTTGTTTTTAAAATAAAATGAGGAAATATTTTATTTTATTTATAAAAAAAAGATTTTATTTGATAACATATGACTTTCAAATCTAATGTGATTTATCTTATCTTAGTTTCCAAAAAAAAATTAAGGAAACAAAGATTGAGCAGGATTTGAGGAAGATTTTCAAGGTATTTTGGGAGAGCTCCTATAGGTTCTCTCTCCTATTATTTTCTGTTTTCAGGACTTGCACAACTTCGCAGATTTTTTAAAAATTTGAAGCAGGATTCACGGAGTTAAAGTATTTTGTAGGATCGTCACTCCAAGGACTCGACTCTCGCGCATGGGGCAAATGTGGGCCCAAGTGCAAATTAGGGTTCACTTGACCTAATTGAATTAAATGCACAAATTAAGGTTCACATTATGATTACATGAAAAGACGGAAGAGTCGGAAATAAATGTGCTAGACCCGGGAGAAGCCTCCACGTGTCCCGTGGCAGAAGACTCGTGGAGGCGGCTCATTTTTGAGAATTGATTGATGGATTGGATTGGTGGCTAGAAGGACAGGGTAATATGGGCATTATTCTAATGACTAAAGGGTATTTCTGGAATTTTCCTAAAAGAATGAGCCTTGCACATGACTACTTTCCAGAAAATCCTATAAATACCCCTTCCATTCCATTTGGAAGGGGACCTCTCTTGAGACACAGGACTTGGACTCTTGGAAGATCGAAGGACCTGGGTATTCTCTCTCAACACTCAAGAAGACTCTTGGAATCCCAATAATCCTAACAAGGTTTCCGGATTCTAGGAGTGGAAGGACTCAAGAAGAAGGCTCTTGGAATCTCTGCTACCCTAACACGGTTTCCAGATTCTAAGAGTTCTGCCACGCGTCGTTGGAGTAATCGCCCACCTATTCTTCTCCCCTCTTCAATCAATCAATCAATTCCATACTTTTCGTGGATTTCTCTCATTCTCAGCCAACATGAAACCCTAACCCTAGCAAGGTACGATTTCTTTGCCCACATTTCTTTGGCAACTCTGGTGGGGAGGTGTAGAATTCTTGAACGGTATGCCCACAACTCGAAGTGAGAGAACAACAGGAAGAGCTTCACCAATAAATAACATTACCTCACCGGGTCCAGTTCCAAGGCAAGCAAATCAAGCTTTCCAATACGTGAATCTAAATCTCGATCAACCCATCCTTGAAGACGCCTCGGAAGGAAGTTCAACATCACCATACATGACTGATCAACAACCAAAGAATGTCAGGCGGACAGACGAGGGAAAGTCAGGCGAAGAAGAAAGTGGAGAGCAGACAAATGTTGTGCAACTGGAGATGCTCAAGGCGTTGAAGGAAGCACGAGAAGGAGAAGGGATGATGATGGTTATGATGCTGGAGATACATAGGAAGCAAGAAGAAATGGGAAATTTCCGCCAACAGTTGATGCAGATCCCCGCTTTCAAGGCCATGTTCCCAGATAAGATTCATAAACAGTGGATGTAACGAAAGTTTCACCCAACGGAGTTTTAACAGATAAATCAAAATCTAATTTCTCCGGAGTCAAGTTTAAACGTTGAGCACAAGCAGGAGATATAAAAGAATGGGTAGAACCGGTATTTAGTAAGGTATAAACTTCACAAGAATTCAAGATTAGCTTACCCGTGATCACCTCGTTTGGGTTCCTCACGTTTTGGCTATCCACGACAAACGCTTCTTTCGGACCCGCTTATTTCGACTTATCCGGATGACCCTTGAATTACCACTCCCATTGAACTTGGTTTTGCTATAAGACAATCTCGAGCGATGTGGCCTTCCTTTCCACAAATAGTAACATACCTTAAATTGTTGTGGGCGGTTTAATGATATGTCCCTCTTTCCGCATTTTTGTAACATACGACCGGTGGTCTTTCTCCTCCCTTGGAACCAATTACATCTTGGCCGACATCTTCACATGGTCGTTGTTGAATCTCCTTTTTTAAAATCTCCTCCCGACTCGCTTTCTATTTTCATAGCCACGATTACCACCGAGTGGTTACCGCCTTTGTCCGTATTCTTTCCTCCTCATTGGTTATCATCGCTTCGATGATCTTTATCACCGATATGACCACAGTTGTGGTCCCTCGATTGAGTATACTCACTATCTCGCATTTCTAATAATTGAGCCCTGTTTACAACATCCTAATCTGAGAGAAAATTTATGAGATATAAGGTATTGACGAATCTCGGGTTTTAGACCTCTCGAAAACATTCGTGTCATACGTTCCTCATTCTCCACCAAATGAGGTGCAAACACGGATAACTCTGCGAACTTTGCCTCGTCTTTGAGACACCGCTCATGTTGTTCTCGCTCGGTCTAATAAACTCTACCTCTTTCATATAGCGAATACTTTCGGAAAAGTACTTGTCATTGAAAAGTTCTGAAATCTTTCCCAAGACATGTTGAGTGCATCTGGTGAGTACGCTTCACAGATTCCCACCATGAATCTGCTTCACCACACGAAACATAAAGGTGGCGAATGGAACCTACATTCCTCCGTGCATCGCAAGACATCAAATATCTTGGTAATTTGCTTGACCCACGTTTACGCTTGATCGGATCCGGCTTCCATGGAAATCAGTGGTCCCAAATCGTAAGACCCCAACTTATTATAAATAAAATTGAATTTTCCTTTATTCATTATTCTAAATTAATAAGGGTTAATTTGATATAATTCTTTTTGGTTATGGGTGAAATGTGCAAAGTTTATAAAATAAGCAAGTGGTTATAAAATATTCATTATTGTCGGGAATATTCATTTGGTCGTGGAATATTCTTTTTTGTTTAATCTCCGTCTGACGACAGCCATGATCATTAGTGGGCCCCATAACTTGAAAAAACGGTTGGATGAAGGAAAGCGACAAAGATTGAGTTTTATAAATAACGACGTAAATTATTACCGATTAACACTTTGTTGGGTTACACGTGGTGGTTAAAATACTGATACTGGCGTGGTTCTTGCACAAGAAGCACCGGTATTGCACGCGATATATTGAATTATTGATCCTTACGTAAGAAAGGCCTTTACTCAATAATTATTCTGATGAGCTATTGCTTCAATATTATATTTTATTGATTCAATAATTCTTTGCGTTGATATTTTGTATTCTTTGTTGTTTCAATAATTGTCATTATACAAGATTTTCCATTATAAAATCAATAATTCATATTATTTGAATAATATTATCGATAACATTATTGGCAATGTCTAGAAAGTTACATTAAGGAGAGGTTTGGTCACCTAATCAAGGCCTGCAAGAAGGAGAAATCCTTATTGAAAGCCCTCTTTCTGAGGAGCGGCACGGTTGTCGATCTTTGTGATTACAGAATATTATTTTAAAATAATTAATTATTGATTATTATGATAAAAAATATTTATTTTATGTGGATATATATGGAGAAAATTTTTAATGTGACAATTGTTGAAAATTAATATTTTATCTTTTTCTAATAAAATAATTCATTTAAATATATTATTTTAATAATATATTAATCAGTGATATTTTTATAATGAATGTGGGATATATGAGTATATGAGGAGGTAGAGTATTTTATGGCATTAAATGTTCAACATATGTTTTGTGTGTTTGCGACACAATTCTTGACCGAAAATTTATTATAGTACATAAAATTGCTGGTTTGTGGATTTTGGATAATTTCGCTTGGAATTTGGAAAAATTTTCTTACCGCAAAGTTGTAGAGAATTGAAATTCTATAAAAATTAGCGAGATTTGAATTTTCTGATAAAAGGATATTTATTGTGAATTATTGATGTTTTGAGTTCAAATAATTGATTTTTGAAATTTTAATTATTATTTTCAAGAAAAACGTTTTCAAAGGTTGGTGAGCATCTTTAACATGTGGTTGGTGGCTAAAATCAGATTCCTTGGTGGTGGGCTTGAATATTTGGTAAATAATAATAATTTATTAATTTAGTCTCCTTTGGCGTTCTAACATTTTCCTATAAATAGAGGGCTAAGTTAGAATTGAAAATCACACCAGAAACTAAGTTTTCTCTCTTTCTCTCTCTAAATTATTGAGCGTATTCTTGTGAGTATACTTTGAGTGTCAGCACTATACCAAAATTCAGTCAGAAGTACGGTTATTTTGAGGTAAGGGGTATTATTTTCTTCTTAAATGATATTTTTCTTCAATATCATTATGTCGAAGTATTGGTGAACTTTTTTTATCAAATTTGGAACTTGTTGTGTCGGGGTTACTATTCACGTATCTGACCTTATTCACGATATCGACACTTATTCACGAATCGGCCTTATTCAATGAAAAAATAAAATTTTCTTTTTGTCCAAAATATCTATTACGGATCTTAGCTTTGATTGTATCCATGTTTTGATCATTCTTGAATTTTACACCAATATGATTATTTTCAAGTATTTTTGGACTTGGGTAAAATAAAGTCTGAATCCTTAATCCTTGTCATTTTGTTTCACCGGATTCGTTTTTTAAAATGTTTTTCATCATCCTCATCTAAATGGTGATATAAATGAATATCTTTGGCTTTTGTGAGTGCAAGATGAGCGATTAATTGATGAATATCTTTGGCTGTAGTGCGAAGATGAGCGGTGTTGAGATGAACATGACCAATGGTGATCTGAAATGAATATCTTTGGCTGTAGTGCGAAGATGATTAAAGATGTATATTGATTGTTATTACGAGGATAAACTATTGATGATGGACTTTTAAACCTTAGAAGGCGGTAGAATTCTTTCTCTACGTGACTCTTACAATGGATTCTTCTGTTTCATTGCATTTGTTGATCTAAAACTTGTTGTCTATTGTATTACGTTAGATTTTTCCTGTTGAAGACTAACGATAATTTGTTGTATATTATCTTAGTCATAATATTCTTCTTCTTTAGTTGAAGTTCACCTTTTCCTTTTTGTTCCATTTTTCTTCTCAGGAGGTGAGAACATAGCAGGATCGAGTCGGGGTATAGAGTGATGGTTCTAGGAAGATGTTTTAGCTGTCCTCACTATTTCTGTAAAATAGTGTATGAATAATTAATGAGGACTTATTTGGGTGTGTATATTGTCTAGAAGATAATATTTGTATTCAAACTCACAGTTGTATTGTCGTATTCTACACACGACATCCATATTATCAAAGTTGTAGTTTGCTTTCTATACTATGTATTTTGGCGACTCAGAATGGGTGTTGTATACCTATTTTGGGGGCGTCACACCAACTCTTTGAATTGTTTGGCCATGACAAACCGCGCGTTACTATCATTTTTACCCGTATTTTGTACACGAGTCTCCCTCGTCTGATTTTGCATGAACCGTAAAAAGCTTCTAAACATCCGTCATTCATCATACACTTGGTGGCGTTGTTCACAGGAGGAACATTGCCACTGTTACCGCGTTCTCCTCGTTGGTGAGTATCCAGCGTCTCCACGGTCTCATTTACTCCACTTTATTAATATTCTCGATTGACATTCTCAAATATCATCATAAAACAAGGGTTAATTAAACAAATTAACATGTCACATAATATCCCTATATTATGACCGACCAACAAAATAAGCTTAGGTAGGACACACTTTAGCGAAGGATTTACTCGTCTCTCCCTCCTAGTTCTATTCCCGGACCTCCGCCTGAGATCATATCCCTAAGCTCGATACCACCCGTGGCGCCCCCAAAATAGGTCCATTCCACCCAACCCATTCTCGAGTCGCCAAATACATGGTGCGAAATAACTACAACTTTATTATTACAACATATAAATCATGAGTTTAAATACGATATTGCCGCTCAGACAATATCCACACCTTTTAAATAAATCCCCATCATAATTATTGATACATTATTTTACAAAATGGTGAGGACTACTAAACAACTCTCTCTGAACCTTCATTCCATACCCCACTAAGTACTTTCATACATTCTCGCCTCCCGAGAAAGAAAATGGAACAACAAGGAAAAGGGTGAGCTCAACTAGCCCATTAAAAGAATATTATGACTAAGATAATATACAACAAATTATCGTTAGTCTTCAATAGGGAAAAAATCGATAAAATATAATGAACAACAAGTTTTAGATCAACAAATGCAAATGTGAAACAAAGAATCCATTAGAAGAGTCACGTAGAGAATGAATTCTACCGTCTTCTAAGATTTAAAAGTCCATCATCGATATTTCATCCTCGTAACAACAATCAATATAAATCTTTAATCATCTTTTACACTCGAGGCCAAAGATATTCATTTATATCACCAATTGGTCATGTTCATCTCAACACCTGCTTCATCTTTTACTTACTGGACCAAAAGAGATTCATCGGTTTAATCATTCATCTTTTTACTACGAGCCAAAGATATTCATCAAGTATCACCATTAAGGATCGAGGATGATGAAAAACATTTTAGAGAACGAATCTAGTAAGACGGAAGGACAAATATTAGGGATTAAGTATTTGGTTTATCCAAATTCAATAATACTCCATAATAACCAAGTGTGAAGTAGAATTCACAAATAAAGATCAAAACATGGATCTGATCAAAGATAGTAACCATAAAAAGACATCTGGAAGAAAAGAGAAAATTTCATTTTTGGGTGAATAGTATCGTATTTGTGAATAGTGTCGATATCGTGAATAAGAACCCCGACACAAAAGATAGAAATTTCACAAAAAAACATCTTCACACTCAAGTGAATAGTACTCGTGAATAAAGAGTAACTCGTGAATAAGAACTCATGAATAAGAACTCGTAAATAAGAACTCATGAATAGTAACTCCAACATGAAAAAGTTCCAAATTGATAAAAAGTTCGAACAATATTTCTAAGCATAATGATATTGAATAAGCTAATATCATTTAAGAAGAAAACAACATCCACTTACCTCAAAATAAATTGTACTTTTTGGTGAATTTCGATATAGTCTTGTAAACTCGCACCGTATATAACAACACTCAAAGTATACTCACAAGAATAAGCTCGATAATATAGAGAGAAAGAGAAAACTTTGTTTACGGTGTGATTTTCAATTCTAACTTAGCCCTCTATTTATAGGAAAATGCTAGAACGCCAAAGAGACTAAAATAATAAAATATCATTTTCTTTTCTTATTCCACACCAACCTTCACCAACCAATTTTGAAAGCCATCACCATATTTGAACAAAAAATAGCAATACATGTGTATTCCACACCAACTAAAAAGTGGGTCCCACCCATAAATTAATAAAAATTATTTTATTATCCGAAACTTCAACAATTCATAAAAAAATAGCTTTCGGTTATCGGAAAATTGAAACTCACGACTTTCCATAGAAAATTCCATTATCTACAACTTTGCGAGAGGAAGTTTTCCCAAATTCCAAACAAAATTGACCAAAATCCACAAACAGTCGATTTTACGATCTATAATAAATTTTAATCAAGAATTGTGTCCACCGACACACAAAACATGTGTTAAACATTTAATCCAACAAAATACTCTTCCTCATTTATTCATATATCCCACATTCATTGTAAAAATATCACCATTAATATATTATTAAAATAATATATTTAAATAAATTATTTTATCAGAAAAAGATAAAATATTAATTTTCAACAATTGTCACATTAAAAATTTTCTTTATTTATATCCACATAAAAATCAATATTTTCCTCATCATATAAATCAATAATTAATTATTCACAAATAATATTACAGAATCACATTATTGACAACCAGGCAGTTCCCAAGACAGAGGGGGCTTTCCAATAAGGATTTCTCCTTCTTGCTGCCTTGATTAGGTGACCAAACCTCTCCTTGACAGAACTTTCTAGACATTGCTAATAATGTTATCTAATAATATTATTCAAATAATATAAATTATTGATCTGATAATGGAGATACTGTGCAGTGACAATTATTGAACAACAATAATATAAAATATCAACGCAAAGAATTATTAAATCAATAAAATAAAATATTGAACGAAGAATTCTACTGTGACAATTATTGAGTAATGCCTTCTTACGTAAGGATCAATAATTCAACAATCTTTATGCAATACCGCAAGTGTCTTCTTGTGCAACCACGCGTATTCAGTATTTTAACCACCGGGTAACCCAACGAAGGTGTTAATTCGGTAACAATTTACGCCGTTATTTATAAAACTCAATCTTTGTCATTTTCTATATCCAACCATTTTTCGTTATGGGGCCCACAAATGACTGCGCCGTCGTACGGAGATTCCCGACAAAAGAATATTTTATAACCACTTGCTTATTTTGTAAACTTTGCACATTTCACCCATAACCAAAGCATTATATCAAATTACCACTTATTAATCAAGAATAATAATTAGAGGAAATTCAATTTTATTTATAAAAAGTTGGGGTCTTACATCTGCCACGCGTCGTTGGAGTAATCGTCTACCTGTTCTTCTCCCCTCTTCAATCAATCAATCAATTCCGTACTTTTCATGGATTTCTCTCCTCCTCAACCAACACGAAACCCTAACCCTAGCAAGGTACGATTTCTTTGCCCACACTATGTGTTATCTCTCATGTTGCATACTATGAGAAAACACTTTACTCCATTGCTAGATTCCATTTATTTAGGGACTGTTTGATAAAAATTGAATGAATCTGAATCTGAATGAGTTGAATCTGAATCTGAATAAAAAAAACTGTTTGATAATTGACATGTCTGAAACATTTGAATGACAAAACTTTATTATTTTACCCTTCTGAAAAAATTCAAAATTATTATAAATTTATTTAATATTACTTAATATAATAGTTAATAATTTTTTTTATATTTTTTTTTACTTCATTCAATTTCTTCATTCGACCATTCAATTTAAAAAATCTGACTTAGCCATTCAATTTCGTCCATCTTACCGATTCAAATATTAGGACCAAAATAAATGCAATTGACCGATTCAAATTATTGATTCAAATCCATTCGACTCTAAACAAACAGCCCCTTAGTCATTCATGTTTCTCATCAGCCTAGATAACATGAATCTGTAACAAGAATATGCAAAAAGTGATCGATTTTTTTTTGTTTGAGCCCTAATGCACAGAATTAAATTGCGGACTTTAAAAATAGAATTTTATCCGTCCGCAAAACTAAAGTGCGGATGCACAAAAAAACATATTTGGTTACACTAATTAATTTATAATGGTAGTTGAATAGTGATTTATCCGAATGGAGAGAGCTTGAATGTTTAAAGCTCATGTTGAAAAATATTGAACTTAGCTTGATTCCAAAATCGTACAGTATAGCCTTGTAATAGTTGGAGCTGAAAATTCATAGAATAAAGGTTCAAGTCACCCTACTATCACATAATGGTTTAACTTAGATCGTAGAGTCATGAACGATCGTAGAGTACACTACAAGAAAAAACATTATTTTTGACAGAATTTTTTGTCAGAAATAAGCAAATTCCGTCGAAAGTAGCTTATTTTTGACGAAAATATTCGTCAAAAATTTGGTCAAAAATAAGTCCGTCAAAAATTTTGTTAGAAATATTTATTTCTGACAGAATATTTCCCACACAAATTCTGTCGAAAATAAGTTCTTTCCCACGAAAAATTCCGTCGGAAATAACTTTTTTTAAAAAAAATTACTTATGTTTTCATTTTTCTTTAGGTTTTCAAACCAATTCATGCCCTATAATATTCAACACAAACAAATATCAAAGATAAACAAATAACAATATCCAACACAAACAAATATCACAAAGATAATCTTGTATTAATCTTTTGAAATCAGATATTACAATAATAAGGAAGTAAAATTTTGAAAACCAAAAATTATAAAAGTAAGCATAACTCATTTAAGCTCATGAAATCTGTACAATGTATGTGTGGGCCCAAGTGCAAAATTAGGGTTCACATGACCTAATTAAATTAAATGCACAATTAGGGTTCCACGACCTCATAAAATGTGCAAATTAGGGTTCACATAACCTAATCGAATGAAGACGAAAAAGCCATAAATAAATAGGCGAAACCCGAGAGAAACCTCCACGGGTCCCGAGGCAGAAGGCTCGTGGAGGCAACTCGTTTTGGGAATTGATTGAGGGATTGGATTGGTGGCTAGAAGGACAGGACGATCTGGGCATTACTCTGATGATTAAAGGGTATTTCTGGAATTTCCATGAAAGCATGTGCCTGACACATGACTACTTTCCAAAAAACCCTATAAATACCCCTTCCATTCCATTGAAAAGGGAACTTCTTTTCAGACACAGGACTTGGACTCTTGGAAGATCGAAGGACCTAGACATCCTCTCTCAACACTCAAGAAGACTCTTGGAATCCCAATAACCCTAATAAGCCTAACACGGTTCTCGGATTCTAGGAGTTCTGCCACGTGTCGTTGAAGTAATCGTCCACATGTTCTTCTCCCCTCTTCAATCAATCAACCAATTTCGTGCTTTTCGTAGATTTCTCTCATCCTCAACCAATACGAAACCCTAACTAGCAAGGTGCGATTTCCTTGCCCACAATATGCTATGGTATAAGAACAAAAGATTAATTTTAAATAACTACCAACACAAACACAATTTGATTATAATTACTGGCACATACATAACTTGATTATCAAATTCATTGAGCTGTTTTACACCATCAGTTATTGTTTCCTGAGTTTTTTCGTCCCACTTCTTTTTTTCTTTCTGTAAAGGAAAATGTTCATACACTTATTAAATAAAGAATTTGGGTTTGGAAATCTGTTAGTAAGTGGCCTCTAAGTGCAAATCCAGAATTAAAGAAAAATGTGATTAAAAGAATAAGGAAAAGAACATCAATTCCTTACACTAATAATGCAGTAGTACTACCGATAGCACCAAATATCCTATCAAGCAACTGCCCAATGCCCTACAGTCCCAAAGCCAACAAAATTAGATATGTTTCTCTGAACAAGGTACTACTGCGATGAGAATAACAAAGAACTTATTAGTCTGCGTGTTAACCTGAAGACCAATGCTCCGAGTAAACACATGTGTTGGGGGAGCAGTAGCACCAGCAAGTCGTGCCACTGCAAAAAAGGTTCCACTGGACTGCAGGACAAAGCTCAAAGATGATTTTATGACAGACAAAAAAAAATTCTACAATAATTGAGGATGATATGTGTGTGTGTGTGTGTGTGTGGGCGCGTGCATGTGTATACACAGTTATACATACACAATTTTAGATTTGATTTATAAAAAGAATTTGACCCCTGGAACTTTGGAATGTGGCATAATCTAAAGTGAAATGTAAGATGCTATTGATATAATTGGTCAATGCTCTTGCAAATGCATGCTCTTGTAAAATGTAACTTCCTTTGTATGAAATCCTGGTTCATCATGGCCCATGTGAAGTTCAACAAATATATAATTGATTTAACAAGCATAATTAAAGAACATGATAAAATGCAAATGGGCACACAATCATACATCTAATAAACTTGACCCACAAACTCTAAAGAGAAACTCTAATACCAATTAAAACCATATGGAATATAGTAGGCCATAACCTATCTGCACTAGTTTGAAAATCATTAATTACCAAATTTTCACAAGCTACAAGTGCTAACTGTAACTATTTATGCATAGTAATAATGGACAACCACCACTTCAATAGTAATGCTACAGTACTGAAGAAGCTTACATTTCAAGGGGCTGCATGCACACTACATTTGACAATAGTTGTCGAGTTTTATTATTTAACGGTCAACCTATGTTCTAGCATATATGAATAGATTGCTTATATGGACTTCATGCAAAAGCAAAGTGATTCTAGTGAAAACTAATGAACTGAATTCTAGCTCTAATGAGATACTGGAGAGAGACAAAGAGAGTGAGACTAGGATTACAAGGATTCAGTAAAACTAAGCCTATCTATAATCAAATGTTAATGATAAACAAGTAGCTAATTGAACCAAATTAGATCGGTTTAATCTTTTTTGGCGTATTTCTATTAGGTTCTTTGATTTGTTTTTGGAAATTGTCCAAAATCCCAATAAAGTTCTTTTTTTTCTCTATAAATCCAACAAAGCTCCTACTAATTTATCACAACAAAATTACAGAATTGTGAGACTAAAATACAAATGTAATGAAATCCCCAACTTGCAGCACTTTATCAATCAAGTTTAAAACTCAATCAAGTAAAAGAAAAATCATTAATGTTCAAATGAACTAATAAATTCAAACACATCATCTCAACAAAAACTTGTCCCAGCTATTAAGTAGGAAAATCAAACAACATTCAGGAAGTAAACACGATATAAAATAAACCCAATTCATTAAATCTATAGTTTTCAAACTCTGAAATAAGAAAAAGAAGTGTAGAACTAGAAGGAAAAGTAAAAGGGTACGAAAAGCAAAATCTTTGGGACCGAATGAGATCGACTCTCAACGTATTTTTTTTTACCTTGTAGAACGTAATAGAGATGAAGTTGTGAGAACGATCCTTATATATAGTTCTTCAAGTGGAAGATGACCCAAAAACGTTTAAAGAGGCTATGGCTTCTTGAGAAATAGTTTTTTTGGAAGGATGCTATTAGAGATGAAATAGATTCTATAATGTCAAATCACACTTGGGAGCTTGTTGATTTGCCTTTTGGTTCTAAATTTATTGGTTGTAAGTGGGTGTTTCGTAGAAAGTATCATATCGATGGTACTTTACACACTACAAGGCTAGGTTAGTGGCCAAAGGCTTTCGACAAAAATAAGGTATTGACTATTTTGACACATATGCACCAGTAGCAAGAATAACTTTAGTCCGAATAATGTTTACATTAGCTTCAATTAATAACTTATATGTTCATCAAATAAATGTCAAAACGACATTTCTTAATGGAGATCTCGATGAGGAGGTCTACAGGAACAACAAGAAGGGTTTGTCCTACCAGAAAATGAACATAAAGTTTGTAAATTAGTCAAGTGTTTATATGGTTTAAAACAAGCACATAAATAATGACATGAGAAATTTGATAAAACAGTTTTATCATATGATTGTAAACATAATGTAGCTGATAAATGTGTTTATATCAGAACTTGTGATAATTATGTGGTGTTAATTTGCTTGTATGTTGATGACATGTTGATTGTAAGCAATCATATGGAAGGAGTTACAGAAACGAAGAGGTTTCTGTCTTCTACATTTAAGATGAATGATCTTGGACAAATGGATACAATTCTTGGTAGTGGGGGATATGTATTGAGTCAATCTCATTACAATGAGAAAGTGCTGAAAAAATTCAGTCACTTAAAATTTAAAGAAGTAAGTACTTCTTTTGATCCAAGTATCAAGTTAATCAAGAATGACGGAAGAGCAGTAGCTCAATTAGAGTTTTCTAGTGCTATTAGAAGTCTTATGTATGCAACGCAATGCACAAAACCAGATATAGCATTTGCGGTTAGTAAACTCAGTAGATTTACTAGTAACCCATGTATTGAGCATTGGAAAGCCATTGGGAGAGTTCTTCGATACATTAAGAGAACTAAAGATTTAGGCCTACAATACTCAAAGTTCCCTGGTATATTAGAAGGATATACCGACGCTAGTTGGATATCGAGTTTGGGAGAAAATAAATCCACTACAGGTTGGGTGTTTACCTTAGGAGGAGGTGCAATTTCTTGAAAATCTAAGAAATAAACTTGTATAAACACACTCAACTATGGAGTCAGAATTTGTTGCTTTAGCAGAAACTGGAAAAGAAGCTAAGTGGCTGAGGGATTTTCTTATAGAAATTCCGTTGACTTCCAAGAATATAAGTTCAGTCTCAATTCTTTGTGATAGTCAAGCCACTTTGGCTCGAGCATATAGTGAGACATACAATGGAAAGTCAAGACATATTAGTCTTTGACATGATTATGTGAGGAAATTAATCAAGAATGGGATTATCTTGCTCACATATGTAAGATCTAGTGGGAATTTGGCCGATCCATTCACCAAACCTCTATCGAGAGATATGGTGATATATAAAACCTCAAATTTAATGGGGCTAAAACTCCTAAATTAATTCGCTAATAACGGCAACCCTACCTAACACTATGAAATAAGTAGTTTTGGGTTCAAAGGGTAACAACAAGTTATTGAAAAGTGAAATGTTCAGTACTTAAACTAGTATGGTCACTTGAGATAAAAGTATTGGTTGCCATAGTTGGAGGGTTGAGATTTAATCTCTTAATGAAGTTCAGTTAGTGGAACAAGTGTCTAAAATATGGCAAAAGACAATCGAAAAGAACCTCACCTATATGAACTTAAAAAGTGGTGCCGCTTCGATTGAGATTTGGGTTTATCTCATAAAAGTTTATCATGAATGTTAGATCATTTCATGGCCTTACGAGAGTGGCGTGTGATTAATAATGGGATTATGAGAATTCTTTGTGTTTATGTGTGTGGTGTCATCGATATTGTCACAAAGAATAACAAGTTCAAAGCTTTCATGCTACTTGAAATTTTGACTTTGTTTTGTGGCATTTACATTAAGGTAATATTAAAATCGAAAGATATATTACTGTATTCATAAACATAGTTTGCTTTTTTGAAAAAAATTTCATGATATTTGAATAAGTGGGGGATTGTTATAAATTATTCAAATAAGAAAATGATATTTCTTATTTAAAAAATAGTTATTAAAAAGAAGTTATTGGTAGTTATTAATAGTTATTGGTAGTTATTTTCTATTATAAATATATGAATTTTCATATTATTATGTATTCTGATTTTTGTTGTTAAAACTTCTTATTTTCTCTCAAAAATTATCAAATTCTTATCTCTCATATTCCTACTTTGAAGTTTTTCATTATTTGCTAAGTGCAAAACTTTTCAAGGCTTGTCATATCTACTAAGCCTACTTGCATTCATCTTATAGCAATCTCAAGAAGGAGAGGGAGCAAATATTGCTTTTAGGAAAGCGATTTTACGCGTTTCAAGCCATTTTTATAATTTAAGTTTATTTGTGTTCTTGGTTCTTTTATCGATTTCCTTATTTCATATTTTCCTAACAAAGTGTCCCTTCTTGATTTTGTAATTTTTTAATTAGTATAAGGGTATTTAAGTAAAGTGACCTTTTTTTCTTTAATAAAAAATCATTTATTGACTAATAAAATTAAAGCTTTTAAAATTAATTTTGAGTTGATTTTTATGCACTACTTTCATTCCAAAATATAAGATCATTTTTTGACTTTTTAAAATTTATTTAAAATATTTTTAAACTCAAAATTAACATAGATTCAATTAATTTTAATCAATACATTAATAAATATTAACAATTATAAGATTTATTAATTATAATATTCAATAAAAATCATTAATTTTTAAATAAAATATATCTGAAATTAAATTTCAAAAGTAAATAAGGATCTTATAAATTAAAACATAAGAAGTATTTTTATTTTTTATATTTAGAATCTATATTTGGTTGAATTTTATTATTCCTTATGTTTCACAATAAACGCGTCTCATTCGTCAATTATTTTGTCTTACAAAATATTCCTCTTTTATTAATAGTAAATAAAATGATATAATATTTTTAAATTTGTCATCATAATTTAATTAAATATCACTTTAATTAACCTAATATTTTATTATATTTAATGGTAAATATGAAATAAAAATACATTATTAATTGTATTTACTACAAATAAGACTTTCTGTGTAAAAGATATAATAATTTTATTATTTTCTTATTATTTATATTTAATTATAAGGGGTGCCCCTCTTTTTTTCTCTTTTTTTTAAAAGGCTAAATTTTATTTCTAAAAAGTTTCTCAAATCCAAAAATTATGAATATTAGGGGAACTGTCTTACATCTATCTGAATACATTGAAAACTCTTACAAAAAATTGAATATAAAATGCAAGCATACATAAATATTTGAGTATTGCATGTCTATGTCCCTGTTATGTGCTTTAATTTAATACCCCTGCTATATGATGCCAAGTGTTTTACCATCTTATATATATATATATATATATATATATATATATATATATATATATATATATATATATATATATATTCAATGCCTGATATTCTTCCTGCATGAACTTTAGTGTAACAAATAAAATAACGAAAATTAATATTTTCATAATATTTTTTAATATTTTTATATAAAAAGTAATGTATAATTACGATAAAAATCCTTGTTAAAATTTATTGCGACGGTTTTAATGTTATGCTATGTAGAAACCTCATAATTTGTGTAATTTTTTTATCATGGTCAGAGGAAAATTCTATGCAGCTGTTGTTTTGTCAGATGGCATTGGAATTGCGTTCTAAGAGGGGTGCCCCTTGATAAATTTCTTGCGTCCGCTCTTGAATATTACTAGTATAATTTATAAAAAAATATGCCGAAACTTTCCCATAACGTAAAATCCTATTAAATATACGAGATGAGTTTTGAGGGAAAAAATTTCTCGCAGAAAATTAGTTAGTGGATGAGATTTACAATTTTTCTTGACATCAATTTAAATACATATATGAAAAATTAAATGGTTACATTTTTTTTTACTTTTCTTTCCATTTTATTTTCATTTCCCTTCATTCGAACTGCATGTACGATAGATCGATAATTAATTAATTATAATTTTACATATTGTTTTGTAGTTATTTTTTTATGTGTATTGTGTAGCATACTCTTTATATTAACATGAACCCAAAAGCAAAAAACATGAAGTGTTAGAATACTCTTCCTAGTTCATATTTTACATATATGATATATATAACCATGCACCTAGTTTGTAAATTATCTTATTTCTTCTCAATTTTCATCAACTAATTTGTAAAATCAAACTAAAAATATCTCAATCATCTCAGTGAATCTCAGATCAATTGAAACACAAATTATTATGATAAACAAAATTTAATATTTAGGTTTTCGTTCGTTTCAAAAATACCACCATTAAAACTTAACAAATGACCCATTAATTAATTAATAGGTAGCAGTAGAATCTTCCCTCCAAAGAGATCTTACGTACCTTTTCACTTGTTTTTTTACCCCCCACGTAGCAACCACTATCGACACCTGTCACACACGTGTCCACCTCCAAATCCCTCACCACAGTTGCAATTAAGTCCATAGCTAGCTGGTACAAGAAAAACCCACTACTTTCAAACACAACAAAGAGGGAAAAGTACCCCAGAGGCCAGAGGGGAGAGAAAATCAATGGCTCCCAAGAAGGGTTCACGGAAAACAACGGCCGTACTGAAAACCACCACCAAAGTTGTTGAAGAAACGGTTCAAGTCTCGGTCACTAAAATCACCCCAAAACGAAACATAGACCATGAAGAAGAGGATGAAAAGACCAAAAAGGAAAAGGAACCCCAAACAATCCAAGTCCAAGAAGGCACCCCAACTCCAACACCACCCACAAACAAACAAGAAGAAGAAGCAGCCAACCACAAGAAAACCAAACAAGAGAAAAAGAAAGAGGGCAGTGAAAAGACCAAAAAGGGGACAAGAAAGAGGAAGAGGGGGAGTGGGGGTGGAAGTGAAGGGTATAAAAGGTATGTGTATATGGTAATGAAGCAGGTTCATCCGGATATGGGGATTTCGTCGAAAGGGATGACGATAGTGAACAATTTGATGAGCGATATGTTCGAGAGGCTGGCGGAGGAGGCGGCACGCCTTACGAAGATCACAGGAAGGAGGACGATGTCGTCCAGGGAGATTCAAGGGGCGGTGAAATTGGTGTTGCCGGGGGAACTTGGAAAGCATGCCATTGCGGAGGGGACTAAGGCTGTTGCTAATTATATTACTTATGTTTCTGGTGCCCGTGCTTCCAAATCCTAGCTAGCTATATAACCCTAACCCTAACCCTACTTTAATTTTACTTATTTTGGTAGTAGTGGTAGTGGTATTAGTAGTGTGTTATTTTGGTAGTAGTGATGTAGATTATTTAGGTTGTGACAATTAATGTTCGTGCATGTTTTTAAATTTTAATTAACTAATTATATATGTTGTGCATTTTCTATTTTAAGTGATTTTTGGCTTTTGTTTATACATACTATACCCTTTATGAGTATTCTTTGTTAACTTATGTTTCATTTTTATTTATTAGTTTTCACACTTTACAAGTATGGGTACTATATATGTTGGAATATTTTATTCTTTATGTGGCCTTTACTATGTAATTATTGAGTTTACATATTGTATTAATTTAATCACGTTATTTATGGGTTTTGTAATTAATTATGTGACCTATAAATTATAAATTATATTCTTAATAATTTTTTTAATAGTATTTGGCATAATGGATCCTAGGGTTTCATAATCTTGATGGACGATCTTGATCCTTAGTTATTCTATAAATAAAAGAGTTAGGATTTGGTCTTAATTGTCGTCTCAAGAATTTTATACACACCATCATAAGATTGAGAGAGGCAATTGAAGATCTTTACTCTTAAGCGCAGCAGAAACGTGATACAAGATGTTTTCTCTCAATTCATGTAAGTATTTAATGTTATGATTAATTGATTCATGTAAGTATTTAATGTTATGATTAATTGATTTTATTTATTCTATGTAATAACACGTTACTATATAATTTATACAATAATATATACTTGTCTAAACTTTTTAGCTTTTTAAATACCAATTTGGGACACGAGCCTTGCCCATGGGCTGTAATTATATATCTCATGATCAGTCCGTAATATATAGTTAATTACTTTCTCCCTTCTCCTTTATAAGTAATTTTTTTCTTCCTAGAATGAAATGATATATTTTTAGACTTATCATCATTATTTTATTATCACTATCATACCACTCACTCCTGGTAAATTAAATTAAATATTTAATTTAATTATATTATATTATATTATCGGAAGGGGGAGTAGGAGTAGGAGTTGGACCTATGCCCAAAGGCATGGCCCGATTGATTCCTAAAAATACATAATACTAGATACAAATTCGCGCGTTGCAGCGGAATTATTCAATTTTTTAATAATAAATATGTACATACAATTAATAAATTAAAATATAATAAGAATATAGTATATTGTTATTCACATTAATCAACATGTACTTTGCAAGTCATAAGTTCATATTATGATAAATTTGTAGACCAACAGTTGGTGATGGATTATTCTTTCCTATAATTTGTATATCTCTCTCTTGCAGCTATTGAAAAGGCTAGCAATGGATAACAATAATTATCTCATAACTCATTGTTTTTTCCATCATGTATGACATTCAAATAATAACTCATTGTGTTGGCTTTGCTTCTGATTTTTAGATAATATTGTTAATATCTAACAATAGCTCATCCAACTAATATTCATGTATTGGCTCACAATTTCATCCATCGTCAACTTGCTCATTGTCAATTGAGCATATGAAAACCCAAGAAAAGTCCGACCACCATTTGGCTCCGCATTTTCATGATCTAAAAAGTAGCAGAGGTCAAATAAATCTGAAGCATCTTTAGCTGTCATTCATCTCAACAGCTGACACCAGCAAACATAATGCACAACAAATTCTTAAAATTAACTAAAGCAAGAAGTGTTGCTCAAATGAATTCTGTCTTTTTCAAGGAATCTTTACACTCAACAATGGGCAAAATCGAGTCATGATACTCGAAGAGGTCCCTTTATTCTAAACAAAAGAAAACAGCGATTATATTAAACCGAGGAACAGTTGGTCGCCTCATAGATTGATAAGTAGAGAAATCAATATTTGAAGATACACAAAAAAAAATAGCTCTAAAGCAACATTGTCTCCGGATTCTCAATGTAGCCCTTGAATGCTTTCAACCATTCTACACCAATAGCTCCTACAAACAGTAACAAATTTATTATATCAAATAACATGTTAAATGGCTTTGGACATTCATTAAATGAAAGCATTTGTCAGAGGAACCTACCATCAATAACACGATGGTCACAGCTCAGTGTTACAGACACGAAGGAAGCAAACTTGAATTGATCAGGACCTGAACCAGGTATAACCCTCTTCTCAGCTGTTTATTATGGGATGATTTATTATTGTATGATACTAAGAAATCATGTTCAGGATCAAGGAACTGCACTAATAACTTTATCCCGTGTCCCTTCTAGCTGTTTAATTTCTCTAATGATTTGCTTCTCCTCAAAAAGGAGAATGCTTTCATGTTGAATGCAGTATAGCAGGCTCTTGATCTGAATTAAGAGAATATTGGAGAGAATGAAAAAAAGTTAGGAACGGAAATGACTAACTAAAGTAAAAAAAATTGGGGCACTAAGACATCAGGAAACATGATTAAGTGACTCACTACATTACAAAGCAATAAAATAAGGAATGTAACTTGGATAAAGAATTTGATGACTTTGATTATTTAATTATCTCCCTGTTGGCAGTAAATCTGAAAATTTTGGGGACTCCCAAAATATTTAAAAACCAAAGCACATGAATCATTCTCCTTATAATTATGGAATTCTTTAATCACTTGTTAAGGAATTATTTTGCTCTAAAGAGAGACATTATGGGTTGATTGGGGTTGTTTAGATCTAATGGACTTAATTACCACCGAGTTCATTTTTTGTTGACTTTCTTACAGGGGCGTAATGTTATCTTGAAATAAAGTTTTGGGGCCCCTAAAGTGACCAAGGATGGTGTCAGCGTTGCAAAGAGCATTAAGTTTAAAGACAAAGTCAATAACGTCGGTGCCAGCCTTGTAAAGCAGGTTACAAACGAAGTTGCTGGCGACGGTAAGCTCTCGTATATATTAGCCAGAGATTTGTCGATGTATTGTTATTATGTTCCACGCGTTTTAGTTGTCAATGTTGTTACTGCTGCTGTCTAAATTGAGGTGCCAGCCATGCAAATTTACTATCTTTAAAATAACAGGTATACTGCAGGGCTAGTCCATGCAAATTTTAAGGTGCTTAAAAAACAAAAAAAAATATGAACAAATGAACTGTTAAAAAAAACCCAATAGAATAACCAACTCGATCTTCACAATTCATGATTGTATATACATGCAAAGATAAAGGAACAACTTAGCTAGAAAAACATAAGAAACACATGTTATTAGCCTGATTGTTGTAACATGAATCTGGAACATGAATGTCTAGCACCTTGTACAGGAATATACCAGGACTTTTTATCAGTTTTCTCATGTTGTTTGATACACATTGGTCAAAGAACTTTTCTTTTTATAGGTACACAGTTGTAATATAACTTGGTGCATAAATCAGTATAGATTCTTTACTTATGACTCATAGAAGAACCTTACCTCTTTTTTCCGATCATGTTTCCTTCTAACTTCATGAAAAGTATCTGCGAACATAAAATCAATCGGTTGTCATTTTATAACAAAAAGGGAAAAATTTTCCCATAATATTCAGTCACTATACTGGAATACAGGACTCAGTGACAATACTCCATATATTGACTATCTAGAAAAAACATCATGAACATCAATGTAAAATCAGCAAGATCTTAATCTTGCCATTCAATATCAAAAAAAATACCAATAATATCAAAGAACGGTTGAGGACAAGGTGGACAGCGTCCCTTGATAAGATATTTGTCGAGCAGATTCAGTTGGGGAACAAACGAAACAATGCTTTTGATAAGAAAACTTGGAATCACATACGTGATGAATTCAATAGACAGACGGACCTTAGCTTTAACAACAACCAATTGAGGAAACGCCTAGATGTTCTGCGAACACGTTACTACAATCTCAAGTCTTCATTTGATTCAAACGATTTTGCCATGGACGATTCTTGTTGCATTGGGTTTGACCTATGGGACATTGGGGTACATCTTTTTTCCTTTATTCGAGTTTGTTCCTTCTTAATTAATGTAATTATAGTTTTCTGATTTTTATACTTACTGGCACAGCCTAAGCCCGAAACAACCAAGATCAAGGATTGTCCTATTTTTGAGCAACTGTGCACAAAATCTAAATATAAATCTTAAGTTTATTCCACTAATACAATCAAATGCATTTAAATTTTGTTACAGCAAAAAATGCTCAAATTGAAAAATCAAAATGCACCTTAATCAAAATATGTACAGTTATACGATAGTACTGCAGAAGAAATGTGAGACTATACAGTCAAAGGGGGTGGAGAATCTTGGAATCCCAATACCAAACATACTGAATATATCCCAAAATAATTTTAAAAAACTAAACACAAACAATATATAATAAGTAACTCTACAAACATATCTGTATCATGGTAACAGTCACAGCAAACAACAAAAACCAATTAAATTAAAGCATAAGTCTGTTACTAATTAACTGTCTACCATTGAATGGTAGACAAAAAGTGCATAATTCTAAAAAGAAGATTGTCCACTTGGATACCATCTAAAGACATAAATCTGAGTCTTAAGTTCCTAGAAAAACAACCTAAAGTTCTTAGCTACAATATACTTGCAGTCTCTTAACACAAATGAATAATTCAATAAGGTATGAATAATTCAAGATAACTAACAGACATTGTAAGAGCCTAATTTTTTTTTAATAAAGATGATTTTTTTATAAATATCATTTTTAAATATTATGGAATAAATTTGATATAATATTATAGTTGTGGGTAATATTTATAAATTTTGCAAGGTACGCAAGTTGTTATATAATATTCGATTTGTTTGGGGAATATTAAATACGACGACACAATCATTGGTGGACCCTACCTAACGGAATTATTGTCGGATTGAGAAAACGACAAAATATTTTATGAAAATAACGGCGGAAGTTTTACTGTTAGCTGTTGAAACACCCTTGTTAAAGTGCGAGAATCTGGCGTGGTTGTATAATAGCACACACGGTATTGATTATTGATCTTACGTGAGAAGTCACCGGTTTTGTTCAATTATTGCTTGATGAATTGTTGCATAGGATCTCAACGTTATTTGATTCAATTATTGTCGATATTTTATATATTATTAAATCAATAATTGAGATGACGAGTTATTATTATTATTATTTGCAATATTAACGATGTCTGAAGTTACGCGAGGAGAGGTTTGGTCACCTAATTGCGCGATAATAGGGAGAAATCCTTATTGGAAAGCCCCTCTTTCCAGGAGCGACACAGTGATCGATTAATATTGTGAATTATAATAATGATGATAAATGTTGTTAAAATATTGAGAGAATTTTTATGAAGTATTTGTTGTATTTATGGACCCTCATTTACCCATTTTTCAAAATAATCGATAAAAAATTATTTTAAGAGGTAGGGGCCACGGGTGGGGCCCACGTGTGTAACAAAGTCTTTGGGGGAGGGGATTATTTGGTTTGTCACAGGAATGAATGTAATGGAAGGAATAGCAGGTAATGTTATATATTATCAGTATATATATATATATATATATATATATATATATATATTATTCAAAGTTTTCGTTTTATTAGCATAGTATCCTTTCCATTCTCCTAAAAATAGGATGCTTAATTAGAATTGAAATCACACCAGAAATTTCAGAGGATTCTCTTTTATAATCTTGAGCGTATTTCTTTAGAGTTCTAAGAAGTTTTGAGCGTAGTGCAAGTTTTCTTCAAGAATATCCTCGCCCTACCAGTCGGAATACTCTTCTTTTACGGTAATGGGTATTATTTCTTTCATATTCATGAAGAGAACTTCTGTTGTTCCATTCTTAATTATTCTGTTTGAATAACCTGTATACGCGGTCTACCCTATACTTGGTGAAATTCTTCTGTTATTCCATTCTTTATTATTATGTTGGAATAACTTTCATCTATCTAAGCACCGCATACATGGTGAAATTCTTCATTATTCCATTCTTTATTATTACATTGGAACATCATATACGTATAGGCGTTTACGCATGACACGGTTCCGTTATTTATTATTCTGTTGGAACATTCCAGTCGATCTGAATTTACGCTTTGACCGGTTCCGTTATTTATTATTCCGTTGAATATCACATGCCTCGTGCGATTACGCGTAACCTAGTTTCGTTATTTATTATTCTATTGGAATAACTTTTCATGCATGCGATTATCGCATGCACGGTGATTACTTTTGTTATTCCATTCTTTATTATACTCGGTTGGTTAAAGTTTTGACTTTTATACTCCATGAAATTAGTGGAATATCCTTGATATTTGCGGCTTCATCCAAAGATCTTTTCATGAAAATATTCTTACGAGCATTCTCGGGTTTTACCCCACAAAGCGATGATCATGTTGACAATTTGGGCGTTATTGGTTCTGGATAAAT
The DNA here is from genome assembly GCA_020205605.1 of Panax ginseng. Taxonomy (NCBI): domain Eukaryota; kingdom Viridiplantae; phylum Streptophyta; class Magnoliopsida; order Apiales; family Araliaceae; genus Panax; species Panax ginseng. The sequence goes on along the minus strand of CM035131.1, from coordinate 14,503,789 downwards.
TAATTCTTGAACTTGATTTATTGAATTCTTATATCATTATCATCATCATCATGTTTATATTATGTTGAAAGTCATATGTGTAACATGTAGAAGCATAGATGGACTTGGTATGATTATGACCGGAGGTTATTCGGATAATCATGGTAGTAATGTTATAAATGATGTGGTAAAAGTTCTCATTGGCCCGTAGTGCATTGATGGACGATTGTTGGCATGATCATGACCATTGATGAATACACAAATATCCTTGGTGCGTAGTGCATGGATAATTTGTGGTCGTGATACTAATGAATATCCTTGGCCGTAGTGCGGGGATGATGTGGATTATTTATTAAAATCGAGTCTCGTGATAAAAGTGATGAAAAACCTTTTAAATCATAAAAGATAGTAGATTTTATTCTATACTTGACTCTTTTAATGGATTGCTTGTTCACCTAGCAGATTAAACTTGATGTTTGTTATATTTTATCGGTTTAACATCATTGAAGGCTAACGATAATTTATTCTGCATTATCTTAGTCATAATATTTCTTCTTTGGGCTAGTTGAGCTCACCTTTCTTTCACCGTTCTCTCTGGAAAATGAGAACGTGGTCGGACTAGTCGTCGGGAGCGGAGTGACGGTCGAGATGATAATATTAGTAGTCCTCACTATTACATTTAAATAGTGTGACAATAAATGTAATGAGGACTCCTTTGAGTGTGGATATTGTCTAGATGACAATATTCTTATTAAAACTCTCAGTTTATGTTTTGTCGTATTTTACACGACAGATGTATTTATTAAGTTGTATTTGAATTTTGTACCATGTATATTTTGGCGACTCAAGATGGGTGATGTATACCTATTTTGGGGGCATCACAGACATTATATTACAAACCATCATTATAAGATATATGTACGCAACACACACAAACCTATTCTTCTGCTGATTTCGTCGGTGGAGAAACCAACCGCCATGGGGTGAAGCCATGATGCGTAAAACAATAATGATTCCCGATGATTTAATTTGATAAGTCTAGTGGTTTTGGTGACAACGAAATCAGCAAAACAAACAAAGGCCTAGATCACGATCTCGACCAATAAAAGTCGTGGTTCTTAGATTCTGCCGAATTTGGGGTAGCCGAAACACGGAATGAATTTTTTAGTTTCTACATGTATGATTACAGATGATTAACACAAATGAACATAAGATTTAGAACCACGGCTTTTACATGGAAAAAAAGGTAATGGCAGATGCTGCAGATGTTTGTAAATGTATATTTAGTATTGAATCAATACGATTAACAACAACTTCATCAAAAGCTGAATTGAGATTTGTACAAACTACACAAAAAATTTATATGATATTAGGATAAGCAATTTTATTGACGGAGAAATAAATACAATTTTTTTACCATTTGAAATGTCACTCAGATGCATTCTGGATGTTTTGCTTGCTCTCACAGATGTAGTACTTGTGCTCATTTTGGTCGTGGATTCTAACATGAAATAGGAAGCACAATTAATTGTGCCACAGTCATAAATAAAGGAAAGGAAAACAAAACAATAGGTAAGTACTATGCAGTAAGATTTTGTATCTAGTTACGAGTTTAACCGACAATGATAAGATGTAAACCAACAATGCACAATAGGTTTCCATATCCACGCAACTACAATCATAAGTTGTGGTGCAACCACAAAATAAATTGTGTCATACATGTGTATTGCCCAATGGAGCCTAAATGAACGTGAATTTAGTGTTAGCAGAATATGATATGATTGGATCTAGCTTATTAGATGTGTTATGCAATTTTGGTTATTAAAAATAAAATTTTGTGAGAAATTCTGACTTCCCTTAAAGCATAAAAGGACAAATTGAGATGTTAAATTAAAAAGTATATAAATGCATTGGCCAAAAGTGGAAATTCAAACATGTAAATGATTGTTCTAACATTGTGAGAGGGAGCCTAGAATCTCCAACACAAAAGAACTAATCTCAACCTTAGAAATAGTCTCATAATCAATATGCCATAAATTAAGAAACATCAACTAAAACTCCAACACTTGGCTCATATAATTCATGTCGCAGTTCAATTTTACCCATCAGTTATTAAATCAGACATCAAAAAGGATTAGAAATTAAATACAGTTGGGTAGAGCATTTTCCCATTTCACTCTTACTGATATCAAAGAGTTTTGCAAATTTCAACCAACTGAAAAGAGGAAATCTCTTGATAGAAAAAAATTTAAACCACATATATTCGCCTCCAGATAAGAATAAAAGATTACTTATTTAATTAATTAAAGAGGAAGCTTTTGATACAAAACTAATAAGAAGCTAAAATATATATAAAAAAAAAGTCTTACTGATTGAAGGTTTGAGAATTTGTTCTTGAATACTCTGAATCTATCCTTTGGGTTTGTTTCTTCTTTGCCATGGTGTGCTTACATGATCGAATGCTCGATTATTCTTCGTCGTGGTCTACTTCTTCTTTGGGTTCCGATTCAGATGTCCTCAACTTCTTATTCGATATTGATTTGCACATACGTCACCCCAAATTCATGCAACTACAAAATGTATTAGTACATTCACATAATATATTGAATAACATAAATGACTTGACTTCGTGATATGCCCCGACCAAAATATGAAACAATATCAAATGCTTTACAAATTATTAGGAAAGTTGGGGTGAGAAATAGACATGCCATATATGTTTGTATGATGACTTGTGACTACCAACTTCTCTGAGACACAGTCTTCATTAATACCTCAGACATTTTTTACTTTTTGAAAGTCAGTATTATAGAGGAAAACGGAAGTGAAAGTCATGAGCTAAAAGGAATAGGTATAGTTATGACGCTCCCAAAATAGGTATACATCACCTATTCTGAGTCACCAGATATTACACTATAAAAATCAAATACAAACTTCATTTATGCAATTGTTGAACTGTCGTATAGAATACGACCACAGTTAACTGTGAGTTGTAATGCAAATGTATGTAAGTCTCATGGTGCCTCGACCACAACCTTACAATGATACTTTACACAAAAGTATAGTCAAAAACTGTTTTAGAAATTAAAATCTTTGGGAAGTGCTCAAGAAAACCTTCGTACATGGGAGGCCATGCGTCTAGGTTATGATAGATATCATATGTCCACAGAATTATCCTTGGTTGACCCAATAGACCCCAAAGAAAAATGAGAAGATTACTATCATCTTCTTTCTAATGGTGAATCTTCTCTTGACATATAACTATCTCCACTATCTCCAAGTGAAAATTATATTTCAAATAAACTCCAAGATCATATAAATAGTGCTCGTAGATATACTCAGCAAGTGGATGTGCACAACCCTGTCTTATGATAACAAGAGGTTGTATGTTATTAGACATCTTGTATGATAGTGGCAAAACACCCTTCCAAAGTTGGGTTCACCTCACCCTATTCGGTTCACCAAAATTAAATATCAAATGACGTATACAATACGACACACTTATCTAAAGTCATCAATAAAATTATTTCCATAATATTTAGGGAGAATCTCAACAGCTATAGACCACCGTTTTATTCCCCTGTTATCCCTGCTCGATCCAACTACACTCTTATTACCTGAAAGAAATTGTAAAGCAAAAAGTGTGAGCACAACTAGCTCAGTAAAGAATATCATGACTAAAGATAATTTACATCATCAATAGCCTTCATTAAAAATAAATCAGAGATTTAGAACATATGGTAGATGATAAAAATTTTCAACCATAGTTGCAATGAACGAAGCAATCCATTAGAAGAGTCAAATAAACCATCGGATCTATTATCTTCTATGTTAAAAGTCCACCGATAATGTTTTATCCTCAGAACATCAATAAACAATTCCCCGCCCACAATCATATGAATAACTCATAATCATAATTGTGATTCTAAATTCCTCTTGGCACCCGGATCGAAGATAATTTTCATCACCTATCTTCACCAAACATCAAAAATCATGGTTATACCAAATCACAATTTACGCTCATAATCATACTAATAAATTCATCTTTTACTACTACCAAAGATATTCATTGACAATTCATCTTTGCACTACGTGCCCAAAGACATACAACTGTATTTTAGAAGAGTCAAGTAGAGCATGATATATACTATCTTCTACGAATTTAAAAGTTTATTATAATTATTTTATCGCTGAGACTCAGCTTAATAAATAATCCACATCATCGAATCACCCCTGCACTACGGCCAAGGATATTCGTTAATATCACATCCATGAATTATTCATGCACTACACGCCCAAGGATATTCATTATTATCACATCCATGAATTAATATTTCATTGCTGAGACTTAGCTCAATAATTAATCCACATCATCGAATCACACTACAAGAAAAAGGGCCATCTCTGATGTCCACATCATTAAAATTAGCGACGCTTCTGCGGTCATTCTTTTGTGGCGTCATTGATTCTCATAAAATTAATCAGTTCGATGAGTTCGCCGATATCTGCCAAGAAAAAAAAAGAGGGAGAATGAGATTTGAGAGGGAGAAGAGGGAGTAGGGGGAGAAGAGAAGAGGGGGTGCCGCCTTCACCACGAGCTATTGTGCCATTTTTTTCTATTTCATTACAAGTCCGAGTTGCACCATTATAACCTCAAACGACAAAAGGTAAAAAGTTCCAAATCTTAAGTTTTGTAATGTCCCTCTATATATCTCTTGTTCAATTTAGGGTTTCTCCTTTAGGGTTTTGTTCAACTATTGATGTTGTAATTGTTTATTGATTCGATTTGGTTTTGTGAATGGAGATTTGTGTTTTGTTAATTTATTGATTAATATGGAATTAATCAATTAGTGAATATTGTATTTGTGAATGTTTGATGTTTTAATAGTTGAGTTATCTGCAAATTGTCCTAAAGTAGAAAGCACACTGTTTAATATGTTGCTACAATAGCTGATTCTGTGTATGGTGTTTGGGCTAAACAAGTAATTTGCTAAAATGACAACGATTAAGACTTAATGGTAAATTATTATAAGTGTTTTGGTAATCAAATTTTCAAAAGCAAAGATTCTTCTTTTTGAGCCTTTCTTTAAATTCATATTTTAAAACTTTATTTGTTGTCTTTCCTTGTTTGTCATAAAAAAAAGTAGCCACATTCATTTTTGCATATACTCTTATTGGATTTCTCATTCCATTTTCTTACTTATCTAATATTTGGAACATATTAGTACAACTATGATGTGCACTTAAGGTTGTTTTGGGTATGGAAAGATTGAACTCGGTTTTTCAAACATGCTTTAGAGTATGTGCTTATATATGAGTTTTCATGGTGATTTAAGGTTTATAAGAATGCTTAAAGACCATATGTGTTCTATTGTAGATCGTTGGAGATTTGGTAGCCAAAATTGTGCCTATAAGGACCTTTATTATGGCCAACTTGTGTGACTGGTGTTGTTAGATAGTGAGGAGTACATACATTGCCTATAGATAACATGTAAAAATGGTTCCCTAAGTTAGTTAAGGTCTACATGGTGTGTTGTGCAAATTCTTGCTTAAAAATCAATGAAAATAAGCTTTATAGAACAATGAACACTAAAATAGTGAACCACCATACCTGGACCCCATACACAAGTTTCAATAGTCATAATAGGACATAAGAAAGCTACACAAACTAAAGGAACCAAGCCTAAGCCATTTTGAGCATGAGACTTGTTAAAAATCACATTTTCAAGCTAAAATGGACTGGTTTTGGACAATTCATAGTACTTGACCTTAAAGGACTATTATGAGCAGATACAAAGTTGCTCATACATGCTAGTAATGATTCCCAAACATGGTCATTACTAAAGCCAACAAGAAAATCAATTTAAGCTCTCTTTTCAAGCCTAAAGTGAGCTTTGATAAGTCAAAATGAGTTAGATGATTAAATAAAGTGTGGTGATGCTAAAAGTAACCTTAAGTAACTTAAATATACATGCCTAGACTATCCTAGTGGCCGAATCGAAAAATTTGGAAAAAGTACAAAATCAATTTTGTAAAAAAAAAAGAAAGCTAAAACTAAAGTTTGAGCTCTATTTTGGGGAGCTTAATGGGCATAAACAAGAAATCTAAACCTTGAATAAAATACCTTGTAGTATGGTCTAGAAGTAGGGACAAGTGGTTAAGCCCTTGGCTTAACCAAGGAGTTTAAACAAATCACCAAACTAGCATGGAAAAAATCACTAAAAGCTAGCAGCTTTGCAAATTTGTCTAAGTATGAAAATTTGAGATTTTCTATTCTACTTAGAACTCAATTTGGACACCTTAGACAAGTGAGTTAGGGTTATGCTAGGCTATTCCAAGTGTTGGAATGCTAACATATACAGGAACTTGAGAAGTTAGTGTGTAAAAGCTTGAAAAAGCTTGGTTTAGAGGGTCAAAACTCAATCTATGCATAGCAAACCTAAAGGAATGCTAAAACTAGTTCTAAATAGATATAATTCAAGTGTTGGAATGAACCAAAGTGGCTAGAAGTGAAATTGGCAAGAAGTGACCAAAATTAATAAACTCAAAATGTGAATAATGGCTTAGTTTAGATGAAAGATGAGAAGATTTTCTCTGTAAGGATATGATTATGAATATACGAAAGATGAAAATGAGAAGATTTTCTCTGTAAGGATTCCGCTATAGCACCTGCTAATGATGTAGTAGAAGAAATACTACCATCAATGTTAAACATCGTTTTTCTTAGATCTCTTACAAGTTAAGAAAGTAAGTGATCAAGAGTGTAAGAGTGCAAGAGTAAGGATCACACATATTCGTATTCTAAATTGTGTTACTTCCTTGGTGTTTAATATATGTGATGGCATGTATCCTTGTTCAATTCCCGAATAATCATATATGATGCACACTCATGTTATATATGTACATATACATCTATATGTATTTATAAGCATCAGAAGTGGCATTGAGCTGAATTGTAAATCTCTAACAAGGGAATAAAATAATTCATGTCAACATAGGTACCGTGGTATCATGGACCTCTATTCAGACTGTAGTTGGATGAGACGACGAAAGTCAAGTGCACAGATATAGTGCTATATAAGCAATTTTTAGAAATTTGGTTGTCAAGTATTTCTAGATTATGCGATAGTCACCCTTGAATGTGTTAATGGTCGTAACAAGATAAGATGTCCTTGTTTAAAGTGTAAGAATGTAAATTATATGGATGTAGAGACATAGTAAACTATCATTTACTTGTTTCTAGGTTCATGAACAATTACGAAGAATGTTGGTGGGCACATGGGCAGAGAAGAGATAGTGGCAACGCACAAGTACACAATCCAGGCAGCAATACCCATCGTATGAATGACATGGTTCATGATATTGCAGGGCCGGATTTTGATTGGGAACAAGGCGAGAGAGAACCTATGAATTCTCGATGCCAAAGCATTCTTTAAGTTGTTAGACGAGGGTAGTGAACCGTTGTGGCATGGTTGCACGAAGCACACTACATTGTCTGCAGCATGGCGACATTACTTAACATCAAGGTGATCACAACATGAGCCATGAGTGTTTTGAGTCACTCTTGAGGGCCATTAAGAGTATATTGTTGCTCGGTCGGTGAAAAATTGCCCGATAACTACTACTATTGTAAAAAATGGTGAAGAAGTTGGGTCTTGATATCAAAAAATCGATGCATGTCCAAACGATCAGCATGTTGTTTTATAAGGAAAATGAATGTAAGACAAAGTGCACGCTTTTGCGCGTCATGATCGATTTAGGCCTAATAAAGAGGGTGTGACTACAAAAAGATGAATATACCTTTTAAGATTTTAAGGTATTTTCCAATTACATCTCGTCTCAAAAGATTGTACATGTCTTCAAGAACAGCTGAACATATGACTTGGCATGCGAAATCTCCAACCAAAGATGGAGAACTGAACCATTCCGCAGATGGGCAGGCTTGGAAAGATTTTAACTTAGCACATCCGGGGTTTGCATTGGAACCTAGAAATGTGAGGCTTGGATTGTCCACTGATGGTTTCAACCTGTTCGGCCACTCACCGCTCCAGATTCTCGCCGCGGCTCGTGATTGTTATCTCGTATAACTTGCCTCCTCCTCGATGTGTGTAAAAAAATTAGATTTGTTTTTTTTCACTCGTGATTCATGGTCCCAAGAGTCCTAGAAAGAACCTAGATGTTTACTTGAGACCTCTTATAGACGAGTTGAAGGTATTGTAGGAGGATGAAGTACAGACTTGGGATGTTTCCACGAAAACAAATTTCAACCTTAGGGCAGCGGTTATGTGGACCATAAGTGACTTTCCTATGCATGGTATGTTATCCGGATGGAGTACACACGGAAAGTTGGCTTGTCCATATTGTATGGGTCATACAAAGTCTTTCAATCTATCAAATGGTCGAAAAGCCATGCTGGTTTGATTGTCATCGCTGCTTTCTTGCTTGGTAGAGATCACCCGCTTCAAGAAACAAAGAACACACTCAGAAAGGGAAAGTAGATCATGATATGCCAAAGACCGCGATGACTCGTTTGGGACAGAGATGTGTGACCGTGTGATGAGATTATCGGTCATCCCATTCTTGTAAAGATTGCCTCGACATCATCGATGGGTTTGGCGTGTCTCATAATTGGGTTCAGAGAAGCATCTTTTGGGAACTGCCTTATTGGTCTACAAATTTGATTCGTCATAATCTAGACGTGATGCATATTGAGAAAAATGTGTTCGACAATGTGTTTAACACCGTGATGGGTGTTGCGGGCAAGACGAAAGATAATGATAAGGCACGGTTGGACATGAAAGATATTTGTAAGCGTCCTGGATTAGAACTTTATGAAACTACTAATGGTAAGATGGTCAAACCGCATGCAAGGTACACATTGTCCAAAAAGCAGGTTGAAGATGTGTGCACATGGATAAAGTCTCTGAAACTACCAGATGGATATGCGTCAAACATTGCAAGGTGTGTTACAGGTGGGAAATTGCAAGGGATGAAAAGTCATGACTGTCATGTGTTCATGGAGAGACTCATGCCTATAGCATTTCGGGACTTGCTTGATAAACCAATATGGGATGCTTTGACTGATCTTAGTCGTTTCTTCAGAGACATATGTTCAAAAACGTTAAATGAAAAGGACATGTCTATACTTGAGAAGAACATCATTGAGATCACGTGTAAGCTTGAAAAAATATTCCCTCCTGGTTTTTTCGACTCTATGGAGCATTTGCAAATCCATCTACCCTATGAAGCTCGTGTTGGTGGCCCAGTTCAATATAGATGGATGTACCCTTTCGAGAGGGTCATGGGAAACCTTAAGAGGAAGGTGAAGAATAGAGCTTATGTCGAGGGGTCGATATGTGAGGCATACAGTTTCGATGAGATATTTACGTTTGTCTCAGACTATTTTCCCGACGAAGTCTACACAAAGGCCAATCGAGTCCCGAGACATGATGATGGGGGCAATGTTGAACTAAATGGTCGATTTTCTGTATTTGGTTTACCGTCTCGCGCTGTATGGAAAAGTGAAAGCGATATTCCTTTCTCGAGAAGATTTACATGTCACAAGATACTTACATTCTTCTCAATTATGAGGAGATTGATGAATTTGTGAGGTATACATGTAAAATTCATATGTATTAGACCTATATCTTAACCTGCAGTCTCATATTAATATATGTTAATGTTTATAAAATTGTATAGAACATATGATGACGAGTTAAAAGCAAATCAGCCCGGCATCACTGATAAAGATATTCAAGTTAGTCGTGATAAAAAATTTGCTCTTTGGCTAAAGGACAAAGTAAGTTAAGTTAATTAAGAATGACATATATCTTATTAATTTATGAATGTATTTAATTCAATAGAATTTTTGTAGGCTCTTAATGAGGGAACGATTCCTCCAAATATACAAGTCCTAGCTATGGGTCCAGACAGGGACCAAGTCATTCGCAATGGTTACAAAATAAATGGATGTGAATTTCATACAAAGACATATGCTCGCGGTAAAAGAACAACTAATACTGGAGTGTGTGTTCAAGGAGATTGTTACAATGAGCTTGGTCGTGCCTTTTATGGGGAGTTGGAGGAAATCGTAGAGTTGTCGTACAAGGGCACGTACGGGGGTCATATTAACTTGTTCAAGTGTCGTTGGTTTGATTCGTAAAAAGGATACGTGTTGATGCATATGGAATCGCCGATATTGACCTCCACAGTCGGCAGTATCTCCAACGAACCGCTTTGTTTTACCAACACAAACAAAGATAAGTATACTACACTCCTAGTCCTGTTAGGAAAAGGGATAGACCGCCTACAGATTGGCAAGTTATAATTCATACTCCCCCGCAGTGATGTGTCCAAGTAATAGACGGAGATTTCTACCAAGAGGAGATGCTTCATAGACCTCCTATAATAAATATAGAGGACAACAATGATGTAATCCAGCTTAGAGGTGGAGATGAACCTCGATGAATTGATCCCGAGATGCTTATTGTTGCTGTATGACAAAGATAATCGAGAGAAGAGTTATTAACCGACACCGACATACGTAATCAAGAAAGATGGTTATGAATCTCCGATACTTGTACAAAATGATTCTGACTCAGACAACGATTTTCATTAAAATGTATGTTTAGTTTTAATTGTATTACAATGAATTACATATAGGAATGTTCTCTATAGTACCTTTCATTTATAGTTGTCGTAGTTAATTATTTTCTATATGATTTTCATGTACCTTTCTCTATAATACCTTTCTCTATACGATTTTTATGTACCTTTCATTTATAGTTGTCGTAGTTAATTAATTTCTAGTCATGTTCATGTACATTTCATTAATTGTCATTATTGTCCTTTTCTATAAAATGTATGTTTAGTTTTAATTATATTACATACAATTACATATCCTGATGTTCTCTATATCATTGACATGTTTATGTACCTTTCATTTATAACTCATACTAACATCCTAAAATTTTTATTTATAGATGTCTTCAACTCACAAAGACGAAAAGCGCCAAGTTGGGTCGAGCCCCTAATCATGTGTCAAAGGCCCCGCTAATCCTGGATGATCGCATTTTTATACGATCCGTCCTCCTCCGTAAAAGCACGTAAACATTAAACATCGTATATATATATATATAAGGGTTTAATATTTCCATTATTATAAATATAGTAGTGATTTAAATATAAGGGTTTTAATATAAATTATTGTATATTGTAGTGATTTTCAAGATAGTAAAATTGTGAAGTGCATTTCACAATTATAAGCATGTAATCGCCTACGCTAAGTGATTACATAAAGCGAAAGCACACCTCTCTCCCATAAGGATGCAATCTGGGTTGAATTTCAGGTATATTTTTTTATCACTCTGATAGATAATACATAGTTAATCAAATAATATTGTTTAGTAATATAACAGTTTTAATATTATTATTGTTGTTTTATTTATTTAAAATGGTATAAATGGGACGACGACATGCATCATCGCTTATTCGACATACTATTCTAGCAGCGTAAATGCGCGCCATCCGAACTAAAGATAATTTGAACAAGGAACGACAAAAAGTCCCCATACAATGTCGAGATTGACCATCCAGATGTGGTGAGCAATATATGCATGAAATATAGCCCTGGTGGTGCACACAAACCATATATGGGTGCGAGATGTGTGACCAAGTGGAGAGTGAGAGAGTCGGGTCAAGAGGCGCAAGACTTCGCACCTCAAATAGATCCTCGTGTGTATCGGATTTTACGAGAAGGCAAAAGGCACGATCGAGGCGGAAGATATCACAGTCCGCAAGCACATTCATTGCCGCTGTGGCGTATGTTATGTTTACAATCATCTTTTGTAGCTAAAATATCATATGTTTACATAATAATATGAGAAAATGAACTGTAGGAGTCTCGGTCTCAAAGGTCAACTTATCAATTGGTTGGATGTGTATGTGGCCACCATGATGGTCCGCCTCGAGGCTCGTTTCAGATAAGCGATAATAAGTTCACTTTATCTTAATATGTTGTTTATAAATTATGATTTACCTTTTTAGTATTTTTTTTTTATTTATTTTTAACTATTTAATTGTTCATCTTCCGACATGACACTTATAAGGGCTTAATGAACGAGCGATATCCTCAAGGCACCCGTCGTCGATTGATCAAGAATTATGGGAGAGGGCGTCCATCGTGAAGAAAAATTATGTCAAAGGCCAAGAGTCGTCAAATACATGGTACGTAATACAAATACAATCTTAATTATACAACAAGAGAGGCATGTGAGTTTAAATACAAATACCGCCTCTTACTGACAATATCCACTCTCGTAATAAGTCCTCATTACATTTATTTTCACACTATTTAATGTAATAGTGAGGACTACTCATCTTATCATCCGGATCAATAACTGCTTCCCCGACTCGTCCCAGCTATATTCTCATTTTCTGAAGAGAACAGTGAAGAAAGGGTGAGCTTAACTAGCCCAGTAAGAAATATTATGACTAAGATAATGCATAATAAATTATCATTAGTCCTCAACAATGTTAAACTAATAAAATACAATAGACATCAAGTTTAACTAAAGCGGAACAACCAATCCATTAAAAGAGTCAAGTAGAGAATAAAATCTACTATCTTTTATGATTTAAAAGGTTTTTCATCACTTTTATCGCTGGGACTCAGCTTAATAAATAATCCACATCATCCGTGCACTACGACCAAGGATATTCATTAGTATCACAACCATAAATTATCCATGCACTACGGGCCAATGATATTCATGTATTCATCAATGGTCATGATTATGCCAACAACTGTCCATCAATGCACTACGGGCCAATGAGGACTTTTGCCACATCATTTGTAACATTACGGTCATGATTATACCGAATAATCCTCGGTCATAATCATACCAAGTCCATCTATGCACTACTGAAAGCCACGATGACTTTCAATAAAATATAAACATGAGGATGATGACAATGATATAAGAATTCAATAAAACAAGTTCAAGAATTAATTTATCCGAGAACTAATAACGTCCAAATTGTCAACATGATACTTCTTTTTGTAGAGTAAAATTTAAGAATGCTCGAAAGAATATTTCCATAAAAAGATCTTCGGATGAAGTGAAAATATCAAGGATATTCCACTAATTTCATGGAGTATAGAAGTTAAAACTTTAACCAACCGAGTATAATAAAGAATGGAATAAAGAAAAGAAATAACCGGGCATGTGATAGATCAAGACAGCGCGGTGTTATTCTAACGAGAATAATAAATAACGGAACCAGTCAAAGCGTAAAATGCATGCATGGATATTCCAATGTAATAATAAAAAAACGGAACCGTGTCCTGCAGAAAACGCATGCATGTGATATATTCAAATGTAATAATAAAGACGGAATTGTCTAGCGTAAAAGCGCACAAACAGGATATTCCAACAGAATAATAAAGATTTTAACCGGTCCCACAAAACGCATGACATGGATAATCCAATGTAATAATAAAGAATGGAATAATGTAAGAATTTCACCAAGTATAGGGTAGCACAGCACACTGAGTTATTCCAATGTAATAATAAAGAATGGAATAATGTAAGAATTTTACCAAGTATAAGGTAGCTGCACATTATCTGAGTTATTCAAATGAATAATAAATAATGGAATAACAAAATTTCTCTTCATGAATACAAAAGAAATAATACCCCTTACGGGTATAACAAATAATATCCCTTACCGTAAAAGACACTGGATATCGAAGTAGTGAAGTGGCAGAACACTCTTCTTCTTTCTCTCTATAATTTCTCTCTCAGAGTTTCGGTGAATTAATTAAGAAATAATGAAGGAATGAGCTTCTATTTATAGAAAAAGCGAAAGTGGCTCTTGGTCTTAACGAAGGGTCAAAATGACTCTTGGTAATATTGAAGAGACAACTATTATTTGCATGAAGAAGGGTAATTAACTCTTGGAACAAGAAGAGGCAAATAACTCTTGGTAATATTGAAGAGACAACTACTATTTGCGAAGGGGCAATTAACCCTTGGAACACCGAAGAGACAAATAACTCTTGGCAAACTGAAAGGGAAAGTTACTATTAAAACTTTAAATCAACGATCCATATTGATTTACTATTAGAATTTCAACCAACGGTCAGAAAAATTAGCACATCTCCTCATGGAATAATATTGTACCCAAATACCCGAGTGAACAATACTAGAGTGAATAGTAATCGGGTGAATAGTAACTCGTAAATAGTAACTCATGAATAGTAACTCATGAATAGTAACTCATGAATAGTACTCTAACACGAAAAGTGTCCCGAATACCCGATTGAACAATATAACCTCCAGACATCAATTATTATCGAAATAAATGTCAATTTCTACTAACATAAATTATCCCAACACAATGAAACTATCAAATTCATCTTTAATCAACACGAACTTATTCATCATTAATATTATAACTCACAATATTTAGCAAACTGAGTTGTTCCTGGAAAGAGGGGGCTTTCCAATAAAGATTTCTCCCTATTAGCGCGCAATTAGGTGACCAAACCTCTCCTTGACAGAACTTCTAGACATTGTAAATATTGCAATTTAATAATATGAATAACTTTGTCGTCTCAATTATTGATTTAATAAAATAACATATTATCACGGATGATACTATGACAATAATCGAATCAATAATATGAGAGATATGATCAAAGAATTATTGTAGCAATAATGCAAAGATAATCGAGTGACTTATCACTTATGTGGCGCCCCAAAAATAGGTATACATCACCCATTTTGAGTCGCCAAATAAATGGTACAAAAATTAAATACAACATAATAATACAACCGTCATAAGTATACAATACGATGAAACATAATCGAGAGTTTAAATGAAAATATTGTCTTCAGGACAATATCCACTCTCAAATAGAGTCCTCATTACATTTATTATCACACTATTTTACAGAATAGTGAGGACTACTAATGCTATCGTCTGGACCGTCACTCCATTCCCCGACTCATCCCAGCTATATTCTCATTACCTAAAGAGAACAGTGAAGGAAAGGGTGAGCTCAACTAGCCCAGTAAAAAATATTATGACTAAGATAATACATAATAAATTATCATTAGTCTTCAACAATGTTAAACTGATAATATACAATAGACATCAAGTTTAACTGCAGCGGAATATGCAATCCATTAAAAGAGTCAAGTAGAGAATAAAGTCTACTATCTTTTATGTTTTAAAAGGTTTTCATCAATTTTTATCGATGAGACTCAGCTTAATAAATAAACCATCACATCTAATCATCCCCTCGTATACCACGGTCAAAGGATTTTCATTAAATCATCAATGGTCATGCCTATACCCTAAGAATAAACCTCGGTCATAATCATACCAAAAACTATTCATCAATGCATTACAGCCACCTTTGAGGACTTTTATCACATTATTTATAACAGTCATGATTATACTGAATGATCCCTGGTCATAATCATACTAAGTCCATCTATGCATGTAAGCCAAAGATGACTTTCAACATAATATAACATGAGGATGATGACAATGACATAATAATTCAATAAAACAAGTTCAAGAATTAATTTATCCAAGAACCAATAACGTCCAAATTGTCAACATGATACTTCTTTGTAGAGTAAAATTCAAGAATGCTCAAAAGAATATTTCCATGAAAAGATACTGGATGAAGCGCAAATATCAAGGATATTCAACTAATTTCATAGAGTATAGAAGTCAAAATTTTAATCAACTGAGTATAATACCGAATGGAATAACAAAAGATATCACCATGCATGCGGTACTTCGCATAGATAGGTTATTCCAACAGAATAATAATAACGGAACCAGGTCAGGTGAAATTCACACCGACAGGATGTTCCAACATAATAATAAGGAATGGAATAACAACAGAAATCACCATGCATGCGGTAACTTGCAGATAAACAAAAGTTATTCCAACAAAATAATAATAATGAACCAAATGTCGTGAAATTCACACCAAGCGGGATGTTCCAACATGAATAATAAATGCGAATAATAAACAATGGAACCAGTCCCAGTAAAACACACGAGACGTGATATTTCAAATGTAATAATAAAGAATGGAATAACGTAAGAAGATCACCAAGTATAGGGGATTCAGATATATACAAAGTTATTCTAATGTAATAAATAAGAATGGAATAACATAAGGATTTTACCAAGTATAGGTATGCCACAGATATCAAAGTTATGTATAGGGTATACCACTTTTTGAAGTTATTCAAATGTAATAATAAAGAATGGAATAACAGAAATTTTCTTCATGAATAAGAAAGAATAACACCCTTACCAGTAAAAGAAATTGGATATAGAAGTAGTAAAGTGGCAGAATACTCTTTTCTTCTTTCTCTATAATTTCTCTCTCAGAGTTTCAAATGAATTCGTAAGAAATAATGAAGGAATGAGCTTTCATTTATAGAAAAACCGAGAGTGGCTCTTGGTCTTAACGAAGGGTCAAAATGACTTCTTAATATTGAAGAGGCAACTACTATTTTGAAAAAGGGGTAATTAACTCTTGGAACACCGAAGAGGCAAATAACTCTTAGAAAACTGAAAAGACAAGTTACTATTAAAACTCGTGAATAGTAACTCGTGAATAGTAACTCGTGAATAATAACTCATGAATAGTAACTCATAAAAATATTTCCGCCGTTATTTTCATAAAAATATTTTTGTTATTTTTCTTAATCCGACAATAATTCCATTATGGGGTCTACCAACGATTGTACCGTCGTACGGATATTCCCCGACAAAAAGAATATTTTATATCAACTTGCTTACTTTGCAAAATTTTCACATATTACCCTTAACTTCAAACTTTTATCAATTTAACTATTTACCAAAATAGAAAAACTGAATACTTTTATTTCATAAAATTCGGAGTCCCACAATAGTGCTCCTGGTTCTTAAATGAAGTTCAGGAATAGGTATATAAAACTCAGAAACAAAATGCACTTCCAAATTGAAACAGGAATAGGTATATCAAACTCACAAAATATAAAATAAATTGTGACCCTATCAGTGAAGATCAAGTTAAGGAGCACTACTAAGAATAGCCGCATCCAAGGAGAACCTATGTATGATGTAAGTAGTGTTTAAAAGTAATACTCCCTCCATTCCAAAATATAGGTTTCAAAGTCAATTTAAGAAATTTTCAAATTCAAAATTGATGTAATTAATTTGACTTTCGAAATCAATAAAAAATTTAATTAGTGATAATAGTTAGATAGTTTACAATTTTCATAATTGTATTGTCTAACTGTAAGTTAATTGTTAATATCAATTTTGAAATTTAAAATATATCTCATACTGACTTCAAAAAATCATTAATGAACCTATTTTATGGAACAATGGGAGTACAATTCTCTTTGTACTTAATGCCCCGAAACATCTGAATAATCAACAATGCTTTGCCAATAATTAAGCTTACCAGTTCAAGCCTTCAAAAGAGTCCTCCTTTTATGGCGGAAGTTTTAAAATAGTCCATCATGCGATTTTTTATCTTATGCAACTCTAAGGCTTTGATAGAATCGCAAGATCATCAAGTGCACCAGAAGATACTATAATCCAAAAAATCCAATATTTAAGAGAAGGGTTATTAGTATGAATGTTCTAAGACATGAAGTTGAAACAAAGACATCCACAATGTTGTGGCCAACTTCTCCACGACACAGGCATTACTTTGATATTGATGTGTAAAATACAAAGAATCAAAATCGGATCATGTGAAATTAACCTACTTGTTTGCGAAAATAAGAATGGCAAAGACCTCTTAATTTTTCCTCCCTGACAAGAAAAGCACAAAGAATATATATATATATATATTTCAAATCCATAACATAAATTTAAGGTTAAATTCAAGTATATATAAGTATATATAGTACATTTTTTAGATAAATAAGCACGAGTCAAATAACCAAACAATGAATTACAATTTGAAAAATAAGACGAATAAAATCATCACAACATGCTTTAGGATAAAAGACTAAGATTAGAACTCGTAAGTGATGGTGACTCACCAAAGAGAGTGATCACAGAAGCGGATGTCCCATGCTCATGCTATTATTCAAGGTCTGCCTCTTCCTTCTGTTTATGCAGTTTGTTGGGAATGTTTGTACTTGGACCCAACCCACTGCAATCTAATCGATAACACTTAACACCTAAACACAATGAAAGTAGTCAAACAGAAAGCAATCGTCCTCAATTCCTTTGTCAACTAAGAAAAGAAATTAAAAATTTCACACAAATAGACATGCATTCACGAAATTTACCTAATTTTGCTCGATTACTATGTCCTCGCAGCTCAAAATCAAGAAATACTCTTCAAAGAATGGAATTCCATGTTGCTTGGCCAAAGCAGCTGAACATATTAGTTAAAGTCCAGAGTATTTGAGATATCGGTGAACATCTAATCGACAATAGATCAAACATTAACTTATCTCCACCAAAATTTTACCAACTGCTTTTTCACACGCTTAATTACAATAATAATATAAAAATGCTAACAAAAAGAATGAACACAACATAAAATTAAAAGAACCAAATGACTCACAAAGAAGAACTCCTTTACTCCGAGGATTTTTTTCTTTAAAGCGTACTCAAAAACCCTCCTGCAACAAAATTGATTCAAAGAAATATATCAAAATCAATAATTTTAAAATAAAAAAAAAACTATAATTAATGTTTAAATTGATAAAAGAACAAAAATAATATACATGAAAATGAAGAAAAGCCTTTGGCGGCCTCTTAGGTTTGTTAAGGTCCTCAGCACTTTGCCTTTTTTTAGTTTTATGCATGTAATGCCTATCACCATTAACAAAAAAATCAACGCTTATGCTTATATATATATATATATATATATATATATATATATATATATATATGTGTGTGTGTGTGTGTGTGTGTGTGTGTGTGTGTGTGTGTGTGTGTGATAATTCAGATTTTATGTTTCAATTAAAAAAGAGGAACCGAATCGGAGAAAAGAAGGAATTTACATCGCCGAGTTTTTGGATTCTCGCCTTGGATCGACCTCTCCTTTCATGGCAATTCCTACAACGATAAGATTGAATTAATAAAAAAAACTACATGATGATAATCGATAGAACATGTTCAAAAAAATAGGTAGAAATCAACTTGAAATCGATCGACGTCTCGGTTTATTGACGAAAACAACATGTTAGGGTTAGGGGTTTGAGAAATGAAAGGAGCGAGAATAGAAGGAGGGGGTTGGGAAGTTGAAGGGAGTATGGGGGAGATAACCCGCGTGCGTTAACTTACTCTCTAGTTATCGCTTTATCACTGCTTTCATCATTTAATGTGATAATCATGAAACAATCATTTGGGGCTAATCCATTTGATGTTTTTCAGCCATGGGAAGGGAAGATAAAATCTCGGTGCAGAGGAAGACTGGCGGCAGGGGTTTCGGATACACGGAAGAACGATTTTTGACGACGACGAAGATTATTAGCAGCCAGTGATAGCATGTATGAGCCAAAAACTCCTTCAATTGCGCCGATTGAAGGTTATGAGCCTAGGGATTCCAGATATTATTTTGGAGGGACATTGTTGTGAAGGTTATTTTTGTAAAGGACATTAAAGAGTATTAATTATGATGAACAGCTGTTGAATGTTTAGAATGACAGATGTCAAAAATTTAGAAAAATAGATGTCAATATAATGTGTCATGTACTGTGATTTAGTATATATAATAGATAATAAATAATAGATTTGCAAAATGTAGATGGGACATTTTTTGGAAAGTCGTTGGTTAATTCTTCTTTAAATTATAATTTTTACATTATTTATCGAGTTGTCAAGGGAACTTAATTAGCACTAGCTGGGTTAGTTCTCCTCAATTTAACTGATATGGTAATATTTTCTCAAAAACATGTACTATAGTAAAAACTTAACTTTCATTAAATAACGATTAAATAAATTTATATTAATTTTAAATTTAATATATCATCAACCAACCTCAAAAGGAAGGGAAGGGAAGGGAAGGGAAGGGAAGGGGGAGTATTATTTTGAAGTCGTTGGCTTATATATGAAGGATCCCTCTTATGTTATTCTTATGAAAATCAATTTGTATGGGTTTGTTTTGGAATTACTCCCTGATTCTCCTCGTCTAATAATGACTAAAAGGTTTGCTCAACTTGTAAAAATCTACCAGAAAAGAAAAAAATATCTCAAATATCTATGTTGCGATAAAAAAAAAACTCAATTGTTTTCGAGAGTATATAAATCAATAAATTATTTATATTATAAAACGGGAGTAAGATATATTGGCGATTATTTTTGGTGTAAATATAAAAGTGAAGTTTTTTACTTTCTTATTTTACCCCAACTTTTATTAAATATATAGGTCTTTTATTTACTTTTCTCTCTCCCGCTATATATCTCCCTCTCCTATCTTTTAGCATCCTAGTTTCTCCCTTTTTTTTCTACTCCTTTCGTTCCTTAATATAGGTCGTTTTAGAGTTCTACACAAGTATTAAGGTAATCATTATATAGCATTAACTATAATATCAATTGTCTATATTGTCCTTGTATTGGAATAAGAGATTGTTATTTATTAGACAGAAAATAGTGACAAAATCAAAGTTATATTTAATATTTAGGGTAATATTGAAAACTAAGAAATTAATGCTTACTTGAAATTCTCAAACGACTTATATTAAAGAACAAAAATATTTTTCTAAAACGATTTATATTAAAGAACGGGGGGAGTATTTAACACAGTTGAACTGTGTGACAGGTAAACTAGTATGAACAAATAATGTCATTGTGTGTCTGTGCGTAACATAATTTTGTCAAAATATATGTCCTAGTTACTTGTTTGATTGTGCATGTCTATTCCTAACAAAAGTTAACATAGTTTTGTCATAATATATATAGAAGGAACAAAGTGTCCTAGCTAATTGTTTGTTAATGTTAGAGGAGGAGTGTCCAAGCTGTTTGTTAATGTCGGATTTGTGTTCTACTAGTTGTTTGTTAATGTTGGTGTTCGGGAGCGTTTTACCGACCCTCATTTGGGTCGAAGGCTTAATATCAAAAGAGCTTGAGAGATCGATGAGTCGAAGCCCATGAAAATGTTGGAGGTGTTCGGGTCGGCATCTGAGCCCTCCTGGGCCGGAGCTGAACCCAGTCTTGTGATGTTCGGGGTCGGGTCTTCGAGTCCTTGGGGCCGAAGCCCAGACTAGGTTATAGGACCGCTTGGACTGCAAGACAAAGGGGCTCTCTCAAGCGTCAGAGTCCTGGTACTATTCATATGCTTAAGCGGTAACTCAAAGGTGGTGATGAGATTGGACTCTCTTGCACCTTTTTAAGGAGATTGTGTTGGACCCAAGTTATGGTAACTACCATACACTAGGAGTCCTAATCCAACTGGGAGAAGGATTCTAAGGTGGTGAGTACTATAAATATAAGGCCTAGGTTATCATTATGAGGTAATACCTACTTTTGAGCACTAAATATTTATCTTCCCTTGTTAAACCTTGTAATCTAACAGACTCATTCTCACACCGGAAGTTATCCCCACTCAAGACAAAGCCGCCAAGCTTCGTAGTGATCTGTTCTTTGCGCAGTTCTAAAGCGTGGATTCTGTGATTGACGGCGCGTGAAAACTTGGCGTTAACATTATGCGCCAGAAGGAGGGGTGCTAAAACAATCACAATCGATTCTTTTTCCCAAGAAAACTATGGCGGCGTGGAGTATGCGATTTAAGCCGTGAAAAGGCTAAGACGCACTGCACCACTCAAGTGAGAGGTCGGTGAAAGACAGACCGGGTTCCAGTCCCAGATTTATCGATGGAGCCCTACTGGCTCCCGACGAAGGCTCTTCCATGAAAGCCAAAGTAACTAACCAACCAAAGTCGGATGGACCGAAGCTAATTCCACGAAGCGTTGAGGCGCATGAAAAGAGTCGTAGTCAGGGTAGTCGAGATCAGAGAGAATTCATCCTGCAGAAAAAGATGTAGCAAAACAAAGATGCCATGATGACCCTACGTCTTCAGCAGGAGGAGCTCGAACTACAGATGGCTAACATGCTCGGAGAGCAAGAGGCATCCTCTAAAAGGCGTGAAACACCGTGGCGGCCCTCGGCCACCCCAAGAGGAAAGGCTGGTGGGGAGAGAAGTAGATACCGAAGTCGTTCGAGGGATGGCCGAAGCCGGGAGGAGTCGATCAACCAGACGACGACGATCGAGCACCCGGTCGGTCTGGGCGGAGGAGGAGGGACGAGATTCCCGACGTGAGAGGGACAAACCCGATCGTCCCCTCACGGAAGGAGAGTCCGATCTCCTCACTCGAAGGGTAGTTGAATCGGAAGAAGGCTGTCATTGGTCAAGAGAGCACGATCAAGTACCCTCGGCTACTATATAGGGTCACCTTTCTCACTTGAAATTAATCAGAGACAGCGGACCCCAAAAGAAAGATGCCCCCGATGGAGACTTATGACGGGCTGGGGGATCCTTACGACCATTCTGATGGGTATGACAGGTTGATGACTTATTATGGCCACTCGATGCGGCCAGTGTGCCACATGTTCGCTTACCCCTCGAAGAAGAGTGCAGGGAATGGATGGGAACCTTGGCGTCGGATCGATAACCGTGGAAGGACCTTGGGAAAACTTTCATGCACGGTTCAAAGTAATAAAAAGCAGGAAAGATCACAAAGATCCCTCATGCAGATTAGGCAGAGATTAGATAAGAGCCTGGGGCAGTATGTTAAGAGGTTTCGAGAGGCTGTGGGGTCGGTTTTGGAACTAAATTCCCCACAAGCCTTGGGATTCTTCACAACGGGGCTAGACATCGAAAAATCAAAGAAGCTGATGAAGGACCTGGTGATCAACCCCTCCTACCGATCTAATGAAGCCTTCCACAGGCGAGAGGGCACATAGCGATCGAGGAGGCGATGGGGAATTTCAAGCCATAATCCCAATTATACGAGAAATCCAGAGATCGCGACAAACAGAGTTATCAGAAACCCGACAGTCAGGGGAAGACAGATAGCTACAGTAAGAAGAACTACAACGGGGGAGGGTCAGGCGGTGGAAGACCACCCTTCCCAAACAAAAATGTCAACAAAGTGTACACTGCACTCAATACAGATCGGGCTAAGATACTGGAGGAGATGCGAAGCAAACCCTTTTTTGAACCATGCCAAACGATCCCGAAGTCGGGGAAAAGGGGTCGGAACAAGTATTGTGCGTACCACCAGAGCCGGGGTCACACGACAGAAGATTGCAGTAACTTGAAAGACTTAATAGAAAAAAACGTTCAGAGCGGGCGGTTACAAGACGATGCGTGGTGAAGCCGAAGCGTCGGAAGCCCCACGAGAGAAACCAGAGCTCACCCGAGAAGCCTGTACCAAGCAACTCGAACCCACTAGCCCGAGGAGTTATTGATGTGATATCGGTGCGGGTTCGGTAGGGCGTAATGTAGGTAGGAAGAGGAGTGGGCATCTCGGCCGTCTTTACTAATTGGCTCCTCGCCCGAAAGGACGGGGACATATTCGTGCATGACCATCTCTCTTTCTCTCGATGACGACTACCCTACTAATGACATTGAACCGCACGACGGGCACTGGTGATAACGGCCGGAGTCGGGCGGTGGACATGAAGAGAATGATGATCGACGACGGTCCCTCGATTACGACATACTCTACACACATGCATACCAAAGGTTGGATTTGGGAGGAAAGAAGATGGAATTGGGAGGAGAGGGCCGTTATTATACGGCTTGGTGGCGACCAGGTTCATGTGTCGAGCACGATAGAGTTACTACAATGATTTCGATGACTACCCCTCAACAGATGTAAATCATGGTAAAAAATTTGGCGTCTGAGTGGATTCGCCACAACGCCATCTTGGGAAGGCTTCATTTAGCGGCACTCATAGCGGCGATGCGTGTATATCCCACTTCAAAATCAAGTTTCCAACACCGAAAGCGGGATAGGGGAGGTAAAAGGAGATCTCGACATCGCTCAAGGTGTTATCGGAATACCTTGATTTCTTGAGGGTCGAAATCGATAAGTAAAGCAGATGATGACCTTCGAGATAAATATTGTTCAATCGAGGGAAATCTTGAACCCATGGCTCTACCCCGAGGAAGAAATAGAGGATGTTGAGTTGATACTGGGAATCCGCATAAACCGATCAAAATCGGTGGGATTATCCGAAGCGACCTTCAAGACAGCTGGTGGAATTACTTGTGTATCTTTGACATCTTCGCTTGGGAACTAGCGACATGCTTTGAGTAAAGTGAATCAATAGCATTACATGGAAGCTTCATACCCGGCCCAAGAAGGAAGCCGGTGATACGAAAAGAAGGATCTTTGCCCTGAAAGATGAGAGGATTATAGATGAAAAGGTCACTAAATTGTTAGAGGCAGGGTTCATCTTCGAAATCGACTATCCCGAATGGCTGGCGAATGTGGTATTGGTTCAGAAGCAAAATGGGAAGTGGAGGATGTGCATTGACTACACGGACCTAAATAAGGCATGCCCTAAAGACTTTTATCCCTTACCCAACATAGACCAGCTGATTGATGCCACTTCAGAGTATGGAATGTTAAGTTTCATGGACGCTTTCTCGGGATATCACCAAATCTCGATGCACAAGGAGGATATCCCGAAGACTAGCTTCATCACTCATCTGCTATATAAGCAGATCGGAAGATGATCTTTGATCATCAAGCGCGGGCGACTACCAACGGATTATGAACTTCGTATTCAGGAAACAGCTGGGGCGGAGTATGGAATTGTATGTGGACGACATGATAGTCAAGAGCATGTCAGTCCGGGATCATCTGGAGGATTTAGCAGACTGTTTCGAAATGGTGAGGCAACACAAGCTGAGGCTGAACCCGACCAAATGCACCTTCGGATTGGGTTCAGGGAAATTTCTGGGATATCTGGTCAGTAAGAGGGGAATCAAAGCCAATCCAGGAAAAATCTCGGCGATCTTAGACATGAAATCTCCAAAGACATACAAAGATGTCCAGAGGTTGACGGGCCAAATTGCTGCCCTTCGGAGATTCATGTCAAGGTCAGCTGAAAGATGTCTACCCTTTTTCAACACTCTCAAGGGTCCGAAAAATGACAAGAGTTTCCAATGAACTTGAATCGCGAAGACGCGTTCCAAGAGATCAAGAGGTATTTGGATGCAGCACCATTATTAATGAAACCGATTCCCTCGTAATCTTTATACTTATATTGGTACATGGCTTGGAGTAAGATGGCGATAGAGGGCGGTTGGTGAGGATAAGGGAGGTAAGCGAGTTCGGTTGTACTTATGTTAGCCATGTTCTCCTAAGACGCAGTGAACGAGATAATACCCGAACTGGAAAAGTTTGCCCTACGCCTCATAATTGCTAGCGAGAAACTCGAGCACTATTTCCGGGGATCGGATGATAGTGGTCTACACGAATCACCTTTGAAGAAGATTTTGCACAAACCCGAGATGTCGTGTTCGGTTGACCACACGGGCGATGGAACTAACACGGTTTCTTTATAGAGTATCATCCCCGAACGACAATCAAAGGGCGGCGTTAGGCGATTTTATGGTAGAGTGCTCTTTTTCACGAGTCGAGATGAATATAGTGGTCAAGCATAACCAGTCGACCTCATGGACTTTATACGTGGATAGATCGTCAACTTTGGAGGTTAGCGGAGCGAGGGTCATCCCGACAAGTCCCGAAGGGTTCAAGTGCAAAAGAAGCTATTTGGTTTGGTTTTGAAGGCCACAAACAACGAAGTTAGTAGTATGAGGCCATCTTAAGCGGGGATACGATTGGCTGCCTTTAGAGAGGTACTGAGGTTGATCATCTACAATGATTCACACCGGTGGTCAAGCGATTATCGGTAGTCTGAAAACTTCGGGGCAAGGATGACCAAATATCCGGCCGAGGTAAAGGATAAGCTTATATACTTCACATCGCATACTTGTCGGGGTGGATCGGTCGACAATACAATCAATAGCGGATGCCCTAGCGAGATTAGCAACCATCAAGCAAGCTCTTTCGATGGATCGATGTACTTGGAGGTTCGGAAAAACCCAAAGTGTCCCAAGACAGAAATCCTAGATTTGGGCCGACTCAATTCTTTGGCTCACACCTTATATCTCATACTTGGCCGATGGGACCCTCCTTCTGAATCAATCCCTAACCAGACAAGTTAAACATCGAAGCTTGAAATTACCCTCATAGATGGAGATCTATACCGAAGGGCCTTTAGCTCTCCAACGCTAAAATGTTTGACTCCTTCAGAGGCGTATCACACACTTCTGGGAGGTGCGTGAGGGGATCTGTGGGGATCACATGGGAGCAAAAGTCATTGGCTCATAAGATTTTGAGGCGGGGTATTCTTCGTCGGCGATATCTACAATCAAGCAAAGGAATTCGTTAGGAGGTGCCCCAAATGCCGCCTAAACATCAATGTTCTGCATCAACCACCGAGAGCTCTATTCTGGCTCTTATCCCCAATTCCCTTCATTGTATGGGGAATCGATATTCTGGGCCCTCTGCCAAAAGCTAAGGGACAAGTTAACTTTGTGATCGTGGCTATTGATTACATGACGAAGTGGGTCGAAGCCAAACCACTGCAAAAGATCACCGAGCAGGAGTGTTTGAAATTTTTTAAAGAAGAAATAGTCTACCAGTTTGGTATACCGATGGCGATAGTCTCGCATAATGGCGGCATACCAGGTTAGGGGTCGAAATTCGAGGGCTTACTGAAGGAGTTAGGGATCCAACATCGCAAGACTTCGGTTCCCCATCCTCAGTCAAATGGTCAAGTGGAAGTGACCAATCGAACCCTACTCAATGGGATTAAGCGCAGACCGGATGAATTAAAGGGTTTGTGGCAAGAAGAATCTATCTCTGCTTTGTGGGCGATCGAACTACTCCAAGGACTACAACTGGAGACTCTCCATTCAGATTGGCCTTTGGGACCGACGCTCTCATTCCTGTCGAGATCGGATCCCCCACCCTTCGAGTCAGCCAATACAAAGAGCTATACAATGATGAAGGCCTGAGAACGAATTTGGATCTGCTAGATGAAGTCCGAGATTCGGCTATAATGAGGTTGGCAATCTATCGAAGAATTGACAAAGACGACACTTCAACCGGAAGGTGAAGCTAGGAGGTTTGCAGTAGGAGATCTAGTCCTCCGGAGTTTGAGGCATCAACCCCCCAGAACACCGGCAAGTTAATGCCTGACTGAGAGGGGCCTTATGAGGTGGTAGGAGTGCCGAAGCCAGGAACATATCGGCTTCGAGCAATGGATGATTCGGAGGTAAAAAATACATGGCATGCTGGAAGACTTAGAAAATTTTTACCAGTAATAGTTATGTTATTCTTCCTTTTATCCATGTAACCGATTCAATTTAAATGATATAAATGAAATTTCCAATTTCTGTTTTTATCCATATTCATATATTTCGTTACTACTCGAATAGACACGCTTCGGACACTATCCGATCAAGAGGTTCGGAAAGACACCACTGATCGAGATAAGTCCCGCGCATAACTGTTGACCCTTCAAAATCAGATAAACTCTAATGACAATCCGATCAGAAGGTTCGGGTGGACATAACTGATCAAGATTAGTCATAAGTAAAACTGACAACAAACATTCATGGGCAAAGAGTATATCTCATTTATACTTAGAAAATTTTACATTACAAACCCTTACGCCACGATTCGCAAAGTACAAAAAAAAAAAATGGTGGCCCACGCAGTTCTAAATATCTACTCTGCAGGGGATCATCTTCACTTGATTCGTCATCGGAAGAGTCAAGGATCGAGATATCGAGCCCAAGCCCATCGCCTTTTGCCTTGCCTTCTCCCGATGAGTCTCATACCCTTCAATCAATTGGGCTATGACCTTATCATTCAAGGCGTCGATTCTTCAGATTCTTCGGCGATGGCTTCATTGCCGGGCCTCGGCAACCTTCTCGAAATGCGTTGACGATAGCGATTAAAAGTGTTGTTCTCCTTGATCAAGAACATCATCTTGTCGTGCATCTCGGAGAACTTGTGCGTAATCATTGTCAATGGCATTCTCCCGATCCTTGAACTCCTGGGCAGATGATCCTCTCTCGACGGAAGAGTCTTATGCTTATGCTCCACTTTCTTCGATCCGGTCCTTCGCTCGGTACGCCTTGCGTCGGGTCTCGGATGAGAATCCTGCCTTCTTTGTGTCCATTGCGGACCCCAAACCTCGACCTCAAGCGGCCCACCTCCGCTCCCACCGAACTTCTTTCTTTGTAGTTCAAAGTAGGGAGAGGATGGCTTTCGGTGAGAGTATAGCGTTAACTGCAGCCGAACACATACATCAGTACAAGAAGTAAAAGTCAAAGTTAATAGCAGCAATCAGATTGACAAAGGGAATTACCTGGGTCTGAGCTCGAACATAGGTCACCAAGAATCGATCGGAAGAATACCTTTAAACCGCCTAAGTCGTCACCAGGGAAGTTTGAAGTGATCGAAGAGGTAAAAGGGAAAACCTCCGACGGCTCTTGGGCCAACAGTAGTATCAGTGATCCCTGGAGGAGCTTGGCCCTTGAGGAAAGAGTGGTGGCACGGTCCCACTGACCAGGACCACCATCTCTCCGTCGGTGATCGGAACCCTCCGACAATCGAGGTCTTTTTGATCGGGGTTCGAGAGAACCTCTTGGTGTCCCCGAATCCTCGACCACCCTCGGTCGGCGAGGGGGGCGGGAGAGTCGACCCGGTAGAGAAGGTAGAGCGACTTTTGTAGTCGCTTTGATGGTCGGCTTAGAGGGCTTCTTGGACTTCTTCAGTAAAGCCGCCTTCTCCGCGCGGCTCATCTTCAGCGCCCCTTTTTGTGTGGTCGGGGGCTCGGGCCCCGAAGTGGACCCCAGTGACAGCTCGCTGATCGGGACCGTATCCTCCTCAGGAGCATCGTCAGTCACTGGGGGTCGGATGAACCCGGTTGTGATGGTGGTGGGGATGAAGGCGTCGACAACGCCCTCTGGCTTGAAAATGGTCACTGCACGGGGACAAATGGGTTAAGGCATGGAACGCTTCAAAAAATAGGAGAAAAAATAAAGAAAAATAGAAGGATACTCACACGGTAGTGTTTGTAAACCGAACCTTGTTCATCGAAGCCCCGTTCCCATGGGTCTTTTCTTATTGCTTGTAGAACGCTTGAAAGCATTTGGTCGGCCCTTCTGAACTTCGAATCTTGGTCGCTGGTCAAATTGGATGGGCCCAGAGGGAAGGAGCCGAGGTCGGTTCCCTCGGCAAAAACCACTCGCTCGCCACCCCTCGCTTCTTGAAGGGTCTTGATTGGGACTGCGGTTGGGGGAGTTTGTTGAGTTCAGCCGAAGACCCAAGACTCTTCGAACCACTAACGGTGAATGGGGCAAAGAATAGATCGAGCCGGGAGTGAGGCCCACCTCTTGGCACGGGCTATGAAAGAGACTAAGTGGATGTACGCGTTTAAGACGGTCACATGAACCCGACTCCCACGAAGCTCAAAAAAGAAGAAATAAAATCGTGAAGTGGGAACTGAACCCCGTACTTCAGAACATACAGGGGGATGGCCACCCACTCGCCCTCGGGACGCTAGAACATCTTCTCTTCGGGCATCGGTACTCGAAGTTTGTATTCTTTAAGGACCTTAAAAAGGGACCGGATGTCAGAAATCTGTGAGGGGGTGATGGTGGAAGGAGTATGAAGGAGTATGAAGGTGAGAAAACTCCTTTGAGGAATAGTATGTATTTCAAATCCTAGCCTCGACGCTCACCGAACTAGGCGGTGGTCAAGGTGTGGTGTGTGCAGGACATCTGGCAAGACTGACCTCTGAAGGTCGCCGGTGGAGACAATTGGAGAGTAATTGATAGGCTCAATGGGTCAAATAAATAGTCTTTGGAATCGGCCATTTAAAAGGAATGTGATACAAATAAGAAGTTTCAAGAATGATGATCGTGAATAGAACTCAAATATCCGCAAAGTAGTGGGGTTCGTGGAGTTTGGGAAGAAATGAGTCACATGGGAATTCCATCACGGGAGAAAATGAAAACAGAGAGAGTTTGGGAGAGAGAGTCAAGAAAGGTGATAATTAGGGGGGAAGAGGGTTTTATAAGGGGTACGACACTTTAATCCTGTATGCATTATTAAATGCTTAAGGTGGGTCAGGGCGTGAAAAGGCGCAATTTTGCAAATATCTATAACGAAGGTCATAAATATGTTATAATTAACTGTCGTGACTTTTCGAGGTCCTGACCTTCCAAGTCTCTAATTATAAATATGTTATAATCGTAGACCTGGGGCAATGTTCGGGAGCGCTTTTCATCGACCCTCATTTGGGGCCGGAAGGCTTAATATCGAGAGCGGCTTGAGAGACCGATGGGCCGGGCCCATGAAGATGTTGGAGGTGTTCGGCCAGATCTCAGAGCCCCTCCGGTAGAAGCAGAACCCAGTCTTGTGATGTTCGGCCTGGTCTTGAGTCCTTGGGGTCAAGCCCAGACTAGGTTATAGGACCGTTTGGGCACGCACAAGGGCTCTCTGCGTGCAAGAGTCCTGCACCTATTCATATGCTTAAGCCAGTAACTCCAAAAGTGGTGATGAGATTGGACTCTCTTGCGCTTTTAAGGAGATTGTGTTGGACCCAAGTTATGGTAACTACCATACACTAGAGTCCTAATCCAACCTGGGAGAAGGATTCAGGTGGTGAGTACTATAAATATAAGGCCTAGCTTATCATTATGAGGTAATACCTACTTTTGAGCACTAAATATTTATCCTCCTTGTTAAACCTTGTAATTAAGATGTACTCATTCTCACACCGGAGTTATCCCCACCTGCAAGCCAATGCGTCGAAGCTTCACAGTGATCTCATTATCTTGTGTTTAATGCGTGGATTCTCGTGATTGACGCTACCACCTAAACTTGGCGTTAACAGTTGGAGTTCTTATGTATATGGTCATTTCGTATCGGAGTTCTTACATGGCTCTGGCTTATGATTCTAGGTCATTTCAAATTAATTACTCGTCCCATAGTTATAGGCTGATTTCTTTTGGCACATAGTTTAAGAAAATTAGTTTAAGTGACAATTTTAACAAAAATTTTCCACATATACCCCTTAATATGAAATTAATGAATAAGTTAATTATTCTTTATTTATCACACTGAAACTCTTAACTTAATTGATCAACCATTAAAATAGAACTTTAACCAAAGATGAATTTTTAATCTGCATAAACTTTCAATCAATCACAAAACGTTTATGTTATTCCAAATTCATTTATTGAGCCTAAAAAGTTGAATTCTTTTATTGAGAATACAACAACATTAAATGTGGTGATAACAATAATGACATTGAATATTGTTTTTTCAAAAAAAAATAATGGTTGAATATTTATTATAAGGGCATAAAAATAAAACAATGAACTAACTAAATTTTATAAATAGTAAGTAGTCTATATATTGGGACATCCCAAAATGAAAAATCAGTCTATAACTGTGGAACAGAGGGAGTATATAGTAGACCAAGTTATTTATCATATATATTAATTGTTTTTAAATTTAAATTTTTTTATAACTCGACTAAGAAGTTAAATGTATCTCTGGTCACTGGTTATGGAATGGAGGAATCTATTGTGGGGAGATTAAAAGTGCAAAATCTCATAATATAATAACCATGAAAATTGAAGTATATATTTCGGCCATGTTATTTGTAGTAATTAAGGAGTTTGGTTAGCCAAGGCGGCTGGCTAGGCCCAAATCCAATTATTACTGGGACTGCTAGATTCCATCTTTGCTTTTGGTCTAATAACAAATGAAAAAGGAGTACATGTCAATTTACATTTGAAAATGCACAAGTTGATTTTAAAAATTAAATAAGTAATTTTCTTATGTTCTAGGACAAAGGGAGTACTTAGCTTAATAAGTGTAGGAGACAAGGAGTAGACTTGAAGAGCCACCTTATTCTTGGATTCGGAAATTTTAGGCTGTCTATATAAAATTTACGCCTGAGATTACACGTATGATTTTCAATATATATCATTAATGTAGCGCACACTTAATCTCACATCGATGGGTTCGATTATTATGAAATTAATTTAATGATAAGTTAATTATGTGATCAATACAATACTGACACGCAGAGAGATGAAGAGATCACCTCTTACATGCGTGTCAACACTGTATTGGTCAATTGACCAAAGTTAACTTCATGCTAACCACTCTCCACATCGATATATCACTAATACAGTATATATTTGTGTAAACTGACTCAATAAGCATGTTGATCACCTTTTCATTTAAGAGGTTAACTTGAGATTTTATCATACTTATTAACTCATCTAAATAGATCCTAACAATAACATGAGACCAGAAAGGATATTTGTAACTCTCCCGCGGCAAGCAACAAACTTCCGACGACATCTTTTCACTACCAATGATCCCAATGATTCTAATTACAGAAATAACATGTATACAAATTTATATATAGGAAATTGATATTTTTACATGAAAAATATAATTATAGATGTATAATAACAAGAAGATCTATTGCGACACTTTTGATATAGAAATATCTTGAGGATATATCAGTTTTCTACTTTATATTGTTGTTCCAAAAGAGTGTTCAATAGGAAGCTTTACAGAAAGTTTGGTAGGTTAGAGATTTGGGAATGATAAACGTTGTTTGTTATATTCAAACTACGTAGTTTCGACATTCGTTAATTTTTGAAATTCTAAATTTTGGGAAACTTTAGAGGAGCCGAATCCCTTATTCGTAGGGGCTTTCTTCCTGAGATCTTTATTGTCTCCTTCCAAAAACAATTTAATTAATTGGATGTAAAGCATTTGATTTGGAGAAGATTGAGTCTGGTCATGGTCCTCAACCTCTCCTCATGCATGAAAATGGCGAGAGGAAACAGAGAGAGAACAAAATGTTCGACGGAAAAGCAAAGGCATTGATAAGTGCTTGTCCATAAAAATTAATTTTAAGTGCAAACTTTAAAATATAAATTAAATTATTATTATGACTAATTTAGGTATATTAATAAATTAATTATAATTATTATATAATAATAATGAAATTCAATATGAAAAATGATGTTACATATTATATTAATTTTCTTTCCATAATTAAACTATAATTTTATATGGTTACATAATTAATTTATAATCATATATCTACACGATATAACAAATCATGTACTTTTTAGTTATTTTACACAATTTCAACCGCAACCGCTGTAATTCTTGCCGAACCTGAATCAAAATCAAACAACATAAGTTGATGATAAACGAACAAAATTATAAATTTTCAAACGTTGTTATCGCTGCAAACGCACTTTCAGCTTTGTTTGCAAAACTCTGCTATTGCTTCAAACGTTATCGCTAACGCTCTAACATAAACCAAATAGTTCTAACTCAATTCGTACTCGTTCAACTAAAAATTCGATTTGAGCTCGACTCAAAATATAAATAATTCAAAAATAGACAAATTTTAAAGTTTGAAAAATTACTCAAAAGTGTTCAACCTACAATTTTGTATTGATACTTAGATCATATTCACTCGAAAATTTCAAACTAATCGAACTTAATTCAAGATCATGTTCGACTCGGTAGTTAAATGAGTCTCAATCAAATTTTATTTCATGCTTGATAAATTTTATGAACTAAAATTGAGCAACACAATATTTCATTTATACCGCTACCTTGTAAACGAATAAGCATTTTCAATCAATAAATTTAATATTTTCATAAAATCTCTAAAATGATTGAGATATTAAAATATTAGTATAATATCGACAATGTAGTCGATTGTTTTAGAAAAGCTATAGACCGCTGCTTTTTATAATTTATACCACTCTAATTTATATATATATATATATATATATATATATATATATATATATATATAAAAGTTAATTTTATTCCTATTGTTTTCACCGGTCTATCGCTAAACTATGAAGGGAACAAAAGTATAAACCAAATTTAATACGTATCAGAAGGAAGTGGGACTAGTATAAACCCAAAATACTTGCAGATATTCAAAATTGGTGGTGCACTTATTTCAAGCTAATTAATATTATCCATGAATCACAATATAAAATTTTAAATATATAATATTATAATTTATAATTTATCTATAAAAATAATTAATTAATTGATTAACAATTTCAAAATTTGAGTAATAATCTCATAGTTTGGGAGGATATTAATATATATATATATATATATGTATAATTTTAATATTCAATTATCATGTCAGCTAAAAAAACAAAACCCAACCCAACCCGCATTTTACGTTCCTAATAATAATAATAATATCTCAGTCAACCTGGCATACAAGTAGACCTGGTAGTAAGCAAGACGGGTTCGGACCAGTCCTCAAGTAGAACGCACTATGGTCAAAAAGCAGGTCGCTAAAAAATGGTCTGGTTTGGTGAAATTTAAAAAAGTGAGGCCGTGGTAAGTTAAAGTGGGTAAAGGCCAAACCCATGGACTTTTTCCTTTTTATTTTTTTTTTTGCAAAATCTTGATACACCAAAAATAGTAATAATAATAAATATTAATAATAATTTTAATTACTTAAATTAACTACATATCTCAATCAATTAAAATTTTAATAGTATTATAATTTTAGATATTATTCTAAAGACATGATTTGGGATAATGATTGATTTACTTTCCAAATAAGTAGGGGAATGCATAATTAAGGGATAATGATTGATTTACTTTCCAAATGTACTACAATAAGTAGGGGATTGCATAATTAAGGGATAAAATTATTTATATTATTGTGTATAGATTTTGGACTTGCAATCTAAAAAATTAATGGTTAATTCGGATTATATATTGCTAGTAATTCAAATTATATAATCAAATTTGATTCTTTAAAATTAATATAATTTATTTAACTTTTAAAAATAATAAATAATTGTAATTAATACTAATATATAGATAATTTTAAATTTTTATAATTATATTATCTAACTTAAACTAATAATTGTTAGTTTAATAGTTTTATACTTTGAAATTATTAACTACATATCTCAATCAATTAAAATTTTAATAGTATTATAAATTAGTATTATTAATTAATTACCTACATTAACTACATATTTTAATTATAATTTTTAAATATAGTTAAAATTTATTGAAGATTGCATTAAAATAAATAGTTGTTGTAGCTTAGTTGGTTTGAACTCTTATTTATTTACTTACAAAGTCTTGTGTTGGCCTTCTCTTTATATGAAAATTTTATTTTGCTGCACCACCACGTAGGGGGCAAAAACGCCCAAATTTTTATGGGCTAAAAAAATTAAACCCAAAGTTACAGACCAATCCGGCTCGGCCCGCGGACCTGGCCAATTTTGCCAGATCTGCTTACAAGCAAACAAAATTCCTCCCAAGATTAAAACTTTGAGGAAGATGCGAGACACAAGAATGGTTGCATTGGGGCCTACATCAGACTGCTACAGTCACCATCATCTTCTCATCTAAACTAAACGTACAGCCTAATTAACCACAGAAGTCCAGTTCTTATCCTTCATTTATCTCACTCACTCTCTCCAAAACACTCTCACCCTTTCCATATACACTTTCTCTCTCCTCCATCACCAAACTCATTCTCTGACAATATAAATAGATATCGAAATATAACTCACTCTCAAGTACTCTCTCTCTATATATATATGACGATGATGGCTCACAGCAGGAAACTGCTACTACTACTACTAGCTGATGATGAAGAAGCAACCTCGGCATCATCATCATCATTACGAAACAATCTCTCTCCTACCATTACTTATTCGCCGGACCCAGAGCTTCTCCAACCACACAATTCCTCCTCTGCCGCCCCCGCCGCCGCCGCCGCCACCGCCTCACCTGAATTAACCAATAAACCCCAAAATTCACCTTTCGATTCCTCCATGGCCCTCACTATCCTAGTCCTCCTCACCGCCCTCTTCTTCATGGCCTTCTTCTCCGTCTACATCCGCCGCTTATCCGACGACGCCGCCGACCTCCACCGTCGCCGCCAACACCACAACCCGCCTTCCTCCTCCTCCTCCTCCTCTTCCTTAAGGTTCCGCCCCTCCAAGGGCCGTGGTCTCGACCCCTCCACCGTCGGATCACTGCCGCTCATTGCTTACAGTGCACACGCGACGCAGCCGATCGACTGCGCCATCTGTCTGACCGAGTTCGAGGAGAGAGAGACGGTGAAGATGATTCCCTGCTGCCGGCATGTCTTCCATCCCGGGTGTATTGACACGTGGCTGGCGTCACACGTGTCGTGCCCACTGTGTCGGTCGACGAAAATGTATGGTGTAGAAGAGGTTTGTTTGAGTGTAATGCAGGTAGATAATGATGAGAGGATGAGTGAAGACTTGAGGAGATCCACGGTGGTAGAAAGTGACACGTGGACGAGTGAGGGTCCAGTAGGTCTGAGAAGGACGTGTAGTTGGTCGAGCTTAGGACAGCGTGTGGCTCTGCAGAGGAGCAGGAGTTTCTGAAAAATTCGTTTGTACTAGTGAATATTTTTTTTTAGTACTACTGTATATGTACTTGTTGATGGTAAAGAATCACTAATCAAATTGATCATTATTTAGCTTATCAAAAACTGACATTAAAATTGGATAGAAAAATTATATTTAAATTTTATTTATTTATATTTTTATTCTTATTGAGAGTCAAAATATAAATAAATAAAATTTAAATACATTTGAATTCAAATTTTTTGTCTAATTTTTAAATCTGAATAGAAGAGCTCTTATTAGCTTATTAAACTCTTCTAACATTTTGAGAAGATATTATATTTTGTTTAATTAAATTCAGGCAATTAGTGTTTATAAGATTTGCCTTTAATGTTTAATGTCCAAGTTGGGAGAGAGATTCCGACAAAGTAGAAGAAAACATACATCATCTTAGGATATGAAGAGTTTTTATTTATCAAAACATTTCTTCCAGTCTAAAGAATTTACTTAAAAGTAGGTCAAGAGAAGATGAAACGTTCTAATAATTTTCAATCCGAACATTTCAAGATGTTAAAGCTAAGAAGGAAATATATAAATTATTCGTTTATGAAGCGAGATCGAAGTCATCACCCCTTATCTTACTTCACTTGGATCCCATGACGGTTTCGATTATATAACTAAATCTGCCTATACTTAATGACAGAACAACATATAAGCGTCATTAAAAGTATAATGACGACGTTGAATGACCGAACTGTCAGTCCGTCATTAAAGAGGAGTGAGTGCGAATTGAGTAAAAATAAGGATGATCTGATCTGCACTAAATTCATTTATAAATATGCTATAAATAAATATATACACTTTGAAAAGGGAAAAAAACACGGTTATGACAATTAATTGCCATTGTTGGTGTCAGCAAGATTCTCCCCTGCTACCATTTTCATTTGGATTTCACTGATAACCTCGGAATGGTAAAACTCCACCGGAAAGAAGAAAAACCAACTCAATAAATTGGGAAAAATCCCGTCGGTAATTTATTCTGATTAGGGTATATATATATATATATATATATATATATATAGATGTGATGTTGATGTATACAAGATTACCTGGAGGGTCCAGACTAGAAAACTGACCTGTTAATAGTTTGTGTCAAATCTGTTTATTCCAATTGTCAATTTATTTCCCTCTTTTGTTTCCTTTTTCTTGTTTTCCCCTTTATTCCCACACTTTCTCCCTACTACTAGTGTGCTGAATGAACCACGGGTGCCCGGCACATTGGACACTTGCCTCTTCCTTGGACCAGTTTGTCTGCACATTTTGAGCATGTGCACATGTGCCCACACCTGTATCAACGAAACACAGAGAAATAAACATAAATGTAAGATTTTATACACAAGCAACTATGGTGAATGTTAATGTAGAGACTAGGACTGCTTTTCAACAGAGTTGCTATGTTTACCTGTACAGCAGAGAATCTATACTTGTGTCACAACATACACAGCAAATTCCCTTCCTAACATGATCCCATTTAGATTCATCCTGTTGGAAACTGTCCTCACATGCCTCTGCTTCAAAGGAATGGCTCGTTCAGTGGTCATTATTTCATGGTATATGAAAATGGTACCATAAAAATTATCGAGTATCAGAACTGCCTAATGCAAGATTAAGAATTTGTCTGGTGGTAGTGGACTTGTACCTTCTGATCCAGATGGCCTATTCAGAGCTGCAGAAACCTCTTGCCCTACTGCGCGTTGCAACTCAAGTTGCATATCCATGCAGGCTTCCAGCATTGTCTGCATGCAGTTCATCCTCTGATGAAGCCTAGCCATGTCAATCCTCAAGTCATTAATGATCTCCCACTCCTGTTCAAAATTAGAAGCAAGATTCATTTAAAACAAAAACGCGCGAAAAGGAGTAACAAGAAGCACTGTGTTGATATTTTTAAGACCAAAGAAGACAATACACTAATACAAGAACTGATCCATACATACTAGTCCTAATGTCCTATTTTAGCCAATAGGCAGAACACAAATTGACAAGATAAAATGAATTTCACAAATAAAAACAATATTAAAAAAATACTTTGACATGATTACTAGCTCTTGAGAATGTAACAAGTGTAGTGAACATCTTTATTTTGAAGGGAGAATCATTAAGGACTTCAGCAGTTACAGTCTAGAAAAACTAAAATCACCATGGTTGATTTATAAACTAGAGAATTTCGAATCAGTTTAGATGATAAAAATTGACCCAGATCCAGTTCTCAATTAGGAAATATGAACTCACAATTCCAAAACGATGGAGGCTGTTGGGTTGTTGCCAGTTAGTGTCATAAAATTCCTGGTCCCATGTAGTCTGTGAATGGGTAAACTGTGGTGAAGGGAGGACAACTGGTGTACTCCCAACATCATCTGACTCAGCCTCGTGCAGATCTCCACTCTGCTGCTCTTCGTATTGCTCTACAATAGCAGGAGAAGGCGATGTATTGTCCAGCTCCCAGTCAACAGAAGCATGACCTTGCCTCTCCACATATGATTGTATCAGATGGTTTAGACTCTCCCGAAAATCACTTCTAAGAAGATTAGACACTCTTCTCCTAAAATAAAAACAAATTTTTCTTGAAATTTTTATCATGTCAAGGGATGAAATGTCATAGACTTCAAGTGATGAGGTCATATACCTGCTCAATAGTTCTCTGATTTCCAGACTGTGCCCGTTATCATCACCAGATAAATAAGATGTGTCAACCCTTTCAGCGGGAGCAACTTCCTGACTTGATGTTTCGTCAGACCAGTTATCTGTAGCCCCGATCAAAGGATTTTCATGACACTCTTCATGCGATTGTTGCGAATGAGAATGCTGTCCAGCATTATTGTCTGACGTTACCCGATACTGTTGACGGCTACTGTCATGTGAATTCGTATCAATGCCTTCTCCAATACTGGCTCTCGATTCAGTGTAGTCATCATTACCTAATTGTGCCCAGTCAATGTTGCTAGTTTCAGTAACTGATTCCTGCCAGTCTTGTAATTGGACGGGCATGTTAAAATGCTCGACTGTGTTACCTTCTAACTGATCAATGTCACCAGATGCACTGTGTACATCTCTTTCCACTCTACTGGAATCTTGGGTACCTTGTCCACTTCCTTCAACACCCGAAGTTTCTTGCAACCTGTCATCACCATTTCTCAGTGCATCTTCTCCAACATCATCTCTCCTTTCGGTAAACTCAATAGTGGAGGACTGTTGCTCTCTGTCCTCATATTCCAAAACATCGTGCCTTTCTTCAACTTGAGATACAGGTTCTTGCATATTCAAACCTTCAGCTAGGTCAGTTTGTGAGTCCTCTGTATAAGACATTCTGATATTTGTTTCCTCATTAGTGAGCTCAGGGTGATCACAGCATTCATTTAGGACAACCTCCTGCAAACTATTTGCTTTAGTTTGTTCATTTTCATGACGACTCGTGTCATCGTTAGATGAAGTATCAGAATGGAAGCTGCCTAGTGGACTGCGAAGGAAATTATCCGATTCAGAGAGAAATCCTTCCCTGCAGAAAGGTTTGCAAATGTATCATTCAAGAATTCCAATATAATACTAATGCTAAATAAAAGGCAATATTAACTCATAATAGTGAAACTTGAATAGGAAAATAGCAACAATACTATTCAAGAAAACACAGAACACAGCAGCATGATTCTTAAGCTCACAAGCATGAAGCTTTAGAACCACCCAAAACCAACATTTAGAGATAAACCGACAACTTGAGGTGGCAACAGAAAGCTAAGGAATATCGACCTCTATTTTGTTTATTCGGTTCAAATGCCACTTGGGTGTTTGGGGAGGTTCCGAGCACAAGACAAACTTGCATACAATGCAGATAGCCCATGTTTCAATGATTTTCCCCTAATTCCTAATTGAGGAATATTTCGGAGAAGAGGAAAGAAAAGGATGTTGATTAGAAATTGAAACTAAGGTCGTAACAGGCAATAATACACAACTTCAAATGCCACTTCCCTTAGCACACCCCCCCCCCCCCCCTTCCCCCAATTCACAAGTGTATATAGCATGATATATGTTGATAGTTAATCAAAGGCAGGTCTAAGAAAATTGATAAAGAGGATAAATAAAAATTTGTTTATGGTTGGGTCATTGACTCATTGTTGTGTCACTTACTAATAGTATTACAAGAATTTAGTTCCATTGCATATTTACTATCTCAATGAAAGACTAGAGACTAGAGTACCGCTGAAGATGTGGTGCCAAATTAATTTTACTGTTGAAACTGTATGAGAGCCTACAAATTTATTTATTTTCATTTCAAATTTTCAAAATACCAATCTAAAGTTACTGCAAATGCCTCTGGTGAGAATACCTGAATGTATTAGCCATATCATAGAACCAACTCCAATGCAACCATGTGTTTTTCAAAAATGAATTCAAGCACCAAACTAGCCATATTGGTTGCATCTCACTAGGAATTAAAATGTTACCTCCATGACATTTTGTATGCCATGCCTTCTATTATGAGATGCCCCACAATGTTGGTCACACTCAGAAACCTGATGCGCGTTTAGCCTCAATGTACTATATTATTAACTTAAATGTTAAAATCCGGGAAGATATCATTAGAAAAATGGTACGCAAAAGTGGTAACAAAGTGATATATGCTGTTGTGTGCCTAATATTATTTTAAAAAATACCTGAAAAATAAGAGACTGATAACTTATAAAGAAAAAGAGAGGGCGATAATAATCTAGATCAAGATATAAAAGATACCATCCAAAGAACAATAAAGCAAGTACCTTAAACCAGATACAGTATGCCTCTGTCTCAATAAGCCCAATTCACTTGCTGCTATAGAAGGTCTCTCTTCCTCAATGAATCTTTTGTTCCGCAAGAATCTACCTTTGAGTAATGACTACAATGAAATCACCCCATCAGTGGAAGAAAATATCATAAACAAAAATCACAATGTCTGAGTGACACAGATTGAAATTCAAGTGTGTACCATCAAGTGATCATCTTTATGGAATCCTAAGCCTAAACCACTTCCTAACATATATATACACTGCATGTAAGATGAAACTAAGAGCACCAAAATTGGCACCTTTCATCCATTCTGATCCCCAAAGTGCAAAGTTAGATAAAACACAAAACGAAAAGATACCAAGATGCAAAACATGTAAAAGTATAATATATGCCTTTCAAGAGCAAATTGATCTGTCCTTAGTTTTACAATACTTGGTTTTTAACAAAGTAACAGTTGATGCAAAATTAAATGACTTCGTGAATGTTAAACACAAATAAGATTGACATAAATAGTAAAGAAGGAAATAACAAAATTAATGTCTCCACATCAATAAATTTATAATGTCATTGACCTTCCTGAAACAATGACCAGCTTCTAATTAATGATAAAAAGGCCAAGAGCATAATTATAACCAA
The DNA here is from genome assembly GCA_020205605.1 of Panax ginseng. Classification (NCBI taxonomy): domain Eukaryota; kingdom Viridiplantae; phylum Streptophyta; class Magnoliopsida; order Apiales; family Araliaceae; genus Panax; species Panax ginseng. Next base: position 14,461,848 of record CM035131.1, on the reverse strand, counting down.
CTACGAAAAAGAAAGGATTCACTTTAAATATAAACTTAGTTATGTAGGTACTTACCTTGATTTGATGATAAGAAATATTGAATGCAAAATATACTTAAGTTATCCATCACGTTAATCATTTATTTAACATGACTAGATACAACCACCAAAACTAGGGTCGTTATTAATATATAGAATCTAGCCACAATCAAAAGTTAAACATGAATAATCATTTATTAGAGGTATTTGGATCTTTATGCAGGAAGTAATATGTACCCTTGAATCTCAACCATACAACAAGGAGGAAGAAATATGATAAATTAGTACATGCATTGCATACGAGCCTAATAATGAACTCTAAACATAACTAACCTGAATACGATTGCGATGGGGGAAATCTGATACGGGGCGATGCTCCAACAAATCCTGGAGTTCTCTTTTTCTTTCCTTTTCAGCCCTCATTAGCAGATCAAGAAGAGCCTGTCTGCCACATAGTCTACGGATTGTCCTTCTCGCTCCAGTCTGACAATTGTCAACAACAAGTCCTTCACGAACTCGTTCAATTTGAGAACCAATTTCAGCATCTTGTTCTTCTATGCCATCATGACACGTGCCTCTCTGCTGAGTTGTCTTTTCTACCCAGTCCCTTACAATTCTCACCCTTTCACACTCCTTTTCACCAAGCCACTGTGACCTTGAACAACTGTTTAGATGTGAATCATTAGACTCCGAGCTTAAACTTGTATTATCATCATGTTCATTTTGCAAGCCTTGGTGAGATATTGTGCACTCATTCTCAACTTCATTAGTATCCACCAAGCTATCTACGTTGTCATGCCCACGTTCTCCAGACAAATAAGTACTCCCAAATTCGGTATTAACCCCATCACCCCTCCCTTGCACTGGTCTTTCTCCATTTCTCACTTGGGGATGATTAGTGAAGTGCTCACCCTCAAGTTCCCGCCACATTTGCAGAAGAGAGGATGCCCGGGTGCTTGGTCTATCTCGACCACCCCGCCATCTTGACAAGGGAGACTGATGAGATTCCCTACTTACAGAAGAATTAATCACAGAAACATTGTGTAAACCAGCAACAGCCATTTTTCAAACTTGAAGCAGAAAACAATCTTCAACCATGGTAATTGTCTCCCAAGTTTAAAAGGAAGCCCTTCAAATGCAATTGGAAACTACTTTTTTATTTTCTCAGTAGTCTATATGATATCATCTACCCACATAGAATTGGCCTAAATCAATACAGAACATCAATCTTTCTGAAAGTTAAAATGAATGCAACCACACAATATCTTCAAATCCCTGCAAAACTTCGTAGAATTAAAATTTATTCCATCCTTCTGTTCCCACCAAATAACAAATTAGTTACAGTATCATCATATTAACAGCATATCTACCAAATTTATTTCCACTTTCCTCAATATATAATCTCTACAGATCTTCTACTAAGGAACCCAAATTAAACAGAGGACATAAAATTTGGAACCATCTATACATTTAAACATAAACTCATTAAAATATAAAAAGAAAAATACTGTATTAAATCTGATTCAACTCTGACAAATCAAAATGAAGATCAAACTGCACAAGTTTGGAAAATTCTAACATTTGGAATACGGTACATATATCATACTACCATGTACGTATAAATCCCCAAGTATAATATAAAAAATAAAGGAATAACATGATCAAAACACTTGGATTACATTATTCAAATCTAAAGTAACAACCAAAACCAAAAAGCTAAGCGAATAGATTCATTATAATAAAATAATAACATACCTTCAGAAGCTACAGTATTTTTTTCTCAATCTAGATTTGAAGAATGGAAGACCCTAACTTAAGCACAGTTGTTACACAGAGATGAATTATGACTGTAGAGGGAGAATTTTAGAGATAGAGGGAGAATGAAAGTGCGATTATTAGAGAGGAGGGAAAGTGAGAGGGAAGGAGAGGAGTACGAGTTATGAAAAAAATAAATGAGGACACGTCATTTATTATTTACTACTATACTTAAATTTAGATTGTTAAAATAAAAATATTGGTAACAGATTAAGTATATATTTAAATGATACTTTTTAAAAAAAATTAACCACTTTTAATCCTTTAAACAGAATTTATTATCATAATATATTTATTTTAAGAAATAACTTTTATGTTGACAAATTTTTTATCGAGCTAAATTGTGATTAACGTAATATTTATTTTAAAATATTTTATGTGTATTATATATAATATTTCATTTGTCCCCTTAATATAAATCGTTTTAAAGTTGTGCAGAAGTATTAATGAAATAATTATATAATATTAATTTTATATATTGTTCTTGTATTAGAAAAAGAAAATGTTATTTATTGGATATAAAATAATAGAATCAAAGTTATATTTAATACTTAAAATAATATTAAAAACTAAACAATTAATGTTTATTTAAAATTCTGAAACGATAAATATCAAAAGATAAAAAAAAAAAATTTAAACAATTTATATTAAGTGAGATGAAAAATAACACTTATTTATTTTTGACCGTATCAATCGAGAATTAGGATCCTCTCCATTTCAAATTTAAATTTAAAATATAATTTTATAATGATATGAGAAGGAGATAATAATACACAATATACAAAAAAAAATAATTATTTTAAATGAGAGAGGATCCTAGTCGGATGTTAGCAGGAAAGAAGGCGTAACTTAGGACACGTGAGTTAATTTCCTTCTTCTTTTTTCGGATTAATTACTACTAAACTTTTATGACTTAAATTCAACGGTAAGGTGAGTAGCGAGAGAAAGGATTTTAAACGACGTCGCTGTATGGGTCTTGTCATTTAGGTAGGTGAATTTGGGCCTTGGACTTTGTTTGGTCATAAAAATTTATTGTTATTTTGCAAATTAAAATGTGAGTGTTTATTATGTATTGTGTTAAATTTATGTTATTAAATTATAAAATTTATTAATATAATAAATTGGAAAAAATTATATCATGACTCCACTTATTATATCTCTTTTTAAAAAAAATCGTAATATATATTATTTTTTTTACTCTCTCCGTCCCAGGATAAAAGTCATGGTGGACTTTTTATTCATATTAAGAAAATGAATGAAATGACAAAATTATCCATAATAATATCATTAAATATGGAGAGAGAATTAGAATAAAAAAAATATGAGATATTTAATGTTACGGGTATAATAGAAAAATATGTGTAAAAATTTAGTTATTAAAAAAAATGAACATTTAATATGGGACTACCCAAAATAGTAATAAAGATTTTTATTATGGGACGTAGGGGAGGGAGTATTATATTTAAAATTAATATTCTCCGTGAAAATAATTAATGGTAATGGGTAGTGGGTAATGAGTAATGTTACCTATTTTTGTTTCAATATACGTCTTAAATAATATAACATTGAATAATACAAAAAATATTTTATAACATAATTAATTATAAAATAATTTCTCATAAGAAGTCAAATAGAAAAGGACCCTTTTATTCCTTTATGATAATTCCTCCACTTTTGTTCCTTCTATATATATATATATATATATATATATATATATATATATATATATATTAAAGGCTAAGACTTAATCTACTATTTCCTTTTACGTATATGATTTCCTAAATTGTCAAGATTATCCCATCCTAAAGGCTAGCTAGCACATTAGAGCCATTTTTTTTAATATTCTTTTGGGTACTATATATATCTTAAGAATTACACCCTCTATTTCATAACTAAAAAAATCCTAATTCACCAAAAAGTTTCATTTTACAAAAAGATTTTTTTTCATTAATAGCATTACAAAATGTCACAATGTGTTTTTATCCAGGACTAGTTAGCACCAATATTTTCAAATTCATAAGTGAACTACAAAAGTTATCGGGATGAATCACTAGGTTAATTAGTGATTGAACCGTTATTGAACTGGGTGACATTAAAAATATAAAAAAATAAGTATTATTAATGATTAATAAAAAAATTAAAAAATCTCATTTTTTATGAAATAAAATATAATAGAGTTGCGTTACAATATTAGTAAAAGTGGTTAATTTTAATATTAAAAAAGTTTGTACAAAAAATATTAAAAATAATTAAAATCGGGTCAACTTAACTGATTTTATCGATTGAACCATTGGTTCAATTTGAGTTTTAACTAAACTAATTCGGGTCAAAATCCAAACGAATATTAGGTTTAACCGGCCAGTGTAGACCGAGTTTCAAAAGAGTGCCTAGCACAATAGATGTAGCGATATAAAAGCACTAGTCGTACAATATGTGCCTCCGGCACTACGTACGAAGAGTAGAAAAGATTGTCGACGCTAAAAAATAGAGGATACATAGGGCGAGCTCAGGAGGAGATCAGAACGGAAGAGGATCTAAAATTGAGAGAGAGCAATTTTTTATCCTTTGAAATTAAAAGAATATAATGGACGATAAAATTTATCCCAAACTTTGAACAATTCTAATCGTTTATTAGAAGTAACGGAAAATTTAAATCAGTTATATTTTGTTTATTAGATATAAAATTAAATTTAGAAGGAAGACAAACGTTAAGAGACCTTCCTTCCATTTTCCTTTTTCGTTTGTTAGGTGGGTGAGGCAAATATCATATCATATCCGTGGGTATCGCCTAATACATTTCTCCACTAACACAACAAAGAGATGCATGTGAAATAATTTTTTCGTTGCTAAAAAGTCAATAATTAATCAACCGAGCCATAAATTTCTTCATAAGTATTTGCTGCCTATTTAATTAAATTTTCGTGTATTGATGTTTGTTGTATGTCATTTCAAAAGCTCTATTTAATTGTACTCCCACACGATAAAATACGTCTTGCGTGTTTAAATTATATATACGAGTTAAAAAAATTTTTATAAAATTTAGAATATCAAATAAAAAAATATGAAAAAGACAAAATAATAATATAATTAAAACAAGGTGCATAAAAGAAGGAAAAAAAAACTAGCGTAACACAAAATCACAACTGCTTGCCTCGCGCCGCTTTATATATAGACAAGGGCGGATCTACATTAGGGGCAGTATAGGCAACTATCCCAACTGTATATTTTTTTTATATAGGTATAAAGACAAGACAAATATATAAATTAATAAACTCAAGGAAGGCAAGATTAATGAAAAAATTAAACTTGGAGAGGTTAAAAAAAATTATAAACCAATTCTAAATACAAGTACAAAAATCTTATTAGTTTTAAGGCTTAGTGAAATCTTTGAAGTATATACACGATATTTTACAAAAATATTATGATTGTTAACGCCAAGTTTTACATGGTAAGCGTCCCAATCACGTAATCCACGCGTTAGAACACAAGACAATAACAGATCACACGAGAGCTTGACGGCCATGTGCCGCTTGGGTATAACTTTCGGTGTGAGAATACGTCTGTGCGCTACAAGGTTTAACAATGGATGCTAAGTGTTTAGTACTCAAAAGTAGGTATTATCTGTTAATTGTAACTTTGGCCTTATATTTATAGTATATCTCCATCTTAGAATCCTTCTCCGAGTCGGATTAGGGCTCCTAGTCATGATAGTTACCATAATTTGGGTTCAACACAATCTCCTTAAAAGTTGCAAGTGGAATCCAATCAAATCACTACCTTTGGAGTTACCTTATTCAATTATGATTAGGATCCTCAACTCTACACGCAGAAGAGCCCACTGTGCAGGCCCAAACAACCCCACCATCAAATCTGGGCTTCGGCCCAAAGGACTCGAAGGCCCACCCTCGAACTCCACACGACAGGTTACATATCCTACCAAAGGACTCCTGGACAATCGAACCCGAATAGTATCCCTAAGGTGAGGCTCGGCCTGGAAGACTTTGACGGACCACCCAAACACCACCAACCTTTCCATGGGTTTCAAATTTCAATGACCTCGTGAAAGGGTTCTAATGTTAGGCCTTCTACCACACGGGGTCGGTAAAAACGCCTCCCGAATAATAATTAATTTAAATTTTCTTTATTCGTTTCAAAATTTAATTAAAATCCGTCACTACAGAGAAAATTCATGGATCTGCCCAGTATATAGAGATATTTATTTTGTAAGTAACTTCAAATATGATATATATATATATATATATATATATATATATATATATATATATATATTGACAAATTTCTCTCGGACCCAATTTATGAGTTAAATATATGGTTAAAGCAATGATCGTTTTTGGGATAGTTAAAACATAATTTAACATAGAATATTTATCGGAATGACTCAAAAGAATACAAAATGTGGGGTTCCATTTTTATTAAAAAAAATTCTCAATGATTTAAGTAAATTTATCTAATTAAGTTCTAACTATAACTTTTCTAAACTTAGTTTATCCGACGATCAACATTCTGATACAAAAAGATAAAAAGAAATTAGTAGCTAGTAATGTTTAATTGAAAGTTATGAGCATCAATATTAGCTTTATTGTACGTAAAGAAATACTACAAGCTTCTACTTGTTTAAATGCAGCAATAATATCTATTGCAATACGGTCCACACCCAAAAAAATGTTTACTCCATCTTTAATTAGTCTTATTTTTTGTTGTGAAATGATCATTTATATGTCAACAAATTTATTTATAATTAAATTCTAAATTATAAGATATAATAAATAAGAGTGAAACAAATCTTAACTATCCCATGTCCTATATATTCACATACGTTGCTATATATAATCCACATAAATTTGTAATTATATGTAACAAAATTATTTTCCGTTTGTCTGATAAAAAAGTGAATGAGTGCTCTATTTTCTTCACACACAAAAAAAACTCTTAGCTAGTAAAATATTATAAACAATCCAAAAGTTGTTAAGGTGGGCTAGCTAGTTCATAAGGTTCTCTAGATCGGATGTGCCAGCTAACATGGGAGCCAAAGTAAGTTTAATTTATTTTTTATTTTTTTTGGGAGGGGGGGGGTTAACATATCTGTCTTGATTTTTTTGTATTTTTCCAATATATTGAAGAACCAAAGACATAACTCCATCTTCTAAATGCCAAGCAGTTAGGGAGCTCGATCAATGAGGAGGGGTCTGTCAAAGATACTTTGCACCATAAATAATATTGTGGCTCAATTCTTTTTTATGTAAAATCAAATAAATACCCACTTTATATAGGAATACGTATAAATTTTAATTTTAGGGTTTTCACTTTACAAGCCATGGCCCAACTCAAAAATATCTTAAAATTGGCCAGGGTTAAATTAAAGCCCTAAGTTCCATAGAATATAAGTATATTTTTTGCCTCTTTTCTTTGAAACCATCAATGGCCGGGGCTAGCACCAAACTGATATTATTAATTTCTATCAGAAACCTAATAATTTTTTTCTCTTTGGGGCATGGTACACATGCAAATATCTACTTTTAGGGGCGGATGCATTACCTAAAACAGGTGAGCGGCCGGGTTAACCCGAATCAAGTTTTAATTAATTTATGTTATGGACGTGGCCACTATCACAGAGGTTTATATAATATTTTGCTCAATACTAACATAATATATAGAAGCATTCTGTCATTAGTTGAACAGTAAAATTATTAAGGTCAATTAGCATTATCAATCACTATTAGTAACCATAAAATGTCACATTTGCTTGCTAATTACACACTTACTTTAAACTTAGGGATTTTTTTTATTTTATTTTTGTCTTAATGGTTTCTCATCACCATCAGATAAAGTACGTACGTAGTACTAACAAAAAAAATGGGTAAATGGAATCATAGAGAGTCTATTTGACATCCAATTTATACAACAAATCCAAGATAGATAGATAGATATTTATGGGGCCTAAATTAATATTCATAAAGTTGTATCGGCCGGGCTTCTGCTCTGTCTATGAAAGATAAAGATTTGGAGGAGCTATAATACAAGTTTTAGCTCTAATATTCTTGTTTAATACTCCATTCCTTCCTAAATTTGAGATACAATTTGATTTTTGAAGTCGAACGAAACGACAGTATGTTAAATTTATTTAATTTTAGTTGATACACCATTCCAGAAAAAGAGGAGGGGAGAGGACACAGGATTTACACATGGCTTAATTCATTCAATTAACAAATTCAAAACCAAATCAAAATAATATTCCGAAAATAAAAAAGAAGAAAAAAAAATAATAGATTAGGTTTGAAGAAGAAAATAAGCACAATCCATGCAGCTTAGCTTAAAGATGTACGTCGCAAAAACTCCTCTCGAAGCCCTTTGACGAAGAAAAGTGTACCAACACAGGTTTACACGAAACCCTCATAGTTCGACGTCTCGATTTCCATGCTTTGACCTTAAACCTAATCCTGGCCTTCACTTTAACCTCTAATTCAACTTCCCCAGAAGATTTCTCAAGACTCAGGTCTCTGGCGGCGGACTGAAATAGCCTCACATCTTTAGCGACAAGTTTCAGCCCCAAACGAGTCACGTTTCGGTGGGGCTGAAAAAAGGGACCGACAGAGTCAAACGCCACCGTTTGATCATCATAATACACCGACACTTCCATTTTGTCGTAGTATATAGAGAGCTTAGTATTAGGGTTATACGCTCTTAGAACAAAATCGAAATTGGCCTTAAGTTGGTTGTTGGTTAAGTTATAGCCATGGATCGAGCCATCTTCGATTGTGTAGACGAGGCGTTTGGGCTTAACCGTTAGCCAAATGATGAGCACGGCTAGGGATACGAGGATTATTAGGGCTAGCAAGACCAAGGCAGTGATTCTTACTATTTTTGAGTGCCATGGCCGGCCGGGCGCCGCTTGTGGGCGTGGCGGATTTGTGTTAGCCATTGTAAAAGCGCTTGGGTGTTGGTTTTGGCTATTTGATTTGGTGAAGTGAATATGGATATGGATATGTTAGTTGTTTAATTTATATAGAAGGGAAAAGGTGCATGGAGACTGTTGGTGACACTTTTTGCTTTGAAATATTGCTTGTATGGAACTCAAGTTATATATCTGAAGATTATAGGTTGATTAGCTTCCGATCCATTTGCCTTTAGAAAGTAGTAGAATGGATATGAAATATTATGCTTAGCTTGCACATAGAGGGGTGGTTCTCTTGTGCCCTTTTTCTTTTAAATTTGCATATTACAGCTCCTTAATTAGTGATTCTTGACTGACCTCCAAGGTGTTCCAAATCCACATTTGAAGTTGAGAATCAGAAAGAAGTAGTAGTAGTAGTAAAGGAGTCTGATGATTGGTTAACACCTTGCATGCATGCATCTATGGCATTCAAAATACTCGCTTATATATATGCATGTTCCTCAAAAAAGAGTTTCAATAGCCAAAATTTATTGGCCGAATCTTACTTATGTCCCTCCAATTTATTATTTACTTTTAAAATCGTCTTTAAAATTTACTTTTCATAAAGTGGATCCGTTCATTTTTCCCAATTTTAGTGTAACCCGTTCAAAAACTGACACGATGGATTTTATTAAGGGCAAAAGTGTCTTTAACATTATTAATGTTTATATATATATATATATATATAATAGACTTTAGAATTAAAAAACAAAACAAGGTCAGATGGATAAACATAGAAAATAAAAGTTATAAGTTCTTTGCTCATCTTCATTGTTTCTCAAAATCAAGAGAAGATTCCAGCCATGAACGTACGTACTATGCAATTGTGTGAGGAGCTCAATTACTAATTAGTTTAAGCGCTCCATGCGAAGTACGAATTTATTTTTTAAATAACATAAATTTTAATTTCTTATTCATTTTATATAATAATTATAAAATATTTTTAAAAATTTTATAAATTAACTTATTATTACTATTAAAATGTCTATAAATTTTGCCCAATAGACGAAATAGTGTAATTAATGAGCTAAATTAATCTTATAAATAATGAGTGGGTTGAGAACCTACGAATTCGATATTTTCTAACTTAGTGTATTGCTATTTCTTGAGTATTGCATGTTATTTGTTATAATTTTCGTGTTAATGTGCAGGAAAGGGACATCGATGGGTGTGGCTACTGAGAAGGGAAAGTTTTTGAAGATTCTGCGTATGTGCAAGCATAGTCTTATTTGTCAATGTACTAAGATGGGCGATGGCACAATCGGTCGATGTGCATTTTGTGAATTTTGTTTCTTTTTTGCTCCAAAGTTGATTTATATGAGAATTTTGACTTAGTTAATGTACTAGGGTTTGTTATGGATTATAAATATTAGTTTTAACCAAGTTAAAGAAACTTTTGACTGCAATTCATTGAGAGTCACTTCTACTGAAACTTGGAGATTTTATTGGAGAACACACAAGACGGAGATTGAAGATACATATATTAGAGATCCTCGACAGAATTTTTCTTCTCCTCATTAATTCATAATATTATATGTACTTGAGATGTTATTTAGTTTTAATCTTCCAATTTTTATTATGATGATGAACTAATTTCTCAATTAGGAATACAATTAATTTCTTGCAATTAGTTTCACTATATATATATATATATATATATATATATATATATATATTGAATTCATCTATAAGCAACCTATTGTCATGGGTACTATTTGAGTAACCAATGTTTCCACCGTTGATGAGTATAATAGATGTCAATAAATAACCATCCTGCCGCTACAAGTTGTAGCGACAATAATATTATTTGTCCATGTGCTACAGTGTCTGACGCTACTAGTTCTAGCGGCAATGCAATTAATTCAGAAGTTGGAGTGGTACAACGGTAGCTTCATGGCTTAGTTACCTACAGGTCCCAAGTCCAAATCTTGGTTGCAACAAAATATTTTTGCTTCATGTGCTATATTTTTTATATATTAGATAAATTTTACTATTATATATACACACATATTATTTTTTAAATTTCTTGTTAAACTAAATAAAATATTAAACAAATCTCAACATTAAACTACATATATATAAAGTAACTATAAATTTTATAGAGTAAATATTATAATATTATATATAATATTTACTTTATATAAATATTCATAGTTACTTTATATATATATAATTTATATACGGTCTGGATCTTAAACCCACCCATTACTTAACATACCTTGCATACCCCCTTTTAGTGACGGACCAATCTTAAACCCACCCATTACCTAACATACCTTGCATACCCCCTTTTAGCGACGGACCGAGTGACGATTCGGTCCGTCACTATATATAGAACCGTCGTCTTAACTTTTAGCGACGGACAATATATAGCGACGGACAACATATAGCGACAAACCGAACATATAAGATCTGGATCGTGTGTGTGTGTGTGTATATATATATATATATATATATATATATATATATATAGTTTTATGTTGAAATTTATCTAATACACAAAAAATATAGCACATGAAGCAAAAACATTATGTCACAGCCAAAATTTCAACGTTGGACTTATGAGTAACTAAGTCATTAAGCTACCGTTGGACCACTCTAACTTTTAAATTAATTATATTACCGCTAAAACTAGTAGCGACATATATTGTAGTACATGGACAAATAATAACACTGTCGCTACAGTTTATAACGGCAAGATGTTTAATTATTTCAATCTAAATTATCTATTAAATTCATCAACAATAAAAACATTAGTTGCTTAAATAGTTTCATAGTAATCTGTTGTCATAGATAAATTTCCAATATGTATATACCTTGTCCATTCAGTTTTAATAAGAGTATCCACGTGCAAGAACATGCGAAGCACCCACAGATGCAATATATATGCTTCAAAGAATATACTACCTGCATGCCACAGATACCATTTACCCGTCTTAACTCTTAAGGCTGATATTAGTAGTAAGTTGTCCTCTGTCCACTTTTTCGATGTAAATACAAAGACTCATCTTATTTTCCCTATTAAGAAAAGAATTTCAATCTTTTGTAGAAAAAAAAATCGCAAATTAGACTATGGTCCAAGTATTTCCATTATTTAATTTGCCTCCAATCTATATATTTAATTTTCAAAAAATAATACATATTACAAATATTTACATTGCCTTTTTAATTGTCAATTATGTGCATAAAATATGAATAAGTATTAGTAATAACATTTTTAGAGAGATACATAATAAATAACTAGGGTTTTCTTATGATTTTATCCAATTACTCTCGTATATTAATATGCTTTATAATTATAATTTAGCATAAATTTATTACTAACACTTAATTTTCTAATTGTGCTTATATCAAACAAAGCTCCTCATTGTGTTATATTACTATAATAATAATTAAAAAAAAATACCCACATGTACTTAATCTAGGTTAAAATCTCCTTTTAAATGCCTTAAGCAATCAAGTGGAATCAAACTTGCTCATTTCCTTTCTCTAAATTTTACTGTCTTTTTAAAAGATTGTCGTTTAAGGTTTCTGCATATGGATTAAGAAAGTATCATTTACCAAGTAAAATTTGTTTGAAATTTCATCACTACCTCTTTATGGGAAGTTAAAAACTATTAATACAAGAAAGTGAATTTCTTGGAACAATGAGAGAAGATAGGGGTAATATAGAAAAATAAATAATTTATTCTCCTCGAAAGTTGTAAACGACAAACTTTTTGAAACAAATTTTTTCTTCTAAAACGACAATCTTTTAGGAACGGAGGGAATATACTTTATACCATAATTCACCAATGTTTTTTTGGTTGTCCACGTGTCTGATTATCAGTGGAACAGCTGTCGTCATATCCAAGGAACCTCCATGTCCGGAGATCTCATGTGCGCATGCAAACGTGGCATTACAAATTACTATACCCTAACATATCCCATTTAAGAATAAATTAACTTTTGGTACCTGTACTGGGACACGACTTACAATTTGGTACCCGAAGTGAAAAAAGTTACAAAGTGGTGATTGTACTCTAAAAATGTTACACTCCTTTAAACAGTAGGGTTTCATTTTTATTCTTTTTAAAAATTAGGGTTCTCTTCTTCTATTCTTCTTCTTCTCATTTTTCTTGTCTCGATTCTCCATTGATTACTGGTTCCCATATATTTATTAAAAAGTTTTCAATGTTTAATTGAAAGGATGAGCTCGTCTTGGAGTGGAATCGTAAATGAAATCGGGGAAGAAGATTGTAGTTCATGCAATAAAAATGAATGGATTACACCACAGTTCCCAAGTCGGTGCTACTGTGGAGCAATGGTGTGAATGTGGGAGGCAAGGAAAGATGGAACAAAACATCGAGGATCTTCTTCGCGTCGACTTCGCTTCTCTCTCTGTATGTTTGTCTCTTCCGTTGGATCAATTTTAACGATTATTTAAAAATTAGAAAGTACAAGCACCAGATTTCAACATTTTTTGAGTACAATCACCAGTTTGTAACTTTTTTTTACTTCAGGTACCAAATTGTAAGTCGTGTCCCTAATGTTTAACAGAATATAACATTTTTCGAGTACAGTCACCAGTTTGTAACATTTTTCACTTCAAGTACCAAATTGTAAGTCGTGTCCTAGTACAGGTACCAAAAGTTGATTTATCCCATCCCATTTATGTACTAGTATCTTGTAATAAAAATGTTCCCACTTTTATTACGACTAAACATATCAATAAATTATTTTTGTATATGTATTTATTGGTAGTGGTATTATTACCAAAAATGCATTTATATATTTCTTATGTTTGAAATTTTATGATTATTATGATTTTTAAAAGTTAATTTGAGATATTTTAATTCAAATTCAAAATTGAGATATCTCGTTAAAAAATATTATAAAATAATAAAACTTACAATGAGTAATATTCATCATTATATCGATTAAAGTTAAAAGAATTTATATTAATTTGAGTTTAAAATTAATCTCTTAAGTTAATTTTTGTGAGCCCAAGTACAAATTAGGGTTCACATACGACCTAAACAATTGAATGACAAACAGAAAAGTCAGAAATAAATTTGCGAGACCCGAGAGAAGTTTCCACGTGTCCCGAGGCAGAAGACTCGTGGATGGGACTCATTTTGGGAATTGATTAAGGGATTGGATTGGTGGCTAGAAGGGCAGGACGATCTGGGCATTACTCTGATGACTAAGGGTAAATTTGGAATTTCTTCGAGGACATGTGCCTAGCACATGACCACTCTCCAAAAAATCCTATAAATACCCCTTCCACTCCATTGGGAAGGGGACCTCACTTTGGACTCTTGGACCTTTTGGAAGACTAGAAGACTTGGAGATTCTCTCTCAAACCCGAAGACTCAAGAAGGCTCTCTGAATCCTTGCTACCCTAACAAGGTTCTTGGATTCTAAGAGTTCTGCCACGTGTCGTTGGAATAATCGCTCACCTGTTCTTCTCCTTTCTTCAATCAATCAATCAATCAATTCCGTACCTTGTCGTGGATTTCTCTCCTCCTAAGCCAACACGAAACCCTAACCCTAGTAAGGTACAATTTCTTTGCCCACATTTATTTGGCGACTCTGCTGGGGAGGTGTAGAATTCGTGAAGGGTATGCCCACAACTCGAAGTGGGAGAACTACAGGAAGAGCTGCTTCACCAACAAATAGCATTACCTCATCGGATCCAGTTCTAAGGCAAGTAACTTAAGCATTCCAAGGCGCAAACCTGGATTTTGACCAACCACTAGTTGAAGACGCTTCCGAAGGGAGTTCGACATCACCACATATGGCCAATCAACAACAAACTAACGCAGGAAGGCAAGGCGAGGATGCAGGTGGAGACCAGACTAATGTTGTGCAACTGAAGATGCTCAAGGCATTGAAGGAAGCACGAGAAGGGCAAGGGATGATGATGGCCATGATGCTGAAAATGTAGAGGAAATAAGAGAAGATGGGGAATTTCCGCCAGCAGTTGATGCAGATTCCCACTTTCAACGCCATGTTCCCAGGAAGTTCGCATGGGGAACAAGCAGGAGTGGAAGACAACAACAATGGTAGCAACAACAAAGAGAACCAGACTGTACCTCCATCGACGGAAAGTCAATCGGTTCCAATAATCAACTTGGAGGCCCAGAATAGTGGTGACGTGCCACAACCTAGGTTGGAAGCAAGCCAACCTCAAACAAATATTATCCCAACTGCTCTTCCATTATTTTCACAGGTGCAAATGCCAACCATTCCAGGCAATGTCCAATGAAGAGCAAACAATCGCCACTGATTACCGGCTTGCACGATGCAAGTGTGCATCAACCAATCTCTCTACTATACACACCGCCGACACAACAAAGATATCACAACACCTCGAGAGAGTTAACGCCATTTAACCAAAGATGCGACGAAGGATGATATGATCGATGTGATCAATCAACTTCGCAGGCAGACATCCCGACCCTCGGAGTTGGACTTTACTCCTCCTTATCCTGCACACATTCGGAGGCAACCTTACCCAACAGGGTATATTGAGCATCCCCCGCAGTTTCCAAAATACAACGGGGAGAAAGGAAATGCCAGGGAACATTGCCAGGTTTGTAGAGTCGATGTCTCCGTGGCTCGGATATGATGAAGTGAACAACCACAACTTGTTGATGCGAGAATTCAACAAGAATTTGACGGATAGTGCCTTTAGTTGGTACTACAATTTGGAAAAGGGGTCACCCATGATTGGGATGACCTAAAATTACAATTTTAAGAAATTTTTCTATATGCAAAAATAGGTAACCATTGTAGAGCTCATGCGGTTTAAGCAGGTTCGAATGAGGAGTTGTCGATTATATTAGACAGTTCAGGCCCAGATACGAAGTCGCAGAGAGCCGATTGAAGAAAAGAACTTAGTCAAGATTTGCAACAATGGTGCCTTAGATGCCTTCAAGCCCCACCTCATCACCAAGGCTTGTGATTCCTTCGCGACCCTCTCATCTTTTGCACAAGACTTGGGAGGAATCATGACATTGCCCACTAACCATGCGACGGTTACATGAAAGGGCAAGAGGACAGCAACTGTGGCTTTGGCAGACTCTCAGTCAAAACCACAAGGGGGTAAGAGGGAGAAGCATGAGAAATTTTTTGACCGAAGCAGAGGAAAGCCTGGAGACAAATATGTATGAAAGTCAGTCCCAGAAGCCATCACATGCAGTGAGAAAGCATTCAGGGATCTGTATGAACAATGGGTTGAACATGGGGTGGTGAAACTCCCAAGGCCTAGATTTGTAGTGACGGAAGAGATGAAGAGAAGACCAGACTTCTGTGTATTCCACCAATACGCGGGACACTCAAATATGGATTGTTATAGCCTGCGTAGGATATTCCACGAGAAGCTGGCAAATAGGAGATTGAACTTGGAAAGGAAAGTAGTGTTCATGACAAGTCACTGCCAAATCACAAGGGGAAGGAAACGTGCAACACTGTTATCCACAGTATAATCCTAGAAGTGGAGATGATGATGAAAGAAAAAGAGGAGTATGACCCAGGCCTGCAGGTGACGGCATTGATGAATGGGGCCAAGTTCAGAAATTTTTTCGATCAGATAGGATTGGCCAAAGAAGCAAGGATTGAGGCAACCTGGGCAATTATCAAGGCTGCCGAGACGCAGGAGACTTGCATGGCCATAAGCAAAGGATTTGTGAAGACGATGGAGGAAGAAAAAAATAAGATATCTTTCTCTAAAGCTGATAGAGAGAAAAGATACCCACACAACAGGTCGCAGTATGTGACAGCAGTAATTAATGGCATCGAGGTGCGGAGGGCATTCATTGACAATGGAGCATCCGTAAATATTATGCCTTACACCGTGTTTAAACGTTTAGGCTTGCCAGAGAAGAAGATTGAGAAGGAACAAACAAACATTACAGAATTCGCCAACCAGAGCACAAGAACTTTAGGGCACATCAAGGTGGACATGCAAGTTGGGAAGATTAGAGGGCCTGTAATGTTCCATGTTGCAGAGGTGGATGCAGCATATCATGTCCTGCTAGGAAGGGCTTGGCAAAATGACTATGGGTTGGTACCCTCGGTCTTTTATCAGTGCCTGAAGGCTATCTGGAAAGGGAAAGAAGTGAAGGTACCAGCAACGCAAAATCCCTTTGGACCAGAGGAGGCACACATCACCGAAGCGACTTTTTTTGATGATGTCGCTAAAGAGGGAGAGAACCAGATTGCAAGGCCTGATTCCCTAAGACTGGCAAGCTGGGAGAAAGTGCAGGAAGATAGGTTCGTGCCTGCAGAAAAAGAGAAGAAAAAGACCTTGGAACACGGAGAATGTTCCAAAAACAAGAAGCTAGTGGTAGTAAACCTAGAGAAAGAAGGAAGAGAAGAAAAGAAAAGGCCAGCAGACCCTGAAGATGCCAGAAATATAATAAATGCTAAGCGGATGGCACAATCTGATGATGGCCAGAAGACAAAATGGGAGAGGGTTGTTAAACCCGACGGAAAGGTGGTGTTTCGATTGTGACGGTGCAAGAGGGAAGAGCCCAAGGAAGCATGCGAACCCAATGGCTCAGGAGAGGTCCCCCACTCCAACAATAATGAGGAAGGAGGAGTTATACAGAAGAAGGTAGAACCAGCTCCAGAATGCTTCGAGGATAGGCCAAAACCTCAAGAAAATGAATTAGAGGAAATTGATTTGGCAACAGAGAGAGGAACGCCAAGACCAAATTATGTCAACAAGGAGCTGGATGCTAACCAGAAGGAGGAGCTTGTACAATTATTGCGAGAGTATAGGGATGTCTTTGCTTGGAATTATGACGAGATGCCCGAAATTGACAAAGATCTTGTGGAACATAATCTAAACATAAGCCCAGGAATGAAGCCAGTGAACCAAGCACCTCGCAACTATGCACCCGAAGTCGAAACTCAAATAAAGGAAGAGATCAAGAAGTTGCTGGAAGTAGGGTTCATCAAGCCAATTCAACATCCAATATGGCTATCCAGCATTGTACCGGAAAAAAATTCAAATGGACAGCTATGAATATGTGTGGATTTCAGAGACTTGAACTACCCATTACCCAATATAAACACTTTGGTATATGCAATGGCTAACCATGAAATGATGTCATTCATGGACCAGGTTTGTCGATTCCATAATCGATAAAGATGTCCGTAGAAGATGCAGAGTCGACAAATTTTCAAATACCAGTTTGGGAATTTCTACTACGTAGTAATGCCATTTGGGTCAAAGAATGCAGGGGCATCTTATCAAAGGGCAATGCACGCTATATTTCATGACATGATTCATGATATAGTGGAGGTGTGAAACCCCGAATTTTATGAAATGAAAGTATTCAATTTTCTTATAATTTTTCTATTTTAGTAAATGGTTAAATTGATAAAAGGTTAAAGTTAAGGGTGATATGTGAAATTTTTTTAAAGTAGACAAGTTGTCATAAAATACCCGGTTACTATTCACTCTAGTATTATTCACTCGGGTATTTGGGGCATTTTTTGTGTCGGAGTACTATTCACGAGTTACTATTCACCCGAAAAAATATATTTCTTTTCCGTCCAAATCATTTTTGGGTACAATATTATTCCATGAAGAGATGTACTAATTTTTCTGCATAGATTGGTTGAAATTATAATTAAAAAGCTTTTTATATAAAAATGTAATACTTTTATAAAGTTATTCTATAAATAGAATATATTATATTCTATTATGCATAGTATTTTGCATAGTAAAATCTTTTTATATAAAAGCAGTACTTTTTATAAAGTTATTCTATAAATAGAATATATTATATTCTATTTTGCATAGTATTTTGCATAGTAAAATCTTTTTATATAAAATGAATACTTTTATAAAGTTATTCTATAAATAGAATATATTATATTTTATTATGCATAGTATTGCATAAGGCTCTGCGTAGTGTTTTGCATAGTAAAATCTTTTTATAAAAAAATGTAATACTTTTATAAAGTTATTACATAAATAGAATATATTATATTTTATTATGCATAGTGTTGCATAGTCTGCTGCGTAGTGTTTTTTCATAGATTATAAATAGAATATAGTATTTTTTATTTAAAAAATTTTGCTTTAAATATGGACCGTCAGATTAAAAGTAAATCAATCTGGACCGTTATGAATTAGTTACTTATATGCACGGTCCATATTCTTACATAAATAGAAGCTCATTCCTTCATTATTTCTTACGAATTCAACTTGAAACTCTGTAGAGAGAAAACTATAGAGAGTTCTTCTTACGTAATCTCTAGGCGTTTTCTTTAGAGTTTAAGAAAGCTTTGAAAGCGTGAAGATAGTGCAAGTTTTCTTCAGTATATTCACATTACTTTGGTTGAATACTCTTCTTTCAAAAATAAGGAATGTTATTATTATAGTAAGGGATATTATTTGTTGTACTCGTAAGGGATATTTTTTTTTCTATTCATGAAGAGAACTTACATTATTCCATTATTTATTATTACATTGGAATAACTTTGTTTATCTTAAGTCTGCATACATGGTGAAATTCTTCTATTATTCCATTCTTCATTATTATGTTGGAATAACTTTTGTTTATCAATATCGCATACATGGTGAAATTCTTTTGTTATTCCATTCTTTATTATTTTCTTTGGAATATCACAGCCGGTTAAATTATTCGCAATGACTGATTCTATTATTTATTATTACATTGGAATAACTTATCGGTCACGGATTACGCACGCATGATGAAATTCTTCTGTTATTCCATTCTTTATTATTATGTTGGAATAACCTGTCTATACGAAGTACTGCATACATGGTGAAATTCTTTTATTATTCCATTCTTTATTATTTTGTCGGAATATCCTGTTTGTGCGATTACGTATGACCTGGTTCCATTATTTATTATTCTGTTGGAGTAACCTATCCGTGCGGATTACGCACGCATGGTGAAATTCTTATGTTATTCCATTCTTTATTATTATGTTGGAATAACATGTCTATGCGAAGTACTGCATACATGGTGAAATTCTTTTATTATTCCATTCTTTATTATTATGTTGGAATAACTTTACTACATCTGAAGAATCTTGCATACATGGTGAAATTCTTTTATTATTCTATTCTTTATTATACTGTTGGTTATTGGTTTTACAGTTGTATATCTTAGGCCTGTAGTGCAAAGATGATATGTTATTGAATATCTTTGGCCTTTAGTACAAAGATGATTTGTTGTTTGATAGCTTTGACCCGTAGTGCGAAGATGGACAGGTGTAGGACATGATCATGACCACTAGTGATACTAACGAATATCCTTGGCCATAGTGCATGGATAATTCAATGATGTGATTGGCAGGATCATGACCATTAGTTAATAGTTGAATGTCTTTGGTCGTAGTGCACTGACATGCAATTGATTGGTATGATCATGACCATTGTTTTTATAGTTGAATATCTTTGGCCTATAGTGCAAAGATAGACAACTGATTGGTATGATCATTGTTATTACATTTGAATATCTTCAGCCTTTGGGGTAAAGATATTGAGTAAACGTTATATTAAGCCTTTGTGGCAAGAAGGAACTGTTAATTCACATTATTATAAATATGAATTATGAATTTAACTAACATCTTTGGTGGTTCAGGTGAAGACAAGTGTTGAAAGTTTTATTTATCTTAAGTATAACAAAGAACTGTTAATGAGTATTACAGGAATAAAATATCAATGATGGACTTTTAATTTAGAGGAGATAGTAGACATTATGTTCTACTTGACTCTTCTAATGGATTGTTGATTCTGCTGTAATTATGGTTGAAAACTTTTATTATCTACCACATGTTATAAATCTCTGATTTATTCTGATAAAGGTTGTTGATAAATTAATTATCTTAGCCATGATATTCTTTACTAGGCTAATTTTGCTCACCCTTTTGCTTCACAATTCCTTTCAGGTAATAAGAGTATAGCTAGGTCGAGCGGGGATAACAGGGAAATAGTGGGATGGTCCGAGACTGTCAAGTTTCTCAATACATTATAAAAGCGGCATGACATACAATGATATAATTGCATTGAGGACCTAAGATGTGTGTAAATATTTTATACGTCACTTAATAATTGATTTTGGCGAACAACAATAGGGTGATGAGAACCCAACTTTGAAAGCGTCAAAAGTGCACCTCATTAGAATGAATATGATAGTAATCTTCTCGTTCTTCTTTGAGGTCTTAAAATATTTGCTACTGTATTTTATATGGCATTGTAACAATTTGAGTTTGGATACTGTCTACGAGATAATATTGTATTAAAACTCACAGTTAACTGTGGTCGTATTCTATATGACAGTTTAACAGTTGTATAAATGAAGTTTGTATTTGATTTTTATAGTTTGATATCTGGCGACTCAGAATGGGTCGTGTATACCTTTTTTGGGGGCGTCACAGGAGGACTACGTGGACGACATAGTAGTGAAATCTAAGAAGGCAACAACTCATGTGGAGGACCTGAGGAGGGTGTTTGTGCGATGTCGAAGGTACAA
Organism: Panax ginseng; assembly: GCA_020205605.1. Lineage (NCBI taxonomy): Eukaryota > Viridiplantae > Streptophyta > Magnoliopsida > Apiales > Araliaceae > Panax > Panax ginseng. Next base: position 14,440,557 of record CM035131.1, on the reverse strand, counting down.
ATTGAACATGAATCCGAAGAAGTGCTCTTTTGGAATGACGGCTGGAAAATTCTTGGGCTTCTTGGTGCACAACAGAGGTTTAGAGGTGGACCCAAACAAGGCGAAAGCAATTACAGAGATGCCCCCGCCAAAGACGCAAAAGCAGTTGAAAAGCTTTATAGGGAAAGTTTCGTACATGAGAAGATTCATGTCAGCATTAGCCGAGGTCACAGAACCTTTCGGCAAATTGCTAAAAGGAAAGGCACAATGGGACTGGGGGCAAGACCAACAACAGGCTTTTGAGAAGGTGAAAAGAATTTTGGCTTCAAATAAAACGATGGTAGTGCCCTGAAGAGGAATGTCGTTACAGTTGTACATCACATCTACCAAGAAGTCTATAGGTGGATTGATCACGCGAGGGTGGATGGAGAAGAGAAACACATGTATTACATTAGTCGGATAGTCAGAGGACCGAAAACCAGGTATTCACGGTGGAGAGACATTGCTGGCGTTGTTGTTCATTCTTGCAGAAAATGCGGCATTATTTTCTAAGCCTTGAAGTAAAGATTGCAACAAAAACTGATCCGATCAGATATCTATTGACTAGGCCAGCATTAGTAGGAAGACCTGCCAGATGGATAATGATTCTTTCAGAATATGACATCAAGTGTATAACACCAAATGCGATCCGATGTCAAGCCTTGGCAGACTTACTAGCTCAATTTCCAAATGGAGAATATGAACCCCCTTCTGAGGAACTTCCGGGTGGAGAAGTAGAATCAATCGAGTTAATGGATGAGGACCCAAAATGGTGGAGTTTGGCTTTTGATGGATCATTTGCAGAAGGTAAAGGCGGAGCAGGAGTGGTGTTGACCACCAAAGAAGGAAATGAAGTGGCCTTGTCATACAAATTGGATTTCCCTTACACAAACAATAAAGCAGAATATGAGGCATTCATACTAGGATTGTTGGCAGCTCAAGAATTGAGAGCCAAACATCTTAAAGTAAAGGGAGATTCAAACCTCATAGTGCAACAGATAAGAGGCCAATTTAGAGTGAAGGAACCTATCTTGGCGCCATATCAAACAGTAGCACAAAAGGTGATGGAGGCTTTCAAGAAGGTGGTGATTGAATATGTGCCAAGAGGATAAAATAAACAACCTGATGCACTATCAACAGTAGCATCTCGAGTCTATTTCCAAGGAGAGGATTTGGATGTAAAGGTAATGAAGAGAACCCTCCCAACCACAGTGCTAAACTTGTTCCCCAAAGATATGATAGATGATTGGAGACATGACATCTCCCATCAACTGCAAATAAAGGAGGGAACAATACCTATCGTGGAATTACAGAAGTACAATATCATCAAAGGTGTCTTGTATTACAAAGAAGCAGACGGTGTATTGACACGATGCTTGGGGAGGCAGGAAGCAAATAGAGTCTTGCATCAAGTGCATGACGAGAACTGTGGATTGGCAGACATAGGCCTATATCGTAGGCTGCAACGTCAAGGGTATTATTGGCCTGAAATGAAGAAGGAAGCAGATGCCCTACAACGCCAATGTGTTTCATGCCAAGAATACCCTGGGGAGGATGAATGCGCCTTCATTGAAGACATAGTGGATTGGCGAATCCCTTATGTGGAGTTCTTACAAAGCGGGACTCTTCTGACCGAAAAGAATGACGTAATTATAATCAAGAGAAAGTCACAACGTTTCTTCTTGTAAAATGGATAATTGTTTAGAAGAGGATTCAATGGCAAGCCCCTATGGTGTCTGGAACTAGGTGAAGCCAAAGATTTGGTTTACCAAATGCACAAGGATGAACACCAAGGGGGAGCCAAATTGTACAAACAACTTATTTATCATGGTTACTACTGGCCAAAGATGGAGGGGGGATTGTCTAGAATTTGTTAAAAAGTGCCACATTTGTCAAATACATGGAAACTTGATCCATGCTCCCGTCGTGGATTTTCAACCCTCAACACACATGGCCCTTTCATACATGGGGAATGGATCTTACAGGTCCTGTTCACCCTAATTCCAAGGGTAACATATGGATTTTAACTGCCACCGAGATGTACACAAAGTGGGTGGAAGCAATACCCTTGAAGAAGGCCACGAGACCAGCAGTGGCAAATTTTATCAAGGAGCACATCATTTGTCGTTTCGGGATCTCGAAGATCATTTTTTCGGGTAATGGAACTCCCTTCATCAATAGGGATGTCAAAAATCTGATGGAAAGATACAGGGTGAAACATTACAAATCATCACCCTACTACCCGAAAGGCAATGGACAAGCAGAGGCTACAAACAAAACCTTGATAAAAATTTTATCAAAAACCCTAGACGATCATCCGAAGACATGGGCAGAACAACTACCAATAACGTTATGGGCATATCGAACTTCAAAAAGAAAGCCTACAGGCGAGACCCCATACGCTTTGGATTATGGTGAAGAAGCTATCTTGCCCGCCGAAATAGAAATACATTTGGCTCGAATGAGATTTCGAAGCTTAGTCGAGGAAGAAAACCGACCAGCCACCATGGAGGCCTTAGTTGACTTCCGAGACAAGGCTAAAGAAAAGCTTGAACGGTACCATGAAAGACTGCGATGACAATACAATACCGCGGTGGTACCACGACAAATTTTGGTGGGAGACCTGGTGCTCAAAACGACAACTCAAGTCATGAGGGGGATCCAAACCACCAAATTTTAACCCAAATAGGAAGGCCCGTATAGGGTACGAGAGATCTCCGAAAGCAGGTATTACAAGATATCTCGTGTGGGATCAGATGCTGTCTCAGGCCCATTAAACTTGAAGTGGGTAAAGAAATATTATACATGAGAAAAGCATCACAAAAAGTTATACTTTCAACTTCAAAAGTAATCGAGGCCCCTGATTAACAGCCCTCGGAAGTTACACTTTCAACTTCAAAAGTGATCGAGGCACCTGACTAACAGCCCTCAGAAGTTACACTTTCAACTTCAAAAGTGACTGAGGCACTTGAGTATAAGCCCTCAACCCCGAAAGTTACACTTTATCTTTAAAAGTGGCGAACGTTATGCTTTATTCGACAAAAGCAAGAAAGTTACATTTTACCTCTAAAAGTGGCAAACGTTATGCTTTCTTCGATAAAAGCAAGATTTACTAATGAAACGTTATGCTTTTCGTTAAAAGAAATTTTATTATCAATGAATGGACAAACTTTCACTTATACTTAAATGTTTTTTTTTTAAAATTCTTAAAAAAAAAAAAGAAAAGGAGGGGTATAAATTCACGTGTTGGTTTGTAGAAAATATATATGCATGTTTTTTGACAAAATTCATGTTTGCTTATAATACCTACTGTTGTCTTGGAATGTTAATTTGAATAAATTGAGATTCAATGATAAATATTGAGTTTTAAGAAATCATTCAAATTAAAAGCAATCAACAAGGTTAAAGAAACTACATTTTGATAAATGAAATATGTGTAAATGAGTTTTCGAAACAGGAAATTGAAAAAAAAAAAGAGAACTACTACAACAAGTTATGATCTAAAGGCTAAGACATATCAAATTGAAGTGAAGGCATAGCTAAAGCTTCTAAGTCAGCAATAGCAGCATCTCGAATCTTAAGATTTGCAACTTTCAGCTCCCTGACTTGTCGGGTAGTTGACTTTAAGTCCTGTCGTTGGCGGTCTACATCCTTCAACTTGGCATCTAGATCCTGAATCTTATCCTCTAAATCTTGAGACTGAATCTCCAATTTGTTTGCGGCTTCGTCAAGATCAGAAATTTGTACTGAGAAGGATTCATCTTCACACTTACGTACCGTAACCTCCGAACGTAGTGCAACAAGATTAAAACTTAACTTGAGAAGATCCAACCTAGCACGAAAAGGAGATATGTCAACACCCATGGCTTCAAGGTCGTCCACATCATCACTAAACTTCTTCAAGTCCTCGACTCGCAAGGAATATAAAGACAGAATGTGCAACCCAAGAACAAGGCTTGCAAGCTAATCTAAGAAGAAGGTTTGGGTGGAAGCTGTCTTAATAATCAACCGGTCAAGTATCTGCGGAACCCGAGCTAGGAGACGCTCCAGACTTTCCTAACTAGAAGATGATATCTGGAAACCCCTCCACGAAATAAGATCCCCACTTGGATTGAAGGAAGCTCTGGCAGAAGCCACTTTAGACGCCACCATGGAATTTATCGAGATAATAAATAGAGGAGTAGAAAGATGTTGTATGGATTATGATTCCTCGAAGCCTTGGCCACCTGGAGGATAACCAAGGTCACTATAAGGCGAGTGGGCAACATCCGGATGGAGAGAATCAAACAAAGCAAGGGCCTCAACAGGCAAAGGCAAATCTTTCATATTCTCACTCTGAAAATAAAAATGTCAAAGCATAATATATTATGGAAAAAGAAAGGAAATTCAAGATGAATTATATGTTGACAAAAGAAAAATACTCACAATATAGCCAATGGAAAAGGAGTCGGGAGATGCCACAGAAATGGGAATGTCATTTAACCCACCCAAAGTACTATCAATAATGCCCTCCCGAGCAATCACTAACTCGGCAGACTCCTTTTGGGGAGGATGGACATCAGCAATAGTCTCATAAGGATTCCCCCTCGTGGAGGTAGGAGCCTTATCAGCATCTTTAGGCCCATCATGTGGAGAAGTCATACGAAGGATTAAGGAAATCGATGTATCACCCACAGTAGGACTTGGGCTTACATCGGATAAAGTGTCTTTAGCATCAAGGCTAACACAATCATTATGCGGAGAAGACGACTCGACACCAATAAGGATAGGTTGAGGAGGCTCACGACTGGCAAAAGTCGTTGCAGCTACCTCAGTTGTAGTACCAGAAATAAACCCAAGAGGAACATCATCATCCTCTTCATTGACCTCTGCAATCTGAAAATCAAGAAAATAAATACATAAGGAAACACGAAAGCAACTATATGAGGGATAAAAAATGGAAATGTTGCAAAAAAAATTTTTTACCAAATTTCTACGTTGCTTCTTGACCGGATCCTCGGATGCCAGCATACTAGAACCAGCATCGTTAAGAGGACGTTTCGATGATGGCTTTAAGCGAAGCCTAATAACGAGACGACTAACAGGAACCACGATAGAAGTAATAAGAGGATCCACCTCAGAATCAGTAGTGGTAGATGCTTTCACTTTAGAACAAGTGATTCCCATTTCCTCGGCACCAGAGGATCCCTGGGGAGGAACAGAAGGAGGTATCTGTGATAGAGATGCATGAGACGAATCCTGTGGTAGAAGACTCTTGGAGGTAGTAGGGGCATATGCCGGAAGAATATTTGGGTCACTTTGAGGATGAATGTCTACTGATTGAGGATGAAAAGACTTGGGCATCAAAGCTTCACGCTCAATGAGATGACTACTGGTTGACCAACGTTCTGAACGGACATTGGTCTTAGGAGAACATAGCAACCTGGCCCATTGGAGACGTTTGGGAATATAAACTGGTAGAGAAAAAATTAAAGTATCATTTTCCCACCTTTTAAGATTAACTTGCCAATAATTACGCTTTCTGGTAGTATATTGCCCAATCCGAGAATCATTTGGTTGACAAAAGGAAGGGATTTATGAGGAGCATTTGGAGGCCTTGGAAATGCCCATATAAAAGAGGGAGAGGTAGAGACGCAGTTGAGAAGGGGAGTCTCATAAGTCTCCCGAAAAGTGTGGCCAAAGGGACGCTCCTGGTCAAATCCAAACTGCCTCATGACCCTGTGAGGAGAATAAAGCACAGTGTAAAAACCATTATCTTCGACAAAATAAAGGAAGCTCCATGACTAGAAGGAAGGCGAACCAAGACAACGAAGAACCACTCGATTCGTTTGTTATCGAGTAGGAAGCGGAAGTTTTGCCTATAGAAGTGGAAGCGGGGCATTACGCCACTTTTGAAACAATAGTGTATGGACGAGCTGTAAAGCATGAAGAATCATCGATAAAATGCCGTAAATTTGAACTAGATCGGTGATCAATCCAAATAAATTGTCAAGAGGGGACAATGTTGGGCAATGAAGAAGGATCTGAATACTTCTTTTTCTTCTTAGAAAGATGTGTAGGAGTAGAATATCTCAAAAAGTCCTCGAAGAGAAAGATTTGAAGAAAGGAGCAGGGAACGAAACAATTTACGTCATACCTGAGTAAATGAATGAAAAGATTGATAAGAAAAAATGCAGTGTGAAAGACAGTTAATAAAAATACAAACATGAGTACCTCCCAACAGATTCCTTCATAGCGAGAATGGTTTCGTCCAAACGACGATACAATGTTCCTAAGAAGAGAGGAGCAAGAGGAACATTTAGACCTCGAGATAACATAGAAGCTAAACCAAACATGCGAGTCGAAGGACCATCTACAGGAGACCCGGGAAAAATGAAGTGGGATAACCACATAGCCAAATAAATAGCTAGGGGAAAAGGGCAAGGCTCCTTATAGAGAGCGAGGACAGACTTGTTATAGTCTGAATTATTTCCTTGACTGGGCCGGTAATCCCTGAAGAAGTAGCACACCCAAGATAACCAGGAATTCTTTTGCCGGTTAGAGGTCTCAAAGTTTGGAAGGAGCATGTCACCCTGAAATCGCGAGATATAATTGGGAGCCTGCTTGAAAGCTTAGTCAAGTAAGTAATGCACTCAACATCTCTAGGAGACAAATTAGATATGCTACAGGAAGTCGAGGCAACAGCGGGAAGGCTACAATATATAATCCAGAATGAGTTCATAATCTAAAAAAAAGAAAGAATGAACGAAATAGAAAAAAAAAGGGATTACTGGTAAATGGCATAAACATCCTCTAGAGTTAGGGTGAACTCCCCACAAGCAGTGACAAATGTACATGTGGAAGAACACCAACATGAAATCAAGACGGTAAGAGCATCATGGTCTTGTTGGATACGAAGATCCCTGTATAGCTGAATGCAACGCAGAATGTCGGCCTTCTTCAGTATATCCACATAATCAGAATTTGCGAGAACCTCGTCGGTCCAATGTTGCCACCCCTGAAGACGATTGGATGAGTCGGGTAAGAAACGAATGGGACTGTAGGGGTACTCCTATTTTTCTATACACATACGGGGAATGCGAGTAGAACAGGGAAAGCTGTCTAAGCTTGCGCAAGCCGTAGCATATAGAAATAAACCTGCTTTCTCAGGAGGAGGAAAGGTTGTAGATCATAATTTTTCACTTGTTCCCAGAAAACGTCGGAAGACCCATAAAAGGGAGCCTTTCCCCAGTCGCTGATGAAAGGAACTTCCTTAGTAGTTTTCGAATCGTGGAACGCTCAACTTTGGAATTGGCTGCAACAAAAAACTTAACATGAGAATTCGGAACAAGGAAAGAAAGTGAATGAGCATTTGAAATTAAGTCTTTACCATAACTTTCGAGAATGTATGAAACTTAAATAAGAAGATTGGATTCGGGAAAGAAGGATCACGGACACCTGAAAGAAGAAAAAGAGCATAAACATTAGGAACCATTCAAATAAAAATAGGGTAAAGGAAGAACGGAAAAATGTGAAAGAGGAGGCCATTAGGTCGGTTCCCCTAAGGGTTGGCCCGTAGGGTTTAGCCACCTAAGGAACTCTTCCCTCTTACATTTAACTTTTCATTACTCGTTGAATCAACTGATTGGAATAAATGCTACTTCACCAGAATATCCGAGCCAAGGACCTTGTTAAGGTGAAATGGCTCGGAATAAATTCTTCCTCCTTGCGGTGTCGTCTTTTCTTTCAGAATATCCGAGCCAAGGACCTTTTTAAGGTGAAAGGGCTCGGAATAAATTCTTCCTCCTTGCAGTGTTGTCCTTTCTTTCAAAATATCCGAGCCAAGGACCTTGTTAAGGTTTTGTCCTTTCTTTCAGAATATCCGAGCCAAGAACCTTGTTAAGGTGAAATGGCTCTGAATAAATCTTTCCTCCGTGCGGTGTCGCTTTTTCTTTGAAAATATCTGAGCCAAGATCCTGTTAAGGTGAAATGGCCCGGAAAAAAAAAATTGCAATCACCTGAAAAGAGAAATTGATGAAACAATCAAAATAAATTAATCAATTCGAAAAAATTCAGTGGCGTGAATCCGAAAGATCAATATGCAAGGAATTGCTTTCATGTCTTGTTGCAATTCTATTTGCATAGCTTTCATGTCTTGTTGCATCCGTTTCAAATTGTGCAAATTGTGCACAAAATTATCATATGAAAAAAAATTCCGCTCCGATTTTAAAATATCTGTAGAAGCTCCTTGTTGTTGTTTTTTTTTTTCTATTTATTCAGGCACAGCGGTGGACCCTTCCACCCGCGTTAGGAGCAGAAATTATCACGGCTCTGCCTAATAATTGCATCGGCCGGGAACATCAAATATATCAAGAAAAGTTCAAAGCAAAGCATTACTTTTGTCAGAATATTCAGACACAAAATTCAAAATAATAGTAATAAAAAAAAAATCAAATCAAATCAAACTTATACTGCAGTGTTCTAGTACTAATGAATGATGCTAGCTAGTAATGATGATAACTTTTCGTGTTATAATATATCTGCTATATATATATATATATATTATAACACTGCATATATTACCTTTACTTCACATTCAACACAATTCCATGTGACGCTCATATATATTATAAGTAATATGAGTCTTACCCTTTGACGTTATAAGAGAATAAAATTGGCGAAGTCCGGAACATGAATGTCAATGGCTTCTAGCTGTGTGCCGCCTCTCCATAAAAAATTGATATTCCAGTAAAAATTAGAAATTAGGGCATTCCTTATTAAAATATCTCTATTAAACTAAAGATAAGGGATAATTATATATTATTACAATCTTCAATTTATGGGTCAAATATGAAACATATCTAATTCTTTTATTACTGTCAATCATTAGTTGGTGTAAGATATACATATATGTATAAAAATAATAATAATAAATTATTAAAAATAAATAAATAAATTAAAAATATATATGATGGAAACAAATATTCTATTCCTAAATAGAAATAATTTGTTTTTTTTTTCAAAATATGAATGATTTGATTTTATCTTATATTACATGTAATAAATAAATTACATATATTATCATGGAAATCCCTTCCAATCACGGCGCATAATCACCGTGCATATCACCAAGATTGAGGATATTACTTTGAATATATGCATGCTTGCAAGCACCTAGTACATATAATCAAGTATATAGAGGACTTGCAAGATCAAGCTCCACGGATTATTCAGAAATTTGAAACAGGACTCAAAGAGTCGAAATAATTTATACGATCGGCACTCCAAAGGTGTGACTCACGTGCAGGGGGCAAATGTGATCCCAAGTACAAATTAGGGTTCACATACGACCTAAAGAATTGAATGACAAACAGAAAAGTCAGAAATAAATTTGCGAGACCCGAGAGAAGCTTTCACGTGTCCCGAGGCAGAAGACTCGTGGATGCCACTCATTTTGGAAATTGATTGAGGGATTGGATTGGTGGCTAGAAGGGCAGGACTATCTGGGCATTACTCTGATGACTAAGGGTAAATTTGGAATTTTCTCGAGGACATGTGCTTAGGACATGACCACTCTCCAAAAAATCCTATAAATACCCCTTCCACTCCATTGGGAAGGGGACCTCACTTTGGACTCTTTGACCTTTTGGAGGACTAGAAGACTTGGAGATTCTCTCTCAAACCCGAAGACTCAAGAAGGCTCTCTGAATTCTTCCTACCCTAATAAGGTTCTTGGATTCTAAGAGTTTTGCCACGTGTCGTTGGAGTAATCGCTCACCTGTTTTTCTCTTTTTTTCAATCAATCAATCAATTAATTCTGTACCTTGTCGTGGATTTCTCTCCTCCTAAGCCAACACGAAATCCTAACCCTAACAAAGTACGATTTCCTTACCCACAATGTCAAAAAGAATAATAATCAAATAATATAGAATTGAGAGAGTATTATATTTTTCATATTCCTTATATATTTATAAATGTAGTTTCAACCTTTCATAAAATATTTGTCAAAAATAATTCCATAAAAAGTACCAATATAATATATACCATTAACCTAACATTGGTAGGTGGAAGAAAAAGTAATAAAATTAGGAGTAAAGGTGTGGTCATGGAAGTACTTCCTCTGCTTAAATTTTTTGATATTTTATAATAAATAATATTATTATCACATAAAAAAAATTACATAATATTCACATATACACACATATATATACTAAGCCTCACATATCAAAGTATATGAGCATTATGTGATCATTTTTATGTAATAGTAACATTGCTGATTTATAATAACTTCTCAAGAAGATTTAAAATCAATAAAAAAATTATTTGTTTATTTAACTTAAGTAAGTATAATCATAGTAAACTAATTAAAATTAATTATCATCAATACATTATTACTTTTGAAAATTAAACAAATTTATGATTAGTTTTAAATTTTAAAATTTAACAAATTAATTTATAAGGTCAAAATGTATATTAATTAAATTTGAAATATATTAATTAATGTATATGTGGTCGCATAATATTCCTTGGAAGATCTTTGTCATATAACGAACTATAGTAGAAGGAAAGCACAATATATATATACTAGGGTAAATCAGGTACTCCTCACTTACTAATACTAAATATAATAAAAAAATATGAGTTCTGATGTTTAAAGAGTATATATTTAATAAAATTTTGTTGTAAATAAGAAAATTTCTAATCAAGATGAACATCTCATCCCAAAAATAAAGAGGTCAAAATTTACCACAAATTGTATCTACATACTCATTATTTACAAATCGAGGCTGGCGAGAAAAAATAAATTTGTTAAGAAACAACTAAATCCAACATCCACATTCACTCAACAATAAATTTGACTGAAACGATTAACTACATTTATTAAATTGAAACAATCCCAATGCCAATGACCTTCATATTTTCTTAAAGCACATTTAAAAGCACTTCTCTTCACCTATATATTATTGATTCCTTTCATTTAATTTGCAATTTTAAATGGAACACGGATTAATTAGTAAAACTATTTTAAGCACAATACATCATACAAATATGTCCATGGAATACCAAATCATTGATACATTAATAGGTAAAAGCATTGTTGCTTATGAAATACCATAATGATACCCACTTATTTAAAAGGTTCATGTGAACGAATTGGTTTAGAGCTCATTTGCTCGATTAAATAAAAATTAAAATAAAATAAGAACTTCAAAATAATTGACCCAACCGCAAAAAAAAAGAAGGTAAATTTGGTCAAACATATGGCCAAAAAATCATCTCAGGCCATCGTAGAATTTGGGGCAAGCTAGTCATTCTTGATTTTAAATTTTTTTTTGAGTTTAGTTTAAAAATAGATATTTAGACAAATCTAAACACATACATAAAACTTACAATCATCCATACATATCCAAATCACCAAAAAAAAACCCATCATTTAATACCCAAAACCATCATATCATGCGAATTAATACATATTCAATAATCAACGCATCCAACCACCAAAATATCAAGCTTTAGTAAATTTAATTTCAAGAAATTTCGTGAGTTTCCTTTAAAAATAGATATCCAAAAATCTAAACTGTGTTTAAAAAAACTTTACAATCATCCATACATATCCAACCACCAAAATATCAAGCTAGTAAACTACTAATTTCAAGAAATTTCGGCGAGAGTTTCCTTTAAAATAGATATCCAAAAATCTAAACTGTTTAAAAAAAGCTTACAATCATCCATACATATCCAAACCACCAAAAAACATCATTTCAATCTCAAAATCATTATAACAATGTATAATTACCCAACTTTACCAAAGACGGAGAACAAAAATACATATATCACGGAGAATAGAAAACAACATGTTGAGCACCACCCTTTACTTTACATCTTACACCAAATATATTTTTTACAACTTATACCAAGTATACTTGATATATACCGAAAATACATATAATAACATTTACCTTATAGATCATCGAAATTTGTACCATGTCTTGATACATAAACCTTTGAAAAGAAAGGCTATCCATCTCTAACGTCCACGACCAACAAATATTGTTTGTAACAAAAATCAGTTATTTATAAGAGAAAGCAAAATGTTAGTAGTATCGTAAGAACGAAACAATTGACACGTGATTACTTGAATACGATTTAAGAATTATAAAATACACATAACCCTGTTAGCTTTTCTCCACCCTCGACTTGTTGTTGAATGAACATGTTTCCATTCAATAACAATATCATCAAAGACGCAAAAATTGAAATGAATCGCTTCGGTTATATCAACAAATTAAATAATCTACTTGGAAATTGATAACAAAATATAATGAGAAGGATATATGTACAAATTGATCGATTCAAAAAGTAAAAGTAAAACATAATTATATATAATAAGCATATTATAGCTCAAATGACATAGACAAACTTATTATGTTAATCTGCGATGATCGAAACTTCTCAAATTTGTTCTTCATACATACACACACACATATATATATACTCGTATGTTATCTGAATGGTTTTCTATAAGATATGTTATCTGATGTTCATACATTACTAAATCATGTATTCAATAGGCCAAAGCAGGAATTGTTATTCAAATTGGAGGCATCATACTCTCGAAACATTATCAGATTTGCTTACAAAGAAAAGAGCAAGGAAATGTAAACCAAATTTATGCAAATTAGAAAATGAGTAACTTTTACGAAGGTATCATCTGTAAAATAAGTTGACAAATGCATCACGTGGATAAGAAAACATGAGGTTGTATGTGTAATATTCGGTATTGTAATTTGAGTACACATGCTTCCATGTTTTTTAAGACTCGGCGATCAACTAAAAATATTGTATTACACCTACAATAATTTATGGGGCTTCTATTTATATAGGGAAAATTGTTAGTCTAGAAAGTTCAATTTCACATAAGCTCAGGACTCACGTAACTTTGATTAGAGTCTTGTAGCATATGCCATAACTTCTGATGATGCCACAACTTATTCAAGCATTAGTCTCATTTATAACAATTAGCAAATATTCATTTATTCAACACATATATAAAGACAATATTTGTTTTGGACTTGTCGATTAATTTAAAACTTTTACCACCGATTCAAAACATATCAAGACTTTTATCGTAAGAAGACCCGATAATGCGAAGATAAGAAATGATACCTCAAACATATAAAATTATAACAAAACTTGGGGATGAGACGATATTTGTCGTGGACTTGTCGATTAATTCACGAAGAAGTATGCATAAGCGGGAAGAACTTGTGCATCTTGACGAGCTACATATAGTTGGTAGTGACTAAATACTAAGCGTCGTAAATCTACCCCAACAAATTTGTGGTGGCCTGTGATTTATTCATTGTCATTGCATATCTAACCTCATTTGGGAATTGTCTTCTCGTCATTTTAATACTTAACTTTCGAATGAAGAAGGAGTCAAAGAAATTACAGTAATGAATACCAAGTCTCCATGCTTATCACCGGTTAAAATCATGGCTTCAGTACTAAAAAACCGCGACTTGACTATGATAAGTCTAGTACCATTACAAAGGCCATCTTTCGGTTGCAATGTTCCTTAAAAGCATTCTTTGGACAACCCTCTTTTAAATCTAATTTGAGCGGTGGTAGTCCGAGGATTGAAGTGTTTTCAAATATTCATTAGAATGCCGATGCATAATAGTCCGATCCACATCATCATCTTGACCATTTTGTCGTGACGTAGTATGTATGTACTTCTCCGGGAAAAGCGCCAGCCTTGACTAGGTTGATATCATTGACATCATCATTTCTAGCGAGATAGAATTGTGCGCTCTTTTAAAAATTCGGGAGTGACCTTACTTGGCACTTCTAGCTCACAGGTAGATGATCGAGATAAGATTATCTACACTTTGAGTTATTTTATTGAACCGGAAGTTGTATAGATTCTTGAGGTTAGACCCAATCTACACAATAACGAAGTATTAGTAAATTATTATATATTCTCAACGATATATAGATGTCGATATGAATAAAGATACAAATACTCAAACCTCATTAAGAAAAGCGAAATCAAATAATAATGATTGGTCATCGTGCAAGTAGCGTTTAACTTATCTTTGTCAAGACATGTATATCTTTCCAAAGCAAAGAACGTCGTAGTGATCTTGCCACTATATGCTCACGAAGACCTCTAGGTATAATGGAAGAATCGCTTAAAATCTCCCCAAGAACAACGATAACACCTCCAATGGTTGGGAGTTATCACGAATGTCTTGTAAGGTTCGATTAAGCGCTTGACACAATAGCGATCTTTGCATTGGAACCTCATCCCATATAATTAGTCTAGCCTTAAAATAATTCCGAGTATGATGATTTGCTTGTGAATCCACAAACCCGAATTTTCTAATACGTTAAGTGGAATGCGAGAATGTTGAATGTGCGATCGTCCCCAGTAACAAACCGGAAGCAATTCCAGGAGGATCTTTCTCTTGTAATTACTATATCACATAAGGAGCGACATTTTTTGGCAATCAGATTGTAGAAAAGTCTTTCCGGTTCCTGCACCCATTTCGAAAGAAGGTTGTTCCTCTATTTTCATAAATGATGAAATGATTGCATTATAAAGCATCTGACGACCTTCATTCGATGAGATCAATGTTGTCTTTGGACATTTATTTGATCAACTTCAAGTTATAATCGCCTATGTTCCCATATAAGTCGATTACCAACAACAATAATTCTCCAATTAGCATATGGCGATGGCATTGGTGGAGTAATCGATAAGCTCTTCCCCACTCTTGAAGCAAAAGATTAATAAGGTATAAACCATAATCACAAATTTGAGCATTAGTAGGAACATCAATGCCATAACATGTACTTATTTTGTGTGATAAATCATCACAAATATGCATAGAAAATTGATTCCACAACGCTTCTGGATTTAAAGGAGAGCATTGTGTCAAGATAATAGAAAACAACCTTCTTAATTGCGAGCCTGTTCTCATTACTGATGCTTCTCTAAGACATTGAATCCACTCTTCATCGTCTTCCAAAAGGCCTTTTGCAATACATGCAGCCTTATATGTGGGGTGTACAACATTATCAACTGTTCTTAAACATTGAAAAGATTGAGGTCCCTCTACAACCGTCATCAGAAGACGCAGATAAAACCTTTCACCTTCATTTGGACTGGCAAAATACATTCTTCCGATTGCAAAACCCCTTTGTCTCTTTGTCCAGAGTTGTTCTTTCTTTAGCCAAACGAAATGCTTTGGAAATTGTTGGTATGTGAGAGTTCGAAATGAAATCATTAGTAAAGCGACATGCAAAAAATCTGCTAGAGTTGTCTGCTGATCCTGAGCTCTGTTCAATATTACAGCTATTGGTTCAGAAGGGTTATAGCAGACGTGATGTTTTCCCTCTAGGTGAACTACCAGACGTATAAGCGGAGGGAACTCTTGATGCATAGGATATCCAAATATCCGCCATGCACACCTCTCTGTGGGCCCAATGTACCTTGAGTCGATATCTTTGCTTAATCTCATCTACGGCCCCAATACCAAAGTTGTGCGATCGTAACCCTTGTAGATGTATTTATTGATATACTTTCGCGCCTTACTCCTGCACAAACTTTCACATTTATATGGCAACTAAACAATCTGAGAGGTGTGGATTATATGGTACAACATCTCTATTATCAACTTCATGTCCGGACCTTAGACAATGTTTTCGGATAGTCATCATGCCTTTGATATATCGGATACCCATCTTAAGCCCATTGTAGTTTCTTACACCAATATTTAGGATATCTCTTGGTCATTTACCATCTTCCATACATGGTGATTTAAGATTTGAACCCCACATGGTCCATGTATCATACAAGTTTTAAGCTGTTTACATATAGAAGTGGATCGAGAAATTGGATCGGGAATTCGGCACACACATTTCGATTTACTGTTCACGTGTTCGTATTTTATCGGACCCTTGAAGAAATATTAGCAAATGCATGTGCGTGACCCACGCTTTTGGAATTCAATCGTGAAAACATGTACCACCTTTGCACCAAATACTTTCTTCTTATCAATTTCCATCATCAAAGATCGTCGCTTCAATTCAAATCGCGGGCCACCAAGTGCAGGCGGTCGATTGGCGTTTGATGTGGTAACGATGCATCTTTTATCTCGGGCCAATTCGGATTTGCGGTCATAGTTAAGAAAATATCGGTGTTGGTTATCTGGAGAGTTATGGCCATAGAATCTTGGAAGACTTCAAACATTTGCCTTGGACTCCCGGAGAAAAGAAGAAGGCAAAACTACTGTTTACAACTTGATTAGCCTCTAACCCATCAGAAACTACCTCGACCGGATCTTGGTATAGATCGGATCGTAATTTTATTAGTTGAGCCTATAATATGTTAATCGATTACTGCTTTCTGTTACAGCCCGTACATCTCTGATAAACTCTTGAAATAATCTTCCACCCCTAAAGATAGTTGAATACTCGGTGAGTCTTTCAAACAAACGATACCCATAATATTGCAATTAAGTAAGTCTTTTGATGAAGCTTTACCTTGATTGACATCCAATCGCTTAAAATCTGGTTCCCATCCAAGCTCACCATACGGAAACAACAATACGTAATGTAGTGGCAAATAAAATTTGGATGACATTCATTTATCTGCATCAACCGGTCACTCCCTCTTAAGCGTCAATAATATCCCTCATCGCAGAGAATTAAAGACCATCTCGGGTAATATGACAAAGAACCTCATCGGCGTGGGTAAATTATGAGTTCGACGGTCTTTTCTTTGCCTATATAATGAAGGTATCTTTGGGATATCGTGATTGTTCAAATCTTCCCCGCTTAAAATTGCATTTGCGTGTCTAAACTTACCCGAAAATGAGTTGTATCTCAAAAGACTATCTGGATTGTTCTTAGGACATCCTTTCGCAGATTCGGGTTTCTTGAGAACGATATTCTAAAGCAATCTGCGACATCGTGAATATCTGTTGTGCATATCTTTGGACCTTGACCGAACCGGAGGTTGTAGTAACCTGTCCAGATGTCGCAATTCCCCATGGATTGTAAATGCGTTGGGACCCTACCGGGAACCACTCTATCATCCATATATACGCTAAGCTCGTAAAAGCATTAGGCGCATTATGCGATCGGGTATAACTTCAAAAGGACTTTGGTGATCATTATTGCCATCATATAATGATTGAATTTCTAGAGGCGTTAATAGTTGTGGAAGTGAATCTTTCCTTGCAAACAACATGTTCCGAAGAATGGGCGGTCGGTGATGAATTTGATAACTTTTGACTTTCGAATGCAATCTTTGAAAGCGATGAGGACAACATATATTCATTTTATCAAGGTAGTGTCTTCACGAAATAGGATCTTGCAGAGAGGGCTATATTTGTAGGCAATGCCTCCTCTATGTCATGCAAGCTTCATCAATGATTATTGAATAATTGGTAATAACCTAGAAAATAAATGAACTTGTTTCAAGCAGGTTCACATATATCGTAACACTCCTTATGGTATATAGTTATAAATAATTTGCATTGAACTAACCCTTCAGTTGGTGATGTAGGCATGGAAGATATAATGTTACGGGAGTCATGTACATGCTCTATATTATTTGGTGGAAGGAGGATTTCTGCACCCATTGAATTTGAGTTAGTTGAATGTAACCCTTGAGGTGGTAAAATGGGAACTGGAGGAATTCGATTAGATTCCGATGGCGCAGGTTTTAACAACGACGGATGATGATAAAAATGATTCTTGATCGCGATACTGATCTAGTTCATAAGTTTGCGGCGTTTGGATGGCTGAGGGATCAAACCAGGGAAAAATCTTGGTTGAAATGGATATGGTTGAGATTGTATTATTTTTGTTTGCTTCTCTCTTTCACAACGCAATAATGAAAGCAATATGTATTGGACGACATCACCATTATCCCTTTCTCATTTTTTACGTTGAGCAATTAGAGATTAAATCGAGGATATTTTATTGGATCCTACAAATAACAATAGATATCTAAGTGTAAAGAGAAGAAATCGTAGTGTTTTTTGAGCCGCGAAATAATGTTTTCTAATTATTCGGATTAGGGGTGCATATATTCGATTTGCTTGGTTTTGTATTTCAGCACGAAAGTCTTATCAATATGTTTATTGCCTATTAAGTAAAGGATATTATTATTGAAACCTAAAAGATGTATAATTATAAACATAAGAAGGCATAGTATCGTTAATAAATTAGGTTCAAATCTTTTGTTTAAATTGCTTTGTGTAACAAATATTTGTAACTATTAACATAAATGTTTGGAATATTGCATCTTACCACATGCAAATTGGGAGCTTGATTTTCTTTTTCTTTCTTTTTGAAACTCCTTCCCTTTTTTGTTGCTCGATGTTTTCTTTGATTTTCTGACATGACAGTCTGAATATAAGATGCTCTTCGTCTTGGAAAATAAAGTATGAGCTTAAGAAAAGTAAAATTAATCTTATCTTGCTTTCGCGTAATCTTAAGTCGATTCTTCTCTAATTACAATGCCATATTCTTTTTTCGATAATGCTCTCTCTATTAAAGAAAGGAAAATGAAGGTTAAATATATAAAGTATAAAAAAACTATTAAATTGCACGTTTGCTATAAAAGAAGAAAATAATTTTCTGTAATGCGTTGCAAAATATAATCCTCCTGTCCCAAATTGAAAGACACATTAGAAATTTTAAAAAGGAATATTAATTTTTCAATTTTTAGTAAGTCTGAAAAAGGAACTTACATATCCAAAAATGGTATAAGAAGGTGGTCCCGCGGGCAAGGAGACCTCATGATTCATATTCGCTATTGAAAAAATGTATTAGTGTGAAACTAATCAAATTCAGTGATGAAAGAATATTCTTATTACTAATTAAATCTATCACAACTAAAATAATATTTCATATTCAAAATAATAATAATTAAATCTATCACAACTAAAATAATATTTCACATTCAAAATAATAATAATTCACAATATTTAACTACGAATTAATTGTTGTAAAAAGAAGGTTAAATGATTGTTTAAAATAGAATAATTGTGTCATGAAAAGAAGTTAATTTTCAATAAAGGGTAAAATTGTCATTTTAAAGTGAGGTAGTAATAACAACTAATAAGTACAGTTACTTAATATGTAGGAGTATTAGAGATTAAACTTATCAAGTACTTATGCAATAGCTCAACTTTAATTTAAAAGGATATTACACACTACAAAATTTGGACCCAATTTTCATATTATCATAATCAAAATAATAATTTGTAACCAAACATTACCATAATCGGGAAACTTACAATTGGAACACAAAACTCAACATGATTTGATCTGAGCGAACTTAAAAGCGGGGAAAAACTCTAAGAAGGAAAGCATGTACACAAGCACAACTGAATAAGAACATATATGTGTGTGTGTGTGTATAAATTCATATATACACACACTTTTGTCCAATACATCATCTGAACTACCTTATAAGCGGAATAATGATATACAATATATTTAAGCTTTATCAAGACCCAAAGAATCCCAAAAAATTAGATATACCAAACAAAAACACCCCTCACCGGCAAAAAATAAATAAGAAGTCATTCATGAAATTTCAAGGCAAAACCACCCAATCAAAACCCAAAACATTCTAAATTCTTTGTTACATTGAAAAGCGAAATTTTAGACCCTAATTAGAAAAAGGGGAAGGGTTTTAAAAAAGCGAACCTAATCAAACTGATTATAAGAGACTTATACTACTCCATTTTGATTTCCATAAATGTTCAAGAAATACACGATCAATCAACCAAATTAGAAAACATATCAAGCAGAAAAAAGAAATCAAAAAGGGGCACAAATAATTTTTTGTGAAACTACCATTTCATAATTTTAGTTGTCAATAAAATTATATACATATACACGAACAAACACACATAAATACGAGAGAAAGGAAAAAAGCCAAGAAAATATATAGTGGAAAATAACCAAGAAGTACAACATTTGAGCTCATGATCTTAAATTATCATTGTATGGCATTTCAATTGAGTTTTTGTTATCATTGTGTTTGTAGAAATAAAACATTTATGTTAAATTATCTATTCTTGTGCTAAATTATCAATGTGTTTAAAAATTCTTCACATTAAACATTTATGTTATAAATTGTATTAGAAAGTCTTGGTTTAAACTTGGTTTTAAAATGACTTGGATCTGATTAGCTTTGAGATACTTTTTACCCAAATAAGAGCTTGTTTCAATAAACTAAATCGGTAGCCATATCTCTTTACCCCATATCATGTGTCTTGAAAGCGATCAATAGTGATCACGATGGCTTCAGCATCACTTATTTGGGCTCATTTTACTTGAAAAAAAGCAATACCTAAATTATGACTTATATATCTATCATATATATTGGGTCAATCGGCGACAATGGAGAGACAATCAAATATTGAGCTCTAAAACCGAAGAAAATAAAAACCATAAATTAATCTAAACCCAATGAGGAACTCTCAAAGTATCGATGCTCGATATTGAACCCTCTCTTCGTCGAACACCCACCTTGAAAGCGTAGCTTAATCTAAACCCACCATTATTCTACATACCAAAAGACTTTAAAATTAAGAATATTCCGAATGAAATACCTCAAAATTAAATCAAAAAAGCAGATGGAAAGATTGGGACCACTATAAAAATATCCTTAACTTGTAGATTTTTTTTTAAATATAACTTAACATCAATAAAAGAATAGACAAAATAAGTAATAAATTTTATTTGAAAGATGCTTGAACACATAAAAAGCCTGATAAGCGGCGTTGAAAAATGGATGAAAATAGCACATTTCAAGTATTTGAAGAAAGGAAAAAAAGCATGTTTAAAGACGAAAGAATAAAATTTTATACACTTGGACCATTAAAGACCGATTATTAACGAAACACTATTACTCAATTGGGTAAAAACAAATAAACATGATCTCTACTATAAATACAAAAGCAATAATAATGAGATGGCTAATTTATCTATTCAATAAAAATATAAAAACTTTCACAAAAGAGGATTGGTAATTTTACAAGACCAAAATTTAGATAATTCATTATATGCCCTGGTATGCTAGAGATAAGAAATTCTCCCAAACATTGTAGCATGCGCATTCACAAAATTTTCAGTATTTGAATATCCAAGCACCTCTATGTCTACAAAGTTCTACAGCCAACTCTTTAAGTTTACTTCATATCTGGGGTGAAATCATGTTCATTAAGCATATATATTTCTCCAAACAGATTTGGATTCGATAATTTTATAGCAAACACATTAATCAATGCTAACTTCAGGCAAGCAATGGATATAATTTACAATTCTCGATGGTGATCGATGCAAGAATTAAGCATCACTATTTGGGCTCATTTTACTTGAAAAAAGCAATACCTAAATTATGACTTATATATCTATCATATATATTGGGTTAAAACGGCGATGATGGAGAGACAATCAAATATTGAGCTCTAAAACCAGAAGAAAAATAAAAACCATAAATTAATCTAAACCCAAAGACATTCTCTCAAAGTATCGATGCTCGATATTGAACCTCTCTTCGTCGAAACACCCACTGAAAACTGTAGCTTAATCTAAACCCACCATTATTCTACATACCAAAAGACTTTAAAATTAAGAATATTCCGAACAGAAATACCTCAAAATTAAATCAAAAAACAGATGGAAAGATTGGGACCACTATAAAAATATCCTTAGCTTGTAGATTTTTTTACTAAATATAACTTAACATCAATAAAAGAATAGACAAAATAAGTAATAAATTTCATTTGAAAGATGCTTGAACACATAAAAGCACAATGGCAGTGAAAAATGGATGAAAATAGCACATCTCAAGTATTTGGAGAAAGGAAAAAAACGCATGTTTAAGACAAAGAATAAAATTTTATACACTTGGACCATTAGCACTGATTATTAACGGAAACACTATTACTCAATTGGGTAAAAACAAATAAACATGATCCTACTATAAATACAAAAGCAATAATAGGCAGCATGGCTAATTTATCTATTCAATAAAAAATATAAAAAACTTTCACAAAAGAGGACTGGTAATTTTCTGAAGACCAAAATTTCGACAATTCATTATATGCCCTGGTATGCTAGAGATAAGCAATTCTCCCAAACATTGTAGCATGCGCATTCACAAAATTTTCAATATTTGAATATCCAAGCACCTCTATGTCTACAAAGTTCTACAGCCAACTCTTTAAGTTTACTTCATATCTGGGGTGAAATCATGTTCATTAAGCATATATATTTCTCCAAACAGATTTGGATTCCAGTAATTTTTATAGCAAACACATTAATCAATGCTAACTTCTAGGCAAGCAACAGATATAATTTACAATTCTCAGTAGCTGATGCAGTAACTAAGCATCACTATTTGGGCTCATTTTACTTGAAAAAAAGCAATACCTAAATTATGACTTATATATCTATCATATATATTGGGTCGTCAACGACAATGGAGAGACAATCAAATATTGAGCTCTAAAACCCTAAGAAAAATAAAAACCATAAATTAATCTAAACCCAGCAGCAACTCTCAAAGTATCAATGCTCAATATTGAACCCTCTCTTCGTCAAACACCCACTGAAAACTGTAGCTTAATCTAAACCCACCATTATTCTACATACCAAAAGACTTTAAAATTAAGAATATTCCGAACAGAAATACCTCAAAATTAAATAAAAAACAGATGGAAAGATTGGGACGACTATAAAAATATCCTTAGCTTGTAGATTTTTTTACTAAATATAACTTAACATCAATAAAAGAATAGACAAAATAAGTAATAAATTTTATTTGAAAGATGCTTGAACACATAAAAAGCACAATGGCGGTGAAAAATGGATGAAAATAAGACATCTCAAGTATTTGGAGAAAGGAAAAAAAACGCGTGTTTAAGAGACGAAAGAATAAAATTTTATACACTTGGACCATTAGACTTGATTATTAACTAAACACTATTACTCGATTGGGTAAAAACAAATAAACATGATCCTACTATAAATACAAAAGCAATAATAAGTGACATGGCTAATTTATATATTCAATAAAAATATAAAAAACTTTCACAAAAGAGGATCGTAATTTTAAAGAAGACCAAAATTTCGACAATTCATTATATGCCTTGGTATGCTTTGAGATAAGCAATTCTCCCAAACATTATAGCATCGCGCATTCAAAATTTTCGATGTTTGAATATCCAAGCACCTCTATGTCTACAAAGTTCTACAGCCAACTCTTTAAGTTTACTTCATATATGGGGTGAAGTCATGTTCATTAAGCATATATATTTCTCCAAACAGATTTGGATTCCAATAAGTTTTATAGCAAGCACATTAATCAATGCTAACTTCTGGCAAAGCAGATGGATATAATTTACAATTTGGTAGTGTAATTATATTCCCATTATATCCCATTGAAATGACAAAGGGAATAATATCCCCATTCTAGCCGTGTAATTATAGGGTAAACACTGCTTAGGTAAAATTTATAATGTAAGGAAAAAATTCGCGACAATTTGAGAAGAATTCAAGCACAAATGCCGGAATTTAGAACTAATTGAGAAGAATTCAAGCACAAATCTCTACAATTTCAGAAGGAGAAATTCATTTTTAATTTAAAGAAGAAAAGGAGTAGAGTATTAGTTACCTTCTCTTGCCTCCACCATCACGGCCATCATCCTCTCACAAATTACCGCCATAACCCCCTCCCTCACCGGCCACCATAACCCTTTCCCCACTCTGGCTTGCACAATAATCGCAACTTCAAAGGCAATTATTTATTACGTATAGTCACATAAAAATTAGGCACAAGATCGTAAGCATGTATATCATTTCTATTCTAATATATTGAGAAACAACATGTTAGCCTCTACCAAATTTGGTTTGATGCCCCTTTAGTTTTTACATACATTTTACTTGTTTATAAAATCTATAATTTCACCCACCACCAAAAATAAATAAAAAGAGGGGGAAAAGAACATTTGATAAGACTCAGATTCGAAGAAGAATGAACCTTAACAATCGCATCGATTGATAAAAGCCTTAATATATTCAGCAGAACAAAATTAACCATTTCAAAACGTTATCTTGAAGTCTTAATGGCATTATCAAATCTATAGAATTGAATAAAATGTACAAAACAAATGAAAACTTCGCCGCATATCGCGAATGTTAATACCTTCCAGTTCCGCCATTATCGCAAATGTTAATACCTCCGCCCCCACCTCTGTAAACTTCGCCGCTTGGCGGTGGTGCGATGCCTTGGTGATCGCCAGACATGATGAAGGAAAAGGAAAAGGATTCGATGCCAGGTCTTGATTTCTCCCTTCTTTGAGATAAAAATGGACTCCAATGAATGATGGAAGAGTGAAACAAAGATCCTAAAATGTAAATGTGCAGGTTTCAGAGTTCAATTTTTACATAAACATGTTCAGCTAAGAAATAGCATTATTGTGTAAAATTTGATGGAACAGACAAACAAAAAATCACGAAACCATCTCAAATTGAATCTTCCTATAATTGACCCGCTTTTTATCAATTTCTATGCTTCTTGGGCCACATTGATTACAAATGCATACCCCTTCACAGGTTCATACATGTCCTACTAAGTATATATTACAGGCCTCAACTTAATAAGCGAGGCGATGAGCCGTGAGTCATACATGAATCTTTACGTATATGACTCTTCATGAAATATTATAATCCCTTTGCTTATATCTTGACCCACTATCACGATTTAGTACTGCAAGCCACTTAACCACAACAACAATCTACATTATCATATAAAAAAGCTCACATAATGCTCACATACACACATGCATACCGTGGGCCCTGCACAACATGTGGGGCCCACAAATATGCATTTGTGTATGTGAAGCATTATATGAGCTTTTTATGTGATAATAACGATTATTTTAACCCCAAATAGTTACTATTCTAAACCTACTTATCGGTCACAATCCTTATTTGAACGATCCATATTCTTAAAACATGACTGCCATTAATTATTCACTATATATTCAAGCTAATCTAGAAATATCTAAACCATGACTCTAGACATTTAATTCAAAGAACATCTAACCAATTGTTCAACTCAATTATGTGTCCAATTACTTCTCAAATCAATTGGAACATCCAACAACGAGGATTATTTTGTCGTATCTTCCATACTCTCCCCTAATTTCACATTCATAAATTCTATGTTTCTCTACTTCAGATTCAAACATCATTCGAGCATAAAATTTGAAAATTTAAGCTTTTGTATTAGGAAATTTAATAATTTTCGGATTATCTCAATAAATTATATGGAATCAAAAGGTTAACCAATCCCTCCACACTAACTAAAACATTAACATGCACCCAGCAACTGAAATTAAAAATCAAGACACGTTCACACAGAATAAGGAATATGAGATAGAGGGGAAAGTTCTCAACCTGAGGTTTTATGGCTTCTTGAACAATCTAAAGTGCAAAATCTTCCAGTGGACCGGGTTTCAATATAGCCTGAACAAATCCTGACAATTGAAAAATAATTTAACCTTATTATGCAATTGTTTATAAACAAATCAAAAGAAGTAATAGTATACAAAATTACACTTCCAAAATGCCCAATTAATCCTTAATCAAATTTAAGGTTTGGAAACTGAAGCAACCAAACACAGTCACCGAAAAATAAAACAAAAAGAAGAAGAAGCAAAAATCGTTAGTTACCGTTGTTGTAGCCGGAAGCAAACAATTTAACCTTATTATGCAATTGTTTATAAACAAATCAAAAGAAGTAATAGTATACAAAATTACACATCCAAAATGCCCAATTAATCCTTAATCAAATTTAAGGTTTGGAAACTGAAGCAACCAAACACAGTCACCGAAAAATAAAACAAAAAGAAGAAGAAGCAAAAATCGTTGAATTCTGTTGTTGTAGCGAGAAAGCATTACTGGTTGTTGTTATCGTCGATAAAATTGGTATTCTCTTTGAGAATAAAAGGAAGGAAGATAATATAATCGATGTCAGGCCTTGATTTCTCTGTTTCTCGCCGGGCTCTCTTTCTTGCTTAGTATGCTTCGGTTCCCACCGAGTTCTCTTTCTCACTTAGTATGCTTAGGTTTTGGAAAATAAGAGTATTATTCAAGTGAACTTATCTAAATGAATGGCTAGATTTGTCTTAAAGTTTTGAGGGTCCAGATTTGTTTTTAGGTAAGCGGGAAATTGGAAAATAAGAGTATTATTTAAGTTAACTTATCTAAATGAATGGCTAGATTTGTCTTAAAGTTTTGAGGGTCCAGATTTGTTTTTAGGTAGGCGGGAAATTAGTTTTTATCAAAATCATTTGTATTTTGTATAGATAGATTTGACACAACTTTTCAGCCCATCGACAAAAAAACTCAACTTCTAGAAAGAGAGTTCACATTTTGCCCTAACATTTATTAACAAAGTATATATAAAGAAGTGCATACATAAAAATAGAATCGTGAACTCATATTTAAGAGTCCTAGCTTCCTTTTAGATATAAGGCATCTGATTTAACTACTAATGGACCAAATATTACACACATATATTCAGATAAAGACGATACAAAGTGAGGGATCCACTTACATCTAGAGTAAAATTTACGATTAAAAACTTTGACTAAATTTTTTTCGCTTAACTCATATTTTGTCAAGGCAACCATTTGATCAATGGTTTGTCCCACCACTATCAACCTCATCAAATTTCAAATTGAACTTAGTTCAAGAGATAATATATTATGTTGAGATGTTGGTTCTAGTAAAAAAGAACCATCATGAAAAGGTTGAATTGGGACTATTTAGACAAAGAACGTCTTTACACAATGTAGTGGTGACCACTTACGGGGTTACTTTTATATACACCACAAATGCATATGTTAGCAAAAGAAATGCTACATTCCACGACATAAAAGCAGTTTAGGTGGATGTTCATAAAAATATTTCTTTGGATTTGAAGTATTTTTATGGAATTTCATTGATCTCTTCAATTGTAGGTTTTAAGGGACATGACACGTGCGAGTTATTTCAAAGTATTTTTCGGTCTTTGTAAGTAATTTTTTGCTCGAACCTCTTAGTAGCGACATTTTATAGCTTAACGTATTCTTTTTGGCGGGAATAATCTTCTTTTTTGGAGGGTAACGAAAATTCATCTCATTATTCATATTTTTATACAACTATTATATTCACAGAAAAATGAGGCATGAAAAGCAATGCTTATAATAAGTGTAAACGAAGCCTTGAATTTGTTGGTGCCGAAACAAAACACTTCCTTTATTTGCTTAAAGGCGAGCTAAAAGCTGTTGAATGGGTGGACCATTATCCCTTCAATTTTATTTGAAAACCTCACTTTTTATTGTAAATTTTCAATATGGTACCTTCAACCATTTCCGGACCTTTATTGATCTTTGCTATTAACTTAAATTAAAATTTCTCACATATTCATAATTACTAAAATTAAAGTCGCTTCACATATTCCTATTTAAGCTCGCTACCAAGTATACAACAATTCATTCAATCAATCAATCAAACATTTGAACTACATAAATTAACAAAAAATGGAATTGAATTGAAACTCACAAAAACCTGCAACTACAGTCAAAAATTAAAGAGAGAGAAAAAGAAAGAAAAACACATGCCAAAAATTCAAACATAACATCATACACACATATATCATATCAAATATTAGGTGCAGGATTTGGTACTAACAAAGAATAATAAAAGGAGTAGCAATGATCAAAGGAGTAAAGAGTAGCAGGAGTAACTTATGTGGGAGGGAGGAGGAGAAGCCAAGAAATTGACGATCGAAAGCCTTGAGAGAAAGCGAGCGCGATATCAAATATTAGGTCTAGGATTTGGTACTAACGAAGAATAAAAGGAATAGCGATGATCAAAAGGAGTAGGAGTAGCAGAATGCTAAACATAGCGGGAGGAGGAGAAGCCAAGAAATTGACGATCGGCGCGAGAGAGAGAAGCGATTTTCAATTTTACTCGTCGAATATTAGATGTAGAAATGGGTTAGGGTGGAGAGGTATAAGGTTTAGCAAGGTATAAGGTGGAGAGAATGAAGAAGAGGAAAGCTATAAGCAAATGGTGAAGCAAATGAGAAGAAGTATGCTACGGTTTTGGAAAGTAAGAGTAGTAGTGAAGCTAACTTATCTAATCAATGGCCGGATCTATCCCAAAGTTTTGAGGGTCCAGATCTTTTATTAAATGAAATGAAACTTAGTATTTTCAAAATCAATTGTATTTTGTATATATATATATATATATATATATATATATATATATAGCATACGCCTAAAATAGCATAATTTTATCAAAACGACGTAGTTTTGGAGGGATAGCGGTGGTATTTTTGTAAATACCATGCCACCGCGTATTTACAAAAAAATGCCACTGCGTCTTATCAAAAACTACGTCGTTTTGATAAAATTATGTTATTTAAGGCGTTATGCTATTTAAGGATTATGCTCTTGAAGCTTTCCGTATATAGGGACGCGGTGGTATTTTTGTAAATACCATGCCACCGCGTATTTACAAAAATGCCACCGCGTCTTATCAAAACTACGTCGTTTTGATAAAATTATGCTATTTAAGGCGTTATGCTATTTAAGGATTATGCTTTTGAAGCTTTCCGTATATATATATATACGGGGAGGATTTAAAGCGGACCAAAAGAGCGGACCAAAAGAACGGACCAAGGAGCTGACCAAGGCAAAAACACACGGGTTTCAAGGTCTGGGTCGGAAAAACACGCCAGTTGACCACAAAACCGCGTGTTTTTCTGCCTCATTCACCTCGATCCGTTCTTTTTTAGTAAAACTTTAGATCCTTTTCTATATATATATATATATATATATATATATATATATATATATATATATTAGACTTGGCTTGTTCACTCTTTGATTTTCAAGTATGGAGGGATGATGTAGATTTTATTAGATTATAGTTAGCTGGTTCCCATTAATAATATATATATATATATATATATATATATATATATATATATATATATATATATATATATATAATGCTCGATCCTGCATGGTAAATGTCCTCCTTTCACGTTCCCTAAGCCTCTGAAATATAAATATAAATATACTTATAATAATTTTTAATAAAAAATACTATATAAAAAGAATCTACTTTTGACTTTTGTTGGTTTTCTTGGTCTCATCAAACCCCATTATAGGTTAAAACAACTCCATTAATTATTAAGTAATGAGAACGAAGAACATTGATATCTACATAATACTAGTAAAATTAAGTTTCTTAAAAAAAATAAAAAAAAAATCTACTTTTTTTAGTATTATTGGTTTGAGTTTCATCAAGCCCCCATTTAATTTAATTTATAGGTTAAAACAATATAATTCCTTTAGTAAGGAATAATTAATTAAGAACATGCACTACACTAGCTAGTATGAATTTGAAGTATATACATACAGATCCACAACCACAAGCACAGTACTTAAACTATGCAAATTAAGATTACCATATGATGAACTACTACATAAATTTAGGTACGTACTAGGTTATGAAAATTAAGACAATTATTCGTAATACTCCATATAGTAGAAGGATTTCAAATTTCACCATCCCAATAAATAAATTGCTTTCAAAAGTTGAAAATTTTCTAAATTTTGTTTTAACATGGAGTATCAATCAAAGATCTAGCTAGCTACTCCCTTCGTTTCAAGGTTGAAATATTTATTATTTTAATATGAAAATATAGTTTCAATATCACAATGTTATTTTATATTTGTATCATCTCATTTTTAAATTGTTAGAGAATATTAAAGTAGTTTGTTCTCAGAAGAATGACAAAAGAAATAATTTTTTTTATCTCCAAAAAGATGAGATAAAATATGTAAAATAAATGGTAAATATGTTATTTAGTAGAATTTATTAATTTAAAAATACTAAATTATTTATTATTTTATATAATCTTGTGTGACTATTAAAATAAATTTAATTTTTTTTCTTTTTTTTTAATATATGTAAAATTATATTTTATTTATCTTTATGAGACGGAGGGAGGAAAAAATCTTCTCTTCTTGAAGTTGTGTCCCACTCGCATTTTATAATTTTTATTTTTTAATTAAACACAGAGTGCGACAAAATACTTACTAGTCAAGAAAAGAACCTTTAATTTCGAATTTATATTCATCTAAAGATAAAATATTCATGCAAATCCACGTGGACCACAAGCTGTGAGGTCATGACTTTAACCGCCAACGGCCAATTATCAGTTGACAACGTGGCATCCTAACATTTAGTTCCCGCCATATATTATGTAATATTGTTCCCGCTACGCAGCAAATTTAAACACAAATAATTTGCAAGTGAGTCACAGGCTCACAGACCTCACTCACTGGCCACTTTAGATGAGACAAAAAAAAAAATCAAAAATCACGTAATATCAAAAATTATATATCCAATTAATTTTTAATATTCATAAATTAAATCAACAAAAGAAATATAACCTCTGTTTTGGAAATGAATATTAAAATTTGATACCATATGCAATTATATATATATATATTAAAAGAAATTTATTTGTAGTTTTAATATTAAAAAATTCACTTTCTACTAAAATTTACTACAAGTTTAAAATTTACTAAAACAAGTTTATTTTTATATTTATTAAATAAAAAATGTATTTTATTTTATTTTTTATTAAACTAACAGGACATTCAATTTCAAATGAAGAGGAGTACTAACTAATATTAATTTATTTATTAAACTAATGAAGAATTTCGTAATAAATAAACTAATATCTTAATTATTTGCAAAAACCTTATTATTGTGAGGCAATTAAAGTGTTCTATCTATCTATCTATCTATCTATCTATCTAAGTTGAAATAATAGTGTTTGAAATTGACAAGTCTAGCTAAATCTTAATTAGTTAGTCCACTAATATTCATATTTCTAAAAATAATTTAGCTAGATTTATCAATTTAATAGTAGATTAGCAAATGAGTCTTATTACACGGCGCCATAAACTCGAATGTAATTGTCAAGGTGGCTTCCACCTATTGACTGGCATACCTACGCGAAGCCCAACCAACTTAACCATTCGCCACCATGAATCGGAGCCCGGGATTTGCTTCCATATCTCAATAGCTTTTCTTCCGAAATTAACAAAAACCAAAAATGGAAATTAAAAATAAAAGATCATGATACTACTACTATACTACTCTCTTGAATATCGTACAAAGACAATAATACCCTTTCATGATAATAACAATTGTAGTGTTCTTAGACTTTCATTTTACACACCCAAACTTTGCTATTTCTAAAAGAGCCCCCAAAGTCTTTATGTAATTTCACTTACAATTAAATCTTATGTCAACAAATAAACCTCGTTGGTATTATTTTTACTTGAATTCCGATAAACTAACTAATTGTTTGCTATAGATAAAAAAATAGAACTTAATGCTCTTTAATTGAATTTTAATTCAAATGAAATAAAACTTGGAACTGAAATTATTCACTCATAATGCTTTTTAAAAGATTACGTGGTACGATTATATCAAATTAACAAGCCCTTTTGGAATAAATATTCAAACATGAAGAAGGTTTATTAGCTCAACATGTTCTATTTGATACGGGTAAGAGAATAATCCGACCATATATTACTAAGAAAAATAGAGGAAGTAGAACCAAGTTAATATGATATGGACCAACCCTTTGTTCTTGCGCCAAAGATCTTACTATTTCCGAAGAAAGAAAAAAAATAAAATAATAATAAAGGCAATTATCATATATATCTTTTACATATCTTTTATATAAAAATATGAATGAGTCCATTATATACTCACTTGTAAAAAATAATAAAAATATATATTTGAATAACTCTATAATTATAATCCTATGTAAAATAAATAATACTATGAAATATACAAATATAATTAAAATAAAACTAGAGATTGTGTATAATAAAATAATTAACTTTCTTTATAAAAAGATATTTATTATACATTTATACATTGTTAGTTGTTTTATTTTCTTATGAAACATGATTATCTTATACGATATCCGGTCCTTGTTCATATGATTCATTAGGTGCAAATATTGTATTTTTATATGAAAAATGATATAAATATCAATAAATATTTTACAATGTTAAATTGTTATAATTGTGAAAATATTTGTAATAAAATAAAATAAATTAAAATAAAACTCTTTTTAATTTTTACCTACATGCATCTTAATCAATTTTTTTACAAATGTATATAACACATGATTCATACGAAGATTATTTTCAAAAATAATTGATAAGTGAATGTAAATAAAATACGGCGACGAAGCAAAATAAAGTACACACTTGAAGGGCAGGGGGGCAGGGGCAGGGGCAAGGGCAAGGGCAATAGGCAGGGGTAATGTGGGCAATGTAAAGAACCACTTGTCCCCTCAACTTTATCTCTCTGATCTGTCCCTCCCCTTTCTCTCTATATCTTGCCTCCTCGCTGTCCTAGGGTTTCTTCTAATTGATAGAGCTTGAATTTTTATTTGTAATCTCTTAGATCTGATAAGTTTTTCGATTTTCTATGGCCAAAGGAACCGAATCAGAAAATTACAGGGATTGTTCGGAGATTCGTTACGGGATGAAACGGGAGTTTGCTATGATGATGAATCAATCTCAATTCATCGGTTCAATCGGTAGAACACGATCTTCGAGATCCTCCGGCGGTGGAGTTATCGATAATCGAACCATTAAGAAAACCAAAAGCTCGGAGGGGGAAAAAAATGATTTCGATGTGGAAAGTTCGATTAAGAATGAGGCTGTGAGTGAAGAGGAGGAGCCAAAGAGTGGCATTGTGGATTTAATGAGTGATGATGAGAAAAAGAGTAATTTGGAGGAGGAATCTAGGGATCCAAAAGATTTCAAGGTGGAATCGAAAGAGTTTAAGATTGAAAACGCCATTGATGAAGTACAAAATGTAAATGTTGATGTGAAATCGAAAGAGTTTAAGATTGAAAACGCCATTGATGAAGTTCAAAATGTAAATGTTGATGTGAAATCGCGATGCAAAGAAGAAGACGATTCTGGTGAGATAATTTGTGAAAAATCTTTTTCTCTAAGGCGGCGTATCACTAGGTCGGTATCGAAATCTGTGAAAGAAGAAGTTGCGGAAAGTGATACGATGAATATGAGCTCAATGGATGCTGGTGCTACATGGGAAGCTAATATTAAGTCAGAAATGAAAATGTCTGAGAAGAATGTTGTGGAGAAGCCTCCTATGAAGCTGAAGGAGCTGCTGGAGACCGGTTTGCTTGAAGGTTTGGCTGTGAAATACATGCGTGGCTCCAAGGTAAATTCTTGTGAAAGCTGTTTGCAAGGTGTGTGTGATTTCTATTTCTTGTTGTTATGATTTAAATAATTTTGTTGTTGAACTATTTTAGGTTAGAGGTCCCTCAGAAAATGGGCTTCATGGAATTATTAAGGGCTCAGGTGTTTTATGTTTTTGTGATGAGTGCAATGGAGCTAAAGTAAGTTTCATATATGATAATTCTATTTTATAGTATATTGTTTTCGGATGAAAGTTATATTGTTTTTGGATGAAAGTTATGTGTTCTTATGTGTACAATTGTTTGGTATAAAATGTAGGTTGTGACCCCCAATCAATTTGAATTGCATGCGGGTAGTTCAAATAAACGGCCACCTGAATATATATATTTAGAGAATGGAAGAACACTTCGTGATGTTTTGAATGCATGCAAAGATGTGCCGCTGGATGCAATGGAACTGACTATACAAGATGCTATTGGTTGTTCTTCTATTAAGAAACCTGTTATTTGTCAGAATTGCAAAGGTGATTTTTTAGATTTGTTTGTGTATGTCTCACATTACATAGTTTCATGAGTATTTTTCCTGTCTTTTATGAAAAGTAACTCCTTTTTTGTATTATGGTTTCCTACTCTTTTAGTGTCACTACCTGATGCTGGTGATGGTAGAAGGATGCTGCTTTGTGGTTCGTGCATGGTCTTGAAAGAATCCCAACCTAACTCTCCACAGCAGAGTGATTCTAGTGATAGGTATTCATTAGTAGATTTTATCTTAATTATAACAATAGTGAGTATTTGTTTCGTAAGCAACAGAATAATGTCAAATTCAACATATGCACATCTTGATGGGAGCCTCATTTGCATGCTTCATTGTAGAATATAGTAATATAGCTTCTGTTTCTTTTTCCCTATTAAATTCAAGCACCAGCACCCCTCAGGAGAGCAATTATGAATGCCAACTTAATTTTTTTTTCCACAAGCTATTCTTGATTGATTTTATGATTGAGGATATAGTAAATCCAAGGGGTGGGAGAAATGGCAAAGGCCTTGAGATTTAACCTCAAGGTCACTGGTTCCGATATTTGGGGTTGGGGCACACGTGAATACTTGGGAAAAGTTGAGGAAATAGTATGAATACTTAGCATGCTCAGGTGCTATTTTGGTGTTTTCTAGTAACTGTTGGGACTTTGTTCACAATTGTTGAGCCAATCACCTTACACGAGTAGATGGGTATAGTGTGCTCTATCAAGCCCCTTATGAGTAATAGTGGTTGAGTAGTTTAAGTTTTCATCATGGTTGTTTTAAAGTTATATCCATAATCGTCTTGGTTAGGTAGTGCAGGAAGGGCTACCATACTATGCGGATATCATGATGGATACCAAAATAATCCAACAAGTGAATTATTGAGTGCAACTAGGAAGGATATGTTGAAGCAGCAATTACCCTTTATAACTGGATTCTTTTGCTCTCTTATAGTCAATCTAGCAAACTTGCCTCTTATTGTTTTAATTTATTTTGCCTTTGTATTCATCATTCTATATAGTATTTCTTGGTTCTCAGTTTGAGGTCTCGTGGAAGTGACCATGGAATATATATAAAAAGTATTTGTGTTAATTTTAGTAGGTATTCTGGTATACTTAGGATAGCATATGATTCCTATGCTCCTCTTTATTGTCATTAAAATAAATGGGTGGGCATATATGTTGACACACAAGTTTTGTCTCAGTTGAATTATATTAACTTCCAAATTAATGTGTTGCATTTGTCTTGCTGACATTTAATATAATCACTTTTTCGTGGTCAAAGTGGCTAAAACTTGAAAATACAGAATTAATCCTATTATTAACAATTCTTTAGCATTTGATTCTTTGAATAAATATCTATAACAACAGATACTTGATGCTTTGATTATCATATCCTATAATCCTTCCAATTTTCCTCTATGGACTATTACTATATGACTTTTGTTAATAGGAACAATAAACATGACATGTGATTGCAAGACTGGTAATGAGAACAAGACTGGTGGCGTCACATAAATTATTTAAATGCATCACACGCGGGACTTTTCCTGACCATCTTTATGAGGTTTTTTGACACTCTTAGAGAAAGTGAAGTCCATTGGAACTCTTTGTTCCCATGTTGTGTGTCATATTAAATTTCCCTTAATGGATTTTTGTACAAATTCTGATACCGATCCCCATATTTGGGGCCAAAATTACCTATCAGAAAAACAGAAGACCTTTTGTTTTTCAAAAAGCTATTACACCCCTGCACCAGTAGATACACAGAGGCTCACTTGAAATGTAGATTAATTCTGTGGGATTTATCGTCCTTTTGAAAATTTACCCATCATGATAAAAATCGTTTTTAATTAAAACTTCAACTTTAAAGTTTGGACAAGTGTGTATGCTATATAACCTTTTTTAGCTTCTTGCACAGATGATTGAAGAACGGTTTAACTTAAAAAACAAAATAAGATGTACTAATCCTTTTACATTTCTCAAGGCTTCGTCTCACTCTTTTCAGGTCACCGCTCTTGTCTAATCCAAAGTCATCTGATCGGAAGCCATACTGCAGCTCGTCTAGGAGCAAGGGTCAGGGAAGATTGACCCGAAAGTTCGTATTTGTTCTCAGCATTTAACATCTTGTCCTTTTCTTTAGTGATAGTCTTGTGTAATTTTTTCATGTGTTGAAGCCAATTCACTAACTGCACAAAATTTTGTTGTCTTTGTAATTTTTCCAGGGATCTAAGAATGCATAGATTGGGATTTGAGGCATTGGTTGAGGGAGCTGAAGTAGCTTATTTTGCTCGTGGAAAGGTCATCAATTAAGATGAACATAATGATATTTTTATTATTTATAAGAACATCTTTTACTGGTTGCATTTGGAAACTTGAACGAATAAAGCTGTTGGTGTTGGTATTTTTTTTCTTCGTGGAAGCAACATGAGAAGCTTCAAGAAACTGCAAAAAAATTTGAAATTATTTTTTTCTGATTATTCTTGTGTTTTTTAACAGAAATTGTTGGAAGGTTATAAGAAGGGGTCTGGAATCTTTTGTTTCTGCTGCAACAGTGAGGTATTTCAGTCGCTTCTTATTTGGAATGTTTGGAAATTACTGGATATTCTGTTTGAAATGTTGACGTTACTTTATGTACAGGTCAGCCCCTCACAGTTTGAAGCTCATGCCGGTTATGCTTCGCGACGCAAACCGTGAGTGTTCTTCTAATTGTTTTGGAAAGTTTTGTAAACTATTATGTTTTTTGTGCCTTGTAGGTCTTGCACTTTACATGATATAATGTAAATTGCAAGAAATATGCTACACCACCTGTTGTTTAGAATGAAGGTCTAAAGCAACTTACTAATAGATCCTAAACCTTTTTCATTATGGCAATAAAATTGTTCTTAGAACTTTATATTTGACTTTTTCTTTTTCATTTCCAATAACTTCGTCTGTGGTTTTTTGGCAGCTATCTACACATATATACATCCAATGGGGTTTCTCTCCATGAATGGGCGGTTAAAACATCTCTAAACAGAGAGTTTTCTGCAGCAGAAAATGATGATCTTTGCTCCATATGCGCAGATGGCGGGGATCTTTTGCTCTGTGATACTTGCCCGAGGTCTTTTCATCCTGGTAGTTTTTTCTTGATCCTATGACCACACCCTTTTCAAATAGCATTTAGCTACTGTTACCTGCTTGTTGATATTTTGATTATTTAATTCCTTATTTCAAGAAGTCCATATGTTTGGAGCTTCTGTACTTTCTGTGGTTTGATGTTTCTCTTGGGAACCTATACTGGCACAAATCATTTTGGTTGTCTAGTACAGATTTTGATGTATTATCTAAATGCATTCCCTCTTTACATTTGTTTCAATTCTTTGATTTACTTCTGGTTTTAATGCATTAATGTAATGCATAGCTAATTCTTCTTTGGCCAGGCTTTTGTGTTACTTTCACCTAACACAATCCCTTCTCGTTTTTCCTCAATATTTTGCTTACGTGAATTATCGGTTTGCAAGTGCAGAGTGTCTATCTTTGCCGGTTGTTCCCCTGGGTAAATTTCACTGTAAGTATTGTAAGAATACCTTTGAGAAAGAAAAATTTGTGGAGCGCAACGCCAATGCTGTTGCTGCTGGAAGGGTTGCTGGAGTTGATCCTATAGAACAGATAACTAAGCGGTGTATTCGTATTGTTGGAACTCCAGAGGCTGACATTGGTGGATGCGTGTTGTGCAGGTTGTTCTCACTGCTCTGTTTTTTCTTGTAGGAATGTGACCTAAAATCTTAAAACTCTCTGTTATATATCTGGCCAAATTTTTCCCAGATCGTCAATCTGTTGATATTGTTGATTAGTTGTGCACTTTGATTAGGTACTGAAAGTATCCCTTTTATCATAATCAAGATTTCCAGAGTTTTTGCAAATTCTTCCTCATATTGGACCATTTGTGTATTTTAGCATAAAACCCTGAAACATATATAGTATCATGTTGCTGTTATACTACTTCAACCTGTTTTATGCGGACAGTGTTCAATTTCTACTTTTGACCCTAAAGTCTCTCTCTCTCTCTCTCTTTCTCTCTCTCTCTTTCTCTCTTACTCTCAGAAAGATCAATCATCTTAAATATTCATTTTCTGGTAGGATATATATACATGATTTTTTGATTATATACAAAAATTTGCTGTGAAGAATCAGAGAATGGTATTCTTAGATTTGGTCTTTTGGTGCATTCAGTTGATCTTTTTCTGTAAAAGTATTTGAGCTTAGTCATTTTTGTTGAATTCTTAATTCTTGTAGGGGCCATGATTTCAGCAAATCAGGATTTGGCCCACAAACAGTAATCATTTGTGATCAGGTGCTTAGTACTTCACTCTTATATAAGGGCTCTTCGCTTTCTAGTGCTACTTGATTATACAACTTATGAGTTCATTTTGTTTTAAGTGTGAAAAGGAATATCATGTTGGCTGTTTGAGGGAGCACAACATGGACGACTTAAAGGTGTCAAGACTTGTTATCTTACTTTGTCATTTGTTCAATTTTGTTTATAGTGTGACCTATTTCTGATTAATGTGTTAAGTACTGCACTTTCTATAGGATTTGCCAGCAGGGAAATGGTTCTGTTGCGAAGGGTGCAATAGCATTCACTCTGCATTGGAAAATCTAGTAGCTAATGGTGAAGGAAAGCTTTCTGACTCTCTTCTGAATATCATAAAGAAGAAGCACGAGGAAATAGGTTCACAAGGTTACAAAGCGATCTTGATATAAGATGGAGGCTTCATGTGTGGGAAGTTGGCTTCTGATGAAAGTAGGGTGTTGCTTTCCAAGGCTGTTGCTATCTTTCATGTGAGTGATTTTAGCTTGCTCTTCATGATTTCTCTTGGTGTTTTTTTGCTTATGATGATTCTACTATCTTGACCTAGGAAAATATTGCACTTCAAGTGCTAATTTGATTTTTAATCTTGCCTTTGTTTTGTAGGAACAATTTGATCCCATTGCTGATTCAGACACAAAGCATCTTGATTTCATTCCGAATATGGTTTATGGGTATGCAATCAATTTTTTTCCAAAACATGTATATGTATTATTGATTATGTTGTTTTCCATTTATTTTTTAGTTTAATTTGTTTTGTTTTGTTTTTCATTATTATTCTCTGTTCCTTTCTCTTTAGCACTCTACTACTATTTTTTGTAACCTTCCACTTCTCTTCATTATTTTATATGGAATTCATTTCAACCAACCCCAACTATAGCTTGGGATAAAAAGGCTTTGTTGAATTGAGTAGTATTTATGTTGTTTGTGTGTTGTATAAAGTCATTTGGAGTTTCCTGAAGTGTATTATATATAATTTTGTGCAGAAGGAAGTCAAGGGACCAGGAATTTGGAGGGATGTATTGTGCAATATTAACAGTCAAGTGAGAATCTTCTTTCCATCAGCATATGGCTTTAATGTCTTTTATATGGGATGACACTCTGATTCATCTCTTTTTCTGCAGTTCAATTGTTGTGTCTGCAGGGGTATTTCGTATCTTTGGACAGGAAGTAGCTGAACTTCCTCTAGTTGCAACAATTAACGACTTTCAAGGACTGGTAAGCCTATTGAAATGCGGGTCTGGCAATAAATTTGACATTTCTTTTATGCATCAAAATATGTTATATGCCAATTGTTGAGTACTAGTTTATGTTTGCGTAAGTGGGATCATTTTATGTGGTTGGTCCTAGTTTATACTTCCGTTGGTTGGTTGCAGTTA
Source organism: Panax ginseng (assembly GCA_020205605.1). NCBI lineage: Eukaryota > Viridiplantae > Streptophyta > Magnoliopsida > Apiales > Araliaceae > Panax > Panax ginseng. The sequence continues at coordinate 14,400,942 of CM035131.1, read as the reverse complement.
TTTAATTTCAAAATTACTTTGTAGGGCTATTTTCAATCATTATTTTCTTGCATTGAGAACCTTCTTGGATCTCTGGATGTAAAAGACTTGGTGCTTCCAGCTGCTGATGAGGCAGAATCAATATGGACCAAGAAATTTGGTTTCAAAAAGATTACTAGGGAGCAGGTTTGTGCAATTTCCCATTTCTTTTTTTAGGCACCTGGAATCTATTATTGAATGATTGTGTGATTTTTTTGCCCCCCAGCTGATGAAATATAGGAGGGATCATCAGATGCTGGTATTTCAAGGAACATCGATGCTGCACAAGCCAGCCAGCAGGGCTTGAAGTAACATCACTAATTGAAAGGATAGTTCTGAGTAGGTTTTTGCAGAAATGATGGAACTAGGAATTTGTGCTTTCCTTGCTTTTGGGGTGAAGATGTACAGGGGGGGTCCCTTTTGTTTTGGTATCCATAGAATAGATTAATGCGGTAGAATCTCCAGCTTGCTAGCTGTTAATATCTTTTGGTAGCAAAACGAGAAATCTAAGTTCTCGCCGCTATCTATTAGGGAGGGTATAAAGTTTTTGAACCTTACAGTTGACGTACCATAGGGCTAGAAAGGGAAGGCTTCCTTGTTTTTAACACTACAGTTGGTTCTTTGTTATTATGATGTATTTTAGTATTATGACTGGAAATGTAATTGCATGGACAAACATTCGAATTTAAAGCCGAAAAAGATTTGTGATATACTGCTTTTGAAGTTAGCATGCATTATCAGCTCAGTCGATCTTTCGTTCATCAGCATTTAATATTTATGATTGCCAAACTTGATAGAAAATTGTGAAGGGCTGATTGGCTGTGGAGGGTTGGATTGTTTAATTATTGACAACGTATTACCATGAAATATGGTTATTATATCTTTATTGTGGTGTCGCTTTGAATGGTTAGTACATAAGATAAATGTGCATTAACAGCTGGCATAACTATCATATGATGATTGTATTTGTTTGTTGATTTGGATTAGGAGCCTTTGGTTTGAACCTTCAAAACCATTATATATATATATATATATATATATATATATATATGATTCTGTATTAGAAAGGCAATTTGTAGTCGTTTAGTGATCCAGCTTTTGTTCCCTTTTTAGTATTTTCAGTTAGAGGAACTGATCATATGTTGAACAAAGTATACCGTTGGACATATAAAAGTGTTTCTTTAATGTTTAGTTACAAATAAAAGCGGGAACGGAAATAAAGAATTTGAAATTCGAAATTCAAACGAAGCACTCTTCTACCAATTACCATAATGCTAAGGAGGTATTTGATAAAAATTGAATGAATCAGAATTTGAATGAGCTGAATTTGAATCTGAATGAAAAAAATTATTTGATAATTGACATGTCTGAAACATCTGAATGACAAAATTTTATTATTTTATCTTTCTAAAAAAATTCAAAATTATTGTAAATTTATTTAATATTATAGTTAATATTTTTTTTTAATTTTTAAATTTTTTTTTTTTACTTTATTCAATTTCATTCAAATTAAAAATCTGATTTAAGCCATTCAAATTTCGTCCATTTTACTGATTCAAATTTATTCTGCATAAAAAACAAACGCACTAACCGATTCAGTCATTCAGATTCAGTTCTAAACAAACAGCCCCTAATTCTCCAATTTACCTAATTTTAATATTCAAATCAAAATATTAACTTTTTAAAATTTATCTATTTCTTTAACCCATTTTGTTACTAAAGAACCCTATTTCTGTTTGTGAGTGTGGTATTCAAAATGGCAAAACTAATGAATTAATCACTTTAGTTGACACGTTTTATTTAATACATTAGTGAATTTTTAATTTTTTAAATTACACTATTAAACTAATTAATATTTTAAAATTGGGTCATTCTGTTATTTCACGCTGACGAATGTTAAATCCTTATCCGACGCGGAGGTGAAGAAGAAAAAGAAAAAAACGAAAAAAACGAAAAAAATGACAACAAAATCTCCGATCTCAAAACCCACCTCGCTAACTTTTCTAACCTCCCCACCTTCACCGACATCTCTAACTCCACTCTCTGATGCCCTTTATCTTTCCAAAACCAGCCATTCCCCCACCCTCTCGGCCGACAAGTTCAAGACCCAAAACGATATCGTCTCAATTTCCGCCAAGCAAACCCGTCATATCACTGACATCGATATCCTCATCAATAGTTGGGTCCTCCAAGACGTCATCGTTTTCGCCACTTTCAAGTGAGATCTGTTCGTGTCTCATGCATAAACCTATTAACTCGATTACAAATTGGCACAACCATAAAACTCAATCCTTGACTCACTCTTATTATTACTTCAATAAGACGATAAAAACGTATTAATTGTCGTCGCACATGAAATGGTTCCTATGCTTGTGCACTTACTAGATTTTACCTCTTCAGCTGAAGTAAAGGAAAAAATAGTAACCGTCATTGCTAGGGTTTTGGGTGTTGATTCGAGTAAACATGTTTCAATCGCAGAGAGATTATTGCTTCTCCAAGACCATGTTCGGGTTCTCTAATCGGCAGCGAGTTTGCTAAAGAAAAAGCCTGTATTTCCCTTTAAGCACTGAACTACAACAGGGAGAATGCGAGGGTAATTGAGTCAAGAGGTGGGATTTTCTCTCTCACAGAGATTTGTTAGGTGGGACACCCATTTCTCAGACTGAACGTCGGATAAAGATTTAATAATCGTCACCATGAAATAACAAAATGACTCAATTTCAAAATATTAATTAATTTAATGGTATATGTGACGCTCCCAAAATACGTATACATCACCCATCTTGCGTCGCCAAAAATATGGTACAAAATTCAAATACAACTTAATTATACAACAGTCGTGTAAAATACAACAAAATATATCTTGTGAAGTTTTAATACAAATATTGTCATCAGATAATATCCATACTCAATTGAGTCCTCATTACATTTATTATCACTCTATTTAATGTAATAGTGAGGACTACTAATGCTATTATCCGGACCGTCTACCCGCTCCCCGACTAGTTCTCGCTACGCTTCTCATTTCCCAAGAGAACAATGAAAGTAAAAGGTGAGCTCAACTAGCCCAAAGAAAAATATTATGACTAAGATAATGCGAATAAATTATCATTAGCCTACAACATGTGTTAAACCGATACAATATAACAAACATCAAGTTTAACTGCAGCGGAACAAGTAATCCATTAAAAGAGTCAAGTAGAGAATAAAATCTACTATCTTTTATAATTTAAAAGGTTTTCATCACTTTTATCGCTTAGGACTCACTTTAATAAATAATCCACATCATCCGTCTAAGACTACGACCAAGGATATTCATTAAGTATCACACCACAAATTATCCATGCACTTCACGGTAGATGATATTCGATGTATTCATCAATAGTCACGATCATGCCAACAACTTTGTCCATCGATACCTTCACAGACCAAACGAGGACTTTTACCACATCATTTGTAATCATTGCGGTCATGATTATACCGATAAATCCACATTCATAATCATACCAAGTCCATCTATGCCTTCTTCTGAGCCACGTATGACTTTCAACGTAATATAAAATATGAGGATGATGACAATGATATAAGAATTCAATAAAACAAATTCAAGAATTATTTTATCCGAGAACTAATAAGCGTCAAATTGTCGTCAACATGATACTTTTTGTAGAGTAAAATTCAAGAATGCTCGGAAGAATATTTCCATGAAAAGATCTTCGGATGAAGCCTTGAAATATCGAGGATATTCCACTAATTTCATGGAGTATAAGTCAAAATTTTAACCAACAGTAGTATAATAAGAATGGAATAACAAAAGAAATCACCGGGCATGCGATAGACCGCATGCATGTGTTATTCCAATGAAATAATAAACAATCTAGCTAGGTCGGCGAAATTCGCGCAAGCGTGATGTTCTAACAGAATAATAAATAACGGAACGAGTCATGAATAAACGCATGAGCGTGATGTTCCAACAGAATAATAAATAACGGAACCAAAGAATGAAATTAAATTGCAAGCGAGAATGTTCCAACGAGAATAATAAAAAATGGAATAACGTAAGAATTTCACCATATATGTGATATCTTGATGTAGATGCGAAAGTTATTCCAATGAATAATAAAGAATGGAATAACGAGAAGAATTTCACCATGTATGTAATTGCTTGGCATGTAGGCGAGTTATTCCAACATAATGATAAAGAATGGAATAACGTGAAGTTCTCTTCATGAATACGAAAGAAATAATACCCACCTTACCTTAGAAACTGGATATAGAAGTGGTGAAGTAGCGAGAATATTTTTTCTTCTTTCTATATAGTTTCTCTCTCTAGAGTTTCAAATGAATTAAGTAAGAAATAATGAAGGAATGAGCTTATTTATAGAAGAATGGACTGAATAATAACTAATTCTGAATTCAGTCCAGATTGATTTACTTTTAAACTATTTATCCAGATTGGTTTACAATAAAATATAATATATTTTATTTATAATCTAATAAAACGAATAACTTTATAAAAGTATTACATTTTTTATATAAAAGATTTTACTATGTAAATACTATCTCAGTACTATCTGAAACACTATGCATAATAAAATATAATATATTTTAATTATTATCTAATAAAACATATAACTTTATAAAAGTTTTCATTTTTATATAAAAAGATTTTACTATGCAAAATACTATGCATAATAGAATATAATATATTCTATTTATAGTATAATAAAACGAATAACTTTATAAAAGTATTATTCTTTTTTATATAAAAAGCTTTTCATTTTATTACATTAATAATACAAATAAAATAAAACTTCATCATCATTATTATAATTCACACTTTTAATCGACTGTGTCGTTCCTGGTGAAAGAGGGGCTTTCCAATAAGGATTTTTCCTATCGACGCTTGATTAGGTGACCAAACCTCTCATTGGCGTAACTTGCACATCGTTAATATTGCAAATAATAATATTAATAACTTCGTCATCTCAATTATTGATTTAATAATATAAAAATATCGACAATAATTGAATCAATTAACGTGAGATCTTGTGCAACAATTCTTCAAGCAATAATTGAACAAAACCGGTGTGACTTCTCACGTAAGCATCAATAATCAATACTTGTGTATCTTTACTGTCTGACCACACGTATTCTCAGCACTTTTAACACCGGTGTTTCAGCACAGTTAACGATAAAACTTCCGCCATTTTTTTCATAAAATATTTTTTGTCGTTTTCTCGATCCGATAATAATTCCGTTGTGGGGTCCACTAATGATTGGGCCGTCGTCATTTAATATTCCTGTTAAAATGAATATTCCCCACCAATCGAATATTATATAACAACTTGCGTACTTTGCAAAATTTATAAATATTACCCACAACTATAACATTATATCAAATTCATTCCATAATATTCAAAAATGATAATTATAGAAAATTCATTTTTATTCATAAAAGTTGGGGTCTTACAATCTCCCCTTTTTATGAAATTTCGCTCTCGAAATTAGGGTACGTACCTGGTATGTCGAAGAAGTAAGGATACCTTGATTTCATTTCAGATTTTAACTCCCAAGTCATTTCCTCAACATCGTGGTTCCTCCATAAAACTTTAACTTGAGGTATAACCTTGGAGCGTAGAATATGTTCCTTCTTATCCAAGATTTGAACAGGAACCTCTTCATACGTTAAATCTTCCGCTATTTCATCCGGTTCTAACTCAATAATGCGGTTTGGGTCTTTCACATATTTACGTAACATGGATATATGAAAAATGTTATGAACACGAGACATACTTGGCGGTAAAAGCGAGTCTATAGGCTACGATCCTACTCGATCGAGGATTAAAATGGGCCAATGAATCAAGGATTGAGCTTTCTCTCTTTTTCAAATCTCGTAACTCCTTTCCATGGAGCAACACGTAACAACACACGATCTCCAATATCGAATTCCACGTCCTTTCGATGAAGATCGGCCATAACTCTTTTGTCGGTCTTGTGAGAGTTTTTATCGTTGTCGGATCGTTTGAATCTTTTACGTAGTCATTCGTACCATTTCCTATCCCAACAACGTTGCTTCACCCACCTCATCCCAAAGATAATCGAGAACGACATTTTCTTCCATACAACGCCTCGAATGGAGCCATGCCAATACTTGCGATAAGCTGTTGTTGTTGAGAAAACTCCACCAATGTTAAGAACTTGTCCCAACTTCCCTTAAAGTCAAGGACACGTAGTCTTAATAAATCTTCAAGAGTTTGAATAGTCCTCTCTCGATTGTCCGTCCGTGAGGGATGATAAAATTTGAACTAAATCGTAAATCCGTGCCCATAGCTTTTTGCAAACCTAACCCAAAATCGTGAAGTGAATCTTGGGTCTCGATCGAAACTATGGATACTGAGCATACCATGTAGTCTTACAATCTCGTTTATCGCATGATCTGACAAGACGTTCAAGTGTATAAGTTTCTCGTATTGGCAAGAAATGAGCAGACTTGGTCAATCTATCAACAATGACTCAAATTGCATCTATGCCTTGAGAAACCTTGGGAAGACTAAGTAACAAAATCCATGGTAATGTGCTCCCAATTCCATTCTCGAATTTCAAGTGGTTCTGATGGACCTTTTGGTACTTGATGCTCTGCACTTGACTCGTTGATAAGTTAGACACCTTGAGATAAACAACGCTATCTCTCTCTTCATATTGCTCCACCAAAATGTATGTCGAAGATCACGATACATTTTGGTACTCCCAAGATGGATTGTAAACAGTGTGTTGTGCGCCTCCATCATGATTTTATACTTTAAATCAGGGTCGTTAGGAACACAAAGTCTGGAGTTGACTCAAAGTATTCCTTCTTCATCGATTCTTGCTTCCGGCATAACACTTTCTTGTACTTTCTTCCTCATACGCATCGGTTCAGTGCAGTAGCTTGAAAGCAATTTTTTAACTTTATCGATTAAAGTCGGTTCTACTCGTATATTCGCCATCATTACGTGGATCCTTGGATTCTTTATCTCTATCTCTATCCTTTCCAAGTCATACAAAATGGGCCTTTGCGTTGACAATATCGCTTTACGTCTTTCGCGTATGATCTTGATCTTCTACGTCGTCAGCTACCACGTTTATTTTTTCAAGATGGTATTGGATGGTATGATCATAATATTTCAATAGTTCAAGCCAACGTCGCTGTCTCATGTTGATTTCCTTTTGAGTGAAGAAATATTTGAGGCTTTTATGATCCGTAAAGATCTCCATTTTCTCCCCATACAAGTAATACCTCTAAATTTTAAGTGCGAAGACAACAACTGCCAACTCTAGATCATGAGTAGGATAATTCCTCTCATATTCTTTGAGTTGCTGAGAGACATAGGCTATGACTTTCCTATGTTGCATGAGAACACATCCTAACCCTTTGCCCGAGAAGATCATCAGTAGATGACAAATCCTCCGAATCGAGATGGTATTGTCGGGAAGCGGTCTTTGAAATGAGTCATCTCTTAAGTTTTTAAAAACTCTTCTCACATTCATCATTCCAACTAAATTTTGTATCTTTTCGAGTCAGCTGAGTTAAGAGAGTAGCAATTCGAGAAAACCCTTCTACGAATCTCCGATAATAATCAGCTAAGCCGAAAAAGCTACGTACTTCGGTCACTGATTTAAGTTGCTCCCAACTTTGAATAACTTCAATCTTTGCTGGGTCAACAGATATTCCATGACTTGATACTACGTGCCCAAGGAATGCTACTTCCTCAAGCCAGAACTCACATTTCTTTAACTTGGCATAAAACTTATATTCACGAAGCTTTTGGAGTATCAGCCTCAAGTGTTGCTCATGATCTTCACGGCTTTTGGAATAAATAAGGATGTCATCAATAAAAGCGACCACAAAGTGATCCAAATATTCCTTGAATACTCGGTTCATCATATCCATGAAGGCAGCAGGAGCATTAGTCAATCCAAAAGACATGACTAGGAATTCATATTGCCCGCACCGAGTTCTGAAAGCCATCTTTGGAATGTCATCGGTTTTAATCTTCAATTGGTGATATCCGGAACGAAGATCAATCTTTGAAAAAACTTGGCGCCTTGCAACTGGTCAAACAGGTCATCAATACATGGCAATGCGTACCTATTTTTGATGGTGACATGATTCAACTCCCGATAATCAATACAAAGTCGCATACTCCCATCTTTCTTCTTCACGAATAGAGCAGGGAGCACCCCAAGGAGAAGTACTTAGATCTAATAAAGCCAATGTCTAATAATTCCTGCGATTGGGTCTTTAACTCACGAAGTTCAATAGAGCCATTCGATATGGGGCTTTGGAAATGGGTTTTGTCTGGGGTTCAAATCGTCATACAAAATTCAATTTCACACTGGGGGTAGGCCAGAAGTTCTTCAGGAATACGTCGGAAATTTATTAACAATAGAAATATCATTCAAAAGCGGCGTATTTTTGTTTAGATCCGTGACATGAGCTAAGAAATCTTGACATCCATTTTTCAATAAACGAATAGCTTTATGGCTTGAGATGACAGTGATTGATTTTAATGGTTTGGTTGCTTGAATTCACATAATAGGTTGGTTAGGAATATGAAAGCTAACAACCTTTCGAAAACAATCAATTTTTGCATGATGAGTAGTTAACCAATCAATCCCTAGAATTACGTCAAATGCAAGTATTTTCAATGAAATAAGATCGACAGGTAATGTGAGGGTACCGATTTGAACCAAACAAGACTTATAAATAGTGGATGTAATGAAGTTTTCTCCCAACGGAGTTTCAACAGATAAGTCAAAGTCTAATTTCTCCGGAGTCAAATTTAAACGTTGAGCGCAAGTAGGAGAAATAAAAGAATGGGTAGAACCGATATCAAATAAGGTATATACTTCGCTAGAATTTATTATAAGCTTACCCGTGATGATCTCGTTCGGGTTCTTTGCTTTCTAGGAGGTCACGACAAACGCTCTCCCTTGCACTACTGGTTTTGACTTTTTTGGGATGTCCTTTGGTGCCTCCATCCTAGCTAAACTTGTCTTTGATGAACGACAAAATCGGGCTAGGTGACTTTCTCTTCTATAATTATAACATGCTTTGGACGACATCGCGCAGTTTGGACTGATGTGTCCCTCCCCTCCGCATTTGAAGCATATGATGGGTGGTCGCTCTCCTTTCTAACAACAACGGGTCTTTGGTGTTGACGCTCTTTCCATCATTGTTGAATCTCCTTTTATTGAAATGTCCATTCTTATTATTTTGGACATGATTACCACCAAGTGGTTACCATTTATGGCATGTTGATTCCTCCACGCTTATTATCACCGCTTCGATGATCGCTACTATCACTAGTATTATCATTTCTTGCATTACTTTCTTTTTGGTTGGGTTTACTCTTTATTGCGCTCCAATAACTGAGCCCTATTAACAACATCTGAATACAAACACAGTTTATGAGAGATAAGATATTGACGTATCTCGGGTTTCAAACCTCTTAGAAACATTCGCGTCATTCTCTCCTCATTATCAACCAAATGGGACGTAAACCGGACAACTCAAATGAACTTGGCTTCAGATCGCGATCTGATCATGTTGTTTTGCTCTAGCTTGATGAACTCTACCTCTTTCATGTGACAAATACTTTTCGGAAAGTACTTGTCATTGAACAATTCTTAGAACTTCTCCCAAGTCATCTTCAATCTGGCGGGTTGAGTCGCTTTTACAGATTTCCACCAAGAATCACCTCAGCGCGCATACATGAAGGTGGCAAAGGAACCTTTTTGCTTCTCGGAGCATCCCAAGACATTAAATATCTTGCAGATCTCGCTTTATCCACGTCTCCGCCTTTTAAGTGATTTTGGCTCTCCAAAAACTCCGGTGGTCCCAGCTTCCTTGAATCGCTAATGCGCGGATCGCTCGAGAGTTGCCGTGTTTTCACCTACATTTTGGACAGAGGAGCTCTTGCTCGATGTTGCATGAATTGCATAAAGCCTCTGAACATTCCATCATTCATCATCCGTCGGTGTTGTTGTTTGCTTGAGGATTGTCGCCTTCCCCGATGCACATTATCCAGATTATTGATCTGTGGAGACTCAACGGTCTCCTGTGCTCCATTGATGTTCTCAACATTCTCGGATGCCATTTTCAAACACTGCCACGTAACAAGGGTTAATTAACATATCACATATTATCCCTATATTAATTCCACCAATTAAATACCAAATAAACTTAGGTAGGTTATACTAGCGAAGGAATTCCCCGTCTCTCCCCTCCTAGTTCTTATCTCACATCTCAGCCGGGGATCATATCCCTAAGCTTTGATACCAACTGTGACACCCCCAAAATAGGTATACATCACCTATCTTAAGTCGCCAAATACATGGTACAAAATTCAAATACAACTTAATTATACAACAGTCGTGTAAAATACAACAAAACATATGCTGTGAGTTTTAATACAAATATTGTCATCTAGACAATATCCATACTCAATTGAGTCCTCATTACATTTATTATCACTCTATTTAATGTATAGTGAGGGACTACTAATGCTATTATCTCGGACCACACTCCGCTCCCCAATAGTCCCCTCGCTACGCTCTCATTTCTCAAGAGAACAATGAAAGTAAAAGGGTGAGCTCAACTAGCCCAGTAAGAAATATTATGACTAAGATAATGCAGAATAAATTATCATTAGCCTTCAACAGTGTTAAACTGATAAAATATAACAAACATCAAGTTTAACTGCAGCGGAACAAACAATCCATTAAAAGAGTCAAGTAGAGAATAAAATCTACTATCTTTTATGATTTAAAAGGTTTTCATCACTTTTATCGCTAGGACTCGACAATAAATAATCCACATCATCCGTAAGCTACTACCAAAAGATATTCATTAGTATCACAACCACAAATTATCCATGCACTACGGGCCAATGATATTCGTGTATTCATCAATGGTCATGATCATGCCAACAACTCGGCCCATCAATGCACTACGGGCCAATGAGGACTTTTTACCACATCATTTGTAACATTACGGTCTCGATTATACCGAAAATCTCTAATCATAATCATACCAAGTCCATCTATGCCTACAAAATACGATGACTTTCAACATAATATAAAACATGAGGATGATGACAATGATATAAGAATTCAATAAAACAAGTTCAAGAATTATTTTATCCGAGAACTAATAACGCCCAAATTGTCAACACGATACTTCTTTGTAGAGTAAAATTCAAGAATGCTCGTAAGAATATTTCCATGAAAAGATCTTCGGATGAAGCGCAAATATCAAGGATATTCCACTAATTTCATGAAGTATAAGTCAAAATTTTAACCAACAGAGTATAATAAGGAATGGAATAACAAAAGAAATCACTGGGCATGCGATAGATCGCATGCATGTTATTCCAATGTAATAATAAACAACGGAACGTGTCATGCGTAGAACGCAGAGAGGATATTCCAATGTAATAATAAATAATCTGAATCGGTCGGTAAATTGCACCGATGCGGATGTTCCAACAGAATAATAAATAACGGAACTAGTTCATGCGTAAACGCATGCATGTGATGTTCCAACGGAATAATAAATAACGGAACTGGTCGGTCAAAGAAATTGCATGACCGGCGTGATGTTCCAACATAATAATAAAGAATGGAATAATCAAGAATTTTATCATGTATATGCAGATTGATGATGTATGTTATTCCAATGTAATAATAAAGAATGGAATAACGAAGAATTTCACCATGTATGCGGTATTACATGTATGAGTTATTCCAACATAATGATAAAGAATGGAATAATGAAGTTCTCTTCATGAATACGAAAAGAAATAATACCCTTACCTTAGAAGAAATGGATATAGAAGTGGTGAAGTAAGAATACTTTTCTTCTTCTTTCTCTATAGTTTCTCTCTAGAGTTTCAAAATGAATTTGTAAGAAATAATGAAGGAATGAGCTTCTATTTATAGAAGAATGGACCTAATAAAGAACTAATTCTGAACGGTCCAGATTGATTTACTTTTAAACGGATGGTCAGTTGGTTTACAATAAAATATAATATATTCAAAGACCCCAACTTATTATTAATGAAATTAAATTTTCTCTTTATTATTTTGAAATAGTAAGGTTGATTTGATTAATGTGGATAGTTATGGGTAAAATACGCAAATATTTTAAATAAGCAAGTGGTTATAAAATATTCGTTTGGTCGTGGAATATTCGTCAGACCGTTTGGAATATTCGTATTTACGGTAGCGACCTTTAATGTGGAGCCCCATAACTAAAAGCGATTAGATGAAGAAAACAGCGACAAGTATAAGTTGTTTATAAATAATTGCCGTAGTTATTACTGAATATCAATGTTAAAATACTTGGTGGTTAAAAACACGATAATACACAGTATTGCACCAATTATTGATTCTTACGTAAAAGGCACTACTCAATAATTGTTACGATAATTACTGCTTCGGTGTTTTATTTTATTGATTCAATAATTCTTTGCGTTGATATTTTATATTACTGTTGTTTCAATAATCTTGGGAACGGCCTGGTTGTCAGTATTGTAATTCTGTAATATTATTTGCGAATAATTAATTATTGATTTATATGATGAGAAAAATATTAATTTTACGTGGATATAGATGGAGAAAATTTTTAATGTGACAATTGTTGAAAATTAATATTTTATCTTTTTCTGATAAAATAATTCATTTAAATATATTATTATATTTTAATAATATAATAATGGTGATATTTTTACAATGAATGTGGGATATATGAGTATATGAGGAGGAGTATTTTTGTTACCAAAAATATTTAAAACATGTTTTTCATGTCTGTGGACACCATTTCTTAACTGAAATTTGATTATAGCCTGTAAAATCGCCCGTTTGTGAATTTCGGTCAATTTTTGTTTAGAATTTGAAAAAAATTCCTTCTGCAAAGTTGTAGATAATGTAATTTCCTATGGAAAAGACATGTGGTTCGAATTTTTCTGATAAAAGGACTATTTATTGTGAATTATTGAAGTTCTAAAGCTCCAAAATAATTAATTTTTGAAAGTTTAAAATATTTTAAATAACAAAAACGTTTTTGGAATGTTTGGGGGCATCATTAACATGTGTTATGGTTGAATTCAGATTTAGAAAAGTGGGCGTAAGAAATTTGATTATATATATTAATATTATATTAAATTTTCTGCTTTGGTGTTCTAAGCATTTTCATATAAATAGGGTGCTTAGGTTAGAATTGAAAATTACACCAGAAACTGAAGTTTTCACTCTCTTTCTCTCTCGATATTTTGAGCGTCTTCTTGTGAGTATTTTGATACTTTGAGTGTTGTTATACGGTGCAAGTTTCCTTCAGCACTATACCCAGTATTACAGCCAAATGTACTATTCTTTCGAGGTAAGGGATATTATTTTTTTTTAAAAAATGATATTATTTCTTTCAATATCATTATTCCGAAGTATTGATCTGAACTTTTAATCAAATTTAGAACCTTTTGTGTCGGGTTTACTATTCACGTATACGACACTATTCATGAATACAACACTATTCATTAAAAAATGAAAATTTTTCTTTTCATCCAAAATATCTATTATGGATACTAGCTTTGATTGTATCCATGTTTTGATCATTCTTGAATTTTACTTTACTATGATTATTTATTAGGTATTTTTGGACATGAAATAGCTGAAATACGAATCCTTAATACTTATTCTTTTGTTTCACTGGATTCGTTTTCTTTAAAATATTTTTCATCATCCTCAGTCCAAAATGATGATATTACTGAATATCTTTGGCCTATAATGCAAAGATTAATGATTTTATGATGAATATCTTTGGCCCGTAGTGCAAAGATGAACAGGTGTTGAGATGAACATGACCAACTGATGAATATTTTTGGCCTGTAGTACAAAGATGAATATATGATTTAAGATGTGCATTGATTGATGTTATAGGGATAAAAATATTATTGATGGACTGTTAAATTCATAGATAATAGTAGATTTCATTCTCTACGTAACTCTTCTATGAATTATTATTTCCGCTGCGAATATTGTTCTGAAACTTGTTGTCTATTGTATTTTATCAGATTTTTTTCTTGTTGAAGACTAACGATAATTTGTTTTATATTATCTTAGTCATAATGTTCTTTACTGGGCTAGTTAAGCTCACTCTTTTTGTGACGCCCCCAAAATAGGTCCATTCCATCCAACCCATTCTGAGTCGCCAAATACATGGTACAAAAATAACTACAACTTTATTATTACAACATATAAACTGTGAGTTTAAATACAGATATTGCCATCTAGACAATATCCACACGCAAATAAATCCCCATCATAATTATTGATACATTATTTTATAAAAATGGTGAGGACTACTAAACAACTCTCTCTAGAACCTTCATTCCATACCCCGACTAGTAATCGCTACATTCTCGTCTCCTGAGAAGAAAAATGGAACAAAAAGGAAAAGGGTGAGCTCAACTAGTCCAGTAAAGAATATTATGACTAAGATAATATACAACAAAATTATCGTTAGTCTTCAACAGAAAAAATCTAATAGAATACAATAGACAACAAGTTTTAAATCAATATTCGCAAAGCAGAAATAATAATTCATTAGAAGAGTTAAGTAGAGAATGCAAACTACTATCTTACGTGTATGAATTTTAAAGTTCATCGCTCTATCTTTTATCCCCTCGTAACATCAATCAATATATATCTGAATCAAATATTCATCTTTGCTACAGGCCAAAGATATTCATCATTAATCATGTTCATCTAAACACTGCTCATCTTTTGCAGACTACGGGCAAAGATATTCATCGAAAATCATTCATCTTTTCACTACATGCCAAAGATATTCATCATAAATCATTCATCTTTACACTACTGAGGCCAAAGATATTCAATAATATCATCATTTAAGACCGAGGATGATGAAAAATATTTTTAAATAAACGAATTCAGTGAAACAAAATGACAAGGATTAAGGATTAAGGATTCGTACTTTGTTTTATCCATATCCAAAAATACCTCAAAATAATCATAGTGGTGTAAAATTCAAGAATGATCAAAACATGATATACAATCAAAGCTAGTACCTGAATAGATATTTTGAACGAAAAGAAAAATTTTATTTTCACCAATAGGGTCGATTCGGGAATAAATGTCGATATCGTGAATAAAGGCTTGATATCGTGAACAAATAATCTCAGACACCAAAAGATAGAAATTTCACAAAAAAAAACATTTTCACGCTTCGTGAATAAGACTTTTGAATAATAAATCGTGAATAAGAACTCATGAATAAGAATCCTCGTGAATAGTAACTCGTGAATAAGAACTCCCCACATGAAAAAGTTTCAAATTTGATAAAAGTTTCAACCAATATTTTGGCATAATAATATTGAAGAAATAATATCATTTTAAAAAAATAATATCCCTTACCTCGAAAGACAAGATTTCTAAATTGAAACACCTGGATATAAAGCTATGACTTGAACTTGCATCAGTATAGCAATACTCAAAGTATACTCAAAATACTCACAAGAATAAACTCGATAATATAGAGAGAAAACTTCGATTTAAATTGTGATTTTCAATTCTAACCTAAAGACCCTATTTATAGGAAAATACTTAGAACACCAAAGCGAAAAATTTAATAAATTAATAATATATATATTAAGTTTTCTATGCCAACCTTCCTAGATCTGAATTCAAAGAACATGACACATTTATAACATGTGGAACACTCACCAAAAATGTTTTATTATTTAAAATAATTAAAACTTCCAAAATCAATTATTTTGGAACTCAAAAACTTCAATAATTCATAATAAATAGCCCTTTTGCCGTAAAATTCGAATATCGCGACTTTTTATAGAAATTCAATTCTCTACAACTTTACGGAAGAAAGTTTTTCCAAATTCCAAGCAAAAATTGACCAAATCCACAAACAGACGATTTTAGAGGCTATAATCAAATTTCTACTAATAATTGTGTCCACCAACACACAAAATATGTGTTAAACATTTAATGCCACAAAATACTCTTCCTCCTCATATACTCATATATCCCACATTCATTATAAAATATCACCGTTAATATATTATTAAAATAATATATTTAAATGAATTATTTTATCGAAAAAGATAAAATATTAATTTTCAACAATTGTCACATTAAAAATTTTCTCCATCTATATCCACATAAAATCAATATTTTTCTCATCATATAAATCAATAATTAATTATTCACAAACAATATTACAGAATCACAGTACTGGCAACCAGGCCGTTCACAGGAAAGAGGGGGCTTTCTAATAAAGATTTCTCCTTAGGTGACCAAACCTCTCCTTAGACAGAACTTTCTAGACATTGCCAATAATTATCTAATAATATTATTCAGATAATATGAATTATTGTTCCGATAATGGAAAATCTTGTAATAATGACAATTTATTGAAAAAAGCGGTAATATAAAATATCAATGCGTGAATTATTGAATCAATAAAATAAAATCTTTGATAAGAATTACTATAACAATTATTGAGTAGTGCCTTCTTACGTAAGAATCAATAATTGGTGCAATACTACATATCTTCTTGTTTAACAACGCGTATTAGTGTGTTTTAAACCACTGGGTATTCCAACGAGATTATTGAGAATAACTACGCCAATTATTTTTAAACAACTTATATTTGTCGTTTTCTTCCTCCAATCGCTTTTAAGTTATGGGGCCCACATATATACATGTAGTCACTAAATTTAATATTCCCAAGCGATCATTTATATTCCACGACCAAACGAATATTCCCCGACAACAATGAATATTTTATAACCACTTGCTTATTTTGTAAAATTTGCGCATTTTACCAATAACTAACCACATTAATTAAATCCACCCTTACTATTTCAAAATAATAAATAAAGGAAATTCCTTTTTATTTAAAAAAATTTTGGGGTCTTACACTTTTTTTTTTTGTTCCATTTTTCTTCTCAGGAGGCGAGAATGTAGTGAGTACGAGTCGGGGTATGGATTGATGGTTCTAGAGAGAGTTGTTTAGTAGTCCTCACTATTTTTGTAAAATAATGTATTAATAATTGTGACGAGGACTTAGTTGGGTATGGATATTGTCTAGATGATAATATTTGTATTTAAACTCACAGTTTTTATGTTGTATTAATAATGTTGTAGTTGTAGTTGTAGTTGTTTCTGTACCATGTATTGACAACTCAAAATGGGTGATGTATACATATTTTGGGGGCGTCACATTCTATTTATAATCTAATAAAACGAATAAAACTTTCGCCGTTATTTTTATAAAATATTTTTGTCATTTTCTTAATCCGACAATAATTCCGTTGTGGGGTCCACCAATGATTGGGGCGTCGTACGAATATTCCTTGTTAAAACGAATATTCCACGACCAATCGAATATTATATAACAACTTGCGTACTTTATAAAATTTATAAATATTACCCACAACTATAACATTATATTAAATTCATTCCATAATATTCAAAAATGATAATTATAGAAAATTCATCTTTATTCATAAAAGTTGAGGTCTTATAGTATAATTTGAAAAATTAAAAATTCAATGATGTATTAAGTAAAACGTGTCAATTAGAGTAACGAATTAACATTAATTTTTTATAAATTAATTTGAAATAGTTTGCAATTAATGTTTCATTCAAGTCTTGAATAATGCTCTTATAATTAATTATATTTTTAGAAATTGATAATATTTAAAATAGTATTGACTAATAAATTGTTTAATATTCATAAATTTGGGAATATTTTAAATTAATTAAAAAATTAATATCGACCACAGTAGAAATTAAATACACGAACACCAAGTCAATCGGATATTAACTTAATAAAGATTAAGATAATGATATAGAGGTCTCATGTTTGATTTTTATTTGTGTATTTATTTATTTATTTTATTAAAAAAATTCTTCTTTATTTGAATCTCAATAATTAATTATAAAAATTCATTTTCTGCCTTACTTTAAAAAATAGGAATATCAAAAATTTATTTAATATATCATTAAAAAAAAGATAATAACAAGTAGAGTAGAGTTTCATAATCTATTTTTATTTCCTCAACTATCTTTCAATTTTGACAAATTTCTTTAAAAAAAGTGATATTTTCACACAAAAATAAACCTCACCTCATTCTCAAGAATCAAGATACCGATGGCATTTGGTCCACAATACAATTCACTTTTATTTATATAGAATATCAAATTTACCCTTATAACAATTTTTAAAATGTAGTAATCTTATAAAGATAAAATATTAATATGCTATTTTAAAAAAAGTAAATAAATTTCATTTCATTCGCTATCTTTTTCCTGACTTATAAAATCTTTTCAGTCCAAAGAACTGAAGAAGTTGTCATTTTCGTCCCTCGCACAGTTCTTCTCTCTCCAATAGCCAATAGGTACCCCCTTTCTCTCACATTTCTTGTCCGTTTCTCGGGATTCTTATACCCCATTAATTAGGGTTTTGTTTTTTTGTTCAGATATTCTATTCTTATCTGTTGTTTCATTCTCACATATCAAATCCAGGATTTTGAGCGGTCTCTCTGAGACTGAAACCGAAGAACAGTGAGCAATGGGTCAGATCCAGTATTCCGAGAAATACTTCGATGATACCTACGAGTACAGGTACTAATTTTTCCTTTTTCATCTCTTTGTTTATTTCCCTCTTCATTTTTTTGTTCCATTTTGTTGATTGTTGAAATACAGGCATGTTGTTCTTCCACCGGAAGTTGCCAAATTACTCCCGAAGAATCGACTGCTTTCTGAGGTGGGAGTTTTAAAATTCATCTTTTGATTAGGGTTCCAGTAAGGTTTCTATGAAGTCTTCCTGTTTGTTTGCTGGCAAAATCAAGCAATTGTTTAGAAACTAGAATGTTGATTATTTTTTTTCTTTCATTTCCATGCGTTAATTACAATTACATACAAAACATGTTTATATCGCATTCCTTGATATGTGTGTTGCTTTATGTATATATGTATGATTGACAAAGAAATGAAATATTTCAGATTTCATTTGACATTCGAGAATTTAGCAGATAGTTGCAAAATAATACTACCTCTGTCTCAAAATAAGAGTCCCATTTGCGATTTTTGTAAACTTTTACGGATATATTTCTTGTTCCATGTTTGATTGTTTAGTTTATTAGTAGTAATGGCATGATAATGAATCTACGAGGTTAAACTTGAGGACCCGGTGTCATTTTGTACTACCATAATTAAAATGGGTCTTTTTTTTTGTGCGTGTGAAGAAAATGGCATTTGGGATTCTTTTTGGGAAACAGAGGGAGTATTGGCTATGTTCATTTTTTTTAAGTTTCCCAGATGCCAAGCAGTGTAATTGAATTCCTTCTTTTGCCCTCTTTTTGAAAATGTCATAATTTTGAAATTTCCTATTGATGATATGAGTTTTTATTTTATTTTGTCAAATAGAATGAATGGCGTGCAATTGGTGTTCAGCAGAGCAGAGGTTGGGTCCACTATGCAATTCATCGACCAGAGCCTCACATTATGCTCTTCAGGAGACCTCTGAACTTTCAGCAACAGCAGGATGCCCAGGCTCAGCAAGCCATGATGGCTAAGTGACCTTTCAGATCACTCGGCAATATTTGGACTTCATTTCATTTTCTCTAGAAATGAAATGCATTATACAAAACTTCTGGTTTATGTTCTTCAGTAAAAGTTTGGATAGTTAGAAATGTTTGGTACTCTACTGTTTAATTCTCTTAACTGTGGAGAACTTGGTGCTAAAATCATTTCTTTGTTGAACTTTAATGTTACTGGTAACGAATTTGGTAGTTTATGAGGCTAATGCACTTAAACGTTACTGTTTGAACAGTTTTGTTTCTGCTTGTTTTGATTTTCCTTGCTCTATTTCTCGTCTGTTTTCTGTTTCTTAGATTAATTAATTGGAATTGTCTGATTATCCATCATATTTGTTTAGTTTGGAATCTTATTCTTTAGAAATTATGTATTAGAAAAGTTGTTACAATTTTTTTTTTTGGATCATCAACCGTGGTAGAAAAGTAGAAAGTTGCATAGGGGCTTGGACAATTCTTTTTAGAAAAGCCTTCTAAGTTATCTTTAGTCATTATTTGAGTTAATAACTTGATACAATAATAGTTAGAGGAGATTTATTATAGTAACTGCTTTGGAACCTTGGTATTGTTATTTATTGTTACTACCTCCCCGTGTCATGATTATTGGGTATTTGGGTGATGATTTTTTAAATGGTTATCAGGACTTGGGGAATTTTTTTAGTGATTAACACGACTTGTGATTGACAGACCTCATTATTGACTAAGCTCTCTACTAGATTGTGCTTGGCTTCCCTACATTCCATCATATCACTGTATCTCAATTGATTCCACTGAATGGTGTTTTTGACTTGCAATTCATAATAAGTTGATTTACACTTTAGTGTAGTACTGTTGAATGCATTGTGTTTGGAGACCCTAGGGCTTAGTTTTAAATGTTGTGTTTGATGGTTGGCTGCTGATGCAGATACACAGATTTGGACTGTCCAGAGTCCTTTTATCAGTTTATGTGAATTCCATAGGTGGGTAGACTATATTATGCTCCTACAAAACGCAATAGACTGAGCTTGCAAGATTTTAAAATATAGGCTATGTGGGAGTGAATCTGTTATGATTCAGTACTTTCTAGGCATGAGTAGGAAGTTTCGAGTGTTCTAAATTGTAACAATTTAAATTTGCGACCTAGGATTTTTAAAATACCATTATTAAAAAAAAAAACTAACTTGAATTTGGTAATAGATTCCAAATTCTTAAGTCATTGTTTATCATTCTATAAATTCGTGTTAAGTTGTACAAATTCTTATTATGCTACCAAATAGTCTTTTCGTCTGCCTCAATCCCTCTTGTTCTTAGATTCTCGTTTTAGAAGAAAAAATTTGTTCCAAAAAGTTTGTCGTTTACAAGTTTTAAGGAAAATAAATTATTTACTTTCTTATATTACCTCTACCTTCTCTTATTGTCTCAAGAAATTCACTTCCTTGTATTAATAGTTTTCAACTTCCCATAAAGGGATAGTGATGGAATTTTAAATAATTTATCTTTTAGGAACAGAGGTAGTAGTTTGCAACCTAGCTAGCTACTCGTCCTTTTTAAAAGCTTTTGGAATACAAGTATTTCTACTCCAAATAAATTATACTTATTATATTTAATTAAGTTTTTAGTCGAATTATAATTGTGACGTATGTATATACATGAGACATATAGTAACTAAGAAGGGGCATAAAATTTTACTTTAGTCATAATTTAATTTCATCAAATATTTGTGATTATATATATCATTTTCCTTTTTTAAACAATTGGTTTGCTAGTGGCAAGCTTTGTTAAAGTAAAGGAGTTGATGGTCAAGGCACATAAAAGCCAATTTTTTTATGAGGTGTAAACGCAAAATATTGTAAAAAAGATTAAAAAAATTGTTGATATTGTAATGTTGGAATAATATTTATATTTGCGGAATAAATAAGCGGTTTAAATACTTCTATACATTTTGAACTTTCGGGTGCACTTAAAAAAACATAATTATTTCAATTGAATTAATATTTGTTGGGTGGTGATATTTCTTCTATTGGGCCGAATGGATTGGGCCTACATATTCAGTTAGTTCATTGGGTCTTCACTATTGGGTGTTGACATTATTGGACCTAGTCACTTTATTATCTTTGTTAAGTCCTTCTAATATCGGACCAAATCAGTGGGTCGACCCATCATATATTTAAATATCTTCACTTGGGTTCTGAACCGGTGATGATGACAAAGATATGGTTGGATCGATATCTTACATGGCATTAATAAGGATTGGACGAGTTGGCGGTGGTGGACAGAGGGGATGGGATTAACAGGTGTCAGGAGGGTCATTGGCACGGGAAACCAGGTCCTGTAGTATATCATAGCAAGGAGGTCTTCACAAACAGGTACGTCCTCATACACGTTCTCATACATATTCATATTCTCACATACACACGACAGAGAATTATTATCTCTCTCAATACACTAGACATTACATCCTCCATTGTTAACCTTGTGAACACGTATACTGACTCTCACGCCTGAGCTATCCCCAAGCGGAATAAATAGTCGAAACTTTTAGTGTTTATCGTGTTTATTGTGCAGGATCAGGGCGTCTTACGTGATTGGGACATGACAGAAGATCTTGGCGTTAACATTAGCACTAGAAGGAGGGCTGTTTTCTAGTGTTCTTGAGCTATCAATCACAATATTTCCAGTTGTTCTACATCGGAAGTTATGGTACCAATCAGGGGGTTCTCGTTCGAGATCCCACGACGAAGCCCGAAGATGGTTGGTCTTTGTTGCTGACAAAGAGCATGATCATGGCCAAAAGCAAGTAAAAGGCACCCACTTTAGAACTTCGACAAAAGTGGTCGGTGATGAAGATAATGGTCGAAGTTAGAAAAAATCTACACTTTAAAGACATGTCTCGAGGTAGTCCTCGGGATCGAAAGCAGATGAAGACCAATGACCATTTTCTGATTGATCGAAGAAGGGTATTCCATACCTATTGGTCTTGGGATTATGGTGAAGCGAGTAGATGAAGACCCAATGACCATTTTCTTGATTGGCCAAGAAGAGGTATTCCGCCTATATTGGTCTTGGGAATATGGCCCGAAGCGAGTAGATGAAGACCCAACAACCATTTTCTTGATTGGCCAGAAGAGGTATTCCGCCCTATTGGTCTTGGGATTATAATCGAAGGTAGTAGATGAAGACACGACAATCATTTTCTGATTGATCGAAGAAGGGTATTACGCCTATCGGTTTAGGGATTATGGTCGCGACGAGACGAAAGCGATCCGGGGAATATACACCTCGAGAATACAAATAAGGCATTACGCCTTGAGTATCCTCACCACGGTGTGAAAAGTTTCAAAAGTAGATCCAAAATCACACTCCAGAGAGTCCACTGAGGCACACACCGCCCTGTGGGCACTTGTCTTCGAAATCCATCTAAAGTTGCGATTTAGGATGGAAGCGGTGAGGAGTCAAACAAAGCCGTTCAGAGATACTTGAATGAAGCAAAGCTCATGGACATTGCATGAAGAGCGGATATTACTTTTTGGACATCAATCTGACGAGCTATCGAGAGGTCGATCATGATAACAATTCCATTCGCCGATGCATTATCGAAGTTGGCCACTACAAATGCTTATAACTTTGATGGCGGATGACGTCTTTCCTTCGGATCAGATGCTGGCAAAAGTAAACCAAATGCAAGAATGTCAATTTTGCTCTCATTGATGAGAATCTTTATCGAAAGACCTTTTTCGTCATCATTGCTCAAACATTTGGTTCCATCCGAAGTAGAGTATGTTCTTCGGGAAGTTCACAAAGACATCTGTGGCGATCATTTGACCCGAAGTTGTTGGCCTATAAAGCACTTCGGCAGGGATATTCATGAAAGAACCGAAGTTGAAAGACAGACAGATTTCGGTGGCTCATCCACATTCACTTTTTCACAATTGATCCTGTCCCTATTTGTCCTAAGTTCACAATGGTGTAAGGAGGTATGGTAGGACTCATTTGCCCATTCGATGGTAGCCCACTTATTTGTTACCCGTGGTAGACAAATCCTATGTTCTATATTGATTTTACGAGGGTGGTAAGTCGATGGTCACTTATTGATCCTGTTCTATTTTGTCTAAGTTCACAATGGTGTAAGGAGGTATGGTAGGACTTCATTGGCCATTCGATGGTAGGACTTAGCGGCTTATTGACATTGAGTGTCCTTATGAATTTGTGACCCGTGTGGTAGACAAATTCTATGATCCTATATCTTGGTCTTATATCTTGATCCTTATATCTTGGTCCTTATATCTTGATCCTTATATCTTGATCTTATATCTTGATCCTTATATCTTGGTTCTTATATATTGGTCCTTATATAATTGTTTCACCCCGTGGTAAACAAATGTCCTTATATACTTGTTACACCCACGAGTGGTAAGCAAGATTTTGATGGTGCAAGGAGGATCGGTAGAATTCACCTCACATGTGACCGTCTCACACTTGATGCGATAAGTATACATTACTTTATTTTGTTCAAGTATTGAGTTCGGTTCATTCAATTCGATTCGATTAATTCTATCCATTAAATTTAGATTCACTTCATTTCATAAATTAAGCATTATCGCCTTATCTAAGTCATGCCTAAGTTAAGTTCATACGGATTAATTGATCTTAAAATTATTGACAAGAAATGTTCACACGAAGTAATAAGGCATAAAGTTGATATTTTATTAATATTAGCTTTTTCACATAAAGTTAAATTTTTATAAAAGTTCTACAACTAAAAGGTAAAGGGAGGTCGTCTTGAGAACCTTCTTCCTTGTCATCGTCACCATCTAAAAAGTCTAGAAGAGATGGATCTACCTTGGCAGAACTTTTTCTTGCCTTTCTTGGCCATTTCATATCCTTTGGCATACGTATGAGCGATCTTATTGTTTATTTCGGCGGATTTTTCGTATTCTGCTGGATCTCCTTACGAAAGTCTTGATTGATGGCGGACCCAAATCTCTAAGGGCAGAAGCTCTTTGAATTCCTCTTGAAGCTTTTGACGAAGTGCCATATATCTTGCTTCTTTAGTGTGGATATTGTTATTTTGCTTGCTGAGAGGCTCGATTAGACTCGGTCGGATCTTCATTCTTCTTCGTCGTTGAGATGACCCGATGAGTGGCCTTGAGTGGTTTTAGTTCTTCTTTAAATCTTGTCGATATCCTTAGAAGGCGTTCATAGTTGAAGGGAGCAATATCAAGATTGATTCTTTCTTTCACCAACACAGACTTCCGGATGGCGTTATCCCTTCGGGTGGAATCCTCTTCGGCGTCTTCTTCGGCTTCGACTTCGGATTCTTTCTATTTTGGGACGGAGGTGTCAAAAGGCGGTGTTTACTGCGGTGACCCAATATTAATCGATCGATTCAGTTGATGGTCAAATCTCAACTTCCTTTAGTGCAGTATTTCATCTTTCATCCATCAGTTCCATGATGGAATTATTGCCGAATCGATGATCATCGGTGTCGCCATGGCGACTTGAACCTAGATTGAGAAGAATGGTTTTTGTGGCGAAGATGCAGGTTGTTCGAGAGTTGGTGAAATATTTGTTGTTGTATGTTAATTTGGAACAAGTTCTTGATTGGACTTTTGATCTTAATTTATGTTCTTTATTTGATGTTCACGGATGGGCTTGATGGCCATATTTTGGGCCTTCATTGGTCTTATTATAATTCCTTTTGTCTGAACCATGCCATTTATAGTTTCTATTAAACCTCTGTTTAATAAAAAACTAGAAAGCAATGTTGGGTCGTGATATTTCTCTATTGGTAGAATGGATTGGGCTACATATTGATTAGTCCATTGGGTCTTCTTTATTGGGTGTTGACATTATTGGACTAGTCACTTTATTATCTTTGTTAAGTCCTTCAATATCGGACCAAATCGATGGGTGACCCATCATATATTTAAATATCTTCACTTGGGTTACGAACCGGTGATGATGACAAAGATATGGTGAGTGATATCTTCGTGGCATTAATAAGGATAGACGATTGGCGGTGGTGGACCGAGGGGAATGGGATTAACAGGTGTTAGGAGGGTCATTAGCACGGGAAACCAGGTCCTGTAGTATATCATAACAAGGAGGTCTTCACAAACAGGTACGTCCTCATACACGTTCTCATACATATTCATATTCTCACATACACACGACAGAGAATTATTATCTCTCTCAATACACTAGACATTACATCCTCCATTGTTAACCTTGTGAACACGTATACTGACTCTCACGCCTGAGCTATCCCCCGACGGAACAGCCGTCAAACTTGTGGTGTTTACCGTGTTTATTGTGCAGGATCAGGACGTCTTACGTGATTGGGACGTGACAGAAGATCTTGACGTTAACAATATTTATACAAGTAAATTTGATAACCCCAAGAGCTCCTCCTCACATGAATTCAGCTTATAGAAGTATCAATTCCCTTATTTCAGATATACATCCAACAACGCTTTCCATTTTTTCGTCGGGCAAAAGAAAATGTTATAAATAATTCTTAGAAATCAAGGGGACAATACAAAGAAGAATACTTACACAAACAACAAAAAGGGGCTCATTTATACTCTTTAGTTGGACTGGGTTAGATCCATATTCTAATTCGGACCCGAATGAAGTCATATACTTCTACCATAGTAGTAGTAAGTTACCATATAGTATTAATGACACAACACTGAACACCTCAAACAGGGTACCCGACTCCTGTTCTCTCTGATCGGCTTAGAGCTTTTTTCCGGCCACCGCCGTTTGCTGATAACTCAATTCGTCCGGCTTCCTCTAGGTAATTCAATTCCTGGTCCAACTTTATTTTCACTTTTTTCTTAATTTCTATTTACATTCCTACACATCTTTAGTGTTAGACTGTTAGGGTTTGTTTGGCTTCAATTGACACTAGTATAAGATTGAGTGTCAGCAAATATCAGTTTAGAAAGATATAAAAATTGACAATGTTTCTATTTTGTAACTAATCTGAGTTACTTAATTTTCCATCTATTAAAATCTTGCCTCTAATAGTCACATGTTTATGACAATGCTTGCTCTTCCCATTAGTTTTTTTTTTAATTTTATTCTAGGTATAAATAATGGCATCATTTGTTTTACTCGGAAATCAATATATATATGTGTTGTTACCTTTCATCGTTTTTCTTGATATTAGCATTTTTTTTATTGAATTGTTAAATATCTATTGTTCTCGGGGACACGTTGTCATTACCAAAAAAATGACTTCTTTCAAAATTAGAGCGTAGATTCCTGTTGCTATATATTTGAGTCTATCAATTGCTAAGCTTTTCTTTATTCCATTCACATGGCTTATGATTTTGTTAACATAATGTTAAGTAGTTTCTCAATTTTACAAATAAATTTGAAAACGATATGAACATTAACATTTGGGACTAATCTTGTTTACAAATAGCAGTTTTGTTGAGCATTTAAAATTTTCGTATGTCTAGCAAAATACTGCTTTGTGTGACTGACTTGTTAAGGAATTTGGGTTAAGCTGGAGAGACATTTGTTCTAAATCTCACGGTGACACTTTAGAGTATTTGTTTACTGAAGTTCTGTGATTCTATAATGTAGTTAATGCTCTTGAATATGGAAATAACATACCCAATTTGTGTCTATGACTCTATGTTGCTGCTCTAGTAAGCTTTATAGTGGCGCTATATAGATAAGAGTGAATATATACTTGCAATTGTGCATAAAATTGTTGGAAAGTTCATACTTTTGCCTGTAAGTGATGTAATAGCTTAACTAGTTAACTGCAAACTATTTTCATATTTATGGGGAGGTATTAGATATAGCCACTTGGTCTACCTTAAAGGGACGCTCTATTTTATTGGAAAGTAGCTGTGTGAATTTGTTTCAGGCTATCAGCACGCTAAGAGCGGGTTTTCCTCAGGAGTATTTTACACATCCTTTAATACACAACCTAAAGCTGAGTCTTTAATTCATATCTCACTAAACTGCTATCGATAAAAATAATGGTGGATTGTATGTTAGCTAGGCACAGTAAGATCATTAGAAGTTTAGAGTACATATTAATTTGTGCATCTAAGAAACAAATTGTGCAAGGGACAAACTTTTAGAACCAGTCAAGTAAATAGACTGGTAATGAGGAGAAGTTCTTAATTGTGTAGTTTGTCCACTTGTTTATGAGGTAGAATATAAAGCATCTGAAAGAGGAACTCAACCAAAGTAGAACATGTATATCAAATAAAACTTGAGAGATCTGTTAAAAAAGAATATATTTAGACTTTAGTCGATACAACTGCTCTGAAACTAATGTCATCTGCTTTCTTTTTTATACAATGTTAATCAAATATTAGAATAGTATAGAAATCATTCAAACAAGTGACGTACATTAGATGATGGCTTGTAACACATTGATTTTCTTATTAACAGTTTAACACGCAATGGTGTCACGTAGTAATTGTTATATTTTGTTCACGTTTTTTCTCTCATATTTGAGGGTCTGCTTATGTGATTATACAAATACCAAAGGGCCAATGTGGCAACTAGGCAATGTACTGCTCATGCGGAACAAGTGATGAATCTAGAAGATGAGAGTGACCCTAATATTTGTAAAATAAAAAATTGGAAGCCGTGGTTTTAAATTTGAGCCCAACACCCTTTCTATTACTGGGGCTAAGGGCAACTTCTGGTACATAGAGAGTTGGTAGCTGCATCGTCATCTGTCATTGTATACACTGCAACTGTCAACAAAGCCAGCTAAACATATATTCTATGATCAGAGGGTCAGGGTCAGGGTCAGGGTCAGGGTTAGGTTAATGGTGATTGGTGCTTCACTGCTATATTTTATTTAAGTTTTTAGCTTTTGGAGTTTCTGTCATCCTTTATTTAAGAGCTCCTTAAACTGATTGAGGAAGTGTATAATTGCTCATTTAGAGAAGAAGGTCAAGTTTATTCGAAAAAGCAAGAGAGGGACTTCCAAATATCATACTTTACTTAATAGTACTGTATGCCCTTTAGGCTTCAAACAGTACCTAAGCATTTTATCCTAGGTTTCTGATACAATGTTGACATTATACTTCCTTTTACAATAGCAGCAAATTGTCAGTTATACAATCTGAAAGTGGCTCTGATACCCTTTTTGTTTATTTGCTTTTTAGATTGTTCATTGTACTACTTTAGCAACCTTCATGTCCCAAACACGCAATATCATTGTTGCCTCAGGCTTGGTAGCATTTGCAGGTGCAGGTCTAGCATTTCCCTTTTATATGGCATAAGTAAATAGTTTACTGTGTACATAAATGTTTTTTTTTTTTTTTTAATTTCTTGACCAAAAGAAAGTGATTATATTTACAAGAAAAAAAAATTACTACTGTTTTTCCTATACTAGAGTTAATTTTATTGTTTGTTAATACAGAAACAGGTCATCAAAGACGCCTGTGATCGACTCATCAAAGCCACTACCACCTCAGGCAAGTTTTCGGGGACCTTATATCAATACCGGTTCACGCGATGTTGGACCTGATCATCGAACTTACCCTAAGAATTAGGTTATCAATCCTACTCCCAAGAAAAGGAAAGGCAAAAGTCTTGTTTATTTTAAATGTCAAGTGTATTAGTTTTAAGTAATTAGAAGTGTTTTTTTGTGCATTGTATACCGACTGAATGCTTTCATTATATGCGTTGCGTGGACACATGCTTTAATGAATAAATGTATTCTAATTGTGTTGTTTTTTGGGCTGTTAAATGTCACTGCTTCTAGCATTCTGCCTGTTGTAGTTATTAATGGTGAGAGAGATTTGGGGGCCTGGGGCAAATGATTTAAAAATAATGTAAATGATAAACGTGCTCGCTCTAAATTTTCCAGCTCAACTCCACTGTAAAACAAGGTTACTCGAGATTCAAATTTGGAAGTCTTGTTATAAATTTATTTTGACTTGTGTTTACTTAATTGACATGTCAATTAAAAAATAGAATATATCATTTTTCTTTTATCACTTGTTTGTAGTATTGTGAGTATCTATTGTCGGCAGATCTATGTTTTAGATCAGCTTCTTTTTCTATTAAGTAGCTAGGCAATTTATTTAGGTGATGAGATGAAATCAAAAGTGTTATTACGTACGTGGTTAAAAGAAAAGGTGGGAGAGCAAACTCTTGTTATTAATATCATACTTTAATTACTCTAGTGAAAGAAAGACTTGTTAAGTCTTAGACAACAAGAAGTTATTTTTTGTTTTTACTAGTACTACAATTTAGTATTTATTTATTTATTTATACACCCCACCCCACCCCACCCCACCCCGGTTTGGAGGTCTAAATCCATTTCAAAACTATAACCATATTAAATCGAACAAGCCCCTAAAAAGTCAAAATTAGGACAATCGAAGACCATACACTAAGAATCGAGGACAAACTCGTAATTCTAATACTATTACACAAAATGACATCTACCGCAACACATGTTTCAATGGTGGCAGGATCCAATTGGTTTAGCGTTCACCTACAATGCAAGTAGTATCAAATTTCAGGTTTGGCCCCGCTTGAAGGCGATGCTGACGGTGATGATGTTTCCTTCCCGTGTTCCAGAGAACCAATTAAAGTCTTGTACGCAAACTCTTCTTCTCCTTCTCCCTCTCCCTCTCCCTCTCCGTCTCAGTCTAAAAACTGCAACTACCTTCCCTTTTCCACATTCCTATTCATATTTAATTTATAAATATAGCAGAGATACAGAAAACTGAAGGAGAGTTGAAATCATCGGCTAACATATGGCATCATCATCATCATCACTGTTCTCAACACCAGCTTCCACTCTAATTTCACAAACAAATCGAACCTCCCTCTTTCCCCACTTCACTAAAACTTCATTTCTCCTCCACCAACCACCACATACAACCTCCCAGAAAAGAAAATTTCTCTCTCCTCCTCTAAGAGTAGCTGCTCCACCAACCCCTACAACAGAAGAATCCCAAGATTATATAGAAGAATTAGAAGATCAAAATGCTTCTTCTTCCTCAAAGTTCTCATGGAGAGACCACTGGTACCCAGTCTCTCTCCTCGAAGATCTAGACCCTACCCGCCCTACCTCTTTCCAGCTCCTCAATCGCGACCTTGTACTCTGGTTCGATAATTCTACTTCTCAATGGGTCGCTTTCGATGACAAATGCCCTCATCGCCTCGCTCCCTTATCTGTAATTAATTACCCCTATATATTTCCTTAATTTATGGTTTCTATATTTTTCAATATCCCATTTTTTATAGCAATTAATACAGTATAAGCTACCTCTGGGCTCTGATAATAGTACTTGCCTCGTATAGAAACTTGGGTTTTGATTAAATTGTTTATTATTTTTTTATTTTCTGGGTTTTGTAGGAAGGAAGGATTGATGAAAATGGGCATTTGCAATGTTCTTACCACGGGTGGTCTTTTGATGGGCGCGGGTCTTGTTCTCAGATTCCTCAGGCATCGTCTGAGGGACCTGAAGCTCGAGCTGTTGGGTCACCGAGAGCTTGTGCCATGAGGTTTCCAACAATGGTATCTCAAGGTTTGCTCTTTGTTTGGCCGGATGAGAATGGGTGGGAACGAGCAAATGCCACCAAGCCTCCCATGTAAGAATTTCTTTCTTCATAATGTCTATCAGTCTGTATTGTAGGACCGTAGGTATGCAATTTCATTTGAATATTCTTTGGTTTGAAATGTAGAGTATTTTATTGAAGTGTTGTTGGTTTTATGTGAATTTTTTTCTAGGTTGCCAGCTGATTTTGATAAGCCTGAGTTTTCTACTGTGACTATTCAGCGGGATTTGTTCTACGGCTATGATACCCTGATGGAGAATGTTTCTGATCCTTCCCATATTGATTTTGCTCATCACACGGTCAATCTAAATATATGAATTTTTAATTTGATTACTTTTGTGCAAGGGAATGCTCGATTTAAATACGTAGGCTGGAGAAGGTTTAAGCATGTGGATAGCTTGTTTGAGTAAATATTTTATAATTCTGAGTATTAGTTTCATAGAAAACATAAAGTAATATGCTATGTGGCGGGGCTTTGTTTAAGCTGTTAATCCCTGGCTACTTAGTGACAAATTTTCTTATAATAAGGATGGTGGATACCCACTAATCCTGCATTTAGATATTAACTTCTTGGTTACTGTATATTATTGGATAATTAATTACATTTATGTGTCCAATATGCCACTCAGAAAACATGATGACATAATGTCAAAATTAGTTGAATCTTTGAAACTGTTTCTCCCGTATCAGTACTAACTACTGGAAGAAATATCCTTAATGTCAAAATTAGTTGAAATTTGAAGATGCTCATAGAATTTAAACTAAGAATTTAAGAAAATAGCTTTGAAGCACAACTGGTATGTGCCACTCACCAAACACTACTATCTGTACATCTCATGAACTCCGTATATCTGAAGGAGTCACCCAAAATTGACTCATATTAAGTGGGGAACCCATGTCATCTGTGCATCTAATGAGAAGTATCCAATTTGAAAAGTACATCTCATAAACTCCATATTTCTGAAGGACTTACCTGAAATTGACTTGTTTATTTTCTCAAGTAGGAGATGAGTTGGGAGGCCCATGTCATCTGTGGTTAACTATTATTACAAAAATCCCTCTTAGTATACTTTGTTTCTCTTGTATTTTTTAAATTTATTTTATTCTTAATGTGTGCCCAAACTGCTTGACAGGTTACAGGGAGGAGGGATAGAGCCAAGCCATTGCCATTTAAGATGGAGTCATCTGGCCACTGGGGCTTTGCTGGATCGAATGATGGGAACCCAAAAATCAGTGCAGAATTTGTTGCACCTTGTTATTATATTAATAAGTAATTCTATTACTCCCATCTTAAGACTTGAACTTAAGTAGGTTTTATAAGTCACTTTCTGTTTCAGGTTAAAATATCGTTAAATGTTACTGACATGTTCATTGACTTTTGAGTTTTGATGGGTAGTCTTCATTCTTCATAATGTCTTACCTAAGTTGATCTTCTAATTAGTTACAGCTTAAGCGTAATGACTCTCCTCAGTTAAATTGTTGGAATACCTTTTCAATAACCCTGGAGTATCTTCTTTTCAGTGGCCCTGGAGTTTCTTCTTTTGAATAACCCTGGAGTCTTCTTTTCAAAATTTTGGGCATACACAAATTTCCCGGTGTGCGAGTAACTTGTCTCAGCCCTTGTAAACATTCTATAAAACATTCTAAACTTATTGGTCCACTCGTTTTGGTCAAATCCGCTATTTAATATTAGGAAAATTGTTATTTTCACAAGGAAAATTTAATATTTCTACAAGATCTTACTCACATGATTGTGGCTCCCGTTTACTATATATGTGAGGGCTGCATTGTGGAACTATCAAATTCATTTGTGGAACCCTAATATTATCATGATGATTTATTAATTTTATTAGAATTTCGCTTAGACTTGAACAAATTAGTGTTTCACTGCATAATTTGTGCATGTGTCTGTCTGGTGGAGTACATGCATGTACACTTGTATTTATCATAAACAAATGATGACAAATGGCATGTCAAATGCATATTCAGTCACTATATATCAGGTCCTCATTCTAATATGTTTTCTTGTTTCAGAATAGAGATTGACACAAAACTTCCTATTCTGGGTGATCAAAAATGGATTATATGGATTTGTTCCTTCAATGTACCAATGGCACCGGGGAAAACCCGTTCAATAGTATGTAGTGCCCGAAACTTCTTCCAGTTCACTATGCCTGGGCCTGCATGGTGGCAGGTAACATCACTTCCTTCGTTTTTAATTTCTGATTCTAAAATTTATGGAAATAACAGGAGTCAGGGAAATGGCTTAGCCATGACTTTTATTTATTTGGAAAAAAATACTCCTTATATAATACAAGGGGGATTTATAAGCCCTGACCCCTAGCCTGAAGTCTCAAATGGGATACAATTAATACCAAAATCAAATGAAGTGTAGAACTCTAAACAAGGTAGCTAGGCCTAAAGATAAATACACCACTACAATCATCTGTACTCATCTTCTAGACTGATCTGGTAACCGATATGCTGCAAAATAAGGATAGATGCCATCATGAGATTCCCCTGAACTGCTAATTAATTGTATACTTGCTGAAACTTTGCTCCTTGTTAAAGGAATCCTCTGCACTGCCTAATGAGATAACAAGAACGACTCCAGGATTTGAAGGGAAAGTTCTTCCTTCCAATTTTTTTGGAAAGAAGAACTTTCCCTTCCCCCCAAATCAAAACTCACAAGCAGGCCATTAATATCATTGAATCTGTGGTCTATTTCATGGATAGCTTTTCTAGAATTGTGATAGTATTAGCTTGTATTAAGGTCAAGGTTTATTTAGCAGTAATGTATCCGGAAGTTCAGACTTCCAGTAAACTTTGAAGCTTGACAAATCTTGGGGGTGAAATCACTTGACTTTGAGTTTCATTTGCACAAAGAAAACATGATTTGTCCTCTTAATCTCATTACATGTGACCCCTGGACTATTATGCTTTTATGTTACTGGCCTTTTGTCTTCTTCTTCCTTTTTGTTTTAAAAAAAACTGACAAGTAGATGCAAGTAAAAATTGAAGCCTTCTATTCTACATCAAGAAATGATGGATGCTTGCAAATTGACTTACAAACTTGTTTTCTCCTCAAATGACAAGTTTTCCACTGGAACAACAGGTGATTCCTAGATGGAATGAACATTGGACTTCAAACAAGGTATATGATGGAGATATGATTGTGCTTCAGGGTCAAGAGAAAGTCTTCCTTTCAAAGTCTAAGGAGGGTTCTGCTGATGTCAACAAAGAGTACACAAAAATCACGTTTACACCCACACAAGCTGATCGTTTGGTCTTAGCATTCAGAAATTGGCTGAGACGACATGGCAATAGCCAACCTGAGTGGTTTGGTGTCCCCAATCTTCAGTCCTTGCCGTCTACAGTCTTGTCAAAGCGTCAGGTACTGGAAATTAATTATTGACATGACACATGATTAGGTGTTTATTTTAAAGCACTTTGAAGGAATTTGTTCTCTATGCAGTAAACCACCAGAAATAGTGAAAACTAATTGACTAATAAAACTCGTAACAAATTGCTCTGGAAAACTACATTTTAGAAATGGGGGTGGATTATATTCAAGTAAATGACAAAGAAGAGGATGACATACTCTCTTTAGTTGAAACTTGAAATAGATGAAACCAGCTTAGCGCATGGGCGGGCCAAAAGGGATGTCAGGGAACTTGGTACAACAGCTCGAGTACTATGGGATTCTGAGATTTCTATTTTCCTGCAGGGTAGTTATAACTAGTTATAAACCGTATAAACTCAATCACATAGTTAAATGAGATTATTTCATTCTCATGTGTTCTCAGAGTACTCGTACTTTGATACATTCAGAATGCATTCTAAGTGGCTTTGATGCTTTTTGCATGATACTGCTATATTTGTTTAATAATCTGCATTTGTCTATTACCCAGATGCTAGATAGATTTGAGCAGCACACAACGAAGTGTTCATCGTGTAAAAGAGCTTATACAACATTTCAGACATTGCAAAAGTTCCTAATCGGTGTAGCTGTTGCCTGCGCTGCAACTGCTGGGATTCCTCCAGATATGCAACTGCGGATTATTTTGGCTGGAAGTGCAATTATAAGCTCCATCT
Source organism: Panax ginseng (assembly GCA_020205605.1). Taxonomy (NCBI): domain Eukaryota; kingdom Viridiplantae; phylum Streptophyta; class Magnoliopsida; order Apiales; family Araliaceae; genus Panax; species Panax ginseng. The sequence continues at coordinate 14,365,609 of CM035131.1, read as the reverse complement.
TAGCTTATACTCTGCACAATCTCCAGAAGAATTTTGTATACGTCGATTACGTACATGCTGAAATTGAGTAACTTTGGCAAGAGAATTTTGAAGATGCTAGTAACACTAATAGTATCTGCTAGCATAGACATTATAAATTATAATTGTACAGAGAAAGTGTTATTGTGAATTTATAGAATGACAAGATTTTATCAGTTGCCAAAAACAAAAATAGAAACTTGAGTATAGACTACAGGCAGATTTACTTCACTTATAGAATATTGAAACATAAATGAGATGGTTGTACTCTATTACCAAAATACAAGTCCACAGAAGAATTAAAATCCTGAAAACCATTGATTATTATCTCAGTTTGTAGCACACTGGATTTGTTTCAAGTGAGGAAGGTCTGAAATACATAACAAATCCAATTCGGTAACATACTTTCAAGAAAATTGTAACTATGGAAGTGAAATCTAATCCCTTGTATTATAAACAATTCCAACTTTGAATCCTCCATAGTTGCAAGAACTCCAACTTTTAGAATCCTCTGTTTTACATGTTTGATCTGATATGCAAATGCAAACTGAACATTTTGCAAAAACAGTAAATTAACCCATCTTCATCAACTCAAATCTCTAGAAATCACTCTAATTAATCTTCAAAAAAAGTGTTCTTCTCTACTCCATCTTCATCAACGCAAATCTCTAGAAATCACTCTTCTTCAATCAATCGATCTTAAAAATGGAGGGATATCAAGGCAAAATCCATTATACATATTAATAAAAATTCAAAAATACACGCCCAATGTTTTATAAATTTGGCGAGACGTTAAAATGAAGGCGAAATCCATTGTCAAAAATACACATTTCCATACACAACCTAATTCTTTCAGGGTTCAGATGTCATCCCAAATCTCTCCCTATCTCACAATTCCAAACAATTTCCCACAAGTTTTAGAATTATTAATATGTCCTGTTCTTTTTCAAATTGCAAATTTTCTAACCAATCATTTAAAGTAGCATCAATTTTTAAGGCAGCACTATCAGTCATAAAACTATGAAGACTTTCAGACTGGCCAAAAGTGAAAATAATATACAAAACATTACCAACAAAACCTTAAACCATCACTGTAAAACAGTACCTAAATTTGAAATCCCACACAAATTCACAATCAGAAATATAAGAAGAAAAGCAACACATAACAAGTAAAGAATGCTAAAATAGAGGCAAATTGACTAGTTTGGAATACTAAAATATAGTGACACATTCCATTCATTTACTTCTTTCCAACCAAAAACTACTAGATTCCGGTCACTACAACAAAAGCAATCCTAAAGAGAGATAATTGACCTTTATCTACCCCAGAATTTCGAAAACACAATTACAAATCCTAAGTGCTAGTAAACTTGGTAACAGCCTTGGTCCCCTCAGAAACAGCATGCTTAGCCAACTCCCCAGGCAAAACCAACCTCACAGCAGTCTGAATTTCCCTCGAAGTGATCGTCGGCTTCTTATTATACCTGGCCAGCTTCGACGATTCCTGAGCCAATTTCTCGAAAATATCATTGATAAAGCTGTTCATGATTCCCATGGCCTTACCCGAAATCCCAATATCTGGGTGGACTTGCTTCAGGACCTTGAAGATGTAGATCTTGTAAGTCTCCACGCTCTTCTTGTTCCTCTTCTTCTTCTTGTCTCCAGCCGCCGCACCGGCTTCCTTGGGCAGCTTCTTCCCAGCCTTTGGCTTCTTCTCGGCGGGGGTTTTTTCCGCCACCGTAGTTTTCTTCTCCTCCGCTGGCTTCTTCTCGGCGGGTTTCTTATCTCCCTTTGGTGCCATTTCTAGAAATTGAAAAGACTTTAGAGAGAGATATAAAGACTTCTGGTTTGTTTTGCTTTAGGGATGAAAGAGAATGAAAGAGCTGTGAGAAATGATGACGGGTGAGTTAGATTATATATAAATCCGGTGGTGGGGATTGGAGGCTGGAGCGACGCGGATTGCAGTTCTGAATCGTTGGATGGACGAGGAAGCAGACGGTTGAGATTCGGTTGTGTAAGCGGTGAGGTGATTCGGATTGGTTGATTTATGTTGGCGCGGATTGCCAAGTTGGGGTGTGTGATGAGAACTTAGATGGACGGGTAGATTCGCAGTATGGCGGGCGTTCTTGTTAAATTTGAATTTTTCCTTCAAAACTTCATTTTCCGCGGGGGTCACAAAATTTGAAAAATATGAAAATCCTACTATTGTCCATAATCAACACTTGTCAATATTGGCCTATGGTTTATATAAATAAAGGTGGAAATCGAATGAGTCGTTATTATGTAATAAAAAAAATTATATTTAGTTGTTTTATTAAAATAAAATGAAATATTTCAATTCTATCAATTTTATAAATTTTATTTTTGGAGAAATGAATCAACTGAGTCATTTTTTTCTTCTTCACTTCATTTCAAATGAATTAGAGAGTCTCTATTCTTTGTATATTTCCTCCACATCATCATGATGTCACATTTTAACATATTTTTAATTTAAAATATAAAATAGAAACTTTCTAATTTATTTAAAATATAGAGGATACTAATCCTAATTCCCTTTTTCTTATTCTCATATTTTCATGATAATTTTGAATTTTTGATGATGATCAGTCGTGAAGAGGGCAGTGAACAATTAGTAGTTCTCACATGGTAGCCGTAGGGGCTAAAATTAATATACTACATCCGTTCTTTAATATAAGTCGTTTTAGATAAATATTTTTATTTTTAAATATAAGTTGTTTCAGAATTTTAAGTAAGCATTAATTGCTTAGTTTCTCATATTACCCCAAGTATTAAATATAACTTTGGTTCTCTCATTATTTTTTTCTCAATAAATAACACTTTTTTTTTCAATATAAAAGTAATATAGATAATTAATAATATATATAATATTTTATAATTATTTTTTTAATATTTATGCACAACTCTCTAGAACGAATTATATTAAAACAGACATATAGCAGTAGTAGTAGTATTCATTTTCAGACTTCACATGAAGCTAAGCTAAGCTAGCTAGCACATGTGAATAATTCGAGATACTCTAAAAATAGGTGTAAATGAGTAAGAAGAAAAGTAAATTACAGAAAGGAAATGATTGCTTATTGGTTAGTTAAAATTGAGGGGACAAAAACATCCTACAAACACAATTAAACTCTTTCTATCTTTGTATGCACTCATCAAGTAGTGTAAAATTATCATTCTATTTGACAAAATTTTACACTCATCAAGCAGGGACCGCAGGTAAATAATTTTATTTTCATTTATATTGTATATATTTAAAATTTTATAATTATAATATTTACATAAATTTACATACTAAAAATAATCGCACGGGTTCACTTAATAGTAGGACGAATATCCCACACAATAAGGGGGGGGGGGGGGGATAGAAATTTACCCGTTTGTGAGAAAATAGTGGCGAGTAGGGTTGCAAACGAATCAAATTATTTTTGTAATTCGACTTACTCGTCAAGTTGAGTTGAGTTCACACATAGTGTTCCGTTCGATTGCTCGATCGAACACGAACAGTTCGAGTTCGATTTGGTTTGGTTAGTTCGAGTTCATTTTGATAAGTTCGATATTGGTTCGAGTAGTTCGATTTCTTAATTACATGTTTAAATTGTTTCTAAAATTTTAAATATAAATAATTGGTTATTTAATATTAAATTTTAAAGTTTGTCTTATTAATATATAATTGTTAAATTTGTAGTTATTTTTATTACCTAAACATCTTTTTGTTTTTAATAATTTATTATAAGTAAATTTTTTATTAAATAATATATAATGTGTACTTCTTTACGTCTAAATTCTAATTTAATTAAAATAATTTTAAAATTTTGAATAATAATCGTTGGATTATTATAATTTACATCCTAATAATTTTAATAAATTATAACCCATGTCATAAAGCACACATAAATAAAGTCATTAATTATCACAATGACAATTTGATAGAGTACAATATAATTGCTTACATGTACATTAGTTATTAAAATTGTCGAATCGAAATAGAGAATAGAGAAATCAAGTCTTCAATGTACGTATCGAGACTTCAGTAATAAAGTAATAATCATTAAATTATTTACTTGAATAATTTTGAAACTTAAAAACTATACATAAATTTGAAGATTAAAATAAAAACTAGATATTAAGTTTAAAAATTGTAAAAAAAATTGAATATTAATTAAAAATGACAACAAAAGAAATACATTACTAATATTAAATTATAAGTTTTTTATAATCATTTGTTTGTAGACTCTGCTTGAAGTGGTTGGATCTTGAATAGTTGAAAGGCTTTTCGATATTAAAATTTGATTGTTGATATTTGTAATCAAGAATTTCTAAGTACTTGTTAACTTTTAGCTTTTAAGTTCTAAATAATCATTTTTGATTTTGGTCTAATTTTTGATTGAATACTTAAACTCTTAGAGAAATTTTTGGTATTTATTTTTCTGTTTTTTGTTTTAGAGTTCTAAGTTTGTGTTTGCAAACAAGTTTGTGTTCGTGAGCAAGTTCGTGTTTGTGAGCAAGTTTATGTTCGTGAACATAGTTTGTGTTCACGAACAAGCTTATGTTCGACTTGTTCGCGAACTTGATCATGTTCGCGAACAACAAACGATCCGAACTCATGCATATATAGCTATTGGTGCAATCAAGTTACTCAAATATATTTGAGATCGACTAAAAGTGTTCGGGTTCGACAGAATTCGATTCAGTTCGATTCGTTTGCAGCTCTAGTGGCAAGGCTCGTTAAAATATAGGAGTATATAACTGCTTGAAATATTAACACAATAAAATTAAAATTGTAAATAAATTTTAAGTAATGATATATTATTGTTAGAAATTTCAACTTAATTATTTTTCCGGTCTATCTAAAATATAAATAATAACATGTCACTTTTCAATATAAAACTAAAATGTATTTCAAATTTTAGAACTAACTATAATAAAAAAAAATCTCTAATTAGGGTTACAAACAAACTGAATGTTGGCACGAAGTTTGGTGTTTGATTGATGGATTGTCCATGTTCATGACCCTGCTACTTAGTTTGGTCGACAAAGTTAGTAAGCAGTTTAAGTTTGAGTTTGCTTTTGAGTGAAACTTAAGATTCTAATATATATATATATATATATATATATATATATATATATATATATATATATATATATATATAGAGAGAGAGAGAGAGAGAGAGTAAATCGTACACTGCCTAGAAAATAAAACCCCACCATATATAGATAAGGTGGCCGGGTGAATTAATCCAAAGAATTTAACTCAATCGTCCAACTCTTAATTTCATACATGCATGCATACCCCTGCATTTTTCTCGGCCGGCATTTTTATCATCTAAAAATAGGACTATGCCCTGCAAACAAAGCAACATGTCCCATAAGCTTATCTTTCCTATAAAATGTTGTTCCACATGAACACTGCCATTTCAACACCCCACAATGCTTCTCATGTGTCCGAAGATCCGATAACACCGAGAACTGCTTCCTATTACATCTCCTACAAACATACAATTTTGGACAATGACTTCTCTTGTAGTGATTCTTCACACAAATCATCGATTTCAATGGCTGGAATTTTGCATGCTTGTGATTCCACCTGCATCCTTCTTCAGGGCATGAATATTTTCTAGGCATGAGCAATAATTCAGACGAACCGTCTTTATTTTCACTAGAAATATTAACAACAACATTCTTGATCTTCTTCTTCATGGGATTTACTAGGGCACCATTAGTCTTGTACTCATCCCCATGAGCTCTCATGTGCATTCTCAAATTCGCATCGCGCTTAAATCCTTTCCCACAAATCTGGCAGTAATGTGTGTACTTTGCTAGTAAATCCGACGCATTCAACTCAATTATATCATCAGAAATTATTTTTGGTGCACCTTCATTATTTTCGGCCCTTTGAGACAAATGATCGTGATTGACAAAATCCCCATACCATCTAGGCGTCTCGCAAGAATATAATATCCCTCCTCCTCCTTCTTCTTCTTCTTCTTCTTCGAATTCTAGTGCAGAAAAAGCGCGCTTTGTTCCACAATTCGGCTGCGATAACTCGTCCTTTGCAAGCGTAGCGCCATCTTTTTGCGATTCGTTGGCGTGATTTTTATGTGAATTTGCTTCCATAGACATTTGTTGGCAAGTGAACATCATAGAAGAAGCGGTTATGATAATTTCTTCCATAAGTGTGGTCATGCTAGCTATGGTTGTAGCCGATGGTGCGGCCGGTTGGCTTGGTTCGGGCGATATGGAGATGGTGACTAGTGATTGCACCCGATGAAACTTGTCTTTGAGAATTGATAGATTGTAGAGGAGAGATGTTGAAAAAGTATCTGAATTAGAGGAGGATGAAGCCATTTAATTCTTGATGATCGATCAAGAGAAGTACCATGCACGCATATGTATACCTTGTGAGCAATCAGGGACACAAGAAGCGGCCAGCCTCTAATTTGTTCATCGATCATATGTTACATGCTTGTCTAGTTTGTTTTTGAGATATCTTTGTGAAAATGGTTTATATATATATATATATATATATATATTAATTTGATGAACATGATGACTGATTATATAGGGAAAGATATAGATGAAAGTCAACTGAGAGGTTAAAATCATCCCCACTCGAGGCCTCCCTCAAGTCTCACCATTCTCACATTGAGACAATTAAACCTTTATTAAGGAATTGAAAATATTTGTTGTTGGGAAGATGTGATGGATTATACTCTCCCTCTGATCCAATTATAAAATTAAATTGATTTTTAAAAGTTAATTTCAGACAATTTTAAATTTTAAATTCATAATACAAATGATTTATAATTAAAAGTTATTAAACAATAAATTTTATACTTTTTAGACCATTTATATTATTTATTATTGTATTGACTAAAATCAATATAATTCAAATAATTTACATTAGTTTTAAGTTTGAAAAATGTATTGAACTGATTTCAAAAGTTAAGAAAGATCTTATATTTATAAGAATCAAGAAAGTATAAAATAACAGGCACACAAGTTATTATCGATCAATTTAGACATTAACTATGACACTCAACCCCATATCTTTCTTTCTTTATCTGCGTCAATTCTTACGCATGATCAGTTGAAGTTTTCATATGGATAGTATTCCTCGATCTGCCCCCAAAATATACTCCATCGGTCCATCCGCGACGCCAGATGCCAGAAATGTTGTCAAGTAAATTTAGAAATAAAAAATGTGAAATTAAAAGGACATCTCCAAATATTATGAATTTTGGAAATAGTAGTTCTCTTTTTGTCAAATGAATAGGTAAAAAATTTCCTCATATCATATTAACAAATTAATTAATTAATTTAAGAGTCATAGCAAGTTTAAGGATCGTAAATCTTGAAAACTTAGTTTTAAAAATTTGCGGATAATTAAATACACCATAGTTTATTCACATTTGATATGATTTTTACTTGAAATTAATACATTTCTAGTGATACATTTCATTTTAGGGGTTTAAGGCACCTAGGAAAACTTTTAACTTTTTTTGAAAGATAAACTTGAATATGCACTAATCTTATATAATACTCCCTTCAATCCATATTATAGATTACTAAAAGAATATGCACACTTATAATTAAAGACATATAGCTCTTAGTTTTAAGATAAAAATGACACTATTATCTTTTATTGGGAAAATGAGAGAAAAAAATAGTATATGTTTGATAATATTAAATATCCTTGAAAAGAGTATATAAATATGGGTATTATGGGAAAATAAATTTAAAATTCTCCGCAAACGACAATTATTTTGAAGTATACTACAAAATAAACTAAAACATCAATTTATAATGGAATGAAGGGAGTAAAAGGAGAAGTCTCTACCACCCGACTATCACATTTTATATGGTTTCTTTTGACCTTTGTGTAATTATTATTCTCTCCGTCCAAGTTTATTTGTCTTAATTTAAGAGTCACGTTTATTAAGAAAAAAAATTATTTCCAAGTTATCCATCTTAATTTTTATATTATCATGTTTTTTGTTGTATTTAATGTCCTAATTCTTTTTAGAACAATAAAATAGAGAGGAGAGATGGAAAAAAAAGAGAGTATGATTATGCTTTTAATGTTAAAGTTAATAATATTGCATACTTTTTCAATGTTTGTCATGTTATTTTTTTAATGATTTTTTAAAAAAATTAGATGAGAATAGTATAAGAAAAATAAGGTAAGTAAACTAGTACTACTATAAAGAAAAGAAGACAAATAAATTTGAACAAACCAAAAAAAAATTATGACAAATAAATTTTGACGGATAAGGTATTATACCGGTCCTTTCACTCGAGACGAATTTTGTGGGAGCCGTAATATTAATATAGTTGTAATTTTATGTTATATTTAATACGTAACCGTATATTATTTAAATATAATAAATTAGTATATTAATTTTTATTGTATCATGTGTGCATATTTAATATATAGTCAGTGAAGGATAGACTTAAATATGTAATTTTGTATAATAATAGAAGTCTGCACCACTAAAATATCACATTAGATGATTAGATACAATGTTTTTTAACCTTTGTGCAATTATTACTCTCTTCTACCCTACAAAATAGTACTGGCTTAGTTTGTTGACCAATTTTAAATTAAAAATTAAATATATTTATTTAAAATTTTAAATCTATAAAAATTGGAGGTGAAAGTAAATTCTACATAACTAACTTTTATTTTTTGCTATATTCAACTAAAATTTAATATTTTTGCATTCGACAAATTAAAATGAATCTCAAATTCTCAATACCTTATGCACCAAAGTCTTTTGAGTAATTTTTTTACCATTGAATCATGAGGAGTTTGGTGATAAACTAACTATTTACGTTTGTGTTAGAGCGATACAATCTAATCGTATTTTATTGCTTCATAAAGAATGTTTAGTTTAATAGTGATCAAATGATATATAACATCTCAATCCCACATCAAAAGATATGAAAAAAATATGTCTGTATATAAAGAATTAAATTATTAACAATATTACATTCAGTTATAATCTTTTGAGTAAGTTTGTGGTGGGCTATGATAATCTAAAAAGATACTATTATGTCAACTCGGGACCCGAGTTGTCTAATATAGTTTATAAAAAATATTTGCAAATGGAGCTGTTTTTTATACTAATATTAATATAGCAATATTAAATATTCCTTTCAGTCATCAGATGGCATTTCTTAATTCTCATGAATCTAGCAGTACATAAAATTTAAAAATCTGGACAGCTACTACGTATGCATGATCCAAGGCAACGACTTTATTAAAAACAATCTAAGTACTTATATGCTTAATTATGCACCTGTTCGAACATCTCTATCCAAAAGGCAAAAGGTCAACGCTAGCTTATTTCTTGGACGAAGCTGCTTGCAGCCACCTAATCAATAATCATCTACCAAATCCTCAATCAAGTAAGGCTTGTCAAACATATACACAGTTTTTAACTAGTTAGGGAAATGTCATCTGAGACGACTCGGTATTAGTTTCATTCTTGTAAATTGTCTTCATTATATATATATTATCAATAATATATTTACGATAGTCTCGCATCTATTACTTTATTATATATAACAAGGTAAATGAATATCTTATCTTCATCAGTTGATTAGTAAATTGATTGAATCATTTTGATTGTCACGAATTAGTTTCGAGTTAGCCTGAGTTGATACAATAATGATATTATTATAATACAACCATTTAATTTTATATTCAATGTATTACTATAATTCATATATACTACTATTTATACTTAAATTATAAGTCAAATGTCAAATACTATATATAATTTTAAATTATATTATCGACATTGGTCCGTAACTTGTACGATTTATCAATCTAGTAAACTAAACAATATAAAATTACAACCAAAATTTGTCCTTGTCATTTTTAGTCCGGAGTTCATCTAGGTCGGGCTCTAATTTGGGTAGAGATGGTTTCGTTTGGATTAAGTTCTAATCTTGGTAGAGGTAAATTCTTTTGCGTTCTATTGTGTTGTGTAACAGTGTTGCATCGTTTGTGCTTTCAATTATCAATAGGGTCGGTCAAAGCCCTAAACTCGATTGTCCAACCTGTTAAAATTAATAGTTTGTTTGAATTTAATTTGAGAGAGGACCGAGTTGAACTTGAGAAGCTCAAAATGAAATTATACATACATACATATATATATATATATATATATATATATGTGTGTGTGTGTGTGTGGATGACCACTTGAATACAAAAGTTTATCAATATACATTTTGTTTTATTTATTATTTTATAACAATTATGCAATTTTAGAACAAATAAAACCTAATTAATACAAAATTTTAATTATTTTTGGCCGATTTTTGAAATTTTAAAAACTCAAATCTGTACAAAATTTTAAATTATAATATAAAGTATAAACCACTATAATTTATAAAATTATAGAAATTTAGCAACAAAACAACAACAACTATAATTGCTATAAATTAAGTAAAACGAAGTCTTATTATGTTTAAATTTGTCTCATTTTATAAATAGTCTCAATTCCCTAACAAATCGAGCTTGAGTGAGGGCCTGTTCGAGAACAATTTATAAATTGATCAAATTAATTTATTAGAATTTTTATTTATATGTGATTTATTTTTTAACTTATAAATTAGTTTGTAAATAAATGTTAAAATAATAATTTTTTATTATTTTAAAATAATTTTAAATAAATAAGTTTAACTAAAGGTAAAGACTCATTTATCTTTCTTATTAGTATATTTATATCTTATTTTAATTTATAAATTATTTCAACTAAATAACTTCGCATTCTATTTTTTTTAATTTAATTTTTAATTTTTAAGACAAACTTGTGTTAAATACTTTTATTTATAAATCAGTTTAACTTTTTAAATTTTAACTTGGAAGTAATTTAAAAATAAGTCATTGCCGGTCACACTGTGACGGTAGTCTTTTATCTTCTTTAGTGTACATTGAACATAGAAAACGTAGGGAGCAGATAAGATCACCATTTCACAACGGAGATTGAAGAGAGAGGCAATGGCATCTACAGCAGCGACTCTGTCATGGGGTTCATCCTCATGGCTTCACAATCGTAGCTTAACTAAAAACGTTAATCAATCCACCAAAGTCTCGGACAAAGGCCCAGTCTTTGTCATTCTGGCTCAAAAGAAATCCAAGAAGACTAGAAAGGTAAGAGAATGACACCCAAACGTTTAATGGGTTCTTTTTGTTTTTGCAATTTTGCTCATATTTGTTTCATCCTTCAATTTCTTTTACATTTATCTGCTTTAATTAAATGAGAATTCTTGTTATCTTGTGGCGGGACAGATTATATTGAAGGAGGATGTGGTGGATTTGGGAAAGAAAGGGCAACTTCTGGATGTTAAAGCTGGATTTTACAGGAATTTTCTTCTTCCTACGGGAAAAGCCCAAATTGTCACTCCCATTCTTATCAAGTAATGTATTTTTAATCCATTTTCATGTGCAGATTGTGCTGATTTTTATTGTCCTTTGCATTTTTGCTGTGTTTTTCTGGTTGCTTGTAGTATATCTCCGGTAAGTTTGTGTTGTATATTTTGAATTTTAGCAAATGCATGATTGTATATTTTGAATTTTAGCAAATGCATGATTGATTTCTTGGTTCTGTGAGTCACTTATCCTTAGGAGTGAGGGAATTTTTTGTGAAATGACTTTAATTTTGCCTATATCTATTATCTGCTTTAATTCTTGTCTTTGTTGGTAATAATAAACTTGTCTTTATCAAACTTTCATATTTAATCAAGATTTCTTTCTTTAGAATTATACTCCCTCCGTCTAAATTAGAGATACGTTAGTAAAACGGCTACTTTTAAGAAAAAAAATATTTTTTCAAACTTATAAGTAACATTAATTAGAAATGTAGTAGTGGTGGCACGATAATACTGACTCAACTAAAAATAAAAGTAAGGGTATGTTAGGAACTTCATGTCACTTTATAGTCTCAAAACACAAATGTATCTCAAATTTTTGAATGGGCATGTAAAGAAAATATATCTCTAATTTTGGAAAGGAGGGAGTACTCAATTTCAAATTATTTTGACAAGTAAAATGTCGATACCTGTTAAAATATTGAACAAGCCTGCCACAATTCTTGGTGAAAAGCAGGCAGGGCCTGTTGAATATTATCCAACATGGTGCAAGCTTGTAAGGCTTCATTAAGAAGAAATTATGAAAATCTTGAACTTTTACTGAATTTCTGAAAGCCCATAAATCATCCACACAAAAGCAAACTTCCCCCCTGCACGGGGGTGGGTGGGGGAGGGGTAGGGGGGGGGAGGGGCTTGAAGGAAGCTAACACCATTACCAATATACTTCTCATAATTACATTTCTATTAATCTTGGAAGGGCCATGACCCTCCCATTCCATCCCTCCCCTCTTTCCCAGCCCCCCTGCCTCTACCCATGTTTTGGTGGACGAGGCATTTTGAAGACTGCTCCTCTTGCTGGACCTTCTAAAGTGCTTTTAAATAGCTTAAGATGTATGTAAAGGAGTATTGATGCAAATCCAAGCACAAATGTTATTTTCTTAATAACATTGTGCTTATTGAAAAAGCAAAAGAAAAACTTACCAAATGTCAATGTAAGTTTTCCTTCACTAATTCAATGTATTTGGACTCCTATGATGGTGCCAGAGTGACTACTCAATATTCTAACATTTCCATTGTTGATTGTTTTGGATTGTAGGACAGTTCATGTTTTGGCGAGGCCTTTTTCAGCTTAGCTAACTGTACCTAAAGATGCTCTCTAAGTACCATGACTTTGAATTGATTCGAAATAAATAAATTTTTCTTAAAAATAAAAGTTGTAACTTTAAATTTCAACTTTGCTTTGTCATGATTATTTGGGTTTGCTAGATGAACTTTGTTCCTCTCCCCAGCTATGTATCATCCTTGTTCTTTCAGGGTGACACATGTATCCGTAGACTAAAATTTTAAAGTGGCGCTACATTTGCACGTTCAGCTTTTAACGTTAGAAGACTCAGAAATGTTATCTTACTTGACTATTTTTCTTATTCTAAGTTCTCTTTTGATCTTCTTTTTTTTATAAATAAGTTACCTCACTTAACCATTAGATATAATTTGGAAAGACAATAATAAGTAGACTGAAAGGTAATGTTATAAGTTTAGATTCTTTGTAAACAAGCATTGGACATCTTCTTATGATTGTGATTGTTTAGCATCAACTTTCTTAAAATGCGTTCAATATGATCTTCAATTTTGCTTTCACAGAGGATGCTGACCCATGGTAGAAGTCATTTCAGTCTTTGAAACCCCTATGCTTCCTATTATGTTTTTGTGTGTGGATGGATCAGACAACTTGTATCAATGTCTAACGCTAATACTTTGCTACTTTCAAGGTTACAACGTAATTTTAGAAGAGTACAATTGCTTGCTTAATGATGGAACACTATTAACTATGCTTATACCTCAAGATTAGAATGCAGAATCTTACATATTATGACAAAAAAAGAAAGAAAAAGATATTGGATTATTGTGGGTTAAACTTTTGAGTGACATATTCACGCTTTTATTTGCAATAGATGAGCCTGTTATATTTTTTTGTTAAAGTTTTCATTTTCTTGATTCTTTTCTTTTATTATCTTTCCTTAGAGAAATGAAGATGGAAGAGGAGAGAATTGAGGCTGAGAAGCTAAGGGTAATCATGTGCATTTGAATTTATCACTCCACCCCACAGAAAAAAGAAGAAGAGAGCTAATAAAACTCCCTAAATTTCTGATAGTGTTTTGACTTATAATATTATTTTATTTATTTTTTATTAGTGTTCTGACATGATTCTAGATATCACTTTTAGCTGTTTAATTACTTGTTGCTATATGGTATGCCCAAGTAATTCTTGATTTATGCTTTCTTAAGTAAATTGTATTTCACTAGTATACTCCGAATATGGAGGCCTACATAATTTCGTTTGTGGTAGAAGGCCTCCCAAACATATGACTGCATATTGAAGGACGTGAATTTGAAACTTTATTCTTCTAAATATACGTTGAAGGTATTAAAATCTATGTTCCACAACATTTGAACGAGGAAATTAGCGTACTCACATAAAAAGATAAAAAAGAAGCGACACATTTCAGACAAAAGAAATAAAGGAAAAAGAAGAAGAAAAGACAGGTCCCCTTTTACAAATGTCTGTTTATTTTGAATAGAGGACACTAACCTCTATATGCTCTGAAGGCAAAGGCAGTGACTTAACCTCATTCTTGTGTAATTCTTATAATCTTATTATGTTTCTGTGGTTTTCCTTGCCACTAGAACCTATACAGTATGATACAATTCTGTCAGAGTGAGAGACTGCCCTAAGATGATATCAACTTGTGTGCAGGTGAAAGAAGAGGCACAACAGCTAGCTCTGATTTTTGAAACTGTTGGAACTTTTAAGGTGAAGCGCAAGATTGGGAAAGGAAAACAAATTTTTGGAACGTGAGTTAAATATAGAACAAAGTTGAGCTGTTAGTTTATCTATTCTTTGGATTTGAAGTCTGATGTATTCTTATTGTGCCAGTGTTACAGCTCAAGATCTTGTTGACATAATTAAGGCACAGCTGCAAAGGTACCATCTTGCTATCTATATTCTGGCACACTTTGAAAGCCTTGCGACTGAAATTTTGAACTACTCAAAAGTTTTGTTTTTAATTGACTTATGATCTGTTCTTGATTTCTTTTTAAATTTTGACCTATAGAGTAATTATGAACAATGCAATCAGTTTCAAATTCTTATAATTTTTTTTATATAAAAAAGAAGCATTTAGAACTTAAGGGTAACATATACTTCATTTCATTCATTCTTGATCTTATATTAGTTAGTTTTACTGATTTTGTAGTCAACTTGATTACAGTATGAGTTTGTGGATTTCTTATCAATAATTATAGATACATAAATAACAATACGCGGAGTTCCAATTTTCAGATTTCAAGTGGGCGAAGTACTTTTATTTTCTGCAGTATTCATAAGAGTTGCCAGAATGATGACACAAACAAACAAGAAGAATTCACTTTAGGAATGTGAAAGATTTTGGAGAAACTGTATAGAATTCGATGCTATGCAGCCTGTGTCAAACTTTCTAAACTGGTTCATTTTGCAATATGAAAGTATGGAGTATTCAAAAGTAAACCTGTCTAAAGACTTCTGTTCACCTGGAAGTTGAATTATAAACCTTTTCAAACTTTTAATCTTGTTCTCATCTCTACAAATTTTTACTCTTAATCAAGTAGTTTGGTTTTACGTAGCTTTTATACAAAATAACCATGTATCTTGAAACCAAAGAAGTTTAGAGATTTGAGTCTATTTTATTTTATTTTCTGCCGTTTAGGATTCTTACTCAAAATACTTCCTGCTCTTATTATCATTTGTAGGGTTGTCGATAAAAGAATTGTTTCTCTCCCGGAGATTCGAGAAACAGGAGAGTACACTGCAGAGTTGAAGCTTCACCCTGAAGTAACTGCTCCAGTAAGGCTGACTGTATATGGAAACTAAGGACGTGTCTTTTGGAGGCTACTTGCTTGATTAAATACTTACATGGTGCTCAATGATCAAGGTACATGATGTTTTGATAGTTCAATTATCCAGAGAGGGGAAAACTAATTTCAATCACATTAGGATCTTAGCAATGACCGAAGCTCCCTGAGGCCCGATAGTCAATAAGTCATAGAGTGCAGTTCTGTCGCTTAGGCACCATGGATCTTGTTCCTGGACTTCGCTTACATAATTAGGATCTTTGTGCTTGCAGTTCTTTTGAATAGATCTATAATCTTGATGTTAAAGCTTTAGTGCTAATGCCTTCTCATTAATTAAACCTCGATTGTCCTATTTTTCTATACAATAAATCTGTAGTCTTGAAAAAACTAAAATTGTTTATGCTCTAGGTTATATGCACTTATATAATTTACACCAGCATAATTGTGTTTTGGGTTTGTAAACATAACTTGGTCTGCTCTAGAATATGTTTGTTTTTTTTCAAAATTTGGGTTGTGATCGTTTTTGGGTCGGTCTCAACTCCTTAAAGTGAGGCTTTTTTTTTTTAATTTTAAGACATTATAGCATCCCTCTCTTTTTTGGTAAACTGGTTGATCGCACCCAAGTGAATTGTAACTCTTAAGCAGTTATCACTGCTTACATAGCAGAGAGAGAAATTTATTGATGTCAGTCACGTCCAAATTTATGGTGCCTTTGTTGTCTTTTCTGGAAAAGAGTATATATATAAAAAAATGTTGCGCAATATTTGACTGGACTTAAGATTTGATGATCAGGAATAAGTTTCTTGATTACCTGGATTTGAGTTTCAGTTTTGGTTCGGTAAATAATTATTATATACTTAAGAACCAAGGTCAAGCTATGAGTATATAATGTTGTATGTTTGTACTGCTTTTCCCCTACAGTTGTCTTTGCATTGGTATGATTTGTGCTCACACATCTTATTTGTTTTTTGGGTGTGCGGAGGGGACACTGTTGAATGAATATTGATTGGCTTATCTGCCAACATGCACAAGTGAGTCTTTAGTTTTTATTTATTATTTTTTTTATGTGCTGAGAAATTAATTTTAGATTAACACTTTCTCTGCCTTTTGTGTATTTGTTTATGCCTCTTCACATTAGCCAATTGGAAAATAAATTGTACTCCTAGATCTTGTACATCAAACATCCACCAAAAGTTAATGAGTTGTTCCGTTATTGACTTCAAGCAGATGAATTATCTTGATCTAACGATAGTCTGTTTTGGCAATGAAATTGGTACTATATACATTGCTGTACTATTTGATTTGTGCTTTAATTTTCTTAAAAAACTTTTTTGAGGTTGAAACTAGTGAAGGGATGCATAGTTATATTTAATTTCGGATTTTAGAACGTCGTAGTTGTTAGCTCAAGTCTTCTAATGCTTTTTGATTGGAATCGAGTGTCTACTCATTGTGCAAGTTATTGCTGAAAGTTAACATCTGCTCTAGTATACCAAGTTATTGCTGAAAGTTGACATCTGCTCTAGTATACACTATACAACAAACAAATGGAGAGAGGCTCGATCAGGTTGATGGAACACAAGTGTGTTTTTATCATGACCACTTCTAGACTTGTTCACCCCGTGATTCTAATTTTGAATTTGGTGGTGGTTCTGATCATGTGGTGGTGGTTCTGATCATGTGATGTAATAATAGTAAAAAGGCAACAAAATCGAAGTGGTGCAGGAACATTACCTTGTGGTGAATCAGATTTGGAGTTGGTCCAAACATTGTGCAACAGCACCATTAACTTCTTTTAGGGGAAACCTTAGTGCAAATGAGTTTCCCATGGCAGAACTATTAGCACATAACACATGACAACCCTTTTAAGTGAAGAACTGCTGTAACCTACTTTGACTGAGATTATGTTTACCTGCTTGCATGATACTGCCATAATTCTGATGATAGTTGATATCTTTGTCTTTGTCTCTATCTCTATCTTATGGAAAACTGAAAAATAAGATAATTTCTGTAGTGCATTTTCCTTTTGTGAAGAAAGATGGATACATTAAACGTGTTGCATGTCTATATGGCTGTTCCTTTTATTTGATAATCCTTTAGATGGATGGTACATGTATAAAAGCCTCCCTCTGTGAACCCTTTGAAGGCTAGTGAATCTATGGTCCAGTCTATTTTGGGCTAAAAAACTAGATCTTGAAAACAGTATTTGTCTATAGATTTTTTTTTTCTTTTTTTTGTGAATTGTGGTGTCCACGACAAAATAGCTTGTTTTTAAATATACGGAATAGTAGATTTCTTTGAATTGCTTAGCTATTAGGAATTCTAATACATGTATGGGTACGCTAGTAATAATTAGTTAAAACTTGTTAAGATATAATTAAAATTGATCAAGTTATTTTCAAGGGTCATTGCTCTCTTCTTTTACGTATTAAGATTTGTACTTGTGTTTTAGATTTACTCATGTAATTATTATATTTTAAAATTATACTAATATTTTAGAAAATTAATGATTCTACATGGTGGATCCTAGCCTATAATTTATATTTGATCTTAGCTATTATATATTGGTTGTATGGCATCTTCCTCATTTGTAAATCATAAAACAAAGTTGTAATTATGTTTTTGCAATATAAGTTTAAGTAAATAGGAGATTTTTTTTTAATTGTCATATTTAATATTTCAAAACAAAATTAATTATAGCATGTTTTGGAACATTCATATCAAAACACTATTCTTTACCATGTTATTGTTTAAGTACAATTCTTTTTTGGTGGATTACAAATATTAAGGTGAAAACTGGTATGTTTTGGTCGAATAATTTACCTGAATTGTATTTGTTAACGTCGAGTTTTAAATCAGTAGCGTCGATCACGAATTCACTAGAACACCAGCGATAACGAGATCACCACAGAAGCTTGACTTGTCTTGCCACGGGGATAGCTCGGTGTGAGAATAAAATCTGATAGTTACAAGGTTTAACAATGGAGGCTAAGTGTTTAGTGCTCAAAAGTAGGTATTACACATTAATTGTAACCTTGGCCTTATATTTATAGTATCTCTCCACCTTAGAATCCTTCTAAAGTCGGATTAGGGCTCTAGTCATGATAGTTACCATAACTTGGGTCCAACACAATCTCCTTAAAAGGTGCTGAGTGGAATCCATCCAACCACTACCTTTGGAGTTACCTTATTCAATTATGATTAGGATCTGAACTCTGCCTTGAGGAGAGAGCCCAGTGTGCGGACCCAAACAACCCCACCATCAAATCTGGGCTTTGGCCCAAAGGACTCGAAGGCAGACCCGAACTCCACCTGACAGGGTTACGTGTCCGGCCCCGAAGGACTCGGACCACCGGAACTTCGAAGAGTATCCCCTAAGGTGATGGCTCGGCCCCGGAAGGACTCGGGGACAGGCGAACACCACCATCCTTTCCATGGGCTTGATTCGATGACCTCGTCAAAGCATTCTAATGTCGGGGCCTTGGCCCACGCGAAGAAGGTCGATAAAATGCTCTCCGAACATTGCCCCCAGGTCTCGATTATAATATATTTATAATTAGAGACTCGAGAAAATCGGTATCACGAAAGGTCCACGACAACTAATGATGAGTTATGCAGGGAAGCCAAGCAGTGCATCCTCGATTCTCGAAATCTTGCGCCTTTCCATACTGGTCCCACCTTGAGTATTTATTAGCCCGCCCTTGGGGAGCGTGCACTACACTATAAAAACCCCTCTTCCCCCTCATTATCACTTTTCGAGAATCTTACTCCACAGAATCTCTGTTCAAAAATTTTCGGCGAGAAGCGATTTCGTGAGTACTCAGATTCTTAATTCCTTCTTATTCTGCTTGATTTCAACCATTCCACTTGCTTTTCGAGCTTCATTCTTGTCCAAGCTT
Source organism: Panax ginseng (assembly GCA_020205605.1). Lineage (NCBI taxonomy): Eukaryota > Viridiplantae > Streptophyta > Magnoliopsida > Apiales > Araliaceae > Panax > Panax ginseng. The sequence continues at coordinate 14,346,188 of CM035131.1, read as the reverse complement.
TCTTCCTAAAAGTTCACATTTGTGTCTCATTCCCTTCCAATCGCCCCCGAATGGTGATTCTTCTACTCCTCTTTCCTGCTTGGGTGAGTCGATTCCTCCATCCGTCACCATCGTGACTGATTAAGTCGATCTGCCGGTGACTCTCTTGATATCACCACTTCCTCGACCTTGCCCACTTTGATAAGTCTTGAAGCCCGAAATCCGAAAATACCTACCATTCCAGTGAAGAGTTCTCTCATCTCCACACCCCCTCCACCATCACATCTTCTCAAATCCCAGACATCCGAACCCTTTTCAAAATCCCCCAAGAATATAAGCTTCGGGCACCCAATCCTGATGAGAAAATATTTTGGAGGCCCGAAGGCGAATGGGTGGCCGTCCCCCTATACCTTTTAAAATATGGGGTTCGGTTCCCCCTTCATGAATTCATCTCTTCCTTCCTCTGTTTTGCGGGGATCGGGTTCGCACAACTGGTGCCAAACTCATACATCCATTTAGTTTCTTTTATCGCCTTGTGTCAAGAGATCGGGATCACTCCAGGTCTCGACTTTTCTTCATACTATTCACTTTGCTTAGGGTTGAAAGAGCACGGTTTGAAGCAATTAAATAAAAGACCCACACGAACGCTCTCCGTCAGACCCCTTGAGCAACAAAGGTTGGCATGACAAGTGGTTCTTCCCGAGAATTGACCTCATTGCTCCCTCAATGGGCCCATCCACGAGGACCCGTGGCTAAGGTGTCCAAGTTCCCGAAGGATAGGTGAAGCGCTTCAAATCTTTTTATAAAGGTGGAAGCAAGGCCAGGTTGGAGTCTGGCGGTTCTATCAACGAGGCACAGTTATCTGAAACACGGTTTGTAAGTGTCTCCTGTTGGCCAAACAATTTCACTCTTATTTTCTCTTCTTTCTTCTCATGTGTTTTATGACTTAACGAAATACATTTTACGTGCGGTGACGATTTTTTCAAGCCGAAGCCAGACGGCTGAGTCCTTAACTCCTCTTCCCATCCTGATCGAACCAATTAGCCTCCGATCCTGTGAGGCGGTGAAGAAAACCATCCCCATCACTTGAGAGTTGTCGGTGGGATCCACATCGAGCCCCAGACCCCAGGCCGGCCAACAAGGTGGCGTTAAAGATGAGTCGGCGGAGAAAGGCGGCTCTGTTGAAGAAGTCAAAAAATCTTCAATGGCCTCAAAAGTTCCCACCACGGTCGTCTCGTCAACTCTCCCGGCCAGAACCTTCCAGCCTCCTTACCGAATCGGTGATCGAGGATTCGGAGGACACCAAGAGGCTCTCTCGAACCTCGATCCAAAAAATGGCTGGCTCACCGAAGACCACGAACCACAACGGCTGAACAACCGATTGTTGTTGCAGAGCCCCAACATCGCCAGCCACCCCCATCTCGGACCAAGCTCCTCCCACGGTTCATGACCAACCACTTGTTGGCCTAAAAGTCCTCGAGTATTCCGTTCAATCATTCGATCACTTTAAGCTTTGAGGCGATGTGAGCGGTTTAAGGGATTCTCTTAGAGAAGTACACAGTAACCTACGTTAGGGCTCGATGTCGGGTAACTTAGAGTAAACTTTATCTTCTTTGTTGTAAACTTGTGTTTTTACTTGATTTACGATGTATGTGTTTCTTTGTAGGCCCAGCGCCATTCTCGCCTGAGCCATCCTCCCTTGCGAACCACGAAAAAGGAGGTTCGACTAAGGATGGACGTCTGTTGCTTTCGAAGCGAGAGGTTGGTGGCTGCTGTGACTGAAGAAGAGCGGGATCTCCATGCAGAGACCCGAAATAAGGCGTCCCGTCCGTGAGCGCCATTACGAGGAGCTCGAAAAAAAATATCTGAATACTTACGGAGGAGAGGATCGCTTATATGGGGCGTCGAGGATCGGGAGAAAGTTTGTTGGCGCCATCAGAGAAGTTCTCAAGAGATGCGTGTCAAAATGATCTGTGATCGGGCGAACAATGATTTAACGACCACCATCGACACTTTCCCGAGAAGATCGTAGAGGCCAATGACAAGCCATTCTTGAATTCGAAGATCGGGCGCTTTGAGCGAGAAGGTCATGGCCCGGTTTTGGTGATGGGTATGAAGCTTATCGTGAGAAGGCTCGGGCTAAAGCCCGGCCATTCTTTGGGCTCGATGCCTCCATCCTTGATTCCTCAAATGAAGAATCTGAAGCCAGAAGATGACCCTCCTCCGAATAGATATTGTTAGGACTTGTAATTTTTGTACTTTTCATTTTCCTTTTTATTTGTACTTGTAAAAATTTCTAAATAGCGATCGGGCTTTGTAAAAAAATTTTGTATAAATGAAATAGAGTATTTTTGTCCATAAATCTTTGTAATCAGTTATACTTATGACTTATCTCGATCGGTAGTATCTTTTGAACCTCTTGATCGGATAGTGCCTTAAAGTTTTCTGCGAATAAAAATTTTTGATTTTTCTCGATCGATTATCTTATACGTGACTTATCTCGATCGGTGGTGTCTTTTCGAACCTTACGATCGGATTGTGTCCAGAAGTTTGTCCAGATTCGAGTATTAAGAGTTGTATGAATATAGATGAAGTTAAGCATCTCGAAAAAAACTTTCATTTATTTCATTTAAGATTGAAAGGTTACATGGATAAAGAAAAGAATGACATAACTATTCTTGGTAAAATTTTCTAAGTCTTCGGCGTGCCATGTATTCTTTACTTAGAACCATCCATTGCTCGAAATAGGTATGTACACAGCTTGGCACCTCTACCTCTCATAAGGTCCTCCCGGTTAGGCATTAACTTGCCGGTGTTACGGGGGTTGATGCCTCAACTCCGGAGGACCAAATCTCTCTCTAAAACCTCCTCGGCTTCACCTTTTGATTATAGTGTCGGTACATTCATTTGGCGATAGATATAGTTGACCTCATCACGGTGAGTCCGAACTTCTTCGATAGATCAAATTTGTTTTAAACCTTCATCGTTGTATAGTTCTTTATCTTGACTTACTTTCGAAGAGTAGGGGACCCGATCTCGGCTTGGTATGAGTGCATCGGTTTACGTATATGCGGTCGAAAAGGAGAGTCCCCGTTGTAGTCCTCGGAGTAGTCGGTATGCCCATAAAAGCAGATAGTAGCTCTTGGACCCGCAGACCCTTGATTCATCGACCTTCTTTTTAATTCCGTTGAAGCGAGGTTCGGTTGGTCACTTCTACTTGACCATTCGATTGAGGGTGGGCGGCCAAAGTCTTGCGATCTTTGAATTCCCACTCTTTGAAAACCTTGAACTTAGACCCCACAAATATGCGCCATTATCGGAGACCCTTTGCCATCGGGATACCAAAGCGATAAACCACTCCTTCTTTGAAAAACTTTAGGCATTCTTGCTCGGTGATCTTCTGCGGTGGTTTGGCTTGACCCACTTTGTCGTATAGTCGATAGCCACGATCACAAAACTAACTTGTCCCTTGGCCTTGGCGAAGGCCCTAGGATGTCGATTCCCCATACAACAAAGGGAATCGGGATAGGATTGAATCTGACTCTTGGGAGGTGATGTGGGATGGTCTTTATTCGGTGACATTTGGGACACCTTCGGCGAATTCCTTGGCCTCCGTATAGATAGTCGACGATAATACCCTGCCTCAAAATCTTGTGTGCGGTGACTTGGCCCCATGTATGATCCCCACAGATCCTTCATGTACTTCCCAAAGTGTGTAGTCCGCTTACGATGGGGTTAAACATTTGAGTAAGGGAGGCTGAAAGCCCTTGATGCGGATCTCCGTCGATGAGTCTGAAATTTGAGCTTGATGCTTGATTTTTCTCGCATGAGGATTGATCGAAGGTAGAACCCATCGCCAAGTAGGAAATATAAAGGCGTGAGCCGGCGATCAATCGGTCTAGAGCTAGCACTTACATCTTGGAACAACTTTGGTAGTTCTAAGACCTCCAATATCTGCGTCCAGTTGAAGGAGCTTGCTTGGGTGGTTGCCAATCTCATTAGGGCATCTGTTTGTCGTATTATCGGTGATCCACCCCACAAGACAAGTGTGCGATCTGAAGTATGCAAGCTTATCCTTTACTTGACCGGTGCTTGACATTCTTGCCCCCAGAGGCCTCATCTCACCTTTGACAATTTGCTTGACCACCATTTGCGAATCACTTGTAGATGACTAACCACATACCTCGAGCTTGAGACGGCCGTATTCTGCTAGGATGGCCTCGTACTCTAACCGTTGTTAAGTGGCCTTAAACTGAAATCGTATATGGCTGTTGTACCTTGAACCCTTCGGGACTTGTCGAGAATGACCCTGCTTGCCCGGCGTCTGAAGTTCTTTGATCCATCCACGTATAAAGGTCCGTGAGGTGCGCCCTTGTTGGGTTTGACCCACTTATCTTTACGTCGACTCTGTAAAGGAACACTTCTACCACGAAATCTCTGCTAAGGCACGCCCTTTGATTGTCGTCAGGGGATGGTATTCTATTACAAATTGTGTTAATTCCATCGTGATGGCCAATGAGACGATACCTCGCTTATGCAAAATCTTCTTTAACGGTGATCATGTGTATACCACTTATAGCCGACCACGGAAATAGTGCACGAAACTTCTGCTGGCATGAATTATCAAGGCATAAGCGAACTTTTCGAGTTTGGTATCGATCTCTGCGTCCGAAATGCGTGGTGGCGTAGTATCACAGGAGCTGCTTTCCTCCTTTATCACGTGCAGTCTGTTGCCCCTATTGCCATCGGACTCGCGACCAAATATAAATATAAAGGTTCGAAGGATCGGTTTCATCGATAAGCGGTCTTAGAACTTCGATATTTCTTGATCCTTGGAGCAGCGTCTTGGCGTTACGAAGTCCTTTGGAAAGCTCTTATCATTCTTGGGACCCTTGAGAGTGTCGAAAAAGGTAGACATCTTTGGTGACCTTGACACGAATCTCAGAAGAAGCGGTATCAAGCCGTCGACCTCTGCACATCTTTGTATGTCTTTGGAGATTTCATGTCTAAGATCGTGAAATTTTTTCTGGGTTGGCTTGATTCCCTTTTTTTGACCAAGTATCCCAAAAATTTTCACGAACCCAAACCAGAAGGTACATTTGGTCGGAGTTCGGTCTCGATTTATGTTTCCTTCTTATTTTGAAGCGATCTTACAGGTCTTCGAAATGATCCGGGGACATGCTTTTTACGATCATATAGTCCACGTACACTTCCATACTCGGCCTGGCTGCTTTACGAATCTGAAGTTCATCATCCGTTGATAAGTTGCCCGCGTTCGATGATCAGAAGGTCATCTTCGATCTGCGTATATAGCAGATGGTGATGAAGCTAGTCTTGGGATATCATCCTTGTGCGTCGAGATTTGGTGATATCACGAAGCGTCCATGAAACTTAACATTCCATACCCGAAAGTGGCATCGATCGGTTTGGTCTGTTGGGTAGAGGATAGAAATCTTTTGGGCATGCCTTATTGAGATCCGTGTAGTCGATGCACAACCTCCACTTCCCATTTTGCTACGAACCAAAACCACATTCGCTTGACCATTCGGGATAGTCGATCTCGAAGATGAATCCGCCTCCGGCCGGTTTACCAATCTCTTCATCTATGATCCTCTGTCTTTAAAGGCGAAGATCCTTCTTTTTACGTATCACTTTGGTTTTCTCTTGAATTGCATATGCGATCTATCTGTGCCTTCTGGAATTAAACTTACTCGGGCATATCACTAGGCTCCCAGCGCGAAGATATCGGCGTACACGAAGCAAGTCCACCGACACATTCGCGGCGATTTACATTAATCACCCCCAATTTTGATCGATTTTTTGGATTCCACGGTATCGATTCCACATCTTACATGTCTCTTACTTGGCGATGCCATGGGTTCGATCTTTGCTCTCGGTGAATGGCTCTATCTCGATGGCCATTGTGCATTTTACATTTCTTGACCCAGGCCACGAGAAATCAAAAGTATTAGATAACACCTTGAAGGCGATGTCGAATCACCTTTTACTCTCCCGATCCGTTCGGTTGTAGGAAACTTGATTTTGAAGTGAGGTATAGGCGACCTTTGCTGTAATCTTTGCTAATGTCGGCCTTCCCAATATGGCGTTGTAAGTAGAATCCACTTGTCTTACAAAAATTTTTACCATTATTTACGCTTCTTTGAGAGGGTACATGTGTGAACAAATTTGAGTAGTAGCTGTCGTATCACGACATGACATGCATGGGTGCATCCCATGCTGAAACCGTCTAACGGACCCTCTCCTCCCAATTCCATTTTCTTTCCTCCCGGATCCATCCTCGATAGGCATGCGTGTAGAGTATGTCCACCAGGGACCGTTATCGATCATCATTCTTTTCATGTCGGTGGCGGGCACTGTCTTTGTTATTACGATGCCCCATCATGTGGTTCGATATGGTCGGCGAGGTAGTCTTCGTCAAAAAATGAGATGGATACCCTGAATAGGCCTATCCTTTCGGGGTGATGAACTTCTTCTGAAACAATCTGACCTCGAGATGGCCAGCTCCTCTTCCTTGGGTTACCGCCCTACCGACCACTTGAAAATCACATCAATCACTCCTCGGGCTTGTGGGTGCGGTTGCTTGTTGTGTTCCCGTGTTGGTTCCTGTTCTCTCCTCGGGAAACCTCCGAACCTTCTCGGCCAAACCCACATCTTTTGCGATTGCCCATTACGGGCGTTCTTCTCTGCTCGATCTTTTCGGGTTGTTGCATTCCTCCGTCGTATGCCCCAAGGGCCGATGATCGCACAATATCTGTTCGACCCTCTTCCCGGGCTTGGGATCGCTTGGCGTGGTTGAAAAAGGGCTTGTTTAGCATCTCCTCCGATATTTTTTAGCCGTCCGTGTTGAGTCTGCGGTGTAGACTTTGTTGACATTTTGTTGGGGAAGGTGGTGATCCTTTTCCGAACCTCCCCCGATATAGCTTTTCTTACCATAGTTATCGACCTCCCCACGGTATCGACTTACGAAAATTACATTTTTATCCAGATCCTGGGTTTCTCGTAGGATTGGGAGTGGGGTTTGAAGTTTCCCATCGCTCTCTCTGTTGCAATATGTCCCTCGGCTCGGTGGAAAGCTTACATCGAAGTCTGCTTGGGAGGTTGATCACCAAATCCTTCATCAACTTCTTTGACTTCCCAATGTCTAAGCGATCATGAAAAAGCCCGGGGCTTGTGGGGAGTTTAATTACGCCACAAACCCCCGACCTCTCGGAACCTCTTGACGTATTGTCCCGGACTTTCATCTGGTTTTACATCGGACTGCGTGAGGGAGGCTGTGATCTTTCCCTTCTCTTATTACTCCCGAGAAGGCGTGGAATTTCTCCAGAATCATTCCATGAATTAATTGATCCGTCGCCGAGGGTTCCCATCCACTCCGGGGCGCTCTTTTTCAAGTTATTGCGAACATATGACACTTGGCGACATCCAGAATGCCGTAGTATGTCATCGACCTATCATACCGTCTGAGTGGTCATCTGGATCCCCATCCGTCGTAGGTCTCCATCGGGGCATCTTCTTTTTAGGTTGGTTGTCTCTGATTGATCTCCGTGAGAAAAGCGACCTATCTTGGTGAAGGCATCCCGTCGAATTCTTTGCCAGCGATAATTTTTCAGATTACGCCACCCTTTGGCGAGGGGTGGGACTCTCCTTTATGGGGGGGACGATCGGGTGCATCCTCCCGTGTTCGAGAGTCGTCCTCCTCCTCCTCGATCCCGACACACTGGATGTTACGATCGTCGCTCTCTGTTGATCGGCTCCTTCTCGACCGGCCATCCCTCGGCGGCGGCTTGGTGCCTACTCCTTTCCTTATCCACCTTCTCTCCGTCGGGGTGGCCAAGATCGGCTCCGATGCCTACGCCTCTTTGAGGATGCCTCCTGTTCTCCGGCCATATTAGCCATCTGCTGTTCGAGCTCCTCTTCTGAAAGCGTAGGGCCATCATGGCGTCCTTGTTCTGCTTGCATCTTTTTACGCAGAATGAATTCCCTCGATCTCGGCGCCCTCGCCTCGGCTTTTCCATGCACCTCAGCGCGTGAGTGATTCTCGTGGCCCGAAATAGCTTTGGTTGAAGTGCAATGGCGTCGTGGAAGAGTCTTCATGGGAAGGAAGGCGGTTCCACGATCTCCTGGATTACGGAACCCAATCATCCTTGGCAAACCCCCTCACACAGGGTGATGCGGTGTGTTTTAACCTTTTAATGGTCGAGAAGCGACATACTCCACGCTTCGCCATAGCCTCTTCTTAGGAAAAAAATCATTTGTGATGATTGTAAGAACACTAAAGCCCTCCTACTAGCGCCAATGTTAGCATGAGTTTAATGGCGTAGCGTCGATCCACAGAATCCACGTGCTAGAACACCACGATAACGAGATCACCACGAAGCTTGGCGGCTTGTGCTTGGCAGAGGATAACTCGGTGTGAGAATAAATCTGAGTAGATTACAAGGTTTAACAATGGAGGCTAAGTGTTTAGTGCTTTCAAAAGTAGGTATTACACATTAATTGTAACCTTGGCCTTGTATTTATAATATCTCTCCCACCTTAGAATCCAACCAAAGTGGGATTAGGGCTCAAAGTGGGATTAGGACTCCAAATCATGGTAGTTACCATAATTTGGGTCCAACACAATCTCCTTAAAAGGTGCAGTGGAATCCAATCCAACCACTTTTCTTTGGAGTTACCTTATTCAATTTTCATTGGGAAGCACGCTACCTAAGAGTTAGAGATGAGCTGTTGACATAATTTTTTCCTCAACATTTGGACCAAGAAAATGAAACTTACTCCTATTAGCCTACATGCAATATGAATTTGCTGTGTTTATCGGGTTAGTTTTATGTTGTATGATTGTATCCTTGTTCCTTATTTAGTGCTAGCATATAGTAATTTCTCTCTCTCTCTCTCTAAAGTACAAATATATACTCCTACTATAGATAGAGAGACGGATATAAAGGGTGGAATTTAGGCTCGATCCTTGGCCGACCAGTGTTACATAAGTAATGCTATGAGATTTGTTTGTATGAAAAAAATATATATTTTTTATCACTTGTATTAGAAAAATTAATATTCTTATGTATAGCATGTGACATGCCTCTAATATTTATGTGCAATAATCTATACTAATAAAATGTTGTTACATACTTATTATTTGGCTACGTTTATTTTAATAAATAAAATGATCACTAATCAATAAAATGCTGTCACATAATTATTATTATTAATTTGGCTACGTTGATCGCTAATCATTGTTGAATTAATCAAATTTGTGTAGTAAGTTGCAAATGAGCCAAAATCATTACTTTTAGTAGGTAGGCAAGAGACGGAAACAATTATGCTTAGCTAGACAAAGTTACTTTTAACAACTAATGAACTACTATTAAGAAAAATGCTGGAGACACAAATTATTTTACAAATATTTTATAAACTGTTTAGGTGGCATATTCCACATCAATATATTGTGTGGGGCCGAAGACTATATTGAAATAATTTGTTGATTAATATGTTGAGGTGGATTATGTCATATCAACCGTTTATAAAATGTTTATAAAATAGTTTGTGTCTGTAGCATTACTCCTAGTACTAATTACTAGGAATATAGTAGTACTGTATAGTATAAACAATGATAGTACTAATTTATGATGTAGATTTAGTCAGTCTAGCTTTTAGATCAGTTGAGGGGCCGGCCAATAAGAAGAGCCTTTACACATAATAGTAGTAGTATATGGTACACAAACAGGTATGTGTGTCTGTAATTGCTAGCTGCTCTTCTGTCTGCTAATTAATTGAATATTAATAATAATAATATTATTATTGCTAGCTAGGTTTTAGTATTTCATTAATTAGGTCTTACATGTGCCAATGTCAATGCTCTATATCCCCCCCCCCCCCCCCCACCCCCTCCTGTATTAATTTGGACATCTCACGCAATGTCCCCACATGCAACCCTTGGCTTACATGTAATATTCACCAAAACGTGCACATAACTAACACTTCCGGTTTAAACAAGAGTTAGTACTTAAAAATGTCCGAATTGCTCGAACATGTATTAATGTGTTGTACAGTACAACGTTAACTCAATGCAATTTAAACATAATCTTTCAGGCCAAAATAAATTCTTAGGGAATTGAAGGTAAAGGTAACACATAAACTAATTTCAAACACTAAAATAATACGTTCATATTAGTACGTAATTCATGTAGTTAGTAGCTTAAACAACAAGAGAGGAATTTATAATGACAACTAGACCTGTTAATTAATTCACGCAACATTTGGTGAGGACCTAATTAAAGTTGATTCCATAGTGAGTTAGCTAAGCTAGCAACACCAACACATTATGATATGTGGGCCTTCAATTGTGACTTGTGATTTATATATTTTAGGTACATATGTGGCATGCAGTTACCAACTCACCCTTCCTATCCATTTATTCTCGTCATTTAAAGAAACAGACTTATTTATAAAGAAGAGTTTGTTTTTAGACTTATTATAATTTGTAATGCTAAAAACAACGAGAGGAACCTAATCCACATATTTTTTTTTTTTTTTGTAGTGGTGCAACTATTGGCAAACAAACCCTAACTAGTCATGCCACCATTCCATCTCTTTCTCTCTCTTGAGTGTTACACATCCCCCTCCCACTCGAGAAAGAACAAAAAACAAATTAAAGAAAAAAAGATACCCCATGTCACTCACTTTTCGTGAATGAAAGGCAACCATGAACACTAACCACTTACTCAAATAACTTCAACTCCAACAAGTAGATCGATCATCAACAATATGGAAACAAATATTTAAAAAACTAATTCAATTTAAAAGAATATATTTGATGACTATAATGAATAATTGTCAAACTTATAATAATTGTATATAATACTAATAATAATAATTCACATTGATCAATCCGGGTAGTAGTACGTATCAAACTATCAACCAACCGACCCTCTTTTCTTTAATTTTTTTTCTTCCTAGTAGTGACAACCCACCAAGGCCGGGGCGGTGAATATGAACGGAAACTTTGAATCCCGGTGATCATCCTCCGGTGCCGGAAGGTTAAGATCTAGTTGTAGAATATTTCTGGGCTTCTCATTCTCATGATCAATAATATTATTGTTTGTTGTAGGAATACTTCTGTGTCGCCGCATGTGACCACCTAAAGCCTGGCCTGATGAAAACTCGGAGCCACAAATCGAACACTCGTGAACTTTAGACTTAATAATATTGTTATGTTGAGAAGACTTATGAACAGAAAAAGACGTGCTCGTCGTCTTATTGAATTGTACGTTACTCTCTCTTTCAGCTTCATTAATTTGTCCTTCAGGATTAATGGATGGAACCACAACTTTCTTCTCTTCCGTCATGCCCTTAGGCTTCTTGTGACTCGCCCGGTGTCCACCAAGCGCTTGAAACGAAGTAAAACTCCGGTTACATGTCTTGCACTCGTACACATAAAACCCTGCCTTGGCGGTGGTGGCGGTGGCGGTGGCGGTTTCAGTGAATTTCCGGCTACTACTAAACTTCTCCACCTTGATCTCCACGGTCTCTTGCTTTACAGAATTATCACCGCCACTTTGAGCCAACATAATTAGACAATTCGCCATGTCTTGGTCGGAATTTTCGTCTGAACTTGTAGGCGAGGGAGTCGAGAAATAAACATGATCGTTTTCAGCTTTGTGGCCGCTGCTACAACCGCTAGAGGAGGTAGAGGAGACATGAACGGACTGCCGTAATCGCTTCGTACGCTTTCCTCGCATAATCATCTGCCTTTGATCTTTGATCATGATGAATTTTTGTTTTGAGTTTTCCATTTCCAAGCCAAGAACACTCATAGTAGTGAAGCGTATGGAAAGTGAGTAAGAGAGTAAAATGATAGGAGAGAATAGAAGGAGGTGTTATAAGGGGGAGAGAAGTGTGACAGCGGGGGGCGATTATATATAATGAATGATTAAACAATGAATGTGTATGTGAGTTGATTTAACAACTATACCTCTACTTTCACGCGCTTTAAATACACATCGTGTGTTAACTTAATTATACCTGCTGACGATCGAATATTAAGTAACTCTAAATACACTTAATTTATCCTATCTGTACAAATTAGTAGTAACAAAAAATTATTAAAAAGAGAATTTTAATAAATATAAGTCAACTTTCACGCATTTTAAATATTTTTTTTATTAATTTAATTTATGCTATGTACACTTAATTTGTATGATTTATGGTAAATTTGATTAGGGTTAAAAAAAGGAAATGAAGGAGGGTTGGTGGTAACGTTATAAGTCGGTATCATATATATATATATATATATATATATATATATATATATATATATTAATTTAGGGTAAATGAAAATGGAAGTCACGAATAAGCACAACCATTAAAGGTAGGACGGCACGTTAAATGCATGCTACCCCTCCCTCATTCACTCCATGTCTTCTTAAGCTTAAAGGAAACTACTGGTATTATTTATTTTTAGAGAAAGTGATGGCCTGAGGCAAACAAACTAGTGAGATTCGGTTGGCTTTCAAGCTAAGCCCTAACTAAGCCCATAACCCCTTTTCATTTTTGTAATTCATAAAATTGTCTCTTTCTCTCTGTACAGGTCTCTACTCATCATCCAAAACAATGCTGGTGGAATAAACTCTCACTTAACACTTAATACTCTACTCTCCTCTAGGTGAGTTAACTTGTGTGTGGGTGGGGACAGTAGAGGGGGAGTGTCAAGTGGGTACTATATATTTGGTTGTGAGAAAGTGTGTATTTTATTCATTTTAAGTTGTATATTTCGTATGTTACTTATTTTAAGAGCTTTGCCTTTAATTCTTACTTATATTTATTAATAAGTTATATTTTTTTTATTGTATTAACAGGGTGGCAATGTTCAGAGGAAAATGTTGGCGATGATTTTCATACACGGAGAAGCAACGTCGATCCTCGACCGGTGATCATTCTCATAGTGATGGTAGTATTAGTCGTCGTTTGTAAATAATTGTAGTTTTAGTTAATTTATGTTATAAATTATAGTCTTAGTAATTAGTTGTAAATTTTAGTTTACTATATTTTATATTGTAAATCATTGTTTATTAAAATGTATTAGTTTAACTTATGTGTATTAATGTTATTTATTGTAATTTAACTTCTATTTGTAATAGTTGAGGAACGTGTATGTTGTTTTTAGGATATTAATGTCATTAATTTTAATATGGATGTTAGTTGTTGAGATATATATGTATGTGTTATTGTTGGAAAATATTGGTTGAAACTAGGTATTGATACAAATTATATATATATATATATATATATATATATATATATATATATATATAGAGAGAGAGAGAGAGAGAGAGAGAGAGAGAGGATGTGCTTTTCCATGGCACTTTGTCACAATTGTGACTACTAATGCATCAATTCATTGTTGTGTTGTCACTCTCCTTAATTATTTTATTTACTTATCATTATGTTAAATTATTATCCTTTAATTATATCTTAATTACCTTCTAATTTCTACATTAGTAACATATAACTACATGTATATATAGATCTAGAGTGAGAGAATGAGAGAAAATAGAGTACGTGTCATGGATACACACAAATTTTTACATGTTCTATATATTATATATGTTGTGAAATTGAGAATGACGAATTAAATCAATTACAGTTTATCATGACATGGGGGAGGGGGACAAAGTGGGTGTGTTGAGGTAGCACCTGATAATAAAGACATATTTATTTTAATGGATTATAGACCAATATGTTAATCTTTTGGGTTAAGATGTGATTTTAGATAAGAATATATGATCTGAATATTTCCAACAATTGGTATCAAACCATGACTATGGGTTTGAGTCATAGATATGGTATGAATTGTACATGATGAATGAAAAATAATTCATTGAGCAAGTGACACTCTTCTAGCAGATGCTCTTGACAAGAGATATTAAAGAGTGTGAGCTCCTTATTAGGGAGAGACATGATAGGTTAGGCTCAATGAATTATGAATACTTGTGGATTATGTACTCTATGAGTAAAGTGAACTCTTCTTGGCGAGACTTTTCACGTGTTAAGGAAGAGATTGTTGAGGTATTGCGCGATAGTAAAGTTACACATCAAAATATAATGAAAAAAATTAAGGACATATATGCTTTAATGGACCATAAATCTAATAAATTAATATTTTGAGTCAAGATGTGAGCATGAATGCGTACTTATATCGCTGAACTAACTTCTTATCTCGTTTTAATTAATTACTTAATTACCTTGAATTACTTATATACAAATTAAGAGCAAAAAGTAACTGATCTTGGTGGTTGCACCAAATTATGCCAAGTGTGATGTTACTTTTGACTCGAGATCTCTAAATAGTACTTCATTCATATATAGGAAACGAATTCATGTGGCTCTTATCTAATTACTTTGTAAAGTGTAAACATGATAATACTGTTTTTGCTATACTTAGTCACATTATTATTACGTACTCTCAAGCACATATATATATGTGGTGCTAATTAATGGCTTTATGCACACTACAAGTTACTAAACAGGGTGAACCAATTCTCAGCCTTTTTCTTCCTTTTTATAAGTGCATGTGTTTGTGAAAGAGACTGTACTTATTGTTTTTTACATATGAAAATATATATGTCAATTCAACACGCAAGTTGACAATTCCTATACTTAATTACAAGTGTTAATAATGTTAGCAACTGAGTTAGCGTACGTGTTATGTGTTTGGAATTTCAAATTCGTTAGATTACTAATTTTTACACACTACATTTGGATATCAACATTAATTAAGTTTGTGAGTTAATTAAATTGAATATATATATCTGAACAGAATTCTTAAATGCTCACTTACAAGTATTAATAAACTACAGTTTTTCTTAAGCATTTATTATAGAAAATTAATATTTTTAGTGATATTTTTTTTAATATTTTCACATGAAAAGTGTCGTTATAAATGTATAGCGACAGTAAAAACCGTCGCTATAAGATCTATAACAATGATTTTCATATGAAAATATTATTTTTTACTGTAAATTTATCAATTTGATTATTTTATATGCATGTCTACTCGATGTCTACTCGATCTCGGCATACTACAATCTTTAAAACAATTATTTTATATATAGATCACAACGATTAAAAGAGAGTTCATCTCTCCTATATATCTTTTAGCTTTGTACTTGTTCATTCCTTAGCTCCTATCAAAAGAACCATCAAGATGAATAAAGTCATGTATTTTGGATTTTACACATTATTTAACACAAAGAATTAACTAAACACTCAGAGTTTAATTAGTTCTCGAATAAATAAATAAAATCCTCGAGTTTATATTTTACAAATTCAGTAATTAATTAAAAGAAGAGATCAAAACTTGAAAATCGATAAAACTATATATATATCTAGTCATGTGATAAGCACCATGAATTAAAAAATGAATAACTCTATATTCTTTCTTATATTCATAATAAAGTTATTACAGAGTATGAGTATTACAGAGTATTTATAGTATAACATTCTAATTTGTATTACTGAAATTACAATTAAGGACAATTAACAAACTAAACTAACTGTGCTACATTTGTTTGTGCCACATGTGCTAAACACCTTTGTATTTGATGCTTCAGTTCAGTTAGTTGTGACTGGGAATGATCTTGTAATGCAGCAGCAACATGGGCACCATGATGTGTATCAACTCTATTACTCCCCCCACAAATGGGAGGTCCACAAGGATTGTGGAGTCCCAATTTGGAAACAATAAACTAGTGAGCAGAACGCCCCAAAGGTTTGGTAAAAATGTTAGCAAGTTGTTGAGAACTGGAAATATAAACAAGTTTAATGAACTGAGCTTGAACTTTGTCTCGAACAAAATGACAATCCACTTCAATATGTTTTGTCCTAGCATGAAGAAATGTGGTTGGAAGCTAATGAAATAGTAGACAAATTATCAACATGTAGGGTAATGGAGTAAAAAACATGAAGGCTCAAATCGATAAAAGACGTGTAACCAAACTAGTTCACGTGTAGCATCGCCATCGAAAGCGATATTCTCGCTTTCACAGAAGAACGACCGACCACGATTGTTTTTTAAAGACCCCAAGAAATCAATGAATTTCCAAGAAACACGCAATAACCAGATATGGATCTTCTCCCCCCATTCGCCAAATTCCAATCACCGCCGAAATAAGTCGTCAAGGCCAAATCACTAGATGAAGAGAAAAATAATCCCATGCCAATGGAACTCTTCAAGTACTGCAAGACGATAATGCAAACTTTTCATGTGATCTTGACAAGGAGCTTGTAAAATTGGTGAGGTGATTAAGCGTGTAGCAAATATCCGGGCGAGAGACATAGTGAGATATTGTAATTTGCCAATCAAACACCTATAAGAAGTGACATCCAGAAGACACTCACTAGTAGATGCATGAAGATTAATATGCTGTTCCATAGGAATGGAAAAAGGCTTGGAATCAAGAATGCCAAAATCATGAAGTAAATCAAGAATGTATTTCCGTTGATGAACAAAAATGCCTTGAGAAGATCTACTGACTTCTAAACCCAGATAATACTTTATATGACCCAAATCTTTGATAGTGAAGGCTGAATGTAACATGTGTTTCAACTGAAGTATTTCTTGCTCATTAGAACCTGTGACTAAGATATCATCCACATAAACAATAACTAAGGTATAGGCCGAAGAAGTGTGAGAGATGAACAAAGAATAATCAGCTTTAGACTGAGTGTAACCAGAAGATAATAATGCACTTGTTAGTTTGGCAAACCATTGGCGTGATGCTTGTTTTAAGCCATATAGGGATTTGTTGAGTTTACAAAATTGTGTAGACTGTTTCGGGATAGAATAACCAGGTGGAGGTGTCATGTATACCTCCTCGAGTAAATCACCATGGAGGAAAGCATTGTTGACATCAAGTTGATGAATGGGCCACCCTCTAACAGAAGCAATAGATAATAAAGCTCGAACAGTTACCATTTTAGCCACGGGAGCAAAAGTTTCAGTGTAATCAATGCCTTCAGTTTGAGTATACCCTTTAGCCACCAAACGAGCTTTATATCGTTCCACACTGCCATCGGCATTATATTTCACCTTAAAACCCCATTTACGAATTAATAGAATGTGACGCCCCCAAAATAGGTATACATCACCTATTCTCGAGTCGCCAAATACATGGTATGTAATATCAAATACAATCTTTAATATACAACAAGAAAGTCAGTGAGTTTTAATACAAATATTGTCTTACAGACAATATCCACTCTCGAAATAAGTCCTCATTACATTTATTGTCACACTATTTAATGAATAGTGAGGACTACTATACTATCATCCGAATGATCACTCACCCGCTCCCATTAGTCCGGCCACGCTTCTCATTTCTGAGAGAGAGCAAAGGAAAGAAAGGGTGAGCTCAACTAGCCTAGTAAGAAATATTATGACTAAGATAATGCAGAATAAATTATCATTAGTCTTCAACAATGTTAAACTGATAAAACACAATAGACATCAAGTTTAACTGCAGCGAAACATGCAATCCATTAAAAGAGTCAAGTAGAGTGTAAGACCCCAACTTTTATGAATAAAAATAAATTTTCTATAAATATCATTTTTGAATATTATGGAATAAATTTGATATAATTTTATAGTTGTGGGTAATATTTATAAATTTTGCAAAGTACGCAAGTTGTTATATAATATTCGATTGGTCGGGGAATATTCGTTTTAACGAGAGAATATTCAGTATGATGACACAATCATTGGTGGACCCTATTAACGGAATTATTATTGGATTGATTGAAAAAAACGACAAAAAATATTTTATTGAAAATAACGGCGGAAGTTTTACCGGTTGATACCGTTGAACTACTCTGGTAGTAAAAAAGTATAGTAATGTCTGGCGTTAGTTGCAAGTAGCACACTCAGATTGATTATTAATGCTTTATGTGAGAAGTCACTCGGTTGATTCAATTATTGTCGATATTTTATATGTTATTAAATCAATAATTGAGATGACGGTTGTTAATATTATTATTTGCATTATTAACGATGTCTAAAAGTTCGCGAGGAGAGGTTTGGTCACCTAATTGTGCGCCAATAGGGAGAAATCATTATTGAAAGCCCTCTCTCCGGGAACGACCTGGTCGATTAATAGTGTGAATAATAATAATGATGATGAAGTTTTGTTTTATTTTATATGTTTTATTCGTATTATTACGCCTGACCTGGTTCCGTTATTTATTATTCTGATAGAATAACCTGTCTATGCGAAGTACCGCATGCATGGTGATTTCTTTTGTTATTCCATTCTTTATTATACTCAGTTGGTTAAAGTTTTGACTTCTACACTCCATGAAATTAGTGGAATATTCTTGATATTTGCACTTCATCCAGTATCTTTTCATGGAAATATTCTTCTGAGCATTCTTGAATTTTACTTTACAAAAGAAGTATCATGTTGATAATTTGGACATTATTAGTTCTGAATAAATTAATTCTTGAACTTATTTTATTGAATTCTTATATCATTGTCATCATCCTCATGTTTATATTATTTTTGAAAGTCATCTGTGGCTTCAGAAGCATAGATGGACTTGGTATGATTATGATCGAGGATTATTCATCTTGTCATGGCCGTAATGTTACAAATGATGTGGTAAAAGTCCTCATTGGCCCGAAGTGCATTGATGGACGATTGTTGGCATGATCATGACCATTGATGAATACACAAATATCCTTGGCCCGTGAAGTGCATGGATAATTTGTGGTCGTGATAAGTAATGAATATCCTCGGCCGTAGTGCAGGGGATGATGTGGATTATTTATTAAGTCGAGTCTCAATGATAAAAGTGATGAAAACCCTTTTTAAATCATAAAAGATAGTAGATTTTATTCTCTACTTGACTCTTTTAATGGATTGCATGTTCCGCTGCAGTTAAACTTGATGTCTATTGTATTTTATCAGTTTAACACTGTTGAGGACTAATGATAATTTATTTTGCATTATCTTAGTCATAATATTTCTTACTGGGCTAGTTGAGCTCACCCTTTCTTTCACTGTTCTCTTCAGGAAATGAGAACGTAGCCGGGATTAATCGGGGAACGGAGTAATGGTCCGAGATGATGTCTTAGTAGTCCTCACTATTCTGTTAAATAGTGTGATAATAAATATAAGGAGGACTAAATTGAGTGTGGATATTATCTAGATGACAATATTTGTATTAAAACTCACAGCATGTATTTTGTCATATTTTACACGACTGTTGTATAATCAAGTTGTATTTGAATTTAGTTCCATGTATTTGGCGACTCAAGATGGGTGATGTATACCTATTTTGGGGGCGTCACAGTTAGTATCAAAGCTTAGGGATATGATCTCTGGCTGAGACGTGAGACAAGAACTAGGAGGGGAGAGACGGGGAATTCCTTCGCTAGTATGACCTACCTAAGTTTATTTGATATTTAATTGGTTGGTCAGAGTATAGGGATTATATGTGATATGTTAATTAACCCTTGTTTTGTGGCAGTATTTGAAAATGGAATCCGAGAATGTTGAGAACATCAATGGAGCACAAGAGACCGTTGAGTCTTCACAGATCAATAATCAGGATAATGTGCATCAGGAAGGCGACAATCCTAATACAAACAACAACACTGACCAAATGATGAACGATGGAATGTTCCGAGGCTTCATGCAATTAATGCAACATCAGGCGAGAGCGGCTCCTGTCCAAAATGCAGGTGGAAACACTGGCAACTCTCGGACGGACACCGCCAAACAGTTCAAGGAGCTGGGACCACCAGAGTTTTTTGGAGAGCCAAAACCACTTAAGGCGGAGACATGGATAAAACAGATCAACAAGATATTTGATGTCTTGGGTTGCTCCGAGGAGCAAAAGGTTTCTTTTTCCACCTTTATGTTGCGTGCAGAGGCAGATTCTTCTGGTGGGAATCAGAAAACGCACTCCAACCTCGCCGCCTTGACCGAGATGACTTGGGAGAAGTTCCAAGAACTATTCAACGACAAATACTTTCTCGAAAGTATTCGTCACATGAAAGAGGTAGAGTTCATTAAACTGGAATAAAACAACATGACCGTGTCACAGTACGAAGCCAAGTTTGCCGAGCTGTCCCGATTTGCGTCCTATTTGGTTGATAATGAGGAGAGAATGACGCGAATGTTTTTAAGAAGTTCAATTATTTGAGCGCGATAATGAGTTAACCCAACCAAAAGAGAGCAGCCGGCAAAATGATAATACTAGTGATAGCAGTCATGGAAGCGGTGACAATAAGCGTGGAGGAAATTAACATGCTAGAAATGGTAACCACTTCGGTGGTAATCATGGCCAAAACAATAAGAATGGACATTTCAATAAAAGAAGATTCAACAATGATGGAAAGACGCCAGCATCAGCACCTGTCGTTAAGGAAGGAGAACGACCACCTATTATATGCTTCAAATATGGAGGGGAGGGACATATCAGTCCAAACTGTGCGATGCCCTCCAAAGCATGTTACAATTGTAGAAGAGAAGGACACTTGACCCGATTTTGTCGTGCACCGAAGACAAGTCCAGCTGGGATGGAGGCAACAAAGGCCGTCCCAGACAAGACAAAACTGATTGTTTAAGGGAGAGCGTTTTTCGTGACCCCCAGAAAGCAAAGAACCTGAATGAGGTCATCACAGGTAAGCTTATCATAAACTCTAGTGAAGTATATACCTTATTTGATACCGGTTCTACCCATTCTTTTATTTCTCCTACTTGCGCTCAACGTTTAAATTTGACTCCGGAGAAATTGGACTTTGACTTATCTGTTGAAACTACGTTGGGAGAAACCTTCATTACATCCAATGTTTATAAGTCTTGTTTGGTTCAAATCGGTACCCACACATTACCTATCGATCTTATTTCATTGAAAATACTTGCATTTAACGTAATTCTAGGGATTGATTGGTTAACTACTCATCATGCAAAAATTGATTATTTTCGTAAGGTTGTTAGCTTTCATATTCCTAATTGACTTATTATGCGAATTCAAGCAACCAAACCATTAAAATCAATCACCATCATCTCAAGCCATAAAGCTATTCGTTTATTAAAAAATGGATGTCAAGCTTTCTTAGCTCATGTCACGGATCTAAACAAAAATACGTTAGTTTTGAATGATATTTCTATTGTTAATGAATTTCTGACGTATTCCACGAAGAACTTCTTGCTCTACCCCGAGCGTGAAATTGAATTTTGTATCGACCTTGAACCCAGATAAAACCCATTTCCAAAGCCACATATAGAATGGCTCTATTGAACTTCAGAGTTAAAGACCCAACCTGCAGAATTGTTAGACATTGACTTTATTCGTCCCAGTACTTCTCCTTGGGGTGCTCTGCTTTATTCGTGAAAAGAAAGATGGGAGTATGTGACTTTGTATTGATTATCGAGAGTTGAATCATGTCACCATCAAAAATAAGTACCCATTGCCACGTATTGATGACTGTGTTTGACCAGGTTGCAAGGCGCCAAATTCTTTTCAAAAATTGATCTTCGCTTCGATATCACCAATTGAAGATTAGAACCGATGACATTCCAAAGACGGCTTTCGAACTTCCTTGCAGACGGCATTATGAATTCCTAGTCATGTCTTTTGGATTGACTAATACTCCTGCTGCCTTCATGGATATGATGAACCGAGTATTCAAAGAATATTTGGATCACTTTGAGGTCGTCTTTATTGATGACATCCTTATTTATTCCAAAAGCCGTGAAGATCATGAGCAACACTTGAAATTCGATACTCCAAAAGCTTCGTGAATATAAGCTTTATGCCAAGTTAAAGAAATGTGAGTTCTGGCTTGAGGAAGTAGCATTCCTTGGGCACGTGGTATCAAGTCATGGAATATCTGTTGACCCGACAAAGATTGAAGCCATTCAAAGCTGGGAGCAACCTAAATCAGTGACCGAAGTACGTAGCTTTCTCGGCTTAGCTGGTTATTATCGGAGATTCGTAGAAGGATTTTCTCGAATCGCTACTCCTTTAACTCAGCTGACTCGGAAAGATACAAAATTTGGTTGGAACGAGGAATGTGAGAAGAGTTTTTAAGAACTCAAAAGAAGACTCATTTCAGCACCTGTTCTGACAATACCATCTGGCTCGGAGGGATTTGTCATCTACAGTGATGCTTCAGGCAAGGGGTTAGGATGTGTTCTCATGCAACATGGGAAAGTCATAGCCTATGCCTCTCGACAACTCAAAGAATATGAGAGGAATTATCATACTCATGATCTAGAGTTGGCAGTTGTTGTCTTCGCACTTAAAATTTGGAGGCATTACTTGTATGGGGAGAAAGTGGAGATCTTTACGGATCATAAAAGCCTCAAATATTTCTTCACTCAAAAGGAACTCAACATGCGACAAAATGACGTTGGCTTGAATCTGTTGAAAGATTATGATCATACCATCCAATACCATCCCGAAAAGCAAGCGTGGTAGGTAATGCATTTTGAGTAGAAAGATCATATACTGGTACGAAAGCGCGATATTGTCAACGTAAAGGCCCATCTTGTATGACTTGCAAAGGATGGAAATAGAGATAAAGACTCCGGAGACCCACGTGATGATGGCGAATATAAGAGTATAACCGACTTTAATCGATGGAAATAGAGATAAAGTTAAAGTCGCTCGCTACTGACACTGAAGGCGATGCGTATGATGAGGAAGAAAGTGCAAGAAGGTCTTATCTTAAGCAAGAATCGATGAAGAAGGAATACTTGAGTCAACTCCAAACTTTGTGTTCCTAAAGACCACGATTTAAAGTATAAAAACATGATGGAGCGCAACACACATTTTGCAATCCATCTCAGGAGTACCAAAATGTATCGTGATCTTTGACATACATTTTGGTGGAGCACATATGAAGAGAGAGATAACGCTGTTTATCTCAAGGTGTCTAACTTGTCAACGAGTCAAGGCGGAGCATCAAGTACCAAAAGGTCCATTGCAACCACTTGAAATTATATAATAGAAGTGGGAGCACATTACCATGGATTTTGTTATCGGTCTTCCCAAGGTTTCTCAAGGCATAGATGCAATTTGGGTCATTGTTGATAAATTGACCAAGTCTCGCTCATTTCTTTCCAATACGAAAACTTATACACTTGAACGCCTTGCTTCAGATGTACATAAACGAGATTGTAAGACTGCATGGTATGCCTGTATCCATAGTTTCTGATCGAGACCCAAGATTTATTTCACAATTTTGGGTTAGTTTGCAAAAAGCTATGGGCACAGATTTACGATTTAGTTCGGCTTATCATCCTCAGACGGACGGAGAATCAGAGAGGACTATTCAAACTCTTGAAGATTTATTAAGACTCCGTGTTCTTGACTTCAAGGGAAGTTGGGACAAGTTCTTACCATTATTGGAGTTTTCCTACAACAACAGTTATCAAGCAAGTATTGTCATGGCTCGCTCGAGGCGTTGTATGGAAGAAAGTGTCGCTTTCATTAGATTTCGGATGAGGTAGGTGAAGCAACGCTTTTGGGATAGGAATTGGTACATATGACATGGAAAAGATTCAAACGATCCGACAACGATATAAAAACCTCACAAGACCGATAAAAGAGTTATAACCGATCTTCATCGAAAGGACGTGGAATTCGATATCGGAGATCATGTGTTTATTACGTGTTCTTTCCATGTAAAGGTGTTACGAGATTTGGAAAGAGAGGAAAGCTCAATCTTCGATTCATTGGCCCATTTTTAATCCTCGATCGAGTAGGGATCGTAGCTATATAGACTTACTTTTTACCGCAAAGTATGTCTCGTGTTCATAACATTTTTCATATATCCATGTTACGTAAATATGTGAAAGACCAACCATATTATTGAGTTAGAACCAGACGAAATAGCAAGAAGATTTAACGTATGAAGAGGTTCCCGTTCAAATCTTGGATAAGAAGGAACATATTCTACGCTCCAAGGTTATACCTCAAGTCAAAGTGTTATGGAGGAACCACGATGTTGAGGAAATGACACGGAGTTAGAATCAAATAAAATCAAGGTATCCTTACTTCTTCGACATACTGTGTATGTACCCTAATTTCGAGGTATGAAATTTCATAAGAATGGGAGATTGTAAGACCCTAACTTTTATGAATAAAAATGAATTTTCTATAAATATCATTTTGAATATTATGGAATAAATTTGATATAATGTTATAGTTGTGGGTAATATTTATAAATTTTGCAAAAAGTCGCAGTTGTTATGTAATATTCGATTGGTCAGAATATTCGTTTTAACGAGAGAATATTCGTGCGATGGCACAATCATTGGTGGATCCTATTAACGGAATTATTATCGGATTGAGAAAACGACAAAAAATATTTTATTAAAAATAACGGCGGAAGTTTTACCGGTTGATAATTGTTGAACTACTTTCATTAGTAAAAGTATAGTAATATGCGTGGTTGCATAGTAGCATACACTCAGTATTGATTATTAATGTTTATGTGAGAAGTCACTCATATGATTCAATTATTGTCGATATTTTATATGTTATTAAATCAATAATTGAGATGACGAAGTTGTTAATATTATTATTTGCATTATTAACGATGTTCTAAGTTACGCCATGAGGAGAGGTTTGGTCACCTAATTGCGCCCAATAGGAGAAATCATTATTGGAAAGCCCTCTTTTCCAGGAACGACTTCGGTCGATTAATAGTGTGAATAATAATAATGATGATGAAGTTTTGTTTTATTCGTATTATTAACGTAATAAAACAAAAAAACTTTTTATATAAAATAAAATACTTTTATAAAGTTATTCGTTCTATTAGGCTAATACACTACAAGAAAAAGGCCTATCAGCGACCAAGACTATCAGCGAACGCATATCCGGTCGCAGATACTATTAATAGCGACCGACAGCTGCGACCGTATCTTAAAGTAGTCGTTAAATACTATCAGCGACCGCATGCGGTCGCTGAGAGGTCGCTATTACAAATTTGCCTCGTAAAATTTGGCACGAAATGTTGGCGCCAAGGTTTTGTGCGACCACTTAACATCAGCGACCGCATATGGTCGCTGATAAGTCCATGTCATTAAAATTCAGCGACTGCAGGCGATCGCTGATGGCGGTCGCTGATCAAACTAAATGAAATCGATGAATGTGTCTTTAAACGACCACGTAAGACGGAAGAAAAAAAAGAAGAAGAGGGGCTCAAAGATAGAGAGAGAGGGAAAAAGGGGGAAGAGGAGGAGGAGAAGGAGAAGTTGGTCGCACTACCATACCAATTGCCGCCCCCACCAAACACTGGTATGTACTTTTTATTTTAGGTTTTCTTAATATAAATTTTCTCTTCTTCTTTCTCATGATGAAATTGAGAAGCCGTCGCTAGTCAAGCAACTGATTCATTTTATCGTGGTAACAATGTTTCCGTTGAATTTCCTTACAAGATTTCATTTTTAAGTCAATTTTTTTTTGTCTCATTTGATGTGTTTTGTTTGCTAGAGAATAATCATTCATATGAATAATCATTTGTTTTTCGGAAGCATCTGAATTGGTTTAGAAGATTTATTGTTAGAGACTTGAATTTCAGTTATTTAGATGTTACCAAGACGATGAATTTTCTAACAATACCTTCCATCCGTCCCACAAAAAGAGTCCCAATTTGTGAATTTTGTAAATATTAACACTGTATATTTATTTTAGATGAAACACATTTTAAAGACTACAAATGCGTATCACCTTGTTCCAACTTTAGCTAGCCTTCCTTTAGTTTCACACTGCGACGAACATTTTTGTGTATGCCAAAATGACCAAGTTTGGCATTACTTTGGGGTACTTCTTTTGGAGTAAAATTAGATATAGTTGTAGAAAAATGGTAAGTATCATGATGAGCCTTAAATTTCTGAGTTTGAAGTGGTCCAGTGATGAAAGTGAAGGGAGAGGATTCCAAATTTTCAAAAAATTAAAACTCCTTGGTATATAATTTGTGGGATGCTTCTTTTTAGGCCATATTTTTTAGTTATCTGATTCCAGAATTATAACAATAATAATGTGAGGGGATGACATCTAGGCCTAGTTGGTGTTGAGAACATTTGATATATAATTAATTTATAGGATACTTTTTTGGGGTGGCACTTCGTTATTTTGTTGGAGGTTAAATTGCAGTCATCCGATTCAGGAACCATAACGATAAGTGTGAGGACCCGACACCTATACCTTAGCCTAGCTAGTTGGTGATAAGATTATGTCCCATAGCGGGGATAAATTGACAAGATGCCCCGATGGAGGTGCAGCCAACTTGCCTTGGTTTGAATGAATGAATATAACCAAGGATGGGAACTCAACTCGTCTATATGCCATCCCCCAACTTGTCCAATTCTTTTGTGAATGAATGATAACTACTTTTATTAAAATTAGCTGAAGTATCATACAACTTATGAAATGAATAAAGTTATGTCTGCTGTGTTCACAATTAGGATGGAAAATATTAATTTATGTAATGAGTGAATTTTGTGAATTTGTTCGCCCTACAAAAAGAGTCCCAATTTGTGAATTTTGTGAATTTGGTCTCCCTACAAAAAGAGTCCCAATCGAGTATCGAGACATGATGATGGGGGAAATGTTGAACTAAATGGTTACATCTCTGTATTTGGTCTGTCGAATTGCCTTTATGGAAAAGGGAAGCGCATATTCTCTCTGAGCAAAGAATTACATGCTTGCATATACTTACATTCTTCTCAATTGCGAGGAGATTAGGCGAATTTGTGAGGTACACATTTAAACTTGATAATTTATCTTTTAAGTTGAAAATTTATTCCAATATGTTAATGTGTATAACATGGTATAGATTATGCGATGATGAGTTAAAAGTGAAGCATCCGGCATAAGCGATAAAGATATTCAAATCAATCGGGATAAAAACTTTTGCACTTTGGCTAAAGGACAAAGTAAGTTCAATTTTAAGCACGTAGTATATATATATATATATATATATATATATATATATATATATATATATATATATATATACTCCATGTTAACTATGACTTCATTTAATAAGATGGAGTTTTTGTAGGCTTTGGTGAGGGATCAACGATTAAATAATGTACAAGTCCTAGCTATGGGACGAGAGGGGACCAAGTCGGTATGATGGTTACAAAATAAATGGTTGTGAATTTCACACAAAGGCATATAGGCACGGTAAAAAAACAACGAACTCTGGAGTGTGTATCCAGGAGATTATTACTGATGAGCTTGGTCGTGCCTTTTATGGGGAGTTGGAGGAAACCGTAGAGAGTTGTCGTCTGACAAGGGCGTCTGGGGGTCATATTCACTTGTTCAAGTGCTGTTGGTTTGATTCGGAAAAAGGATACGTGTTGATAGACATGGAATCGTCGATATTGACCTCCATAGAGTCTGCGTCTACTCCAACGAAACCGTTTGTTTTACCAACTTAAACAAAGTACAAGTATACTACACTCCTAGTCCTGGTTAGGAAAAGGATGACCAGCCTTTCTGATTGGCAAGTTGTAATTCATACTCCGTAGCGTAGTCGTGTAGAATTAGTTGATGGGGAGATTTACCAAGAAGCGGATGCTTCATAGTCAAACTATAATAAATGTGGAGGGCGACAATGAAGTAATCCAGTTAAATGGTGGAGATGAACCACATGAATTAGATCCTGAGTCAATACTTGTGTCGGATGACATTGATCACGAGGAGGAAGAGTTATTGGTGAATCGACCTTTGAATCAAGCGGATGATGGTTATTAATCTGCAACACGTATACAAGATGATTACTCAATCGACATTGACACTTGAACAAATGAGGGAATCACATTTATTATTGATTTTTCTCTCACAGTTTTAAGCTATTTGTCTACTATATTGTTGTAATTAAAGCACTTTATCAATTTATGATACATTACCATTGTTATTTTTCT
This sequence comes from Panax ginseng, assembly GCA_020205605.1. Classification (NCBI taxonomy): domain Eukaryota; kingdom Viridiplantae; phylum Streptophyta; class Magnoliopsida; order Apiales; family Araliaceae; genus Panax; species Panax ginseng. The sequence continues at coordinate 14,318,238 of CM035131.1, read as the reverse complement.
TCTGATGTGCTTTTGTAGAAGAGGTTCTACCTTGTTATTCTTATATTAGTTTTGTTTAAAAAGTGAATGTATATTTGTTTGGAGTTGGGTGCAGTTCACTTCATATGGGATTTCAAGTTTCATACTTGGATCCTTCTGTTTTTCTTAATGGACTGTCATTTTATATTCATATATATACATGTTTAAATCACTATCATGTTTATGTACTAAACTATTTAAATGCAACTTTTGTTTATTGTCATTTTATATTCATATATATACATGTTTATATCACTGTCATGTTTATTGTCATATATATATGTAATCGAATATGACTCATAATAACATCTTGAAATTTGTAATATCTGAGATGGCTTACAAGCAGTATGAGAAAAAGCCTTGACTTGGGTAGGGGGCCTAATCATGTGCCCAAGGCCCCTACTATCCGGATGATCAGATTCTTATTCAGATTCGCCCTCCTCCGAATAGCACGTACGTCCTGCATATATTAATTTTATATAAGCATTTAAGATTCCATTTATTGTATATTGGTAATATTTTGATTGCTATTATATTGGTTTGTGTCTTGGGTGCCTAGAAATGTCCATATATGCATGTCGTCGTGTATGTGGCTAGTCCATATTGTAGGGGAGACTCTGGCGAATTTTTTTTAAGTATTATATAAGTATAAGTTTGAAAAATGTTCATAAGTATTATAACTTAGATGTAAATTGCTTTAATATATGCTAATTGATGTTGTATATTATAGTGATTTTTTAGATAATAAAATCGTCAAGTGCATATCACAACTGTGTTTAAAGAATTAGCCTACAATTTGTGATTACGTTAGTGAAACACACACTATCGCCCATGAAGGATGCTTGTTTGGGCATAATTTCGGTATGTTTTTTAATTATAATGATAATATTAATATAATATTCAAAGGATAATTATTTAGTAATGTTATTATTGTTGTTTTATTTACGAAAAATTATAGATGGGAGGACGTGCGAGGTTTGATGATTCGGACATTATTACATGGCGGAAGTCGCGGTCCGCACTAAAGGACAACTTGAATAAAGAACGACAAAAAGCCATTCACAATGCCGAGATCGGCCGTCGGGCCGGGAGAGGATTATATGCCTGAGCATAGCCCACAGTGGTGCACCCATCCATATAAATTTGAGATGTGTGCCCATGGAGAGTTGAGAGTTGGGTGAAAAGACGAAAGACTACGCCACCAGCAGAGCCTCGGGTGTATTCGATGGCGAAAAGGCTAAAAAGAACATACAAGCGGCGATATTTCACGATTCTGACATATCACTACCAAGGTGCGTATTTACAAGTTACAATCATGAATTGTGAAAATATATCCCATTTTACTTAGTAATATTGTGTTATTTTTGTATAGGAGTCTCGATCTCAAAATTGACCTATCCATTGGCGGGATGTTATGCGTACACCACCCGTGATGGTGCACTGAGGCTATCCGGATAATGATAATAAATTTTAACAACTTGATCTTTAATGCTTACGAAATTAATTTATTTTAACTATTTAATTGTTAACATGATGACATGACACTTATAAGCGTTTATTGAATGGCGCCATCTCCGAAGGCATTCCACGTCCGTCTATCGATCAAGAGTTGTTGGAGAGGGAGTTTGTTGTGAAGAAGAACTACATTAAAGGTCGAGGACAACGACGACGCCCCATCCTTCGATGGCTCAGTGCTTTCTTACCCGATCTACATACATCCATCGAGCCATCCAACTGTTCATACTCCTAAATTTGGTGTGTGAGAGTTATATGTCGAAATCTCAATCTTTTGAAGATCTTTGGGCGGACATCTGGGGGCTCTGAGTCTTGAGGAGTTAGGCGACGCTGATGGCAATGACATCCACAACTGACAGGGGATGACGACGAGGTATAAAATCAATTTGTTGTATATATTATCGTAATATACCAATATTAACATAGTTAGTATATATTTGTAACTTGTTTTATTATTTTGTTAATTACGGGGTGATCGAGGAGGCGGTGATGCTTGACGTACTGCTTTAGATTAGCTTTGTAGTTATAGTATAAACTTGTACTTGTATATTCATTCTTTGGATGTTTGTATGTTACTTAAACAAGTTTTGAAATGTTATTATATTTATTCAAATTATATTGGTTTTAAAGGTTTATATACTAGTTTGGTGTATGTGTTGGTAGACGATGGATGTTTATATTGTTGTGTATCTTTGTTGTTGGGTATGTGTGTTGGGATAAAGCAGTACAAAATAGGTACGAGTTTTTGGAAATCTCAAAAAAGCAAAGAAAAATTTATTTTTATTTTTTCCATATCAATGACCGCGTCGCGGTCATTTGATAGTCAATCTTATTGCTAAATATTTATGGGTATCGGTGACCGCCGCATCGACGTCCGTCATGATACGTCATTATCACGTGAGACCACGTCAACTTTGGGCTGGACCATCTTGACTCGACAACGACCGGATTTGTCATTTCGATTATTTCATATCGATCGCAGCAGATGTGTCGATCGGCTAATAGTGGTCGGCGATGTGCATCCGGTGACCGAAATTTGTCTTGACGACTATCTCGTGACCGTATCTTGATCATTGATAAGCCTTTTTCTTGTAGTGATAGTAAAATTTTTTTATATAAAACAAAATACTTTTATAAAGTTATCTGTTTTATTAGACAAAATTAGAATATATTATATTTTATTATGCATAGTGTTTTTGCATAAGTACTGCGTAGTGTTTGCATAGTAAAATCTTTTTAAAAATTATTCATTTTATTAGATTATAAATAGAATATATTATATTTTATTTAAAAGATTTTGCTTTAAATATGGATAAATCTGATTAAAATAAATCAATCTGATGGTTAATGGATTGAGTTACGATTCATTCTATTCTTCTATAAATAGAAGTTCATTCCTTCATTATTTCTTCAAATTCATTGAAACTCTAGAGAGAAAACTATAGAGAGAAAGAAGAAAAATATTCGCTACTTCACTACTCCGATATCAAGTTTCTTTTTTACTACGGTAAGGGTATTATTTCTTTTGTATTCATGAAGAGAACTTATTATTCCATCTTTATTATTACGTTGGAATAACTTTTGTATCTGAGGCTACCCTATACTTGGTGAAATTCTTACATATTCCATTCTTTATTATTACATTGGAATATCTTGTCTGTGCGTTCTGTTTGGACTGGGTTTAAATCTTTATTATTACATTGTAATATCACATCGTCTTCTGTGGGACTGGTTTCCGTCTTTATTATTACATTTGGAACATCCTGTTGGTGTGAATTTCACGACTGGTTCCATCATTTAGTATTCTGTTGGAATAACTTTGTACATCACAATCTGCGTATGCATGGTGATTTACTTTGTTATTCCATTCTTTATTATTCATTGAAATATCACGCTTGGTACGTATTCCTTTGACCATATTCCGTTATTTATTATTACGATGGAATAACTTTCTATCTGTCAAGTACCGCATGCATGGTGATTTCTTTTGTTATTCCATTCTTTATTATACTCAGTTGGTTAAAGTTTTGACTTCTACACTCCATGAAATTAGTGGAATATTCTTGATATTTGTGCTTCATCTAGTATCTTTTCATGGAAATATTCTTCTGAGCATTGTTGAATTTTACTTTACAAAGAAGTATCATGTTGACAATTTGGACGTTATTAGTTCCTGAATAAATTAATTCTTGAACTTGTTTTATTGAATTCTTATATTATTGTCATCATCCTCATGTTTATATTATTTTTGAAAGTCATCTGTGGCCTGTAGTGCATAGATGGACTTGGTATGATTATGATCAGGGATTATTCGGTGTAATCATGACCGTAATGTTACAAATGATGTGGTAAAAGTCCACATTGGCCCGAAGTGCATTGATGGACATTAGTTGGCATGATCATGACCATTGATGAATACACAAATATCCTTGGCTCGTAGTGCATGGATAATTTATGGTCGTGACCCTAATGAATATCCTTAAGCGTAATCTGAGGGGATGATGTGGATTATTTATTAAACCCGGAGTCTCGATAAAAGTGATGAAAAACCTTTTAAATCATAAAAGATAATAGATTTTATTCTCTGCTGACTCTTTTAATGGATTGCATGTTCATTTGCTATGATTAAACTTGATGTCCATTGTATTTTATCGGTTTAACATCGTTGAGGACTAATGATAATTTATTTTGCATTATCTTAGTCATAATATTTCTTCTTTGGGCTAGTTGAGCTCACCCTTTCTTTCACCGTTCTCTTGAGGAAATGAGAACGTGGCGGGAGACTAGTCGGGGAGCGGAGTGATGGTCCGAGATGGTGTCTTAGTAGTCCTCACTATTACATTAAATAGTGTGATAATAAATGTAATGAGGACTAAATTGAGTGTGGATATTGTCTAGATGACAATATTTGTATTAAAACTCACAACATGTATTTTGTCGTATTTTACACGATTGTTGTATAATCAAGTTGTATTTGAATTTAGTACCATGTATTTGGCGACTCAAAATGGGTGATGTATACCTATTTTGGGGGCGTCACATAGAGAATAAAATCTACTATCTTTTATGATTTAAAAGGTTTTCATCACTTTTATCATTTGAGACTCAAACAATAAATAATCCACATCATCCCTACACTACGGCCAAGGATATTCATTAGTATCACAACCACAATTTATCCATGCACTACGGGCCAATGAGGACTTTTACCACATCATTTGTAACATTACGGTCATGATTATCCGAATAATCCCTGGTCATAATCATACCAAATCCATCTATGCACTACCGGCCACAGATGACTTTCAATAAAATATAAACATGAGGATGATGACAATGATATAAGAATTCAATAAAACAAGTTCAAGAATTAATTTATCCAGGAACTAATAACGTCCAAATTGTCAACATGATACTTCTTTGTAAAGGAAAATTCAAGAATGCTCAGAAGAATATTTTCATGAAAAGATACTGGATGAAGCGCAAATATCAAGGATATTCCATTAATTTCATGGAATATAGAAGTCAAAACTTTAACCAACTGAGTATAATAAAGAATGGAATAACAAAAGAAATCACCATGCATGCGGTACCCGACAGACAAGTTATTCAATGTATAATAAATAACGGAACCAAAGCCAGGTAATATATGCACCGGCGAGGATATTCCAACGAATAATAAAAATGGAATAACAACGAAATCACCATGTATGCGTAACTTGGCGTGACAAAGTTATTCAATAAAATAATAAATAACGAGAATCAGTCCGCGTAAAAAGCACAGAATAGGATATTCCAACGAAGATAATAAAGATTTTAACGGTCCGGCGTAAAAACGCATGCGATGTGATATTCCAACAAAATAATAAAGACGGAACCAGGTCCGACGTAAAACGTACAGACAGGATGTTCCAACAGAATAATAAAGAATGGAATAACAGAAGTTCTCTTCTTGAATATGAAAAAAATAATACATCTTACCTTATAAAGAAGAGTACTCCAGCAGTAGAAGGCGGAGATATACTTGAAGAAACTTGCACTACGCTTAAAAGTTTTCTTAAACGCTAAAGAAATACGCTTCGAAGATAGAAGAATAATTCTCTACGGTTTTCTCTACAGAGTTTCAAAGTGAATTAAATAAGAAATAATGAAGGAATGAGCTTATTTATGAAGAATAGACGAATAAGAACCAATCCATGAACGATCCGGATCGATTTACTTTAAACGAATCGCAGTCAGTTGGTTTACAATAAAATATAATATATTCTATTTATAATCTAATAAAAGCGAATAACTTTTAAAAGATTTTACTATCTGAACACTATACGAGCACTTATCTGCAAACACTATGCATAATAAAATATAATATATTCTAATTATTTTCTAATAAAAACGAATAACTTTATAAAAGTATTATGTTTTATATAAAAGATTTTACTATTAGCCTAATAAAACGAATAACTTTATAAAAATATTACATTTTATATAAAAAGTTTTTCGCTTTTTATTACATTAATAATACTAATAAAACAAAACTTTATCATCATTATTATTATTCACACTATCGACTGTGTCGTTCCCCGAGAAAGAGGGCTTTCGATAAGGATTTCTCCCTATTAATACATGATTAGGTGACGAAAACTCTCCTCGGCGTAACTTCTAGACATCATTAATAATGCAAATAATAATATTAATAACTCATCATCTCAATTATTGATTTAATAATATATAAAATATCGATAATAATTGAATAAAACTGAATGACTTCTCACGTAAGTATCAATAATCAATACCGTGTGTATTTCTTATGTAACCATGCGTATTCTCATTACTTTTAACAAGGGTGTTTCAGCAGTTAACGTTAAAAATTACTGCCAAGTTATTTTCATAAAAAAATATTTTTGCCGTTTTCTCGATCAATCCGATAATTTAATTTCGTCAGGTCCACTGATGATTGTCTTGGTCGTCATGAAAATATTCCCCATTTAAAAGCGAATATTCCCTACCAATCAATATTATATAACAACTTGCGTTACTTTGCAAAATTTATAAATATTACCCACAACTATAACATTATATCAAATTTATTCCATAATATTTAAAAATGATAATTATAGAAAATTCATCTTTATTCATAAAAGTTGGGGTCTTACAAGGAGTGTGACCAGATGGAAGAGATGTAACAGTCCAGGTGTTATTATCTTCTAAAGCAACTAACTCCTTATGCATTGCATCTACCCAGTTAGGATCGCGGATAGCTTGTGTATAACTGGTAGGTTCTTAGATAACAACCAAATTACTAATAAATTGCAAGTGAGATAGAGCAAAAATACCATATGATAAGTAATTGCTGACTGGATATTTGGAATCAACAGAAGACATATTGGAATGTGAAACCAAAGAAGGGAAATGGTACTGGGAATGCCAAACAGGTTTGCTTTTAGATCTGGTAGAAATTCTGGGCAAAACAATAGGAGAAACACTGGGTGGAGAAGATGTAGAAGAAACATTAGGTGGAGAAGATTGATGTGAGCAATCGTGTGGATTAGGTGGAGATGATTGGTTTGAGCAATCGTGTGGAACAGGAGGAGAAGATGTGAATTGTGAAGAATCAGTAGAGACTTGTGTGTAAGGGGTGTGACAAATATCAACATTATTAAAATGAGTGATGTCATGTTGTTGGATAAATGACTGAGTTGGAGGATTAAAATTTGTAGATAAAATGGAAAACTGGTTTCATGAAAGGTAACATGACGTGAAACAAAGACTTGTTTAGTTTCTAGATTGTAAATTTTATAACCCTTTTGTGTAAGAGGATATCCTAGTAATATAGCTTTAACAGCTCTAGAGTCAAATTTATCAAGATTATGCTGAGAAGAAAAACAAAGGCAACCAATAGTCTTAAGATGGGAATAGGATGGAGGCTTATGAAATAAGATCTCATAAGGAGTCTTAAACTAAAGAACAGAACTAGGTACCCTGTTTAAAAGATAAGTAGAAGCAAGAAGACAATCACCCCAAAAAACTTTGGGTAAACCACTTTGAAACCGTAGGACCACTGAGCGTGTTTAAAAAGAGTTACGTAGCTTTGCGTTCCACAACACCATTTTGTTGTGGTGTTTTTGGACAAGAAATATGATGTAACACTCCCAATTTGGTGAGAATGGTAGATATAAAATGATTGCAAAATTCAATCCCATTATCACTTCGGAAAGTTTTAATAGATTTACCAAACTGGGTATGAACTGAAGTAAAAAAATCTTTCAAGATTTTAAAAACATGTTGCTTAGTAGACAAAAGAAAAGTCTATACAGCACGAGAAAAATCATCCACATTGGTCACAAAATATTTAGAACCATTTCTAGTAGCAATCTTATAAGGACCCCATAGATCACAATGAATTAGTTCAAACAACTCATGATTACAATTAGAACTAGAGGGAAAAGGTAAACTAGTTTGCTTTGCTAATGGACATACACAACATTTATCACAATTGTCTCCTTTTAGAGAAGAAGATATTGCTGGAATTTTATTTAAAAGAAAAACGGGTACATGACCAAGTCTTTGATGCCAGAGACTTGTAGGAGATGATTGAACAACAGGAGCAGCAACATGAGGAGGAAAATGCAAAAATGTATAGGCCATTAGACAAGTCACCAGTTGCAATTGTGTGCATCTGATGTTAGTCCTGTACCACACATGAAGAAGTAGTGAATTGAACATGTAAATGTGAATCAATAGCAAGCTTGCTGATTGACAACAAATTACATGTAAAAGAAGGTATAAAAAAGACTTTGTGCAAAATGATATCAGTAGTTAATTGAACAGAACCAGTATGAGTAACTTGAACAACACCCCCATTTGGTAGACAAACCAGGATAGGAGTATGTAAAGTAGTTAAAGAATGAAAAAGATCCTTAGAACCTGTCATGTGATCAGTTGCTCCGGTGTCTACTATCCAAGCATGTTTATTAGAATTGGCAAAAAAAAACAAAAGTAGAAACCATACCAGCAACATGATCATCAGGACTATGAGAATAACTGATTCATTTGAGCTTGAAGATGTTGTATAGGATCTGATCCAGAATCATCATCTGTGATAGTAGACACTTGCATTGCCTTGCCTACATGAGGACTAGATTGAGACTGTGCCTTATATCCAGATAGAGTAGGATTTTTCTTAGTGGAAAAATGATTGGAACCTTAAAATCTGGATACATTAGGACCAGAAGAATATCTTTGTTTGGTCCACTTAGCAGCTGGATGACCAGGTGGATATCCATTCACCTTATAACAATCCTCTTTTATGTGACCATCTTTGTGACAATAAGTGCACCAACCATCCTTAACAGGTCTGTGGAAATGAGACGGTGGTTCAGAATTTTTGGAAGTGATAGTTTGTACGGAACTTGGATAATGTTCATAATTTTTGGAAGTGGCGAACATATGGAACTTGGATAATATGCACCGTGATTAGTGTCCATATTAGTAGAACTTGAAATAGTAGGAGAATGCATGTCGCCACCCAGGATCCATATGGCATTTTCATTTTGCCTAAATTGGCGAATGAGCAAACATGGCGATCTCTTCTTTATTAGGGCGAGAACATATCCTTGTCTTTGTCGTTCATCTTGCCTGATAAGAGCAAATACTTGAGCTACATTAGGTAAAGGTTGCATCATTAAAATTTGCCCTCTAGCATTGGCATAACTTTCCTCTAATCCCATAAGAAACTGAGTAAGTTTCCTTCTCTGATCTTGTTCATCTAGAATCTGAGAAGCTCCACAAGTACACAAAGGAGAAGTCTCTAAAGCCAAATACTCATTCCAAATACCTTTCATCTTGCGATAATAAAAATCAACAGAGGCAGTTCCTTGCTCCAAAGTATACAAATCTCTTAACAGCTGATAAATTCTATGGCCATCAACTGTAGAAAAACGATCTTTAAGTTCTTTCCAAACGGAGGCAGCAGTATGTATAAAATTCATGCTGTTACTGATTTCTTTAGAAACACAATTCAGGATCCAAGAGGTCACCATGTCATTAACTATTTCCCATTGTGCAAATATAGGAGAAGTAGTAGCAGGTATTTCATAAAAACCATTCACTATGCCCATTTTATTCTTAGCAGATAGTGCAATGGCCATGGATCTTTGCCAAGGATTGTAGTTGTCTGAACCAGTTAATTTCTTAGAAATTAGTTGTATTCCAGGTTGATCATTATTGTGCAAATATAGAGGATGTGTATTAGAATCCATGGAGACTGTTATTTGTTCAAAATTATTACCAATATTATGTGTAACAGACGGTTGAGTGGTAGCAGCTCCATTGTTAGAAGAAGATCCAGCTCCATTTCTAGAAGTTCCAGATCCATTATTGGATCCTGCACCACGACCCCAATCAGCTTGTTGAGAATTGATGTTAGGATTCACCATTGATGTTTTGCGAAGAAAATCGCACAAAACAGAGGAACAAAGTAAAATTGATAGAAGAAAACCCTAAGTGATCAAAGAAAACCCTAATTGATTGAAGCACTACTACAAAACAGTAAATAGACAACGCTTAAAAGACAACATTTTTCTGACTTGCAATCTCAAATGCCATCACAAATCTAAATAGACAACGTTTAAAAGACAACGCTTAAAAGACAACGTTTGTACTACACTTAAAAGACAACGTTTAATATTCCATTTCATCCTACCTAGGTGTTTGTACTGCACTTACAATCTCAAATGCCATCACAAATCTTGAGGGGTTTCGTGATTTGGAATTTTGTTATGTTGATCGTGGCATTGTTGTGGCTGATGGAGTTGATCATGATGCTTATCCATCTGCTGTTTCTGGTGGGAGGCCTTCAGTGAGGCAGGAAGAGAAGTGGTGGCTACCCTGTCCTAAAGTTCCACCAAAGGGTTTGTCAGAGGATGCAAGGAAAAAGTTGCAGCAGTGCAGGGACTGCACAAACCAGATATTGAAGGCAGCTTTGGCAATAAATAGCAATGTCCTTGCTGAAATGGAAATTCCAATTGCTTATTTGGACACCTTGCCCAAGGTATGACTTGGTTTTTTTACCATTTCTTTCTAAATCTGCACGATACAGCTCAAGGTTAAATTAGCCGACATTGTTAATTCATTACTTACTGGTTTTCTGTCAGTTTTCTACAGACTATGTAGTCGAGCATTGACTAGTTCTGTCAGTTTGCTTAGTTTTCTGTCAGGTATAGAATAAAGTATGCTACAGTTTCATGAACATTTACATACGGGAGCATATAAAGTGTGAATCATCATTACTTATGCTTTTGTATTTTTATATTACTTTACATGACAACAGTATGAGCACATTGATATTATTAGTTTTTTCTACCTACTTTTTGTTATCATTACCACTTAAAACACTATTCAATATCAACGTGATCAAATAGTGAACCAGCAGGTGTTGTTGGTGCACTGGCAAGGTTCCATAAGTTGCATGGAGATGTTCAGTTCACCCTTGTACTGACCTCAAATGCTTCCAGCACAAATGTTTCTATCTCTAATTGTGATCAAAAATGGTGAACCAGCAGGTGTTGTAGTGAAGCAGCATACAGTAACACTTACCTATCTCTAATTGTTCAATCCAGATAACAAAATGTCAGGAACTTCTCTCCAATATTGAGTGGAAGCCTTCAAAATGATCTGTAGGTCTTTGTATTGTTCTTTTGACAGTTCATAGATTTGTTTAGCTGAAACTAGCCTCTAGATGACGGAGAAAATTTTTTGTATTCTTATCATAAATTCATAATTCTAAATAAGTATTCTAGAGAACCCAAGTTTTTTTCTTTCTTACTGGCCTAGCTCATAAACATTTCAGAGACTTCAAATTGACAAACACTACTGAGCCAGAGAAACTTCACATTTGAATATATATTTTGTTTTACACAATCACAATGTCGTTCAAATTTGGACGAAACTGACTGCTAAGGTCTGGGGGCGTAAATTTTACCGCCAAACTGGTCAACCGAATCTATTCAAACTTAATCTTAAACCAAACTGGTATGTCACTCTTATAATCCTACCTAATTCTTTGTATTATTATTCTTCACAATTGTAATCCGGACAGATGGCGTTGGCAAGTAAGACTCAACAATAAAAGACTTGAGAGATAAACATGTTGCGAGTATTAGTCAGTGAGGTATGTGTAGGAATGATGTTATAAATGACCAAACATTATACAGTATTAGTACCAATGTATGTAGATATATAAGATATTATGAAATATACCCACAAATTAGTGTATAAAAGAGATCCACAAATTAGTATTCTACTTTATCCCTTTCCAATCCACATTAATTGCAGTTTACATTCTACATGAAATTAATGATATATAAATCATTTTCTCACGTGAAATGTGAAGGAGAGGTCTAATAACTCGCTAGATAGATTTCAAGGGCAAACTATCTCATTTCCTGGCTGATATTCTTCAAGCTTACATACACTTACTCCATTACATACACTTCCTGGCTGCTTAGTTTTTTGACTTTATTTTCTTCTTTATTGCTTATATTCATAGCTATATTACCCTGATATAAAAGTTTTGGTATATGCATATATATATAGATAAATTTGTGATCAATTCTCATGCTACTTTGGATTTTATTCTCTTTATTGCTTTAATTCAGCAGCAGGGACTGAGGCAACAACAACAACAATTGTTGCAGTCTATGCCACCAGTGCCGCGAGCCCATTTGTAGCAGTAACAATAGTTACAGTTGAGACAACGGCTTCAACAACAAGGTGTGCAATTTGCATGTGGGGTGAAGCGTCCCAATGGTAGTTGTTGATTATTGTAGAAAGCTTTTACGTGTCTTGTTACAGTCATATAGTTTGGTTTATTTTGTGGATTGAAAAGTGAATTTGAGATGTATATATAGATAGTTTGGCATATATTTTGTGGATGTAGTAATTTGAAACTGTAAACGAATGGTATTATTGGGATGTATTTTGAATGGTTGATATATTTTGGTTATATATCATGGCATTTAGCATATTGCAGGTGCATTGGTAATATAGGTGAACCACATCTTTTTTTTTTCTTTTTTCTTTTATCTACACCATTTAAAAAACGTTGTCTGATATACTAAACAACAATATTTTTATCCAAAAAACGTTGTGGAATCATACCTTCTACAACATTTTTAAGCATCTGCTATTTTTTGAAAAACAAATCTACAACGTTTTTTTCCTAAAAAACGTTGTGTATTGTGCTTAACTACAAAGTTTTAAAAACTTGTGTAAGGGTGTAAAATAGATGACACCCTTAACCACGACGTTTTTCTGACTGAAACCACAATATTTTTTTCGCGTTGTCTATTTACTGTTTTGTAGTAGTGAAGGGATCAAGTAAAGCAAATGGAATCACAAACAAGAAATCAATTCGCACTATGAAACGAGATCAAGTAAACGAAATGAAATCACAAAACAAGAGATCGAGAAATGAAATGAAACGAAATCGATATTGCTTTGATACCATGATAAGAACCATGAACTAAGAAATGAAGAACTCTATATTCTGTCTTATATTCATAATGAAGTTATTACAGAGTATGAGTATTACACAGTATTTATAGTACAACATTCTAATTTGTATTACTGAAATTATAATTAAGGACAATTAACAAACTAAACGAACTGTGCTACATTTGTTAGTGCCACCTATGCTAAATACCTTTGTATTTGATGCTTCAGTTCAGTTAGTTGTGACTGGGAATGATCTTGTAATGCATCAGCAACATGGACACCATGATGTGTATCAACTCTATTATCATGATTGGAGTTTATTACTCGCAAAAATTGAAATATTTTTTCAACGAATATATATGGCTAGCTAAGAATTAATTTAATTTTTTTTTTTTGGAATAAGGATTTCATAGAATGAATGGATCAATCATTTAAGTCGTACAAATTTGAGTATATTGATACAATTAAGTATCTCTGAAAATATTTATAAACATCATCAACTTGTATTTGATCATGTTGACCTACTAATTATTAGGCGATAGAAGTAAGATGCCATTACCAACAATCACGGTAGATGCTCTTGTTTAAGTATTATTATGGTACGTACCTACAGGATTAATTAGATTCATTGGACATATACATGTATTACTTTCTTAAAAAAACTCCGTCAAAATCCCATTTCCTTTTCTTTTATTTTAAATATTGTTTCTTGTATTTTTTTATTTTTTATTTTTTTAAGCTCACAGTGAAAAACTTCATATACATAGAATTTTATATTAATTTAACAATGATAAAAATCACTAATTTACATAAAGAGAAATGCAAGTCTCACATAAAGGAGGATTACAGCTCATATGATTCCCGTCAGAATAGGACTTGGGATCTATGGTTATTCTTAATGCTGAATTTTAAATCTAAGATTTGTGGCACTAGAGGCTCTTATAGGGTTTCCAACGAGGGTACACAAGCAAATTAAGAAAATAAAAGAGGAGGTCGAGAGCAATGTTAGGAAAAAGAGAATTGATATTTGTACGTGTATTTTTGATATTTTCACATGATTTTCTTTCACATAAATAAACATACAGTAGGTCTCATTTTCATGTGAGAAAGAACCATATAAAAATATATGTAAAAATATTACTCCTCTATAAAAAAATGTTTAGATACAAGCTCTCAATATTCCAACCATCTAAGCCTTGAGACTCGCTATATAATCTTTCAAAACTACTCTATTTATGATAGATAAATTAATTTTGAGTCGGATTCTTTATGCATTTTAATTGTTAGGATATTACAAGTGAGTTGGAGTCTCACATCAAATAAATAATAAATAAATCAAGACCTAGTAGCTTAAGCATTTGGGTTAAATGATTATAAATATATATGCAAGTGCCTTGTGTACGTGCATACGACACACAAATTCCCTAGTTCTCTCCCAACAATACGTAATAACGTCATAATATGAGTAAAAGAATAATGCTATAAATTTAAAATTGTTTCAAATTCCGAATGATGGGGGCACTGCCAAAAACTAACATGGAGGAGGATAGTTTGTTAGGTGAGTAATTAATCAAACTCTTTCTATGCCGGAAACAAAATTAGGAAAGCATTGACTTTTAATTGGACATATCTTTCCTTGCAAAGAAAAGATCATGGTAGTACTAGTAGCACACATTAACTGTCCATATATTCCCAATAAATAATAATTTAAGGGAGAGAAAAAATAATGAATATTGACTTAGCCATTTCACACTTGGGAAATAATATTGGAATAAGCATTATCAGTAAAAAGTCATGGAATCGAATTTAGCCAATCACACACCAGAGAATATGGATTGTATTTAGACCCAATTAAGTACGTTTGGTTTTTAGAATCTTCTTTTACAACCCAATGTGACCCTAAACTCCTACGCACGTTTGTGTTTATAATTATGCATGCCACACTCACAGGGTTCATAAATAAATAAAGTTCATGATCTAGAAGATTGTCAGGCTAGGATCTCTATAAATCTAAATTATTTCTAATTATGTCCAATCCAATCTCACACAATTCATTCATGTAATCGATCCCTTCTCAATATTTAACGAAATTCATTAAAACCACTTCATAACCATTATATATATAAGAATAAATTTAATTATGTTCACTGTTAAATACCTGATTTATATGAATACATACATATATAGAACTGATTTTTTTTTAAAAAAAATTCACATATTACTATTGTATCTTTTATATTTTATTTATATGTTTACGTTAATCGCAATTTAAATTCATCATGAATTAATAAACATACAAATTAAAAGAGTATAATTTCCCAATAAGGTATATCGATGGAAACATTTCTCCTCGTCTCAAATTACTTTTTTTGAGCTGTTTCTCCATTTCATTTTTGGATGTGTATGTATAAAACCTTGTTTTGTTGACTCATGCTATTGTAACCATTTTGATTTGGAAAAAAAGAAAAAAATATATAAAATAAAGAGTATTTTTGGAAATTTAAACTACAAATAACACGAATTGTACATATTTATTCTTAAATTACATAAAAATAAAATGAAGACAACCAAATCGGAATATTTATTTGGGAGAAAAAACACATAAATAAATAAATAAATATTGAGAGATGTATAAAGTTGGTGATTCCTAAAGTATTAATAAGAGGAGTGGGAGGAAGATTCTTGGCGTAACAAATTAGTGTAGTTGGTTGTCTGAGGTAAGGTAGAGCTAGTAGTCTGTCTGTCTGTCTATTCAGCGTTAGTCTCTGTCTGTTTGGTTTGGTTTGATTTGGAAGTGGTCAATACGAAGTTTATTTTTGGGTAAGTTAGTCAATTAATTAATAGAGTGCTGACACGCATGCGAGGTTCTATGTGTGTTAGCATTCTATTGGTCAATTTACCAACTTACCAAAAAATAAACTTCATGCTAACCGGATCCGTTTGATTTGGTTTTGGTTTTGATTTTGATTTTGATTTTAGTTTTGGTTTTGTTTTATTTTAGTGGAGAACTAAAATAAGAGAATTGATATTTTTACAAGTAAAAATGATAATTTTAAAAAATTTCTCTTAAATAAATAATAAATGAACCTCATACACATATAAGTGAGAGTTTATAAAAATATCAAAATTTTACTTATAAAAATATCAATTTTCAAAAGTAAATATGTATACTATTTATATATACAGAGACACACAACTCACAAGTATCGCTTCTTTCCATCATTTATTCCTTTGTTCTTCGATTGATAAATCTTATTTGAATTTTCTTATCATCACTTAATTGTTTGTTAACTCATAAAAGACTTTATTCATAGTGTGACAGCTAATCAAATAAATTAAAGGGCACCTGATAGACACATAATTCATATAATTTATTATTCTTAATATTGTTTTTTTAATTATATTAGTTTATTAAATTAATATGTTTTATTTTATTTTTATAAAATTTAATATTTGTTACAATAAAGTTAAAATCTTGATGATCAGACGATATTTAATTAATGCTCTTATTCATATAAGGAAATATCCAATAAGAATCCTACAACAGAAGAAAAGAGGCGAAAAATTTTAGTGTGCAAGTCAAATCCAATAAGAGAAAAGAAAGTCTATCTAAAAAATATTATATAGAAATCTCTTTGATAAATTGATTGCCACTAGTAAGTTGAAGCCTACCTGAAAAGGTAACAAAAAAGATTAAGTTTAATGTATCTAAATTAGGGCACAAATTTATTTTTCCTATAAATATGTCTCTTGTTTTAGAGAGGATAGAGATTTTGTATTAGTTTAGGTGAGGAGTAGGAGTAGATTAAATTATTTCTTCATTGTACATTAGTTGGATGATTGTGAATTAAAGGGAGTTTTCTTATTTTTAATATTTTATTTTTTTTTAGTTAGTTTATTTATTTTTCATGTTTAATTAATTTCTTTAATCTAAGATAAAGATGAAATTAAATAATTATTCATGATAATATTTTTCATCTATTGTATTATTTATGCTTTTATGTTTAATTGATTTTGCCTTCATATTTCGTTATTGAAATACATTCGTTTTAATTATAGTTCGGATGCGATTTTAAATTAATTAAGAGGTTTTGATATATTATTAATTGTTAAGATATGAGTTTTTCATAATTCATATTTGTTCAAAGGAGTTTTGATGGATTATAGTTAATACTTAAATTTTTATATTCTACCAAGTTAATTGTAAAATTACTAAATTAAAGGAAAGAGAAATCAAAATCATAATTAAGTTATAAAATAGAAGAGTTACATGTTATGTTTATTATTTAATGGATTCGAATTCCTAGATTGTTTCCTGATTATTAATTTTTATATTCTAGTTAATCAATTCTCAATCTTTATTTTTAATTTGCCTAAAATAGATATTAAGAAAATATTAAAATTAATCTAGTATCTGTGAGTTCGACCTGTACTTGTCAGTTCTTCAATTCAACAATGTTCACTTGCAACACATAATTTTAACACATCACTATCGACTTGAGAAACTAACAGCTATTTATAAAATTATGTCGGTTCATTGATAAATAAAAACTATTAAATTATATATATAAGTCAAATTATACCCACAAAAAATATATTACATCATATATATATATATATATATATATATATATAATCAGTGGATTCAATTGACCCCACATAGCTTCGCCCCTGACTATGAGAATCTTCTTCTTCGGATTTAATTTTTTTTGCTTCAATTTGGGGATTCTTAGTAACTCGCGAACAATTTGAATTTTTTCTTGTTTGCTGATTTAACAATGTTTTGGGTGAATAATCAACGAAATGATGCTCAGAATCGGCAAAGAACAAAGTCCAGTGGATTCCATTCCATATTCAAATGGCAAGAGTTTGGGTGCTCAAAGTTGAATTTTGTCCAAAAATTTCTTCACTGTCGTGAGCTCAATGCTTGAATTGATTTTTTTTATTGGACAATTGAATGATTTGTTGCAATTGTCTGTAGATGATTATTGTGTAAAAATAGAAAATGGAGAATACTTGAAGATTTGAATATATGTTTTTTTCTTGGTTATCCTTATATTAGGAGTTAAGATAATTTAATCGGTACAATTGGTTTGGTCCGATTTATACCGAACGAATCAAATCACTATTGGTCCCGGTCCCGAATATCCGGTATATATCATTTTCGTGTACCGATCCCGATTTAGTTACTATTTGTCCCGAACCGATCGGTTCAAACTTATTCTGTTTGGTCAAAAATTGAAAAAATAAAAAAAATTTGCTCACCCCTATATGCAGTCGCTAAACTTAGAAAATAAATGTTTTCTAAACAAATTTAGTGCTACATTATTTTATTATTTTGAAAAGGGTCAATATGTAAAGCGGTTGAATACACATTTGTTATATTAAATTCATAATTCAACACATTGAACTTACAACTTTTTACATAAACTACCTAATTGTATATAATGTCAATTCTAAAATTATTTTTCGGCGAAAATTGACCAAAATACCAAACCCGGCTGACAACCCGATTGATTTTATATGGTTTGACTGTATACATATATGGTTTGACTTTATTAAAAAAAATTAAAATACTTTTAGATACAATTCATCCCAAATAATGTTAGACTTTAAAATACAAAATTTAAAATTATACCAAATAATGTTTAACAAATAAACATATAAATTAAAAAACTAAAAATATATTAATTAATACTGTATATAGTTAAATCATTTACTTTTTAATTTGTTCAGTAATTATATTCCAAGCTTTGCTCCTTCACATAGCTAACTCCAAGCATCTTTCATAAATACACCAGATCCAAATTTGAAATCACATACTGATTACATTCCAAATCATCATATACTAAATTGAACATCATTTGCAGCTCTAATAGAATTGCGTAAGAGAGAGAATATATGAGCCACAAAATCGATTTTGTGCTTATGGAGGAATTCGTTAGAGGAACCATTTGCAGTGATGAAAAAATTCACATAGCTTCGATTCAGTCATGACTGCGATCAAATCATGTCCTTCATCTAGAACCCGCCTATTGAACTAAGTTGGTCAAATTTCTAGAAATTATTTTCTTCATCTTCATCTTTCACCTTCTCCTTATGAGTGCTAATTTCTTGTTCTTCAGCTTTCATGGAATCCCATTTAGTTCTCACCAACATTCAAAATTTTCACACAGTGAAAGAAGAAAGTCATCCAAATCTGGTTTCAATTTTGACGACGGGAGAAGATAAAAAAGGTGGGTTCATTTTTTTTGTTGATACCCACTTTGCTTTATATTTTGTGATCAAGTCTATTTATTTGAAGGTGAAAATTTTGAATATTATGTTGTGATTGTTAAATAATTCGAGATAAGATTAGAGTAGAAAAGAAAGGGGTGCTTTATTGATGATGGAGATGGAGGAGTTGTAATAGTGTTGATGATGTTGGTAGTAGTCGTGGTGCGACAATGACGGGCGGTGGTGGTGATAAAGGGCTATGGTTGTGTGGTGATTCTTTTTTTAGTTTTTTTTAACATTATTAAGTCTTTAAAATAATTATTATAAAAATAGTTCTTTAAATTAAAAATTTTATTGTATAATGAAGTCAAACCGTATCTAAATACGGTCAAACCATAGAAAATCAAATAAGTTGCTTGAAAATGGAGTATTCCGACTAATTTCCGTCGAAAAATGATTTTATGGTCGACAATGTCTGCAATTAAGTAGTTTGTTTAGTAATTTGTAAGTCCAATTACTTTAGGGACTGAATTATAAATTTGGTGATTTTTAGTGTAATAAAAGTGTATTTAGGTGGTGTTTGTTTGTGTCTGAATGTCTCTTAATTCACATGCCTCTGATTCGGTTAAAGAAAAATTTTGTTTGGTAAATTATTTTTGCATTTTAATGCCTCTTAATAGTCAAGACATAAACTCAAATCTTAACTATTAAGAGCTGCCTCTTAATAGTTTATTAAAAATTTATAGACAAAAATAAAAGTAGTATGCACACAAATAAGGGTGCTCATCGGTAAAAAAACCTAATTGGTACCGAAAATACCAAACTTGTACCGATCCAACATTACCAGAAAAGCAAGAACCAAAATCAAGATTTAATTACTGGCTTCGATCGATCACTCGATTCTAAGACAAAATTGATACCAATTTTTTCTTGGTTCGAGCTTTCTATTATATCAAGCATATATAATATATATAATTATTAATAATAATTAAATAATTTTTTTATATTAATATTTTTTAAAAAAACTAAGAAATCATTAACTATTAATAATAATTAATATATAAAATAAAACTACAAACATTATTAATATATAAAATTACAAAACATTAACTATTAATTATTAAATTAATAAATTTCAGTATTTTGATATTTCGGTTTTTACCAAATTCAAAAAAGTCATTACTGCTCACTTGCAGATCGAAAAGTGTTAAAAACCAAAAAATTCCAGACTCAAAAAATTGGTACCTGCAGTATCAACCTGATTCAAAGAAAAACCAAAAACCAAAAAAATTTGAGCACCCCTACACACAAGCCAATCATGTTTGATGATAAAACATATACTTTGTAACAATCTTATTTATTTATTAATAAAATAAATATTTAATTAAATACTTTTAATTTATCTACATGGTGTTGTTTTAATAATATGTGATAAACCCATAGTTTTAAGAAATATTTTTATAATTTTGATGATGATCATGCTAATGAGATCTAAATTCTTAAATAGCTCACAAATTAAAATTGTTCCCAATCGTTAAATTACTAAAAAGGGATTAGTCAATCCGGATAGATTAGTACATATGTTGCTTACTTATTGGATGAGGATGATTGATCTCATGATCATTTATGTGGAGACACTAAAGCAAGTATGTAGGTTCTTATTGGAGAAGAAATATCTAAAAGAGTTTTACTTGTCTGTCAATAAAAATTCCTATAGTGATAGTAGTACAAATGATCTTTAGACTTGATATCATCATACTATCTTGTGTATTATGATGAATTATATTTTAACATATTCTTTAAGACCCTTCGGGTATATCAAATGATATGATTAAGTGTAATAAGTTGTATATAGAGATAATGAACGATCAACAAAGAATCTACCGCTTCTAGTAAAAGAAGAGAATGTCCTATGTGATTAGATAAATGACAACTCAGTAGTCCTTGGCCAAAATACGTAGAATGAAATAAGAAATGAGTTTCTAATTTGTATTATTTGAAGTTGTCATTATTTAACAACTTACTATAATTCGCAATAAAATTCTAGTTCATTTCATGGACATTAAAATTTATATTTATTGATTGAAAGTCCCGAATATTACAAGGACGGACGTGAAATTCTGATATTCCCATTCTTGGTGTTTGTTGTTGCACAAAGACACACTTAACTTGATTTTATACAGTAGGGAGTAGTTGTTTTTGGGATAAAAGAAGAAAATTATCCAAAAGGGATGGGAATCACTTGTTCTGCACTTTTATTTTATCATCCCCTATTGTTGTACTTTGCATTAGAACAACAGCATATATCAGACCTTGGAGATTGTAAAGGCAACGATGATAAAATCACAATCTTCCCAACAAATCTTAACAAGGGAAATTCTTGGTGGCATGGCTAGAATTATCTAGAGTAGGAAAGAGTAGTCAGTTATAAGGGTACGTATATGATAAGTTGGTTCACGTTAGCCAGTCCCAATGTAAGCAAATCTCTATAAGTAGCTAGGGAAGAGTTGGATAAATATATCTTATTCCTTTCTTCTTCCGCAATTCTCTTATAATTTCTGCCCATTTCTTTTCCCCCTCAAAACTCTATTTCTTCTTCTATCTAATTTCTGGTTAGGACCTCCCTCTGTAAGACTGTAACTAAAACGAGGATAGGGCCCAAAATTTTGTGAACTTCATGACCACCCCTACAGATTGATAACCAAATGGGAGCTAGAGAGAATAAAATGAAGTACGTAGTTACTATACTTCCAACACTAAAGAATATAGAGGAACACTATCATGTTCCTAATTAGAATTATCATGTTTGCAACTCAAAAGTCAAAATAATAAACACGAACAATTTTTTACCCTTTCCGAGGACATCCTCAAGTTCATGAACAACCAAGGCTCTTCCAATAACTGCATTAGGCCCGGTAAGTGATATCTGCACATCTCAGTTGAAAATAGATATATATGAAGAGGTAAGGTATAAATTAAAGAGAGTCTACAATTTGATCGATTTATGGTTTTTAGAGCACTGTCAGAGTTGGTATTGGGCTTCTAAAACCAATCCATAAAGTTGTTATCTTGCTGTTGCATGGCACATGCATTTTGTTTAGGTTTTGGAGTCTGAATTATTAAAATTAAACAGATGACATTCTCATGGAAGTCATATGATAAACAGTTGGACACAAATTTAAAATAAACTCCAATTCTAATGAAATCAAAATTGCCTTTTAATGGTAAATTCCAGTAATTCCAACATTAATTTGGACATATAAAATAAAACCCCAAGCAATTTCTAAAATTACAATCAGAATGTATTTACATGAATCATAATTTGTCAAAACGAGTACGGGAGAGAAAAACACCAGTGTCGTCTTGGGTGGGTGGGTGGGTGGGTGGGGGGGTGCCGTGAGATGCATATGCATGCATGCCGCTTCCTGTTGATAGTGAAATGTTATCAGTTGGTAGTTGACAATTTTTTTGTAGAAAATTAAAAGTTTAACTATTAAAAGGGGTGACTAATTTTATTTTAATTTTGTTTTTTTAACATATCAAGGTTTGTACTCCGTCCTTTTAAACTTTGTATTTTTCTTAAAATATTAAAATTTGTAAATGACACATTGAACATAATATTTATTAATAAATTTTAATTGTTCAAGTTAACAATTTTTTTTAAAATATTTACATTTGTAAATCAAACATTTTGTTATTTTGTACACTAATGTCTGATAATATAAATCTAAAATTGTGGGGTGTGTTATTTGGTATTATAATTTAAGTATAAATAGTATAATATGAATGGTACTAATTAATAATACATTGAAGATGAAATTGAAGAGTTATATGTATATCAAAATTATCCCCAAGTGTTGGTTCAGTTGTAGGGATGCTTACTCCTGCAACAAAATTTTTAAAGAATCGAAAAAATATGTATATCAAAATCATTATATATATTTTATTATACATGCTTATAAACCCTTTGAATAATACACCACAAAATACAAAAAAATTGGTATAATTATGAACAATGCGTATATTGTATCAGCAGAGGTGGTAAACTCAGGACTAACTCAAGAAAAGATTTTCATTTGTCTTTGCTTATGTATAGTAAATTAGTAATAGAAATTAGAAATTAGAAATTAGAAATTAGAAATTAGAAATTAGAAATCAAAGTATGTGAGTGTAAATTTTTGTATTATTTATTTCATTGTGAAAAAATATATTCAAGCTTAATAGTTTTTAATCGTCTTTGAATTGTTTGTTAAAAAAAAGTATGTGATTATGATTCAAGATGATAGCATACTAATAGGAACTTTTTGTATACACATTGTATGTTTGAATTTACTCATAAAAAAAATTAACATAATTTTTTTTAAGTCCCTTTAATAATTCTCTTTACCCTTCAAAAAGAATCGAATAAATCTTTCTTAGTCCTCTAATTGTCCTTCTCTTTTCCGACCCCCTACGACTTTATCCCTATAATTGAATTGTAAATTTTAAATATATAACATGTTTTCATTATTATTTGATGAATGAATAATTCTAAAGTGGGTTAAATAGTTATATATATATATATATATATATATATATATATAGGGTTTTAATCCATGACACCTCCACACTCATCTCTTCCACCTTCAAATCTGTCACTATTCCCGCTAAACTGTTTTGCTGTGGTCCGCTTCATTGGGACGTGGGTCAGCTAATTAACCGGTTTATTCACTCCATTGTGTTTGGCTCTGGAACTTTGATTGGAGAAATGGAAACCTAGTTAAAGATTGGTTGAAAAGTGTTGAAAGGTTAGTTGTTTTTTTTTCTTTTTTCGACTCAGTGCTTGGTGCTGTTTATGTTTCTGTGAGTTTTTCTAATCTGGTTGATCGATTTTATTAATTTATTTGCCATTTTTTTTTCCAATTGATTTTGGTATTAATGTGGCTACACATTTTGGTAATGTATACTGCAATAAGGACAGAAGTTAGCTTTTACAAATGATATTATTGATTGAAATGTCTGATGAAGTCTTTTGTAGTAGAAATAGTTGCGGCAAGTTGGTGAAAAACATAGACTTTCAAAATGTATACAATGATGTTACCGGCGTGGTCCCTAGTTCTTACGGTGCATGCATGAACGTTGTCACGGTGGGTAACGTACTTGAGCCTCCTTGTGACGCCTCCAGCGTGGTTATTAGTAAGTGAGAAGAGAGATATAAAATCAATCTTAAGATTTCAAGTGTAAAGTGAGTGTCTAACCTTTTCAGTGGTTGGACGTCCCTTTTATGTGAATCGGCCTTGGAGGGTCCTCTTGAATACGTCCCATGGGATTAACCCACATGGGGTGTGCATAACTATCCCATCACAGGACAATTACAGTACTATCTCATACCCTGCATCATACACTTGAGTTGTTAATTTGGATGGATGACAATATTGAATTGATGTGTTGTGTTCTACGTAGCAATTGAACTTTGAAGCTCAAGTTCTAAGTTCTACCTAGAATGTAGATTAGGAAAGGTTCATGTATGTATATTAAAAACAGAGATAGATATTGGGGTTATCACTACAAACACTTATTGGTTCAGGTTTTCTTGCAAAATGATCTTCTAAAGATTAAACATCATTTGTGAGGAGGATTAATTACTCCTCTTATTTTGATCACTGCTTACTATCTTAAAATGGTATTTGATACGAAGGAACGAGTAAATAACCTCTATTGGATATCAAATCATGCCTTGCTTTTATCAATTAAGGCACAAAATGAAGTATTCATTGCAAAGAAAGTGTAAGGTCATAGATGTTGCCAACAGCCAAATGTCATGCCAAGACAAAGAATTGATGAGTCATTCGTGTATATAAAACAATTTTAACCCAATACCCAAAAAAAAAAAAACATCCGCCCCCAAGTGTTTCTGTGCATCCCAAGTGTTTCCGGAAAAAAGAAAAAAAGGAAGCCTGATAAAATCCTCCCTACCCTAACAAATAGAGGAATCATACCGAAGTTCAAAGAAACCTCTCAGCTCTGCATTTTTCTGATACAACGTGCGTGTTCCCGTACTAGGTCTCTTCAAGCCAGAAAATGGGACCTAAAGTAATTGATAAGTTAAGACTCCAGAACAATGTGCTCTTGCTTCCATCTCCTTCCTTGGAAGAACATGCATAAAGAATGCGAAATTCAGGTTTAATTCTCTTAGGCGGTTGGGGGCATTCCTTTAGGGAATAAATTGTTGATCTGAAAACTGCATTACATCCAGTTGTCCAATGGGTTGATACGTCGTTTATTGATCTGTTGTTCTGAATCTAGTTCTGTTGATGGAATTGTATAAAAAAAGGCGGTTCACCCTTTGCTGTCGGGTGATTTTGCTGCCAGAGAGTTTCCTCTACGTACTCCCATTTGTTTATGGTGTGTGATTGGAGGATCCTCTATTCCTCTTAGACCTCTCGAACATCCATTTACCAAAAGCACAACATTGCAGGTTCTGTCCAAAGGAAGAAATCCTGGTGTGAAATTTCTCACATAGTAAAATAGCTAGTAACGTATGAAAATCCAAATTTGGACATTGACCAAGGAATTTTCAGATGCACACTTCTAAGCCAATTTCGCCTGGTCTCAGGTGAGGATTTACTTTTTCAATAATGTCTACGTTGTATCTGTTCCATTAAATACTGCTTTGTGATGCACTTTGCTTTGTGATTTTAAATCAATATGCAAAACTAAGTAGTAGTGTGTTCATCTGATTTGGTTTGGGTACAACTTTGCTTTGCAGATGGTCGAAATTTGTAATACATACAAGAGGTAGCTTATGCTTTTTCTATATCAATAACCCAACACTTGGCTTTTGTAATGACATAGGGTTGGCCTCAATTTTGGTCAAATTTAATTAATTGCCTCAGTTTCAATTGTATCAAATACATCGAGCTTTTTCAATTTAAGTCTCCATTTACCGAGTCTTGAGTATCAAATACATTTTTTGAATTGAGATTGGAATTAAATTTTGTACAAGTTGTAAGTAATGTAACTTGAGAGTCAGTTGAGACTCCAATTGCCTTCAGTGGCGTAAGTGGGGCGGCAGCTGGCGGCTGGCGTAGTGGTGGCCGGTGGGTGGTGGCTCTTCTTTCCCTTTGTTATTCTACAATTGTATTTTCTATTTTTTTATGAGTGATCAAACTTTACCATAATACCCCATACTAGTTGAAATTTTTCCAAATTCTATAGATACACGCTGGTAACGTAGTCTATAATTGATATGAATTTAAGGCTTTAATTTCAGCTAATACTCCAAGTTTTTACTTCAGTGGCATTATATATTGGCTTAATGACTAGTTACTTGTAACTTCAAAGAATGCATTTGATAATCTTAGAAATTAAAATGTTTAAAGATGTTCCAACTAACTCATATGTGAAATGAATCAAATTGTGTAGGCATAGACAAAGTCACCAACATTCTCTGCTCAGGATTATAAAGACTCAAATGAACACTGCTAGGGCCTAGGTTTTGCATGGGGGACCATTCTATTCTATCTGGTTTATAATAGTTGTTAGACTACTGATCCTCTCTTGTTTTCATTTTCTTTTTCATGGCAATAAAAAGGTCATATTCATACTAAATACAGCATTAATGCGGAGTGGGATATAAATCAGTATTGAGCTATTTATATATCTAGCTAGATTTCTCTGGCTGTACACTTACTTAATTAAATCATATTTAAATCTTGTCTTCTTTAATTTTGTTGTTGTGAAAAGAAGAATTTGATGGGCTGTCTCAATGAGGAAGCACATGCACAGCTTACACTAATGCTTTTGGGGAGTGGTGAATTGAGCTTGAGCACAGCAGGTCGTGGTCCATGGAGAAAGGTATCTATTATATATACAGTCCATTTCAAGGGTTGATACCTTTATTTTACATATCATGTTCACTCCCTTTAGCGACGGATCGGACGACGCTATATCAAATAACCATCGTCTTAACTTTTAATGCGACAGAAATATATATATTTTGATCAAATCTATAATGACGGATCAATCTTCGTCCGATTCGTCGCTAAAGGAGGTATGTAGCCCTTCATCCTTTCCGCGCGTATATATATATATATATATATTCCCATGACTTATGGCTCAATAATTGATTGTGGGTTGCCACAAACAGGGTTACTTTTGTTTGGTTTGGTACATATGGCTGAACCAATGCTCCAAAAGTAAAGGAGTATTTCTTTTGTTTATTTAATTATTCTTCTACATCCCAATCATGTGACGTCCTTCTTTCCTTAGGGAATGGATTGGCATGTTCTGGTAAGCAAGGCAAGTGAGTAGCATTTAATAGGAGCTAAAGGATCAGTTGAAGCCCTTGTGATTCTTATCCACAATTAATGTTGGCTTAGAGTTCAGTTTTCCTTGGAGAAAAAAAATAATAATCTCTGCAGTTAAGGTTTGTAAATAAGCTTGAAATATTAGCTATTGTATTTTATTTTATTTTTTAGTTTGAACGGTAAGAGTATTCTTGAGACCAAACTTTGCATCACACACACATCGGCCCGGCCCCGGCCTGGTGCATATTTGGTGTTTGTTTTCTTCCTTTCTAGATATGCAAGACAGCAAGAGTGTATGCTCTAAAGTTTAGGGTCCTTAACACTAATATACAACAATTAGAAAGTATTTATAAAAATAAAACACAAATAACATAATTATAAAAATAACGCAACATAATATTACGTTGCTAAAATTACGGATCTTTATCTCTCCCTACACGTTTATCTCTCCCTAAATTCAAGCAACTGAACAAAACATAAAAGATCGACAGCAACTCTAAGATCGGAGAAGAACAGATCGGAGAAACTTACTGCAACTGCAATATCTATAACCAGAAAGTGATGAACTGCAGATCGAAGAACATAAAAGATCGACAAAGAACTTCAAGATCTATAACTGTAAACTTACTCGCAATCGCGCACCGATTGTTGATCGTCATCGCACCGATTGTTGATCCATTACAAATTTGTACACTGAGGTATTTGAGTTTTCAATTTATATGCATAGTGTTACCCCGTGTTTACTACGATTCGCCTATCATTGGTTACCTTTCTCAAATTTTTTCGCTTTTAAATGGTCACAATGTCGTAATAATTATGAATGTTTTGAATGCAAAATGCATTTTAAAATGTTTTACACTTTGGTTACTAAATACATATAAATTGTTATCATTTATTATTGATTTGTTATCTTGATAATGTTTATATGATTGTTTTATAATTTTAAAGTTTATTCTACTGATGTTTTTATATTAATGATTACTTATCAATACATCGGTTACCTTCCTACAATTGTTGGTTACCGCCTAATCTGAATTTGGTTATATATAATCGACTTGGTTATCGTGTAAAATTGCAATGGTTAATGCATAATATTATCCTGAGTTCATGTTATGGTTACTAACATTATGTAGTTTGTTACTCGTTGTCGACATCGAAGTTGGTTACTTTACGCACCATAAGCTAACAAACCAAAAAACATACTAAAAGGTTGCTTCATCGATATATTAGTTACTATCTAATACCGTTGGTTACCGCTTAATCTGAATTTGGTTAGATATAATCTCGACTTGGTTATCGTGGTAAAATTGCAATGGTTATCGCATAATATTATCCCCGCCCATGTTCTCAGTTACTAACATTATGTAGTTTTATCTTGTCGACATCGAGTTGGTTACTTTACGATTATAAGCTAACAATAACCAAAAACATACTAAAAGGTTGCTTTCATCCGATATATTGGTTCTTGCCTAATATCGCTGTTACCGCTTTAATGAATTTGGTTAGTATATAATGTCGACTTGGTTATCGTGTAAAATTGCAATGGTTAATGCATAATATTATCCCCAGTTCATGTTCAATTACTAACATTATGTAGTTTAGTACCGCTATCGACATCGAAGTTGGTTACTTTACGGATTATAAGCTAACAAAGAATTCAAAAACATACTAAAAGGTTGCTTCATCCGATATATCGTTACTTGTTAATACCGCTGGTTACCGCCTAATCAATTTGGTTAAGATATAATGTCGACTTGGTTATCGTATAAAATTGCAATGGTTACTACATAATATTATCCCCGCCTATGTTCTCGTTACTAACATTATGTAGTTTGCTATCGTCTCGACATCGAGTTGGTTACTTTACGCATTATAAAGCTAACAAAGAACAAAAAACATACGAAAAGGTTGTTTCATCTGATATATTGGTTACTGTCTAATATGTATTTAGATAATGTAAGGTGTTTATTTGGTTACTGTATAATGTTATTGTGTTTTATAATTGTTTCTTATATATTGGTGGTTACTTATTGACTTCATTGGTTACCTTCATACAACTGTTAATATGATTATATATATATTGATTACTATATACTATTTAATTTGTTACTGTATAATGTTTATTTGGTAATGTACACTTGTACTGATGTTTTTTATAGTTATGGAAAGATTTGATCCAATGGCAATTTGATAATTTCTGTCAAGTTTAGAGTGTCAGATTTTGGAGTTTTCGGAGCTTAATTTCATTGGAAACGGGCCAACAATCAAAAGTCACCAGCTTCGCTCGTGATGTACATGGTTTTTTGGTCAAATTCCATCATTTAGGCCTTCAAAATGGCATTTAAAAATGTTGTTTATATTCTTCTTACTAAGATTATGCAGTTTTATCTTTGTCTAATATTGATTTGGTTACTTTATAATGTTTATTCAAATATAGACTATGGAGATGATTCCAAATTGTGCTTTTTACTTCAACGGAACATAAACAAAAAAGAGTGTAAATACAGAATATATAATTGTTTATCGTTAAGAACCATTAACCACATAGTTAGTAACATTTTTTGATGGTGTACAAAGAACTAAAATTGTTATTGATTAATATTTTGATTTTTGATTCCATCATAAGTTGTCACTATAAAGTAAACATATACATTGAACAATTGGTAACTGTTTTGAAATATTTTTATGTAAATTTGGTTACCCATCTAAAATAAAATGGTTACCTCTATATTCATATTTAGTTACCAACTGGACCATTTTCAAATAACTTTTATAACTATGTAATTTAAAAGTATCCATCAGCTAGATAAATGGGAACCCTCACATGTAAATTAAGCACTTGATAACTGTTCTGATATAAGTTTTTAATTATTTGGTTACTAACAAAAACTAAAATGGTTACCCTTATATGCATGTTCGATACCAACCGCACCTCTCAAACTATTTTTATTTTAATATGAGATCTATAAGTAACTATATATATAAATGAAAACTCTCATATGTACATTTAACAATTGATGTTTGTCCCGATATGAGCTTGTAAATTATCTCGGTTATTAATAACAAAGAACTATAATGTAACATAATAAAACAAGAACTACATAATTATACGATAAAGAACTCAAAACAGTTTTAATGGTAACCAAAACATAAATATCATGTAATGAAACCCAATTAAGGAATCCATGTATACTAAACAATTACATATTAACCGTAATAAAAATAACAAGAACTAAAATCCCACATCGAGGGCATAATAATAAGAGCCAAACCATAAGGTAACAAAGAATCAAAACATAATAAAGAAGTAACCAAATAGTTTAATGAAAAGTAACCGTAATATGTTTTAATGGTAACCAAAATGTAAACAACATGTATATCCAACCCGCTTTAGGCAACCCATGTATACTCTCACACGTATATTTAACACTTGATATATGTCCCGATACAAGCTTGTGAATTATCTGGTTACTACCAAAAAATAAAATGGTTACCCTTCTATGGATGTTTGGTTACCAACTGCACCTTTCAAATAATGTATCAAACACAACTTAATACAAACCAACAAACAATGTCAAATAATTGATTATATAATCAAATATGTAATTCCTTTTACATAAGCTCCAATAAACATTACATACTCACTAACCATAACAAATGGTTATGGATATCCAACAAAAACCAAAGTACGAAACACAATTCAGAAGGACAAGACAAGGACAATCAAACTAATCAAAATCTGCACAAATCTTCCCGAAACTTGAGCTTTTTGGTCATTGCCATACTTTCTTCTTCATGGTCGCTTCTCATTCTCTCAGAAAAGACTTCATACATTATGAACTCAGTAAGAAGAGAAATACCTTGGGATTAGTGAATAAAGAACCCATGTAGATGTGTTTGGGAAATAAGTAAAACTAAAGAGCATAAACCTTGTAGAAGATATTTGAAGGAATTTACAAAATAATACATCAATGTATACTAAGCAAATACATGGTTTAACCATACTAAAAAGTAACCGAATGAATTATATGATAGTAACTAAACCATGTTTTAATGGTAACCAACACAGAAAAAAATATGTAGACCAAACCCAGCTTTAGTCAACCAATGTATACTAAGCAAATACAAATACAAGGTAACCAAAATAACATAAAAAAGTAACCAAAATCCCAAATTGAGGGAACAAGAATGGTATCCAAATCATAAGCTAACAAGAATAAAAAATACTAAAAGAAGTAACCAAACAAATTATATGTTAAGAATCAAAACTTATTTTAATGGTAACCAAAACATAAACAAACTTCCCATTCCTCTCCATAGAAAACTTCTTCAAGTCCTTAATAATAATAAACACCGTAATCCATTCATTATATGGATTAAACGATAAATAGTTCACACGAACCAGATGAGAAATTTATTAAAGAACAAATAAAAAGGATTTTCAATACATGGAGATAGAATGTATGTATACGACTAATAACATGTCATATTTATCTTACAAATCCTACAATATTGAAACTAAAAGAGGTTTCTAGAAAACATTATATTCATAGAAAAACTTCCTGAGTTATGAGGTGAAGAGCTTTGACTACTATCAAGGTAAATGAATATATGAACGTAAGCCAATAACTTCCCAAATTTCAATCGAGAAAACATCTTTTTTATAAAACCCTCGATTTGTAAGAACATCATTACGCAAGTAATTTGCGCTTTAATATAAGCAACCTATAAAAGGTAAATTCACCAATAATTCACATTGCGATCTAAATAACAGCTATAAAATACAAATGCAACTCTCC
Organism: Panax ginseng; assembly: GCA_020205605.1. Lineage (NCBI taxonomy): Eukaryota > Viridiplantae > Streptophyta > Magnoliopsida > Apiales > Araliaceae > Panax > Panax ginseng. Next base: position 14,285,909 of record CM035131.1, on the reverse strand, counting down.
ATAATAAACTCGAAATCGATCAACGGAGAAGAAGAAATCAATCGAACCATCAGGCAACAACGATAACGAAAATACAACGATAATGACGAACAACTAAAACGAATATGGCGAACAACTAAACGAAGATGATAACGAGTAACGATCACGAAAACGAAGAATAAATCACCGGTAACGATCAATAGAGATGAAGAACGCACGAATAGAAGAGAGAAACAAGGGTTTCAAAGATTTAAACAAGGGTTCAGAATCAAGAGTTCCAATCAAATGATATATGGCATTTATCACGCGATTTTAAGATGGACATTAATTTGCCATGTCTGCCCATTAATATTAATCCCTTAAATTAAGGACTCCTAATTGTATTAGTATTATAAATAAATATGATGAAATGTCATATTTTTATAATTATTTTATGAATGTATAATTATTATAATTATTTTTAAAAATGTACTATAATAGGTAATTAATCCTAAAGTTTAAAGGACTGTTGAAGATCTTTTGAATGATGTAAATTTAGAAACCAATGGTTCCTTTTCTCTTTTTTGTGCATTCCATAATTGTACTTTCCTTTCCAAAATTATGGTTAAATCCAATTAAATAAGTTAATTAGTGTTTGACTACACATTTACAAGTCTTTTTTAATTAGGGGAAAAAAAGGAATTATATAATTATAGGACAAACTTCTGAAATGTGATTAAAAAAACTCATTGAGAAGGGTTACTAAATATTAAAGTATTTTAATTTTAAAATACAAGTATGAATTATAAAATAAGTTTGTGTTTGTAAAATGAAAAGAAAAATGGTCCATTGAATTTATAGGAATGGACTACCCACTATACTTTGTTTTTGTTTCTTAGGAAATCTCACATGCCGGTGTCTTTGTCAAACAAATATATTTGCCTATCAACCATGTGTTTTCTTTAGCCGTCACCAGCATTTCTAGCAAGGTGGACTATACTATAGATTATATTTAGTTTATATGACATCAATTAATAGAATAATTTTTCAATCCTTCTATCAGATGGACTATTTCATGAACTATAATATTAAAAAATTATATTAATTTTAATAAATTATAGTCCACCAATCATTCTTCCACACTCCCGTTTAAATATATTAAAAATTATAATCTACTAAATTTTTTTTCTTAATATTTTGACTCACTTAAAAATCTCATAGATTATATTTAGACTATATATGGATATCATTATGGGAAGAGACTTTTCTTTCTCTTTTTTCTTTTTTGTCTTTTCTATTATTATTCATTCTTCCCTACAAAGTTATCCAGTCCATAAACGTTTGTATATTATTATAATGTCAAATATATTTCAATCTAATAATATCAACAAAAAACCTAAATAAAAATATTATTGCATAGAGATACACACTTTTCTGCTCGTTCTAAATTAAGATATATTTTTATTTTTAAATTATAAACTGTCATGATATTACTAACATAACATTATTTTATTTTTTGTTGATTTTTTAACATTTCGTAAGCAATCTCATATTCATTTCAGAATAAATAGTATATATACAAACACAATTAAATTTGCATTTTTTATTTTTTTTTGGAGTTAGAAAATTACAGTAGGAAATGGCCTGTCCACAAAGTAATAATGTTAAAGACGACAATAATTTGGCAGAAAAAGTTTGTACGTATATTTTGAAATACATTCATTGTCCTTTGTTTTCTTTATTGTTTTTCGTTGTCTTTTTTATTAAGTGAACTAGTCCGCTCACTAGGTCAGGTCAGGTCAGGTCAGGTATGATTAAAGTAGTGAAAATTGATATTTTCATATTTTTTTATTTTTTTTTTACTTTTTTAATTTTTTTTCATATGAAAAAAATAAATCTCATTTTAATATACGTGAAGATCATATAAAAATATCAAAAACTCGTACAAAAATAGTATTCTCCAAAGTAAATTTATAATCTGATTTGGTCTACTCTATCTTGTGTGACAATAATTTGATTTATCATATTATGAATAATTGATTTGTCTCAAAAATAATATTTATATAATTATATTGATTTATAAATATTATTTTTATAAAACTATATTAAATTATAAAAAAAATCACTTACTCTATCTAAAACATTTTACTTTCTTACTCTATTTTTGTTTTGAACTTCGTTTCACTATTTCTTTACACAATCTGTGTCTAAAAAAAATCAATATTTTTAATTTTTTTTACACAATTTCTATAACGAGGGTTTTTACTGTCGCTAAACATTTATAGCGACACTTTTTCATTTGAATATACCAATTTCCATGTTTATTTCACTCCCTTAAATCAAATATATTACTCCCCTCCCCTCCCCTCCCCTCCCCTCCCCTCCTTTTCATTATATATGTAGTTTAAGACATAATTACATATTACTACCTCTGTTCTTAAAAGATTGTCGTTTAAGGTTTTAGCATATAGATTAAGAAAGTATCATTTATCAAGTAAAATTTGTTTAAAATTCCATCACTACCCCTTTATGGAAAGTTGATAACTATTAATACAAAGGAAGGAATTTCTTGGGACAATGACAGAAGGTAGGGATAATATAGAAAAATAAATAATGTATTCTCCTTGAAACTTGTAAACGACAAACTTTTTAGAATAAATTTTTTCTTCTAAAATGACAATCTTTTAGGAACAGAGGGAGTACGAAATTTCATTAATTTTAATGTTAAGTAATTAATGTTGATTTGAAATTTTTTTAGTGCCCATCTATTCAGTTTAAGTGATTGGTGACCTGAACAGGTAGACCCGAGAAATAGGCAGCGATAGAGTACTTTAATACTGCGTTTGAATTGAAAGAATAGAATGAAGATTAGAATAATTAATTTTATTCTAATTGGAACGAGTTATTCCATACTCTCGCTCACTTAAAACTCTCATGACTCAATGATAAAAACCTACTTATAAGGTTTTAAACATGAAATCTTGGGTAAAAATATTAAATTTCAGTCGGTAAAAAAAATTTGGTTTAATCTATTCCAATCGCAACCAAACACAATTTTTTTTATTCCATAAAAATAAGTCATTCAATTCTCATATTTATTATTTTAATCCAAACGTAGCATAAAAAACATGAACATGGGCAAGTGTAAAACAGAGAGTATGGACAAGGGAGCAGATGATAAAAACTCGCCATCAATGGAGTAATGTGATAAAAATAAGGGTTATTTATAATAATATACAACAATTAGTAAATAATTACACTATTAGTGCACTCATTAAATAATTACATTATTAATGGATCCATAAAATAATTACAAAAATAGTACAATTCACGTTAATAAGGAAACCTAAAATCAAGGAGAAATAACTATTACAATTAATAATTCAAATTCAAATATTTGAGATCTAACAATAAAAACAAATTTAAATTCAAAATAATAATTCACCTAAACTAATATGAGCATAGATCAGATTGTCCGTCAGTAAGTCCAATAACCCAAACAAAACAAATTACTTGTACATCCGAAACATAAAAATAAAACTTGATGAATTACAAACTTTTCCTTTCTTAACGAAGAGAGATCATAGCATTGGCCGCCATTGTAATCTGGTGCGAGCCACCTCAAGTAGAAACCTTCATTTTCAAATATTACAGTGGACTCGCAGAGAAAATATTAGTCAAGCTTCAACAACTAGATAGATAAGAACACTGTATTGGAAAGAGAGAGATAAGAGAGTGATATGTAATGTAATGTTGATAACCAAACCTTCGTGTCAAGGTAACCAAATCAAAGCATATACCAAAATTAAAACCTTTTTATACCAATGTAACCAATCTACCTCCACACATGCAGTATGAATTGGTTACCTTGATCTAAAAGTTTGGCAACCAACAACATGAAGGTTTGGCTACCAACTGCATCACATTCAAAATAAATTGAAAACTTAATAAAACTGAATTGGTTACCTTAGTATGAAGATTTGGCTACCCACTGCATAAAAGGTTTGACTACCCAACTGCATTACATTTAACTTACAAAAAAATGCTAATAAAGCCCAAAAATGTATCCTTTAACAAATCATGCTGACACACGAAGACCCTTCATATTTCATGCATCCGACCCATATCCATTCATAAGCCTCACATGCATCGATACCGGTGGCAGCATAACTTTCAACGGAGACGTCAGACTCAGTGGTGGTGGGTATTAGTTGAGAAGTGGTGAGATATTGTTTCATGGAGTATTTTAGTCATATACTATAAGAAAAACGTTTCAGTGGTTGAGAAATAAAAGTGGTGGGATATTGTTTCATGGAGCAAGTGTTTCGGTGGTCGCCGGATGGTGGATACATTCAGGGAGTTTTTATTTTGGAGATATGAAAGAGGAAAATAGAAGAGAGGAAAAAGAAAAGTGTGTCACAATTAACGGAAGATAATAGTGAGCCAAAGATACTTAAATGTATTAATTTTGTAAATAAATATGGGAAATGTAATATTTTTATAATTATTTTATGAGTGCACTATTATTGTAATTATTTTTTAAAATGTAATAGAAAATGTAATTGTTCCTAAAAATAAATGAAGTTTGGACAGGCCCATTAACCAAAATTGGAAATAGTAGGTGAGTGACCAAACAGACTAGTAGTATCTTTCTTCATCAATGTCAAAAATTAGACTGGTTGAAGACAAAAAATTTCTATTTTATGTAATCAAATGCTATTGCAATTTTCATAAAAAAAAATACTCATAAAATATTTTCGTCATATGAAGATTCGATGTTGTAATTTTAGAGAAAATTGGATATGTTGTAATTTTTATTTTAATTTTTATAATTTTACAAATTTAGCAATTAATTTTTTACAATAATTTCAAGTAGTGAAACCTCAAAAAAAAAAAGTTATCGTAAATAATAATATTTGGGGATTATTTAATTTTATGATTTATTTTATTATATTTGTTATTTTTTAACCCCGCTGAATCCGCACACCCACCTGAACATGCGCTCATTTTTAAAATGAACGTTAAAAAACAAGTCTTGTGTAGTTATTATTATTATGATCTATTTGAAGAGAGCATTATTCTTAATTTTCTTGTTTCTTTGTGTCCCTCCATTTAAATTTTGACACTTAATCTTTTACTTAACATTAATTAATTTTAAAATTAAATAAAAAGACATGTATCAAAATTTAAGTAAGAGGACACAAGGGAAACAGAATTTGGGGACAGAAGATCTACTCTCCTGTTTGAAAGTCCAAAAAATTAAGGATGAATATTATTGGGTCGTTTTCCTAAATTAAAGCAAAGCAATCCTTCTCAATATATATATATATATATATATATATATATATATATATATATATATATATATAGATCAAAAACTGGCATATAACATCTCTACCTTTCATTAATTATGAAACCATAAATTTATAGTTACTTTTTAGATAGTTTAAATATTTAGGATGAGTTGACTATAATTTATTGAATCTATACCATTTTGAATTTGAAAATATCTTAAATAGACTTCAAAATGTCAATAAGTATCTTATATTTTAGAAACGGAGATAATTAAGTATGCTTAAACTATAAAATTTTCACAAAAATGAGTAATCCCAGAAATAAAAGTAGATAACAATATCATAAATTTGGAAGTGTAAAATGTTAGAGATGAAAAAATCACATACAGGCAAAGGGATGGTGACTTCTGATGAACAATCACATAATCCGTATTGAATTTTCAGTGGAATGCCAGAACAACAATTGTCTCCTGGCAGTGACTTGGAACAACAATTGGCTTTTTCTATAAGTTATATGTTCTGAGTTTCATTGGTTTAGTACGTATATTTCCCAAAGAATCAAACCTAAATTAAAAAAAAAATATGATTATATCATCTTAATCCACACACAGTGACTTGGAACTCCATCGTTCACCACAAACAGCATATTAACTGGTTAGTATGCTTAACAATTACATATTTGAAGAAGGCACAAGGAATTTTTTGTTACCTTTTCCCCTAAATCGTTTTCACATCCAATGATATTTGGTTGCACAAGCCCCAATTAGCACTCCTAATTGCCGATCTACAGTCGATTTGGAGCTAGAAAGTCCCAATTTGCACTCCTAATTGCCGACCTACAATCGATTTGGAACTAAGGTTCATGAGGGAAAGCTGCAGAGAAGGAGAAGGCTATCTGAGCTTGTTACCTTTTCACGATCGATTATGTAATATGTGTCCGCCAGAATTTCTAGCGAACGGGGTGTTTTATTTTTACTGACCACTTGGCTAATTAGGGGCATAATCGATCTAAAATTGTCCAAAATTGTTTTAAATCAGTCCGCTAGAATTACTAGCGGACGGTAATAATCTGGGCCATTAATAGTTCTAATAGAAGATTAAGATGTTGTATGTCACTTTTTGATCCATAACAAATAGATGTTATGGATCATTGCCTATATATATATATATATATATATATATATAGGTCCGGTTCCTGTAAAGGCTCTCTTATTTTGTTAAAATGCGGACTTTTTTTTTGATTTTTTTTTAAAACAACTAAAAAAAAGTTTAATATTTTATGGAACTGAAATTTTTCATAATACTGATGTTTTGGATGTGATTTGGATACGTATAATAAAAAGCAGTCATGCGTATCGTACATACATTTTTTGGTATAGGTATGCAAATCACGCCCAAAACATTGTATTATGAAAAAATTCCAGTTCCATAAAATATTAAAAAAAAAATTAATTATTTAAAAAAAAAGTAAAAAAAAATTGGTATTTTAACAAAGTAAGAGAGCCCTCACCTGATCGTTTTTATATATATATGTTGTTTACATCCGTGTGTTGTTTAGTTTTAATTTTGATGGGAAATTGATCACATCCATCCATCTATCCATCACGGTTTGAATTTCAAACCTCAAATATTGCAATTCTATTTCCATGTTTAAATCTTTTGTTGGAGTGTTAAGTTGGCTAATATTATCATCAATTCTATCTTATCAATTGTATTATGAAAATATTTATTTATTATCAACGTAACAACCATATATATATATATAATTAACTATACAAAATCTTAAAAGATAAAAATACAATCTGTAAAGAGCTGACTAATATAATATATATATATATATATATATCTCTTAATTGTAGTAATTAATAATATAACACACACGTTCCTGCTTGTTCTATTTGTTTACTATACATCCTAATCAAACACGATCCTTACTAAGCGGATTTCTATTCCAAATTAATTATGGTGTCACGATCTTCATTTTCAACTTAATTCCATATCTCATATAACCCACCCCCTTACCATATCCAATTCAAACCCCATGAATGTTGCATTAATTTATTTTTCTAACAAATTGATTAATATTTTTATATAAAAAACGTCGTTATAAATATATAATAACGATAAAAATTGAATCTATAAGAAGGATTTTGTGTATGAATTTATCATTTTCTTTTAATAATTGCGGAAGATGTCAAAAAGGGCATTGTAAAAATTCTTATCAATCAAATTCCAAATATGCCGACCACTTTATGTAATCACCGCTATTTTTTCTCTCAAGAAAATTGTACTCAGAAAATTCAAAAATATTTAAAACAAAAAAACATGGACAAATTAAAACTTTGTTTCTAGACTATTCCAAACACACTTATTGGTACCAACCCATACTCATCTATTGCTATTATATGGTCACATCAAAATTACCTACCCAACGTGTCTCTTATCCTTATTTGACACGTGTCATCCTCACATAAATTTGGAGGTGAATGCTTAGCTGTCGGCACAGGTATGGTATGGCTGGTCCACAATCCACTTTTGAACATCATATCATAATAATAATTATGATATCAATTCAATTTCCACCACTACCGGCTAAGCCGGTTAACACCACCCATCCAATTTGTACTATATAAATTCATCAGTCATCACTCATGCAATGCACTACTAATACAACGCTCTGACCCCAACCTCCACCGCCCAATTCTTGATTTTACTGCCATGCCGATTCACGAAATTGCCGTCGGTAGGTACGAAGACTTCCGCCACCCGGGAGCCCTTAAGGCCGCGGCGGCAGAGTTCTTCAGTACCCTCATTTTTGTTTTTGCCGGCCAAGGCTCAGGCTCGGCATTTAGCAAGCTCACTGACGGCGGTGCAACTACTCCGTCTGGCCTTGTCTCCGCTGCGTTGGCCCACGCATTCGGGTTGTTTGTGGCAGTCTCTGTCGGAGCCAACATCTCCGGCGGCCATGTTAACCCTGCCGTTACATTCGGCGCCTTTATCGGTGGTAACCTTACACTGATCAGGGGAATTTTGTACATTATTGCTCAGTTGCTTGGCTCAACTGTTGCTTGCCTTCTCCTTAGTTTCGTAACTGGTGGATCGGTGAGTTTTACCTAAATACTATAACTTTTTTATTTTTAATATGAAATATAATTAAAGAAAGATTATTATTATTATTATTATTATTATTATTATTATTATTATTATTATTATTATTATTATTATAAGTAACTAAGCAAAAATGATAGTTATGTGGACATGATGTTGTATCAATCAATCAGTGTAGTATTTGAGATAGAAATCTTGAATGCCCTTTATAACACTTTACCCTCTATAAGATAAATAGTCACGCATTATCCTCAATTTTTTCAAAATATATATCTTTAAATTGTCATGTAAATTCTCTACGTACGATTTGTAACTAGTAAAAATTTAATTGTCGTCTAATTAAGATCTGTTCTAACCTAGTAAAAATTCACAGCCAATTTCGGCATTCGCTTTGTCCGGAGTATCGGTGTGGAGCGCCTTCGTGTTCGAGATTGTCATGACCTTTGGGCTGGTTTACACCGTTTACGCAACCGCCATCGACCCAAAGAAGGGAGAACTGGGCATAATTGCACCCATTGCAATTGGGTTGATTGTGGGAGCTAACATTCTTGCTGGTGGTGCCTTCACCGGGGCATCAATGAACCCAGCTGTTTCATTTGGCCCAGCTTTGGTCAGCTGGGACTGGACCAACCACTGGGTGTACTGGGCCGGCCCTCTTGTTGGTGGTGGGGTTGCTGCAGTTGTGTACGAGCTCATCTTCATCAGCAGCAGTCACGAGCCATTGCCCGTCGCTGATTACTAGCTACTACTATTATTAATCCTCCTGCTTTAATTTGTATTTATTATGTTTTTTCCCCCCAACTGTTTTCATGTTTGTGTTTGGTGAATGTTGAGTTTTATATCTGGGGCACTGTTTTAGTTGGAAGGCAATTTCATTATTTATTTCGGAGTTCTGAGGTTTTTTATTTATTTTATTTATTATTTATTAATGATTGCTTTTAATATTTAATGTCATGATAATAATGTTATTAGTTTTTTTTATTACTAAATTTAAATTGTATTAAAATAAAATTGAGAATTACAATCTCATGGGATACTCCCATCATGATATGATATAGCATAGACCTATGATGACAAGAAGAATCCCAACAGAGCATTACAGTTAACAGACCAGCGTAACAACATATCATTAGAAGGCACAAAAGGAGCAATAGCCAAGCAGAATGGAACACATTAGCAGCAGCAACAACAAGAAGAGGTTGCAAACCATAGAACGGAGCCACAATATCATAACATGGTTGCAAACCCAGACACCACAAACCAAACATCACATTATATAGCTAGCAATCATATAAAAGATTACAAGGCAAGAAGCCCAACAGAGCATTACACTTAACAGATCAGTACCATTTTAACCTGTACCAACGTATCACCATTTTAAGCATTAGAAGATACACAAAAGGAGCAGCAGTCAAGCAGAATGAAACACATTAGCAGTAGCAACAAGAGAGGCAACATCTGCAAACCAACTGTAGTCTATCCATAGAATGAAGCCACAATATCATAACATGGTTGCAAATCAGATACCACATACCATATCATAAATAAAATTACAAGGTCAGATGCCTAAAATAAGATGTACACTTACTTTCTGAAACTTCATGTGAGAATGTAATTTACACTATGCAAAATGTTAGTCTTTACTCTTAAATGAATTCTGTTTTTGTCTCAAAATAATAATAAATTAAAAACATTGAAGAAATACAAAATAAAGGAAAAGCTAGCTTATTGGAGCAATTTATAATATAGTTTTAACATTCCTGTTGAATAGATTGTCAGAATAATATGGTAAATGTATATTTGCTCTATTAAAATTAATTTTTATTTGACAATATCAACCACCTAAATTATTGATGATTTTATTGTCTAATTGCATAATGATGATTCAAAATCTTTATGAAGTCGTGTATCATTGCAGATGTTATATGCATAAATAAGATGGCTTGCACGTTTTCACTACACCCAGAATTTGACATTTAAGAGAAAACAGCGGCCAGATTCAGAGCAATAATTAGCGGCCCAAATAAGGAGTGGTCACGGGTCACGACCATGTCCGGATTGGTCGGCCATGCGATCGATATACATATATTCATCCCTTCCTTCTCTCTCGTGAGATGCATGTGAGATTATTTTTATCTTCTTTTTTTTTTAGTAATCATCAAATTAAATGGGAGTAAGTAGGTAGGACATAGAATTATTACTAACTAACCGTCCGTTGTAAATAAAAATTAAATGCAAACTCTAGGTGAGAATCTCGAATGGGCCATCTAAAGCTTGCTTCTTTGTTTTTTTCAATGTCTTTTCATTTTCTTTACTCTCTTTTCACGCATTCATTGGCCAGAACGTGGACTATGTCCAGTCCCGCCCCGCCCGGCCCCGCCCCGCCCCAAAACAATCAATCTATCTTTCCATAGCAAAATATATAACATACAATTCATCGGCTCGAATTTGAGTTACAGTGTAGCAGTTTAGATTGTCCAGAAAATTAGAAAAATATAAAAGGAGAAATTAGAATTTAGTTAATTTCATTAATATCTAATTTATTATATAGCAACAATGAAAAAGATGTCAATTAATTCTATCCGTTGATATTTAAAAATTAATATGCACCCTTGGATCACTCTAATATATATATAGCACATATACCTATTTTAACTTCGCCCTTCAAAATTCACCTTGATGGAAGAAAAAAAATGATCTCCGCAATGGCTGGTGTATGTATCATCTGTACCACCTAAACTGGTGGCGCCGTTTTCTATATAAAGATAAAATATATATTAATGTTGTAACCTTAATGATGATGATGCAATCATAATGTAATTCTAGCTTGTTCTCAAAGAACTCAAGATGTAGAGTTAAAATATCATCTTCTTCTTCATGCAAAAAGCAAGATTCACTTGATTTCTGTCTGTCCCCATACACTTTGTTGGAGTATCTTATATATATATATATATCCATTATTAATTATTAAGTGTAGAAAAACATCTCCCTGCGAGTCCATGTAGTCGAAAATCAGGCTCTCATCCTCTACCTTCTTCACCTCTTCGATCTCTTCCAACACTAATACAGAGTAAGTATTGCACCAAAGTAAATTGTTCTTCTTCATAACCACAACCAACTTAATTGGTCTCAATTAATTCTCTACCATTACCCCATCCATCTGTTAATCAATTAATATCATGTTACATACATAGTTATTAAATTTGGACTACTGAGTTGACTCAAGACTAATTAAAATGTTGTTCAAATATATTTAAAACTTACTTGATAAGTCATTTCTAAGCTTACTCGTATTTTACAAGGGTTATTGAGATCTTTTATATTTGAGAGTTGAAATTTACATTTAATCTTAATTTGTAAATACTAACATAGATTTTTACATTTTATTACAAATGATAAAAAAGCTATAGAGTTATTATAATAAACCCAACAAAAAGCTATTGAATATATGTTTAACATAAAGGGTCAAGTGGGAGTATTCTGCTAGCTCATGTTTCTCAATTAGCACTTCATTCGTTAGGTTCTCAAAGAGTTCTTACCGATTTAGAATCAACCAACTAAATTACTCTTTCCGTCCCCAAAAATAATTAAAGGTACAATTTTAATTTGACGAAGTTACTAAGGTTAAATTTGAAATTTTTTTACTCACTTTCCTTTATTTTTATTTTTCTTAATATGTGTTGTGCGCAAATTATATCATCATGGAGACGATGGAGTGATTCTTTGTAGCCTCAAGTCTACGGTACTGCTAATACTGTTGTGTTCCAGTTGATTCATGATCAAGAAGTAGTTGCCTTAATTGGTACATTGAAGTTACTTAATCATATCATATAGATTATTACCTCTACTAACTAGTACAACATAAAAGTTCAAATTTTAGCGTCTCATGATCTAATAGATCAAATTAGAGTAAGGTTGATGCATTAATCATGTTAAATCAACAAAAAACATAACATACATGGATTGTTCAGCAACATTAAAGATCCAGAGATCAATATAATGGCAGGACGAATTAAAAATCAAATCCTTGGTTAAGAAGAGCTCCGGCTACCCATAGCTTTAAATTTGGCAAATTCATGTCCATTTCGCGTTCCCTAACCTGTTTAATTTCCATGGTATAATTAATTTCATGCAATAATCTTCAAAACAAAAGGAATAATTTGTAAAAGAAGAAAGCTTACGTACATTCAAAGTGAATGTCAATACAAAATTCTTATCAGCAGTAGCTAAATTGGAACTCTGAACAATGAAGCTCGAAAATGAGTCTAAAGCCCTATGAAGTGATGCTGCAACCCCCTGCCCTTTGTTACACACTACTCTTGCATAAAAACCTTTTTCTTCCACTTGAAACACATCTATCTGCAATGCCATTTTAGCACTTTAATCTTTAATTTTTCTAGTAAAATGGAATATATGGAGTAAATTAAGAATCCAACCTGCGATATCTTTTTACTTGTTGGATGAATGTTTTTAGATTGGATCTTATTATTCACATTGTCGTATAAGCCTCCTCCTTGTTTGTCAACTCCCGTTAAGGATGACTCGAGGCTTGCAATTTCAGCCCTCAGCTTCTTGGCTTGCATTTGCAGCTCTTGCACATATAATGCAGCATCTCCAACTATAGAGGCCTTGTCCATCTGCATTAATTTTTCACACATTACCAAATCTTTCAAAATTTAATTAAATCCTATCAAACAAAAAGGACTATATAAATTCCTTTTCATTAAAAAAAAAAAACCTTGGTTATATTAGGAACCAAGGCACGTAACGCGTAGAGCTTCTCCTTCATTCGATCTCTTCTCCTGCGTTCTGAAATTAAAGTTCTTGATCGATCCCCCTTCGTACTCTTCTTTGTTGATGTTGTAGTATTAGTATTGGGAGGAGGAGGAGGAGGAGTAGTATTTATCGTTGCAGATGAATATTCTTCTGTGTCATTTTCTTCTTCCCCTTCTTTCAAGTCACAAGGCAAAGAATCGAACAAAAGGGGATTAATAGGATCAGAAAATGTGTTTATAGGAGGATTGAATTGATCATAAGGAAGTCCACGAGTAGGCACAAATTGGTTATCAACAGAACAGTCATTAATGTGGTCACAATCAAGATAATTCGGACAAAATTTAACGATAGGATCAGCACTTTCGCCTCGAACCAAAGCAATGAAATGCTCAAAATTTGCTTCATCCATGAAATCAACTAAGTTGTAATCATCATCAACATGCCCCATTGGAATTCCAGATGAGTCTGTCCTCTCCATTTTGAATTTTGATGGTGAATGAACTAAGCTAGCCAGTTCATATTTATATATGTATATTATATAGCTTTTAAAAACAAGAAAGATCTGTTTTTTAGGGTGTGAATGGAACCTTTTTTTTAGGTATCCCAATTTTATATATTGGGGGTTAGTATCAAAATCTATTGAGGGCTGACGATAAAATCAAAATATTGTATTCATTTGTTAATACTAGTTGTTGGTTTCATGTTTATGACATATCCAGTAATCTTATTTTATACCTTAATTAAGTGACGGCCTTAGATTCTTTGTGCATTATAAAACTCTACAGATAGCCGCATGTATAGCTTTGGTTAATACTTCATATGTTGCTATATGATTTATTTATAATTTAGTAATTAATTAATTAGTTGAGCTCATTCAGATCCTTTCATCACTTGACAAGGTCAATGCAAGTGTTGTAGAAACTGTGATGGGACTCGCAGAGTATTACTAGAGTCCTTAGGCTTGCAGGAAGCAAATTATATGTTTCTTTTGGGTGTGGTTCATATTATATTAGTAAATATACATTAAAGCAATTCTAACGATTGTTTTATCGACATTCAACACTTTAAATAACAATTATTACAATAAAAATTATAATTTATTGTAAGATTTATTATTTCATAATTTTTAATTAATCATCTCAGTTCTAAGAGTTTTTTTTTTTTTTTGATAAAGGGGAAAAAAATTCCAGGACAAATGAAAAATAAAGTGCATAACTAAATTGAACCTACAACCAAATGGTTAGGTGGTGTTAGTAGTCATAACCGCTAAAACAATATTGAAATCTCAATTTTAAATTTAAAAATGTCTGAAATTAAATTTTAAAAGTTAACAATGATCTCATAATTGGAACGAAGAAATAATAATAATAGGGTAGACATTTTTATTTTATTTTATTGGGTGATCCAAATCTTGATCTTGTTTAAAAGATTTGGTCCAATTTGTATGACATTTTGAGGGCATGAGTAGTGCAGGAGGCTATTGATATACATATACTTAAGAAATGCACCTGATTAAATGATTGACATTGTACTGCTGATGCTCTCAACTCTTTTTGACTTGTAGGGCATCCTAATCCAATGATCTAACGATTGAATTCTAAAGTAAAATCCAGATCACCACATGAGATTTGGGGTCTTTCTCATTTAATTATCTGTAGTCAGTAAAGCTACATTTAAACTCTTGACTTTTTGAATTGAAGTAAATAAATTATTTCCGTCTTAACTCTGTTACTTGAGTTGGCTAAAGACTTAATTACCCTCCATATATATATTGAAAATCAAACCATGTTCTGCCCTTTCAATTTGTTCTTTTTACAGTCTTCTTGTTCATCAGATCAGTCTAGAATTTGCAGTCTTCTGAACTGGTTTCATTTAGGGTTTTGCAGTCAGGTTTAATGGATATCTCTCTTAAGGTAGCAGCCAATATAGCATTCTTCTTTTTTATGTTGACATGGGTTTTGGTAGAAATTCGGAAGAAAAGTAGAGAAGGTGAAGATAAGAATTTAACAAAGAGTGCAAGTGAGAGAAAATCTACAGTTTTTAGCAAGATTACTGTTCTTGCTAATATCATAATTTTATTTTCTTATATTGGATTTTGTGGTCATAGTTTCTGGAACCATAAAATCATACCCTTTGAATCATAAAAGAGGACGCCATTGCCGGGCTTACAAGAGCTGACACTCCACACAACCTTCTTCTCCATCTCCCGAAGGTCATCATCCACCACCAGCTGTTGATTCCCTCCCATCAATTTCGCTTCTTCCACTCCCTCCGATGATTCCGTCGCCATTCAATCGAATTAACTGATTTCTCCCAAAACCCCTATTTAGTTTAAGTACTACAAATCCAGTTGAGTTACCTGGGGTTTGAAGTTCTTTTAACAAACGATGATAAAGAAATTATACTTATTTGAATTTTGCAGAAAAGCCCTAGAAAAACGATGTGGCGAATTATTTGAACTGGGTCCATGACATAGTCTACTTGTAGCAAGTGGGCTGATATCAAATTTATCCCTAAATTTATTAAATACTGCACGAATGTACAAATTATTCAATTGCTTGCATCAAATTTCTGCATACTTTCTCTACTTAATCTCCTATAAAAAACTATTCCACCCACTCATCAAGCCAGATCCACTGATCAAGTATTTCCAGAAAGCTCGAGAGGAGGCCAAATAGAGAGTGATTAAATGAGATGAATATGAAGCCTCGACAGGCTGGTCTTACCATTTTGTCAAATGGTTTGCAGATCGAGAGTTGGATACCAACCAAGAGCATCCCAATTTGCTGCATCAATTTCTTCAAAACCCATGAGCATACCAAATTGACATGACTACAAAAATCTAGATTTAACAAAATTGAGCTTACCAAATCGAGATTGAAGAGCGGATTAAAAACCCCTTAAAAGATGATAGAGGAGAGAATTGGGGATTGTGGTTTGAGGAGTGAGAAATGAGAGAGAGAGGACGCACGGTTTGAGAGTGAGAAATGAGAGAGAAGATTGTGGTTTGAGGAAGAAGGGGGTATTTCAGAGATTTACTAGTTTTTTTGACCGTTATAGTTCTTTTTCACGCGCTTTTAGCATCTGACATACTCGCACGATTAAGTTGGATGAAAAAGTGACGTTTTCACTTCAACTCAAAAAATCGGGAGTTTAAATGTAATTTTACTGACTACAGGTGGTTAAGTGGAAAATACCGCAAACCCCAGGTGGTGATCTGAACTTTACTCTTGATGTTGATGTAGCACATCAAAAATTCATAGAAATGTTCATCTTGCATAACCAAACTCTTTAATTCTTATGCACTAATGCTACTCCCTTAACACCTACATGAGCCTAAAGCTATAAAATAAGCAAACAGTTCGGATTCGATTCGTACTCGTTCGATTAAAAGTTCGATTCGAAATATAAATGATTCAAATGTGAACAAATTTTAAAGTTCGATAAATTACTCGAACCTCCTTCAATTGTAATTTTCAATTGATACTCGGATCATATTCGTTCAAAAAATAATATTTTTCAATTATAAAGTGTAGTTATAGATCCTATGGCAACGATTTTTTTTATTCATATACATTTTTCATGTGAAAATATTAAAAAATATTATGAATTGTTGGCTTTTTTTTAGTCAAAATGTGCACCAAGAACACAAATGTGTGCGCGGCAACTGCCAACACGTACCTTAGTCTGCTAATTAAATCGTAATACTAGTTATAGCCAGCATTAATTAATTTGTTTAGAAGAAAATTTATTAATTATATTTACTGTATGAAGTTCTGATCTACTACATATCATCAGCATTACATCCATCAACCTATTTGTTAGGATATGTGGAAGGAATATAAATAATAAAAGATTAAAGGATTAATTAATATACATGAATGAGTTTATGACTTAAATTTTTGGGTCAAGTTGAGTTTCAAACATGTTTTATTAGTGTCTAGTATATATTAGGCAACGGAGATAATGAAAAAGTGAATGACTAATATGTACACCTAATAATTTATATTTTCGGGTCAAATTTGATTCAAACATGCGTGTTAATACCTATTGTATGCGACGCTGGTCCTCCAATTTTTCCCCAAAAAATATTAGTAGTAATTTCAAAAACAAATATAATTTCGTTAGAGTTATGCAGAATGGATGAAATCATAATGTACTCTTGCAAGTGTTTAAAGTTGACTAAATAGATAAAATTATATATTTATCTTGTATATGTTATCAAATTTTAATTTATGAATAATATATATATATATATATATATATATATAATGGCAAAATTATCCTATTTTAATACAATATATAAATTATTAATGAAGTTGTTCTAATTAGAGTGAATTGAGTGGGTTAATAGTTTAGCTTTTGGTGTTTAATAACAAAACTTATTTTTTATATTATTATTTTTATATGTTAAATTTTCTTGAGTATTATGTCAAAATTTGGGATGTTTATGATTTTGATTAAATTTCTTAGTATATAGTTGGTTTTGTTTTTGTGACGATGTTGAATAAAATAAAATATAATAATGTAATAATATTTATTATTACCTTTATCTTATAAAAATTTTTTTAATATTTTTTTTTGAGTAACAACATTTGTCATTTTCACTATAAATAAATATTCATAATTAAGTATGAATTATGTTTAGTTTAATATTTGAGAAAATAATTAACATAATTTTTAATACTTTTTTATATGAATGATAAGATTTGTTACGTAATAAGTTTTGTCTAAGTTTGTTTTTTACGTAAATTTAATATTTTAAATTTGTGTTAATTTACACTTTTTTTGGGTATTAAAATTTTACTATTGAATTACAAAAAAATATGTTTTGAATGTATATTACGTAAATTTTAATCTTTGAGGAAATTAATTAGCAAAAAGTATATTGACTTTATTTTCTTGATAAAATGAATATTTGCTATTTTTTGACATTTATGTTATTTATTGCACAAGTTCATGATATAATTAATTAGATCAAGTTAGGTGAAAATGATAATATACAAATTTATATTTAGTGAATATATTAAATATTATAATTGAAGGGAGGGTTTATTGGGCATTATATTAAAAATATTTGTGGATGTTAGTTAGTCAACCACATTAAAAATAGTAAATGTGACATATTGTAGACTAGAGGGTACTAACTATTACATGAAAAATTAAAAAAAAATGATGAGTGTTATTATAATTATCTACCATTAGTGTCAGTGTATTTTAGTCTATTAAAAATCAATGGAAACTCTCATGTTAGTTTACCACGTATTGTATGTGAACGAAACAAAAGTTTTTAGGATCCTTAACACTAATATACAACAATTAAAAAATAATTACACTATTAGTGCATTCACAAAATAATTACAAAAATAACGCAATTCACATTAATAAGAAAACCTAAAATCAAGGAGAAATAACTATCATAATTAATAATTTAAATTCAAATGTATAGGATCTAACAACAAAAATAAATTCAAATTCAAAATAATAATTCAAATTCAAATATTCAAATTCAAATCTTCATCTCCCTCACAGTAGCCCTCTCCTCCGTTACTCCGCCGCGAATCTCCATTGTCCAAAACGTCAATGAGAAGAAAAAGAAGATTTACCCTACAAAAAATTTAAAAATAAATAAATGTAACTCTTACTGTTTTGAATTTTTTTTATGACTATTTGGTTACCCACAAAAACTAAAATGGTTACCTTTGTATAAATGATTGGCTACCAACTGTATCACATTCAAACTAAATTGGTAAATTAATAAAACTGAATTGGTTACCTTGGTCTGAAGGTTTGGCAACGTCATCTTCCTCCTCCCCTTTCATCGGTGGATATTTGATTTTTCACAATTTCTTAATGTCCAAAAATTCCAATTCCAATTTCATGTCCAAAGAAAAATAAGAACACTGCATATGAAAGAGAGAGAAGAGAATGATGTGTAATGTAATGTTGATAACCAAACTTTCGTACCAAGGTAACCAAACTTTTATACCAAGGTAACAAAATCTTTATACCAAGGTAACCAATCTACCTCCACACCTGCAGTATGAATTGGTTACCTTAGTCTGAAAGTTTGGCAACCAACTGCATGAAGGTTTGGCTACCAACTACATTACATTCAAAATAAATTGGTAACTTAATAAAACTGAATTGATTACCTTTGTATGAAGGTTTGGCTACCAACTGCATCACGTTCAAAATAAATTGGTAACCTACTAACACTGAATTGGTTGCCTTGGTATGAATGTTTGGCTACCAACTGCACTATGAAAAAACTGCAGGTGTGGATGTGGATTGGTTACCTTCATATGAAGGTTTTGTTACTTTGGTATGAAGGTTTGGTTACCAACTGCACTATGAAAAAATTGAAGGTGTGGAGGTGGATTGGTTACCTTGGTATGATAGTTTGGTGACCTTGGTAAGACCAAAATAATATTAATTATTAGTATATGTTATAGCCATCAGAGAACTATATCTTTCATGGTAATTAAAACCATCACCCATTCACCATCAGAGAACCATCACCCATTCACATCAGAGAACCATCACCCATTAACCATCTCTTTCATTTATGGAAGTCTGAAACCTAAAATCATTAATAAGAAAAGCATGGCGCCCCCAAAATAGGTATCTGACACCCATTCCGAGTCGCCAAATACATGGTACAAAAAACAAACTACAACTTCAATAATACAAATGTAAGTGTGAAATACGACAATACATCTTATGAGTTTAAATACAAATATTGTCTTCTGTACAATATCCACACGCAAAATAAGTTCTCATTACAATTATTCAAACACTATTTTATAGAAATAGTGAGGAATTTGATAAAACATCTTCCTAGAACCATCACTCCATACCCCAACTCGATCCTGCTTGTATTCTCACCTCCTTGAAGAAAATTGGAGCAGAAAAGGAAAGGGTGAGCTCAACTAGCCCAATAAAGAATATTATGACTAAGATAATATACAACAAATTATCGTTAGTCTTCAACAGGAAAAAATCGATAAAATATAATAGACAACAAGTTTTAGATCAACAAATGCAATGTGAAGCAATGAATCCATTAGAAGAGTCACGTAGAGAATGAATTCTACTTGCTCTTCTAAGATTTAAAAGTCCATCATCAATATTTCATCCTCAACAACAACAATCAATATACATCTTTAATCATCTTTGCACTACAGCCAAAGATATTCATTTGTATCACCAGTTAATCATGTTCATCTCAATACACATTCATCATTTGCACTACGGGCCAAAGAGATTCATCGATTTAATCATTCATCTTTTACTATAAGCCAAAGATATTCATCAATATCACCATTAAGGATTGAGGTGATGAAAACATTTTAAAAACGAATCCGATTGAGATAGAAGGACAAATATTAGGGATTCCTACTACGGTTTGTCCAAGATCAATAATACTTCATAACAACCGATTTTGAAGCGAAACTCAAAAATAATGATCAAAATATGGATACAATCAAAGATAGTAGCCAAAATAGATATTTTGGACAAAAAGAAGAAATTTTATTTTTCACGATGAATAGTCACGTGATTCGTGAATAAAGGTCAGATATCGTGAATAGTCTTGCGTATACGTGAATAATAACTCCGACACCAAAAGATAGAAATTTCACAAAACATCATCACGCTTCATGAATAGTACTTTCGTGAATAAGAACTCGTGAATAAGAACTCATGAATAGTAACTCGTAAATAGTAACTCATGAATAAGTAACTCCGACATGAAAAGTTCCAAATTGATAAAAATTTGAACAATATTTCAAAGATAATGATATTGAAGAAGATAATATCATTTAAGAAGAAACAACATCCTTTACCTCAAAATAACCGCATTTACATTTGAATTTGGTATAGTCTTGTGAAACTTCATCAGATAGCAACACTCAAAGTATATTCACAAGAATACCGATAATATAGAGAGAGAAGAGAGAAAACTTTGTTTTACGGTGTGATTTTCAATTCTAACTTAGCCCTCTATTTATAGGAAAATGCTAGAACGCCAAAAGGAGACTAAATTAATAAACTATTAATATTTACCAAATATTCAAGCCCACCACCAAGGAATCTGATTTCACCACCAAACACATGTTAAAGATGCTCACCAACCTTTGAAAAACGCTTTTTCTTGAAAATAATAATTAAAACTTCCAAAATCAATTATTTGAACTCAAAACTTCAATAATTTACAATAAATAGCCCTTTTATCGGAAAATTTAAATCTCGCTATTTTTTATAGGAATTTCAATTCTCTACAACTTTACTGTAAGAAAATTTTTCTAAATTCCAAATGAAAATTATCCAAATCCACAAAATCCAGGCGATTTTACGATTATAATCAATTTTCGGTCAAGAATTGTGTCCACCGATACACAAAATATGCGTTAAACATTTAATGCCACAAAAACACTCTTCCTCCTCAGATACTCATATATCTCACATTCATTGTAAAAATATCACCGTTAATATATTATTAAAATAATATATTTAAATGAATTATTTTATCAGAAAAAAAAATAAAATATTAATTTTCAACAATTGTCACATTAAAAATTTTCTCCATCTATATCCATATAAAATGAATATTTTCTTTATCATAATAATCAATAATTAATTATTTAAAAATAATATTACAGAATCACAATACTGACAACCAGGCCGTTCCTAGGATAGAGGAGGCTTTCCAATAAGGATTTCTCCTTACTTGGCGCCATGATTAGGTGACCAAACCTCTCCTTGATGTAATTTTCTAGACATTGCCAATAATGTTATCGATAATATTATTCAAATAATATGAATTATTGATCCGATAATGAAAATATCGTGCGGTTGACAATTATTGAAACAATAATAATATAAATATCAACGCAACAATTATTGAATCAATAAAATAAAATAATGAACAGTAATTACTGTAATAATTATTGAGTAGTGCCTTCTTACGTACAAATCAATAATTCAACAATATTGTGTAATACTGCGCGTATCTTCTTTATGCGACCACGCGTATTACATCATTTTTAACCACCGATAACCCAACAAAGGTTAATCGGTAACAATTTACTGTGCCGTTATTTATAAAACTCAATCTTTGTCGTTTTCTTTCATCCAACCGCTTTTTAGTTATGGGGCTCACAAATGGTCATTTACTGCATCGTATTTAATATTCCCACACGAGAAGAATATTCCACGACCAAACGAATATTCCTCGACAAAAATGAATATTTTAATAACCACTTGTTTATTTTGCAAAAATTGCACATTTCACCCATAACCAAAACATTATATCAAATTACCACCTTATTAATCAAGAATAATAATTAGAGGAAATTCAATTTTATTTCTAACCGTTTACATATTCATTTGGATATTAAATTATTTTATCGTTTGAGTATTAATTATTTTACCGTTTGATTTCAACAGTGAAAATTTGGAGATATTATGGTTGTTAATTTTTTCTATATAAATAAGGCTGAGCACTGATAGTGAAGGGATGTACTTAACTACCACATTTGGAAAAATGTTGCTGACATAAAGCTAGCTACTATTTTATAGCTTTCTGATTTCTATTGCTAGCATTATATATATATATATATATATATATATATATATATATATTTTCTCGAGATTTCTCCTAGTATCATATATTAATATATATATATAAACAATAATTTTCATATTTATATTTTATTTTTTTTATACAAGGCTTAATTTTGAGTTCGAATAAAAAAAATTAAAAATTATTCTTGAGTCATTCAATTATTTCGAGTGTTGATTAGTTGAGTGAAGAGCCGTTGAATCCTGAAGTAAGATTTCGTTAGTAACCTTAACACCGAAAAAAATTCTTCGAAATACAAAATTTTTGCTCAAGGACAGTACACCGCACGCCTCTACTCAACATAATTTGCTATAACTCGATAAGTCCTTCTTTAGTCTCCTTATTTTATAATTGAATCCTATATTTTATTCGTGTTTTCCTACAAACATGACCTTCTGCAGATGATATATTGTTTCCTTCTCCATTTTTAACAGATTTACAGAACCATTAACCATAACCAGATATAAGATTTCTAATTATGACAAAAGTAATGAAACTATAACAACCGTAGTATTCAAAAATTTTATGAGTACGAGATTTCCAACATAAGAGTATGTGACCTTCAAAATTCTCTACGAGATATGCTCAGCATCACAAGGTGCTTTGGAGTGGACTATAACCCGAGCTCCTGAAGCACTACAGATCCCGACTTATTATAAATAAAATTGAATTTTTTTTATTTATTATCTTAAAATAATAAGGTGATAATTTGATATAATACTTTGGTTATGGGTGAAATGTGCAAATTTTACAAAATAAGCAAGTGGTTATAGAATATTCATTTCTGTCGGAAAATATTCGTTTGGTCGTAGAATATTTTCGTTGTCGGAGAATATTCGTACGACAGCGCAACCATTTGTAGGCCCCATAACAGAAAACGGTTGGATGAAGGAAAACGACAAAGTATGAGTTTTTATAAATAACAGAATAGTAGTTATTCACAGTTAACAACATTGGAATACCTAGTGGTTAAAATACGATAATACTCGTGGTTGCTGACAAGATTGTTGAATTATTGATTAAATGCGTGAAAGCCTTTACTCAATAATTGTTACATTAATTCTTCGCTCAATATTTTATTTTATTGATTCAATAATTGTTGCGTTGATATTTTATATTATTGTTGTTTCAATAATTGTCAACGCACCGCATATTTCTCATTATCATATCAATAATTCATATTATTTGAATAATATTATTAGATAACATTATTGGCAATGTCTAGAAAGTTACTGCTCAAGGAGAGGTTTGGTCACCTAATCATGCTACCAAGAAGGAGAAAACCTTATTGGAAAGCCCTCTTTCTTTCAAAAACTATCAGTTGTCATTATTGTGATTCTCGTAATATTATTTGTGAATAATTTGTGCGCCCCAAAATAGGTATACATCACCTATCTTGAGTCAATCAAATACATGGTACAAAATTCAAATACAACTTAATTATACAACGATGTGTAAAATACTACAAAACATATCTTGTGAGTTTTAATACAAATATTGTCATCTAGAAAATATCCACACTCGTTGAGTCCTCATTACATTTATTATCACACTATTTAACGTAATAGTGAGAACTATTAATGCTATTATCTCGGACCGTCACCAGCTTCCCCACTAGTCCCGCTTCACGCTCTCATTTTCCTCAAGAGAACAATGAAAGTAAAAGGTGAGCTCAACTAGCCCAAAGAAAAAAATATTATGACTAAGATAATACAGAATAAATTATCGTTAGCCTTCAACAGTGTTAAACTGATACAATATAACAAACATCAAGTTTAACTGTAGCGGAACAAGCAATCCATTAAAAGAGTCAAGTAGAGAATAAAATCTACTATCTTTTATGATTTAAAAGGTTTTTCATCACTTTTATCGCTGGGACTCGGCTTAATAAATAATCTACATCAACCCTACACTACGGCCAAGGATATTTATTAGTATCACAACCACAAATTATCCATGCACTACGGGCCAAGGATATTCGTGTATTCATCAATGGTCATGATCATGCCAACAACTGTCCATCAATGCACTACGGGCCAATAAGGACTTTTATCACATCATTTATAACATTACAGTCATGATTATACCGATTAATCCCTAGTCATAATCATACCAAGTACATCTATGCACTACAGGCCACAGATGACTTTCAACATAATATAAACATGAGGATGATGACAATGATATAAGAATTCAATAAAACAAGTTCAAGAATTACTTTATCCAGGAACTAATAACGTCCAAATTGTCAACATGATACTTCTTTGTAGAGTAAAATTTAAGAATGCTCAGAAGAATATTTCCATGAAAAGATACTGGATGAAGCGCAAATATCAAGGATATTCCACTAATTTTATGGAGTATAGAAGTCAAAACTTAACCAACTGAGTATAATAAAGAATGGAATAACAAAAGAAATCACCATGCATGCGGTACTTCGCATAGACAGGTTATTCTATCAGAATAATAAATAACGGAACCAGGTCAGGCGTAATAATACGAATAAAACATATAAAATAAAACAAAACTTCATCATCATTATTATTATTCACACTATTAATCGACCAGGTCGTTCCCAGGAAAGAGGGGGCTTTCCAATAATGATTTCTCCCTATTGGCGCACAATTAGGTGACCAAACCTCTCCTTGGCAGAACTTTTAGACATCGTAAATAATGCAAATAATAATATTAACAACTTCGTCATCTCAATTATTGATTTAATAACATATAAAATATCGACAATAATTGAATCAACTGAGTGACTTCTCACATGAAATAACAAAAGAAATCACCAGGCATGCGATAGACCGCACAGACAGGTTATTCAAACAGAATAATAAATAACGGAACAAGGTCATGCGTAAACGCATACGATGTGATATTCAAATGTAATAATAAATAACGGAACCAGGTCAGGCAAAATTCGCACCGACGGGATGTTCCAACAGAATAATAAATAACGGAACCAGTCATGCGTAAGCGCATGCATGTGGATGTTCCAACGAATAATAAAGAATGGAATAATGAAAAGAATTTCATCATGTATGTGGTACTTCACATGACAAAAGTTATTCCAACATAATGATAAAGAATGTAATAACGTAAGAATTTCACCATGTATGCGATTGCGATGTAGACAAAGTTATTCCAACATAATGATAAATAATGGAATAATGTAAGAATTTCACCAAGTATAGGGTGAGCCAGATATCAGATTATTCCAATGAATAAAAAAAATAGAATAACAAAAGTTCTCTTCATGAATAAGAAAGAAAAATAATACCCACTTACGAGTACAACAAATAATATCCCTTACCTTATAAAGAAAGAGTACTCAAGCCGGGTGAAAATGGGGATATACTTGAAGAAAACTTGCCTACGCTTCAAAAACTTTCTTAAACTCTAAAGAAATACGCCAAGATTATAGAAGAATAATTCTCTCTACGCTTTCTCTACTAGAGTTTCAAAGAATTCGTAAGAAATAATGAAGGAATGAGCCTCTATTTATAGGAGAATGGACTGAATAAGAACTAATTCTGAGCAGTCCCGAGATTAATTTACTTTTAAGCGAGACGGTCAGTATTGGTTTACTATAAAATATTCTAATAAAATAAAATCTTTTAAATAAAATGTAATATATTCTATTTATAATTTAATAAAAAGAATAACTTTATAAAAGTATTACTTTATATATAAAAAAATTTTACTACGCAAAACACTATGCAGTACAATGCATAATAAAATATAATATATTCTAATTATTTTCTAATAAAACAACTAATTTTATAAAAATATTCTGCTTTTATATAAAAGATTTTACTATGCAAAATACTATTATGCATAATAGAATATAATATATTCTATTTATAGTCTAATAAAACGAATAACTTTATAAAAGTATTCATTTTTATAAAAAGCTTTTCCGCTTTTATTACATTAATAATACTAATAAAACAAAACTTCATCATCATTATTATAATTCACACTATTAATCGACCGTGTCGTTCCCAAGAAAAGAGGGCTTTCCAATAAGGATTTCTCCCTATTAAGCACGCAATTAGGTGACCAAATCTCTCTCGCGTAACTTCTACACATCGTTAATATTGCAAATAATAATATTAATAATTTAAATCGTCTCAATTATTGATTTAATAATATATAAAATATCGACAATAATTGAATCAATTAACGTGAGATACTATGCAACAATTCTTCAAACAATAATTGAACAAAACCGGTGACTTCTCACGTAAGCATCAATAATCAATACCGTGTAGCTTACTATGCAACCACGCAGTATTCTCGCATTTTTTTAACATCGGTATTTCAACCATTAACGATAAAACTTCCGCCGTTATTTTTATAAAATATTTTTGTCGTTTTTTCAATTCGACAATAATTCCGTTGTGGGGTCCACCAATGATTGTGCCGTCGTACGAATATTCCCTTTTAAAACGAATATTCCCCGACCAATCGAATATTATATAACAACTTGCGTACTTTGCAAAATTTATAAATATTACCCACAACTATAACATTATATCAAATCCACACCATAATATTCAAAAAAATATTTCAAGAAATTTAAATCTTTATTCATAAACTTTGGGGTCTCACAATCTCCCCTCCGTATGAAATTTCGCCCTCGAAATTTACATACATACCTAGTATGCCGAAGAGGTGTGGATACCTTGACTTCATTTCATATTCCAACTCTTGAGGTATAACCTTGAATACCTTTATCGTCGAAAACATTACACGTTGCATATGTGCATGCCCGATGTCCTCCGATTGCACCTGAATGCACATCAGTCCCTAAAATAGCCATTTTAGGCCTTGATACCGACCTCAAATCTCAAAATATAAAAAATGAAAGTTATAAGTTTACTCGTTATCTTTCTGAATTATCCTGAATCACCTCAATCAGAGTTCGTATGAAAAAGTTATGCCCAATTTACTAAAAGACGTCCGGACAAATTTTGGCTTAACACTTGACCAGCGCCTGGGCGCCCAGATTTGGTCTTGGGCAAGTGCCTAGGCGCCCAAGAGCAGAATCTAAGCGCCGAGCCTAGCGCCTAGGCGCTCGAGCCTTAACACTTAGCTCCAATTTTCCAAATTTTGCAACTTTTGACGCACATACTTCAAATCTTCATAACTTCTTCATCCGTTATCGGAATTAGTCCGTTTTTGAGGCTATGAAAAGCTTGTAACATGCTCTATAAAACCCCCATGATTTCATAATTTTTCATATTCATTAATTATTCCAAAATTTGGCTCCAAAGTCCCCCAAGACTAAGTTTTTACTAACAACGATATGTGAAAAATGTTATGAACACGCGACATACTTGGCGGTAAAACGAGTCTATATGCCACAGTTCCTACTCGATCGAGGATTTCAAATGGGCCAATTAAATCGAGGTTTGAGATAACGCCTTCTTGAACCTTCTTCTTCACATTCATCGATTCGAATTGTATTTGAATGCGCTTTAACTTTTTATCGATTAAAGTCGATTCTACTCGTATATTCGTTATCTTCACGTGGGTCCCTAGAGTCTTTAACTCTATCTTCATCATTTGTAAGTTATAATGAAATGGGTTTTATGTTAACAACATCGCACTCAGAAAGCGATACGATCTTCTACTCAATGCGTCAGCTACCACGTTCGCTCTTCCACGATGATATTGAATGGTACGATCGTAATCTTCAACAGCTCGAGCCAATGTCCTTGGCGCATAATAAGTTTGTTTTGGTTGAAGAATATTTAAGGGTTTTAGAAATGGGTTTTGTACTGGGGTCAATACAAAAATCGATTTCACGCTCTAGGGTAGGCTAAGAAGTCTTCAAGAATACGTTAGGAAATTTATTAACAATAGAAATATCATTCAAAACTATGACTCTCATTCATGACTTGGATAGTACGTCACATTGATACCTATCAACTTGTCATCGTCATTCACGACGTCGCCTAGAGAAATTCTGGCTTCGGTGCATTCCACACAAGGAAGTCAACAACGAAAGGATCGGGGCTCTTTACTTATGGCTTGATATGACAATGATTAACTTTAGTGGTTTGGTTGCTTGAATTCGCATAACAGGTTGGTTAGGAATGTGAAAGCTAACAACCTTACGAAAAACATGATGAGTAGTTAACCAATCGATTTCTAAAATCACATCAAAGGCAAGTATTTTTAAAGAGATAAGATCGACAGGTAACGTAAAAGTGTCGATTTGAATCAACAAGATTTATAAATAGTGGAGGTAACGAAGGTTTCTACTAATGAAGTTTTAACCAATAAGTCGAAGTCTAACTTCTTTGGGGTCAAATTTAAACATTGAACGCAAGCAAGAGAGATAAAAGAATGGGTAGAACCGATATCTAATAAGGTATAGACTTCGCAAGAATTTATAATTAACTAACCTGCTAACTTCGTCGTAAGTTACTCGCTTTTGAGAAGTCACGAAAAAACGCCTCTTCCTGAAACCACCGACTTTGTTTTGTCCAAGATCCGCATTTGGTGCCACCGTCCCAAATGGACTTGTCTTGATGCGAACGACAAAATCGGGATAGGTGACCTTCTTTCCATAATTATAACATGCTTTGACAAAGATCGCTAGCTTTGATCGATGTGTCCCTCCCTCCACATTTGAAGCATATGATGTGGTTGTTCTCCTTCCTTAACGACAGTCTTGATCTTGACGCCTTTCCATCATTGTTGAATCTTCTTCTTGAAATGTCCATTCTTATTATTTTGGCCATGATTACCACCGAAGTGGTTACCATTTCGCACGTCGATTCCTCCACGCTTATTGTCATCGCTCATGATCGCTATCACTAAAATATTATCATTTTGCCATTTGCGCTTTTTGGTTGGGTTGACTCATTATCACGCCTAATAATCGAGCCCTATTAACAACATCCTAATACAAACACGGTTTATGAGAGATAAGATATTGACGTATCTCGGGTTTCAAACCTCTTAGAAACATTCGCGTCATTCTCTCCTCATTATCAACCAAATGGGACGCAAACCGGGACAACTCGGCAAACTTTGCTTCGTACTGCGACACGGTCATGTTATTTTGCTCCAGCTTGATGAATTCTACCTCTTTCATGTGAAGAATACTTTCGGAAAAGTACTTGTCGTTGAACAATTCTTGGAACTTCTCCCAAGACATCTTCAGTGCGGTAGGTTGAGTACACTTTTACGATTCCCATCGATAATATGCCTTTGCTTCATACATGAAGGTGGCAAAGGAACCTTTTGCTTTCTTGAGCATCCCAAGACATCAAATATCTTGTTAATCTGCTTTATCCATGTCTCCGCTTAAGTGGTTTTGGCTCTCCAAAAACTCCTATGGGTCCCACTTCCTCGAATCTGCTAATGCGGTGTCCATCCGAGAGTTGCCAGTGTTTCCACCTGTATTTTGGAAAGGAGCCGCTCTTGCCTGATGTTGCATGAATTTCATAAAGTCTCTGAATATTCCATCGTTCATCATCTGGTCCGTGTTGTTGTTTTCATGAGGATTGTCGCCTTCCTGATGCACATTATCCTGATTATTGATATGTGGAGACTCAATGGTCTCCTGTGCTCCATTGCTATTTTCAACATTCTCGGATGTCATTTTCAAATACTGTCACAAAACAAGGGTTAATTAACATATCACATATTATTCCTATACCATGACGGACGAATCAAATACCAAATAAACTTAGGTAGGTCGTAGGTCATACTAGCGAAGGAATTCTCCGTCTCTCCCCTCCTAGTTCTTGTCTCACATCTTAGCTAGGGATCATATCCCTAAGCTTTGATACCAACTGTGACTCCCCCAAAATAGGTATACATCACCTATCTTGAGTCGTCAAATACATGGTACAAAATTTAAATACAACTTAATTATACAACAGTCGTGTAAAATACAATAAAACATATGCTGTGAGTTTTAATACAAATATTGTCATCTAGACAATATCCACACTCAATTGAGTCCTCGTTATATTTATTATCACACTATTTAACAAAATAGTGAGGACTACTAATGCTATTATCTGGACCGTCACTCCGTTCCCCAACTAGTCCCTGCTACGTTCTCATTTCCTGAAGAGAACAATGAAAGTAAAAGGGTGAGCTCAATTAGCCCAATAAGAAATATTATGACTAAGATAATACGGAATAAATTATCGTTAGCCTTCAACAGTGTTAAACTTATACAATATAACAAACATCAAGTTTAATCATAGCGAACAAGCAATCCATTAAAAGAGTCAAGAGAATAAAGTCTACTATCTTTTATGATTTAAAAGGTTTTTCATCACTTTTTTATCGCTGGGACTCGACAATAATAAATAATCCACATCATCCCCGCACTACGGCCAAGGATATTCATTAGGTCACGACCACAAATTATCCATGCACTACGGGCCAGGATATTCGTGTATTCATCAATGGTCATGATCATGCTAACAACTCATCCCATCAATGCACTACGGCAATGAGGAGGACTTTACATAATCATTTGTAACATTACTACCATGATTATACCGAATAATTCCCCGGTCATAATCATACCAAGTCCATCCATGCACTACAAGGTGCCACGGATGACTTTCAAAAATATAAACATGAGGATGATGACAATGATATAAGAATTCAATAAAACAAGTTCAAGAATTAATTTATTCAGAACTAATAAGTCCAAATTGTCAACATGATACTTCTTTGTAGAGTAAAATTCAAGAATGCTCAGAAGAATATTTCCATGAAAAGATACTGGATGAAGCGCAAATATCAAGGATATTCCACTAATTTCATGGAGTATAGAAGTCAAAACTTTAACCAACCGAGTATAATAAAGAATGGAATAACAAAAGAAATCACCATGTATGCGGTACTTGCATGATGTAGTTATTCCAATGAATAATAAATAATGGAACCAAAGTCGGTAAATTTATACCCACATGATGTTCCAACAGAATAATAAAGATTTTACCGGTCCCACAGAAAACGCATGTAAAAAGATATTCTAACAGAATAATAAAGAATGAAATAACAGAATAATTTCACCAAGTATAAGGTAGCCCGCGTATACAGGTTATTCCAACATAATAATAAAGAATGGAATAATAGAAGTTCTCTTCATGAATACAAAAGAAATAATACCCCTTACCTTAGAATAAAGCTGGATACTGGAATAGAAATGTAGCACACTTCTCTTCTTCTTTCTCTTTATAATTCCTCTCTATAATAAATGCTATATAGCTTTGGTGAATTGGTGAGAAATGAAGGAAGAATAAGTTTCTATTTATAGAAAAATATAGTTTCGATAATTGCAAGACGCTTTGGGGCTCTCGAAAATTACAAATGACAATACTTCCAACTTTTCTTTCATTTTTAATTTAGTCCTGTAAATATTATCAAACTTGCACCACCTCCTCTAATAGTAAATAATGTGAATCAATAGTTCAATCATGTGAATCAATAGTTATAATAATGTGAAAATACAAAATATAGTATAGTACCTCCATCTATACCTCCCTTTTTAACTTAGTCATACAAGTATTATCAATCTTGCACCAACTCCCCTAATAGTAAGTGATTGTGACTCAATAGTACACACATGTGAACAAATAGTTATATAAGCATGTGAATTAGTAGCAATTAATTGCTCATTTATCCAATAAATTACCCGATTTATCAATATAACCCCCAAACATCAATTATCATCGGAATAGATGTCGATTTCAACTAAAACCAATAATCCCAACATAATTGAACTATCAAATTCATCTTTAATCAACACGAACTTATTCATTATTAATATCATAACTCACAATATTTAACAACTAGATCGTTCCCAGGAAAGAGGGGGCTTTTCAATAAGGATTTCTCCCTATTGGCGCGCAATTAGGTGACCAAACCTCTCCTTGGCAGAACTTCTAGACATTATAAATATTGCAATTTAATAATATAAATAACTTTGTCATCTCAATTATTGATTTAATAATATATCATATAATGCAGATGATACTGTGACAATAATTGAATCAATAATTTGAGATATATGATGCAATAATTACTGTAGCAATAATTGAGTATAACTGAGTAACTTCTCACGTAAGCATCAATAATCAATACCGTAAGTGTCTTCTTGCAACCACACGTACATCGTATTTTTTACTACCGAGTAGTTCAACAAGATAATCTGTGAAAACTTCCACCGTTATTTTCATAAAAATATTTTTCTCATTTTCTCAATCCGACAATAATTATGTTGTGGGGTCCACCAATGATTGCGCCGTTGTTCGAATATTCCCTGCTAAAATGAATATTCCCCGACCAATCGAATATAATATAACAACTTGCATACTTTGCAGAATCGTTCGACGGTTCGTGCGGCGTTCGTGTGGATACTATAGAGACGTAGTTTCGTGAGGAATTGCGTTAAGGATTCGAGCGCATCAATTTCAGATTCTCATTTTTCATATTCGGTATAATCTCTAAACAACTGAGTTAATTATTTTTCGCATGGATCTTATTTTTGGGTTTCGGAAATTGCTTTGAATTTTTATATTTCCGCTGCGTTTTATGTGCCGAACCCCTACAGTGGTATCAGAGCTACTTGCGAAACAATTAATTTAGATAACATGTTTAATTGTTTTCAATATATGGTATGTGATGATACAATTTTACCGATCTGAAATTGATTATATTGTTTTCGATATATATGATATATGATGATACAATTTTACCGAATCGTTAATCGAGTATATATGATATTCTATAATCGATATATTTTGATATTATAAATATCGATAATAGATATGCATGTATATGATGTTCATTAATTGAGTATATGATATTCTCATAATCGATATATTCTGGTATTATGAATATCAGTAATAGATATGCATGTATATATTGTTCTGTTAATTGTATCTTATATTGCGTAATAACAGTATTCAGTTTAATATGATTAATTGAAACTAGACATATATGATATGTATCGGGTGTATTGTTATTATGACTAATTGATCGATCAGCCGGACCACCGCCAGGGGGGAGACCCCCCCTTGGACCCCCCCCCCCCGGCGTAGCGCACGATGGTCGTGTCCCCAATTTGTTATATATTTTTCTTTAATTTTCTATAAACTGTTATATGCTTATTGTGATATCGTGGTGCATGATTATGACCTTTTGACCCATAGGTTAGTGGTTTTGGTTTTTGAAATACTATTGCATGTCGTGCCTTTCTATAAATTCTAATGTAATATTCTCTTCTCATCTAAATCCCCTCGAATGTAACTCGAGGTTTCTTTATGTCATGTAATAATCTGTATTCGATGTCAAGATGGAGAACACGATGGAAAGATATGATGGAGAGGAGGCACATGCTTGAGGAAGATCTAAGGAAGATATTTATTTTAAGATCTTTTACCACCTTAGATTGACCTTCAATCTAACATTAGCTTGAAAAGATTGACAGTGGATTGGGCCATAACTGTGACACATTTAATTTTGCACTTTATTTATGCTTGTATGCGATATGATATGATAAATAATGTTCATGCTTAATAAGATTAAAATTGGTGAGATCTAAATTTATTAATAAAATCCCTCATTAAATTATTAAGTCTAAATCAGATGTTTTCCAATGAATAACACTCATCAAGACCTTGATCAATAGATGTAGGTTTGCCAAAGCAAAGTACCCTATTTATCTAGGTAAGATGCGATAGGATGATTGTGATATCCAAACTGTTCAAATCATTGGGCCCGACTTAACTAAGTTATCTCAATAGGATTGTGGACTTAGAGGCATATAGTTTGGTAGGTACCATTAGATGGACTAAAAATAATTGTTGTTTACCAAACTATCCAAGAGTTATATATGATATAATTGACAAAAGGGTTGTCTACCTAAATAATTGTGTTTTAAGAGATTAGCCAAAGCTAACTTAGGGCATAATGAAATATGGATCTTGGCTCACAAGAAAGATTTAATTGAAAAATGCTTTTCCGAATTAATGGTGAGGGCTATTAATTTGAATAAAATAGTGGGAGGTATATTTTGAATGTACTATTATCAATTACATAATATCAACTCTGCAACTTGACTTATTATTATTTTTTGCACTTATAAATTGTAGATATCAATGGCAAACAACAACAATACAAGTAGTCTTTCACTACGATCAGTCCTTGAGAAGGACAAACTAAGTGGAATTAATTTCCTTGACTAGCATATGAACTTGAGGATTGTCCTCAAACAAGAGCGCAAGCTATATGTCATTGAAAAAACCATTCCTCGCAAAGACTAAATGACATCGCACTACGTCGTATGAGCATAATGCTTACAAGAAGCATCAAGATGATGCTCGGGCGTGAGTTGTCTCATGCTAAAGAACCATGAACGTTGAGCTTGAAGCAATATGAGTTGATGGATGCTTATGAGATAATCGAGCATCTCGAGAAATTGTTCAAGGCGCACTGCTCGACAGAGAGGTATAATCTAAGCGAAGCAAGGTATCAGATCACCGCAAAATGGGTAAACGTGATCCAGCTTGGTCTACATCTGCTGAAAATGATTGGGTATATTGAGTACCTTGATAGGTTGGGTTTTCCAATCACTTGAAGGCCCAAACAGATCTTGTTTTGCAATCCACGAACAACAAATTATTCTCAATTTGTCATGAATTATCTTATGAATGAAATTATGAAACCCACTTCTCGAGTTGTTGAGCATGTTAAGAATCTGCCGAGAACAACATGAAAAAAGCGAGGACCCGCTCCCATAATGATGGTGCAAAAGGGAATGCTAAGGCAAAATGGAAAGGCAAGAAGAAGATAGGATCTAATTACGTGCCAAACCTAAATCCAAAACCAAACAGCTTTAAAACCTAAAGGTGGGGTGGCTAAAGAAGGTGATTGTCACTTTTGTGGAAAACCCGGACACTGAAGAGGAATTGTCTTGCTTATTTGGAAGAAGTGAAGAAAAGGAAAGGAAGTGGGACTTCGATTCGGTATATATGTTATAGAAGTCAACTTGTCTACTTACATCATGGGTATTAGATCTTCGGATGTGGTTCTCACATTTGTGTTAATGTGCGTGAACTCTGAAGAAGTAGGACTTTGGCAAAAGGAGAGGTTGACCTACGTGTTGGGAATGGAGCAAGAGTTTCTGCACTGGCCGTAGGAACTTATCATTTATCTTTGCCTCTAGGCTAGTTTTAGAATTAGAAGATTGTTATTTTGTGCTCGCTATAAGCAAAAACATTATTTCGCTTTCTTGTTTGGACAAGAAAGGTTTTTCATTTATAATAAAGAACAACCTGCTGTTCGCTTTTACTTAAATGATATATGTTATGGTGTTGCACAATTGTTTAATGGTCTTTATATTCTTGATTTGGAAATGCCTATCTATAACATAAATACAAAACTATTTAAATCAAATGATTCAAATCGACATATCTCCGCAGCCTTTGTCGTTTGGGCCATATAAATGAGAAACGCATATCAAAACTCCATAAAGATGGATTTTTGGATTCATTTGATTTTGAATCATATGAAAATGCGAATCTTGTTTATTAGGCAAGATGATTAAAGCCCTTTCACTTGACACAAATGAAGCTGCCAGTATGTGGACCCATGAGTTCGTTAGCGAAGAGGTAGGTTTTATTACTTCATTACATTTATCGACGATTTCTTGATGAGATATGGATATGTGTATCTTATGAGACCTAAATCAATCCTTTGAAAAGTTCAAAGAATTCAAGAATGAAGTTCAAAACCAATTTGCAAAAGCATAAAAGCCCTTCGATCCGATCGAGGAGGTGAATACTTAAGCCAAGACTTTGATGATCTTCTAAAGGAGTGTGGTATTATATCACAACTCACTCCACCTGGAACACCACAATGGAATGGTGTGTCTGAGATGAGGAATCGAACCTTGTTGGACATGGTATGATCAATAATGAGTCATGCAGATCTTCCAATAAGCTTCACGGGGTTATGCCTTGTAGACAACAATTTGATTCACACTTAACCGTGTTCTTACAAAGAGCGGTTCGTAAGACACCATATGAGATGTGGACTGGGAAACGTCCTAGTATGTCGTTCATGAAAATTTGGGGTTGCGAGACGTTTATAAAACGTCTGGATTCTGACAAGCTCGGACCTAAATCTAACAAATGTAATTTTGTGAGATACCCAAAAGAAACAAAAGGGTATTATTTCTACAAACTTTCTGAGAACAAAGTGTTTGTTGCTCGAACTAGTATTTTTCTAGAAAGAGAATTTGTCTCTAAAGGAAACAGTGGGAGGAAAGTAGAACTCGAAGAAATTCGAGAACCACAAAATATGATTGAACCTGAGTTGAAACGTGAGCAGGAACCACAAGATGTTGTGGAAAGTGAACCTGCTCAAATTACACAAGGAATTCGTAGATCCGGTAGGATACGCCAAGAGCCCGAGAGATATTATGGATATCTTGTGACTCAAAATGGCAATGTGATGCTCATAGATCAGGATGAGCCTGCTTCCTACCAAGAAGCTATGAATGGACCAGATTCTGAGAGATGGCTTGAAGCCATAAGATCTAAAATGGACTCCATGTATACTAACCACGTATGGACTTTGGATGATCCACTCGAAGGGGTAAAACCAATCGGGTGCAAGTAGGTTTTCAAGAAGAAAACTGACATGGATGGTAATGTACAAACCTACAAAGGTCGACTGGTAGCAAAAGGTTACAAACAAGTTCAAGGTGTTGACTATGATGAAACCTTCTCTCCAGTGGCAATGGTTAAATCCATCTGGATCTTACTTGCTATTACTGCCTTTTACGATTACGAAATCTGGCAGATGGATGTCAAAACTGCTTTCCTTAACGGAAATCTCCTTGAGGATGTGTACATGACACAACCTGAGGGATTTGTCAATCCAAAGGATTCGGAAAAGGTATGTAAGCTGCAACGTTCCATTTATGGATTGAAGTAAGCCTCTCGGAGTTGGAATCATCGATTTGATGAAGCAGTCAAAGAGTTTGATTTTACTAAAAATGAAGATGAACCTTGTGTATATAAGAAGGTTAGTGGGAGTCATATTGTATTCCTGATATTATATGTTGACGACATATTAATTATTGGGAATGACATTCCTTCATTACAGGCTGTAAAAACATGGTTAGGAAAATATTTCTCCATGAAAGATTTAGGCGATGCACCTACATTTTAGGTATCAAGATCTATCGAGATAGATCGAGGAAAATGCTTTCGGCCTAAGTCGTAGTACATATATTGATAAAGTCTTTGAACTGTTCAAAGATGCAAGAGGCAAAAGAGAGGACACTTACCCATGACTCGTGGTGTAAAGATCTCTATAGGCCCAATGTCCTCAATCACAAGATGATGAGGAGCGTATGAGAAAAGATCCTTATGCTTCAAGAATTGGATCTATCATGTATCTGAATGATATGTACTCGTCTGGATGTCTCAGTATGCTTTGAGCATGACGACGGATACCAAATCGAATTCGGTGAAGGTCATTGATGACGATCGAGAATATCCTCAAGTACCTAAAAAGGACTAAGGATTCATTCTTGGTATGTGGGGGTGAAGACGAACTAGCAGTAAAGGGTTACACAGATGCTAGTTTCCAGATTGATAATGATGATTATAAGTCTCAGTCAGATTTTGTATTTTGCCTTAATGGTGGTGCTGTTAGTTGGAAGAGTTCGAAGCAAGAGACAGTAGCCGATTCTACAACAGAGGTTGAGTATATTGTTGCTTCTAGTGCGGCCAAGGAGGCTGTATGGATTAAAAAGTTCATCACGAACTAGGTGTTGTTCCAACCATTGTTGATCCTAAGTTAAGCTTATCTTTGTGATAACAATGGAGCCATCAGACAAAGCAAGGAACCCGGATCTCACCTACGATCCAAGAATATACTTAAAGCGGTACCATCTCATCCGTGAAATCATTGATAGAGGAGATGTACATATAGGAAGAGTGCCAACAGATGATAATGTTGCAAATCCATCGACCAAGGCTTTGTCGCAGCAGTGAAGCGAACGACGACCACACACTAGTTCCATGGGTATTAGATACATGAGTGATTGGCTCTAGTGCAAAAGTAGGAGATCATTAGAGTTTATGCCCTAGAGGCCAATTATTTGATATAATTGCTTAACGCTTTGATATTATATTTGATTGAATAAATGAATAATTTTATTATGATTTTATTTATCATATTATATAAATGTTAACATAATAAAAATCCTTAGAATAGTGATACAAATTATATGGTTTCAAGTATGTGAATTAAACATGAGATTATATAATTATAATTAGTATCATTATTCTTAAATGTCCTTTAATCGAGTATCATTGTTGATGGGACAACAATGATGCATTGAGATCTAAGATGGATCGATTGATGACCAAATCTCATTGGTCATAAATATATGAAATATTAAGTCAATGCATAGGTACATGTTAGAGAACGGTGTCTCGGATGCACTCACCATGAGAATTCTATGTGGAGCATTATGCGTGTCATTAGCAATTCTCATAGTAATGATAATGATGTAATGGTCCTTTGACCTGAAATCACTATATTACTACACGAAAATTTATGTACTTTGATATCATCAAATGTCACCTTTAATAGGGTGGACTATAAAGGTGATTATTGGGTACATCATGAATCGTGTGAGGAATATGAGTGATCTAGATGGAATTTAACCCTCCTATTTATTAGGGGTGATATCCATAGGCCTTTTGATTGAGTAGGACTATGAAGTGCATGACCATGCTCAAATAGTGATTTATTTCATATAGTCTACTCACTGATCAAGAAAAACTCAGATTAAATTATGAAGAGTATGACACATTCCATGACTCAAGTTTAATCTAGGATATTAAGGTTAAAAGGATTAAATTACATTGAAATATTGGTCACTAAAAGGTTGCATTGAATCATCGATCTTATTATTACTTGAGTAGCAGTGATGCATTACTAGATACCGCTCACGGTTTATAATTTTATAATATGATTTTAAAATTATTGTCAACGTGATAATAACCTATAGGGTCACACACACATGTAACGTAATTTAAAGGGAATAAATTTAAATTTTAAGGATTTAAATATATTAATATGATTAATAGTATTTAAATCACGAATTTAAATTAAAAGGAAGGTTTGTATATATATATATTAATTAAGTAAGACTTAATTAAGTTATATATATAAATTAATTTTATGAAATTAGGTTTTGATTAATTCCTTTTAACTACTATATATAGGATATATAGCATTACTTAGGCTTATTTCATAACTTGAAAACCCTAGCCATTTCTAGAGAAAGACTAGAGAGAAAAAACATACAGCTTCATAAAGGTTCCTTTGGTGGCTAAAGACTGCAAGTCCCTCTTATTGCAGAATCGTTTTGGCTTGGTGTATGCGTTTAATGTGGATACCATGTAGACGTAGTTTCGTGAGGAATCATAAGTTAAGGATTCGAGCGCATCAATTTCGATTCTCGTTTTCATATTCATATAAGATAATCTCTAAACAACCTGAGTTAATTGTTTTTCACATGGATCCTTTTTGGGTTTCAAAATTGCTTTGAATTTTTATATTTCACGCATTTTATGTGTAGACCCTACACATGATATAAGAATTCAATAAAACAAGTCAAGAATTAATTTATCCAGAACTAATAACGCCTAAATTGTCAACATGATACTTCTTTTGTAGAGTAAAATTTAAGAATGCTCGTAAGAATATTTTCATGAAAAGATCTTTGGATGAAGCGCAAATATCGAGGATATTCCACTAATTTTATGGAGTATAGAAGTTAACACTTTAACCAACCGAGTATAATAAAGAATAGAATAACAAAAAATTCACCAGTGCATGCGATGTATCACATGCATATGTTATTCCAATGTAATAATAAATAATCGGAATTCAAGTCACGCGTAAACGCACGTATGAGAATATTCCAATGAATAATAAATAACGGAACTAGGTCAAAGCGAAATTACACCGCAGATGTTCAAATGAATAATAAATAACGAAACCAAAGTTATGTGTAAACGCACGCACGGATGTTCCAACAAAATAATAAAGAATGGAATAATGTAAGAATTTCACCATGTATGCGGATTGCATGAGATAAAAGTTATTCCAACATAATGATAAATAATGGAATAATGTAAGAATTTCACCAAGTATAGGTAG
Source organism: Panax ginseng (assembly GCA_020205605.1). Lineage (NCBI taxonomy): Eukaryota > Viridiplantae > Streptophyta > Magnoliopsida > Apiales > Araliaceae > Panax > Panax ginseng. Next base: position 14,244,905 of record CM035131.1, on the reverse strand, counting down.
TAAGGCATGCGTGATACAGCTTATTCCAATGTAATAAAAAAATAGAATAACAAAAGAGTTCTCTTCATGAATAAGAAAGAAATAATACCCCTTACGAGTACAACAAATAATATCCCTTACCTTATAAAGAAGAGTACTCACCGGCAGAAGGCGAAATATACTTGAAGAAAACTTGCACTACGCTTTCAAGCTTTCTTAAACTCTAAAGAAATACGCCAAGATTATAGAAGAAATAATTCTCTCTACGCTTCTCTCTACAGAGTTTCAAATTGAATTCGTAAGAAATAATGAAGGAATGAGCCTCTATTTATAGGAGAATGGACCTAATAAGAATTAATTCCTAACAGTCCGTATTAATTTACTTTTAAACTGACTATCCAGATTGGTTTACTATAAAATATTCTAATAAAATAAAATCTTTTAAATAAAATGTAATATATTCTATTTATAATCTAATAAAACGAATAACTTTATAAAAGTATTCTGCTTTTATATAAAAAGATTTTACTATGCATAATAGAATATAATATATTCTATTTATAGTTTAATAAAACGAATAACTTTATAAAAATATTTTGTTTTATATAAAAAGTTTTTCTATTTTATTACATTAATAATATTAATAAAACAAAACTTCATCATCATTATTATAATTCACACTATTAATCGACCAGGTCGTTCCCATGAAAGAAGGGACTTTTCAATAAGAATTTCTCCCTATTGACGCGCAATTAGGTAACCAAACCTCTCCTTGACAGAACTTTTAGACATCGTTAATATTGCAAATAATAATATTAATAACTTCTTTGTCTCAATTATTGATTTAATAATATATAAAATATCGACAATAATTGAATCAATTAACGTGAGATACTATGCAACAATTATCAAGCAATAATTGAACAAAACGAGCCACTTCTCACGTAAGCATCAATAATCAATACCGCAGTGTCTACTATGCAATCACGCCAGTATTCTCGCATTTTTTTAACACCGCTTTCAACAGCTTAACGATAAAACTTCCGTAGTTATTTTCATAAAAAATATTTTTGTCGCTTTCTCAATCCGATAATAATTCCGCTTAGGGGTCCACTTAATGATTGTGTTGGTCATACCTAATATTCTCCGACACAAAGAATATTCCCCGACCAATTGAATATAATATAACAACTTGCATACTTTGCAAAATTTATAAATATTAGCCACAACTATAACATTATCTCAAATCCACACCATAATTTTGAAAAAAAATATTTCGAAAAATTTAAATCTTTATTCGTTAAATTTGGGGTCTCACACCTTGAGCTTTGTATTGGATGGAATCCGAGATTCATCTTCTTCGAGTATCCTAAAGCTGTTCAGTTTATTAGCATCTGCTCTAATAAGAGATTCCAAGGTGTCAGTCTTACCACTCGATGAAGATGCACGGATGAACATGTAGGTGGGGAAATGGAATCTCTGTAAATTTCAGAAGTCTCTTACGTTTGTGGAACCTGGTCTTGATGAGTTCCATTGTTCTCATGTTCTAATGAACCATCATCAGTTGAAACACCCCTTGTAAAAGTTTATCGAGGTTTATTAGCTCTGCTTGCATTTTCTTCAGTCTGAGTCGATGCATTAGCCAAACCATCACTCTTGTATATCTTGTACTCTATCAAACTTAGAGCTCCACTTGAAGAGGAACTTTTCCCAGCTTTAGACTCTGGTGATGCCATAGATGAACCCGTACGTTGAACTGGAGGAGAGAGCTCATCATAATGAGAATGTCTCGTCTCTCTCTCAATCATGCTTCCAAATGATGGAGATTCATCTTGGCTTCTGGAAAATGTTCGTTCTGGTAATTGTTTCAGATTCTGTGATCTTATATTTTCAGCAGGACTGAAACGACCTGACAATAAGGAGTCCACTTATGTTTGCTAAAACATGTTTCATTGCTGAGAATTGAGAAATTTAAAGAGAGATAATCAAACTAAATTAAGAATATGGAACCTGTGTTGCCAAGTTTTTGACATCTCGTTCTTTTACACCCAACTACTCCAAAACACACAAAATGTTGAACCTTTTAGCACGCAATACTCAGTTTCGAATGGAAAAAAGAAACTCTGCAATTTTTGAAATTGGGAGATTTTGGAAAACTATAGTTTGCCTTGCAACATAATCAGTTGCACCGCCAATTACGAAATATCTGAAAAAGGAGAGACAAATTGATGAAGATACTAGCAAACGAGACCTAATTATATATGGTTTAAGTTTACAAAATCCAAATTTCACCTCAGCTAAGTAGAACAAGTAATATTAGGTTAGTTGGTTTTGATAATGAATTAAAAGTATACATATTCACACAATCCTTATGTTGAGCTTTATATGCACACGCTGTGTATTGAACAAGTAGCTTGCACCAGAATTAGATTCATCAAATAGTTCAGAGCCTTTCAGAACATATTCATTTCCACGAGCTGGCAAAATTAGGTCATCTTTACAAAGATCATGCCACACAAACCCGATCTTATAGCTTCTGTAAGAGGTCCAAAAATCAAAATACAGAAAGAAAAAAAAATATTTTAGTGAAATACCATAATATAATTTCAAACTAAACGCAACCAGACTAATTGATTCACCTCTTACAAGACCATGAGTACATTGAAGCCATGCCTCTCCCTCTCAAAACATTAAGCCTATCAATCACATCTACACACCACCAAAAATTTCTTAAAACACAATAGGCATTAGGCAATAATAAATTAATAAGATAAACAGAGCTTTAAGAGCATTGAGGCTATCACATCTACACAACACATAAATTGTTAACCAACAAATACAAGTCTGAGTAATTTTTACACGCAACAAAATATCATGAAGTACTTGCTAACAAATATCCCTCCAATAATAATACAAATGGCTCTGGAAATAGTAATGTTTTGCAAAAATATATGCATTTATTTGAATATAGAGAAATATAGGTTGAATGTACCTCTTAAGTAGAGGCCATCAGGAGAAGTGAGAGAAACTTCAATAAAATGAGGATGTTCGAGCTGTCGATTTCTACAGAGATAGTAAACTGCGGCAACTTTACGGCTCGGCTGCTGCTGATGATACTTCGGCGACTTCTCTGTCCACACTTTGGCTCTCTCCGGACTCCCTTGCCGGTACTTTTTCATTCGTCCTTCCATTTAACCACCTTAAAGCCCTAGCCACACTGATCTCAGCACAAATCACCACTAAATTCTTCTAGCTCTGATCTTCACAATGGCACTAAACAAATCATTCGTTTTAGAAATCTCAAACAAAGTTCGTACAGTTTCTTGAACTCAACTAAAAATATGGAAAATTATGCGGGTTAGATCTGATAATTTCTCACAAAAATTATGGTGTAGAATCCAGAGAGAACAACTGTACCGAAATTACAGTGCATAAACAGTCTAAGTGAAGTGTACCCGTGACTCGGGCGCTATATGCACGGGGAAATTTATCCAAAATTTGGACGATCATTTGTTTTGTTAGATAGATATTAATAATAAATTTAGATAAATTTATTTTAATTTAATTTTTAATTTATAAATTAAATAGATGTCGAATTATTTTTATTTATAAGTCTCAACTTATAAGTTAATTTATGTTTTAATTTATAAGTCATTTAAAATAAAAGACCGATTGATTAGCAGATTTAGTACGTTTATTTTGAATAAAAATATTATGAATGGCCGAATAGATCAGCCATTCATACGATTTGAACTGAACGAGTCGGATAATTTTTTTTTATAATATTAAATATTATATTAAATGATATTAAATAAATTTATAATAATTTTAAATTTTTTTAACAGATCAATTATCAAAATAATTTTATTTTACGTATTTAATTTTTATCACACATCCACTAAGTTATTCCCGACCAAGGTAAAATAGCTTACATTTGGGCTTGGCGCCCGCATTTAATGCAACGTAGAGGAGAGAGAATAGAGTAGAAGTGGATGGGTTGGGCGGATGCTGGTGGATAGGGTTGGGGAAAGTGGAGGAGAAGACGGGACAGTAGATAAATAGATAGAGACTGATGAGATACGAAGACAAAGAAATGGAAACCCACTAGCCACCACCATTCTATTTTTGTACTCCTTATTTATGTTCTGCTTCTTTGTTTTTTTTTGTTACTATTATTAACGTCGTGATCTCTCACACGCTTCAATCGCAGAAGACGCCTCGATCCTCGCAGACAAGAAATACACTGTGAACACCACAAGTTTGACTACCGTTTCATTCAGAGGATAGCTCGCGAGCGTGAGAGTCGATATACGTGTTCACGCTTAATAAACGAAGAAATGTAATGTCTCAGTGCCTGCAGAGAGATCATAATTCTCCGTTGTGTGTATGTGAGAATATGAATATGAAAGTGTATGAGAACGCACTCTTTGTGAAGACTTCCTTTGCTAAGTCATACTCTTTTTTGGATTGGATTATCGTGCCACCCACTACCATCCGACACGCCTCCCGATCCGATAGGATTCTCCGATCGCATATAGTCTATCCACCGCTTTTGGCGCATCGCTTTTCATCACGTACCTTATGATCCCATCCACATTAATGCATGGCGGAGTTTTTGGTCAACCATCATGCTTTTTCATCATTGCAAGTCACAAAGAATAGATATTAAAATGTCTAATGGGTCGTCGATCCAATCGAATCAATTCGTCCTTATAGGTTAAAATGAAAATAATATGGTGACCGGTAGCTTGACTTTCATACTCAATAATAAAGCCCAATAGATTAATTAAATGAGTAAGTTCAATTTACCCTACCTAAATAGAGAAAAAAATATCATTTACCCAACAACTATTAAACAATAAAAAGAGATGATGAGAGATGCTTCACTCATTCCGTCTCGATTGATTTTGCTTTACCTTTTGGACGCCCGCCCGCCCGCCCATTGTTTTTTTCTCAATTAGTATTAATTACTTGTATTTTTCTTTTTGTGGGTAAATGTTTGATTTTTGGAAGAGATCAAGAATAAAATAAATTTAGAATAAGATTTCCAGTATCTTAACTCTTTTTTTTATTCTTTTTTCATGTAGTTGTGCTTCTAATATTCAACTTGGCCCACACGGAGCATATCATTTAATTTATAAAATTGATATTTTTACAATATATTTTGATATTTTTATATAATTTTCTATTGTAAATTTATCAGTTTCTATTAATGTAATTCGCCTCCTAGTCTAAAAAAATAAGAAAACTCACCCAAAAACCTCTACGATATATTTTCGAGTTTCAATTCGGAACTGAAGTAAATATTATATCCACTCTAATATCTTTGTAGTTTGATTTATTTATCAATAAGATTTTTCATATGTTCTTATTTCATGATTTTATGAAAAACAAAAACAACAACCAACTCTTATATGTCAATTTACAATTTCTGAAAACCCCTCTCCTCCACTACTTATTAGCATATTTTTTTTATTACATGGCTACAAAAAATAAATTTTAGAGAGGAAGGTATTGTAGGGTCAGTTGTTAGATTTTATGGGACTTTAATTTCTTCCATTACACCTCTTTCTTTAATTTCATTCAATATATCATATAAAATTATAGTCTTCTAGATAGTATAACTAATTAATTATATAGAATAACATAATTATTTAAAAATAAAAAATAATCTGAGATTTTTTTATCATTTGATAAATATGTGATTTTTTTTGATTCTAATTTATATGATTAATCTTAATATCATTAACTGTTTAAATCCAACGTTTTAAAAAAAAGTTTAGGTCTTTACAAGATCTGAATTTCATGATTTTTTTCTTCTTGGATATAAGTATATTGAGTTATTTGTATAGAAACAATAAAATCCAAAACAATGGATGATTCAGTAGTTCTAAATCCACACTGTTAATTAATACAAGAAAATAAAATTTTCAAATTTTATGTTATTTTCTTTTAAAAGCTCAAAAATAATCCATATATTTTTTTTTTGTTATAATTAAATTTTGTATTCTTTTCTTTTTCATCCAAACTCCAAAACTAAGAAACAAATTTTAACTGCTGCAGTTTTTTGTGCACTTGATGAAAAACTATTCTCCATTCCCGCCAATTCTCTCTCCTCTTCTCCTCTCCCACACTCTCTTTTCCTCTCTAAATCCACACTGTTACCAACTACCAGTTCCTCAGTTGATGTTCACGCTCCGAGAATGCTGTTATTCCGTCTGTCACAGCAGAATTAATTTTCTCTCTCATCGTCTCCCTCTCACTCTGAAGCTCGTTTCTTCACCTCTTCAATTCTCTCTCAAATCCCTATTTTATTCAAACCCTAACCCTAGAATCATGGCCTCTCGCCCCTCAGCCTTCGATGCTCTCATGTCAAATGCCCGAGCAGCTGGAAAGAAAAAAACCCAATCTCAATCTTCTCCATCCAAGAAACGTAAAACCCAAGAACCCAACACCTCTGACCAAAACCCTAAAATTTCCCTAAACCCTAAAATCCGGCAAAACCCCAATTCAGACGAGATTCAGCTCTCTAATGAACCTAAGCAAGAACAAATTGAGAATTCAAACCAGCTTCAAGATAATCAAGATAAGCCAAACCCTCGTTTGGATGAAAAATTGGAGGTTAAGAAACCCCGTTTGATTAGTGCAGACGAGAGCATTACGCAATTGAAGAGGAAGGCTGCCAATTTTGATCCGAAAGAGGCTGCGTTTTGGGGGGATGGTGAGAAAGTGCCGTTTCTGTTTCTGGCTAGAGTGTTTGATGCCATTTTGAAGGAGACGGGTCGGATTGCGATTACGGAGATTGTGTGTAATATGTTGAGGACTGTGATACAGACGTCGCCTGATGATTTGGTTCCTGTTGTGTATCTTTTGGCAAATAAGATTGCGCCTGCCCACGAAGGGTTAGAGCTTGGAATTGGGGAAGCTTCTATTATTAAAGCTCTAGCAGAAGCTTGTGGACGCAGAGAAGCGCAGATTAAAAAGCAATATGAAGTAATGAGAAAAATAATACTTCTTTGACTTCCGTGTCTTTTTTGTCTGCTCAATGCACTTGATCGTTCAGCTTCTATGATTTTTTTTTTTTTTACTTTCAGAAGTTCTCTGTGTTTTGACCATATATAAAACAGAAAAAATGACCACTATAATCATGTTACAACATAAATTTAGTGTATTTCATTTTGACATAGGGCTAAGTAATCCTATATAATGGATGGTATATGCGTCTTATATACTTCTTTTTTTCTTGGGAATCTTTCTTTTTCCTTTTCTATTTGCAGACTTAACCTTATGAAGTCTGTTTATGCATTCTTATTCTTTTGACCTATGAAGTAATGCAACTGCTTCATGATTGTGTTATTATTTGCTGTGATATATGCCTTTGAAATAAACATTTATGTTCTTGTTGGGCCTTCATTTTTTGTTTCCTATTTACTATTTTTCTAATTACTATCTTTATTATGTGTTATTAAATGATAGGAATTGGGAGATTTGGGCCTTGTTGCAAATGCAAGCCGTTCCTCTCAATCTTTGATGCGTAAACCTGAAGCATTGACTGTCACCAAGGTTTTTAATACATTTCAGCTCATTGCCAAGGTACGATGAATTCAAAATTTGTTCTAAGCTAAAGAGGATTTTTTTTTACTTTGATGTGCTTTATGCGACTTCTAGTGAGATATTTTGTCATTGCAGTGGTTTTTAATGATAGCCGTTATTGGGAAATTGAGTTTCGAATTTGGTTTAAAAATCTTTAGTTGAATGAAGTGTAGCTCAAACGATTAATTAAGATTTGGTTTAACCATCTTTAGTTGAATGAAGCATAGCTCAAACCGTGTACTCGAATTTGCCTCTGTTTGGCACGTATTTAATACAATTTATTTACTAATTAAAAAAGAATATATTAATTGTCGTTGTTTCTTGATAAAATAAGTAAAATAAAAGAGATGTTTAATCATAGTTTTTGAGATGGGTGGCTCTACGTGCCCCACCACCCAGGCGGGCACTCTCTTTTTTATTTGTACACTTTTTGTTTCCATTTGGCGGGTTTACATGAGGGATGGAGAGATGATTTCAGTACAAAGGCCAGATTGAAAATTGAAACTGTTTGGTGCAGTAAAAGGTTGTTTTTTGTAAATTTTAATTTTAGGCATGTAAAATCCCATAACACTGTTTAGGTGAATAATATATAATTTATTGGTTCTGTTTTTCTATTTAAACCTTATGTGGATCAAAATAAGTCAAATAATTATTTCTTATTGTTTTTCATAAAATTGAGGCCACAACTTCAAACGATTCTTATAACTGTTAATATATTTTTAATTCAAAAAAATATATCAAGGCGAAGAGTTCATAAAAACAGACACGGCAATGACATTTTATCTGATGCTTATATCACTGTAATGTGGAAATATTCAAAGGACTTTAGGGAGACGGTACTTGAATCCCAACTACATCCCCCAAGTAGAAAAGTTTCAAGTGTTATTTCTGCTTTTTGGTTGCTGAGAATGCACGCACCCATCCTCAAACGCACACATTATATGTATAGATATATCATCCAGTATCCGTTTTTGTGTATGCATATGCCCAAAAACACGTATTAGATTGATTTTCTAGCCTTTTTGATCTTGTAGACACTGCATTTTGTTGTGAATTCATTTTTGTGTGAGGACAAAAAAGACTTCAGTATGTACCTGAACAAAACAAGAATGACCTAAAGCTTAAGTGGACTGCATTCACTTGTATATTGGTAGGAATCTGGCAAGGACAGTCAAGAGAAGAAAAAGAACCGTATTAAGGCACTTCTTGTTGCTGGCACTGATTGTGAACCTCAATACTTGATCCGGCTACTTCAGGTTACCTACAGAACTGTTTTGAGGTTCCTGTGTTGACACCTTTCTCCTATGATAAACATGCTTTGAGTTCGTATGTGCAGACAAAATTAAGGATTGGTTTGGCAGAGCAAACTCTATTAGCTGCCCTGGGGCATGCTGCTCATTATACTGAAAAACATTCCTCACCTCCTGCACGTATAGATTCTCCACTCGAAGAGGTAACTTTATGTATGCTTCTGCATTATGATGATCCAATACCAAATAGGTTGCCAATATATAACATTTATTAGGTTTTGCTCACTATTATAGTTCTATTTCAGTATTAGCTGTTCTGTTAGCAGCATTACAAGCATAGATTCTGCATCATATTATGACATGCTTGATGTGCAGTGTTATACATCTCTCTTGACTTCAATGATTTTCATGGTGTCACCAGTTATGTGATGCATGCAGCAAGCTCCAATTACAAGTTGAATATTTAGTTAATTTTACTACATATCTGATGCGCACAAACTATTTGGAGTCATTCATTTGTGGAAAAAGATGGCTTTTGATTCAATTTAGTAGGTCCATTTTGATGACTGCACTTAGCTTAGCTATATGATGAGTGATTTTAGGAGCAGAAGGCAACATGCCTTTTACTTTAGTCATTCATTTCCAATGGTTCTGAAAAATAAGACTTAACCAATAGCTGATGCATTGAGCTTTTTGTGCATACACAAGGTTCCAATGCTAATTTAGAGTTTGAGAAAGAGTTCTTTCAACAGATATTTGTAGATAATTACATTGAACACACCCACATACACGTATAATTTGGATATAGGAATGGGTCTTGAATTCCAAGGGAATGTTGAAGCAGGTGAACTATTCTTAATGGTTTCATCATGGTTTTATCATCTCAGACTTATCATTTGCTTGATTATATGTGTGATAATAAATCCCTTCACGCGGTTTTTTGAATTTATGCGCTGCAATTAGTTTAAGGTTCAGAGGCAACAAACTGTATAACACTATAACTTAATATCGGTCGCTTACATATCTTATTTTCTTGGTTCCAGCGTAAATTGTGAATGCTGAAAGTACTTTTGAATTATATAGTGACTTTTCATTAGACTAGCTGAGCTTTTAACTTTTGAGTGCTTGAGATTGTGTTTTTTGTGAAATTTATCATTGATATACAACTGGAAATCAACATATAAACTGATAATTTCTGTCAATCTATACTTCTTGGAATACCAATAAGACCTGTAAATTGCACTAGTATTCTAATTTTCTGGGAGTGGCCAGGCGTAATCGCGTGGTTCTTTTTACTTATTTAAATAATGATGTCTAATTTCATTTAAATTGCTATTCATTTGCATGTTCTGCTCACTAACTCTGTTGTTTTTGTTGTTCAGGCTGCAAAGATTGTTAAACAAGTTTACTCTGTGATTCCTGTATATGATAAAATAATTCCTGCTATCCTTACTGGTGGTGTATGGAATCTTCCAAAGACATGCAACTTTTCACCTGGTGTTCCAGTTGGACCTATGCTAGCAAAACCAACTAAAGGGGTGTCTGAGATTGTAGATAAATTTCATGATATTGAATTCACCTGTGAATATAAGTATGACGGAGAACGTGCTCAGGTAATAGAATGTTGTTTTAGTGATTTTTTCTTTTCTCATCTGTTTGTTTGTAGTTATATTTGTGTTGTAAATAGATCCATTACATGGAGGATGGTTCAGTTGAGATATATAGTCGAAATGCTGAAAGAAATACTGGAAAGTTTCCTGATGTAGTTGCTGCTATTTCGAGGTAAGCTCATCTCTTATGGTCAATACTATTAATCATACTTTATTTATTCTGTTCATAATCTTAGTTTTAAATTTAGCTCAAAGTTCTGAAATGTGAAACTTTTTGCACAACACATTAATAAGGTAATATGGACTATGCATTTCTATTACCAAAAACAAGTAAAATATGGACTATGCATTTCTTGATATACCAATTGGTAACTGGAAATGTACATGTAACTAGGTAATTGATAGTTTTCAGTTGAATCTCTCTGGCTGTTAAATTGTGGGGTTTTTCCTTTTCTTTTCTCTCTCCCAAGTCTTTCAGCAAATACCTTTTCTATTGTTTATGCTATGCATGGGCATGGAAGTTTGAACAGTAATTGGTTCTTGGGTGAAAGTTATTATCAGGCAATTATCTCAACTAGTTTGGTTGGTTTTGTAAGTATGATATTATAAGTTATTATCAGGCGATTATCTCAACTAGTTTGGTTTGTTTTGGATATATGTATATGTATATATATATGCATATTGTAGTGAACACCTTTTATTTTGGGCTAATCTGGGGATATATTATTTGTGATTACTTTTTACCATTTTATATGGGTTTTTTGGGCATGGGCACGGCCACGGGCACTTTTATGGTGATACCTGTATCTGATTTGCTATAGGATTCGTGCGCTGTTCTATTTAGGATTTTCTTTTCTAGAGATGTTATGATTTGGAGGATTTCTGTTTCTCCTCAACTATTGTTTTTGGAAAAGAAAAGTGTTTGTTGCTGATTTTTCCTCTCACCCCTAGAGTGTTTTTACACATGCAAAGTTGCAATAAATATTATATTACCAGGCCGTGATATCCTTATAAGAGTTTTATACACCCCTCCACCCGCATTGCCTGTTTTCTCATATACTTGATTTTTACGGTCAGAAAATACATTTTTTGCATCATTATAGTCATCAGTAACTTCTAAAATTGAATTGCAGATTAAAGAAATCGTCCATTTCATCATTTGTTCTAGATTGCGAACTTGTTGCTTATGATCGCGAGAAACAGAAAATCTTACCTTTCCAGGTAATGTTATTTCTGATCAAGTTTTGGTGTATATTTCATAGTGTTCTAAAAATATCTCTGCCTAGGTCCGATTAATCCTCGCCTAGGCATTAGGCGGTCCTCTACTGCCTAGATTTGGCTGGGCGCCTAGGCTGAACTAGGCCTTTACTTTGAACCTCTATAATACTTAAAATGAATTTTTAAGTCTTAATTTTTTTTTTATAATTTTCATGTAAATTTTTTAGAAATGACATCTATTTATGCTTTGAATAGTATAACAAGTATGTATAATAGAAAAATAAATAAATGAGTCCGCCTAGCAAAATGCCTTGCCCGCCTAGGAAAACACCCAGGCACTAGGGTCCCCTTCGCCGCCTAGGTCCGCCTAGCGACTTTTAGAACACTGATATTTCACTTTTTATGAATATCAATGAATGATAGGTTAGCTGGAACACCAAATTTTTTTTCACTATATCATTACTTGTGTTTGTTGTTTGACTGGTTTGCAAATCTAAAATCTGGCCATGTATTCCTTAAGAGGGTAATGGTTGTAAGGAATTTGGTTCTCTACTCAATCCCAAAAACTTTTTATGAATATCAATGAATGACAGGTTAGCTGGAATTTGTTTGGATTGCTTTTCGCAATGTATGGTGTCAGATTGCTTTTCAGGTTATCAATCTTTTCATCTCAAGGTTGGTTTGGGAAAGGGATCTCCGTTCGAGCCTCTTCCGTGGCTCTTGGGAGGTGGGGATCCGTGGCTACACCTGCCACCTCGCCTGTCAGTTAAGGCAACCTACTCCTGAACAAAATTTTTTTGCACCAAAAAAAAAAGAAAAGGGAAAGGGATCTCCTGGATTTCAATAGTCAATTCATGTCAGTGTTCTAAAAATCCCTGCCTAGGCGCTAGGCCATCCCTGGCGCCTCACCTAAGCCCAATGCAGCAAAAAAATTTCTCCAAAAAATTAGGCGGGGCCTAGGCGGAGAGTTTTTTATTTATTTTAATAACTACCCAAATCAGATTTTGATATATTTATTTTTCTAATGATTTACCATATTCATAATACAGGTTGTAATATATCAAATCACAACAAGAAGTGAACAATATCAAGTCAAAATGATTAATTTTATTATAGTTGTAATTTTTTGAACTTGTATCAACTTCAAATTATATAAATGATGATACATTTGTAATATTTAGTTTAATTCAATATAATTCTTTAATTTATGTTTAGTTTTTTAAGTTTTAATATTGAATTAAATTCTTGAAATTTTAAATTTTATTATTTAATAGCAATCTTATTTATGAATAAAACTAATACGTTAAAAATATGTTTGAACTTTGAACAATTGCATGTTTGTGTTTGACTTTTGACATTAGCAATATGGATATGTGTTTGAACTTTAAGCAAATGCCTTTATTATAGATTGTTTTGTTTTATATTATTGTTTTGTTTGAATAAATATAAGATAAAATATTAAAATTGGCTTAAAATAAAAAATCCCGTCTAGGCCCCCTCGACCGCCCGCCTCCCGCCTAGCGCCTTTTAGAACATTGACTCATGCAGCTAGATTGAGATGGTATCATAATAGTTTTCATTGTCGATTGTGATGCGCATTGGGCGGAAATCTATCCCTTGTGGAATCATCCTGGGCCTCTTTTCTTTGAGTTCCAATGCATAGAATTTGTCTAATCCCCGGGCAGATAAATCTGTGTTTTATATTTTCATTCCTTGTAAATGGTAACTTTTATTAAGGCTACAACTAGGTCCTGAGATGACAACTTTTAGGCTCCATTTCCAGACTAATTGCTTATAGAGTCATGGTAGCAAAATTAATGGTATATGAATAGGCATTTATTGTTGGCATTATTGCTAAATTTGGCAGATTTATCACTGCTAAGGGCCATCAGTATCTTAGGCTAGTGGCTGGGAAAGCTGCATTTGCTGTTGCTTATTGCAATATCTGGTAGAACAATTTATTTCTTATTACATGTCACAAAGTACTCGCTTTCAGCCTCTCATTTTCCACAGTTAATGACTGTTTATGGCAGGTTCTCAGCACACGTGCTCGTAAAAATGTTGTGATAAGTGACATCAAGGTTCATGTTTGCATATTTGCATTTGATATATTGTATCTGAATGGCCAGATACTTTTACAGGAGCAACTTAATGTTCGGAAGGAGGTAAATTCTATCTTATTGCTCCGTATTTGTTGTGTTTTGTCCCTTTTCCTTTTAGAATAGCTCATTTATAGTCCTTTTATGGGATGCTTTTATGATGTCTAAGTTAATTCGTTATTATGAATGACATTGTCACTTAGAGAAATGCTATAGTGACTGGAACTTATAAATGACTGATACTTCCAAAAATTGTCCGTATGTAAAGTCTGTAATTTTGACCAACAGCTGAGGCTATTTTATGAAAAGTAGTTATTAGGAAATATCTAGAATAAAATCAGAATGTGTGACTTGGTTAAAAATAGGGTATAGGTTAACCATATGGTATAGGATAGCATGAGAGACAGGGTATCTTCTATATAATGTAATGAAATCGCTTTATTTGATATACTGAGAAATATATGAAAACTGAGCTCGGCTCATCTTTTTCCCCAAGTTTCTTTCCTTTTTCCGCGCCCTTCTCTCTGTCTGGCTTCGGCCCATTATTCAAGTTAGTTAAAGCCTTAAGGGGCTTGACACCCTGGCTTAATTATTTACACTTTAACATGATATTCTACATGTTTCAATTATCTTTATATGTTGATCTTTCTTACTTAATTTTACCTTTTTATTGAGAATATATTTTCGATTCATTTTCTAGGACTTATTTTTTGCAGCGTCTTAAAGAGTCATTTGAGGAAGAAACTGGATGCTTTCAGTTTGCAACAGCAATAACATCAAATGATCTTGAGGAAATACAGAAGTTTCTTGAAAATTCTGTTGATGCGAGGTAACTCTCAGTTTTAGCATTGCTCTTTGAGTTGTATGCCATAAGCTGGATAAATTCTTCTTTTTACTAATGATGAATCGTATAAATTCTTCTTTTTATTTCAAATTATTTCTGGAAGCTGTTATGATGTTGCCATTATTTATTCGTATTTTGCAGTTGTGAGGGTTTGATAATCAAAACATTAAATAGAGATGCTACATATGAACCTTCAAAGAGGTCAAATAACTGGCTAAAACTGAAGAAGGATTACATGGAGAGGTTAGTGATGATATACGTTTTTTTTCTTTTTGTGTTTGTATAGCTTTTTGACTGTTTAATGATCTGATGTTGTGTTACTGATTCTGCTATATAGTATTGGAGACTCGCTCGATTTAGTACCCATTGCTGCTTTTCATGGTCGGGGGAAACGTACTGGTAATTCCACCTAAAAGCCCTTTTTGTTTGAATCAACATCAGTTATATTAAGATATTTTGGACCACTTGCTGAATATTTTTGTTCAGATATTGACACATTGATTCCCTTATATTACTTTACTATTTGTATGGTTAATGCAATCCTTCTTATCTAGATCTGTGTTACTCGGACGGAGTGTCCGGTTGGACACGGTATCCGACACGGGTACTTCTCAATTTTGTCAATTTTTTACTCTAAAGTGAAGTATCCAAGTGAAGTATCCAATTTTTGGACACGGTGTCGGACACGGGTACTTCAGGGCAAAGTGAAGAGTCCGAGTAACACAGATCTAGATCCCCTCAGGCTTGAATTTTGTTGATGGGGGTTCCTTGGTTTGGGTAAAGATTAATATTACTTCTTCATCAAACTGACCGCAGTTTATAATTAATTGTTTTTCTGTAGGTGTATATGGTGCTTTTCTCCTTGCTTGTTATGATAGCACTAATGAAGAATTTCAAACGATTTGTAAAATTGGTAAGGGATTTTGATTCTCTTTCAAGTTTAATGGTGATGTCCACCCCAACCCTTTTTCCAGGCCACAAACACAATTTTTAAATATTTTGAGACCTTTGATAGGCACCGGATTTTCTGAAGCAATACTTGAACAGTGCTCTACCAGTCTCCGTTCTAAAGTGATTCCAAAGCCAAAGGTTGGGTTCATTTCTCTTTCATTCTCTTAGAATGACTGAAACATTGTTCATGTCTGTGCTGTTTTTACGTTCCAATTATAAGTTCTAACATACTTGTTTTTCCAGTCCTACTACCGGTATGCTGATACAGTTGATCCAGATGTATGGTTTGAACCAACTGAGGTAATTATTTTAATTTTCTTTTTCTTTAACAAATGCCTTCTCTCTCTCTCTCTCTCTATATATATATATATGTAACTGCACCCCTTCATATTACATGTTTGTTTTTAGTTCTATTTAGTATTCATCTTTCCTTTTTTTGCATTTCTATTCTGAGATATGTAACTCTTAAATTTGAATTTGCCTAATCTGCATATTTTCTTTCTTGTTTACAGTACTTATAAAAAGGTGGCAGCTTGTAATTGAATATAAAAGGTGTAACTAGAACAATCCTCATTGAAATAACTAATAATTTCATAGAACTGTGACACCTTTTGTTTTCTGACCTCGTAAATATGACTTATATGTTACCAGTTCCCTGTTTCTATCTTTTCTCAGTCTTGGAGTGTGGTGAGGTCACTTTCTGTTGTACTTGCAACATAGTGCCAACTGGGGGGGGGGGGGGTGGAGGGCACATGCAACCTAATTTTACAGAAATAGACATGCCACTTTCATCACGGAAGCTTATTCTCATGATCTGCAGCACATTTTGAATAATTCTCTAGGGCAAACAACCCCTCGCAGAAAGGGCTTGTTTAGAGGCCAGATGACTGAAGTACGAACAAATTTATACCCCAACAACTTTTTTAGCTACACTTTTGCAAACTTACTTTAGACAGACAATAGAGAACATAAAAGAGTCATTGATGTCGGGTAATATGACCTTTTATTTAGCTCATGTGGATTCTCAGATTCCAGATAGTGCATATAGGTAAAAAAAAAAAACTAATTCCTCCGTTCCATCCTACATTTTATAACAAGTGTCGTATTTAATTTCGTGTTTTTGGAACTAATTTGAGACTTGTCGAAAACACTTAATATTTTTCATTATAGCTGAAAAATATTATGAAAAACATTACATAAAAAAAGAATATGACAATATGGACAGACCACAGTTGAATTGTTAAATAGTTTAGTTAATCAATTAGTATTTATCCTTTATCCTGTTTCCATAGGATTGTTAGTCCTCGTCACCACCTACTCACAATATATTCATCATATTTTGACATATCTTTCAGGTGTGGGAGGTGAAAGCTGCAGACTTGACCGTCAGTTCTGTTTATCGTGCAGCCATTGGTGTTGTGGATTCCAACAAGGTTGATGATTTTCATTTTGTTTTTCGGAAGTGTTAAATCATTTTCTGAACTTTGCATGATCATATTTCAGTTTGTGCATAACTGAAACTAAACTACTAAAGAAACATTTAATCTTTATATCAGTCGGGGGTTTGCTTCTTGTAATCTAATTAGCTCAGCCACTTTCTACATTACATGTCTGTATTTGTGGGCCTGCTTTTCTGTTCCTTTACCTATTTCTGCTTCCATAAGCATTCATTGTTTGTAGATTGGAAGTCAATAGCAAACTTTTATTTATGTTCAGAATGCATGCTAATAGTGATTTTCTTTTTCCCTTGGTATCATTTTTTTCTTTTTTGGAAAAGGGAATTTCTCTCCGATTTCCACGACTGGTTCGTGTTCGAGAAGATAAGATTCCTGAGCAAGCCTCATCTTCTGAAATGGTGAGAAACTATGTTTTTCAATTATTATTTTATTTCCAGCTGGTTGATTAAGTTATTATGTATATGGCATTATCTTCTCCTCCATCCCTTACTTTTTAGGTAGCTGAGATGTATAATGCTCAGAAGCACACTCAAAGGAACAATCAAGATGATAATGAAGATGATTGAAGAAGAAGCAAAGGCTTCCCTGAAGAATTTGTTGTATCAATCAACAGCCATCCTTAACATGTGTCATGTTGGTCTTTCTGGTTTTGTCTCAACTATTACCATGAGTTGAACTGTTCCTTGCGTGTGTGTGTATATATATATTGTGAGTAGAAAATAAAACTTCATGGCTTATTAACATAATTTGACTGAAACCATGAATGAATTTACGTAGTAGGACCATGAGTTTATTATGTTAGGACACATTCATTATTGATTGTCCCATGTATTTTTTTTCAACATACCTAATCTCAGTGAGCACTCAACTCAAAAGTTGGTACTAATATCATGTGGAGATTTTATGTTAACCGTTTGTTTAACCATCGAGTTAAAATATATTTTTATAGTATAAATAAATAAATATATATGATAAGTAAATCTGAAACGTGAAATCTATTATGACGTATAAGTGGTACTCCATCAGTTCTAAAATTTGAAATTGATAGTCATCCCTAAAATTTAAGTTCAAATTTTGAAAACTACAAGTTTTATACTACTTTAGTCCCAGATAAAAGTTTTGGTCAATTTTTCACGCATATTAAGTAGATGAATAAAATAATAAAATTGTCTATAATGTCATTAAATATGGAGAGAGAATTAAAATAAGAAAAATATGAGATATTTAATGCTACGAGTATAATAGGAAAATATGTGTAAAAGTTTGGTTATTTAAAGGAAAATGAATATTTAATATGGAACTATTCAAAATAGTAATAAAGACTTTTATCATGAGACGGAGAGAGTAATTACCAAACTTTTTACAATATTCGTGATTCTATTGATTAAAATATTTGAAAATGCCACAAATTTATTTATACAACTCAAAATTGGACTCTTTTTGTGAAGGGAGTCGGTAAAAATCAATAATTACCCTTGTTACATTGACAAAGAATTTTTATGCATCCATGTGGACCGGTATTTCAAAACATAATTACGTACGTATATTTTCTGTCTGCACAATAATTAAGATGACCGTCTCTTACCAACCTATGATAGATCTGTTAAGAGTAAACTTATATATTTCTCTCGCGTAAAATGCAAATGTGACTATTGATTTTTTCTAAATTAATTGTCAAAATATGGTTTCTCTTCAAATTTAAACTCAAAACCTCAAGTTTGAACACAAAAACACCACATAGCATACCTAGCTATTAGATTATCCCAAGAGATAACTTTTATAGTAAATCAATTCGTTTTTAATGTCAATATTATCTAAAAAGTAATTCTTATTTATTCACATTTTCTCTAAAAAATAATTCTTATTTATTCATTATTTACTTTTCGCTCCTTGTTATTCAATTTATGTTTTTAAAAAATTTTAATATCACTTTTTGTCTGTAAACTTATTTGCGTCAACCCAATAAATTATACATATAAATTACCCATTTGTCATATTTAATTATATTAGATTTTTTATTAATAGTAATTTATCTAAAAATTTATACTATTTCTTTATGTTAAATGAGCATTACCAAATGTTGAAAAAGAAAATAAGAATGTAACAAAAATTTGACACATAATTCTTGATGATGCACAAAATGGACTTTGCACAAACACCAATCAAATAATTATAAAAACAGTAATTAAAGTAGAAAAATGAGACACGAATTAAAGTGGTTCGGTCAAGTTGACCTAGTCCACTGTTGAATGGCTATGGTTGCCTGACACATTATATTATGTGTGTTGGAGAGAATACAAAGAGCATAAGCTATTAGATACCAGAGTCAATTCCCCTCAATGATGGTAAGACATTCTATTTATAGCGACTTGTGACAGTTTTGGGACGAGCACGTAACCACTACCTTAGTGGAGCTCCCAACCTCCTCCTAACGTGCAAGATGGTTGACGTGCTCTGCGAGACTTGGTCACTTCCTTCATGACGTGGGTACGCTCAATTAACCTCTGGACCACATTTGTTGGGATCGCCAGATTTCTTGGACTTAGGCCTACAACACGGGCTTATGAGATGGGCTGGAGCACGAGACTTATGAGATGGACTAAATCTTTGGGCTAGACCCATCATTTGCCCCCCAATGCCTTGCGTCCAACAGAACTTGGAGAGGAGGGCATTCGGCTAAAATTAGAATTCCCGACAAAACTGGAAAAAACTTCAGGAGGCCAAAACATGCGCTTTGGAGGCTTTTTTGGGGTTTAAACAACATGCGTCAAGGCCATAGGCATGATATTTGTAGAGCTCGTCGATACGGTCGTTTTGATATATTACGGGCCCCGATCGGAGTTACGGGTCAAAAATTATGACCCAAATAGTAAAAGTACCTTTAAATCCGTTTTTCTTTGAAATTCCTTTTGATTTGTGATCCTCCCCTTCTCAGATAAACTCCTCTGGTTCGTGGGACTCCTTCTCTCCTATTCTTGAAGAGCTTAAGTTATAAATTTGGGGGTTTCGTGTCCTATTCTTTTTTAGATCTTTTCTTAGTGAGGAAATGTCAAACAAAGGAGGAGATAGCCATGTGAGCGGATTGACTGATGAAGTGAGCTCCCAAGAGGCTGCCATGGTGGATAACACCGTGCACGGCGCTGCTAGAAGTGCAGATCCGTTTGGGCTTCGCTGCAGAGATGGACATGGGCTGGTCTCATGCGGTGGCGGCGAACGAGGACGAGCCTCGACTCGGTCTTAAGCGGCGGGGAGGTAGTTAATGGGTGAGCAGGAGCTTTCTTTGGGCGAGCAGGATCGGCCTTGGGCGAGTATAAGCTGGTTCTGGGCGAGCAAGAGCTGGTCCGGGGAGAGCAGGAGCTGGTTTTGGACATGGGCGCACATGGGTCAGTTCCTTTGGGCAAGCAGAGCCGAGCTGAGCAAGTTTTGGGAGAGCAGAGCCGAGCTGAGAAAGTTTTGGGCGAGCAGGGGGTTTCAGATGTTTCTCTAAGCGCTGGGTAGAGCATTGCAAAAGCACCCCATTCTTTAAGACCCCGGAAGATGAAACATAAAAGCAAATTGATCCTCGATGATGATAGGTCTAAAGTAAGTACCCTTTTTAGCTCACTCAATTCTGATGATGAGATTTCGAGGCTTATTTCTAGTTATCATATTCCACCCATGGTGTCGTGTCGTCGGGCCGAGAAGGGTGAATGTGCTTGCGACGATTCCTCTGGTGACATTGTCATTTACGAGGAGATGCTCGAGGTCGGGCTTAGGTTCCCTATGTCCCATTCCATTTGTCAAATTCTGCACTATTTTTCTCTTACTCCAGGGTAGTTGGCGCCCAATGGTTGGAGAGTTTTGTTGGGTTTTCTCATATTATGGAAGAAGGTGCATCACGAAGATGTTTCTCCCAAAGAGTTCCATGGGGCTTATAACTTGAGTGAGACTCACGCGCGCCAAATAAAATTTGTATTATTTTACTTCAAAGAGTGGTATGGTGTTCTTCGGGTTACGCTCCAATTGCCATGATTTGGAAATCTCGCTTTTCTTTGTCGACGGAGAATGGGTCATTTGAGTCCGATAGGGGCCTTGGTTTCAATCGTTGGGGTCTTTGCCAAGAAACCCGGTGCGTTTTTAGAGTTTATCTTGCATTTTTTTATATATATATATATATACTCACCATCTCCTCGCAGTATCGTCGGTGCTTCTCCAAAGAACAAGAGTCGAAGTCGCTAGCCTCATGAAGGCTCACCCCGACAAAGACACGAGCGTTCTTTTGCCTAGGTATGGCAGTAGAGCTGGAGTTTCTTCGCCGAAATCAGGTGGTTCTTTGTTAAAGAGAAAAGGTATGTGGACTTACCTTATAACTTATCTTTTATGAGATGGTGGTCCCTCAGATAACATTCTGTCTCATTTGTTGCAGTGGACAGGGCGGTGATTGGATCAATCCTCTCTGAGGGCGCCGGTAGGGGCGCTCATCCTCTCAAGGTGGAGAGGACGGATGATGTGCACATCGAGGTGAGTGCTCCTCAAGCGACACCTTCAGTTGTGCCTTCCCAGTTGGTGACTTCGAGCACTACTCCAAAGACTTCCCATTTGTATTTACCTTACTTCGCCCGGCCCACGCCTCCTGCAGAGCTCATGTAGGAACCTGCAATTTGATCCGGTTCTATGCTAGGGGATCCTCAAGTCATTAGAGAACGGCTTGGGAGATTCGTGGTTCCATCTGATATTCAGCAGATTAGTGCTTTGGGCACTGAGGGGGTTATCAACACATTTCTGGAGGGTTTGGCTCAGGTACGAATCTTTTTTTTTATGCGCTCGGTTATTCTTTGTCTTTTGTCTTCTCCATATTTCTACAGCATCTATATGCTTGTTCTCGAGGGCTCATTTTTACGGCCAATTGAAGCTTAACCATGAGGCTGTGCAGAGGGAGCTTCTTGATGCTCAGGGGAGGATTGTCGAGCTCGAAGCTGCTGATAGGGCTTCTCGGGCTGAGATTTTGGCAACCCGTGGGAAGGCCGCTACTTAGTGAAAATGAACTCAAGCTGTCAAATTGATTTTTCGGCTATCCATGGGAGGACAGTTATGCTTGAGGCTGAGCTTTTGGCAACCCGTGAGAGGGATGCGCTCAGGGAGGTGGAGCTTGTTGAGGCCCGTGGGAGGGCCTAAGTTTGAGACTGAGCTTGAGACGGCTCGTGAGAAGGACGCGCTCAGGGAGGTTGTCTATTCGAAAGCGGAGGCAGAATTGAAGGCAGCTTAAGAGAGAGCTTCTCAGGCTGAAGCGGATCTGGAGTACGTTGTTGCAGATGCTTTCATTGATGGTTATGAAGAGCTTCAGGGGAAGATCACTGCTTCTTTCCCTGATATTGATTTTTCAATCTCTGTGCCAACTGAGGCGCCTGACGATGGAGGTTCTGAAGGTGCTAGGGATGATGAGGACGACCATGATAGTAGTTAGAGTGCTAGGGACTTTTGATTTTTTTTTTTAAGAAGGGCTGTATGCATCCTTACTTTTGTATTGATACTCCTTTGAAATTGAATAAAAATGCAATCTTTTGGAGTAAAATATAGGAAATTTCATTGCTGACCCAAAAAAAGTATTTTTAACATTGGATAATAATCTTAAAAAAGACAAATAAAATTAAGTCCCTAACTACACTACCATTACTTCTTCAAGGTGTTACTGGTAATACCTCTTCAAGTGCTCAGCGTTCTATAGATGAGGTAAGACCTTCCCTTCGGAATTTTGGATCTTGTAAGTGCCTGGTCTCACCACTTCTGTTATAAGGTATGGTCCTTCCTAATTTGGTCCTAGTTTTCCTTCGCGCGAATCTTTCGTGGCGAGGATCACCTTCTTAAGGACCCAATCTCCTGGTTGGAAGGAACGAGGCTTCACCCTTGAATTGTAATACTTTGTCATACGACGCTTATACTCTGCGTTGCGGACCACGACCATCTCTCTTTCCTCCTCTACCAAGTCGAGGTTGATGCGGAGTCCTTCCTCATTGGTGGTAGGGTCGTGGTGTTGGACCCTTAGAAAGTTCACCCCGATCTCTACAGGGATGACCGCCTCAATTCTAAAGGCAAGGGAAAAAGGGGTTTCCCCAGTTGGAGCTCTTGGTGTGGTTCGGTAGGCCCACAATACGCATGGGAGTTCATCGACCCAAAGCCCCTTCTCCCTTTCAAGCCTTGTCTTTAAATTGCGTAACACTGTTCTCACCATAACTTCTTCTTGTCCATTTGCCTGCGGGTGAGCAGGGATAGAGTGCAGCTGCTTTATTTGAAGGTCGGAGCAGAAAGAGTTTAGCAGTTTGTTGTCGAATTGTTTGGCGTTGTCACTGACAATGGCCTGCGGTATGCCGAAGTGACATACTAGATTCTTACAAATGAAATCTTTAACCTTTGCATCTGTGATTTTTGCTAAGGGTTCGGCTTCAGCCCACTTGGTAAAATAATCAACTACTACCACTACAAACTTGTACTATCCTTTGCTTAGAGGTAACAGGCTTAGGATGTCGATGTCCCATTTGGAGAAAGGCCATGGACTTGAAATGGTCGTTAGCTTTTCTGGTGGTTGCCTGGGTACAGTTGCAAAGCGTTGACACTTGTCACACTTCCTAGAGAATTCCTGGGCGTCCTTTACCATAGAAGGCCAGAAATAACACTGCCTGAGCGCCTTGTGGGAAAGGGATCGTCCTCCAGAGTGGTTCTCATATATTCCCTCGTGGATATCTCGCAGGGCATAATGAGCTTCTTCGGATGAAAGGCATCAGAGCAATGACAAGGAATAACCCTTTTTGTATAGAGTGTCCTGCAGGATGGTGAACTTAAAAGCTCTCATTTTTAGCTTCCTGGCTTCTGAAGGGTTATCCGACAATACACCTTCTCGGAGATATGCCAATATCGGGGTCATCCAGTTTGATTCAGTTGATACGCAGTTGACACTTGTGATTCTCGGGTCTATCATACTTGGTTCGAATTGGTGACCAATAAATGTTGGTCCTCCTGGTGGGCTTTCCAAGGATGAGGCAAGCCTCGCGAGTGCATCGGCGACCATGTTGTCTTCTTTGTGAATGTGTCAAATTTGGAAGTGTTTGAACTTTGTCATCAGGCTTCTTACCATGCCGAGATATTCTTGCATTCTGGCTCCTTTTGCTTCGAACTCGCCCTTCACTTGATAAACTATTAACTGAGAGTCGTTGTAGGTAATGAGGTGTTGAGTCTCCATCTCGATTGCCAATTTTAATCCAGAGAGAAGGGCTTCATATTCCGCCTCATTGTTCGAGGCAAGAAAGTGGAGCTTTACTGCATACTTGAGAGTTGTACCATCTGGGCTGATCAAGATTAGACCTGCTCCGCCTCCATCGCTGGTCGAGGAACCGTCTACATAAAGTTTCCAGGATGGAAGAGAGCAATGCTCAGAGATTAAGGGGGGAGACTGGATGCTAGGATGGTCGTACGGAAGAAGTGTCTGGGCGTCTGAGGAGGAAGTTTGGGCTCTTAGAATGATAGTCTGGTCGCTTGGGATGGTCTGGGTGCCCAGTTCAGGTGTCTGATCTTCATTATGTTGTTGAATGCATTCATCAACCATCTCCAAACTAGGTGAGGTGGGACTTTTGTTATTCTCCGTCTCTGCTGGTGTCAGCTCAACAACAAAATCCGCCAGTGCTTCTGTTTTTATGGCTGACCTTGGTTGGTACTGTATGTCAAACTCACCAAGCTCCACTGCCCACTTAAGCAGCCTCCCAGATACATCGAACTTTCCCAGGACTCTTTTCAGAGGTTGATCTGTGATGACAACAATGCTGTGACTTTGGAAGTAATGTCGCAACCGTCTCGCTGTTGTGATTAAGGCGAGCGCCAATTTTTCTAGTCTCGAGTACCTGACTTCTGCTCCTCGGTATGCTCTGCTTACATAGTAGATTGGCTTCTGTGCTCCGTCATTGTTCTTGACGAGGACTGAGCTTACTGTCGATGGGGAGGCAGAAAGGTACAAATATAACACCTCGCCTGGTGTGGCATGCGAGAGGAGAGGAGGTGCGGCCAAGTAGGCTTTGAGTTTTTGGAATGCATCCTCTGCCTCATGTCCCCACTCAAAAGCTTTTCAAAAAATTTTGAAAAAAAGGAGACACTTATTTGTAGACTTGGAGACAAACCTGTTGAGTGCTGCAATTCTTCCGTTGAGGCGCTGGAGCTCTTTGGTTGAAGTGGGTGATTTCATATCGAGAATGGCTTTGATCTTATCGGGGTTTGCTTCAATTCCCCTCTGGTTAACCATAAAGCCTAGGAATTTTCTCGATCCTACGCCGAAGGCACACTTTTCAGGATTTAGTTTCATGCGGTATGATCTAAGAACATTGAAAGTCTCTTGGAGGTGTTTAATGTGATCTGCTGTGATGAGACTCTTTACCAACATATCGTCAACGTAGATTTCCATTGTTCGCCCAATCTAAGACTGGAACATTTTGTTCACCAGTTGTTGGTAGGTTGCTCCTGCGTTCCTTAACCCGAAGGGCATGACCCTATACCAGTAGGTCCCTTTCAGAGTGATAAAGGATGTCTTCTCCTGGTCCGGGGGATGCATGCTAATTTGGTTATATCCGGAGTACGCATCTAGGAAGGTGAGCAACTCATGCCCTGCTGTGGCGTCGATGAGGAGGTCGATCCGTGGTAGCGGGTAGCTGTCTTTTGGGCACGCCTTATTAAGCTTTGTGAAGTCAACATAGAGGCGCCACTTCCCATTGGCTTTAGTGACCATTACCACGTTGGAGATCCATTCTGGATATGTTACTTCTCTAACCGCTCCATTATCTATTAACTTTTTCACTTCCTCGTCCATGGCTTGGGCCCTTTCAGTGGAGGCACCCCTCAGCTTTTGGCGAACTGGTTTGTGACGCGGGTCAACATTGAGACAGTGTGTGGCTACTTCTAGGTCGATGCCTTCCAAATTTGCATGTGACCATGCAAAAACATCCATGTTATTTTTTAGGAAGTCTTTCCGTTCATGAACTAGATCTTTACTGAGCGAAGAACCAATGTACACCCTTCTGTCTGGGTGTTCCTTGTCCAAGGCTACAGGGGTGAGCTCCTCGACGGACTCTCCTCTTTCTATGGTGGAGTCATCCCTTGGGTCAAGGACCTCGACCTGTAATGCCTCCTCCTGCTTTCTAGTCTTCATGGAGGAGACATAGCACTCCCTTGCTGCTACTTGGTCTCCTCTGACTTTTCCGACTCCATTTGGGGTTAGAAAGCGAAGGATAAGATGATAGGTGGAGGGGACGGCCCTTAATGCGTTAAGAGCAGGTCGCCCCAGTATGATGTTATAGGCTGATGGACAGTCTATAACTAAGAAATTGACCATAATCAGAGATCTTCTTGGTCTTTGCTCATTTGTGATTGGCGGGGGTGATGGACCCTAGGGGATATACCTTCTCCCCTGAGAACCCCATGAGGGGTGACCTGATAAGCTACAATCTCTCCTTGCCCAAGTTGAGCTTGTCATAAGCTTCTACGAACAAGATATCGGCAGAGCTACCACTGTCCACAAAGATTCTGCGTACTTGAAAATTGGCCACGGTCATGGTGAGCACCAGAGGGTCATCGTGTGGGTGCTGAATTCCCTTCAAGTTCTCATCTGAGAAGGATATAACTTCGTTGGCGTCTTGTCTAGGCATCTTGGATGGGCGCCCTTCTTCCGGGTGCCTTGCTTTTCTGGCGTGTGCCTTCATGGTAGACAATGACTCTCCCCCTCCTGCGAATCCTCCCGAGATGGTGTGGATTTCCCCAAATGGATGTTGTTCTTCCTGGTTGCGAGTCGGTGATGGTGCCTGTCTTCTGCCAGCAACATACTGGCGTAGTTGGCCACGTTGAATGAGATCTTCAATTTGTTTCTTGAATTTGTAGCAGTCGTCAGTGTCGTGACCGTGGTCGCGATGAAAACGACAGTACTTATTTGGCTTCTTGCAGTTTGGAGGAGACTTCATCCTCGCTGGCCACTTTATGGTGGGGTCATTTTGGATTTGTAAAAGAATGTGCTCGACTGTGGCATTGAGGGGAGTGAATGGTCGTCAATCTTTCTGAGGAGCAAGACCGAGTCTGTCTTTGGCGGATACCCGCTCCGTCCTGCTTGATTTGTTGTCAGTCTCCTTCTTGTCGTCCCTATCTCTTCCCTTTCTCTTTTCTCCTGCTCTGGAGGATTCACCTCGTCTGGCCCTTGTGACGTCCTCAACATTCATGTATTTCTGGGCCTTTGTTAGTAGCTCTGTCATGTTCTTTGGTGGACGTTTCATCACTGAGAAAAGAAAACTTGATGAGCGAAGACCTCCCAAAAAGGCGATCATGGTTACCTTATCATCAGGTTCTTCTACTTGAAGAACCTCCTTGTTGAAACGAGTGAGGTAATCTCTCAGGCTCTCGTCTTTGTCTTGTTTTATGCTGAGAAGATGTGTGACGGGCTTTTGATGACGTCGCCCCCCAATAAAGTGGGACACAAAAGACCTGCTTAACTTCAAAGAAAGGTTGAGATAGAAATTTGGAGAGAGCTTGGCAAACCAACGTCGAGCGGAGCCCCTCAAGGTGGTTGGGAATGCTCTGCACATGATTTCATCAGGGATGTTATGGAGCTACATCAGAGTTTTGTATGTTTCGAGGTGATCTAGCGGATCTTTCGTTCCGTCAAAGGTCTCCATGGATGGCATTTTGAACTTTTGAGGGAGTGGATAGTTTGCTATGTCAGGCTTGAAAGGCGTGTCCGTTCTCCCCACAAGATAATCCACGGTTTCTGGTCCTCGGGCCTTCATGGCGTTGAAGACATCACCTAGTTGATTTTGCACTTCCTTGATTTTCTCATCCCAGAGGGCTCCCCTAGAATGATCATGGGGGTGACTCCCATGCTCCACGCTTTGGTTCTCGCCTTCATCTTCTTGGAGATGAGGATCTCCTCCTTGGGAAGGAGGAGGAGGAGGTGGATCATGATGGGCTCCCCTGTGTGGGGCTCCTTGATGTCCAGAGGGTGGAGCTCCTTGTTACACTCCTCCTCCTTGTCCGGGGAGCAGGAGTTGTAGTATCTGCTGGTTTTGGATGGCCAATTGCTGCATGGTCTCCAGCATCTGTTGTGGATTTGGAGCTGAAGTATTTGAGACGTGGTTAGTGTGCGGAGGAGCACCCTCCTCTAGCCGTGGATTATCTTCAGGTTGGTTCATTGACCTGGTTGTAATCGCCATTAGTTAAGATGTTTGAAGATGAAAATCTTTTCGATTCCCACAGACGGCGCCAAACTAATGATGCACAAAATGGACTTTGCACAAACACCAATCAAATAATTATAAAAACGGTAATTAAAGTAGAAAAATGAGACACGAATTAAAGTGGTTCGGTCAAGTTGACCTAGTCCACTGTTGAATGGCTATGGTTGCCTGGCACATTATATTATGTGTGTTGGAGAGAATACAAAGAGCATAAGCTATTAGATACAAGTGTCAATTCCCCTCAATGATAGTAAGACATTCTATTTATAGCGACTTGTGACAGTTTTGGGACAAGCACGTAACCACTACCTTAGTGGAGCTCCCAACCTCCTCCTAACGTGCAAGATGGTTGACGTGCTCTGCGAGACTTGGCCACTTCCTTCATGACGTGGGTACGCTCAATTAACCTCTGGACCTCATTTGTTGGGCTCGCCAGATTTCTTGGACTTGGGCCTACAACACGGGCTTATGAGATGGGCTGGAGCATGAGGCTTATGAGATGGACTGAATCTTTGGGCTAGACCCATCAATTCCTAGCATATCCAAACATTAAAATGAAGATATTCAATTTCCACCATTCTTAACCCAAGTAAGATTTCCATTCCCGATCAAATATTCACGAGTGTTAAATACGACTTCATACTTCATAGTTATTTTTATTGTCTTATTTGGGGAAAGGAATTGTTTCGTTTGCGAAATATTAACCGTTAAGCCTAAGATTTCAAATTGGAGGTTAACGCCTATGTGCATAGGCGCCTGGGGACTCAAAATCAAAATCATAAATTAACATTCGATTTCCAACTAACAACAATATTGTTATTTTTTTTTAATATTTAATTTTTTGTGAATGCTAAAAAAAAAACTACGCCTTCATGTTTATATTACCTATTTGTTTTGTCTTGGCGAATGTCTACTGAAGTTTACATCTCTTATTCAAAACAATTAATGAATGTTATTTTAAAGTTATAAATTTGTCAGGAAAGTGCAGATTAATTATAAGGGTAGGGTGTCTTGTCTTGAAGCAGCAGTCAGCTTGATGTCTATCTTCGATCTGCAAGCGTCATTGTAAACATACATAAGATAACAATGGTTTTACATTGTTTTGGTTATTGTTCGACTCTTGCGTAGTAGCTAAATTTGTCCATACTAGAGCCGTGTTGAAGCAGCAGTCAGCTTGATGTTGATACCCAGCGTCGGCCAGGTAAGCCGCTGAAAGACTTGTACCAGGTGGTCAGGGACAACTCTCCCATTAGATGTACGTATTTGAGAAAATGTTTGCACTGCCACTTATATTTCCATCTTAGAAACTGTTGCAACCAGTCAAAACTTATCTGGCATGGTTTCACTTCCTGGAATTCTTCAGTTAACTGTTTCTTAGCTTAGCTTCCTCCATGAAATCATTACATAGAGACCATTTAGTCAATGCATAAAAGATAAAGAGTTAGGGGGATGATCACCATCTTCAACCCAATTGCGCGCGCACATGTGCATTAGCGCGTAATAGGTGGTGAATTCTCAACTATCAGGACGCTTTTTGGCAACTGAAAGTCCATTTTGAGTCCCTGTCGTCCAGTTTGTAATTCCTCCGGTGACTGCTGACTTGAATCATGTTAGCCTTTATAAAGGCTACAGTTTCTAGAAATATTTGCAAGTATATAATAATATAATAATTTGTGACTTTTCCAGTCAAGCCAATGTGATGCAGGCATAGAAAAGCCTTTCATAAACTATGAGTTGGCCTGCCGTGTGGACCAGTTCTGTTGACAAGAGTCACAAAACGCCATTCTTAATAAGTCATTAATTGGTTACAGCCAGCAAGCATGTAAGGTCGATTTCTTCTCATCTTAAGCGTAGAGTTTCTATTCCTTGACATGTGAAGAGGAGTCATTCCTTGTGCCTTTTCGAAACCGGAATGCTATTACGTCCGCTGAAATTAAGAATTGAAAGCCACATTTTCTTTACCAATTAAACTAATTTCTATATTAAATGATAAATGCAACTTGTTTCTATCTATAGAAAGAGTTGCATTTCCTGAACTCATTCATATCTTGTGTATTTCAGTTGGTTTTAGTGTAACAGAAGAGAAGGGGTACACAACGCTTGAACTCGAAAGTTATATTATATTATATATATATATATATATATGAGAGGATTTAAAAGCGAAAAAAGAAAGAGATCAATAGAAATGAATGAAAAAACAAAAACACGGGTTTGAGAAGCAGGTCGAAAAAAACGCGGGTTGATCCTCAAACCGCTTGTTTTTGCCTTGATCCGCCTCCATATTCAGATTCTTTTCATTCATTTTAGATCCTCCCTCATATATATATATATATATATATATATATATATATATATATATATATATATATATATATATATATATATATTTTTTTAACATTACCTTGAAAAGAAAAGTTGCATGAAAATATATATATAATTCATATATTGAATTGTTAGAATAACCTACTTTTAACTATGGTTATTTATTTCCCTCCCTTTTGTGTGTGTGTGCATACAAAAGCAATAGCAATTAATTATACAAGGCAATTGAGTGTGGCAAAGAGAAAAGGAAAGGTAAAGGGAAACATAGAAATGATTTGAGATCACATTATAATAACAAAAACATCACCATTGTAGTAGAGGGTAGTAGATCCTGATTCTGATTTGTGGGCTCACTCACCCGACAACCAAGACTCTTGCCCCTTCTGGTTGTTGGCCATACTCTCATCTTCCCAATCGCAACAAATCCACCACTCCCCATTTGGTTACATATATAGCGTGTAATTAATTGTATTTGTTGTCAAAAGATAGATTATTTTAAATGCAACTTATCAAAAATAATACTCCAATATATAACGTATTTGGACATTATTACTGCATACGTTATAAATGTTAGTAACTAAACAAACCTCTCGAGTTTGATATTATCTTTCTTTATTCTCCTCCTCTTTCTATGACAACATTTCATCCCTTACACTTTTCATGTTTTCAAAACATATTTAATGACAAAATTAACATTTTTATAAAGTGACATCAGCGATACTATTATTAACAACAACTAAAGTATTATATATCACTAAATTTAATATTTAGTTTCTTATCTATTAGAAAAATAAATGAATGTAAAATGTAATAGAGGGATCTAGGTCCCTATCTCTCTCACACACGACATAGTTTCACGTGCATACACACACACTAAATAATCAAAGATACATGTTAAATCCACAATAATATCAAGAAAATCAACCCCTTTCCACATCAAAGCAAATCTAAATTAATATATATATATATATATAAAGACAGGAAATTTGATATGTGAACAAAAATAGGAAATTTCCAACCACCTAGTGTCTGTAAAAAAGAAACTATGAACAGAACAAGCTGCACTTTTTCTCTTCAATACTCCAACCCAACTTAACTATGGGACCTTTCCCCTTTCTAAATCAAGCCTCTGTACAAATTACAAAATGATACTAGATCAGCAGCATATCCATCATACTCCTTCATTCTCATTAATTAACCTAAAGTGTAAATGGTAATACTATTTTAAAAGCTACTGAATTACTAGGATTATGAGATTATCCTCCAACAGTGTCGGTTAATTGAGGACAACCCTCTGATACTTGGCATCTGTGGAAGAATCAGAGCCTTCACAAAAACCCCTTTTCCTATTCAGTCTACCACAATTGTTGTTAATGTTATTGTTACTGAAAGCACAAACATTCAAGAAAGAATCTTGGAGGAGGAGTTGTGGCGGTGGTGATGGGACGGCCACCGGCGGTGGAGGGATCTGATGGGTGTCGAGTGGCGGCGGAGGGTGGCGCCACTGAGGAAGAGGTCCAGCCAGAAGGAGGGTCTGAAGTAATGGCCCTGCTTTCATCATTGCTTGCAAAAATTTCCCCTTTTCCGGTAATGGCTTCTCTGGCACTAGAATGAATTCTTGATCTTTTGTTAATGGTGGAATTGGGTCAATAATTGGGGAAGAAACAATGCTTTCTTCACAATCAGATGAAGAGAAGCCATTGTTGGAATCAAGCCCTCTAATTTTGGGATCATCTTCAATGCTTGAAACTCCAGAGTGTGGAGCTGTTTGAAGGTATTGTTGTTGGAGCAAGAGTTTTTCAAGAAAAAGTTTTTGGTAATTGTCTTGTGCTTCATTTCTCTCTGTAATGGCTTTATTGAGCAAATCTGTGAGTTGGGTCAATTGGTCATCCCTCATTTTCAGCTCCTCTTGAGCTCGAACCCTTGTTGTTTCTAGCTCCAGAGTAATGACCAAAAGAGACTGTGTCAGTTCCTCTGTGCTCTGCAAACCAAATAGAAACCAAACCCATTCTCAATTAGCTCTCAAAATTTAAAGAAAATGGAAATCCATGATCAATTAGCTTAAAATTTAAGGAAAATGGAAACCCATGTTCAATTAGCTCTCAAACTTTTAAAAAAAATGGAAGGAAACCATGCTCAATTATCTCAAAATTTAAAGAAAATGGAAACCCATGCTCAATTAGCTCTCAAATTCAAGGAAAATGGAAACCCGTTTTCAGTCAGCTCTTAAATTTCAAGAAAATGGAAACCCATGATCAATTGGCTCTCAAATTTCAAGAAAATGGAAACCCATTTTATATAACTAAGCACAAAATCTAAAACCACATTTTTCATGAAGAAAAAAGAGAAGAAAGTAAAGAGGAAAAAACTTAAAATCTGACCTTTCCTTGGAAGAAGTAAGGCCAATTAAGAAGTGGGCTGTGTTGATTGTCCATGTTCTTGCAATGGATGGCAAGAGAGGAAAGAGGAGAGAGAATATTGAGTAGGAGGAGTATTTAGTTATTGGTTATGGGGTTTATAAAGAGTTGTTTACGAAGTAGTAATGTTTAGTGCGGTCTCTATTACTTAATTTCTTGTTATTGTTAGAGGTGGGACTTGGGAGTATTTGGTTGGACAAAAGCAGAAAAAGCCAAAGCCCAAATGGTGCCAATATCTCTATTAACAAAAGACTATTCTTCTTATTGTAGCTGTAGAAGTAGGTGCAAGTCTCTAGGGGTATTATACTGACAAAGAAGTCACCAGTCATCTCTTTTTGGGACACACTTAACTGATAGATAGATGGATGGATGGATTGGCCTATATTCTACAGAGAGAGAGAGAGAGAGAGAGGGATGTTGATTCCAATTAGTTTAGATGAACGGTATATAAAGTCAGTTGCATTTTATAGGAACAGGTCAGTATAAAGTTTATTTTTGGGTAAATTAGTCAATTGACTAATAGAATGCTAATAGGCTGGCGAGGCTCTATGTATATCAGTATTCTATTGGTCAATTAATCAACTTACCCAAAAATAAACTTTATACTAACCAGATCCCATTTTATATAACAGAAAGTTAAATTTATATAAATTTTGTATTATAAAGATTATTTAAAATTTAACTCTTTATATATAAAATGCACAATATATAAAAATTGTAAAACAATTTTTCCAATTGAAAAAATTGTTGAGTGATTTCGGTTGGTTGTTATGAGTTGAATAGGTTGACTTGAATTTATTTTGGGTCCCTCCCTCCCTCCCTCCCTCTTTCTTCCATTTTTGGTTTCTCCGAGTCGCTATGTGAATTTAATCGGGTCTCCCTCTTTCTTCCATTTTTGGTTTCTCCGAGTCGCTGTGTGAATTTAATCGGGCCTTCCCTTCCTCTCTTGTTAATAAATAAAGTTAATAAATATAGTATCACATAAAAAAGAGTTATATAATATTCACATACACTCAGGCGGGAGTTCAAAATATACATGTGTGTGTATGTGAGCATTATGTGATCTTTTTTTATGTGATAGTAACATCGTTGCTTATTAATTTATCCGCACCTTTAAGCCACTGTTCAGTACAACTTATAAATTTGTCAAACCAATTTATAAGTTGTTTTTCATTATTATGGTTTGACAATCACTTATTTTATGACTTATAAGTTGAATTTTAAGTCAAAAAAGAATAATTATTTGTGACTTATTTAAAAATGACTTATATGTCATTTTAAAATAAGTTGGTTTGACCAAATATAATATCTATTTTACCCCTCTTTTTAATGTCATTTTTAGTAATTTTTATATTTATTTTAACTTATAAGTCATTATGAGACGAACATCGTCAAATTGATGTCGAACAATTTTATTTATAAGTCCAACTTAATACAATTTATAAATTAATTTATACTTAACTTATAAGTCATTTTCAAATAAGTCATTCCCAAACAGACCCTAATTAAAACCCTCTTATCTCCGAAAAAATAGGGTGACACTCAAAAGCAAGGATCCTCAACATTTCAATTTAAAATTAAGAGTCTTCATTTAAAGGTCTAGATTTAAAGTTATTAGATATAAGGTCTAGAAGTTGTCATCTTATTTAAAAGTCACCCACGTCGCGATCTTCCTCTTCTTCAGCTCTGGCTCCGGCTAATTTGACGCACCGTCGTCAGCGGTGTGTTTGGAGCTGTGAGACGCATGTGCTGGGCTACTGATTTCGTTGCCGAAGAAAGGAATCCCGATGGCTTACTTGTCGCAGGCAGGCAGGGTCACTTGAAATACACTAATGATTTTCCCACCATCGCTCTTGATCTTCATTCTCATGTCTGTTGTCGCGTTGTTTGTGTTAAGTTTCATGCAAGTTTTCTTTAGTATCTAATTATAAATGTGGCTGACCGTTGATTTTTAAGGTTTTATGCTCCCTCAATAATTTCTTTAGAATCATAAATTTGAGTCTTAAAATTTTAATGGGTTTCAAAAATTTTTACGAAGATGCTGAAGTTGTTCCGTGGCTTTTACTGCTAATTGTAGTATTTGTTGGTGACAAGTTTAATTAACAATGTAAATAAACCGAGTCGAGCCGAGTATTGAGTTATTTATATTTGGTTCACAAAATTTATTTAGTATAAAATAAGTTTTGATTGAGGCTCATTTAGCTACCGAGTTGAGCACGATCCCGAATCAAGCCCGAATAATTTGAACTTTTCGAACGAATATGATCCGAGTATCAATATAAAATTACAATTTGAGTAGGTTCGAGTAATTTATCGAACTTTAAAATTTGATTATATTTGACTCATTTATATTTCGAGTTGAGCTCAAATCGAATTTTTAATCGAGCAAATATGAATCGAGCCTAAACTGTTTGTTCATTTTACGGTCTTAAGTTTAATATAACAAATAAAAAAGTATTAAAAGGTTGCTAAAGTTGCATCATTAGACATTTGAGGCCAGTAAAGGTCTTCATTTTGTGCTTGAGAAATTTTTTAAGTGTTTGTGATCTAGATGTATACATTTGTGGCTACCTTAATTTTATCATCTTGGGTTAGCAGAAATTATTTTAGTGCTTTTATTTTTATGTTTATTATAATTATATTAAAGTATTATGATATTAGATTGACAATTATTTTTAATTGTCATCATGGTTTTGAATCAGGTAATGATGTATTTGAAGTCTTCTATAAGAAGAATTTTGCTAAAAGGTTATTAGGAAAGAATGCTCCAATTGATGCAAAAAAAATAAATGATTTCTAAGGTAAAGAACGTGAAAATGATTAAATTTATCAAAAAATTTTAAAAAAGAGAAAAAGGCATGATTATTTTTGAAAGGAATTTATTGTACGGGTTATGAATTACTCTAGTTTATATTAATTGTCAAAATAAACTGCCAATTTGCAAGGAATTCACATAGAGGGAGAGAGAGATCAGCGACAAACGCGGGAGTGGAGACAACTTTGAGGGGTCATATTCCATATTAATGACAGATTTTCTTAGTGTGTGTTATTTCTACTAATCAATTCTTGCCAGATGGAGTAATATATTTTTAGTGTCAGCAAATTGCAACTAGTGATTACTCCCTCCGTAGTAAAATATAACAGAAAAAAAGGCATAACCTTTAAAAAGGTACGAGCTCAAAAGCAGAAAATAAAAGGTTATCCTTCAAAATTAAGCATGGCTTATATAAGCACAACGAAGAGGTTGATTTTGGGGTTGGGGGTGGGGGTGGGGGTGGGGGTGGGGGTGGGGGTGCCGGGTTACAACGAACCCTAAATCAATTTTAAATTTAAGATTTTTCAAATTAATTTTAAAAAATTAAAATATATTTCTAATTTTAGAAGAAATGTAGTAATTAATACATGTTGTCCACCTAGAAGAGCTGATTAAAAAAAATCTAAAGGTGGCTAAAATGTTAGTAAAGAGAGTATTGTTTTATTTAGGAAATTGATATTTTTATATATTAAAATGATATTATTTCTACACGAGTCTTTCTCACATAAATCACTCATTATTC
Source organism: Panax ginseng (assembly GCA_020205605.1). Taxonomy (NCBI): domain Eukaryota; kingdom Viridiplantae; phylum Streptophyta; class Magnoliopsida; order Apiales; family Araliaceae; genus Panax; species Panax ginseng. The sequence goes on along the minus strand of CM035131.1, from coordinate 14,208,377 downwards.
ATGTAAAAGAAATCGTGTAAAAATATAAATTTTTTTATGTAAAAATATCAGTTCCCTTTTATTTATTTTAAAAACGTAATACTCTCTTCCTCCTTTATACAAAAGACTTGTTGCAATTGTCATGAAATGTAAGCAAGAGAGTATTTGAGTTTTTTATTTTTAAAAAATTATAACTCTTTAACTCCTACAAAAGACTTTTATTTGCAATAATATTCAATCTTTTGATACACTAGTAGTTTAAAAAAAATCAGGGAGTTCACATGTGGTGTACTAATATACAAATTTGAAATTTAACTTAAGTTATTATTAGATTTTGAGTTCATTTATATATAAAATTACTAATAAAATATAAGGAATTAAGAAGAGTAAAAAAAATGTGAGTTAATTATCAATCATAATAAATGGTGCATAGTGGCATGCATGATGATTTGTTGTTCATTCATCGATCTTTTTCTCAAGGGATATATTTATGGTCAACTTTAATTTTCACATTTTTAAGAAAGAAAGTTAAGTCATGTACTTGTTTCTCTATTAATTATTTTAGTTGTCAAAATTCTTTTGTTAAACATGCAGAAATAACTAAATATATGAAGAATAATTTATAAATTCAAATTTGTGACAGAAATTGAGTCTTAAATTTCATTTCAACTATTTCACTTGCTCAAAATATTCCCATGATGTGCTCTTTTTGTAAACATGTCACTTAATATTAAGATTTATTAAGATCCCCAACAATATGTATGTATGTATGTGAGTGTATTTAACATATATATATATATATATATATATATGACAGAGACACTGCCATAATATTTAAATTTTAATTATAGTATAACTATGAATTTCAATATAATGCGTGAATTACACCAAATGAAAAGGAAAAAGAAATAAGTCTACTATTTAAGTGTGCTACTGCTATGTCCTACTCTATATTTGTCTTCCTACTTTATACACACAATTTTTTTAACGAAACCAAAAGGTAAAATTAATTATAATTAAAACAAATGTAAATTGTGACGTCTCCAAAATAGGTATACATTATTTATTTTGAGTCGTCAAATACATAATATAGAATACAAATACAATCTTAAATATACAACAAGAGAGCTGTGAGTTTTAATACAAACATTATATTCTAAACAATATCCACTCTCAGAATAAGTCCTCATTATATTTATTAACACGCTATTTAACAGAATATTGAGGACTACTAATACTATCATCCGGACCAATCACTCCGCCTCCCCGACTAGTCCCGCCACGTTCTCATTTCTTCAAGAGAATAAAAGAAAGAAAAGGGTGAGCTCAACTAGCCCAGTAAAAAATATTATGACTATGATAATGCAGAATAAATTATCATTAGTCTTCAACAATGTTAAACTGATAAAATACAATAGACATCAAGTTTAACTGCAGCGGAACATGCAAACCATTAAAAGAGTCAAGTAGAGAATAAAATCTACTATCTTTTATGATTTAAAAGATTTTCATCACTTTTATCGCTAAGACTCAGCTTAATAAATAATCAACATTATCCATGTACTACGGCCAAGAATATTCATTAGTATCACAACCACAATTTATCCATACACTACGGGCCAAGGATTCTTGTGTATTCATTAATGGTCATGATCATGCCAACAACTGTTCATCAATGCACTACGGGCCAATGAGGACTTTTACCACATCATTTGTAATGTTACGGTCATGATTACACCGAATAATCCCTGGTCATAATCATACCAAGTCCATCTATGCACTACAGGCCACATATGACTTTCAACAAAATATAAACATGAGGATGATGACAATGATATAAGAATTCAATAAAACAAGTTCAAGAATTTATTTATTCAGGAACTAATAACGTCCAAATTGTCAACATGATACTTCTTTGTAAAGTAAAATTCAAGAATGCTCAGAAGAATATTTCTATGAAAAGATACTGGATGAAGTGCAAATATCAAGGATATTCCACTAATTTCATGGAGTATAGAAGTCAAAGCTTTAACCAACTGAGTATAATAAAGAATGGAATAACAAAAGAAATCACCACGCATGCGGTGCTTGATGTAGACATGTTATTCCAACAGAATAATAAATAATCGGAACCGAGTCAAAGTAATACATAATGCCGTGTGATATTCCAACAGAATAATAAAGAATGAAATAACAATAAATCACCATGCATGCGGTATTTCACATAGATAAGTTATTTCAATGAATAATAAATAACGGAACGTGTCCCAGAAAACGCATGCATACATGATATTCCAACGGAATAATAAAGATTTTAACCGGTCCCATTAAAACGCATGCAGACAAGAGATATTCCAATGAATAATAAAGAATGGAATAATAACGAAATTTCACCATGTATGCGGATTGCAGCATGTATGCATTATTCCATGAGAATAATAAATAATGGAATAACGGTAAGAATTTTGCCAAGTATAGGGTAGATCAGCGATATCTGAGTTATTCCAATGTAATAATAAAGAATGGAATAATGTAACTTCTTTTCATGAATAAAAAAAAAATACCCCTTACCTTATAAAGAAAAGTACTCCACCAGTAGGGCGGGATATACTGAAGAAACTTGACTACACTCAAAGCTTTCTTAAACGCTAAAGAAATACGCTCAAGATAGAAGAATAATTCTCTCACACAATTTCTCTCTAGAGAGTTTCAATTGAATTCGTAAGAAATAATGAAGGAATGAATGAGCTTATTTATATAAGAATGGATCAATAAGAACTAATCCATGAACGGTCCGGATCGATTCACTTTAAACTAGACGGTCAGTTTGGTTTACAATAAAATATAATATATTCTATTTATAATCTAATAAAACGAATAACTTTTAAAAAGATTTTACTATGCAAACACTATGCAGGCATTATGCATAATAAAATATAATATATTCTAATTATTGTCTAATAAAATGAATAACTTTATAAAAAGTATTCATTTTTATATAAAAAGATTTTACTATTAGCTTAATAAAACGAATAACTTTATAAAAGTATTCTACATTTTTATATAAAAGTTTTTCTGTTTTATTACATTAATAATACTAATAAAACAAAACTTCATCATCATTATTATTATTCACACTATTAATCGACCAGGTCGTTTTCAAGAAAGAGGGAGTTTTCCAATAAGGATTTCTCCCCATTGATGCACAATTAGGTGACAAAATCTCTCTCCTTGGCAGAACTTCTAGACATCGTTAATATTACAAATAATAATATTAATAACTTCGTCATCTCAATATAAAATATCAACAATAATTGAATCAATTAACGTGAGATACTATGCAACAATTACTGAAGCAATAATTGAACAAAACTGAGTGACTTCTCACGTAAGCATCAATAATCAATACCGTAGTATTACTATGCAACCACGCCAGATTCACATTTCTTTAAACACCGGTTTTTAACGATTAACGGTAAAAACTTCCGCCGTTATTTTCATAAAATATTTTTGTCGCTTTTTCAATCCGGCAATAATTTAATTATAAGGTCCACCAACGATTGTGTAATAAATCAATGCGAATATTCTCCGATCAATCGAATACTATAAACAACTTGCGTGACTTTTGCAAAATTTCTAAATATTACCCACAACTATAACATTATATTAAATTCATTCCATAATATTTAAAAATAATAATTATAGAAAATTCATCTTTATTCATAAAAAGTTGGGGTCTTACATAAATAACCACCAACTTGATAAAATAAATGTAAAATGAATTATTCTAAACTAGAATAATGCATGGTTGTTTATTAGTGACAATAATAATAATAATAATAATAATAATAATAATAATAATGGTTAATTGGTCATCATGAATATAACTGTATGATTTTAATATATTAAATTAATTAAAAGTAACTACATTAGTAACATCCACAAAACAGGATCTACGACCAACATAAATATGAATAATCCCGACATGAAATAAAGGCAAGAAAAGAAAAATCAATAGACCATCACTTTAGCCAGCATTAATATCTGTTTTATTTTAGTAACTGAATTTTTTATACAATATAAAATTATCAAACTATATTGCCGTATAAGCATTAACTTCACCATTAACTTGTGTAAGATTTTATCCTAATATTCCACAATATAGTGATTATGCCTTATTAATTAGACGTAAATTTACAGGAAAATTAAACTATGTTATTTTTTTATTTTTAAATACTTAAAATTATGAATTTGTTGCTAATTAACCTGAAATTATTGCTCTAATTAATGATCCATCAAGTGGTTTTGAGTTTTAAGCTTGTAAAACTGGCTACTTAGTCAATCTTAAATAAACTTCTTCCATGTTTGGCCAAACGTAAATTAGTTTGAAACATCTGTATATGTTACTCATTCGTCCAGATTCTAGAATCTAAATAAAACAATGATTTTATTAAATGATTACATGTTTCCTACACGAAAGAAAAGGTGAGAAATTAAGTTTCAAAGTCTATGCTTTTATATGATGTTTATGTTCTTTAAGTTGCAAACGATGAAAGCCAAAAACAAGCTCTGTTTTCGTCCATAAAAATGTGAATGGAATGGTATGGCGACATTGTATCTTAACAACTCACCTTTTAATGCATCTTAGCATCTCATATTTTTGTATTAAAAGGTCCTCTGAATAGTTTAAACTTATATTTATATCTTAACTATTCAGATGACCTCTTAATACAAATATGTAAACTCTTAAAAAATATTAAGAGGTGAACTATTAAGATACGATCAAACACCAAAATATGATCAATCATTCTAATGCACATTAATCGGATTACTCTTTCTTCTTAGCCACTCTGCCCGTATGATACACAAATGTAATATGGTGTGGAGAAATCTAAGTTTTAGCCTTTTTCTTTGAACAACTAGTATTTCAAGATGAATCAAAAAGATTAAAATATGTATATATATATTTTTTTATGAATTCTTTATATAAGTATACAACAAATAGAAAGTAATTACAAGAAAAGTGCATCAACCAAATAATTACAAAAAGAGTGTAATTAGGACCCATATTACAAAAATAGTACAATTCACATTAATAAGGAAACCTAAAATCAAGGACAAATAACTGCCATAATTAATAATTCAAATTCAAATATTTGGATCTAACAACAAAAACAAATTTAAATTCAAAATAATAATTCAAATTTAAATATTCAAATTCAAATCTTCATCTCCCTCACATACACTTTGAAATAATAGTCCACCGCTACACCGCCGCTACACCTCACATACTCCGCCGCTACACCGCCGCGAATCTCCCTTGTTCAAAACGCCAATGAGAATAAGAAGAAGATTCGCCCTACAAAAAGTTTAAAAATAAATAGATATAACTATTAATGTTCTGAATTTTTTTTATAACTATTTTGTTACTCATAAATAATAAAATGGTTACCTTTGTATGAATGGTTGGCTACCAACTGCATCACATTCAAACGAAATTGGTAACTTAATAAAATTGAATTGGTTACGTTGGTCTGAAGGTTTGGCTACCAACTGCACTATGAAAAAACTGCAGATGTGGATGTGAATTAGTTACTTTGGTATGAAAGTTTTGTTACCTTGGTACGAAGTTTTGCTTACCTTAATCTGAAGGTTTGGTAACCAACTGTACTAAGAAAAAATTTAAAGTGTGGAGGTTGATTGGTTACTTTGATATGACAGTTTGGTTACCTTGGTATGAAGGTTTGGTTACCATCATCCAGTATTCATATCCACCTTCACCACCGCCTGAATCTTCATACCCACCTCCATTTTGACCCTTCATTTTGAGAATATACTGGAGATATATAATTGGTTGACTCATAGACATATACATATATATACATAAATATATATCTATATATTCATTTTCCTCTGCTTATTTCTCCTTTTAATTTCCTTGCCCTTCGTCACCACATGCTCCAAGTAAGTATCTGTTATCTCTATATTGCTTATGGAATTTGAGCACAGAATATCTTTTCTCCGGCTCTGCACGTTGACCGTGATGGTGATACGAGTTTGGTCGAGACCCACCAAACTTTGACACCCTCAAATTCATCACCACCCTTTCATGTTCATCCATGCTTAACACTAGCTTCTTTGCTGTCTCTTCCCATCTCAACTTTAAATCTCTTGGCACTTTTTGATGAGTTAACACTAAGATATGCCTCAACAATGATGAAGGCTTCACTACGCTTGAGATGGGTTCCAGTGAACTTGTGGATTGAAATCCGAATGTATGGGGATAAAAGACTCATGAATGTGTATGTATATACCTCTAGGTGATGACTGTTATAGATGAGAGAGAGAAGAAGTCATGGGTATAACTAATGTGACGCCCCCAAAATAAGTATACATCACCCATCTTGAGTCGCCAAATACAAGGTACTAAATTCAAATACAACTTGATTATACAACAGTCATGTAAAATACGACAAAATACATGCTGTGAGTTTTAATACAAATATTGTAGCTTTTATTTATCATTAATTTAGTTTGATATATTTACGTTAGTTTAAATGCGTATTTGATATACTTTAGTTGATTAGAACTTTAGTTTAATGTCATATTCAAGTTGGCCTTGATAATTAATATTCATGTTGGCCATTATTGTTGGCCTTGGATTATATTTGAGTGTGTTATATGCTGTTGGGAAAAAAATAGGTTTACAGATACAAAAAATGTGAGTATTATTACCCTGGATATTGTCAAAATAGGAAAAATATATTTTTTTTAAAAAAGGATAAAGTCGACGGAATAACACTATCCTCAACGGAATTCCATTGAGATTAAGCCCCTTCTAAATTTTTATGGGATGCCACGTGGCATGTTTAGTGTCGACCGAATATTCTCGACGGATGGAATTCAGTCGACCATATCTTAATCTCAACTGAATATTCCATCGAGGTTAGTTCGGTCGAAGATAGATATCTCTGACTGAAATATCGACGAACTTAATTTCGACGTGCTTATATCCGACTGTATTTTCGACCGAATATTCTGTCGGAATTAATATAATCTCGACGGATTATGCTTAATTCCGACGGAATATTCCGTTGGAAATAACCCTTTTTGTTGTAGTGATATATATATATATATATATATATATATATATATATATATATAATTGTCCACAAAGAATCATTATTGACTTTTAATATACCTACTAGTATATGCCCGTGCCTGAAGGCACGACGTAAAAAATAATTAAATTAAAATTCGAAAAATATTACATTACCACATACCACCACAATTCACTATACCACCACAACAATTAATACATAGTCAATCATCAACACATGTCCAACTACCAAAATATCAAGCTAATTGGTACTAATTTCCAAAAAAATCAATAGAATTTCCTTTAAAAATAGATATTTAAAAAATTCTAAACCTGTCTACAAAACTTACAATCATCAACACATATCAAACCACCAAAATATCAAGCTAGTCGCTGTTAATTTTAAAAAATTTCGACAGAATTTCCTTTAAAAATAGACATCCAGACAAATATAAACCTGTGTATAAAACTTACAATTATCCATACATATCTAAACCACCAAAAAATCAATCATTCCATACCCAAAATCATCATAACCATGTATAATTTGTTAACTTTATAAAATACGGATAAAAAAAATACATATATGAAGAAATTAATACATACTCCATCATCAACACATCTAACCACCAAAACATCAAGCTAGTCGCTACTAATTTCAAGAAATTTTGGCAGAGTTTCCCTTAAAAATAGATATACAGAAAAATCTAAACCTGTTTACAAAACTTACAATCATCCATACATATCCAAACCACCAAAAAAACCATCATTCCATACCCAAAATCATCATAACCAAGTATAATTAGCTAACTTTACGAAAGGCAGAATACAAAAAATACATACATGCGAAAATAGAAAAACTAAGACCCTTTACTTTACAAACTTACACCAAGTATATTTCTTTACGAACACATCATGTATCCTTGATATATACACGAAAATATTTGAAATTTAAAATTATCGAAATATGTGAGTTAAAATAAAACAATTATAAATCAAAACATAAGACCCTTACTTTTACCACAGAATTATCTAAAAAACAAATGAGCACACATATTTGTATGTAGGGGGAATGATTTAGATTGATTGCAGTAATAATTTAGAGAGATTGTAACAAATAATCAATTTTTTAAGGAAAAGATATGGACTTACAATCAAATAAAGTTTTCTTAGTACAATCTCAACGAACGGTTCACTTAATGATTTAAATCATAAATTTGTATTGGTGGCAGTATAATGGTGTGTGAGTTTGATTTGCAGTGTTTGATTGAATTCTGATTATGTGTGTGTGTTTGTGCATGTAGTATGTGTGTGTGTTGTGTGTCTGCATAAGAAGTAGAGAAATATAGTCTTAGTAAGAGATACTTTCACACCTAGACATTTGTTTGGTTATGGTAGGTTAGTAATCGTCAAAGGTGGGCATGTCAGTATTGGATTGCATATCATTTAACTCTCTTAAATGTCTTTTTCATCCCTTTAAACCTTCTCTTCATCATCATATCCTTAATGTTCTCGTATCAATCTGACATACTTTTGCCCGATAGAGGAGAATGCACAACCACCTATATTATTTACATAAACAATAAAATTAACACTATTTATATTATAGGAATAATAAAATTATTTTGATGTAGTGACATAAAAGTAGATTTACCTGATTACGTCGGCCCCATCCACAAAGGTCCATTGTATATATTTTATTGTTCTCGTTGACAAATTCACTCCAATCCTACAAAGAATGAACCTCATTGTAAAATTAAAAGTTAAAATGTTGAAAAGATTACATAATTAAGTAGAAATAAACTTGTTTAAACTATACCATTTAATTGTCGTAAGAATATCATAATAAAACTTCTGGGTAAACAATATTTGTGGTGCAATTCGACCCATCTTAGGAAGGAGGACGATGTCTGATCCGATGATGTGTGCATCTAGATAGTGCCACATAAAGGTGTCCATGACTAAAAATAGGTGTTCGTAAATCAATCCCAACGAACTTGATGATTGTCCTTGGGCTTTATTGATTGTCATATCATAAGTTAATCGGATAGAAGCGGCGTCTTGTCATTCGAAAAGGCAACTCCAAAGATGTTGGTGTCAATGATATTCTCGGAATGAAGACTAAATTGCCAATTTTATCTCCATTTAATATCCGAGCTTGATTACCCTTGAGGCACATCTAACAACCATCAATCGCGTGCCATTACAAAGTCCATCTTTTGATGCAATATTTACGTAACAACATTATTGGGCATCCAACTTTCAACTCAATTTAAAGCGGTGGCAACCACGAAGGATTCAAAGAGTTTAAGTACTCGTTAGGATATCGATTCCTAATGGTATGATCGAGCTCATCACCTTCACACATTTTATCTGCATCTAAAAAGTAATTGTTTCTCCGGGTAATATTCGGTCTTTTGACATTTATATCACTTTGGCGTCGTCATTCTGAGCGAGAGAATTGTTAGATTCGATGAGAAAGGTTTGAGTCACTATACCAACCACATCCAATTGTGGATAGATTCTAAATATCAATTCATTTAGATTATGACATCGGTTTATTGTAGATGGAAGTTGCACAATTTCTTGTGGATTGGTCCCAATCTAGAAAATGAAAGTATAATTATTCACAAAATGAGATTTAATTCAAAGTATCATGTTATAAAAATTTAATTCAAGGTTGAATGAAATATTACCTCCATTAAGAATTGAGCAAAATTAATATTTCGAACGTTTGTGTGAGTTAATCGCATGTTTAAACCTAGAGTCAAAACACATATATCTTTCCATAATGAAGATCGTCTCAATGATGCACCCACAATTTGCTCGCGAATGCCTTTGGGAATAACAGGCAATATTTGTCGAAAGTCTCCACCTAGGACAACAGTGATACCCCCAAAAGGTCTTTTATCGTCTCTGATATCTTGAAGGGTGCGATCAACTGCCTCAACACAATGATTGTTTGCATAGGAACTTCATCCCATATTATCGCTTTTGTTTTTCTAAACAACTTCGGCATGCATTGATTGTTTAGTGAACCCACATATTGAATTATCTAGGGTTTCGAAAGGAATACAAAATGTAGAATGTGCGGTCGCCCTACACCAATAACAAAGATGCAATACCGGATGAAGCCACAATAACAACAACATGTCCATAGCTCATGATTTGGTTGCAATGGTATTGTACAAAAAATGTTTTCTGTCCCGGCACCTCCACTCAAAAAAGAAAGTAGTTGTTTTGTTTTCACATCTTGGCGTTGTGACAATGATATAAAGCGACAAGTTGTGCATCATTAAGTCATCGACATTAATTTGTACATCGATTTGTTGTGCTTCATTCTCAAGTTGTTGGTGCTCAAACGATAATCTATTTCCAACTATTGCATTCCAATTTCCGGTTGGTTGTGGCATGGGTGGAAAATCAACTAAACTCTTCCCCGACTCATGGAGCAATTGATTTATCAAATATAAGCCATAATCTTCAATATGATCATCGAGTTGGATTCAAAATCCCAAACTTAGTACTGAATCCTCATGTGCCAAATCATCACATATATGTCTTTGAGAATTGCTTCCACAATTCAAATGGATGCAATGGAAAGCATTCCGTTAGAATTACTAACAAATAGTCTCCTTAATTGGTATCCGTTCTCATAATTACTGCGACCTCTTGAAGACATTGTATCCATTCTTCATCATCTTGAAGAAGTCCTCTTGCAACACACGTCTTTGACTTGAATGTATCATGCATAACATTATTTACCGTGCGTAGCAAATCAAATGAAGTAGGTCCTCTAACAACGATTAGAAGCAAACGCAAATAAAACCGCTCACCTGAATTAGGGCTAGCAAAGTACATTCTACCAATTGCATAACCCTTTTGTCTTGGAGTCCATTTATTGATAGACTTGTTCCAAACAAATTTTTCTGGAAATTCCTGATAAGTTAATACACGGGCGATTCATTTGTAGGCCAACAATCAATCAAAAAAAAAGCGATTAGAGTTGTTTTTTGATGTGCACCTTTAGAAAGGATCATATCAAAAGATTGACGAGGTTAAAAGACAACCACGATGCATCCTGAGCAAAATGAAGTGCCAATCTTACAACCAAGGAATCTCTTTATGTAAAGGATTACCAAACAATCGCCACGCGGCTTACGGAGGTCCATATATACCTAGCATCAAGATATTGTTGGATCTCATTAATTCCTCCAAGTACCATTGTTGCGCGATCGTATCCTTTTATAAATATACTTGTGAATGTATTTTACATCATCGACTCTGCCTGAAACTTCAACGTTGATATGACAATTGAACATTCTTGATAAATCTGATTATGTGGCATAACGTCTCTATTATCAATTTCTTGCCCCCTCACGATATACTTGACCCGATATTACGACGACGATAGACGGGATATCCATCGAGTCCATACTTGTTGATTCAACAAATGATCGAGGTACCGCTTTTGATACACCCCATTTTCCATATATGGTGCTTGTGGATTTCGAGCACCACATGGTCCGTGTACCATGCAACCTATAATTGTTTCAAAAAGTAATGGGTCAGTTTGGCAATCCGGAAATTCAGCACACACTACTTTGTCCACTTGAGCACATGTATGAATTTTATCTAAACCATGAAGGAACAAAAGTGCATGCATGTGCGGTAACCCCCTTTTTTGGAATTCAATTGTAAAAACATGCGCCACTTTTCTACCAAAGACGTTGTTTGTTTCTATCTCCTTCATCAAAAAATTCCGCTTCAACTCAAAAACACGGGCCACTAAATCGGGGCCGGTCGGTGGGGATCGATTTGGCAATAGTGATTTAGTAATTTCAGGCCATTTGGGATTTGCAGTCATAGTTAGAAAAATATCTGGGTGTTGATTATACCGCGTGATAGCCATTGAATCTTGAAAAATTTCAAACATATGTCTTGCACTACCAATGAATGAAGATGGCAAAATCATTCGTTGACCAACTTGTTCAGGACCAAGCTCATTTGCACAAACATCTGTAAGACCTTGGTAAAGTTCTGCACGAAGCTTCGATTGATTCAACTTGTAGTATGTCAACCGATTTTGTTCAGTAGTGGCCCAAGCATCTACTACAAATTCTTGAAATAGTTTACCGGCTCTTAAAATTGTTGAATACTCGATTATCACGTTGGAACATCGATAAGCGTAATATTGCAATTGTGTCGGTCGAGCGAGATGAAGGTCCACCTTGGGAAGCGTTCCACTATTTCAAATCTGGATTCCATCCTAGCTCACCATAAAGGAACAATACCACATAATCTGATGGCAAATAAGTGGGATGACACTCATTAATTTGCATCAAACCATTATCCCTCTCAAATGTAACATAATATCTCTCATTCCACTTGATTCATTCCATCTCCGTGATATTACTGCATGATCTCATTGGTTGTTGGGAGATTATATCGACGTCCGATGCATTCTGAAATTGTAGTGGAGATAAGTAGAATAAATTCACCCCGTCAATTCTAATTCACTTTAAAATGGTGTGAGCAGCTGCTAAAATTTTATAGAAATGGATTTACTTGCAATAAACAATCTTGTATGGTTTTCAAAACATCTCTTCTCAAGTTAGGATTTTTGTTCTGCTACGAACATCTAAAAGTTGATTAGGATCATAAATGTACAGATTGAGAGTAAATTGGTTCACACCACAGGCGTGGCATAAGCGATCTGTTCGATGGCGTAATTCCCCATGGATGGTGAATGTTCTAGGCCCCTCCGTGATTAATCATCATCCAATGTAGCACCAAGACTTCGTAAATGCATTAGGCATTATTATACTCTAAATGTGTCTTTGTGAAACGATTTTGATTGTTCATCATTGTCGTCATACAATGCTTTAAGCATTAAAGGAGGTGCAATAAGTGGCGGTAGTCTAATTTTTTCTTATAAACAACATTTACCAAAGAGAGGATTTGATCTGAGATGATTTTGTTAATTTTTTTTGAAGCCGATGTATAAGGCGAAACAATGAGGACATGTTAGATTCATCAAGCCGAGGGAATGACGATCTGGAATTTCATGGTTTTGAGGATTAAATCAACATCCATAGTAACACCTTCTCTTGTGTGTAGGCACTACGAGATAAAATTATAGATGTCATACAATTTTTAAAGGAGAACATGAATAAGGCAACAAGTGTGAGAATAGAAAATTAAAACTTATATCGAACACACAGTGCCTTCATTCGGATTACGCATTTGTTGGAACATGTTTGTCATATCGATGCCCTGAGGAACGTGGGGAGAATGGTTCCAAGAATTGTTGTTGTGCTTTTGTATAGGTTTTGAGGAGGCAAGTCTTGGAGCATGGTAGTCACAGGCGACAACCTTGAGATATTTGTTGGTGTGCCTTCTTCAAGATTTTGAGGAGGATTTTCTTGATTCATGATGGCCACAGACAACCACCGTGAAACAATTGGTGTAGCATCTTCATTAAGATTTTGAAGCAAGGTGGTTGACGATGACTCTATAACATTTGTTGGCACTATACTGTCTATTACAGGATGTGAAATTTTGGTAGACAAAGTCATTGATTGAAGGCGGGACCTTTTATTTGATTCTCGTTCTAGGCATGCTCGACGACGACGGCTCGGTGGTAAAGAAGGAAAAAATCTAGTTGATCACTCTCTTTCGTGACATGCAAGTTGTCCCAGTTGACGTTTGGAGCACTCATTTTCTTTCCCAGCATAACGTATTTTTGGAGCAAGAGTTTCACATTGCGTCAATGTTGATTTTGATATAACATTATAGTTTTGTGCCTAAACCACAAACTCATTAAAGATTAATTATTATTTTGTTGATTTAACGCATTATATATATTTTTCGTGATGTAAAATGATAATAAAGCATTAACAGAACTATCTATCCAACCGTTTATCAACTTTATAATTATAATAAAGTTTTTGTTTGATGCAAAAATAAAACACTATAGCCACAGTTGCAACTAAAGCAACATTAAGATAAAGATAAAGAAACTAAAACTCTTAACTACAAAATTGGTAAAAAAAAAAAACAAAAAATCATAGTTCTCAAAGTATTTAAATGAACCCAAAACATGTTGACAAATCAAACGTTCTACATAAAAGCGAAACTTAAAAATTTTTAAATTCAATAACATCCAAAACCATTGTAATAAGAGAGAGAAAAAGAATAGGAATAAAAGTGATACCAATTGGCAATCTTTATTTGTTGTTCCTTGGCTAGAAAAGGTTGATTTACATTTTCCCTTAAATTTGGCATTAAGCGAAAGCATCGAACCTTTTTTCTCCTTACATGCGAACACACGGTAAAAAAAAATGTAATATTAAATGAGACAAATCAAAAACATGTTGACAAATCAAACGTTCTACATAAAACGAAACTTAAAATTTTTTAAATTCAACAACATCTAAATCTACTGTAAAAACAGAGCGAAAAGAATATGATTAAAAGTGATACCAGTTGACAATCTTTATTTTTTGTTACTTGGGTAGAAGAAGTTGATTTTTGTTTCCCCTATTCGCCAAAGCATCAGACTTTGTTTCTCCTTCTGTGTAAGAACACAATAAAAAAAATAAGTAATATTAATTGAGACAAACCAAAAACATGTTGACAAATCAAACGTTGTACATAAAATGATACTTAAACTTTTTAAATTCAATAACATCCAAAACCATTGTCAAAACAGAGAGAAAAGAATAGGATTAAAAGTGATACCAGTTGGCACTCTTTAAATTTTGTTCCTTGGCTAGAAAAGGTTGATTTTTCTTTCTCCTTAAATTTAGCATTCTCCAAAGTATCAGACCTTTTTTCCTCCTTCTGGGTAAAAAAACGCTACTTAAAAGCAAAAAAAAAAAAAAGAACAGAAAAAATCAATGAGAAATGATAGGTGTAAGGATAAACTACCTCACGTATACGGAGATAATTTAGTTCATATTCATTGCGAATTACCACCCCTACATTATTCTGACGAAGTATTCGAACCTGTAGGCAAAAAAACGTTGAATAGTAAATAAGTTGGTAAAAAGATAAGATAAAAAGTAAGAAAATGATGAGTAAGAAAAAAAAATTATCATACACGTATTTTAGAAATGCGTCATCCATACATCACGACATTAATGAAAATAAATTAAAGTAAATAAGTTATTAAAAAAATCAATAAGATTTATTTAGAGAGAGTTAATCAGATAATAAACTTACACCACCAAATATAACAACATCATCCATTGGTCGATGATTATGCGATTAAACGATTGTAGCTACACAAAAATTTCATAAGTTATGGATAATGAACATCAATTACATAATATACATACACATCCAATTTCCAGAACCAAAATTAAGGAAAAAGACAACCTAAAAAAAACCTATTTCATCATAACTATAAACCTATGTTATAATAAAAATAAAACAGCCAAATTAAAAGACACCCAATTTAAAAAAAACAACCAAACATTCGTGTGCAAATGTGTGTGTGTTTTGTAGGTGAAAGTGTGTGTGTGTGTGTGTGTGCTATTGCTGTGAAAGAGAGATACAGAGAGATAGAGTGAGAACACAAATTTAAAACACCCAAAGTTAAGAAGACTTATGATGAAATAGATTAGAATTTTTAACTGAAGCTATTCGAAAACTTAAGTTAAAGATTTGAAGGTATAACTGATACTAATGATTGATTCACTTGATAAAAAATTCATGATAAAAACAATTTTAATTTACACCACAACTCAGTTGATTCGTACAATTAAAAAAAGAAAATTAGACCCAATACATGGTAAGAGGTTGTTTGAAAACGACAGTATAGAAAGAGTCATCAAGCATTCCTTTTATAAGAAAGTGTCATCCACGCACCCTTAAAGAAGGTCAAGCTAAGTTTAATGGTTTTTAGTTTAGTATTGTTCATAAAATCGAACAATGTCAGAAGTCAACAATCTATCTCACCAATCTCACCAAGCTCAACCCAGGTGAAATGGAGCTTTTCTTCTTCTTTTATCTTCTTTCTTCTTTATCTGATTTAGGTGTCAATCTATAATAACTATAATAATAAGATACAATAACGGTTCAAATTTATTCTAATTTTGTGAGTAAATCATGGGAAGACATATCAACTCTTCTTAAAACAATAATACCTACTGGACCAAGGTCGTCACTTAATCAAAAACAGGGGGGAATAAAACTCTTGAAAAATTGAAGTAACTTCTATGTAAACATTCATAAAAAATAGGGGGGAATAAAACATGGTTTCCAACCAATACTTGCTCTAACACATATTACCAGACCCATACGGGTATTGAAGGTACTTTAAATTTTCAAATTACCCTTTATAAGACCTCAACCCGAAGTTCCTTATCTATTTCGTTCTTTTAATTGGCGAGACTTTTCTATATTAACTTCTTCCAGATGTTATTGCCTGATGTTTGAAATACACGTATGCTTTCTAGATGATCACCAATTAACAGATTAGGAAAAGCTATGTTACCACACCTTTATTGTTTTATCAAATGTATTATATTTTTTTTTATTTTTTCCTTCCAAAAGTTATCTTAAAACATAAATGATCATAGAGAAAAATACTAATATGTATTTATAACAATTTTTAATTACGTCGTGTCTTCTTACTCCTTGAACACATATATCTTGTCGGCGCCAAAATCAAGTCAATATAATGTCAATATAATGCAAATAGTCCGATGAAGTGAGACACAACAGTAGTATATGAGTTCAGTTTAATTAAGAGGTAAGAAAAATATCAGTATTGACCATCATTCAACGATAATAATGATACTTTTGCTTGAAAAGCAATAATAATCTTGATACTTAAAGCGATCATTATTCTTCGGAATCAAAACACCATGTATACACATAATAATCATTCAATCAAAACAATGAAGCGAGGCTTACGAAGCGAGAAGCGATAAATACCTTCAAGAATGCCACTAACTTCTAAACACCATGTATTCCTTTAAGAATGCCACTAACTTCTAAACCTTCATTTTCCTGTACCAAATAAATACAAATAACAATTAATTTTGAGCTTAAATAAATGAAAAAATAACAAAGATATTGCTACTAATTTCAAGTAACATATTTGCGATTTCTTCAAAAAGAACAACCGAGAAGAAAAATTAAATCCATAATCACGCATTAAACCCCATAAAATTTGAACAAAAAACCAAACCCATCTAAATTGGAACCTTGATCAACAAAAATAAACAAAACCCGAAGTCACTCAACTCTTAAAAAACCACCATTTTAATCAATAGTTTAGTGTATATTAAGTCTCTTAAAATCTGTCCACCTCATATATACTTGCTTTTCTATTAGTGGAGTCACCACTCCATTTATCAATTCTCGATATATTTATGTACCACATTATATATTCTCTAAAAAATCTGATTCATAAATCATTTCATTATTCATTTAGCATAAAAAGAAACTACCCAACATTCATTTTCGCATAAATCATTTCACAAAGATTGTGAAATTTGTCTTTGGGTTTAGTAGTGGCGGAGAGAGATGAGCTCTTCTTCATTTCCAAGACCGGCACTTGATACATCCCTCTTATTCTGCTTCCTCATTTCTCTAATCTTTGAGAAATCTAGAGAATAATCCGGAACTTGTCCCCTTTTAGGTCCAGGTCCCCAAACTCGTAGCACGACGATAGCCGTGGTGCAACTTTCTAACGAGGCAGAAAATTGTGCCCATTACACCAAATGCAAAAGCAAATTGATCATCAAAAACAAAGGTGAAAGAATTGAAATGACTGTATGTCATAAGGTTTTTCCATAGAATAATTGATGTGTTTAACATTCCAATTATGTTCTTTCTGGAAAATTTCATGTTTCTTAATTTTTATAAATCTGAAAGTTCCAAACATCCTACTTCTATGTGGGAAAAATCATCACCAAAAGAAAAAATAAAAAAAAAAAGAATTCAGATATCTACTTCATGTTTAGCCTCTTGATCCCTTTGAGTTTCTTAATTAATCTTTAGAATTGGCAATTTGAAACCAAGCTTCCTTCAAGTAAAGGGAATACAAATAATTAAAAGGAGAGACTTTGCCAACCCCATCTAAAAGAAAGAAAAGAAAATCAGTGAGAATTTGAACTGATTCTCACCAAATGAACAGAACTCATTTTTTCTTCTTGTGGGAAATAATACCATAACAAAAAATCTATAGCTTTTGTGTAAGAAACAGAGCTCCCAGATTAACAAAATATTTTTTATAAATCTGAAAGTTCCAGCATCCTACTTCTATGTGTGGAAAAATCATCACCAAAAGAAAAAAATAAAAAAATAAAAATAGAATTCAGATATCTACTTCATGTTTAGCCTCTTGATCCCTTTGAGATTCTTAATTAATCTTTAGAATTGGCAATTTGAAACCAAGCTTCCTTCAAGTAAAGGGAATACAAATAATTAAAAGGAGAGACTTTTCCCACCCCATCTAAAAGAAAGAAAAGAAAATCAGTGAGAATTTGAACTGATTCTCACCAAATGAACAGAACCCATTTTTTCTTCTTGTGGGAAATAATACCATAACAAAAAAATCTATAGCTTTTGTGTAAGAAAGCAGGCTCCCAGATTAACAAAATATACTAACAACAACAAAAACAAAAAGAACCCACCCAACATGAAATTCTAAAATCGCATAATAATAATAATAATAATAATAATAATAATAACATTATTATTATTATTATTATTATTATTATTATTATTATTATTATTATTATTATTATTATTATTATTATTATAAAATGATACTAACAAAAAGAACCCACCCAACATGAATCTCGCATAAATCCCAACATTCATTCCATTATTGCTTTTAAAGTTAAGAATTAGAACTTACCTTGCTATAATCATTTGAGACAGAGACCTAAAATACCCCCAAGATTTTTCCAAAACTTGAGAATTATAGCTGAGAATATATAGCTGAGAACTCAATTTTCATGATTGAAATATACCTGAGAATTAGAAGATGACATGATCAGTCATAAATACCTTGTAGCCAAATTACATTAAATCACAAACAAAAGAACACCATCACTGACCCTTCACCAATTCGATCGATTGAGAGAGAGAGAGTTGCAGTTTACCCTTCACCAAAGGAAATAGAGGAGTAAAAAATCGTATATGAAGAAGGAAAGAAAGAAAGAAAAAAGAAAAGCGAAATGAGAAGGAGTATAAAGCGGGATTTGGGTAGCGTGTGAGGGGTATTTTGGGTGGTAATTTTTTTTTGTGAAATGAAAGGTCACCTTTAGATTAAGTTGTAAAAGTGAGATTCAATCTAAGCCAATTATTGTGCTTTAGATTCAAATTTTCCTGTTTTATTATGAGATATATGTTGTCGATCATATATATGATTAATTCTTGTAAAAACATATATAGGTATATACGTACTTGAACATGCATGCATATATGGATATATGTAAATACAAAATTAAAACTGAGAAAAATATAGTTAATTAATAAGCTAGCCACTAATTAAATACGTACATGATCTTATTGGGGTTCCAAAGGATAGCATAGTTGTGAAAAGCTTTTGTTAGATCCAACCAAAGGTGAAACTTGTTAGAACCATAGTTTCGTAGAGTCAAGATAGTTGTAGGAGACGTGACACAGGTTTTGACGCCCCCAAAATAGGTATACATCACCCATCTTGAGTCGCCAAATACATGGTACGAAATTCAAATACAACTTGATTATACAACAGTCGTGTAAAATACGACAAAATACATGCTGTGAGTTTTAATACAAATATTGTCATCTAGAAAATATCCACACTCAATTTAGTCCTCATTACATTTATTATCACACTATTTAACAGAATTATGAGGACTACTAAGACACCATCTCGGACCATCACTCCGCTTTCCGACTAAAATCTTAAAATTTCGTTCTCATTTCTGAAGAGAATAAAGGAAAGAAATGGTGAGCTCAACTAGCATCTTAAGAAATATTATGACTAAAATAATGCGAGAATAAATTATCATTAGTCCTCAACAAATAGTTAAACCGATAAAATACAATAGACATCAAGTTTAATCTGAAGCGGAATATGCAATCCATTAAAAGAGTCAGTAGAGAATAAAATCTACTATCTTTTATGATTTAAAAGGTTTTTCATCACTTTTATCATTTGAAACTTCGACAATAAATAATCCACATCATCCTCTTGCACTACTGACGCCAAGGATATTCATTAGGTCACGACCACAAATTATCCATGCACACTACGGGCTAAGGATATTTGTGTATTCATCAATAGTCATGATCATGCCAACAACCGTCCATCAATGCACTTCGGACAATGAAGACTTTTACCACATCATTTGTAACATTACGATCGTGATTACAATCAATAATCCGTGGTCATAATCATACCAAGTCCATCTATGCACTTTGAGCCCACAGATGACTTTCAAAAATAATATAAACATGAGGATGATGATAATGATATAAGAATTCAATAAAACAAGTTCAAGAATTAATTTATTCAGGAACTAATAACGTCCAAATTGTCAGCATGATACTTCTTTGTAAAGTAAAATTGAAGAATGCTCAGAAGAATATTTCCATGAAAAGATACTGAATGAAGCGCAAATATTAAGAATATTCCACTAATTTCATGGAGTGTAGAAGTCAAAACTTTAACCAACTAAGTATAATAAAGAATGGAATAACAAAAGAAATCACCATACATGCGGTACTTCGATGAGACAAAGTTATTCCATCGTAATAATAAATAACGGAACCGTGTCGTGTGTAATAGGCAAACGCAAGCAGGATATTCCAATGAGAATAATAAAGAATGGAATACAACAGAAATCACCATGCATGCGTTAAGCATTTCACATGTATAAAAGGTTATCCATCGTAATAATAAATAATCGGAACTAGGTCGAAGCGTAATACGCACCGGCAAGCATGATATTCCAAATGTATAATAAAGAATGGAATACAACAAATCACCATGCATGCGATGCAAGATAAAGTGTTATTCCACGTAATAATAAATAACGGAACTGTGTCAGCGTGTCACGCACCAACAGGATATTCAAATGTAATAATAAAGAATGGAATACAACGAAATCACCATGCATGCGGTGATTGCGTGATGTGGTTATTCCATCGAATAATAAATAACGGAACCAGGTCAAAGCGTAATATGCAAGCGGCTGGATATTTCAACATAATAATAAAGAATGGAATACAACGAAATCACCATGCATGCGGTACTTGATGTATGTGTTATTCCAATGAATACTAAATGACGGAACTAGATCGGTGAAATTCAAACCAACAGGATGTTCCAACAGAATAATAATAAAGATTTTAACCAGTCCCACAGAAAAGCATGAGCAGGATATTCCAAATGAATAATAAAAAGATTTAAACCAGTCCTGGCGTAAAAGATGCATGTAAATATTCCAATGTAATAATAAAGAATGGAATATAGAAGAATTTCACCAAGTATAGGGTAGCCACAGATACAAAGTTATTCCAATGAATAATAAAGATGGAATAATAGAAGTTCTCTTCATGAATACAAAAGAAATAATACCCTCTACCGTAAAAGAAACTTGATATCGAGAGTAGTGAAGTAGCGAGAATACTTTTCTTCTTTCTCTCTATAGTTTCTCTCTCTAGAGTTTCAGTGAATTCGTAAGAAATAATGAAGGAATGAGTTTCTATTTATAGAAGAATGAAATGAATATTAACCAATCCGTGAACGGTCTAGATTGATTTACTTTAATCGGACGGTCCATATTTAAAGCAAAATCTTTTAAATAAAATATAATATATTCTATTTATAATCTAATAACACGAATAACTTTTAAAAAGATTTTACTATGCAAACACTATGTAAGTACTATGCAAACACTATGCATAATAAAATATAATATATTCTAATTATTATACTATAAAAATGATAACTTTATAAAAGTATTCTGCTTTATATAAAAAGATTTTACTATTAGCCTAATAAAACGAATAACTTTATAAAAGTATTATGTTTTATATAAAAAAAGTTCTGTTTTATTACGTTAATAATACGAATAAAACAAAACGTCATCATCATTATTATTATTCACACTATTAATCGAATTGTGTCGCTCCTGATAGATAGAGGGGCTTTCCAATAAGGATTTCTTCCTATTGGCGCGCATTAGGTGACCAAAACTCTCCTTGGCGAAACTTCTAGACATCGTTAATAATGCAAATAATAATATTAACAACTTCGTCATCTCAATTATTGATTTAATAACATATAAAATATCGACAATAATTGAATCAAACCGATTGACTTCTCACATAAGCATTAATAATCAATACGTGTGCTACTACGCAACCACGCCAGACATCGTACTTTTTTACTAATGAGTAGTTCAACAAGATCAACCAGTAAAACTTCCGCCGTTATTTTATAAAAATATTTTTATCGTTTTCTCAATCCGATAATAATTACATTGTGGGGTCCACCAATGATTGTGTCGTCGTCACAAATATTCCCCGACCAATCGAAATATTATATAACAACTTGCATGATTTTTCAAAATTTATAAATATTACCCACAACTATAACATTATATCAAATTTATTCTATAATATTCAAAAATGATATTTATAGAAAATTCATTTTATTCATAAAAGTTGAGTCTTATAATCTCCCTTCTTATGAAATTTACGCCCTCAAATTAGAATTAGGTACGTACTGGTATGTCGAAGAGGTAAGAGATACCTTGATTTTATTACTGATTCTAACTCCCGTGTCATTTCCTCAACATCGTGGTTCCTCCATAACACTTTGACCTAAGGTATAACCTTGGGCGTAGAATATGTTCCTTCTTATCCAAGATTTGAACAGAACCTCTTCATACGTTAAATCTTCCGCTTATTTCGTCCGGTTCTAACTCAATAATATGGTTCGTGTCTTTCACATATTTATGTAACATGGATATATGAAAACGTTATGAACACGAGACATACTTGGCAGAAAGCAAGTCTATAGGCTACGATCCCCTACTCGATCAAGGATTAAAATGGGCCAATGAATCGAGGATTGAGCTTTCCTTTTCTTTCCAAATCTCGTAACTCCTTTCCATGGAGCAACACGTAACAACACATGATCTCCATATTGAATTCCACGTCCTTTCGATGAAGATCAAGATAACTCTTTTTTTCGGTTTTGTGAGGTTTTTATACGTTGTTTGATTGTTTGAATCTTTTCCAGAGTCATACGTATTCAACTCCCGGTCCCAACAACGTTGCTTCACCCACCTCATCCCAAAGATAATCGAGAATGGAACTTTCTTCCATACAACGCCTCGAATGGAGCCATGCCAATACTTGCTTGATAAATCATGTTGTGTAGGAAAACTCCACCAATGGTAAGAACTTGTCCCAACTTCCCTTGAAGTCAAGGACACAAAGTCTTAATAAATCTTCAAGAGTTTGAATAGTCCTCTCTGATTGTCCGTCCGTCTGAGGATGATAAGCCGAACTAAATCGTAAATCTATGCCCATAGCTTTTTGCAAACTAACCCAAAATCGTGAAGTGAATCTTGGATCTCGATCAGAAACTATAGATACTAGCATACCATGCAGTCTTACAATCTCGTTTATGTACATACGAGCAAGACGTTCAAGTGTATAAGTTTCTCGTATTGGTAAGAAATGAGCAGACTTGGTCAATCTATCAACAATGACCCAAATTGCATCTATGCCTTGAGAAACCTTGGGAAGACCAGTAACGAAATCCATAGTAATGTGCTCCCACTTCCATTCTGAAATTTCAAGTGGTTGCAATGGACCTTTTGGTACTTGATACTCCGCTTTGACTCGTTGACAAGTTAAACACCTTGAGATAAACAGCGCTATCTCTCTTTTCATATTGCTCCACCAAAATGTATGACGAAGATCACGATACATTTTGGTACTCCTACTATGGATTGCAAATCTGCAGGTCATGCGCCTCCATCATGATTTTATACTTTAAATCGTGGTCGTTAGAACACAAAGTCCGGAGTTGACTCGAAGTATTCCTTCTTCATCGATTCTTGCTTCCTAAGATAGCACCTTCTTGTACTTTCTTCCTCATATATGCATCGACTTCAGTCGTAGCTTGAAAGCGACTTTAACTTTATCTATTAAAGTCGGTTCTACTCAGATATTTGCCATCATCACATGGGTCCCCTGAGTCTTTAATTCTATCTCCATCCTTTGCAAGTCATACAAGATGGGCCTTTGCGTTGACAATATCGCACTTGTATCCGCGTATGATCTTCTACTCAATCGTCGCCTACCACGCTTTGCTTTTCCGGATGGTATTGGATGGTATGATCATAATCTTTCAATGTTCAAGCCAACGTCATTGTCGCATGTTGAGTTCCTTTTGAGTGAAGAAATATTTGAGGCTTTTATGATCCGTAAAGATCTCCACTTTCTCCCCATACAAGTAATGCCTCCAAATTTTAAGTCACGAAGACAACAAATTGCCAACTCTAGATCATAAGTAGGATAATTCCTCTCATATTCTTTGAGTTGTCGAGAGGCATAGGCTATGACTTTCCCATGTTGCATGAGAACACATCCTAACCCCTTGCCTGAAGCATCACTGTAGATGATAAATTCCTCCGAGCCAGATGGTATTGTCAGAACAGGTGCTGAAATGAGTCTTTTTTTGAGTTCTTGAAAACTCTTCTCACATTCCTCGTTCCACCCGAATTTTGTATCTTTCCGAGTCAGCTGAGTTAAGGGAGTAGCGATTCGAGAAAACCCTTTTACGAATCTCCGATAATAACCAGCTAAGCCGAGAAAGCTACGTACTTCGGTCACCGATTTAGGTTGCTCCCAGCTTTGAATGACTTCAATCTTTGTCGGGTAACCAGATATTCCATGACTTGATACCACGTGCCCAAGGAATGCTACTTCCTCAAGCCAGAACTCGCATTTCTTCAACTTGGCATAAAGCTTATATTCACGAAGCTTTTGGAGTATCAGCCTTAAGTGTTGCTCATGATCTTCACGTCTTTTGGAATAAATAAGGATGTCATCAATAAAGACGACCACAAAGTGATCCAAATATTCCTTGAATACTCGGTTCATCATATCCATGAAGGCAGCAGGAGCATTAGTCAATCCAAAAGACATGACTAGGAATTCATAATGCCCATACCGAGTTCTGAAAGCCGTCTTTGGAATGTCATCGGTTCTAATCTTCAATTGGTGATATCTGGAACGAAGATCAATCTTTGAAAAGAATTTGGCGCCCTACAACTGGTCAAACAAGTCATCAATACGTGGCAATGGGTACCTATTTTTGATGGTGACATGATTTAACTCCCGATAATCAATACAAAGTCGCATACTCCCATCTTTCTTCTTCACGAATAGAATAGGAGCACCCCAAGGAGAAGTACTAGGATGAATAAAGCCAATGTCTAACAATTCTTGCAGTTGGGTCTTTAACTCCTAAAGTTCAATAGGAGCCATTCGATATGGGGCTTTGGAAATAGGTTTTGTACCAGGTTCAAGGTCGATACAAAATTCAATTTCACGCTCTGGGGGTAGGCCAGAAAGTTTTTCAGGGAATACGTTAGGAAATTCATTAACAATAGAAATATCATTCAAAACTGACGTATTTTTGTTTAGATCCGTGACATGAGCTAAGAAAGCTTGACATCCCTTTTTCAATAAACAAATAGCTTTATGGCTTGAGATGATAGTGATTGATTTTAATGGTTTGGTTGCTTGAATTCGCATAATAGGTTGATTAGGAATATGAAAGCTAACATCCTTACGAAAATAATCAATTTTTGCATGATGAGTAGTTAACCAATCAATCCCTAGAATTACGTCAAATGCAAGTATTTTCAATGAAATAAGGTCGACAAGTAATGTGAGGGTACCGATTTGAACCAAACAAGACTTATAAACAGTGGATGTAATGAAGGTTTCTCCCAACGGAGTTTCAACAGATAAGTCAAAGTCTAATTTCTTCAGAGTCAAATTTAAACGTTGAGCGCAAGTAGGAGAAATAAAAGAATGGGTAGAACCGGTATCAAATAAGGTATATACTTCACTAGAATTTATGATAAGCTTACCGTGATGACCTCGTTCGGGTTCCTTGCTTTCTACGGAGGTCACGACAAACGCTCTCCTTGAACAACCGGTTTGTCTTATGCAGGACTGGCTTTTGTTGCCTCCATCCCAGTTGACTTGTCTTGATTGCCGCGACAAAAATCGGGCGGTGTCCTTCTCTTCCACAATTGTAACATTTTGAGGGCATCGCACAGTTTGGACTGATGTGTACCTCCCCTCTACATTTGAAGTATATGATAGGTGGTCGTTCTCCTTCCTTAACGACAGGTGCTGATGCTGACGTCTTTCCATCATTGTTGAATCTTCTTTTCTTGAAATGTCAATTCTTATTGTTTTGGCCATGATTACCACCGAAGTGGTTACCATTTCTGGCATGTTGATTCCCTCCACGATTATTGTCACCGCTTCGATGAATGCTATCACTGGTATTATCATTTTGCCGGTTGCTCTCTTTTGGTTGGGTTGACTCATTATCGTGCTCCAATAACTGAGCCCTATTAACAACATCTGAATACAAACACAGTTTATGAGAGATAAGATATTGACGTATCTCTGGTTTCAAACCTCTTAGAAACATTCGCGTCATTCTCTCCTCATTATCAACCAAATGGGACGTGGCAGGACAAAAGGCAACTTGCTTCGTCTTCTTGTGACACGGTATGTTGTTTTGTTCCAATTTAATGAACTCTACCTCTTTTCATGTGATTTAATACTTTTGAGAAAGTACTTGTCGTTGAACAGATTCTTGGAACTTCTCCCAAGACATCTTCGATCGGCGGCAGGTTGAATACGCTTTCTGATTCCCATCGATCAATCTGCCTCTGCCCGCAACATGAAAGTGGCAAAGGGAACCTTTTGCTCCTCGGAGCAACCCAAGACATCAAATATCTTGTTGATCTGATTTATCCACGTCTCTACCTTAAGTGGTTTTGGCTCTCTAAAAAACTCAGGTGGTCCCAGCTCCTTGAACTGTTTGGCGGTGGCCATCAAGAGTTGCCGATGATTTCCACCGCATTCGGGGCGAGGAGCCGCTTCTGCTTTGATGTTGCAAGAATTGCGCATGAAGCCTCAAAACATTCCATCGCTCATCATTTGGTCGGTGTTGTTGTTTGCATTAGGATTGTCGCCTTCCTATGCACACATTATCCTCGATTATTGATCTGTGGAGACTCAACGGTCTCCTGTGGCTCCATTGATGTTCTCAACATTCTGGATGCCATTTTCAAATATCGCCACAAAACAAGGGTTAATTAACATATCACATATTATCCCTATACTCCGTGACCAATTAAATACCAAATAAACTTAAGTAGGTCATACTAGCGAAGGAATTCCCCATCTCTCCCCTCCTAGTTCTTGTCTCACATCTTAGCCAGGGATCATATCCCTAAGCTTTGATACCAACTGTGACGCTCCCAAAATAGGTATACATCACCCATCTTGAGTCGCCAAATACAAGGTACTAAATTCAAATACAACTTGGTTATACAACAGTCGTGTAAAATACGACAAAATACATTCTGTGAGTTTTAATACAAATATTGTCATCTAGACAATATTCACACTCAATTTAGTCCTCATTACATTTATTATCACACTATTTAACAGAATTGTGAGGACTACTAAGACACCATCTCAGACCATCACTCCGTTCTCCGACTAGTCTCGGCTACGTTCTCATTTCCTGAAGAGAACAGTGAAAGAAATGGTGAGCTCAACTAGCATCTTAAGAAATATTATGACTAAGATAATGCAGAATAAATTATCATTAGCCTCAATGAAGTTAAGCGATAAAATACAATAGACATCATGTTTAATCTGCGTGAAACATGCAATCCATTAAAAGAGTCAAGTAGAATAAAATCTACTATCTTTTATGATTTAAAAGGTTTTTCATCACTTTTATCATTTGAAACTCGACAATAAATAATCCACATCATCCTTGCACTACGGCCAAGGATATTCATTAGAGTCACGACCACAAATTATCCATACACTACACGCCAAGGATATTTGTGTATTCATCAATGGTCGTGATCATGCCAACAACATCCATCAATGCACTTCGCCAATGAAGACTTTTACCACATCATTTGTAACATTACGGTTATGATTACACCGAATAATCCCTGGTCATAATCATACCAAGTCCATCTATGCACTACAGGCCACAGATGACTTTCAAAAATAATATAAACATGAGGATGATGACAATGATATAAGAATTCAATAAAACAAGTTCAAGAATTAATTTATTCAGAACTAATAACGTCCAAATTGTCAACATGATACTTCTTTGTAAAGTAAAATTCAAGAATGCTCAGAAGAATAGTTCCATGAAAAGATACTGGATAAAGCGCAAATATCAAGAATATTCCACTAATTTCATGGAGTGTATAAGTCAAAACTTTAACCAACTAAGTATAATAAAGAATAGAATAACAAAAGAAATCACCATGCATGCGGTGCCGATGCCATGGCGGTTATTCCATCGTAATAATAAATAACGGAACCGGTCAGGCGTATCTACGCACCGCAAGCGGGATATTCCAAATGAGAATAATAAAGAATGGAATACAACAGAATCACCATGCATGCGGTATTGCGATGTACATGTTATTCCATCGAAATAATAAATAACGGAACCAGTCAAGCGTAATATGCACCGACAGATATTCCAACAGAATAATAAATAATGGAATACAACAAAATCACCACGCATGCGTGATTGATGATGTATAAAGTTATTCAAATGTAATACTAAATGACGTGAAACCAAATCGTGAAAAATTCACACCAATAGGATGTTCCAATAGAATAATAAAAATGGAACCAGTCCCCCACAGAAAGCACGATGTGGATATTCCAACGTAATAATAAAGATTTTAACCGGTCCCGTAAGAAAGATGCATGAACGTGATATTCCAAATGCATTAATAAAGAATGGAATACGTAAGAATTTCACCAAGTATAGGGTAGCCACAGTTATATAGGTTATTCCAACGAATAATAAAGATGGAATAATAGAAGTTCTCTTTATGAATACAAAATAAATAATACCCTCACCGTAAAAAGAAACTTGATATCGAATAGTGAAGTAGTAGAATACTTTTCTTCTTTCTCTATAGTTTCTCTCAGAGTTTCAAATGAAATTCGTAAGAAATAATGAAGGAATGAGTTTCTATTTATAGAAGAATGGAATGGATAGTAACCAATCCATGAACGGTCCGATTGATTTACTTTAATCTGACGGTCCATATTTAAAAGCAAATTTTTTAAATAAAATATAATAGATTCTATTTATAATCTAATAAAACGAATAACTTTTAAAAAGATTTTACTATGCAAAACTTTACTATGCAAGCTTATTCAAATACTATGCATAATAAAATATAATATATTTTAATTATTATCTAATAAAACAGTATAACTTTATAAAAGTATTCTCATTTTATATAAAAAAGATTTTACTATTAGCCTAATAAAACGAATAACTTTATAAAAGTATTCTGTTTTATATAAAAAGTTTTTCTATTTTATTACGTTAATAATACAAATAAAACAAAACGTCATCATCATTATTATTATTCACACTATTAATCGACCGTGTCGTTCCTGAGAAAGAGGGGCTTTCGAATAAGGATTTCTCCATATTGGCGCGCCCGCAATTAGGTGACCAAACCTCTCCTTGGCGAACTTGTAGACATCGTTAATAATGCAAATAATAATATTAACAACTTCGTCATCTCAATTATTGATTTAATAACATATAAAATATCGACAATAATTAAATCAAACTGAGTGACTTCTCACATAAGCATTAATAATCAATACCGTGTGCTACTATGCAACCACGCGTATTACTGTACTTTTACTACCGAGTAGTTCAACAGTATTAACGGTAAAACTTCCGCCGTTATTTTCATAAAAATATTTTGTCGTTTTCTTAATCCGACAATAATTCTGTTGTGGGGTCCACCAATGATTGTGTCGTCGTACGAATATTCCCTGACCAATTGAATATTATATAACAACTTGCGTAATTTGCAAAATTTATAAATATTACCCACAACTATAATATTATATCAAATTTATTCCATAATATTCAAAAATGATATTTATAGAAAATTCATTTTTATTCATAAAAGTTGGGGTCTTACAACTAATTCCTAAATTAAGGAATTCTAATTGAATACTAATTCCCTAAATTAAGGAATCCTAATTGCACTAGTATTGTAAATAAATATGGAAGTGTATTAGTTGTGTAAAGATTTTATGAGTGCACTATTGTTGTAATTATTTTTAAAAATGTAATAGAATATGTAATTCATCCTTTTTTTTATTGGGAGCTCATACTTAACTTTACAAGTTCGGCCAACCGAAAATGATAGGTGCACCACCATATCTGGTAGGCCTGAAGTTTTTCGAGGCCTAAAAGCGATAAAAAAAAAATTGGGCCCTTAGTGAATTACTATTAAGATAGGTATAAAAATACACTATGAATTTCTCTGAACAAAAGAACATAAATACGAAAGAATACCAAATATAATAATCGACTTTTTCAATATTTTCAAAGCATCATTCAAATCACTAAAAATGGAGAAAAAGGCCCTAAAATTTTTAAGCCTAAAGTCCCAGACACTTGGACTTTAGCCTGGCCTTCGATTTGACCATATATATATATATATATATATATATATATATATATATAATTTCCATCCACAAAGAACCGATTGTTGTGGAAGCAATCTCTTTTTCGCGCTGGTTGAATTTTCGATTTGGAGCAAAAATAAAAATAAATTCAATGAGCCAAAAAATTTGTTCTACAAGAATCGATTGTTGTGGATAAAACCCTATATATATATATATATATATATATATATATATATATATATATATATTATTTGAATAAATACCTACCATACGAAAAAGTTGACAAATTTAAATTTACATGGAGCTTTATGGCTAGCTATCATTGTGGCACATGGATGATGGATCAGTAGGTTTCAGTTATTTGAAACCGAATCGCCAACCGCTAATCATCACTCAGCTAGTAACTGGCCTAGCGGGTGGGGTCTTAATACGAACTTTGAAGATCTATTCTTATTACACATTTATCTTTAAATTTATAATCTTTCAATTCGGTAAAAATGACATGATAATAAAGTTGTGATGTTAAACTTACATTCAGTCATCAAATTTTCAAATGTGCAGAAAAAAAAAAGAAGAAATAGACGGAAAATTTATTTTTTTGTCCAATTTTTTTCTATTAAGTTTTTTAATGAACAGAAAAGAAAAGAAATTGACAAAAAACTTGGTCATTTTTTCTGTCAAACTTTTTTTGTCCAAAAATAAACAGATTTGGATAAAAAATAAAATAAAATAAAATCATCTTTTATAAAACCTATTATACCATCTAGATTATAAACGTAATAACAATTAATATAAGGGTAACTTAAATATGCAACTTAAGTTTTTTTTTTTAATTTATAAACTCATTATAAGTTGTTATTCTTTTCTTCTCTATTATAAATTAAGATTTTCATTCTTTTCTTTTGTGTCCCAAACTTAGAACAGCGTTAATGACATTATATCATTATCATATTTGTTACAAGAATTATATTAATTTATTTACGTAACTCATAATAAAAGAATTGACATATAAAATCGCAAGATATATCGTAACAAATTGTTATAATGAAGGTTAGTATATTTTTTCGATTCTACTTCTCTTTTGCCGCGTTAGAAATCTAATAAAGAAGAAAATTTGTAATATATATTTATTTATATTCCCATAATTTAGTCTTGTTCTCATTCCACAAATTTAATCCAAAAAATCTATAATAATAAAATAGAACCCAATTTAAATTTAGGCGGAAAAATACAAGAACGATTCAGATTCATTCTAATTGATTTGGACAAGAAATCACAAGGACAGTTCAGATTTATTTTAATTTTTAAATTATTAAAACGGAGAGAGTAAGAATTTTATTACGCCGTGCCTTCAAACACCAACAATTATTAGTAATTATATATGCGTTCTTATATAACGTGTTCCATGTACTGAGCCAATTTATTTAGTTCAACAATCACACTTTGGCAGCTTACCCATGTACATATATAAACTCCTAATATCAAATGTTTAGTCTTTCTTTTTTTTGAAAGTTAATTTCGGGAGTACAATATAATTTTATAATTAAGTATATTATCACTATTATAATATCAAGAATTAATCATACCTCGCTAAATGAGGAATAAATAAACTCATAACCAAACAAAACTCGAATAAAAAGAAAACAAGTTTTAGATAAAGAAAAAATTAAACTCAACTAAGTAGTAATCGAAACTGAGACTTAAATGTCACAATACGGTACCTCAGTCTTAACCACCGGGTAAAACTTGATTCTCATCACTTGATCCAGTTAGCATGAAGTTTATTTTTGGATAAGTTAATCAATTGACTAATAAAATACTGACACACGTAGAATCTCACCTGCATGTCAGCACTCTATTAGTCAATTGACCAACTAACTCAAAAATAAACTCATTCTAACCACTTCCCTCATCACTAGGCTTAACCACTAGGCAAGGTTTATAGCCTAAAAAATTCTCATCTCATCTTCTAATGGCAACAGATATGATACATGATACATTGATACTCTTTTATCGAAAGAAAAACATTTACAAATGAAACTCTGGAATAGAAAAAGTAGTTCGCAGTATAAATTTAGTCCATACATGAGATTAAATGTATTAAACTCTGACAATTTCTCATATCATTTTATATTTACTAATAAAAAGAGAACTCTTTTTGGCAAACAAAATTTTTTTTTGTTGTTGAAAACTGAGACTGCTTTTGGAATGTAGGAAGTAGTAAAAGATTATGTACTAGGGCTGTACTTTTCAGATTTTCAAACAATAAAGAAGCAATATGGGCAGACATGACCCATACTACTATAATTTCATCAGGACTACTTCGTTTAAAGCCCACTTCTTGGTACCCAACTTATTTGTTATAAAAAAACGTAAATTACATATTCTATTATATTTTTGAAAATAATTACAACAATAGTGTACTCATAAAATATTTTCACAATTTATACATTTTCATATTTATTTAGAATATTAATGCAATTAGGATTCCTTAATTTAGAGAATTAGTATGCAATTAGGATTCCTTAATTTATAGCTTTTTATCTCTCTCCTCATCTATAACAATTTCATTAGTTAGTCATCACCCTTCTTTTTCATTCAACGTATTCTTTCTATATATATATATATATATATATATATATATATATATATATAGAAACAATAACACAAATTGGATAAATATTAATCGGAGTAGAATATATACCATGCCGCCAATGCCACTATAGAATTCAAGTATTCTCCATGGCTCTACTTCTTCCCTTGTTTGCTCCATCCTTTCTCACCCTGTGATATATTAGCTTCATGGCAGATGTCGAGTGTGTACTCTCAAAATACGATCTTAAGATGGTGACGACGACGGAGGGCAGATCAAATAACGGGGAGCGGCAGTTGCTTAAGAAGGGGTCGTGGACGGCGGCGGAGGATTCGATGTTGTTAGAATACGTGAAGGGAATTAGAATGTTGCCTAGAGAAATTCTGGGCTTCCTGGATGATGGTAACCAAACCTTCATACCAAGGTAACCAAACTGTCATATCAAAGTAACCAATCAACCTCCACAATTTAAATTTTTTCTTAGTACAGTTGGTTACCAAACCTTCAGATTAAGGTAAACAAACCTTCGTACCTTGGTAACAAAACCTTTATACCAAAGTAACTAATTCACATCCACACCTGCAGTTTTTTCATAGTGCAGTTGGTAGCCAAACCTTCAGACCAAGGTAACCAATTCAATTTTATTAAGTTACCAATTTCGTTTGAATGTGATACAGTTGGTAGACAACCATTCATACAAAGATAACCATTTTATTATTTATGAGTAACAAAATAGTTATAAAAAAAATTCCAGAACAGTAAAAAGTTACATTTATTTATTTTTAAACTTTTTGTAGGGCGAATCTTCTTCTTATTCTCATTGGCGTTTTGGACAACGGAGATTCGCGGCGGTGTAGCGGCGAAGATTCCGTCTTTGGAAAGGTGTTGCAGTTATTTAACTAACAATTTTTTGGATATCCAGTACATATATTTTATTTATTTATTTATTTGTTAATTATTATTTCAAAATGTATGTGAGGGAGATGAAGATTTGAATTTGAATATTTAAATTTAAATTATTATTTTGAATTTGAATTTGTTTTTGTTGTTAGATCCCAAATATTTGAATTTGAATTATTAATTATGACAGTTATTTGTCCTTAATTTTAGGTTTCCTTATCAATATGAATTGTACTATTTTTGTAATATGGGTTCTAATTATACTCTTTTTGTAAGTATTTGGTTGTTGCACTCTTTCTATTTGTTATTTGTTGTATACTTATGTAAAGAACTCAAAAAAAAAAACTTGAACAAAATAATCCGACTTTAAATTACAAAAGGCAACTTCATCTCACCTCCATAATCTAATTATTTGGTTAAAACTAACAAAGTTAAAATTCAGTTGATCATAAAATAAAATTACTAGACAACTACCAAAAACAACGAATCTAAATTGAAATGAATCCCAATTGATAAGAAAAGAAAAGAAAAAAGGAGAAAACATCTACAAATTATACATAATACTCCTTAGAATAAATTAACAGATAAATACATAACGAGTTAAGTAAAACTGACAAGAAAAAAAGAAATCTACATTTGAAGTTCCTCGTTGATATGTGAGGAACTACAAAATGTACCTGAAAAGATCATTCTGATCTGAAAAGTTCATTCTGATCTCCGCATTTTGATATTGAGAGGAATTTCCTTGTAGGACTGAACCTTCACGGCTGCTTTGCGTGACGGTCTTCCAAATGAAGTACTTTGTGAGTCTCGAGGATCACATCTAGGCGTGATATTTTCATCTTTTGAAGTTGCATTGTCTACATGCATAGGACTTTCAAGTGGTGTAGAATCTGAATAGTTAATATCTTCCAATTCAAACAAGTTCTCTCTAGGCTCCTGATCACATGATTTAAACCTGGCAGACTGCCTTCTCAAACATCGCCTGACCAAATGATAAAATAAGAGATTTAATTCCATTTAGGATATGAGGAAATGCGTTCATATCCTAACAGTAAAGGTGCTGGGGAAGCATCTAATGCTTAAACAATAATGGCTGTTAAGTTTAGAGGTCTCAGCATAGGCTCGAGGGACTTATGCACCTTATGTATTATTTTTTGATAGTTACGCACCTTATATATTCTACCATGATGAACAAGAACACAGTGAGGATAACATCAAATCATTGAGAAGAATATATTTGGTTAATTTCATATGGAAATTTATGGGAATATATATGCAATCAAACAAAGCACAATTCAGCTACCCGTTTGGCAAGTCTAAATTATTTTTAAAGAAATGAAGCATGAATCACATTATAATATGTAAACCAACCTTTTATTTTCAGCCATCTCTTTTCCAGCAACTTGCTGAGATGTTGTCAAAGGGCCCATAGCTGTGGCATATTCATAATTGCCATTGGTTAATTTAAGGAAACAAAAGATATGATTCAACAAAAGTCACTTTAGGTTCTAGAATTTACATGGACTTCTTAATGGACGCCTTCTAGATTTGCTGCCATTACATGCTTTGTTATCTTTGGTAGATTTGTATTTCGTAAATGCCTCGTCTCCATGCTTAGTGAACAAAATAAAACCAGGAATTAGAAATAAATATGTTGTAAATATCTAACAAAATGAGAGAATAATCACAGAAGAGCTTTAGTGAAATACCTGAGAGCCATGATTTTGACCATTCATCTTGTCCTGCCCCTAGAAAATCAAAGGATTTACGGACGAATCAAACAAAAGTTACAAGGAGCTCAAGATTAACTCAAGTGGGCCTATAAAATTTGATATTTTTCAGCATAATTGTTAATGTCTCTTAAATTGAAAGAAGTACTGTTGAATGTGTTCAGTGTTCTACTTCATAGTAATTTGAATGAGGTGTTAGGGTTTATTTCACTAAGTATCAAGTAACATAATATTTTTGTTTGATCTTAGAGTCAAATAAAATTTCTACACCACTGATTTATGAACTCATCGACAAGTCTTCGTTTATTATATCTCCATCATTTGATCTATACTCTCATTTCCGGGTTCAATGGTTTCTTTAGAAAGATTTTAATGCTTCTTTTTATTCATTTTTTTCTTTAGTCCTTCAAAGGACCCATACAAATTCTAAAAGCTCTAGCATCTAGTTTTATTATGTCCAACTCATGGGATCCAGCTTTTGAACTTTCTAGGATTCTTGTAAGATAGACCCTACTGCTGTGTGTAATTGAGGATATAGGAAAAAACAAATACAAAGATGATCATTTCCCTCTCATAATCTCATCCAACCCACCACCAAATATACCTAAATGAAGTACATATACAGTAAAAATTGTTCTCAACTCAAGTATAGTATCCATGCTTTCCTCATATCATAGTTGTCACGGCACCAAGGTGGGACGCGGCGGTAGTTGACTGTCTGGACACCTAGGCGATAAGGCGCCAACCATAGCGTTCGTATGGCGACAAGTCGTAAACAATGTGCACTTTATACATTATTTATTTTACTTCAAAAATATATTGCACAATAAAATTTTATATACAATAAATAATGACTACACTCTCTACTGTCTCTAGTCATAACTCAAGCATAGTCATCAATTGTGAAGTCATTTCCGTCTCCTCACGAGCAACACTCTCATTCAAAGGAGTAGGGTCACGGGTTAGTTTAGGTTAGGGTCATGGGTTAGGTTACTTGGGTAATTAGAAAAGTCCATGGGTTATGATGAGTCATGGTAAAAAATGACTTACTCACTTAATTTGGGTTCGCTACCAATGCGTGAGCCTTGACAGCTCTTGTCCAAGGTATTGTCTTGCCCTTCTCGACGTCATGACAACTATGCCTCGTATCTTTCAAGAATGAATAGTGATTAAAAGTGTCTACGGAAAATATGATTTTTACCTAATTACGACATATCATTTATATTAATATGTTTTGATTGCAATTCAAATTCAATTAGTTACTCCATAGTCCATAGATTGAAATATTACGAAAGAAAATAAGATCTAACCTCAAGTTCTAGATTCTTTACTTTAAGCAAGGCATCCTTGCAAACAAGCTCATGCTGAAGTGCTTTTAACTGTGATGAACAGCACTGAATTAGCTACAGAACATATATATTGAGGGTGGATATATAAAGAAAAATGAACAAATGTTGTTCAAGCATTACAATCTCACCTTTTCTTTACCCAAATTAAGTTCCTGCAAAATATCACAATACATTCAGCACAAAAATACACAAAATTACCATATAGGAAACTGCATTAAGCATTGAAGTAAAAACAACAAACCGCTAGCATATGGCTGTTTGATTGAGCAAGATTCCAATTCTGCAACTGCATTTTCTGAAGACTTACACGCAATTTCTGTAGCTCAATCCCACTAAATTCTATGATTTTACTGTTGAGCAAAATTAAAGAAAAACATCTCTTTATAAATCTTGGGAATAGAAATGATAAAAAAATGCACAATTAACAAAAAACAGGAAAGGGTACTTTTTGTCTCCAATAAGTTTCACCAATGCCATGTTTTCCTGTTCCAAATGTCCAAAAGAAGAAGCCCAACTAAGTAAAAGTTGATTCATGGAAACGCAAAAACATTAAAAATGAAAAAAACACTTGTAAGGTTTTACCTTTAGGAGGCTATCAATGTAGTCCTTGGTTGAAGAACCAGTTGGTGGCAGATTTTCACAGTGAACCGGAGATTTGGGTTGAGGCTGAGAGTTAGTAATATCAGAAAGCCTCTTCCTTACTATACTTCCCAAAGATGACCTTTTTGCCATTATGCTCCCTTTCATTCTACAATCCCAGGTTAAAACTAAACTGGGTATTCAAGAAATGAGATCCAATTTCAGACCCAACAACTAAATTGAAGTGGATTTTCACCCAAAAAATAGATACAAGATGGGTTTTTGGTCTCTTTTCATAAACCCCCGAAGGGAATGAAAAATTCGGATAGAAGTAAAAAATCCTATAAGAAAAAGAAGAATTTTGGGGTTTAAAGATAAAAATTCACCATAAAAGATTCGAGAATGGAGGATACTACAACAGCTATGCACTGTTCAAAAATAAAGAAGAAATCATACACATTAGAGGGTTCGACTAAAGACTAAAGCACTCGTCTTTCTATTTGAAATTCTAGGTTTTTGTATGATTTGAAGGCAAGGGTTCTGCAAAAGCAAAATACAGAACGAGACAAAGGCAAAAGCAAGATGCGAGAGAGGTCCGGATATCTAACGGATTTCCGAGGCTAAGTAGCGAAAGGCAAAAGTGCATCCGTACCTAATTTTCAAATATCGGAGCTTAAACGGGCCTGAGGTTTGAATAGGGAAGTCAAAATGTATGTATCGCCCTCCCCAAATTAAGGATGTATTTTAATTTTTAGAATCAATTCATAAAATCTTAAAATCATATTTAATACGAAACCATTTAATTGTTATATAAACTACTATAATTTTCCTATTATTTTTTTTTCAAAACATAAAAGAAATTGAATAATACTGTGTGCACGTGTGAAAAACTTTTTATGTTTTTTTTAATATATTATTTGTACACAATTTTTGTATGGAGTATATTTGCAAAACATAGCTCTTTTGATTTACATATATATAGACCATTCATGATTCATGATTAGCTGGTCTCACTAGAGGTGCTATATTAATTTGTTGAAAGAGTTAATATTTAACGCAAACTAACTGTTGGATACCGAAAAATAATAAAATTATTTAGCAAAAAAAAATAGAATGTCTCACTTGTGCAAAATTGTACATATTTTATTTTAACATATCACTTGTGAAATGAATTTTCTCTAATGATCAGATTTAACTGTCCTCACCTCCCTCTGCTTCTTCTCTGAACTTCTTATATATGTGGCTTTTGTAAAACTCTCCAGTCCTTGCCACCAAAATCAGTGAAGCAAAAAGCTCCAAAGCATGAAGCATTATGAAAGAGAGCCTATAACAATGAACACCAATGCAAGTCAATTCCTCCACCGATGATATCTGCATTTTCTTCCTCCATAGATCCTTCAATGCGTCTTGAACAATGTAGCATAGTGCTTTACGCCAACAAGCTAGGAATTGTGATCCAAATGATACTCCGATGATAACAGATGCCATGTATACTGAGCCTGGGATAGAGAACGCGATGAGGAAGTGAACAAGAAGAGGAACAATGTTTTCATAAGAGGCCTAGGAAACTTGAATTTGACAAGTAGTTTTTCGGAGACTAAACCA
Source organism: Panax ginseng (assembly GCA_020205605.1). NCBI lineage: Eukaryota > Viridiplantae > Streptophyta > Magnoliopsida > Apiales > Araliaceae > Panax > Panax ginseng. The sequence continues at coordinate 14,168,753 of CM035131.1, read as the reverse complement.
GCAAATATTCTTCCAAAGTAATTCCGTATGCTTACAAGGGATACAAATGAGTTTATTGTTTTTATTGGATATCCTAGTGAGTCTTCAATTTGACCTAAGTTGTCAATTGCATGTCTATACTAAATACTTATTGCAAGACTGTAATCTTCCCCTCTTGGTGGTTTATTGCATATTTCAGCAAACCAAGATGTTTTTGGCTTGTTTTCTAGTGGTGTGCTAGATGTTGGGTTCTCAATTGCTGTTAGTAGGAATAATGGGATTTTTCTTTTGGTTCCAAAGAAGCAATTCCTCTCGAAAAACGATAAAAAGAGGGAAAAAGAGCAGGCCAATAACAATAGTGGCACTTACAGCATAAGCTTGCACTAGGAAAAGCTCCAAGTTTTTGTGTTACTGTCATAACCATGAGAAATAATGCTAGCACGATGGACACATATAGGAAATGATACAAGACTCTGACCTCATTTGGTTGTCGAACAACTTTCATTGTCCGAATTGTGTAAACAAATACCAAAGATATTGCAGCCGGAAGACAGGGCCAAGTATATTTGTTTCATGATGGCTCCACTTAGCCCTGCCAAAGTTCATAGAATTGGCAGAGCAACGTGCACATATACATACACATTTGCCAAACTTTTGGCTTGGCAATTTTGCCAGTGACAACTAGCCAGATTATGAAGTAACCTATGAAATTCAAGGATGGGCAGATTAACAAAAGGAACCATGTGGGAGTTACCTCAGCAAATAGGCCTGCGAAAATCCCAACATTACTTCCAAGATCTTTGAAGAATCCCAATAGATTTATTGTGCTCTGATCATAACCTAATGAAGCTTTGATTTCTTTGTAGTATATTCCGAAAATATATGTTCCACCTCACCAGCCATTATAGAAAAGGAAGCAAAAAAGATATCCATTGGTCACGAATTACATGCAATGCGAATATTAGCCTATCACCTCCATCAGCAGCAGCTGTGTTTTCTGTCATTGCTGTCTCTATATACTTATGCCAGGACTAATTGGTAAGACATTTTTTTTGGAGAAAAACAAGCAGGCAATTCTCTTATAAGTAGCAAACGAACAAGCTAACTAGTGCATCTGTTTGTGGTTGAGAAAACTAGCTCTTTTTGAAAAGCTTTAGGAGAAAAGATTCGAATATTTTTTTCCAAGGACAAGAATAAAGTGTTGGTAAGGACCACTATGGAATGTATAAACAGTTAGTTTTTCAGGTTAGTTAGCATAATTTATTAAGAAAATGGGGTTCACATTTTGGTATCTACAAAATTGTCAAGAAAATTTAATCTTAATTGATGTTTTGAGAAAGGGAACCGATATTTTCACATGGTCCTCTCTCACATGAGCATACATTCATCTAATTATTAACAAAATATTCAACTTAGTTCAACACTAGAGAATGTACATGTGTGCAGTCATAAGAATGCTTACACTGATGATCAATTCATTTTTTTAGCTAAATAAAGTTGATCATTTCCTGTCTATCACCTACCCTTTAATGTTTGATGAAGTTGGCATCTCCTGATCGATAATGTAATCAAATCATGTCAGAAAACTAACTGGAGTAGCATGGATGATGGACCTACCCTCTTATGTTGCAGATTTCTGTTTGCAATTCATGAAGATTCCTCAATTTTTGAAACTCAGGTTACTTTTTAACATGTGCTTAGATGAAGCCAACTGATGCACTAGCAAAGGGGCACTTGAGTTGAGCAGATGACTGAAGTAAAGAAATTTGCTACCATATATTCGGATCGAGACAATCAAGGTACACCAGCCATATTGGTGGGTACAGACAAGCACAGAACTAAGGCTAAAACTACTCATGCACAAAGGATTTGATAGCACTTTGAATCCGTGAAAATTAACAGAGTGAATGAGCCCAATACCTAGCTTGTGTGCGCATGTGCCCCCAACAATAAAAAAGAACTTTGTGGAAGTTTGGCCTAACTAAACAAGTCAACAGGCATCCTTAGGATCTAGGAAAGAAGTATGCATTTTCTGTAGTGTAATCAAAAGGTAAATATAAGATAATACTAAAATCTAGTTAGTGGCAGCACATTGTTATGTATTGTATTGGCGTGGCAGACCGGAAATTTGGACAGGAAAATGGGACTTTTTCAAGATTTTTTTTTTTTGAAAATGTCCTATTTTCTTGTCTGTGTAGAAGCACTCCTCATAAAACACAAACATTGGAAAGAAAATAATGGCAGCAGCATTTATTGACAACTCATGCTCAAAAATGACAGCTGTGGGATTTGAACCCACGCCCTTTCGGACCAGAGCCTAAATCTGGCGACTTAGACCACTCAGCCAAAATGTCTGATGCTATTAGCCAGCCTCCTACTTAGTTATAATACGGTTCTAGCAACCATTCATCAAACCAATAACAACAATCACTATGGCATTAGGAAAAGCATCTCTATTACCCAAATGAACTGCTCTCATAACAAATTATTAACCTGTGTATTGCATTTAGATTCATTATAACAGGAGGATGCAGAAAATAGCAAGCACAAGGTTTAATAATAACACCAACCATTGTTTATAAGATGCTGTTTATGAGTCAAAATGTGCCACCTTTATGTTCATCCACCCTTCAACTTCAGAAAACCCAGAGACAAATTATCATCTGCTGTGTAGTTTTATTTTTTATTGGTAGGTAAGTTTGTCGCCAAGTCTGGAGAAGCTACCTTAAGGTTAGTTATTCCTCAAGGCCTCTGCCATTTATTTTATCATTGGGGTAAGCTGGACTTTTGTTATTGCAAAGGAACATGAATTATTCGGCAGCACAAAAGTTCTTGTAAACCAACAATTGCCACATTGTTACTCATCGAATATAGGACATATTGTTATCTGTAATATATAATATTATTTAATATATATATATATATATATATATATATATATATATATGATGAAAACAGAACATGATTTTATATAAATATAACACATAAAATATTAATAAATAAATCTGAGTCCTTTGGATTCACAAAGTCTCCTTAAAGCAAATTTATTCCCTCACTGGTGCTAAAGGATTAATTGAATAATTGCTTCCCAAGATAAAACGGATTTCCAGTTCTTAATTAGAAGCACTTCAAAATTAAGAACACTACAAACACAACTTTATGTTATGTACCGAACTTTTCAATAATGATGCATGTAATTAGAAATTACAGTAATGATGCATGTAAATACAACTTACAGTAATGATACTGGAAGGAAATGAAGAACAGTGCAAAACGGAAACATTGCACACTTTGCCAACTTTGCACAGAGAATGGAACGAAAATTTCCTTTTTAGAAAACGGGAAAAATGAACTAATGGAACGGGATTTTGCTATCTGAGCGGAATGAAAACCGCTATGAAAAGCGGAGAATAAACTATTCTTTGCCGAGCGAGCGAGAGGAGAGAATTATTACATACTGTTTTAGCGCCCAAATTGATTAATTTATAGAATGAAGTGGCAGTTTATTACCGTTGGGCGTCAAAACTACGTAGTATTGATAATAACCCTTAAAACAAAATCTTATGAAATACGTATGAACGGAGGAATAAAGAGAAGTAATCAAATACATTTTTTAGTTCTATCACTAACCAGAGGGTCGAACTTTCTACGGCAGTGCGCGCATGGGGGTTCGAACCAAGCCTTGGCTAGATCCTCTCCCTTCTACAAAAGTGGGGTATCCCTTTAGGCCCTTCCCATTGAGCAAACATCCCATATATAAAGACTTCAATTTTCCCTCTAGTACCCTATGTGGGACTTACAGTTTTCAATATATCAAGTAGGTGACTTTAGAGTCAATTTTCTCATTCAATTCTTAATGGATTTGAGCACATAAATATACCACGTTATACTCCTCGCGGAGGAGAACGCGTTGGTGCAAAAACCCGACATTTTTGGAATGTGGGTCCCTCATTAAATTGAGCCTCAACATGCTCTAATATTTAATGTTTCAAATTCCATTTCCAACAATCCCCCATATGAATGTAAAATTGGTTTTACAATATGTAAAATATGTTATGAATATGCAAACACTAGTTCGAGTACATGAGAAAAGATATTTCATCGAGTTAAGTAGCTTGAGTGGCTTTGAACTTGCCTAGTAAAAGTCTATCAGTTCTTGGCTAATTAGTAGACTTGATGTCTTTGAGCTATCGACTTTTCGTGTAAACCAAGACAATAGAATTCACAAAATATCTCTTGAGACATAGTTGGTTCTCATGTTTGTGTTCATTTGGCCTTGAAACACCTCTTGGTTCCGTGAGTATATTAGAAATTGACCATCAAAATTCTCACGAGTGGCCCCTTCTTACTCACGTAGGTGACTTTTATCAAGTATCTGTAATACCCCACTTGAACATATTTCAAGATATAAAATCATTAAAAGCGTATCTTATCCTGATTCTCATGGCGGATGTGCCTTTGTCTCATAATAGGAATGGTTAGGAGTAAATCTCTCCTCGTCTTTTTATTGAGTACTACATAGTTCGGTTTGCCCATTGAACCTAGATCTTGGGATCTCCGGTCGGCTAGGTTGGGTTTCCTTTATGGCGACTCTTATTTAAATAGTAGGCTTTAAACCCATTCCTTCGATGATTTTTCCACTTGCTCTCTTGTTAAACCTTTTGTAGCGGATCTGCGATATTATCTTTTGACTTTACATAGTCAATTGAGATAATTCTATTTGAGAACAATTGTCTAATTCAGTATTATGTCTTGACGTATATAGCGTGACTTCAGTTATATAAATGACTTTGTGTTCTTCCATATTTGATTGGCTATCACGATGTATACATATATATTTTGTACAGTGTCTTGACTAATTTGGAATATCCTCTAAGAAATTACGAAGCCACTCCGCTTCTTCTCCAGCTTTGTCTAAAGCAATAAATTCTAATTCCATTGTAGACCTTGCAATACAAGTTTGTTTTGAGGATTTCTAAGATACCGCTGCACCTCCAAGGGTAAAGACATATCCACTTGTGGATTTCGAGTCTTTATTGTCAGATATCCAATTAGCATCACTATATCCTTCCAATCTCACTTTGGATATCTTGTATAGTGCGATCCATATTTTTTGAGTATGTTTTAAATATCCCAAAACTCTCAAAATAGCTTTCCGATGATCTTTACCGGATTGCTCAGATATCTGACTTAGCTTACTTCTTTACAAATAAGCTATATACGGTCTAAAATCGCTTATTCATGACACACATTAAACCGCTATTATACAAGAATATTCTAGTTGAGATATGATATCACCTTCATTTTAGCTAGATGAAGATTTATATCAACTGGGGTCTTATTTAGAATTATATTATACTTGTTAAATTTTTCAAGTATTTTCTCAATGTAATGAGATTGAGATAATATAATTCCATCAGAGGTTCTAGAAATCTTGATTCCTAAAATTATATCAGCAACCCCCAAGTCTTTCATATCAAATCTATTTGACAACATACGTTTTGTTGAGTTGATAACTTCATTGTTGCTACCCATGATTAACATATCATCCACATAAAGACAAACAATGACATATTCTTTTTGAGTACTTTTGACATAAACACATTTGTCACACTCATTGATTTTAAATCCATTTGATAACATAACTATCAAATTTCTCATGCCATTGTTTTGGTGCTTGTTTTAATCCATATAAGGATTTAACAAGTTTGCATACTTTCCTCTCTTGTCCAGGAGCTATGAAACCTTCAGGTTATTCCATATATATTTCTTCATCTAATTCACCATTTAAGAATGCAGTCTTTACATCCATTTGATGTATTTTAAGTCTATTTAAAGATGCTATTGCTATTAGCATTCGAATAGATGTAATTCTTGTAACATTTGAATAAGTGTCGAAATAATCCAATCCTTCCTTTTGTCTATAGCCTTTAACAACAAGCCTTGCTTTATATTTATCAATTGAACCATCAGCTTTCATCTTCTTTTTGAAGATCCATTTATACCCTAAGGGTTTGGAACCAGGTGGAAGGTCCACCAATTCCCATGTATGATTTTGCATGATGGACTCAATTTCGCTATTTATTGCTTCTTTCCAATGAGAAGCATCTGGAGAGGATATTGCTTCCTTGTAAGTTTAAGGATTGTTTTCTAACAAAAAAGTTAGAAAATCCGGACCAAAAGACTTTGAAGTCCTTACCCTTTTGCTACGTCTAGGTTCATCCACTACAGACTCTTTGTCTATATTTTCAGGATTATTACTAGTAGCATCCAAAGGTCTTTTGTTTGAATTTGAATCATTATTTTCATTATATATGGAAAAATATTCTCAAAGAATGATGCATCTCTTGATTCAATAAATGTATTAACATGAATATCATTAATTTCAGACTTATGAACAAGAAAGCGATAAGCACTGCTGTTATTTTCATAACCAATGAAAACATAGTCAATTGTTTTTGGTCCTATCTTAACCTTTTTAGGTTTAAGAACCATCACTTTTGCTAGACACCCCCACACTCTTAAGTATTTATAGCAAGGTCTATGACCTTTCCATAATTTATAAGGCGTTTTGTGAGTTTTCTTATGAGGCACTTTATTAAGAATATAATTGGCAGAAAGCAAAGCTTCCCCCCATAAATTAGGGTGCTCAGGAAGCTTTTAACATAGCATTCAACATTTCTTTCAATGTTCGGTTCTTGCGTTTAGCAATACCGTTAGATTGAGGTGAATAAGGAGCAGTAGTTTGGTGAATAATACCATAAGTAGAGCATATCTCTTCAAATGGTGTTTCATATTCACCACCTCTATCGCTTCTTATTGCTTTAATCTTTTTGCTAAGTTGATTTTCAACTTCATTTTTATAAAGTTGAAACATTTCGATAACCTCATCTTTGATTCTTAGCAAATATACATAACAATATCTTGTGCAATCATCAATAAAGGTTGTGAAATATTTTTTCCCACCTCTTGTTTGCACAAACTTTAAATCACATATATCAGTGTGAATTAAACCTAGAGGTTCAGTTTTCCTTTCAACAGAATGAAAGGGTAATCTTGTCATTTTTGATTCCACACAAATTTCACATTTATGTTTCTGATTAATATCAAATTTAGGCAAGAATTCTAAATTAATTAATCTACGCAAAGTATTATAATTAACATGTCCTAATCTAGCATGCCATATATTTGAAGATTCCAACAAGTAAGCAGAAGAATTAATTTTATTATTATCAATAGACTTTGGTACAACAGTCATAACATTCATCTTAAAGAGTCCATCATTCATGTAGCCCTTTCCCACAAACATATCATTTTTAGTGAGTACAAATTTATGAGACACAAACACCAACTTAAAGCCATTCTTGCTAAGTAGTGACCCAGAAACTAGATTTTTACGGATATCTGGAACATGAAGCACTTGATCAAAGTCGATTCTTTTGCGGATGTCATTTTCAAATACAATCTTTTCACGTCCTTGAACCTTTGAACTTCAGGAGTTTCCCATAAAGAGTTGATCATCATTTTCTACTGGTTTGTAAGTAGAAAACATCCATTTGTTGGAACAGATGTGGCGAGTAGCCCCAGTGTCCACGTACCATTCTTTAGGGTTTCCTACCAAGTTACATTCAGATATAACTGCACAAAGATTCATGTCTGAAACATCTTCAGAAAGCTTTTCTAGTTCTGTCACATTTTCTTGAGGCTTTTGTTCTTTCTTGAACTTCTTTGGCTTGCGACATTCACTTGATTTATGTCCTTGGATGCCACAGTTGAAGCAGTTGCCTTTGAATTTCTTCTTGGCCTTGAAAACATCTTTGCCTTCACGCTTCCTTTTGTTGTTCTTTGGCCTTTGTTCTACCACATTTGCCTTTGCTTCAATGAAGTTTTTTCCACTCTTCTTCTCGGATCCTCGATTGTCCTCTTCATCTAAGTCGCCAATCGATTTCTTGAAGATTCATCTCTTTGCGTTTATGCTTGAGATAATTCTTGAAGTCTTTCCATGATGGTGGACGTTTCTCAATCATTGCAGCAACTTGAAATGAATCACTTAATGACATTCCTTCATAATGAATGTCATGTAGAATTACTTGTAATTCTTGAACCTGAGTGATAACTGCTTTAGAATCTACCATTTTATAGTCAAGAAATCTACCAACAATAAATTTTTTCATGCCAGCATCTTCAGTTTTATATTTATTGTCTAAAGATTCCCAAAGTTCTTTTGCAGTTAGAATTGTACAATATACATTATATAATGTATTATCTAAACCATTCATCACATAGTTCCTGCAAAGAAAATCTGCATGTTTCCATGCATCAACAGCAGCCACTTTTTCCTTGTCAGTTTCCCCTTCAACAAGAGTAAGACATTCCTCTTGTAGAAATCTTGCCAAGTTCAGTGTTGTGAGATAGAAGAGCATCTTTTGTTGCCAACGCTTGAAATCAGTTCCATTGAACTTTTCAGGCTTTTCTTTATGAGGCATACTCACTACAGGAATGGTGCTAATAGATGCCATTTCTGTTATATAAGTATAAAATTATTAATAAATAGAAACAAATTTCTGCTGTACAAATTTTAATAGAATTCAAACGATAAATTTTGTTTACTAAATTTCTGTTCTAGAAAATTTGTTTACATTATGCAATATTAATATATTAATATTGATATGAGATGCTTTATACCAATTACATAACAAAACATAACAAAATATGTAATACCGATAGTTAAACTGATGATTACTGTAAATAAATTTTAATATTACATCATTTGTTTATACCAATAATAATTGCATGCACCATGCAATATTTACTTCACTCATTGATTGAAATATAACTTACTGCACTCATATATGTTATATATTATCATATTACTCTCATGCACCATTAGGAGTGAGCAAAAAACGGATAAAATTGAATTACCGAATTACCGAACCGAAATTTTTTAACCGAATTATTTCGATTTTTCGGTTTTTTTACAATTTCGGTTATATCCGAATTATTATTTAGTATTCGGTTACGGTTACGGTTTTCAAAAACTGATTATTGGGTTACCCGAATAACCGAACCTTAATTTTTAAAAAAAAATAATTTCAGTCGACGGTCCATTTTCACTTTCACTTCACATTTGACATTTCAGTCTTCAGAGTTCAGATCCCATTTTGCCCTAGCCCAGTAGCCCTTATCTTCAGTTCTTCACTCTTTGCTTTGCTTGATTGCTTCAATTGCTTGCCTCTTTCTCGACAGTCGACTAATCCCTCTCCAGCCTCCGCCTCTCTCCAGCCTCCGCCTCGGCCGACGGCCTCTGCCCAGTGCTCTCTTACGCCTCTGTGCCTCTGTGGTTTACTGGTATATTTGTTTTGTTAGTTAGGACTTAGGGTTATGATTTCTAAGGTGGGTAATCATTTGATTCGATCTGATTTTGTTAGTTAGGACTTAGGGTTATGATTTCTAATGTGGGTAATCATTTGATTCTTCCAAAAGAGAGAGGTATATGTTAAAATCAGTACTAATTGATCCTTATTTTCCTGCAAACCGATGCTTTTGCGACTCACAATGGATAACCATTAGAGTTCAAGCCTCTCAATAAGTTCCTGTAGGTGTTTTTGGTTGATATTTTTGTGTTGCTTGATGTGCCATATCATACATAAAGGTCTTGTCCTAAATAAATAGTTGATTGCTATCAATTTTTGCAGTATAAGCTCAAAATATGTATGTTTTGTAAAGAAGTTACTAGTAGTCTTCAGTATGCAAGAATTTCTCCAATGACATACCAACTGTAAAGTAGGAGAACATGCCCTTCCTGGCTGTATCACTCCTCATTCATGCTAGACTAGTGTATACTTTTACACTAGTTTTAGACTAGTGTATACTTCTACAATAGTTTTCTGTGATACTTTTAGTTCCACTAGTGTCATATTTATATTCTGTTTTCTTTGATTTGCTCATTTGCATAGTTTTCTATAAATAGCCTTGAATTGATCCAATGACAATTGATTTGCTTGTTGCTAGTAATCCCATGGAGTGACTGGAGTCATGCTGTATTGCTTTGCTGCTGCTGTAACAGTTAATTTGCTGCTGAGTGCTATATTTGTTGCCTTGTTGGCTTGCTTGTTGCTGTAATAGTTAATGATTATGTTGGATGTTGGATGTTGATGTTGGATGTTCGCAACTTGGATGTTGCTGTATTTGTTTTATGCTGTATTTGTTGGATGTTAATGTTGGTAACTGTTAAACAGTTAACTTTATTTTATGTTCAAGTACTTGAGCAGTTAAGCTACTTTGTAATCTGTTGATTTATTCTTAATTTTAATTCTAAGTACATGTTCGGTTATTATCCGAATTATCGAATTGTATATTCGGTAATTCGGTTAGTTTCAAATTTCGATTTGTGGTTCGGATAGTAAAATCATCAGTAGTTCGATTTTCGGTTATAACCGAATAACAATTTCGATTCGGTTATAACCGAATGCTCACCCCTATGCACCATGCACCATGCAATATTAAACTTACTGCACCATATATCAATATTAAATTTTCATGCACTCATATATTAAACTTTGATGCAATATCATATTCAGATATAATTTTCATGCACCATGCAATATATAAATACTAACAGTAAGAATATAAATACGTGCTACTATATATATATATATATACTAACAGTAATATATATATATATATATATATATATATATATATATATATGTATGTATACTAACAGTAAGAGATATAACATGCAACTATAAAATATATACGTGTTAAATAAGGAATCATGTGCATGATTATAGGAATTGTGTACTTGATTTAAGTAATTCAAATACCCACTTCAAATTCAAAATGGCTATGTTGTAAACTGTTATTTCCGTAATATATATATTAACATGCAATATATATAAACAGAATATATATATAACAGAATATTATATATATTCACATATATATATTTAAACGAAATTGAAATTAACAGAATATAATATATTAACATGTAACAAAATAAACTGTTATATTAACATGCAAATAATAATAAAATATTATGTATGTTAACATGTAATATATATAATATTTCTGTAAAATATATACTAACATAATATTTTATATTTACGTAATAATATGCAATAATATTACAAAATATTATGTATATTAAATCAAACTATAATTACAGAAAAATAAATTTGCTTTAAGATTGTTATACATAATGTATAATATTATTTAATATATATATATATATATATATATATATATATATATATATTTATGATGAAAATGTAACATGATTTTATATAAATATAACACAAAAATATTAATAAATAAATCCGAGTCCTTTGAATTCACAAAGTCTTCTTAAAAAGCAAATTTATTCCTCATTTGGTGCTAAAAGATTAATTGAATAATTGCTTTAAGATAAAAGCGGATTTCTAGTTTTTAATTAGAAGCACTTCAAAATTAAGAACACTCACGAACACAACTTTATGTTATGTCTATAGAACTTTTCAATAATGATGCATGTAATTAGAAATTATAGTAATGATGCATGTAAATACAACTTACAGTAATGATACTGGAAGGAAATGAAGAACAGTGCAAAACGAGAACACTGCACACTTTGCCAACTTTGCACAGAGAATGGAACGGAAATTTCTTTTTTAGAAAACAGGAAAAATGAACTAATGGAACGGGATTTTGCTATACAGAACGGGACGGAAATTGCAGAAACGGAGAATAAACTATTGTTGCAGAACGGGAGGGAGAGAATTATTACATACTGTTTTAGCGCCCAAATTGATTAATTTATAGAATGAAATGGCAGTTTATTACCGTTGGGCATCAAAACTACGTAGTATTGATAGTAACCCTTAAAACAAAATTTGATAAATTATTAAACAGATTTTGTCCAAAAAAAATTATATATCATTCCCCGCCTCGCCCGCTACAATGCACGTGTGGGCTTCAAAACAAACTTTAGCTAAGTCCTCTCCTTTCCAGAAAAGTGGGGTGCCCCTTTGGACCCTTCTTATTAAACAAACATCCCGTATATAAAGACTTCAATTTTCCCTCTAGTACTCTATGTGGGACTTTTACAATTTTCAACATATCAAGTAGATGACTTTGGAGTCAATTTTCTCATTCAATTCTTAATGGATTTGAGCACATAAATATACCACGTTATACTTCTCGCGGAGGAGAACGCATTGGTGCAAAAATCCGTCATTTTCAGAATGTGGGTCCCTCATTAAATTGAGCCTCAACATGCTTTAATATTTAATGTTTCAAATTCCATTTCCAACACATATAATGATCCTCCTCTGCACCATATATATGTACATAAGTGAAGTGAATATTAGACAAAGAAGGTACATGAATTATATATATGATATCTCCTTATTCTCTCCTCTTCTTTAAATTAGAGATATGAATGAACATAAGTGAAGTTAATAATACATCAAAGAAGGATAAATGAATTATGATCCATATTCTATCTTCTAAAATCTATCATATTCTTCCAAGTAAAGGACTAAAGCAAGCGAAAATCCATCACAACAAATGTCTTATGGTACAATATAATTCCTAGCCTGTGCAATAATCTTTAATTGCACAGACAGTTAATAAATCACCTTTGGAAGTGACGAATCAAGACCATGACGTGGATATTGGCAGACAAAATATAAGATCAATTTCACACGTAAAAATTGATAGTTCCACAAACTCTTCTTTCTCATACGCATAGTAATGGGTCCCACACTCTCACGTGAGAGATAAGTTGTGAAAATATCAAATTTTACTATTGTGAAAATAACAATTCCCCTTTAAATTTCTTAGATCATCAAACACATAAAATGGTGTATTATATGTTTTTCTAGCATCTTGAATTAGTACTATTTTTGTTTCATAACAAACCTTGTTCACTTGATGTTTGAAATCAAAAAGAAGAATGGATACCTAAATTGGTATTTTATTATTCATCGTTAACAAATTTGCAGTGTTCCGCATATGGTGTCACTCCCCTTAGCTTCATTAGTATTTAGTAGATAACAAATTAAAGCCACTTCTTTCTGAGCTACCTCTTTTTGATCTTCCAAATAACTTCTTATAGATATCACCTTCGTAAAGTTCTTGAGTTTTCACAGCCAAGATTAGTGAAACAAGAGCTCCAAGAATGTTATACTTGCAAAATATTATGAAAGCCAAGCCATTTTGCACCAGTGCAAATCATTTTATGTGTGGTTAATTTGCGTGGGAGGGAGGTATTCTTTAGGGTTTTTTTATATTTTGATTTTACATTTTTTTTATTTAAGTGTTTCTAAACTAAATTAAGTGACAAATAAGCTGAATTATTGACAAATACATTAGTCGTCGTTAATAATCATGTGAGAATTGACAATTGCTGGCTAGAAATGCGAGAATTTCCTCAGTGACTATAATTCTACAAATAACACTACTTCTAACATGTAAGCACTTGTCTTTTCAATAACAAAGCTTCAAAAATTTGCTTTGATTTCAGAATTAAGAACACAACATTGATACCTGTTTTGATATCTATGGCTCCTTTCTTCATCTTTTAGCAAAATTATAGCCTACCTATATATATATAGTCTTACTGCTACTTAATTATTGGTAGATGATAATGCCCCATTTTTCTCATCCACATGCTCCTCATCATCTTTGAACTTCTTATAAATATCGCCTCGATAAAATTCTCGAGTTCTTGCAACCAAAATCAATGAGGCAAGAGCTCCAACAAATGCTGTAATTGTCAAAATGGTAAAGGCCAGCCTATAACACTTTTTACCAATGCAAATCAATTCTTTCACTTGTGATCTATCCATTCCCTTCATAGCAAGATCCTTTAAGGCCTCCCTATCATAAAGAGGCCCTGTGACCCTCACATTTAGTATATAGGAGCCAAGAGGACTAGCCAATTGCCCACAATTGAACAATGTGGAGTAGGATTTTAGGCCGAAGAGCTCAGAAATGATGGCGAAAAGTAAAGGCAATTGCGCGCCAAATGAGAATCCGATGATGACTGACGATACATAAAGTGATCCGGGGATTGGAAAGGCGATTATAATGTAACCAATGCAAGACAAAAGGAGCATTAATGTCATCATAAGTGGCCTGGGAAATTTGTACCTAACAAGTAGGCTTTCGGAGACAAAACCAGAGAAAATCCTCCCAAAATAATTCCATATGCTTAATAATGACAGGAATGATTTTGCTGTTTCTGTTGGATACCCCAAGGACTCTCCGATTTGGCCCAAATTGTCGACCGCAGTCAAGCTTGTTCCAAGCCCACAAAATGTTGCAAGGAATATAATTAGCATGTCTGCACTAAGAAGTGCTTGTAAGATTGTATAATCTTCTCCTCTTTCCGGCTTCTTGAAAATATCAGCAAAAAAAGGAGTTTCGTGCTTTTTAACAATTTCTTGATCCTCAGTGGTTTTCGCAGGATCAGGACTGTTGGGCTGATTTTTTTGGTTCCAAATGGTTAATTCTTCTCGAACAGCAATAAACAAAGGGACTAAAACTAAGGCACAAGCAGTTGTAGCACTTACAACATAAGCTGCGTGAGAGAAAGATACAAGTTTTTGAGCTATAGTCACACCCATAAGAAACAATGCCAGCACAATTGACGCCATTAGTATCTGATAAAAAACTGTGAGCTCATTCGGGTGCCTAACGATTTTTATTGTTCGAATTGTGTACACAAACACAACTGATAGCGCAGCTGGAAGCCACGCGATAAGAAGGATAAGGGACTTCGAGTCATTTCCATAGACAGCCAAGTAAAGTTGTGTCATTATAGCTCCACTTAGTCCTGTATACCCTTTCAAGAGGCCTATCATGCTGCCTCTACTCTCGGGGAAATTTCGAACACAAGTCACAAGGGCTCCTGTATTTGCAAAATTTTGGGAGTTAGCCCCAATGCAAATGTACACGCACATTTGCCACACTTTAGGCGCGGCAATTTTGCCTGTGACAGCTAACCATACCATGAAGTAGCCTCCGAAATTTAGGCCTGCACCGACTAGTAAAACGAACCATGTTGGGGTTACCTCGGCTAAAAGGCCCGGATTTGCACCAAAATCTTTGAAAAAGCCCAAGAGATTTAGGGTGGTTTGGTCATACCCCAGAGCACCTTTTATGTCCTTGGAATAAACTCCAAATAGGTAAGTTGCCCCTGCTCCAGCCATGATCAAAAATGAGGCAAAGAGTGAGAACCATCGGCCTCGAATCAAGTGTAACGCGAAACTGAAAGCGCCGCCTCGGCTGCCTTTGCCACCACAACTGGTGGTAACTTTACCTTGAGCCATATATATATATATATATATATATATATATTTATTTATTTTTCTAAAACAGAGGAATACAGGGGACAAAAAAAATCTCTGATATTATTCCCAATAAAATCTTGGATATTCAAAAGCCAAACCTTTCCTGAAATGTACAACGAATGAAATTGGTGTGAATTTTTCTGTGAGCTGATATTGCCAATAAAATAGACAGAAATGCAAAAGGTACCCTCCTGTTTGTATCTATTTTGAAAACTAACCCTAAAACTTTTATTTTTGCAAAACTCTCCCTCCAAGATGTATGACCCTTTATGTGCCTTTTTTTCTTTGTTTTTCAAAAACCCTCCTATACTCATATTATTTCACTCCTACTCATCACTTAAGAATCTTAATTACCTTTATAATACTCCTTTACAACTTTCAATTAGTAAAAAGAATTCTCAAAATACCAACAAATATATTTACAACAATATCCAACTACTTAATTTCTGACAATCTACAAATTCAAACTTTTCAATAGCAACATTTTAGGAGTCATACATAAGGTCACATTTCATTGGATTAATCAACAAATTTCTGCCTAAACATCTGATAATCGAGTAGATTTAATATAAAAACGGACACGAATGATTAGTCATTTCGATCTGTTGTTACATTTGATGCATATGCAACTTGCATTCATATCAAAACCAAAACAAATGTATTTCCACACATAAAAAAAAAGACAAATAAAAATAAATTACCTCAGAAATTTTCCCTGCAAAATTTGATCATTTTTATGGTCTGAATCAGCAAACAGCTAGTGATTAAATTGGCTTGTTCAGCATATAACAGTGAATAAATAAATGCATCAGTGGTTCTAGCTAGCTTCTGGGAATTATTTTAAGATCAAACACGTAAAAACTAATGATCATGATCTGAATACGTTCATTTCTCTCCTTATATATACTACTAAAGGACATATGCCATTGAATGCTGATCAATGTCCACAAGAATATTGACTTTAAATCTAAAAATAGTAATATATCCGAGTTAATGAGGGAGACTTGAATGTGTCATGCGTACAATTATCTTATCTAGAAAGATAAGAACTTGATAAATTATCAAGAAATGGAAAATAAAATAAAAATGAAATCAATAAATTTTGATTTTTTAGAATTGAATTAGTAGTCCAATTTCCATAAAAAGATAGTTGAGGCCAGGTAGGTGAAAAGTAATTAATTTTTAGTAATAAAATATTCTTATTGTTGTCCATTCGATATTCTTCTTCCTGATTAATTCTTATATATGATTCTCTCTTCAATACCAATCATAACGTGATCGAAAACAAATATTTTTACATGATTTTGTTCTCACCACCACTCACAATGGTATTAAGCATTTGGAATATATATATATATATATAAGCTTTTGGAATATTTTTATAATGTTAATTCTGTTATGTCCTACATGCATTTTGA
Source organism: Panax ginseng (assembly GCA_020205605.1). Classification (NCBI taxonomy): domain Eukaryota; kingdom Viridiplantae; phylum Streptophyta; class Magnoliopsida; order Apiales; family Araliaceae; genus Panax; species Panax ginseng. The sequence continues at coordinate 14,152,021 of CM035131.1, read as the reverse complement.
CATAATGAAACTTAAATGGATATTATCAAAACATTAAACTTGAAGCAGTGGGACAAATAAATGACTTCAAAAGCTCTAGGTGTCAGATGAAAGCTGATCCATGTTTTTCTACAAGAATATTTCCCAATATTAACTTGATTATTGCCGTAATGGGCTAAAACAGATATTTTTAACAATAATACAATGGTATGGTAGGCTCAAACTACATTAAATAGGTGTGAACTGGGGCTACGATTATCAGTAAAAAAAATAACTGGATATACGGCTCAAAGGAACAAGATTACTTGAGAATTTTTGAAGATGGGAAGACTGATTAATTTTAGTTTTTTTTTTATTTCACCGTTTACTATGAGTACCTTTTTAAATAGTTTATAATATTTATTAATACAAGAATTAAAATTAAAAGTATTTATGTAAATTTTAAATTTAAAAATATCTCATGTTACATTTTTTTTAAATACTAATATTCTTTCGATAGTTTATGATCAAAGGGGACTAATTAATATCATTATATATATGAGAATCTCATTCATTTTTTTATGTAATTTCTCTCAATATATACATTTGGGGATAAAAAATAATATTTTTAAGGGTTAATTATACTTCTGTTACATGAAGTACTATCAAATTTATAATTCGGTTTTCAAAGAGTTTGGACTTACAATTTATTACCTCAAGTGTTTAATTTAATACAATTTAGCCTTCAATTTCAGAATTCGATCAAAATTGGCTGGAATACTCGACCCGCCTAAGAATCCGATCAGATCGATCTTGTGTATCTAATACCAAATTTTGTTTAAATATACGGTTTGGCTTACTTTAAAAATGGTTATTTACAGTTTCGTTACATCAAGTACCATCATATTCGAATGGCCCCAAAGAAAAAAAATTAAAATTAAAAATATAATAATTTTTTTCCCTTAAAAAAAGTAACTAATTTAAGAGAAATACTGAGGTATAAAGTTATAAATACAATTTAAAATTATAAATATTTATAAATAAAATTATAAAATTATAAATACAATTTGTAAAATTTAAGTTGTGATATAATTTGTAAAATTTAAAACGTAAAATTTATAATTTATGATATAATTTATAATTTACAAGATTTAAGTTGTAAAATGTACATACATACAATTTGTTAAATTATAGATAAAATTTTAAAATTAAGTTTTTTTTATAAATACAATATATGTATTAACTAAGAATAAAATGAAAAACGGACGAAAAGAAAGTGTTGTTGGATTAACTACTAAACTACTATTTGTTTGAAGAATCTTTTAATTACTAAATAAAAATAACTCACATTCCAAATCCAAGGTACTGAAATTTCCAAATTTGAATGAACAAAACAGTTTTAAGGATTAGGGAAGAGGGAGAGAGGAGGGAGAGCAAATGGATCATTTTTTTTCCTCTTCAATTTTTTCCTCCTCCTTTTGTATACTCTTCCAATATAAAAGGGTATTATTTAATTAATTAAATTTTGGACACTTTTGTCAATTGTTTAAAAGTTTAATGTTATTTGTGTTAAAAATATAATTTGTAAGACCCCAAATTTTATGAAATAAAAATATTTAATTTTTCTATTTAATAAATGGTTAAATTGATAAAAGGTTAAAGTTAATGGTGATATTTAAAATTTTTGCAAAGTAAGCAAGTTGATATAAAAATATTCGTTGTATCGGGGAATATTTGATTGGTCGGAGAATATTCGTTTTAACAGAGAATATTCGTATAATGACACAATCATTGGTGGACCCCACAACGGAAGTATTGTCGTAGTTAGAAAACGACAGAAATAATCTTTTTATAAAAATTACGACAAAACTTTTACCGTTAAACTTTTGAAATACCAGGTGGAAAAGTACAATAATACGCGTGGTTGCATAGTAGCACACAGTATTGTACAATACCTTTGATTATAATTGATGCTTACGTGAGAAGTCACTCAGTTTCATTCAATAATTGCTACAGTAATTGCTGCATAGTATCTCATGTTATTTGATTCAATTATTGTCACAGTATCATCTGCATAATATTTTATATTATTAAATCAATAATTGAGACGACAATGTTATTCATATTATTATTATTTGCATTATTAACGATGTCTAGAAAGTTCTGTCGAGGAAAGGGGCTTGGTCACCTAATTACGCGCCAATAGGGAGAAATCCTTATCGGAAAGCCCCCTCTTTCTTGAAAATGATCTAGTTTTTAAATATTGTGAGTTATAATATTAATGATGAATAATTGTTGAAAGATTAAAAAATGTGTTGATTAAAGATAAGTGATTTGTGGTAATATTTATTCAATTTTTGATATAAATATAGGGGTTTGTTATGAGGTATTTGTTATAAGTTTGACTTATTATTCCATGAGGAGATGTGCTAATTTTTCAGCCCGTTGGTTGAAGTTATAATAGTAAATCAATATGGATCGTTGGTTGAAGATATAATAGTAAATCAATATGGTCCGCTAGTGGAAAGTTATAATAGTAAATCAATATGGATCGCTGGTTTAAATTAAATCAGTATGGACCGTTGCTTTAAGTTTTAATAATAAATCAATATGGACCGTCCGTTTAAAAGTAATTTAATCTGGACCGTTCATGAATTAGTTACTATTCAGTTCTTTTTCCTATAAATAGCTTATTCCTTCATTATTTCTTACGAATTCACTGAAACTCTAGAGAGAAAAACTATAAAGAGAAAGAAGAGGAGTATTCTGCTATTACACTAGTGCATTCTCTAAATTTTTATTAAGGTAAGTGGTGTTATTATGTTATATTCGTAAGGGGTTTTAGTTATTTTGTATTCGTAAGGAATATTATCTTCGTTCAATTAATATTCGTAAGGAATATTATTTGTTGTATTCGTAAGGGGTATTATTTCTTTCGTATTCATGAAGAGAGTTATTTTCTTTCAATACTCGTAAGGGTTGTTATTCCATTCTTTATTATTTTGTTGGAATAACATGTTTACGCGGACTACCGCATGCATGGTTAAATCTTTTTGTTATTTCATTCTTTATTATTCTGTTGGAATAACATGTCTACGCAGACTACCGCATGCATGGTGAATGACCCTTCGTATTCATTTTTATTAATATGCGGCAGTAACCTGTCTACGCGGATTACCGCATGCATGGTGAATGACCCTTCATATTCATTCTTTATTAAATTGTGAAAATGATCTGTTTACGTGGATTACAGCATGGCAGGTGAAAATGATCTGTAGTGCTAAGATAAATTGTCAACTGATATGATCATGACCATTGAATTTATAATTGAATATCTTTAGCTTAAGTATAAAGGTGAATTGATTAACATGGTTATAATTATTGTTTATATAAATTCTGAAATGATTATATATTTCTTTGAGATATGAATATCTTTGGCCTGTAATGCAAAGATGAATTGTTGATGAATATCTTTGGTCTATAGTGCAAAGATGACCAGTTGTTGAATATCTTTGGCCTGTAGTGCAAAGATGAACTGTTGATGAATATCTTTGGTCCGTAATGCAAAGATAAATTCATTAGTATGATTATGAACAAGAACTGTGATTTGGTATAACCATGATCTTTGATGTTTCAGGTAAAGACATGTGATGAAAATTATCTCCGTTTTGGATGAGAAGAGGAGTTTAGAACTATAATTATGATTATGAGTTATTCACATGATTGTGGACAGGAACTATTGATTAATGTTACAGGGTTAAAACATTGTTGGTGGACTTTTAACATGGAGAAGATAATAGACTTTATGATCTATTTGATTCTTCTAATGGATTGCTCGTTCCGCTGCAACTATGGTTGAAAAGTTTTATTATCTACCATATGTTCTAAATCTCTGATTCATTACTGACAAAGGCTATTGATAATTTAATTATCTTTAGTCATGATATTCTTTACTGGGCTAATTGTGCTCACCCTTTTATTTCACAATTCCTTCCAGGTAATAAGAGTGTAAATGGCTTGTTGGGGTAAAGTGGAATAGATCGGTGGTCGATAAATGCATGAGATTTCCCTAAAACAGTATGGAAATAATTTTATTGAAGAATTTTAGATAAGTGTGTCGTATTTTATACGTTATTTAACTGTTGGTTTTGGTGAACCGAATAGGGTGAGGTGAACCCAACTTTAGAAGGGTGTTTTGCCACTATCATACAAGATGTCTAATGACCTACGACTTCATGTTATCATAAGACAGGGTTGTGCACATCCACTTGTTAATTATATCTACGAGCACTACCTATATAATCTTGGAGTTTGGTTGAAATATAATTCTCAATTGGAGACAATGTAGATAATTATATGTTAAGAGAAGACTCACCATTGGAAAGAATATAATAGCAATCTTCTCGTTTTTCTTTGGGGTCTATTGGGTCAACCAGGATAATTCTCGAGTCATATGATATCTATTATAACTTAGATGCATGGTGTCCCATGTACGAAGGTTTTCTGGAGCATTTTCCAAAGATTTTAATTTCTAAAACAGTTATTGATTGTGCCTTTATGTAAGGTACTATTGTAAGGTATCACTGTAAGGTGCTATCCAAGCAAAGGGATGAGAGTCACAGTTGGTATCCACAACATATGTGTTGTCGTATTTTGCACGACAGTTGTAGGAGGAAGTTTGTAGTTGGGGGACGAAGTGATGGTTCGAAATGGTGGCTATAGTAATCCTCACTATTCTATGAAATAGTGTGATAATAAATATAATGAGGACTCCATTTGAGTTTGAATACTGTCTAGAAAATAATATTCGTGTAAAAACTCTCAACTACGCTTTTGCCGTATTGTATAAATGAAGTTTGTATTTGATTCTGTACCATGTATATCTAACAACTCAAAATGGGTGATGTATACCTATTTTGGGGGTGTCACATAATTTGTATGTTTAAAAGTTTATTGATTTTTTTGGTAATTAAGTCTTTTTTAAAAAATTTAAAATAAAAAATTATATTTAGTAATCTTTGTATTAATATTTAATTTTAATAATTTAACATATAATAATTATTTATAAGAATTTAATACGTCAAAATAAATATTTATACAAATTTTATACAAACTAGGTATTTGATGTAGTAAATTATGAATTTGATAGTATTTGATGTAACATAAGTGTTATTAGTCTGTATTCTATACGGTTAAACCGTATATAATTCTTATCTGCCTAGAAAATTAGGTATTCCGGCCAATTTTTATCGGATTTAAAAATTAAGGGCTAAATTGTATTAAATTAGACACTTGACATAGTAAAATGTAAGCTCAAATTTTTTAGGGGCCTAATCATAAATATGATGATACTTCATGTAGTAAACTATATTTAGCCCTACTTTTAATGACCACACCAATTCAACATAATTATTAACGATGAGTAATATATTTGTCAATTACTCCCTCCGTTCCTAAAAGATTGTCGTTTTAGAATTTTTTTTTCCAAAATGTTTGTCGTTTACAACTTTCGAGGATAATAAATTATTTACTTTTCTATATTACCCATACCTTCCCTCAGTGTCCCAAGAAATTCTCTTCCTTGTATTAATAGTTTTCAACTTCCCATAAAGGGGTAGTGATAAAATTTCAAATAAATTTTACTTGGTAAATGATACTTTCTTAATTCATGTGCCAACCTTAAACGACAATCTTTTAGGAACGGAGGTAGTAATAAGATTCTCATCGATACTTGTACATAAATACACATAAATGATGATATCATCAAATCAAATCAATTGAAAAAATTTAAAATTTTTATTAAATGATGAATTCATCAAATCAATTAGAAAAATCGTTGAGTTCACTCTTAATTAATTAAGTGGTTTAACTCACTTAATTTGATAATTAATCATCTATTTTTCTATTCTTATATATAAATACACATAAATGATGATACTCATAAACAATTTTTTATTTTTATTCTCTAACAAGAGAAGGTAAGTCTAAAATATTTTTTATTTTCATTATACCAAATTTATTATAATATTTTTATTAAAAAATTATTTAAGATAACATATCTAGCCCAATTTTAAGTAAGATAATTTAATTATTATAATTTTATTAAGATATTTAATTTTTAGATATAGCTAATTAAAAATTTGAAAATATCATTATTAAATTATTAAATTAATTAATTGAAATATATAGTGTAGGTTTTCTTTCTCAAATATTACTATAATCAATTTAATTTAGCGCAAAAATTTATTAGGAATTAGTATTCCAATTATTAAACTCAAATATCACTATTTGATTAGTGTTATTAGGCGCTTACGGGTAAAAATAATTACCGAATTATGCATTGTTTTTTTTGACGTAAATGTCTAATAAATTATTAAAACTATTATTTAAATTAACTAGCCCGTGCATTGCACGGGTTATCAATTAGTATGTATAATGATATTAATTTGACCCCTTTGATAATATTTTACATGCTTATATTTTTCCCCATTTCACTATTTAATTATGAACTCCTTTTGATCAAAATACTTCTATATGTTAACTCATTCATGCAATGTCTTCCGCAAAGTTTACCATTATAAATTCCAAATCAATTTTGACACAAAATAATTTTCTCATTCTCTTTTAAATTTCCGAACATATAGTCTCGATCAACAATTTGTTCTTCTATTTTTATAATTTCAACAAGTTCTCCACTATTGACAATTTGTCAATTAATTCAATTTCTTTGATCACTTCTTCCTTTTTTTTCTTCTTCTTTTACCTCTTCAAACACTTTTTCACTTGACCTCTCTTCAATTTCTCATTTTTTATCTTCAAACTCAGGAAACATCATTTTTTTTATAATTTACCTCTCTTGAACACTCAATATAATGACTTTAATTTGTAACATTCTTCAACTCACAAACTTTTTTGTCAAATTTTTTCTCAACTAGCACCATCGCTAACTTGTATTCCGGAGCTCTAACAAGCACACTTTGCACTCGTCCAATAGAATACTTCAATAAGACCAAATCACCTCTTGTCTCTTGACTTCACCTTGGTAAACCTTCTCTAAACTTTAATTTGAAATTACGTACCTTGACTATGATACAACTTTGTTGTCAATATGGAGGATACAAAATCGAAAAGTGAGGAAGAGTATTTAAATTTTAATATTTAATTCAATTCACTTGCTTGAAATGATTAGCATACAAGACTATTTATAGGCTTATAAGACACTTTTAGAGTCACTTAATTTAATAATTACTACATGATCAAATACATGTATATGAATTTAGTCATACATATTCCAAGACTATTCTACATACATTCATGTACAAATATAAATTAGTACAATTCGATTATGAACATTCTAGAAGACATTTATTAATTTGGCTTAGTTTACTAACATAATACTCTTCTTCAAATGCAGCTTTATGGACAAAGCATACATTATAATGTTTATTTGCACTATTAAATTAATATAAAGACAACATACTGTGCTTAAACTATTAAAAAAAAGGCACCAACAATGAAATATCAAGCTAAACTTTTATATAATTAGGTAAGTATAGGGTTTATATATTATATTAGTAATTTAAATATCAAGTTTTTGTAGGAAAACTAATCTGAGTAGAATTCTCACATTCAAGCTTGAACAAATTTTAATTTAGTTATGACGTTAATCTATTGAGGAATCCACTATTACTATTCAACTAAATTCTCATTTACTATTAACTACTACTTATTAAATTAAGTGATATAACAAGATTTTAAATTTTAACAAATTTTAGTTTAGTTAGAATATTAATTTAATAAAAAAATTAACAATGATATTGTAATGATTAAATCTCGTAATAAATTAAGATTTAAAGTCTTAAAGAATTTAATTTAATTTAGTTAAAATATTAGTCTAGTAAGTAAATTCACTGCTAATATAAATGCAATTAATTTGTGTGATATGATAAAATTTGAAGTACTAATAATTTTTAATTTAATTAGGACAATAAATTAGTAGGACACGTACGAGAGGAACCAAGTTACAAACTTAGCTGCGAACGTTGGTAGGTTCAGCAATGGAATGTTACTATCATGAATTCAAATGTGGTCATAGGGCCTATATATGATTAAGCGAATGGAAGCATGCATGGTCATATATATATAATTCAAATGTGGTGGTGTTATATGGGTGACAGATTCCTCGTGGATAGTGTGGGATTGATTGATATAGCTAGGTTTGAGTTGTCCCCTTCTTAGTTGTTTTTTTTTTCATGGATGTGCACATCAAATAGCAATTTTTAATCCTTAGATCCCTACTTTCCGATGAAATCAAAGCAAGTCAGTTTAGGTATTGTCATCGTGCAAATTAATACTTAATTGACAAGTTGTTGTCTAAAACTATATTTATAGTAGTATTGATTTTGTCTCTTCCTTGTTAATTAATTTGCATGTATATATTGACATGGATCTTCAACAGGTTTAACGTAACTAAGAATAATTCAGATTTTGGAGACACCTTCATCCTCCTAATTAATTTCCTTGATTATTCATGGCAAACGAAAGCTCCTTTTGTCATGTATTCTTGAGTTTTAAAGGCGAGACACGTGATACATTCACTTGTTTCCTGTACGAAGCTTTGAAAGCTGAAGGATTTAAAACATTTATGGATAAGGTTGCTATTCGTGAAGGAGATGAAGTAGATTTGAGAATACAACAGGGAATCCAGGACTCTATGAGTGCCATAGTTGTATTGTCTAAAAATTATGCATTTTCTACATGGTGCCTTGACGAACTTCTCCTCATTCTCGGACGCAAGAATACATCTAGGTATTTGATCATCCCAATTTTTAATGAAGTAAAAGCCGCAGATGTCAGGCATCAGCTGGGGAATTATGGTGCTGCACTTCAAAAGCATAAGAAGAGGCACAATGACGACACGGTGAAGTTGTGGAGACAAGCGCTTGAACAAGTTGGAAATATTCTCGGACAACATGTCGAAGGGTAATTTTTTTTTTACCTATTTCCTTTTACAACTTTTTTTGGAAATTAACGGATCTTTGACCATATGATATGAGTTGACGTGTACATATAATCCGGTCAAATTTTGGTTGTTTTGACATTTTTTGAAAGTTCAATGGTTTTTGATGCAACCAAAATAGTTTGTATGTATTTTTTGATAGTTTGACAAGAGTTTAATGATTTTTTTCAGACATTAAATCTATTTTAAAAATAATAAAATCATTTTGTAATAATGTTCAACGACTCATTTATTTTAATTGTCAACATAAATTGAATTGCTCCCTGCCAATATTATCATTTCAGCAAAAGCCTTCCATGCAACAAAAGAACAATTATTATATATAGTCTGATGAAGATGTATATCTTGTTTTCAATTCCCAGGGAGCAAAGTGTAGTCATCCAAAAATTTGTCAAACTGTTTCGAGAAGAATTTTCCGCCAAGTTCAAGGAATGCCATGTCCCATTGCCGAAAAATCAGGTCCTACAAGGAAACCCCTCTACCTCCTCTACACATGAAGTGCCAAAGCGTGACAAGGTAGTTCTATACACTACTGAAGCGGACCGTCTCTCTGGCGAGTATTTTACCATAAAGTGGATCCTGATGAAGAAGGGCAATGTGGAGCTTATAGAGCGGAATTGTTCCAGGGAGCCAAAATATATATCAGAGCTGGAGAATTTGGTGGGGACTAGTACTAGGGTGATCAAGTTTCCAACTTTAATCGTGAACGGAAAGGACCTAAGTGGAGAAGAGGAGGTGGAGGGTTTGGATGGGATTCGGAGTGCAGTTCTTAGTTTAGTAACGCATATGAGAAGTTCTAAGGAGACTATGAATAACTTCATGAAAAACTTGACGAATATGTCTGGGAGAAGTTGGTTCAATTATTATTGAATCAGCTGCATGCCTTCCTCCGTGTTCAAAAGTCATTTTCTTCTCGTCTTTTCTCCCCCCCCCCTCCCCCACCCCCACCCCCACCCCCACCCCCACCCTCTCTCCTATGCATTATGGGAAGGAGCAAACTAAAGTATATTTGTAAAAATCGCATGGTATTTGGCCAAGCGTAGGGGTGAAAACGAGTTGAATATCAACGAACACTCTAATGCTCGAATTCGGCTCGATTCAAAAAAATTGAGCTCGGATTCGACAAGAAATTTCTAATTTTGCGTCAGATTCGACTCAGATCATTACTCAGACTTACTCGGCTCGTAAGTACTCGACTCGTTTACAAAACGAGTTACTTACGAACCTTCAAATCGAGTTTCGAATATGAACCATTTCACTTAATACTGAACCACTACATACTAAATTGATTATTGAACTAATGTTTTATAAATAAAAGTCTTTTACTTTTATTTATGTAAAGAAATTACAAATAATGTAATACGAATTGACAATTAATTCACTGATTATTCAAGTACAAACTTACACAATTTAATACTACACTTTATAAATTATAAAAATTAATACAAATATTACATATTTAGCTTATTAGTATGTATCAGACCAGTATTCGAATATGATTCATCGAGCATGTATCGAGTATGGTTCGAGAAAAAATGAAATACTCAAACCCTAATCTAAGCGAATACTAGTATACTTGAATTCGACTCGTGTATCATTAAACAGAAAACGAGTATGGATCATATTCGACTCGAATCAACTTCGAATTCGAGCTTTGGATCATATTTTTGAACCGATCTCGAGTCGAGTATCGAGCTACTCTACTCGGCTAACACCCCTGGCAAAGCGCATAGTTTTTATAGATGGTTTCCATAAGGTTAAGGGTTCGATTCTTGGTAACAGCAAGGAAGGTGTGTGTGGTGTGTTAATATATCCAAAAAAAAGAAAGAAAAGTATTTAAGTATTTTTGTAAAAATTTGAGTATCATTGGCAATGAATAAGAATTAACACTCAGTTTCTGAGTTTTTTAATAAACGGAAAAGAAAAGAAATGGATAGAAAACTTGACCACTTTTCTTGTCAAAGTTTTTCGTCCAAAATTGATCTGATTTGGACGGAAAAGGAATTAGAATAAGTAATATTTTTATAATTATCATATTATCCTCAACTTTTAATATAATAAATTTTAAATTACAACTCATGTCCCCGATCTGGAGCTATACCGTCAGGTCTTCTGAACAAGAATATGGCTTTAAAGTGGGTACCATTGCTTTGCTAATAGTATCAAAATGAATTAGTTGGCATCTTATATATTGTTGATTGATCCATTTACATATTGTATTACACATTTGACTTTTACCTTATATGGCATCAAGAAAATTAATTATTTTTAGTTTAATTATTTTGTTTTTGTTTATGGATACTTAAGTTTCTCTCTCTTCAATTATTATCTCAAATGTCAAGTAAGGTGAAAAAATTGACAACTTATTGGCTTAAAATATTGTCTTGTAAAAATTTGTAGATGTGAACCTTATTTTTCCGCACAAATTATTTTGTTCCAATTTTGAAAAACTGTTTCAAACTATGTCACAGTAAGTTATGAATTTACTATTACTGTTTTAGAATTTGATGAATAATCTCCATTAGTATTAATAATACAGATTATGTTTGATGACTTTTGGGTATGGTATGACAATGACTTTGTAGAAGTAATTTTTGTTTAACATTTATTTGAATATTTGTATTTGATTATAAATTTTTTTCTTTTATTAAATTTATCTTGCATATTTTTATTCATGGTTCAATGGTTATAATTAATAGAAGGATAAATTTGTAAAAGTGAATTTTCTTTTCTTTTCATTGGAACTCAAAAACACAAGGAAGATTTTTTTAAAAATTTTCTATTCTTTTCTATTAAAAACTCAGAAACAATACAAAAGAAAACTTCAAGTTTTCTATTCTTTTCTTTTTTTTTCTAATTTAAATTTTTTATTCTTTTATTTTCCGTCCAAAACTCACAAACAGAGTGTAAGTGAAAGTAAACAAAAAAATTAGACTCTTTACCCTAAGATTGGTTTATTAGTCATTATGACTTGAACAATTTTATAAGGATTTTACTATCTATTTATCTATTACTACTATCATATATATATATATATATACATATATATATATATATAATTTTGCATAAGAGTTTCTAACCTTCCAACTCATATTTGACCGTTCAATTTTAAACGGGATAAATAACGTTTTGGTCACTGTACTGGGGTTCGATTTTTATTGTGGTTACCGAAACTTTTTTTGTTACAATCGAATAACTGTTATGACGCCCTTAAAATAGGTATACATCACCCATCTTGAGTCGCCAAATACATGGTACAAAATTCAAATACAACCTAATTATACAACAGTCGTGTAAAATACGACAAAATACATGCTGTGAGTTTTAATACAAATATTGTCATCTAGACAATATCCACACTCAATTTAGTCCTCATTACATTTATTATCACACTATTTAACAGAATAGTGAAGACTACTAAGACACCATCTCGGACCATCACTCTTGTTCCCACTAAATCTTGCCACGCTCGTTCTCATTTCTGAAGAGAATAGTGAAAGAAAGGGTGAGCTCAACTAGCCCAAAGAAGAAATATTATGACTAAAATAATGCGAATAAATTATCATTAGTCCTCAACGGTTAAACCGATAAAATACAATAGACATCAAGTTTAACTGCGGTGAACATCGCATCCATTAAAAAGTCAAGTAGAGAATAAAGTCTACTATCTTTTATGATTTAAAAGGTTTTCATCATTTTATCATTTGAGACTCAAATTTTAATAAATAATCCACATCATCAAATCATCCTGCCGCACTACGGGCGCCAAGGATATTATTTAAGTATCACGACCACGAATTATCCATGCACTACGGGTCAAAGATAATCGTGTTTTTCATCAACATCCCCTGATCATGCCATAAAACAATTCATCTTTGCTCCCTTGGCGAAGAGAATCCATAGCCATAATCATACCAAAAACTCGTCCCATCAATGCACTACGGGCGATGAGGACTTTTTCCACATCATTTGTAACATTACGGTCCATGATTACAATCAATAATCCTCGGTTATAATCATACCAAGTCCATCTATGCACTATATGCCACAGATGACTTTCAACAAAATATAAACATGAGGATGATGACAATGATATAAGAATTCAATAAAACAAATTCAAGAATTAATTTATCCAGGAACTAATAACGTCCAAATTATCAACACGATACTTCTTTGTAAAGTAAAATTCAAGAATGCTCAGAAGAATATTTCCATGAAAAGATACTAGATGAAACGCAAATATCAAGGATATTCCACTAATTTCATGGAGTATAGAAGTCAAAACTTTAACAACCTGAATATAATAAAGAATGGAATAACAAAAGAAATCACTATATATATGCGGTACTTGTATGTACGAGTTATTCAATGTAATAATAAATAACGGAACCAGGTCAGGTGTTAATAAAGAATGAAATAACAACAGAAATCACCATGCATGCAGTAATTTGCATAGACAGGTTATTCCAATAGAATAATAAATAACGGAACCAGTCGTGGTGAAATTCACATGCAAGCGGGATGTTCCAATGTAATAAATGAATAATAAAAAGGCGGAACCGAGTCCTGTAAAAAGCATGATGAGGATATTCCAATGAGAATAATAAAAATCGAACCAGGTCCCGTAAAAGCAGCAGACGGGATATTCCAACAAAATAATAAAAGATTTAAACCAGTCCCATGTAAAAGCGCAGAACAAGATATTCCAATGTAATAATAAAGAATGGAATACATAAGAATTTCACCAAGTATAGGGTAGTCACATGATACAAGTTATTCCAATGAATAATAATAAAGATAGAATAACGAAGTTCTCTTCATGAATACAAAAGAAATAATACCCACTTCGAATTACAACAAATAATATCCTTTCTTTAGTAAAAGAAACTTGATATAGAAGTGGTGAAGTAGCGAACACTTTTCTTCTTTCTCTCTATAGTTTATCTCTAGAGTTTCAAATGAATTAAGTAAAAATAATGAAGGAATGTGCTTCTATTTATAGAAGAATGGAATCAACTAATTCATGAACTAGTCCGAGATTGATTTACTTTTAATCGAATTTTATCCATATTTAAAACAAAATCTTTTTAAATAAAATATAATATATTCTATTTATAATCTAATAAAACGAATAACTCTATAAAAGATTTTACTATCGCAGCCTTTATCTGCAAATACTATGCATAATAAAATATAATATATTCTAATTATTGTCTAATATAACGAGATAACTTTATAAAAGTATTACATTTTTTATATAAAAATTTTTACTATTAGCCTAATAAAAAGCGAATAACTTTATAAAAGTATTCATTTTTATATAAAAATTTTTCTGCTTTATTATGTTAATAATACTAATAAAATAAAATTGAGTGACTTATTACGTAAAGCATTAATAATCAATACCGTGTAACTCTTATGCAACCACACGTATTCTTCGTACTTTTTACTACTTAGAGTAGTTCAACAAAGATTAATTCGGTAAAACTTCCGCCGTTATTTTCATAAAAAATATATTTTTGTCGTTTTCTCAATCCGAATGATAATTCCATGTCTTGATCCACGATAATTGTCTTGAGTAAATCGCATTTAATATTCCACGACACAAAGAATATTCACCGACCAATCGAATATAATATAACAACTTGCATACTTTGCAAAATTTATAAATATTACCTACAACTATAACATTATATTAAATCCACACCATAATATTAAAAAAAATATTTCGAGAAATTTAATTCTTTATTCGTAAAATTTGGGATTTTACAACTGTACTTTCAAAAACTTACAAAATGGTCAATCCGTTCAATTTTCCGTCCAAAAAACCGACGAAAATTCGAAAAATTTAAAAATTATTATTATTATTTTGTAATTATTAGTAATACTATTATTATTATTAAAAATTATAATTATTATTTTAAAATTCTTGCTATTAATAGTATTTTATTATTATTATTTTGAAATTATTATTATTATTATTATTATTAGTTTTGGAATTGTTTAGGTGAAGTAGTTAATAGTTTTGTTGGTTTGTCTTATAATAATCACTTTCTTTTGCCTTTTTGTGTGCTCCACATAAGCAAAAAATGGAGTCAACTTACATGATCATTTTAAGTCCATTTTTGGACGGAAAATTGAACGGAATGACCATTTTGTAAGTTTTTGAAAGTACAATTATTCGATTGTAACAAAAAAAATTTTGGTAACCACAATAAAAATTGGATCCCAGTACAGTGACCAAAACGTTATCTATCCCATTTTTAAACGAATAACCTAAGATTAATATCGTCTGCACAAATATATATTGTGTGGATGGTATATCCCATTTACATAACTATTGCGCCAATGAGAACCTATAAATTATATCTCATCCGCTAGAAATAAAAAAAACGGCCATCCAAATTAAATTATAATTTTTCTATATGTGGTCAATTGGAATAAAAAAAATTGCGTGGTAAAAATAATAAGCATATAAGTCAAATAAACATGCAACTAAAGAGCATGGTTATGTAAATGCAAGGGTTTGTCTAGCCCCAATGAACCCTAAGGTAGCAATCACATGAATGAATTTATAATACATATAAAAAAAAATAATTTTTTTAAAAAAAATGGTCAGATCCATCTTCCCATCTATATTCTTGATATAATTCAGATTCATCTAAAAAAAATGTCAGATCCGAAATTAAATTTTGATGTTCCGATCATCTAATCCGTCATCGATGGATCCATCTTCTTTCCATCTTTTTCCTTGATGTTCCAGATCTAAAACTTTATAAAACTCAAAACACATACCCATCTTCACTCTCTTCTTTCTCTTCATGTATCTCTCCTAAATGTTATGTTCGGACTTAGCTGACTACCCTTTCGACTATCGGGATGGAGTCTTACATTAATTGTGTTTATAAGTTTTTATTTGAGGATAAGGTAAGAGAAGGGAATGGAAGGGAAGGGAAGGAAAAAGAAGGAAAAATAATTAAAATTCCTCCAAATTTCATGTTGTAAATTTTTTTAGGGAGGATGGGAAGAGATTTGGAGGTAAAATTGATTTAATTTTTGACTCAAAATTTCCCCCTCAAAAGTGGGAGGATTTAGAGGGATGAGAAAGGATGATAAAATGAAATATTTTATATTACCAAAACTAACCTTGCAAAATAAATAATATGACGATCTTGTCTCTAATTAAATCAATAAGGATGGAATTACTATATTACCCCACCCCACCCCACCCCACCCCACCCCTGCTACTTATGTTACATATGTATATATTATTATATGAAAATATATTTATATACCCACCTCTGCTATGCTATGCTATACCATACTATGCTAGGCTGCTAATAAAAAATTTCTCACCACGAGCTTTCCCATCTTTTCCCCCAAACGAAATCATTTACACCTTATCTTGTACAAAATATAAATTTTTATCAATTTTGGAAGAAGTTTGTACAAAAAACAAACTTCTACCCATCCACCCACACCAAGCCACCCCCATCCCACATGTATATATGTATATATATATATATGGGAATTAATCTATAGCAACTGGTTGTCTTGAGCAGTGTTCAACAACCAAGTTTGTAGCCGTTGATCTATACATTGTAAGGCCTAGATTAAAAAAAATTGAACACCCTATTGCTAAAGGCTGTAGCGGCAGTCCATGAAATCCAAATCAGCCTACCATTTACATAATTTCCCCTCATTTATCATTCCCCTTGCCGCTACAGGCTCTCACGGCATGGGCTGTCCAACTTTATGACATACAACTTTTACTAACCAACTTTTACGGATTTTTATGTTAGACAACTTTTACCAACCAACTTTCACAGATTTTTATGTTGACTAAATGATGGTCCTGCCGCTACAGGCTGTAGAGGCAGCCATCATTTTTTTTAAATCCCTTGTTTTCTTTCTCTATTATTGAATTATATCTCCAACCTTTCCTTTCCCAGATCTCAGATAGCTTGGTTTCTTCTTGATATTTTTTCCTTTTTTTTAGATTTTTTTTTTGTTGATGTTGTTGTCCACTTTCACTCTCAAGTTCAAGTTAAAGTTCTAATCCGGCGATTCTTCCTTCTTATTTCAGAATGACACAAAATAACATACATGCTCATAAAAGGTTTGTATCTAGT
Source organism: Panax ginseng (assembly GCA_020205605.1). NCBI lineage: Eukaryota > Viridiplantae > Streptophyta > Magnoliopsida > Apiales > Araliaceae > Panax > Panax ginseng. Next base: position 14,134,912 of record CM035131.1, on the reverse strand, counting down.
TCTTCAGATTTTGTTGCCAGTTTAGATTGTGAAAATACATCTGATTTTGTAAGTGATGTTGAAAGTAGTAAATCTGAAATGGTGCCATATGTTGGTTAATTATTTTCTAAGTTGGAAGAAGTTGAATTTTTTAACAGGTCGTATGCTCAAAAAATGGTTTTGAGATTAGAATTGCAACTAGTCATAAACATGCTGGTACTAATGGTGTGTCGTCTAGGTTGTATGTTTGTAAAAAAATCAGTTTTTCCAACTTACAGAAAGAGTTTGCCTGATGATGAAGATGGTAGTAAGAAAAAAACTAGGCAACAAGACTCTATAGGACGCACATTATGAAAAGCTAGAATATATGTTGTTCATAATAAGAAAAAAGATAATTGGCGTATTTCTACTGTTAAATTAGAGAACAATCATCACCTAGTGACCCCTACCAAGGTAGATTTGATTGAGACACATAGAAATATTTCTCCGGTTGCAAGAAAATTAATTGACACTTTAAATAAGTCTGGTATTGGACCTAGTATGATGATGAACATTTTGAGCACAATGGGTGGCGGGTTGCAAAATGTTCCTTTCTCTAATGTTAATGTTCAGAATGTGGTGAGTGATTTAAGGCATGAATCTATAGATAAAAATGATGCACAAGCTGCTGTAAATTATTTGAAAAAACTTGGATCCAGAAGTTCGAGTAAATTTTTTTATCGTGTCAAACCAGATGAAACAAATCGCATAACATGCGTTTTGTGGGTTGACACCCGATCAAGGTTTATGTATTAACGTTTCGGAGATATTGTGACATTTGACAGTACGTACATGACAAATAAGTATGACATGCTGTTTGTTTCTTTTACCGGGGTTAACCACCATTTTTAGTCTATATTATTTGGATTTGCATTGTTAAGGGATGAGACAGAGGACACTTTCGTTAGGGTATTAGAGACATTGCTCGAAGCCATGGACTACAAGACACCTATAAACATCATCACTAACCAAGACAAAGCCATGAGTAATGCTATTGCTAAGGTACTCCCTTCTACTTATCGCTTATTGTGTTTTTGACATATTAGTAACAAATTTCCTGAGAAATTACATCATGTTTATTCTGAGCACCCATCCTTTAAAGACCATTTTAACAATTGTGTGTATAACTCATTGTACATCGGGGAGTTTGAAGAGTGTTGACAGATTCTAGTAAGGAATTATGAATTGTATAACAATGAGTGGATTAAAAGTTTGTATGATATACGAGAGAAATGGATTCCCGCGTATACATAGAGATATTTTGACGCGGGAATGGCAACCACTGGAAGAAGCGAGAACATGAATCATTTTTTTGATGAGTTTGTCAATGCTTCAACGGGCATGAAAGAATTTGTAGTGCAGAGTCAGAAGGCTATAGAAAAACAATTTATCAGAGAGAGGAAGGTCGACACATAACACAACATCAGAAAAGGAATATGGCACTCGGGTCATCTTTGGAAGTGCATGATGTGCATGTGTACACAAAATAGATGGTTAGACATTTTCAACGTCAAATCATCGATTCCATGAAGTACAATGTTAGTAAAGTTAGTGAGTTGTGTGGCCCTGAAACAAAGGTTTATGCAGTATATAAGGCAAATGTAGCTAAAAATGGTGGAAGATATAAAGAAATCATCAACAATCGTCAGCTGGGGTCGGTAACATGTAATTGTCAATTATTTACTCATTTTGGTAAATTATGTAGGCACATCTTGAGATATTTATTGGCTAAGACTATTTCCCAAATTTCGTACGATATGATTCTTCCTTAGTGGATAAGAAACGCGAACAAAATCGATGTTAAAGAATTACTCTTTAGCCCAACAACTGCTGACTTTGAACAAGATCAAGCAATGCGTTTTAATCATTTGATGAATGATTGTCAGGATTTAGCCAGCAAAGCTATTTGCTCAGTTCGAGGTTACAAAACTGTCCTTAAGTTGAATGCACGAGGAAAAGAGTTAGGTGACCAGTATGATCCGGATGAGAATCTTACTAAATTTGCAGACGATGACATTGATAACACTATCAGAGATACACCTTAGGCTATGGGTTATGATAATGACGATGAAGATGCAGAGGAAGAAGCGGAAGAAGATGAGTTTTTGCCACTACTTATTTTTCAAACAAAGGGCCGCAAAAAAACAATCAAGATTAAATAGTGCACTCGAGAAAATTGTGGGTTCTAAACCTCATAAAAAATGTGCAATTTTTAGCTTTGAAACCAACCATGATAAGCGCAATCACTATCTAGTGTTAGGGATTCGTGAGCCTAAAAAATAGCTCTCAGTTGTATTATTATGCTATGTTTTTAATTATTTATGCTCAGTTGTACTATTATGTTATGTTTTTATTTATACTCAGTTGTATTATTTTTGCTATATTTTTATTTATGCTCAGTTGTATTATTTACACTATGTCACTGAGAACATAATTATTATGTTTATGTTATGTCGTAATAGTAATATTATCTTCTACACTCGTAGCTAGTAATAGGTAAACATTAATTCCTAAATTAATATATATACGTTTAATGAAAGTAATAATAATAATAATAATAATAATAATAATAATAATAATAATAATAATAACAACAACAACAATAATAACAATAACAACAACAACAACAATAATAATAATAAATTACATACTTACGAGTAAAAATTTGAATTCTCTCATAAAAGCGAATGCTCTTCATACTAATAGTGTATTTGGAAATCTAAGGAATAATCATTACAATCCAAGGAATAATATTATTAATTATTCACCCATAATTATTTTAATTATATATTATAATTATTAATGGTTATTAACTTTTTTTAATTATTAAAATTTTAATATTAAGAATAAAATATTGCATAAATCAACTATTTTTTATGAGACTTATTTTATAAGACTTTAGTCATTCTTTAAAAAATAAAATTTCTTATAAAAGAATTAATTTTAATTATAACTTTTTAAAATAAATTGGTAGAACTAATAATTAAAAAATAATTCACATAACCCTTAACACTGAACAATAAAACATAAACAGCGGTAAATATAAAAATATTATCCGTACATTTATGTAAACATAAAAACATAATTAGTACACAAATAATATGAACTAAAATATAAGTCTAAATATCACCCGCTAGAAGAAGTCTGGTTTGACATCTAAAGAGTTCCCACGTAATTCGATATCTAAATACCGTTAAATCTTCTAAGGACCATTTTTCTTTGCGAATATTTACATTGTCCTTGACAAACTAGTCCATATATTTGTAGATGAAAATATCACAATCTGTCTTGTTAGGCTGCATAGGTCTGGTCTTTGGTATGAGCACACGTGGATCTCGAGTTACCACTCGCACTGCGGATCACCAATTCGTAAACAAACTAGTATCAATTTGATCTGCGTGCACAAAGTCATATTATTTATGGATATAAATTGTATGACATGTTAAAAAGTACAATACTAACAATTAATATACATACCACAACTTCAACAAATTCTCTATACATTTGCTAGATCGTCAAATACGGGCATATCATCGTAGAGAGGGTCAAAGATGGTGACTGCCCATTCGGGCACCGAGAAGACGAATAAGATCAAATGCTTGGTATCTTAAGTACACAATGGCATAAATATATACGTGCATTCGTGTAACGCCGGGCCCACATCTGGGTAGACATAGGGGTGACAAAAACTCTCTACCCCATTCGCCTGGCTGGGGGGCACAAAGCTCTTGCCAAGATGCATGAAGAATGATTCCATGAAAACAAATCTTGCCCACCTTCTATCTCTATGCGTCCTGTAGTACTCCTTTCTATCCCGCAGTAATAGCATATACGCGTCCAGGGAATGCTCGAAAATCCAAGTTTTAGGGCTTAAGGCCTTGAATGTGTCGTGTTGCAACGTATACAAGTGTCGCGGATGTGTGATAGGAAATATTGATGGATTACAAAGTGCGTTCCCAAACAAATGATTATTTATAAACTCTACCTTATTGTAAAATCCCAAATTTTACGAATAAAGATTTAATTTTCTCGAAATATTTTTTTCAAAATTATGGTGTGGATTTGAGATAATGTTATAGTTGTGGATAATATTTATAAATTTTGCATGGTACACAAGTTGTTATATAATATTCGATTGGTCGGGGAATATTTGTTTTAACAGGGAATATTCGTACGACGACGCAATCATTGGTGGACCCCACAACGGAATTATTGTCGGATTGAGAAAACGACAAAAATATTTTATGAAAATAACGCGGAAGTTTTACTTATTAATCTTGTTGAACTACTCGGTAGTAAAAGTACAGTAATATGCGTGGTTGCATAATAGCACACGGTATTGATTATTGATGCTTATGTGAGAAGTCACTCAGTTTTGTTCAATTATTTTGTTAAAACTGATATTAGTTCTATTTGATTTTTAAGTATACAGATTAAATTATGAAGGGGGACCCTCAATCATTTTGAAAGAATACCATTCGATAGTTTTTTGGCAGGTTATGTGATTATTTGCTCAAGCTTGACATTTTGGCCAAACTTTTCAAATTAGGCATTATTATTAATAACTTGTGCACTAGGGTGTCTCCTTATTAGTCAAGGCTTTTATAATGACATGTGTTAGTTTTTCTCATTGGCCATATTATGAAAAGACTGGAAGGTTGCGTAATTTGTCAAGACAAGTTGAGAAAATGTTTTGGTGCTTGTAAAATTAAGCTGTGTTCAATATTATATATATCACGAGTACTGATATTATATATATATATATATTATATAAGTTTTGTTTTATTAGACTATAAATAGAATATATTATATTTTATTTAAAAGATTTTTCTTTAAATATGGACCGTCCGATTAAAGTAAATCAATCTGGACCGTTCATGGATTAGTTACTATGCATTCCATTCTTCTATAAATAGAAGCTCATTCCTTCATTATTTCTTATGAATTCACTGAAACTCTAGAGAGAGAAACTATAGAGAGAAAGAAGAAAAGTATTCTGCTACTTCACCACTTCTATATCAAGCTTCTTTTACGGTAAGGGGTGTTATTTCTTTTGTATTCATGAAGAGAACTTCTGTTATTCCATCTTTATTATTCTGTTGGAATAACCTGTATACGAGGGCTACCCTATACTTGGTGAAATTCTTCTGTATTCCATTCTTTATTATTACATTGGAATATCCTCATGCATGCTTTTTCTGTGGGACCTGGTTCCGTTTTTATTATTCCGTTCTTTATTATTCTATTGGAATATCTTGTCTGTGCTTTACGTCGGACCTGGTTCTGTCTTTATTATTTCGTTCTTTATTATTATGTTGGAACATCATGTCGGTGTGAATTTCACCTGACCTGGTTTCGTTATTTATTATTCATTGGAATAACTCATACATCTGAATCATCGCATGCATGGTGATTTTGTTGTTATTCCATTCCTTATTATTCTGCTTGGAACATCCCATCGAAGTAAAATTTCACCGGACTGATTCCGTTATTTATTATTCTCATTGGAATAACTTTGTCATGCATCTTACCGCATTTACGGTGATTTCTTTTGTTATTCCATTCTTTATTATACTCAAATAAGTTAAAATTTTGACTTCTATACTCCATGAAATTAGTGGAATATCCTTGATATTTGCGCTTCATCCATAGATCTTTTCATGGAAATATTCTTCCGAGCATTATTGAATTTTACTTTACAAAGAAGTATCATGTTGACAATTTGACGTTATTAGTTCTGGATAAAAATAATTCTTGAATTTTTTATTGAATTCTTATATCATTGTCATCATCCTCATGTTTATATTTTTTTGAAAGTCATCTGTGGCTTTGTAGTGCATAGATGGACTTGGTATGATTATGACCGTGGATTATTCGATTGTAATCATGACCGTAATGTTACAAATGATGTGGTAAAAGTCCTCATTGGCCCGTAGTGCATTGATGGACAGTTGTTGGCATGATCAAGACTATTGATGAATACATGAATATCCTTGGCCCGTAGTGCATGGATAATTTGTGGTCGTGAACCTAATGAATATCCTTGGCCGTAGTGCAGAGATGATGTGGATTATTTATTAAGCTGAGTCTCAGCGATAAAAGTGATGAAAACCTTTTTAAATCATAAAAGATAGTAGATTTTATTCTCTACTTGACTCTTTTAATGGATTGCATGTTCCGCTGCAGTTAAACTTGATGTCTATTGTATTTTATCAGTTTAAAATTGTTGAGGACTAATGATAATTTATTCTGCATTATCTTAGTCATAATATTTCTTACTGGGCTAGTTGAGCTCACCCTTTCTTTCACTGTTCTCTTTAGGAAATGAGAACGTAGCTGGGACTAGTCGGGGAACGGAGTGATGGTCCGAGATGGTGTCTTAGTATTCCTCACTATTCTGTAAAATAGTGTGATAATAAATATAACGAGGACTCTATTTGAAAGTGGATATTGTCTAGAAGGCAATATTCCTGTTTAAAATCTCAGTTATGTTTTGTCGTATTTTACACGACAGTTGTATAATTAAATTTTTATTTGTATTTGTACCATGTATTTGGCGACTCAAGAATAGGTGATGTATACCTATTTTGAGGGCGTCACAGTTGGTATCAAAGCTTAGGGATATGATCCCTGGCTGAGATGTGAGACAAGAACTAGGAGGGGAGAGACAGGGAATTCCTTCGCTAGTATGACCTACCTAAGTATATTTGGTATTTAATTGGTCGGTTAGAGTATAGGGATAATATGTGATATATTAATTAACCCTTGTTTTGTGGCAGTGTTTGAAAATGGCATCCGAGAATGTTGAGAACATGAACATCAATGGAGCACAAGAGATAGTTGAGTCTCCACTAATCAATAACCAGGACAATGTGCATCAGGAAGGTGACAATCCTCATGCAAACAACAACATTGACCAAATGATGAATGACGGAATGTTCCGAGGCTTCATGCAATTCATGCAACATCAGGCGAGAGCGGCTTCTGTCCAACATGCAGGTGGAAACACTGGCAACTCTCGGACGGTCACCGCGAAACAGTTCAAGGAGCTGGGACCACCTGTGACGCCCCCAAAATAGGTATACATCACCCATTCTGAGTCGCCAGATATCACTCTATAAAAATCAAATACAAATTTCATTTCTACAACTGTTGAATTGTCGTGTAGAGTACGACAATAGATAAGATGTGAGTTTTAATACAAAATCTATGTAACTCTCATGGTGCCTCGACCACCACACCTTACAAAGGTACTTTAGATAAAAGTATAATCAAAAACTATTTTAGAAATTAAAATCTTTGGAAAGTGCTCAAGGAAACCTTCATACATGGGAGGCCATGCGTCTAGGTTATGATAGATATCATATGTCCACAGAATTATCCTTGGTTGACCAAATAGACCCCAAAGAAAAACGAGAAGATTACTATCATCTTCTATCCAATGGTGAGTCTTCTCTTGACAGATAACTATCTCCACTGTCTCCAAGTGAAAATTATATTTCAAATAAACTCCAAGATCATATAGGTAGTGCTCGTAGATATACTCAGCAAGTGGATGTGCACAACCCTGTCTTATGATAACACGAGATTGTATGTCACTAGACATCTTGTACGATAGTGGCAAAACACCCTTCCAAAGTTGGTTTCACCTCACCCTATTCGGTTCACCAAAATTAAATATCAAATGACGTATACAATACGACACCCTTATCTAAAGTTCTTAATAAAATTATTTCTATACTATTTAGGGAGAACCTCAACACTATGACTATAGACCACCGCTTCTATTCCCCTCGTTATCTCCGCTCGACCCAGCTACACTCTTATTACCTGAAAGGAATTGTGAAGCAAAAGGGTGAACACAACTAGCCCAGTAAAGAATATTATAACTAAAGATAATTTAATTATCAATAGCTTTCGTCAATAATAATTCAGAGGTTTAGAACATATGGTAGATGATAAAACTTTTCAACTATAGTTGCAGCGGAACGAGCAATCCATTAAAAGAGTCAAATAGACCATCAGATCTATTATCTTCTCTATGTTAAAAGTCCACTAATAATGTTTCCCTTTAACATCAATCAAAAATTCCTGTCCACAATCATATGAATAACTCATAATCATAATTGTGATTCTAAATTCCTTTTTCGCACCCAGGACGAAGATAATTTTCATCACCCATCTTCACCTGAAACATCAAAAATTATGGTTATATCAAATCACAATTCCTGCTAATAATCATACTAACAAATTCATCTTTGCACTACAGGACAAAGATATACAACTGTAAAATTAATAATGCTGAGACTCAACTTAATAAATAAACCACATCATCGAATCATCCCTGCACTACGGCCAAGGATATTCATTAAATCACATCCATGAATTAATATTTCATTGCTGAGACTCAGCTCAATAATTAATCCACATCATCGAATCATCCATGCACTACAGGCCAAGGATATTCGTTAATATCACGACCACGAATTATCTATGCATTACGGGCCAAAGATAATCGTGTTTTCATCAACGGTCCTGATCATGCCATAAAACAATTCATCTTTGCACTCTTGGCTGAAGAGAATCCATAGCCATAATCATACCAAAAACAATTGTGGAAGAGAAGGACACCTGGCCCAATTTTTTCGTTCACCAAAGACAAGTTCAGCTAGGATGGAGGCACCAAAGGACACCCTAGAAAAGTCAAAATCGGTAATTCAAGGGAAAAAAATTTTCGTGACCTCCCAGAAAGCAAGGAACCCGAACGAGGTCATCACGGATAAGCTTATCATAAACTCTAGTGAAGTATATACCTTATTTGATACCGGTTCTACCCATTCTTTTATTTCTCCTATTTGCACTCAACGTTTAAATTTGACTCCGGAGAAATTAGACTTTGATTTATCTGTTGAAACTCAGTTGGGAGAAACTTTCGTCACCTCCACTATTTATAAATCTTGTTTGATTCAAATCAACACTTTCACGTTACCTGTCGATCTTATCTCTTTGAAAATACTTGCCTTTGATGTGATTTTAGGAATCAATTGGTTAACTACTCATCATGCTAAAATTGATTGTTTTCGTAAGGTTGTTAGCTTTCATATTCCTAACCAACTTGTTATGTGAATTCAAGCAACCAAACCACTAAAGTCAATCACTGTCATATTAAGTCATAAGTAAAGAGCCCCGAGCCTTTCGTTGTTGACTTCCTTGTGTGGAATGCACCGAAGCCAGACATTCTGTAGGCGACGTCGTGAATGATGGTGGCAAGTTGATATGTATCAATGTGACGTGTTATCCAAGTCTTGGATGAGGGTCACAGTTTTGAATGACATTTCTATTGTTAATAAATTTCCTGATGTATTCTTGAAGACTTCTTGGCCTACCCCAGATCGTGAAATTGAATTTTATATTGACCCCAGTACAAAACCCATTTCTTAAACCCTCAAATATTTTCTTCACCCAAAACGAACGTAACATGCGCCAAAGATGTTGGCTCAAGCTGTTGAAGATTACGATCGTACCATTCAATATCATTGTGGAAGAGCGAACGTGGTAGCTGACGCGTTGAGTAGAAGATCATATGTGTTTACGAGTGAAATGTTATTAACACAAAGACCCATTTCATATAAATGATGAAGATAGAGTTAAAGACTCTAAGGACCCACGTGAAGATAACGAATATACGATTAGAATCGACTTTAATCGATAAAGTTAAAGTCGCTCAAGCTACATACTCAGAGATGATGAATGTGAAGAAGAAGGTTCAAGAGGGCGTTATTCTAGAAGTAAGAATTGACGAAGAGAGGAAATCTCAACCCTCGATTTTATTGGCCCATTTGAAATCCTCGATCGAGTAGGAACTGTGGCCTATAGACTCGTTTTATCGCCAAATATGTTGCGTGTTCATAACGTTTATCACGTACCGATGTTACGTAAATATGTGGATGACCCGAACCACGTTATTGAATTGGAACTATACGAGATAGCAGAAGATTTAACGTATAAGGAGATACGTGTTAAAATCTTGGATAAGAAGAATCGTATTCAACACTCAAAGGTTATACCTCAAGAGTTAGAATCTAACAAAGTGTCCTCATTTGTTCGGCATACCATGTACGTACGTAAATTTCGAGGGCAAAATTTCATAAGGATGAGAGATTGTAAAATCCCAAATTTTACGAATAAAGATTTAATTTTCTCGAAATATTTTTTTCAAAATTATGGTGTGGATTTGAGATAATGTTATAGTTGTGGGTAATATTTATAAATTTTGCATGGTACACAAGTTGTTATATAATATTTAATTGGTCGGAGAATATTTGTTTTAACAGGGAATATCTGTACGACGACGCAATCATTGGTGGACCCCACAACAGAATTATTGTCAGATTGAGAAAACAAAAATTGATATTAAGAGTGAATAGTAATAATATTATAATAATTACTAATATTAATATTTTTAAAACATAAAATTAAGAGTGAATAGTAATAGTAACATGAGAATAATATTACCTGTTTACCCGCCTTCTCTATGAAGCCAGACTCGAATAAGTAGGAGGGAACATAAGTCTGGGTGGTGGGAATGTATATACCCTTTTGCTATATCTTATACCTGAAAATTGATATTGATAAAAATAAAATTAATAATAATTGCTAATATTAATATTTTTAAAACATATAATTAAGAGAAAATAGTAATAGTACATGTAATTCCGCATGCTCTATAAAGCTAGACTTGAATGAGTAGGAGGACACATAAGCCTAGGTGTTGGTGATGTACTCTTTCGTTATTTCTTGTACCTGAATAATATTCATGTTATTATTATTTTTAATAATAGTAATAGTAATATTAATATTTTTATTAATATGAATAATAACATTATTCATATTATTAATATTATTCATAATATTAATAGTAATATTAAGCATGCTAATTACTATTACTAATTATTATTAATCATTAATAATATTAATATTAACATTCATATTAAGTATCTGAACTTTCGCCTTCTCTGTGAAGTCAGACTCGAATGAGTATGAGAGAACATAAGTTTGGGTGGTGGGAATGTAACTCTCTTGTACTGCATCATTACTTGGCTTATCTCGCTCTTGGTTCCATTGGGAGAATTGAGAATGAGATCCTTCACCATTGAGCCCCCTGTTGAGTTACATTGTTCCCTCTAACTTCAGATTTGTATACACTGTGTAATGGTGGTCCCATACCTGTTTCTCAACTACATAGTCTGGAGGTATCTCAATAAAAGCAAAGCACTTATCAAGTAAGGACTTTGCACTCTCAACCTGTCATATAAGATAAACACAATATTAGTATTAGTAAACAAGATAGGATATATAAATGTAATATGCATAAATTAATGCATGTCACATAAGTTAAAATATATAAATTTTAGTGTACCATGTGTATAAGTTGATGCTGCTGCTGTAAACAGTTTGGGGCTCATAAGTAGGGTCTGGGTCCCCTTCCCGTCGAGGGCGATGTAGTTTTCTATGTGTAATCTTCCTATACCAAGCCATGTATGAATCAAGTTTCACGTAGTTGGAAATTTCGTACTGTTGTCCCTTAAGATACTCCATGTAAGCCTTATAATGCACGATGTACTCTCGCCTCAAGGCCATGCAATCAACGACGAAAAATCTATGTTCTTTTTCCTATCTAAGATTGTCGTGATTTTCTGCCAGAGATGGTATATCTTGTAGGAACCCATACTGTCTCATCATCCTGTCTGACATCTGGTATTCTACTATATCAAAATGGATCAAGGGGATTCTACCAGATCCAAATAACCTTCCTTCAAAATTAAATCCATTTATATCATCATCGCACCTCATGTAAGGGCGCCAAACTACTTGCCATTCAGGCTGTACATCTAACTCCCCTCGATAAAATGTCAAATGATGATGGGGATTATGTCATCTATCAGGGTAATTATGATTTTTTGAGTATGTTCACGCTAGGGCCCTAGGTAACCATAATTGTGATTGAGGCCAAGGGTTAGGCCTTCCTACTTTTAAAGCTTGTAGGCCTAAAATTGTAAAAATGTGACACAATCATTAATATATTTCACTCCTTTTTTAGTGGCAGTATATAAAGACCTATACAAATACCCTAACACAGCCGCACTCAAAGAATACATTACACAAATTTCAGCGTTGACAATAAAATACATATACTTGGGATGAACAAAATTTTTATCCCTAGTGGGGAACAATATTACCCCCACACAACCAAAGAATGTAGGCCTTTGTGCATCGATCAGCAATTTCCTTACTTGCTTTAGGTGAAAAAATTATTAAAATGCTCCTGTAACCACAATAATGAAATAGAGCCGCATTTTTTTGATTCCTGATATTCAGCAGTGACTTCATTACCAAAACATTCTTTAAAATGAGTCAGTGGAGTGTCAAATAATTAATGGATAAGTTAAGGGTTTGTCAACCACCAGCAACCCAAGAATGAAGTATACATCCTCTAAAGTTATTGTAATTTCCCCACAATTTAGGTAAAAACTATTGGTTCCAGCCGCCATTGCTCCACCAGGGCGGACACGAGCCCAATGTCAGTTTGTGGTACAACTGTCGGATAGTTAAAAACCTCAAACCCACATTTTTGTAGAAGAGTTTTTTAAGCTTTTGTTAATATCCATTGATCGTATTTTTTCAGTTAATTAACTTGTGAGTAGTTTTCCCCTGTCTTTTTCGTCATATACATCACCTGACACATGATTTTGTTAGTCGTAAAGAACACTTGGGTCAATTGGTCCATAATTTCAACTGTCCATCTAGTACCTAAAAAAAATAACATAAAAGGTTTTTAATATTATTTAATAACTATGTAACACGATTATATCCCATTAATCATTATAATGTCCCAAACATAATTCAATATTATTTATTTTATAATTATTTAAATAATTTTATTTTTCAAAATTTTCATAATCATTATTAGTCCCAATACATCATTACATGCATATAATGTCCCAAACACAATTCAATATTTGCAGTTAATAAAATACCACTCCCTTCTAATTATTATGCACAACAATTTAACAAATTAATGAAGATAAAATAATGCACAACATAAAAATAATAACTTTTTCATCACATAACAATATATTTATCCAAACACATAACTCACTATATTTTGTCAAAATAAACATTCATAATAAAAAAAAATACTCCATTACAATTATTATTCAAAACTATTTAATAATAAGTCGAAAACCGTCATATATATATAGGTTTCGTTCTTGAATTAGTTCCTTCCAGGTTACATTTATAAGAAGAATATATATATATATATATATATATATATATATATATATATATGTGTGTGTGTGTGTGTGTGTGTGTGTGTGTGTGTGTGTGTGTGCAGTTATTTTGTTAAATAATAAATAATATATATGCTTGAGGTTACTTTGTTAAATAATAAATAATAAATATTTTATTTATGCTTCATTGAACCTATACACACACATACATACACATATATATACAAATAATGCAAGACATATAAATACTTTGCAACAAATAATATATATATATATATATACATATATGAACATAAAAAAGAATGAATAAAATAATTTAATAGTTAGACATTATTAAATCATATATTTATTATATTTATATATAAAGGTAATATAGTAATAGTGTAGTTTTAAAAAAAAAAATTATTTTTCATTCCATTTCCTTCCCTTCTCTTCTTTTCTCTTTTTTTTTTAGAACTCACAAACATAATAAGGGAAAATTATAATCCCTTCTCATCCCATTCTATATTTTTCTTTCTCATCCTTCCAATTAAAAAATAAGAAGGAAACTTTTAATTTTTTAAATTACATCAGTAAACTAATTAAAAAATAGCAATTGGGTCATTATGTTAAATTGACTTAATGTCAGTTAAACTATTTCATATTTTTTTCCTACGTGGCTGCTAAAAATAAGGAAAAGAAAAATAACTCCGCAAAAATCATTACAAAATCAAAACCAGTGTAACTTTCTCTCTCTAAAAACATATATATACTCATACTACTTTCTTTCTCTAGAAATAGAGTTGCCGGTGGCTGAATCAAATGCGATGGGGAGTGAATTCTCGCATCTCTGTCTGTGCCTCAACCCGGCGACAAATCGGGGTGAGCCGGAGATGATCTTCACGACGACCGAGCCGTTGGATGAAACCCTAGGTCACTCATTTTGCTATGTTCGTTCGTCTGCTGATTTCTCTCTCCTACTCCGTTCGATCTTTATCTCTCCTACTCCATTCGATTGGTTTGTTTCACCGTCGCAGTCACTCCGGTTCTCTCATTCTCATGAACCGGCGAAGTCTAAGCCAGTCGGGTAACCAGAAACCGGATTCAAGGCTATTTCAGGAGCCCCGATGAGTGCGAACACCTCGACTCCCCGAACTGTCCTCCAGCTTGAGAATATTTACGACAATGCCATTGATTTAACAAACTGGGTTTCATGTTTTAATTTGTTTATATTTGTCATGACTAGATTTGGGAGTCATGTGCTAATTTCTTGCGGTTCTATTGCATTTTTCCTTCAATAATCAGTTTGGATGTTCTTATTTGATCTGTTTATTTTTCGTTCAAATAATCGGTTGATTGGCTGTTTATTAGTTCAGATGTTATCTTTCCGGTGTAATAATCGGTGTTTATTAATTATCAAAAATTATTGCTTGATTTGATCTCTGATTGTTTGGGTTGATTGGCTGGATTCAAGTGATTAATTGCTATGTTCTGTTATCTCCTCCTTGTTTCTGGGTGTGGTAGCTGTTAATGTTATTTTGGATCTGGGCTAATTTTGTCTCCGGCAGCCATGGTGGCTCACTATTCTTACGTGGATTAGCAAAACTGGATGTGATGCAGCAAATCTGGACATGTCATTTTCTTTTCTTTTTCCTTTTTCTTTTACCAGCCACATAGGAAAAAAATATGAAATAGTTTAACAGATGTTAAGTCAATTTAATAGAATGACCCAATTATTTTTTTTTAATTAGTTTACTGATGTAATTTAAAAAATTAAAAGTTCAGTGGTGTAATAAATAAAAGTTGCCAACTATATTGGGAAATCATTAGTTTTGCCATTTTTTTTATAAATCTATTTTTGTTTTCCTTAGCATTTGTTACCGATTTATAGTCTCGGATAGACTTTGATAGAATTTATAAGGAAAAATAAAGAGAAAGAAGAAAGATTGGGAAAGAAGTTTTTAATTCATTTCATTTGATATCTACTTCTTTATAATGATAGAATTATATAATAATGATAGAATTATATAAAAACGATATAAAATGCTCAGAGTTAATCCTACCCATTGATCTTTAAAAGCTAATCTCAATTGTCTATTCTTAATCTAATCCTAGCCGTTTATTTATTTATATATATTTATTACCTATATTCATAACATTACCATCCCCTCAAAATTCACCTTGTCCTCAAGATGAAAATACATGCTGCTTGGCAATTTAGACCCATCAAAACTCTTTCTAAGCTCCATTTTAAAGTTGTCATCAACACACATGCAAGCCTCTAACTAATAGCTTTTAAGAAACCAACATGTGACACATGCAGATTGTTGCCAATTAATCCAAAATTTGTTCTTCCCAAATATTAATTAAGAGCAAACTTTCCAATCCATACTGTAAGTCCTCAATTTTTATGAATAAAAATAAATTTTTTATAATTATTATTTTTGAATATTATAAAATTAATTTGATATAATGTTATAGTTGTGGGTAATATTTATAAATCTTACAAAGTAAGCAAGTTGTTATATAATATTCGATTGGTTAGGAATATTCGCTTTTAATCGGAAATATTCGTGACGACAAAGACAATCAATCATCGTGGACCCTACAATAGAATTATTGCCGGATTGAGAAAATGACAAAAATATTTTATTGAAAATAATTACGGAAGTTTTACTGCTTGATCTTTGTTGAACTACTTTCATAATAAAAGTACAATAATACGCTGTGGTTGCGTAAGAAGCGCACAATATTGATTATTAATGCTTATGTGAGAAGTCACTCAGTTTGATTCAATTATTGTCGATATTTTATATGTTATTAAATCAATAATTGAGATGACGAAGTTGTTAATATTATTAATTGCATTATTAACGATGTCTAGAAGTTCTGCCAAGGAGAGATTTGGTCACCTAATTGCGCGCCAATAGGGAGAAATCCTTATTGAAAAGCCCCCTCTTTTCTGGGAACGACCTGATCGATTAATGGTGTGAATAATAATAATGATGATGAAGTTTTGTTTTATTAGTATTATTAACGTAATAAAACAGAAATTTTTTTTATATA
Organism: Panax ginseng; assembly: GCA_020205605.1. Classification (NCBI taxonomy): domain Eukaryota; kingdom Viridiplantae; phylum Streptophyta; class Magnoliopsida; order Apiales; family Araliaceae; genus Panax; species Panax ginseng. The sequence continues at coordinate 14,118,557 of CM035131.1, read as the reverse complement.
AAACAGAATACTTTTATAAAATTATTCGTTTTATTAAGCTAATAGTAAAATCTTTTTATATAAAACAGAATACTTTTATAAAGTTATCTGTTTTATTAGACAATAATTAGAATATATTATATTTTATTATGCATAGTTCCTGCATAGTGTTTGCATAGTAAAATCTTTTTAAAAGTTATTCGTTTTATTAGAATATAAATATAATATATTATATTTTATTTAAAAGATTTTGCTTTAAATATGGACCGTCCGATTTAAATCAATCTGAACCGTTCATGGATTAGTTACTATTCATTCCATTCTTATATAAATAGAAGCTCATTCCTTCATTATTTTTTACGAATTCACTGAAACTCTAGAGAGAAACTGTAGAGAGAACTCTTCTGCTATAATCTTGAGCGTTTAAGAAAGCTTTGAGAGTAGTACAAGTTTCTTTAAGTATATCCCTGCCTCACCGTCGAAGTACTTTTCTTTATAAAGTAAGGGGTATTATTTCTTTTGTATTCATGAAGAGAACTTCTGTTATTCCATTTTTATTATTCTCGCTTGAATATCATGTCTGTGTTTTACGCGACCCAGGTTCCGCCTCTTTTATTATTACGTTAGAACATCCTGTCCGCAATTGAATTTCACATGACATTCGTTCCGTTATTTAGTATTACATTTGAATAACTCGTCATATCGCAAGTACCGCATGCATGGTGATTTTTGTTATTATTCTATTCTTTATTATTCATTTGGAATATCATGTATGGTCGCGTATTACGCCGACCTGGTTTCGTTATTTATTATTCGCATGGAATAACCTCGCCTATGCTGCACCGCATGCATGGTGATTTCTTTTGTTATTCCATTCTTTATTATACTCAGTTGGTTAAAGTTTTGACTTCTATACTCTATGAAATTAGTGGAATATCCTTGATATTTGCGCTTCATCTAGTATCTTTTTATGGAAATATTCTTCTGAGCATTCTTGAATTTTACTCTACAAAGAAGTATCGTGTTGGCTAATGCAGCAACCTTTGCTTCATTTCCCACACATATGATTACTTATCTTTGTTTAGCTTTCTACTTCTGTTTGGTCCCTTCATAAATCTATATTTATGATAACCAAAGTCGGTATCAAATACCCAAGTATAACCTTGACTTTAAGAAAAAATTATTTCAATTATGAACAAAAACTATATTTGTAACCGAATTTTCACTAAGCTTCTTCTGGTTAGCCTCTACAAGATACTTCTCGCAGTTTCTTTTCTAGTGTCCAGGTTTATTGCAGTGGAAGCAAACTCTTTTGCTATCCGTATCAGTTTTATTCTTATTATCCTTTGTTTTTGCTTTTCTATTTACCTTCTTTGAATCGTTGTTCTTTTCAAAAGATCATTTGACCCTTACCAGTAAGACTTGGTCTTTCTTGGTTGGAAAGTGACTCTAAACTCAACATGTTAAGCAAATCAGCAAAGCTGATATCTAGCTTATTCATATGAAAAATTCACAACAATTGTGAAAGGAGTCCGGGAGTGAGTGCAAGATCAAATCTTGGCTCAATTGTGACGCCCCCAAATTCGGGTACTTGAAACCCTTATTCAGTGCTCACGATATAAAACTTCCAGAATATAATAAACATAAACTTAATAAAGTAATTACATCAAAGTTCTTCTAACCCCAAGTACGCAAACCTTTAAGCGTTTATTACATGATAGTTTAATATTTATAAACATGAAAACTATCTATTACAACACTCTTCAGCTATTCTCCTACTTTTCCTTTTCCCTTGTCTTTTCCAGACCCTTCTGCCCGAGTCTGCTCAGCTGAAAACATTTAATAAAACAAGTATGAGCATTTAATTCCTCAGCAAGTAATAGCATTCTTTAAGGCTTAAAAAGAAATAAATGTTTTCTTTGAAGCATGCTTTGACAGTGAATCAAAAATGTAAAGCAATAAATCTTGAATCATTTGCAATTCTGGAATATCATAACATTGAATAACTGAGAGGTTTTAAGACCATGAACATATTTTTTCTTTTCTTAAAAAGGTTCAATCTGAAATATTATCGGATGAACCGTCTTATCTTACGAGCACGTAGGGTGATCAACCCTTTATGCCCTGTATTGATCAATACTATCTTTTCCAGAACAATTTTCATGTTCTACATCACCACTCCCAGAGTGCAATAAAAATATCCCATTTAAGGGTATGTTCATTCTCAGTTTTAGATTCCAACTACAAACATCTTTGGCTTGAATTTGAATATTCATTACCATTTTATGCTCTTAAACTCTTCATTTTATCAGTATATGTAAAACATTTGGTCATCCAAAACTTAAGTTTTGCCAAATAACTGACTTTAATCTAAAACAGTCCACTTGGGACTTTTGTCAAGCATGTGGGGTACACAATTTTATATTACCAAATTCAAAGCTAATGTTTTATATCATAAACCCATATTATTCTCCTTATTACTCCACAGCCACTTATCTCCTTGCCTAAATTCGGTGAAGCACATAACCAAAACCATATATACTCAATCCATTAACAATTAATTAGTTCATGTTGAGGTTATACTACCCCACTAAATTCAACTTACTGCAATAAAATGAGCATGGATTTCAAACATAACTCAAATATATAATATCTCAAAGGTTTCACCTTAGTTTAAGCAACCCAGTTGACTAACTTCGGTTTTTTTTTTTAACATAAAATATAAGAGAAAGAACCGAAAATACAGCTAATAAATTCATACCTTCTATTTGACGTGTTCCCGCTCACCCCACAGCTTCGAGCTACCGAAGTTCCTCTTCCTTAACAACTCGAAACTTGGGTATTTTCCCAGTTCGTAGAAATTATAGAGTTTCACTATTTTTGTTTTTATAACACTTTCTGTGCGGGTTTAAGAAATAAACTGCTTGTTACAACCTGAAGCTCTGTTTTATAAGAACTCTGGCTATGTAAAACTCGTTATAGGCAAACTGAGTTGTAAAGCTAAGTTATTGTATAATCACAAAGACTCGCTTGCTAATAGATTATCTCCTCGCTTTAATGTACCACGTATACGATAATAAGCTGAGTTTCATTTACTATTAACGTTAATTCATAAGGCTGTGTTTGGCGAGAAAAATAACATTTACTTCTCTTTCTGCAATTAGTGCATGCTTTAAATATACCAAAATACATTTCAATTTTTTTTTAATAGAATATCCATACATCATTTCCATCAAAACAGAGGGTATTTATTAAATATAATAACTATTAAATATTATACATGACAAAACATCTCATCACAAAATACAATGCACATGATAATATAATAACACATACAGAAGAAAAAAAATTACTACAGATTACTACAGAAAAATCTTATTTTATTTACTCAGAAAATGCGATTCGCTACATCAACTCTCCATGCATGACAAAACACGTTGTCCTAATTGATCAATCAAATTGATTATGTTAAGGACTTTTATCCGCATCTTTGTAGTGTCACTCTGGTCATTCTAAATTGGAAGGGCTCCTTAGATATCTCGATATCTATCGGTCTACTTTTCTCACCATCAACTACTTGATGTGCAAGAATATAGTAAGAGCATTCATAGTTTCATGCTGACTCTGAAGTTCATTACTCATGGATGTGAGCCTGATGCATTGAGCCAACTGTGCATCATCTTGCCACTTTCTAAAAGTAACAATCTCTTCCTCGAGAGCATTATTCGCAACCATTGCGTGGATAGGCGACATTAAGGACATAAGATAACTTTTTCACCATGAGAAATTTTCTCAATTTTCTTAACCAATCCGCTTAATACTATTCTGTTAAATAACATCTAATATGCTTCATGATTGATAGTAATTTAGACATTATAAAATTCTGTAAATGAATTTGTAATTAACAACATTTTAGCATACATTCTTTTATTAATTACCAAAATAAATTAGGTCTTGTCTTAAATTAGTATCTCCCACTATTTTCTTCAAACTATATCACCCTCAATATATATAGTTCGGCAATATCTAATTAAATATATGCTAGTGAGAATAAGGATCTCATTTTAAATGTATATAGCCTTGTGTGTGCACAACAAACTATATATAAATAAATAGGTAGACAACTCTTGTCAATTACATTAAAGTAAATTAATTTGGACCGTTCATGGATTGGTTACTATTCATTCCATTCTTCTATAAATAGAAGTTCATTCCTTCATTATTTCTTACGAATTCACTGAAACTCTAGAGAGAAACTGTAGAGAGAACTCTTCTACTATAATCTTGAGCGTTTAAGAAAGCTTTGAGAGTAGTACAAGTTTCTTCAAGTATATCCCTGCCTCACTGTCGAAGTACTTTTCTTTATAAGGCAAGGGGTATTATTTCTTTTGTATTCATGAAGAGAACTTCTGTTATTCCATTTTTATTATTCTGTTGGAATATCCTGTCTGTGCTTTACGCTGGACCTGGTTTCGTCTTTATTATTCTGTTAGAACATCCTGTCGGTGTGAATTTCACCTGACTTGGTTCCGTTATTTAGTATTATGTTTGAATAACCTGTCTATGCGAAGTACAGCATGCATGGTGATTTTTGTTATTATTTCATTCTTTATTATTCTCATTGAAATATCCCGCTTGGCAAGTGACATACGCTCGACCGTTCCGTTATTTATTATTCTGTTGGAATAACCTGTCTATGCGAAGTACCACATGCATGGTGATTTCTTTTGTTATTCCATTCTTTATTATACTTAGTTGGTTAAAGTTTTGACTTCTATACTCCATGAAATTAGTGGAATATCCTTGATATTTGCGCTTCATCCAGTATCTTTTCATGGAAATATTCTTCTGAGCATTCTTGAATTTTACTCTACAAAGAAGTATCATGTTGACAATTTGGACGTTATTACGTGGATAAAATATTTCTTGAACTTGTTTTATTGAATTCTTATATCATTGTCATCATCCTCATGTTTATATTTTTTTTAAAAGTCATCTCGTGGCTCAGTAGTGCATAGATGGACTTGGTATGATTATAACCGAGGATTATTGATGTAATCATGGCCGTAATATTACAAATGATGTGGTAAAAGTCCTCATTGGCTCGTAGCAGCATTGATGGACGATTGTTGGCATGATCATGACCATTGATGAATACACACGAATATCCTTGGCCGTAGTGCGGGGATGATGTGGATTATTTATTGGTGAGTCTCGGCGATAAAAGTGATGAAAACTTTTTAAATCATAAAGATAGTAGATTTTATTCTCTACTTGACTCTTTTAATGGATTGCATTTCATTGAAACTTGATGTCTATTGTATTTTATCGGTTTAACATTGTTGAATACTAATGATAATTTATTACGCATTATCTTAGTCATAATATTTCTTCTTGGGCTAGTTGAGCTCACCTTTCTTTCATTTATTCTCTTGAAATGAGAGCGTGGCAGGACTAGTCGAGGAGCGGATTGAGTCTAGATGATAGTATTAGTAGTCCTCACTATTCGTATAATAGTGTGATAATAAATGTAATGAGGACTTATTCTGAGAGTGGATATTGTCTAGAAGACAATATTTGTATTTAAACTCACAGCTCTTGTTGTATATTTAAGATTATATTTGTATTTCTGTACCATGTATTTGGCGACTCAGAATAGGTGATGTATACCTATTTTGGGGGCGTTACACATACCCAGTTGCAAATAAGACAAGATTACATGCTGGTACTTCATTCCTCCTGGAAGTGTAGTCATTTGTAAATCCCAATCTATTTGTAAGTACTGCAACATTTAGTGTGATTACCATTATATCTGAGAGTTAGTTTCCTTTTAATATTTAGCCCATATGATCACTACTACATAATGTAGACACTCGAAATTTTTTGCACAACTGTTACTAACATTACAGGAGGGCAGTGTGACGCCCCCAAAATAGGTATTCATCACCCATCTTGAGTCGCCAAATACATGGTACAAAATTCAAATACAACTTAATAATACAATTGTCATGTAAAATACGACAAAACATAATCTAAGAGTTTTAATACGTATATTGTCATTTAGACAGTATACAAACTCAATGAGTCCTCATTACATTTATTGTCACACTATTTAACAGAATAGTGAGGACTACTAATGTTATCATCTGGACCGTCACTCCGTTCCCCGACTCATCCCAAATTATATTATCATTTCAAAAAGAACAAAAAGAAAGAAAGGTGAGCTCAACTAGCCCAAGAAGAAATATTATGACTAAGATAATGCAAAATAAATTATCAATAGTCTTCAACAGTGTTAAACTGATAAAATACAATAGACATCAAGTTTAACTGCAGCGGAATAAGCAATCCATTAGAAGAGTCAAGTAGAGAATAAAACCTACTATCTTCTATGATTTAAAAATGTTTTCATCAACTTTTATTCATGAGACTCAGCTTAATAAATAAACCACATCTTCGAATCATTCCTATACTATGGGCCAAAGATATTCATTAAATCATCAATAGTCATGACTATACTGAATAATCTCTAGTCATAATTATACCAAGTCCATCTCTGCATGTAAGCCAAAGATATACAACTATAAAATCAACAACCAACAGTCTATCTTTGCACGTAAGCCAAAGATATACAATTCAATAATTCACAGTCCATCTTTGCACGTAAGCCAAGATAACTTTTATCACCATATAAGCATGAGGATGATGACAATGATATAAACATTAATCAACTGAAAACAAGGATAAATATTAAAAACTTTAAATTTATCCAAATATTATCATTCACATAATAAATTCATAATCTAATATTATTAATATCATAACAATATTTCAATCACGTCTTAAACTTATAAACAATTTATTTCAATTGTTTACACTTTATCAAATAATGCATTTAATCATTCAAAATGTCATACTCATAAGATTTCATCACCAATTATCAAATCCCTTATCAACAATCTACATATACCTTATATAGGATTTCTAAGCCATAAAATCCTATCTTCTAACTTTGTTACTTCGCATAACATATTTAACTCATATGTTCGTAACTAAATTATTTTCATAAAAAATACCAAATCAGTCCCAAAAATATTTCTTTTCTGGGATTTAGTATAATATAGTCCCATAATGAACATATATTTTTCTCGGAATTTTTAAAATTCATTTACTATTTTTCAAAAATCAATTTTTAATTAATTTCTTAAGAAATTAGCTACCTCAAGTTTAACTCCAAAAATTCCTAAATCTTGGCAGGATCTTACACATGTTAACGTGATCTTCCGGTTTAAATTTTATGGTCATCTGAGTTATAGAACTCCTAGATAGCATTTTTCGCTTTAAAAACCTAAATATTGAAATGGTCATAACTTGCTCATTTTAAGTCGGAATGAGCTCATTTTTGGACAGGAGATTCTTTATACCATATACTTTCATGTCCCAAAAGGCTAAAATTTTTCTCATAAATTAAGTGGCCAAAATAGCCCTTACAAAATCATGGCAGCAGCCTTTTTCATATTTTGCAGTTTTGACTCCTTTGCTAAAATCAGTCCACACGAAAATCTACAACACCTTTTTCAGTGATTCCACTTGGATAAGTTATATAACTCATAGATCTAACTCTAGGACTTGACCATACTCAAAAATTCAAAATATAATAGGATATATGATCAATTGAATTTCATGTTCCGTTTTCACCAAAATCTGATTTTCAACTCTTTGTGATTTCTAAGAAACTTTCATGTTTTTACATAATAACCAACATAACTCATCATAACACTTACTAATACTTCATATACCCATGATTTTCATCAGTCCAATACTTTTATTATGACTCTCATTATAATCAACGTAAACAGATCATTTTCACAATTTAATAAGGAATGAATATAAAGGATCATTCACCATGCATGTGGTAATCCACATAGACAAGTTATTCCAACAGAATAATAAAGAATGGAATAATAGAAGAATTCAACGTGCATGCGATAGAGACCGCACGCATGTGTTATTCCCAAATGTAATAATAAATAATGGAACCAGTCCGCGAAACGCATGACGATGATATTCTCGACGTAATAATAAATGCGAATAATAAATAATGGAACCCGGTCCAAATGTAAAAACGCATGCATGTGATATTCCGGCTGTAATAATAAAGAATGGAATAACAATGTAATTTCACCATGTATGCAGTACTTGACAAACAAAGTTATTCCAACATAATAATAAAGAATCGGAACTGTGTCAAAGTAAATTCAATCCGGCTGTGATATTCCATCATAATAATAAAGAATGTAATAATAGAAGAATTTCACCATGTATGCGGTACTTCGCATAGATAGGTTATTCCAACATAATAATAAGGAATGAAATAATAGAAGAATTTTACCATATATGCAATACTTCGCATAAACAGGATATTCCAACATAATAATAAGGAATGGAATAATAGAAGTTCTCTTCATGAATACGAAAGAAATAATACCTCTTACGGTACAACAAATAATATCCCTTACCTTTGAAAGAAGAGTATTTCAACTGGTAGGGCGAGGATATACTCAAGAAAACTTGTACTACGCCAAAGCTTTCTTAAACTCTAAAGAAATACGCCAAGATTATAGAAGAAGAACTCTCTCTATAGTTTTCTCTAGAGTTTCAATTGAATTCGTAAGAAATAATGAAGGAATGAACTTCTATTTATAGAGAATGGATCAATAAGAACTAATTCATGAACTATCCAGATTGATTTACTTTTTAAATGCATTTGGCCTATATTGATTTACTATTAAACTTTAAACCAACGGTCCATACTGATTCACTATTAAACTTTAAACTAACGGTCCATACTGATTCACTATTAAAACTTTAAACTAGCGATCCATATTGATTCACTATTAAAACTTTAAATCAACAATCCATATTGATTTACTATTATAATTTCAACCAACGTTCTGAAAAATTAGCAAATCTCCTCCTGGAATAATATTGTACCCAAAAATGATTTGAACCGAAAAGAAATATATTTTGTTCGGGTGAATAGTAACTCGTGAATAGTAACTCATGAATAGTAACTCGTGAATAGTAACCCGACACAAAAAGTGCCCTAAATACCCGATTGAACAATATAACCTCCAGACATCAATTATTATCGAAATAAATGTCGACTTCCACTAACACCAATAATCCCAACACAATAGAACTATCAATTTCATCTTTAATCAACACGAGCTTATTCATCATTAATATTATAACTCACAATATTTAACAACCAGGTCGTTCCCAAGAAAGAGGGGGCTTTTCAATAAGTATTTCTCCCTATTGGCGCGCAATTAGGTGATCAAACCTCTCCTTGACAGAACTTCTAGACATTGTAAATATTGCAATTTAATAATATGAATAACTTTATCGTCTCAATTATTGATTTAATAATATAACATATTGTGCATATGATACTGTGACAATAATCGAATCAATAATATGAGAGATATGATGCAACAATTATCAGAGTAATAATTGAGTATAACCGAAAGTGACTTATCACGTAAGCATCAATAACCAATACCGTGTGCTATTATGCAACCACGCGTATTACTATACTATTACTACGGAGTAGTTCAACAGTTTTAACGATAACACTTCCGCCATTATTTTTATAAAAAGATAATTCTGTTATTTTCTTACTACGACAATACTTCCGTTGTAGGGTCCACTAATGATTGTGTCGTCGTATGAATATTCCCTGTTAAAACGAATATTCCCCGACCAATCGAATATATATAACAACTTTCATACTTTGCAAAATTTATAAATACTATGTGACGCCCCCAAAATAGGTATACAACACCCATTCTGAGTTGCCAAATACATGGTGCAGAAAACAAACTACAACTTTAATAATACAATTGTCGTGCAAAATACGACAACACAACTATGAGTTTAAATACAAATATTTTCTTCTAGACAATATCCACACTCAAATAAAATCCTCATTACAATTATTCATACACTATTTTACAGAAATAGTGAGGACTGCTAAAACATCTTTCTAGAACCATCACTCCATACCCCGACTAGATCCTGCTATGTTCTCACCTCCTAAGAAGAAAAAATGGAACAAAAAGGAAAATGGTGAGCTCAACTAGCCTAGTAAAGAATATTATGACTAAGATAATATACAACAAATTATCGTTAGTCTTCAACAGGAAAAATCTCGATAAAATATAATAGATAACAAGTTTTAGATCAACAAATGCAAATGAAATAAAGCAATCCATTAAAGTGTCACGTGAGAGAATGAGTTCTACTATCTTCTAAGATTTAAAAGTCCATCATCAATATTTTATCCCTATAACAACAATCAATATACATCTTTAATCAAATATTCATCATCTTTGCACTACAGGCCAAAGATATTCATTTGTATCACCAGTAAGTCATGTTCATCTCAACACCTGTTCATCTTTGCACTACGGGCCAAAGATATTCATCAGTTAATCATTCATCTTTGCACTACAGGCCAAAGATATTAGGGATTCGTATAATAGTTTATCCAAGATCAATAAATACTTCATAATAACCAATTGTGAAGAAAAATTTAAAAATAACGATCAAAACATGGAGACAATCAAAGATAGTAGCCAAAATAGACATCTTGGATAAAAAGGAAAATTTTCATTTTATTATGAATAAGGCCACAGATTCGTGAATAAAGGTCAGATACGTGAATAATGTCAGATACGCGTGAATAAGAACTCCTACACAAAAGTTCCAAATTTGATTAAAAAGTTCACCAATATTTCGGCATAATGATATTGAAGAAATTAATATCATTTCGAAAGAAAATAACATCCCTTACCTCAAAATAACCGTACTTCTGACTGAATTTCGGATATAAAGTCGACAAAAATTTGCACGGAATAGCAACTCTCAAAGTATCAAAATACTCACAAAAATACGCTCGATAATCTAGAAAGAAAGAAAACTTGTTTCTGATGTGATTTTCAATTCTAACATAAGTGTCTATTTATAGGAAAATACTAGAACGCCATAGGAGACAAATAATAAAATATTATTATTTTTTTCTTTTTTTCTACTCACACCTTTGGAAAAATCAAGCATGCCATCTTGGAAGAAAAAAATAGCAGCCCATGTGCATTCAACACCAACCCAAAAAGTGGGTCCCACCCATAAATTAATAAAAATTATTTTATTTTCTGAAACTTCAACAATTCATAGAAAATAGCCCGTTTATTAGAAAAATACGAATTTTATGTCCATTCTGCCTGAAATCGAATTCTCTACAACTTTACAGAAGAAAGTTTTTTCCAAATTTCCAACAGAAAATATACGAAATCCACAAACGAATGATTTTTAATACCTCAATTCCAACAAAATACTAATAAAACACCTCATCATTAATTCCTTCATTAATAACCACATAAATAAATCCATTGTTTATATCCACATCAAATAAATATTTTCTTATCATATAAATTAATAATTAATTATTCATAAATAATATTACAGAATCACATTTATGACAACCAGTGCGCTCCTCAGAAAGAGGGGCTTTCCAATAAGGATTTCTCCTCATCGCCAAATTAATTAGGTGAACAAACCTATCCTTAGACAAAACTTTCTAGACATTGCCAATAATGTTATCTCATAATATTATTCAAATAATATGAATTATCGATCCGATAATGGAAAATATCATAAAAAGGACAATTATTGAAACAACAATAATATAAACTATCAACGCAAAGAATTATTGAATCAATAAAATAAAATATTAAAAAAGAATTCATCGTAATAATTATCGAGTAAAGGCCTTCTTACGCATTTAATCAATAATTCAATAATACCGCAAGTAATACCGTAGTGCCATCGCAACCACGCCAGACATCAGATTTTAACCACCAGTAACCCAACAAAGGTTAATCTCGTAATAATTACGCCGCTATTTATAAAACTCAAACTTTATCGCTTTCTTTCCGAACAGCTTATTCCGTTATGGGCCCACAATGATTAATCACATCAGTATTGCATTTATATTCCCGACAAAAAGAATATTCCACGACCAAACGAATATTCCCCGATAAAAATGAATATTTTATAACCACTTGCTTATTTTGTAAAATTTTCACATTTCACCCATAACCAAAGCATTATATCAAATTAACACCTTATTAATTTAGAATAATGAATAGAGGAAGAAAAAATTAATTTTATTCATAATAAGTTGGGGTCTTACAACCTCCCCTCCTTATAAAATTTCGTCCTTGAAATTGACGTACGTACCTGGTGTTTCGAACAGGTGAGGGTACCTCGCTTTTATTTCTGATTCCAACTCCCAGGTCATTTCTTCAATAGCATGGTTCCTCCACAAAATCGTAACTTATGGTATAACCTTTGTGCGTAGGACATGCTCTTTCCTATCCAAAATCTTAACAGGTACCTCCTCGTACATTAAATCTTCAGCTATCTCGTCCGGTTCTAACTTAATAATGTGGTTTGGGTCTTTTACATATTTACGAAGCATAGATATGTGAAAAACATTATGAGCATGAGACATGCTTAAAGGTAATGCGAGTCTATAGGCCACATTTCCTATTCGGTCAAGAATCTCAAATGGACCAACAAATTTTGGATTGAACTTTTCTCTCTTTCCAAATCTTGTAACTCCTTCCATGGAACAACACGTAATAAAGACATGATCTCCAATATTAAACTCCACGCCCTTTCTATGAAGATCAAAGATAACTCTTTTGTCGATCCTGTGAGGTTTGAATACGCTTCAATCATTTGATCTTTTCTCGTAGTCATGCGTACCAATTTCTCGTCCCAAACAAAGTTGCTTCACCCACCTCGTCCCAATGATACTGATAATCGAGAATCTTTACTTTCGTCCATACAACGCCTCAAATGGAGCCATGCCTATACTTGCTTGATAACTCTTGTTGTCGTAGAGAATTCCACCAATGAAAAGTACTTATCCCAACTTCCTTTGAAATCTAGGACACAGAGTCTTAATAGATCTTCAAGGGTTTGAATAGTCCTCTCCGATTGTCCGTCCGCTTTGAGGATGGTATATCAATCAATCAGAATTCGCGTCCATAGCTTTTTGTAAGCTAACCCAAAAATCGTGAAGTGAATCTTGGGTCACGATCCAAACTATGGATACTCGCATGCCATGCAATCTCACAATCTCATTCATAGTACATACGATCAAGACGCTCAAGGAATAAGTCTCACGATGATAGACAAGAAATGAGCAGACTTGGTTAATCTATCAACAATAACCCAAATCGTGATCTATACCTTTGAGAAACTTTGGGAAGACTCAGAATAAAATCCATAGTAATGTGTTCCTACTTCCATTCCGGAAATCTCAAGTGGTTGCAATGGACCCTTTGGTACTTGATGCTCCGCTTTTTACTCGCTGACAAGTTAAACACCTCGAGATAAACTCACGATCTCTCTCTTCATATTGTTCCACCAAAATGTATGTCGAATATCATGATACATTTTGGTACTCCCAGTGATGGATTACAAACGGGGTGTTGTGTGCCTCCATCATGATTCTATTCTTCAAGTCGAATCGTTAGAACGCAAAGTCTAGAGTTGAATCAAGTATTCTTCTTCATCGATTCTTGCATCCGAATAACACCTTCTTGACTTTCTTCTTCATACGAATGTTTTGTGTCCGTAGCTTGAGCAGCTTTTAACTTTATCGATTAAAGTTTGCCTCTACTCAGATATTCTCCATCATCACGCTGGGTCCCTCGAGTCTTTAATTCTACCTCCATCCTTTGCAAGTCATACAAAATGGGCCTTTACGCTGACAATATCGCACTCAGATCGCATATATGATCTTCTACTTAATGCGTCATCTACTACATTCTCTTTTCCAGATGATATCAATAGTGTGATCATAATCTTTCAATAAATTTCAAGCCAACGCCGCTGCCGCATGTTGAGTTCTTTTTTGGGGTGAAGAAATATTTGAGGCTTTTATGGTCCGTATAAATCTCCACTTTCTCCCCATACAAGTAGTGTCTCCAAATTTTAACGCTGAATACGATCGCCGCTAACCTCGCATCATGAGTAGGATAATTCCTCTCATATTCTTTGAGTTGTCATGTAGGCATAAAGGCTATGACTTTCCCATGTTGCATGAGAACACATTCTAACCCTTTGCTCAAGCATCACTCAGAGATAACAAATCCATCCGAACCAGATGGTATTGCTGTAACAAGTGCCAAATGAGTCTCCTCTCGAGCTCTTGGAAACCCTTCTCGCATTCCTCGCCCCATACAAATTTTGTATCTTTCCGAGTCACCGAAGAATGGAGTATCGATTCGAGAAAATCCTTCCACGAATCTCCGATAATAACCAAATAAGCCTGTAAAGTCACAGATTTTGGCCACCGACTTCGCTTGTCTCTAACTTTGTATTGCTTCAATCTTCGTCAGTCAATGATACTCCATGTTTTGACACCACATGCCCAAGAATGCTACTTCCTCAAGCCGTAACTCGCGATTTCTTCACTTTTGGCATAAAGCTTGTTTTCACGAAGTCTTTCAAGTATCAGCTTCAAATGGTGTTCATGATCTTCACGGCTTTTGGAATAAATGAGGATGTCATCAATAAAGACAACAATGAACTTATCCAAATATTCCTCGAATACTCGGCCCATCATATCCATGAAAGCAAAGAGAGCATTAGTCAATCCAAAAGACATGACTAAGAATTCATAATTCCCAGACCGAGTCCTCAAGGCGCTTTTGAATATCCTCGCTTTTAATCTTCAAATGATGGTATCCGTAACGAAGGTCGATCTTTGAAAAGAATTGTGCTCCTTGCAGAATCGGGTCAAACAGTCATCAATGAGAGGTAGTGGATACATATTCTCGATGGTGACATGGTTTAATTCTCAGAGTCAATACAAAGTCGATACTCCCGCCTTTTTTTCTTTACGAATAAAACAGAGCACCCCAAGGAGACGTATTAGACAAATGAAATCGATGTCTAATAACTCCTCAGAGTTGGACTTTTAACTCTCAAGTTCAATAGAAGCCATTCGATATGGGTTTTAGAAATGGGCTTTGTACCCTGCCCAAGGTCAATAAAGAATTCAACATCACGCCTTGGGGTAGACCGGAAGTTCTTCAGAAATACATCAGAAATTCTCTAACAATAAAAATATTATCCAAATCACTTGTTTTATTCAAATCCATAACATGGGCTAAGAAAGCTTGACATCCATTTTTCAATAAATGAATAGCTTTGTGGCTTGATATGATAAAGGATCGATTTTAGTGGTTTAGTTATTTGAATTGTATGACAAAGTTGGTTAGAATATGAAAACTAACAACCTTACTAAAACAATCAATTTTGGCAATGATGAGTGGTTAACCAATCAATTCCTAAAATCACATCAAAAGCAAGTATCTTTAAAGAGATAAGATCAACAGGTAATGTGATAGTGCCAACTTGGATCAAGTAAGATTTATAAATTGTAGATGTAACGAAGGTTTCACCCAATAGAGTTTCAACAGATAAATCAAAGTCTAATTTCTCCGGAGTAAAGTTTAAACGTTGAGCACAAGCAGGAGAGATAAAAGAATGGGTAGAATCGGTAACTAGTAAGGTATAAACTTCACAAGATTTCAAGATTAGCTTACACGTGATCACCTCGTTTGGGTTCCTCACGTTTTGGCCAGTCACGACAAACGCTTTCTTCCAGAACCGCTTGATTTCGACTTATCCGGACAACTTTTGGAGTCACCATCCCCTAATCGAACTTGGTTTTACTACGAAACAATCCCGAGCTATATGTCCTTCCTTTCCACAGCTTATAACATACCTTGGATTGTTGTGGGCGCTTTGAGTTGATATGTCCTCTTCCCGTGATTTGTAACATCTAATCGGAGGTCGCTCTCTCCTCCCTAGAATTTGTTGTTGGTGCCGGTGTTGTTGCCGATGTCTTCCCGCCATTGTTGAATCTCCTCTTTCTGAAATTTCTACTTGACTCACCTCTCCTATTATCATGGCCATGATTACCACCCGAGTGGTTACCGCTTTTGTCCGTATTTTTCCCTCCTCACCGGGTTATCATCGCTCGATGATCACACACACCAGATGACCTCGTTTGTGGTCCTCATTGAGTATACTCATTATCTCGCCTAATAATTGAGCCCTCATTGACAACATCCAATACGTAGAAAATTTATGAGATATAAGGTATCGACGAATCTCGGTTTTTAGACCTCTCGAAACATCCGCGTACACGCTTCTTCATTTTCTACCAAATGAGGTGCAAACCTCGATAACTCCGCCGAACTTCACCTCGCATCGAGACACCATCATGTTGTTCTGCTCCAAATCTAATAAACTCTACCTCCTTCATATGACGAATACTTTCCGAAAGTACTTGTCATCAACAGCTTCAAATCTTTCCCAAGACATGTTAAGTGCGATTGGTGGGTACGCTTCACTGATTCCCACCAAGAATCAGCCTCTCCACGTAACATAAAGGTGGCGAATGAAACCTTCGCTCCTCCGCATCCCAAGACATCGAATATCTTAGTAATTTGCTTGACCCATGTTTTCGCTTTTAATCGGATCGGCTTTCCCGTAAATCTGGTGGTCCCAACTCCTTGAATCGCTTGGTCATGGATGCATCACAGCGCATTGCCATCATTTCCACCCATATTTTGTACACGAGTCTCCTCGCCCGATTTTGCATGAACTACAAAAAGCACCTAAACATTCCATCATTCATCGTTTTTCTCAGAGCGTTGTTTACAGGAGGAATATTGCCTTCCTGTTGACGCTCTCCTGCTTTGTGACTAAAGGTTGCTCCACAGCCTCATACACTCCATTGTTAACGTTCTCAGCATCCATTCTTTAATACTGCCATAAAAGAAGGGTTAATTTAAACAAATTAATATATCACATAATATCCCTATATTATGACTAACCAACAAATAAGCTTAGATAGACACACTAAATAAGAATTTACTCATCCTCCTCCTAGTTCTATTCCCCATCTCCGCTAGAGACCATATCCCTAAGCTTTGATACCAACTGTGACGCCCCCAAAATAGGTATACAACATCCATTCTGAGTCGCGAAATACATGGTACAGAAAGCAAACTACAACTTTAATAATACAATTGTCGTGCAAAATACGACAACACAACTGTGAGTTTAAATACAAATATTGTATTCTAGACAATATCCACACTCAAATAAAATCCTCATTATAATTATTCATACACTATTTTACAGAAATAGTGAGGACTGCTAAAACATCTTTCTAGAACCATCACTCCATACCCCGACTAGATCCTGCTATGTTTTCACCTCCTGAGAAGAAGAAATGGAACAAAAAGGAAAAGGGTGAGCTCAACTAGCCCAGTAAAGAATATTATGACTAAGATAATATACAACAAATTATCGTTAGTCTTCCACAGGGAAAAATCTGATAAAATATAATAGACAACAAGTTTTAGATCAACAAATGCAGCGAAAATAACAATCCATTAGAAGAGTCACGTAGAGAATGAGTTTTACTATCTTCTAAGATTTAAAAGTCCATCATCAATATTTTATCCATGTAACAATAATCAATATACATCTTTAATCAAATATTCATCATCTTTACACTACAGGCCAAAGATATTCATTTGTATCACCAGTTGGTCAAATATTAGGGATTCGTATAACAATTTATCCAAGATCAATAAATACTTCAAATAACCAATTGTGAAGCAGAATTTAAAAATAACGATCAAAACATGGATATAATCAAAGATAGTAGCCAAAATAGACATCTTGGACAAAAAGGAAAATTTTTATTTTTTGGTGAATAGTTTTCGTGAATAGTCAATATTCGTGAATAAAGGTCGTGATACATGAATAAAGGCCGTATACGTGAATAAGAACCCCGACACAAAAGTTCCAAATTTGATTAAAAAGTTTACCAATATTTCGGCATAATGATATTGAAGAAATTAATATCATTTCGAAAGAAAATAACATCCCTTACCTCAAAATAACCGCATTCTCCGATCGAATTTCTTGATATAAAGTTCGATGTAAACTTGTATTTTAATAAAGAACTCTCAAACTATCAAAATACTCACAAAAATAAGCTCGATAATCTATAGAGAAATAAAACTTGTTTCTGGTGTGCTTTTCACTTCTAACCTAAGCGTCTATTTATAGAAAAATACTAGAACGCCGTAGGAGACTAAAATAATAAAATATTATTATTTCTTTCTTTTGCTCTACGCACACCTTTGGAAAAATCAAGCATGCCATCTTGGAAGAAAAAAATAGCAGCCCATGTGCATTCAACATCAACCCAAAAAGTGGGTCCCACCCATAAATTAATAAAAATTATTTTATTTTTTGAAACTTCAAAAATTTATAGAAAATAGCCCGTTTATTAGAAAAATATGAATTTTATGTCCATTCTGTCTGAAATTGAATTCTCTACAACTTTGCAGAAGAAATTTTTTCCAAATTCCCAACAGAAAATAACCGAAATCCACAAACGGATGATTTTTAATACCTTAATTCCAACAAAATACTGATAAAACACCTCAACATTAATTCCTTCATTAATAACCACATAAATAAATCCATTATTTATATCCACATCAAATAAATATTTTTTTATCATATAAATCAATAATTAATTATTCACAAATAATATTACAGAATCATAATTATGACAACCAGATAGTTCCCAAGAAAGAGGGGGCTTTCCAATAAGGATTTCTCCTTACTGGCACGCAATTAGGTGACCAAACCTCTCCTTAGACAGAACTTTTTAGACATTGCCAATAATGTTATCTCATAATATTATTCAAATAATATGAATTATTGATCTGATAATGGAAAATACTGTGTAATGACAATTATTGAAACAATAATAATATAAACTATCAACGCAGTAATTATTGAATCAATAAAATAAAATATTAAACAAGAATTCATCGTAAATAATTATTGAGTAAAGTGCCTTCTTACGCTCGAATCAATAATTCAACAATAATAATACAGTAATACTGTGTAATCATTATCGATTTTAACCACCGTGTAACCCAACAAAGTTAATTGTAAATAATTACACCGTTATTTATAAAACTCAAACTTTGTCGTTTTCTTCCTTCGACAGTTATTCCGTTATGGGCCCACAATTGATCGCTATTGCCATCAGATTTGATATTCCCGACAAAAGAATATTCCACGACCAAACGAATATTCCCTGACAAAAATGAATATTTTATAACCACTTGCTTATTTTGTAAAATTTGCACATTTCACCCATAACCAAAGAATTATATCAAATTAACACCTTATTAATTTAGAATAATGAATAGAGGAAAAAAAATTCAATTTTATTCATAATAAGTTGGGGTCTTACATACTACCCATAATTATAACATTATATTATATCCACACCATAATATTCAAAAATATATATCGAGAAATTTAAATCTTTATTCATAAAATCTGGGGTCACACAGGCAGAATCGTCTTTCGGAGATAACCCTGGAAGACAGCTTACATCCATTCCGGATACCACCGGAAGTTCGGTCTCCATTCCAGATACTACCTAAGTTCACCAACCCCAGCACTACACACCGGAGTATCGGGCCTCAACCCGACTACCACACATCGAGAGTCTCATTCTCAACCCCTAACACACACCTAAGGATTATTTCCAACCTCGGAGATAACCCCGAAGTTTCGGCCATCAAGCGATAACCCTAAGGAATATTGTTGCGCTCCCATGATAACTCAAAAAATGCTTGTTTCAAATACATGCAATCGCCTTCAATCTCAGACCTCCTATCGAGGCACTTCATCTCTCAAACCCGAGCTAACACCGGGCGACAGCACAATCACAAGATGACCTTGCGGTATTCAAACACTTGTAGCAGTCCAATCTCAGATGTAACCTCGAAAGCAACGCCTACTTTCAACTCAAACCCAAGCAATAACCCCTGCAAGAGTCAAACATCATCTTGCCACATCAACACTGTGGCGTCCTCAACACTTCATACATACATACATACAACAATGTCCCACAAGAACCGAGGAGTTACAATCCTGAGTGACTATTACGCATGGCAGTATACCAGATAGAATTTGAAGCTTAAAGACTATGGGCATGGTCCCCTCTTCCTGACTTTGTACAACCTCTAATCCATGTCATTGCGTAACTCTCGACACAAGTGGTCCGAAGAAGGTCACATATACCTCGTTCAGATGCTCCTGATTGAAGTTCGCAAGTTCGAAGCGAACATTACAATTACACGAGTGCACGTGATTTGAGACGACGGACCCATGAGCCCGGGCCCATCTCGACCAAACCGCATGTGTAATCAGCCATCAATCTATAAATATGTACCTTGGGTCACCATTTTGAGAGAGAGAGAGAGAGAAAAGGCGAGGAAGCCCTGTCCACTTTATTTTGTACACACCCATATTGAGTGTTTTCCTCATTTTAAATATCTCATTAGCTCACATATAGCAATACTTTATCCGACGGAGCCGAGTATTTATCCATATAGAGTCATAGAAGTCTACATTGGCGTTTTCACCGTAGCCTTCTTTCATTCTATAAAGCCTTTCTTCTCATAATAAAGACACACCGCTATACACACATTGAGAGTCGTGTGTGTGTGTTTGCCTTTACTTTCTATCCGTGGTTTTCATTTCTATCTATATATATATATATATATACTTATATATATGTATATATTTTTATACTGACTAACATTATCGAGTTATGCCTCGATTGAGCCTGAACTTCTGGCCCTGGAGTGTTTATTTGCTTTTATATATATATATATATATATATATATATATATATATATATATATAAACATTTGTCGACTGCCCATGAGCCTAGACTTGATGCCCGAGCGTTTAATTGCTTATATATATATATATATATATATATATATAATTATGGTTTACTTCATCCGATGAGCCCTGATTTTACATCCGTGCGTTTAATTGCTTTTATATATATATATATATATATATATATATATATATATTATATATATATAATCTGTGCTTTATATATTCGATGAGCTCCTAATTTTATATCCTGAGTGATTCTCGCTATATATATATATATATATATACATTCTCGCTAAGCCGGAGTTTTCTCCGTGGCTTTTTACTTACTTTTATTTATATTTCGCATACACTCGAGTTTACTTGTAAGGCGCTTGATCGCTTTTATGCCTTTATTTACATTCAAGTCACTTTGAGTTCACTTCATGGCGGTTGATAGCATTTACTAATTTATTTACATTTCGATCCCCATGGAGTTACTTCGCAGTGACCGATCATGCACACACACACACACACACACACACACACACACACATATATATATATATATATATATATATATTACCACTTATATATATATAAATCGCTTTCTTCGCTTTCATACAAACTGCAGATATGTGAGAGCTAAAGAATCATGTGATCACAGATTCATCTTCATCAATCTAGATTCTGGTTCCATGATGGACATTTTCAAATTGTAAGCGACTTGTACATTATTTATAGTGTCTCAATTTCCTTGGATGGTCATTATGCCCATGAGGAGTTCGACATCGCTATATATTATTTTCTCAAGATGCCTCGCGATCTCAAATATAAAAAAGCAAACAAGTTTAACATTTAATAATAAAATGGAAGTATCAAAGGCCTCAATTACTATTGAGCACAGGGTTTGAAAAACCTTTTTTATAAAACTTCATTGCTATATCTGGTTAAAACTGAATTTTTCTATAAAGTCAAACCCTTTGTATATAGGTGCGAACGAGGTATAGCACTACTTCCAAATAATTGCACATTGATCCACACACACACACACACACATACATTCATATAATAGTTTCTTTAAAAAGTGGCGGTCACCGTGGCAACACGGATGTCGGGGGGTGCCTAACACCTTCTCTCCGCATAATCAAGCCCCCAACCCTAATAAATCTCGGTTTTATAGACCATTAGCGTTGTCACATCATCGGGTCAATGTGCAAACCTTTTCTTTGTTATGCGTTGGTGCACCAAAGTAAATACACCAATCAAGCGACTTTAAAGTCGAATCGTCGACATTACACATGTCAGACCTTTTTTTCTTGTTTTTTCAAACAAATCTTACATTAACATGAGAACACCAAAGAACAAGTAACAAAAAGGGACACTAAAAAATCCCGACGTCGACACATAACACTTGGCTTTTAGCACAATCACCCAATTTCAGTGTGTTCAAATTTGTGCAACTTTGAAGAACAAAGCAATAAGTAGTATCATTCGGTTTATGTGCATCTCCATAATTTTCCATCATAACCCTTACATATACATCAAGAAATTTAGCATTTATGTGACGCCCTCAAAATAGGTATACATCACCCATCTTGAGTCGCCAAATACATGGTACAAAAATCAAATACAAACTTTTTTAATATAACTGTCGTGTAAAAACACGACAAAACATAGCTGAGTTTTTACATGAATATTGTCTTCTAGACAATATCCAAACTCAAATTCAATCCTCATTACATTTATTATCACATTAAGTAGTGAGGACTGCTAAAACAACCATCTCGGACCATCACTCCATTCTCTGATTAGTCCCGGCTACGTTCTCATTTCCTGAAAAGAACAATAAAAGCAAAAGGGTGAGCTCAACTAGCCCAGTAAGAAATATTATGACTAAGATAATGCAAAATAAATTATCATTAGCCTTCAACAGTGTTAAACTGATAAAATACAATAAACATCAAGTTTAACTGCAGCGGAACAAGCAATCCATTAGAAGAGTCAAGTAGAGCATAATATCTACTATCTTCTATGATTTAAAAAGTTTTTCATCAACTTTATCGCTGAGACTCAGCTTAATAAATAAATCACATCATCGAATCATCCCTGCACTATAGGCCAATGATATTCATGTAATCATCAATGGTCATGATTATACCGAATAATCCCTGGTCATAATCATACCAATAACTGTCCATCAATGCACTACAGGCTAATGAGGACTTTTACCACATCATTTATAACATTATGGGTCATAATTATACCGAATGATCCCTAGTCATAATCATACCAATCAACAGTCCATCTATGCACGTAAGCCAAAGATGACTTTCATCACAATATAAGCATGAGGATGATGACAATTATATAAGAATTCAATTAAAAGAAAGTAAAGGATAATTTATTAAAGATTTATAATTTAATTTATTCAGAATTCAATAATGATCAAATTGCCAACATGATACTGCTTTGTGGAGTAAAATTCAAGAATAATATTGTATCAAAAATGATTTAGACCGAAAAAAAATCAATTTTTGTCATGAATAATACTCCGGGTGAATAGTACCCGTGAATAATATTTTGTGAATAGTACCGTATAAATGAATAGTATTCATGGACAATACTCCGGTATGAAAAGCTTAAAATTTAACAAGAATGTGCAGAAAATATCCTTGTGAAACGATACTAGATGAAGCGCAAATTTCAAGGATATTCTACTAATTTTACAGAGTATAGAAGCAATACTTTAACATAATGAGGGTATAATCAGGAATATGAGACGAAATAATATTACTCACATACTACAGAGTATGGAAGAAAATATTATTCTTATGAATGCTGAACAAAAATAATATCCCTTACCTCAGAAGAAGACTGAATACTAGAATAGTGAGGTAACAGACTTCTCTTTTTCTTTCTATCTATAGCTTCTCTCTCTATAATTGCTCTTGTGAGTCTTAGTGAATTGGTGAGAATGAAATAAGAATGATCTTCTATTTATAGGAAAATATAGTTTCGATGATTGCATGTTTTGGGGCTCGAAATATTACAGTATAATACCTTCATCTTTTCTTTCATTTTTAATTTAGTCCTGCAAGTATTATCTAACTTGCACCATTTCCCCTAATAGTACATCATATGAATCAATAGTACATTCATGCGAATCAATAGTTCTATACATGTAAAAAAAATAGTTACAATATAGTACCTTCATCTATACCTCCATTTTTAATTTAATTTAGTCATGCAAGTATTATCAATCTTGCACCACCTCCCCTAATAGTACATGCATGTGAATTAATAGTACACACATGTGAACAAATAGTTATAAGCATGTGAATTAATAGCAATTAATTACTCATTTATCCGATTAATTACCCGATTGGTCAATATAACCTCCAGAAATCAATTATTATCGAAATAAATGTCGATTTCCACTAACACTAATAATCCCAACACAATGGAACTATCAATTTCACCTTTAATCAACACGAACTTATTCATCATTAATATTATAACTCACAATATTTAACAACCAGATCATTCTCAGGAAAGAGAGGGCTTTCCGATAAGAATTTCTCCCTATTGGCGCGCAATTAGGTGACTAAACCTCTCCTCAACAGAACTTTCTAGACATCGTCAATATTGCAAATAATAATATGAATAACTTTGTCGTCTCAATTATTGATTTAATAATATAAAATATTGATACTGTGATAATAATTTAATCAATAATATGAGAAATATTATCAAAGAATTATCGTAGCAATAATTGAGTATAACCGAGTGACTTCTTACGTAAGATCAATAATCAATACCGCAGTGCTACTACTTAACCAATGCCAGACATCGCATTTTTTTACCACCGGTAGTTCAACAGTTTTAATTCAGAAAACTTTCGCCGTTATTTTATAAAAAGATAATTCATTATTTCTAACTACGACAATACTTCCGTTGTGGGTCTACTAATGATTGTGTCATCGCATTTAATATTTCCCCGTTAAAATGAATATTCCCCACCAATCTAATATTATATAACCACTTGCTTACTTTGTAAAATTTATAAATATTACCCACAACTATAACATTATATCAAATCTACACCATAATATTCAAAAATATATTTTGAGAAAAATTAATCTTTATTCATAAAAGTTGAGGGTCTTACAATTTAGAAGAATAATGTTCCTTGTAGTAGAGGCCAGAAACCCAAATGCAACATTTACATGATCATATATATAAAATTCATACATTATTGCAGCCCAAAAAACACTCCCTTCATGGATACTAAGCTTGAAGTTCTTCGAGAAAGCCTTGTAAAATTTAGGGTAATCTCCCTTATTTTCAGCAATCTCAAAGATGAGTTCAATACACTTATTCTTTTCTTAATCCTCATCATCTGAAATTTTCTTTTTTGTTATTTTCTAAACCCACAAAGATATTGGATAACAAATAAACTCAGAGTGCCTCTTGATCAGATGTTTAAGCTTCACGCCTCCTCCGTATATTTTAAATGGGTCTTCCTTAAGATAGAGGACGATCTTGGTACCCTACCACATACCTCACCGTAAGTATATCCGACACAAAGAAAGGTCCACCAACTTTATTACCTAATCCTGCACTCAAACCATGTATACAAGAAGTCCTATATTTTTGTGGTTTGACCTCGTCAGTAGAAGATTTCTGGACACCCACGATATCCTATACTTCATGTGACACAAAAATAGTACTAGCAATTTCGGTGCTACTACCCCTTGTTGTTCTTGATTGGTTGGCAACAATTGAGTAAATAACTTCCAATGACAAGTTGGTTAAGAGAGGAAAAGTGGAACCGACAATTATTGTTGAGATATGACCAAAAATCACCAAAACTAACTTATTCGAAGAACCATAACTAACCCCAGAATCACTATAGTCCATGGCAAGAGGGTACTTTATATTGTACTCATGATCAACTATAGAATTTGAAGGTCGATTCATATCATCATTTTTTTTCATATAAGTAAAACAACTCATCATTTTCCCCCCAAGGTCAAACACTCTTTCAATTGTTACACCATCTCCTTCAATTTCATTCTGATGGTTAGTTGTTCCTAGTTCAAGCTTTTTATCAAACACTTTATCCGTAATAGGATATCCCTTTTTATTTGCACAGATCATTCCTACTGCTGTGTTGGTGGACAAGTTAGGAGATGAAAAATCACTTTGAGAAAAAGAGTTTACCTTACCTTGAATCAATTGATCGGGAAGTTGATGAATTAGTGGTTTTGGACCTTCAATTTTTGTCTGAAAACCTTCATTATCTCCAAACTCAAAGACAATAGGATCATCATCTTGTTGAATCTGTAAATGGTTTTGATAGCCCTTTTTCTCTTCAAACTCCACAACCGCATCATCTAGATCATATTCTGACTCCATGATTTCTATAGCTACACAAAAGCAGTCATCCTCGTCCATATTACCACAAATAAGCATTTTCAGATCATGCTTTGTGTCAGATTTTGCCTGAGGTTGCTTAATAGTTTTTACAAATTCACGAGTCCATGTTTTCATGGAAGCTGTAAATTTCTCTACGAACTTGTCGAGAGCTGCCTCGATAGGATTCAGATCCACTAACGGAGCTCTCAATGAAACCACCATTGTTACCGATTTATAGTCTCAGATTGACTTTGATAGAATTTGTAGGGAGAAATAGAGAGAAAGAATTCGAAAAATTAGGGAAGAAGTTTTTAATTCATTTTATTTGATATCTACTTCTTTACAATGATAGAGTTATATAATAACGTACGATATTTAATGCTATTGATCTTTAAAAACTAATCTCAATCGTCTATCCTTAGTCTTATCCTAAATGAAATAATCTTATCATAACCTATTATTTATTTATATATATTTATTACCTATATTTGTAATAGCATCTTCCAAGTTTGAAAAGTATAACGCTAATTTTTGTTTTCTTAACCGTTTGTGTTGGAGACTTTCTAATTTAAGAGTCCACGAATTTTAAATAAGTTTTTCCTTCTTTCATCTCAGATTAAATGGATTTATGTGGAAACAAGTTGACTTATAGCATAACTATTAATAAATTACATATACTATTTCAGATTCCTTCTTGATTAGTACCTGAAATGTAATAGAATAAGTACTTAAAAAAACTGTAGGTGTTAACGCCAAGTTTCATCGGCGCGTCCAATCACAAAATCCACGCGCTAGAACCTGCATAATAACAGATCACACAGAAGCTTGACGGCTTATGCCGCCGGGGGATAGCTCTGGTGTGAGAATAAGTACAGGCCATTCGCAAGGTTTAACGAATGGAGGCTAAGTGTTTAGTGCTCAAAAGTAGGTATTACCTCTTAATTATAACCTTGGCCTTGTATTTATAGTACTCACCACCTTAGAATCCTTTTCCGAGTCGAATTAGGACCCTTAGTCATGGTAATTACCATAACTTGGGTCAAACACAATCTCCTTATAAGGTGCAAGTGGAATCCAATCCAATCACTACCTTTGGAGTTACCTTATTTAAATATGATTAGAACCCTGACATCAGATGCAGAGAGCCCACCGCAGCAGCCCAAACGATCTCTTCATCAGGTCTGGGCCTCGGCCTAAAGGACTCGAAGACCCGACCATGAACATCACACGACAGTCACTTGCTTCGGGCGGCGAAGGGCTCCTTAAGGTCAACCCGAAAGACATCTACTAAGGTGAGGCTCCGGCCCAGAAGGACTCGGACGCCGACTCGAACACCTCCAACTTCTCTATGGGCTTCGGCCCAATGGACTCATAAAACCCTTTTAATGTCGGGCCTTTAGCCCACACGAAGGTCGGTAAAACGCTCCCGAACATTGTCCCCCAGTATCTAATTATAATATATTTATAATTAGAGACTTGAAAGGTCAGGTATTCGAAAGGCCACGACAGCTAATGATGAGTTGTCTGGGAAACCCAAGCGGTATGTCCTCGTTTCTCGCGACGTTGCACATCTTTCTATGCCATGGGTATTTAATGGTCGCCCTAGGATAGCGTGTAAACACACCTATAAAACCCCTCACTGTCAATCACTATCACTTTTCCCAGCCCTTTTCAATTCAAACTCTCTATCTAATTTTTTGGCGAGTACGATTTCCGGCGAGCTCATTTCTTCCCCAAACTTCACTGATTTCATCTACTCTGTTAGTTCTTGAGCTTCATTTGTGTTCGATTTCTACTCAAAACTTCATATTTATCCCTCTTTCTCGTCGAACTCGTACCCAATGGCTGATTCAAGTACTCCTCCTCCTGCCACTGAACCAATTTCAACTCCTGTTACCCCCGGCGGCCTAGTTCCGGTAGATCTACCGGTACCTCCCACTGTTAAAGCCCCAACCTCCTCGGTTCCACCCACTCCAATAAGTGTCGAAGCTAGAATCCAAAACGCCTATCATTCCAGCGAAGAGTTCTCTCATCTCCAAACCCCTTCCACCATCATAGCCTCTCAAATCCTTGACATCCGAGCCCTTTTCAACATCCCTCAAGAATACAAGCTTCGGGTACCCAACCCTAATGAGAAAATGTTCTGGAGACCCGAGGGTGAGTGGGTCATCGTTCCCCTGTATTTATTCAAATACGGGGTTCCACGAGTTTATCTCTTCTTTCCTCTATTTCGTGGGTATCGGGTTCGCACAACTTGTGTCGAACTCGTACATTCAACTGATCTCCTTCATAGCCCTATGTCAGGAGATGGGGATCACGCCTGGCCTGGATTTCTTCTTCGCCCTATTCACCGTTGGCGGGTCAAAAGAGCCCGGCCTTCGGCAATTAGCCAGATGACCCAACCGTTCCGTCCTAATCAAGACCCCTTCAAGCAATAAGGGTTGGCACGACAAATGGATCTTCGCTAAGGGAACCGACCTCCAACTCCTTCCCAATTGGGCCCATCCCGAGGATCCCGTAGCCAAAGTGTCTAAGTTTCCCAAGGATAGGACTGACGCTTTCAAGGCTTTCTACAAGAAGTGGAATAAAACTGAATGGATTCTGGTGGTTCTATCTAATGAAGCCTGGTTCTCCAAACACGGGTGTAAGTACTTCATTCCCAACTGGTTCTCCGATCCCTTCATTCCTTTTACTCTTGCTTTGATAGCTTCTGTCCTAACATGTTCCCCTTTATGCAGTGACAATTTTTAAACCCAAAGGCGCCGATGACTCTCTGACTCTCTTCCCTATTGTCACCGAGTCGATACGTCCGCCGATAATCAACGACTCTCCCGTCGGTAAAACTATCCCGATTGCAGAGTTATCGGTAGAGTCTACTTCGGGGCCCGACCCTCCGGCCACCAAAAAAGTGGCTTTGAAGATGAGCCATGCTGAGAAAGCGGCATTGTTGAAGAAGGCCAGAAAGACTTCTAAGCCGACCGCGACTTCTCTACCAAGGTTGTCTCAGCGGTTCTTCCGAAGCCAACTCTTCTGCCACCCTCTCCTCAAGCCGAGGTGATCGTGGATTCGGAGGACACCGAAGAGGCTCCTCTCGAACCCCGATCTAAAAAACCCCGATTAATCGAAGAACCTGAACAACCTCCTGAGCAACAAGTTGTTGTTGCTGATCCAGTCATCACCGCCACTCCTACATCCGGACCGAGCTCATCACATGGATTGCCAACTACCTGTTGGCTGAAAGGTCCCTCGAAAGTTTTCCCGTTCACCCTGTTCGATCATTTTAAGCTTTCGGGCGATGACAAACAGTTTAAAGGATTTTCTTCTGAGGAGTATCTGGTGGCCTACGTCCAGGCTCAGTGCTAGGTAATTCTAAGGTTGTCTTTGTGAGACCCCGAATTTTATGAAATAAAAGTATTCAATTTTTCTATTTTGGTGAATAGTTAAATTGATAAAAGTTTAAAGTTAAGGGTGACATTTGAAAATTTTTCAAAGTAAGTGATGATAAATTTTTTTTATTAGTATTATTGACGTAATAAAACAGGAAAACTTTTTATATAAAACAGAATACTTTTATAAAGTTATTCGTTTTATTAGGCTAATAGTAAAATCTTTTTATATAAAGCAGAATACTTTTATAAAGTTATCTGTTTTATTAGACAATAATTATAATATATTATATTTTATTATGTATAGTGTTTGTATTGTGCCTGCATAGTGTTTGTATAGTAAAATCTTTTATAAAGTTATTCATTTTATTAGATTATAAATAGAATATATTATATTTTATTTAAAGATTTTGCTTTAAATATGGACCGTCTGATTAAAGTAAATCAATTTGGACCGCTCATGAATTAGTTACTATGCATTCCATTCTTCTATAAATAAAGCTCATTCCTTCATTATTTCGATTTAATTCAATTTGAAACTCTGAGAGAGAAATTATAGAGAGAAAGAAGAAAATATTCTCGCTACTTCACCACTTCTATATCAAGTTTCTTTTACTGTAAGGGATATTATTTGTTGTACTGTAGTAAGTGGTATTATTTCTTTTCAGTATTCATAAAGAGAACTTCATTATTCCATCTTTATTATTCCGTTGAATAACTCAGATACGCTGCTACCCTATACTTGGTGAAATTCTTCCAGATTCCATTCTTTATTATTCTGTTGGATTGAATAACTCAGATACGCTGGGCTACCCTATACTTGGTGAAATTCTTCCAGTATTCCATTCTTTATTATTCTCGTTAGAATATCACATGCATGCTTTTACGCCGTTCTCGGTTCCGCTTTTTATTATTTTGTTGAACATCCTATCGATTGTGAATTTCACCGACACTTCGTTCCGTTATTTATTATTCTCGTTGAATAACTCGTCTATCGCGACGTCTCGCATGCATGGTGATTTCTGTTGTTATTCCATTCTTTATTATTCTGTTAGAATATCATGTCTGTGTATTTTACGCCGGACCTAGTTCCGTTCTTTATTATTCTGTTGGGAATAACCTGTCTGTGCGGTCTCTATCGCATGCATGGTGAATCATTCTGTTATTTCATTCTTTATTATTTTGTTGGAATAACCTGTCTATGTGAATTACCACATGCATGGTGAATGATCCTTTGTATTCATTCCTTATTAAATTGTGGAAATGATCTGTTTACGTTGATTATGATGAGAGTCATAATAAAAGCATTGGACTGATGAAAATTATGGGTATATGTGGTATTAGTAAGTGTTATGATGAGTTATGTTGGTTATTATGTGAAAACATGAAAGTTTCTTAGAAATCACAAAGGGTTGAAAAATCAGATTTTGGTAAAAACGTAACATGAAATTCAATTGACCATATCTCCTATTATATTTTGAATTTTTAAGTGCGGTCAAGTCCTAGAGTTAGATTTATGAGTTTCCTAAATTATCCAAGTGGAATCACTGAAAAAGGTGTTGTAAATTTTCGTGTGGACGGATTTTAGCAAAGGAGTCAAAAACTGAAAATTATAAAAAAGCTGCTGCTATGATTTTGTAAGGGCTGTTTCAGCCACTTAATTTGTGAGAAAAATTCCGGCCATTTGGGACATGAAAGTATATGGTATAAAGTACTTCCTGTCCAAAAATGAGCTCATTCTGACTTAAAATGAGCAAGTTATGACCATTTCAATATTTAGGTTTTTTCGACGAAAAACGCTATAACCGGAGTTCTATAACTTCGATGACCATGAAATTTAAACTGGAAGCTCTTGTTAATATGTGTAAGATCCTGCCAAGATTTGGGAATTTTTGGAGTTAAACTTGAGGTAGCTAATTTCTTAAGGAATTAATTAGAAATTGATTTTTGAAAAATAGTAAATGAATTTTAAAAATTCTGAGAAAAATATATGTTCATTATGGGACTATATTATGCTAAATCCCAGAAAAGAAATATTTTTGGGACTGATTTGGTATTTTTCATAAAAATAGTTTAGTTACGAACATATGAGTTAAATATGTTATGTGAAGTAACAGAGTTGGAAAATAGGATTTTATGGCTTGGAAATTCTATATAAGGTATATGCATATTTTTGATGAGAGATTTAATCATTGGTGATAAAATCTTATGAGTATGGCATTTTTGAATGGTTAAATGCATTATTTGGTAAAATATAAATAATTGAAATAAATTGTTTATAAGTTTAAGAAGTGACTAAAATATAGTTATAATATTAGATTATGAGTTTATTAAGTGATTGATATTATTTGGATAAATTTAAAGTCTTTAATATTTATCCTTGTTTTCGTTTGATTAATGCTTATATCATTGTCATCATTCTCATGTTTATATTATGTTGAAAGTCATCTCGTGGCACATAGTAATAGATGGACTTGGTATGATTATGACTGTGGATTATTCTAGATAATCATGATCGTAATGTTACAAATGATGTGGAAAAAGTCCTCATTGGCCCGTAGTGCATTGATGGACGCTTTTGGTATGATTATGGCTATGGATTCTCTCTTGACAAGAGTGCAAAGATGAATTATTTTATGACATGATCAGGACGTTGATGAAAACACGATTATCTTTGGCCCGTAGTGCATAGATAATTCGTGGTCATGATATTAACGAATATCATTGGCCTGTAGTACAGGGATGATTCGATGATGTGGATTAATTATTGAGCTGAGTCTCAGCAATGAAATATTAATTCATGGATGTGATTTAATGAATATCCTTGGCCATAGTGTAGGGAATGATTCGATGATGTGGTTTATTTATTAAGCTGAGTCTCAGCATTATTGGTTTTACAGTTGTATGTAGTGCAAAGATGGACTGTTGATTATTTATTTTACAGTTGTATATCTTTGGCCTGTAGTGCAAAGATGGACTGTTTATTATTGGTTATACAGTTGTATATCTTTGACCGTAGTGTAAAGATGAATTTATGAGTATGATTATGAGCAGGAATTGTGATTTGGTATAACCATGATTTTTTGATGTTTCATGTGAGACCCTAAATTTTATGAAATAAAAGTATTTAATTTTTTTATTTTGGTAAATAGTTAAATTGATAAAAGTTTAAAGTTAAGGGTGATATTTGAAATTTTTTCAAAGTAAGTGATGATGAAGTTTTGTTTTATTAGTATTATTAACGTAATAAAACAGAAAAGCTTTTTATATAAAACAGAATACTTTTATAAAGTTATTCGTTTTATTAGGCTAATAGTAAAATCTTTTATATAAAACAAAATACTTTTATAAAGTTATTCGCTTTATTAGACAATAATTAGAATATATTATATTTTATTATGCATAGTGTTTGCATAAATAGGCTGTGATAGTGTTTGCGTAGAAAATCTTTTATAAAGTTATTTCGTTTTATTAGATTATAAATAGAATATATTATATTTTATTTAAAAGATTTTGCTTTAAATATGGACCATTCGATTAAAGTAAATCAATCTGGACCGTTCATGGATTGGTTACTATTCATTCCATTCTTCTATAAATAGAAGCTCATTCCTTCATTATTTCTTATGAATTCACTGAAACTCTAGAGAGAGAAACTATAGAGAGAATTCTTCTTCTATAATCTTGAGCATATTTCTTTAGAGTTTAAGAAAGCTTTGAACGTAGTACAAGTTTTCTTCGAGTATATCATCGCCCTACCAGTCGGAATACTCTTCTTTCAAAGGTAAGGGATATTATTTGTTGTACCCGTTAGGGGTATTATTTCTTTTGTATTCATGAAGAGAACTTTTGTTATTCCATCTTTATTATTCTGTTGGAATAACCTGTATACGTGGTCTACCCTATACTTGGTGAAATTCTTCTGTATTCCATCTTTATTATTCTGTTGGAATATCCTGTCAGGCTTTTACGCCGACACCGGTTCCGCCTTTTTATTATTCTATTGAATATCCTCGTCTCAGGCTTTATACCGGACTCGGTTCCGCCTTTATTATTCATTTATTCGTTGGAACATCCGCTTGCAGTGAATTTCACCGACCGGTTCCGTTATTTATTATTCTCGTTGAATAACTCCTGCTCTACGCCAAGTACCGCATGCATGATGATTTCGTTGTTATTCCATTCTTTATTATTCTGTTGGAACATCCCGCTTGCGGTGAATTTCACCGACCGGTTCCGTTATTTATTATTCTATTGAAATAACCTCGCTTATACGGGGTACCGCATGCATGGTGATTTATGTTGTTATTCCATTCTTTATTATTCTCGTTGAATATCCTCACTTGTCGCATATTACGCTTGACCTGATTTCGTTATTTATTATTTTGTTGGAATAACATGTCTATGCGAAGTACCGCATGCATGGTGATTTCTTTTGTTATTCCATTCTTTATTATACTCAGTTGGTTAAAGTTTTAACTTCTACACTCTATGAAATTAATGGCATATTTTTGATATTTGCACTTCATCTAGTATTTTTTCATGGAAAGATTCTTCTGAGCATTCTTGAATTTTACTTTACAAAGAAGTATCATGTTGCCAATTTGGACGTTATTAGTTCCTGGATAAAATAATTCTTAAATTTGTTTTATTGAATTCTTATATCATTGTCATCATCCTCATGTTTATATTTTGTTGAACGTCATCTGTGGCCTGTAGTGCATAGATGGACTTGGTATGATTATGACCAGGGATTATTCGGTATAATCATAACCGTAATGTTACAAATGATGTGGAAAAAGTCTTCATTGGCTCGTAGTGCATTGATGGACAGTTTTTGGTATGATTATGGCTATGGATTCTCTTCGGCCAAGAGTGCAAAGATGAATTGTTTTATGGCATGATCAGGACCGTTGATAAAAACACGATTATCTTTGGCCCGTAATGCATAGATAATTCGTGGTCATGATATTAACGAATATCCTTGGCTTGTAGTGCAGGGATGATTCGATGATGTGGATTAATTATTGAGTTGAGTCTCAGCAATAAAATATTAATTCATGGATGTGATTTAATGAATATCCTTGGCCGTAGTGCAGGGATGATTAGATGATGTGGTTTATTTATTAAGCTGAGTCTCAGCATTATTGGTTTTACAGTTGTATATCTTTTGGCCCAGTGAAAAGATGGATCGTTGATTATTGGTTTTATAGCTTGTATATCTTTGGCTCGTAGTACAATGATGGATCGTTGGTTATTGGTTTTACAGCTTGTATATCTTTGGCCCGCAGTAAAGACAAAGATGGACTGTTGGTTATTAGTTTTACAGCCAGTATATCTTTGGCTCAGAGTGCAAAGATGAACTGCTTTATTATTGGTTATATAGTTGTATATCTTTGGTAGTAGTGCAAAGATGAATTTGTGAAGTATGATTATGAGCGGAATTGTGATTTGGTATAACCATGATTTTTGATGTTTCGTGTGAAGATAGGTGATGAAAATTATATTCGTTCCGGTGTGAAAAGGAATTCGTAATCACAATTATGATTATGAGTTATTCATATAATTGTGGACAGAAATTGTTGATTGATGTTACGGGATAAAACATTATTGGTGGACTTTTAACATGGAGAAGATAATAGACTGATGGTCTATTTGACTCTTTTTAATGGATTGCTTCGTCTACCAGAATTATGGTTGAAAAGTTTTATCATCTACCATATGTTCTAAATCTCCGATTTATTATTGACAAAAGCTATTGATAATTTAATTATCTTTAGTTATGATATTCTTTACTTGGCTAGTTGTGCTTCACCCCTTTGCTTCACAATTCCTTTCGGTAATAAGAGTGTAATTGGGTCGAGCCAAGGGATAACAGGGGGAATAGAATCGGTGGTCTATAGTCGCTGAGGTTCTCCTAAATAGTATGAAAATAATTTTATTGAGGATTTTAGATAAGTTAATACCGCATCAGATAATGACATTTGATATTTAATTTTGGTGAACCGAATAGGGTGAGGCGAACCCAACTTTGGAAGGGTGTTTTGTCACTATCATACAAGATGTCTAATGACATACAACCTTATGTTATCATAAGACAGGATTGTGCACATCCACTTGCTGAGTATATCTACGAGCACTACCTATATGATCTTGGAGTTTATTTGAAATATAATTTTCACTTGGAGACAGTGGAGATAGTTATATGTCAAGAGAAGACTCACCATTGGAAAGAAGATGATAGTAATTTTTTTCGTTTTTTTTTGGAGTCTATTGGGTCAACCAAGGATAATTATGTGGACATATGATATCTATCATAACCTAGATGCATGGCCTCCCATGTACGAAGGTTTCCTTGAGCACTTCCCAAAGATTTTAATTTCTAAAACAGTTTTTGACTGTACTTTTATGTAACGTACCATTGTAAGGTTGTGGTCGAGGCACCATGAGAGTTACATACATTTGTATTAAAACTCACAGTTTAACTGTGATCGTACTCTGCACGACAGTTCAACAGTTGTATAAATAAAGTTATAAATGATTTTTATAGTGTATTTTCTAGTGACTCAAGATGGGTGATGTATACCTATTTTGGGGGCGTCACAGTCTTACTTGTTCCTGTAGACTCACTGTTAGATTTCGATAACTGATTTATATGTTTGTTGCAGGCCAATGCCATTCTTGCTCGGGCCATCCCTCCTCTCGCCCGAACCACCAAGAAGGAGGTTCAGCTGAGGACGGATGTGCAGCTGCTTGAGGCTGAGGTCCGGGGCTTGACCTTGGACTTGAAGAAAGAGAAGGATCTCCACGCGAAGACCTGAACTCAAGCGATCTAGGCTAAACGGGAGTCTGATGAGCTCAAAGAACAACACTCCCTTATCCAACAAGAGTTCGTCGGCCTCGAGGGTCATGCCAAGAGGCTTTTGGAGGAGAAGGATCGATTGGCTGGAGAGGTCAAGGATCGGGAGAAAGCAATCGCCTCCATTACTGAGAAAGTTTCGGAGATACACGACAAGATGATGCACGTGATCCGAGACAACAACTCTTTATCGGCATACACCCGAAGCAAGTCTACCAGACCCGTTCGTAATGGTTCTGTTATTCCTGCCCCGATCTTAATCAGTTTTTCTGGATTCCCCGGTATCAACTCCACATCTTCTGTCTCTTCTGCCGGTAGTGCCATGGGTTTAGTGCTACTCTCGGTGAATGGCTCTATCTCGATGGCCATTGTCTGTTTCTGTTTATTGACCCCGACCCCTGAGGAAATCAAAGTGTTTCGATAGCACCTTCGGGCAATGTCAGGATCTCTTTTTACCTCCTCGATCCCGTTCGGTGTCAGAAATTTGATTTTGAAGTGAGGTATGGATGTCACTGCTTGCAATGCTGCTAGTGTTTGTCTCCCAAGGATAGCGTTGTATGTCGAATCTACATGTACCATAAAAAATCTGACTAAGACTTCTGACTGTTGAGGGGTTGTGCCGAACCTGACTGGTAGCTCTATCATTCCTGACACATGCACTGGGTCGCCAGTGAAATCGTATAGCGGACCCTCTCTTCCCAACTCCATCTTCTTTCCTTCCAAATCCATCCTCTAATAGGCATGCGTGTAGAGTATATCGACCGAGGATCCATTATCGATCGAGGATCCATTATCGATCATCATCCTTTTCATGTCTACTGGCCTGACCTGTGCCGTTATTACCAGTGCCCCGTCATGTGGTTCAATATGGTCTATAGGGTAGTCTTCGTCCTAAAATGAGATGGATACCCCCGAATAGGTCCTATCCTTTCAGGGTAACGAATTCGCTATCGACAATACGACCTCAAGATGACCGCTCCTCTTCCTACAGGTTACACGCCCTACCGACCATCGATCACTCTTCGGGCTTGTGGGTGCGGTTGTGGTCATGTTTCCGTGTTGGCTCTGCCTCCTCTCCTCTCTCCGGGTGCCTCTCGAACCTTCCCCACGACCGACCACATACCACATCTTTTACCAGCTTGTCTATTCTGGACATTCTTTTCTATCAGGTCTTTAAGGTTGTTACATGACTCCGTTGTGTGTCCCCGACACTCATGGTATGCACAATATTTGTCTCGACCTCTCTTTCCGGGCTTCGGGATCGCTTGGCTCGGCTTGAAAAAAGGTTTGTTCCGCATCTTCTCCAGTATTTTAGCCCGATCCGTGTTGAGTGCGGTATAAACTTTGTTGACATTTTTATTTGGGAAAGGGGGTCGTCCACTGCCCGATCCTCCCCCATTGTAGCTTTTCTTACCGTAGTTATCTGACCTCCCTTGATTGTTAGGTTTTTGATAACTCTGCCTATCTTGATCCCTGGACTTCTCATAGGATTGGGAGTGTGGTTTGAAATTTCCCATTGCCTCTTCAATTGCTATGTGATCCTCGGCTCGGTGGAAGGCTTCTATCAAATCTGTCGGTAGGTTGATGACTAGATCCTTCATCAGCTTCTTCGATTTCTCGATATCCAGACCAGTAGTGAAAAATCTCAGGGCTTGTGGGGAGTTTAACTCTGCTACCGACCCCACAGCCTCTCGGAACCTTTTGACGTACTGTCCCAGGCTTTCGTCTGATTTTTGTCTGACCTGCATGAGGGACGCTGTGATCTTTTCTCGCCTTTTGTTGCTCCCGAACCGGGCATGGAACTTTTCCCAAAGGTCACCCTAGGAATTGATTGACCCCGCCGCCAAGGTCCCCATCCATTCTCGGGCACTCTTCTTCAGAGTGGTGGCGAACATATGACATTTGGCAGCATCCGAATGCCCGTAGTATGTCATCAGCCTATTGTACCCGTCCGAATGGTCATACGGATCCCCTAGCCCATCATAGGTCTCCATCGGGGGCATCTTCTTTTTGGGGTCGGCCGTCACGTTGTTGATTTCTAGCGAGAAAGGAAACCCTGTGCAAGCCGAAGTCATCCCCGTCAAATTTTTTGCCAACAACAAATTTTCCAATTCTGCCACCCTTCGAGCGAGGGGGTCGGACTTTTCTTTATGGGGGAACGATCGAGGTCTGTCCCTCCCATGTTCAGGAGTCGCGTCCCTCCTCCTCTGTCCCGATCTGCTCGGATGTTCGGATCGTCGCTCTGCCGAGCGGCTCCTCCTCCGGCCATCTTTTGAGCGGCTTCGATGCCTACTCCTTTCTTTTTCTACCCCTCCTCGTCGGGGTGATCGGGATCGGCTCCGATGCCTACGCCTCTTTGAGGCCTCCTCGCTTTCAAATGGTATTAGTCATCTCGCCACCGAGTTTGTCTTCTTTGAAGACGCAGGGCCATCATGGCATCTTTGTTCTGTTGCATCTTCTTCTGCAGGATAAACTCTCTCTGATCTCGACTGTCCTCGCATCGGCCTTTCCCATGCACCTCCAGTGCCCGTGAGTGATTCTCATCTCGCCTGACTACCGTAAAGTGGGTACCGCCGTCGGGAAGAGTCTTCATCGAGGGAAGAAAGCGGTTCCATCGGGTCTCCCCGGATTCCTAACCCAATCATCTCGAACGACCTCTCTCACCGGTGGTCTGGTGTGTTTAGCCTTTTTCATGGTCAAGATAAGATACTCCACGCGCCATAGCCTCTTACCGTAAAAAAGCGCATCGATGTGATTGATCAAGCACTAAAACCCCTCCTTCTAGTGCCAATGTTAACGCCAAGTTTCGCCGGCGCGTCCAATCACAAAATTCACGTACTAGAACCTGCACAATAACAGATCACACAGAAGCTTGAAGGCTTGTGCCGCCGAGGGATAGCTCCGGTGTGAGAATAAGTACAGGCCGTTCACAAGGTTTAACGAATGGAGGCTAAGTGTTTAGTGCTCAAAAATAGGTATTACCTCTTAATTGTAACCTTGGCCTTGTATTTATAGTACTCACCACCTTAGAATCCTTCTCCGAGTCGGATTAGGACCCTTAGTCATGGTAGTTACCATAACTTGGGTCCAACAC
Organism: Panax ginseng; assembly: GCA_020205605.1. Taxonomy (NCBI): domain Eukaryota; kingdom Viridiplantae; phylum Streptophyta; class Magnoliopsida; order Apiales; family Araliaceae; genus Panax; species Panax ginseng. The sequence goes on along the minus strand of CM035131.1, from coordinate 14,078,947 downwards.
AATCTTCTTAAAAGGTGCAAGTGGAATCCAATCCAATCACTACCTTTGAAGTTACCTTATTTAAATATGATTAGGAACCCGGACACTGCACGCAGGAGAGCCCACTGTGCAGGCCCAAACGATCTCTTCATCAGGTCTGGGCCTCGGTCCAAAGGACTCGAAGACCCGACCCCGAACATCACATAACAGGTCACGGTTCTGGCCCGAAGGGCTCGGAGGCCGAACCCGAAAGACATCTACTAAGGTGAGGCTCCGGCCCAGAAGGACTCGGACGCCGACCCGAACACCTCCAACTTCTCTATAGGCTTCGGCCCAATAGACTCATAAAACTCTTTTAATGTCGGGCTTTCGACCCACACGAAGGTCGATAAAACGCTCACAAACAGTAGGTATACTTTTTCCACCTTAGTAGCTGTAGTATCTGAAATGTAATAGAATAAGTACTTAAAAAAAATTGTAGGTATACTTTTTCCACCTGAGTAGTTCTAGAGCGACATTTTTTGGTGACATTTGTTTGCGACATTTTTATTTTTATTGTTTTTTTTGTAATACTTCTTAAAAAATATATAGTATTTATTTCAACTGAAATTTTTATAAAAAACAGTGTTTTAGGTGTAAATTGGATACATACAAGAAATAGGGTTTGTATGCAAATCATGCATAACACTCTTTCTTGTATGTATCCAATTTACACCTAAAACACTATTTTTTACAAAAATTTCAATTGAAATAAATACTATACATTTTTTAAGGAGTACTACAAAAAAACACTACAAAAAAAAAAAAAAAAAAAGTCGTTAAACAATGTCACAAAAAAATGTCCCCCTAAAATTTCTGTTTCCACCTTAGTAGCTGTAGGGCGTAACCATCAGGTAAGCGTTTGGTAGTAGTTGGTACGAATGAATCAAAACTGGCAGGAATGATTTTATCTTTTCTCCTCAATTTTTTTTTACCAACGGCGCTATTAGATATATATGTTCCATACTTTCATCTACAACTGGATATTCTGAAATATTCCGTTACCCACATTAATTTTTTAGGTACCAGATTTTCTTATAGATTTAACAAAAGCATATATACAGTTAAAAATAAAATACTCCATTCTAATAAATAATTAATTAATAGTAAAGTTGGCAAAAAAGCTAAGTAGAAAAAGAATAGACTGTTTCATCATTTCATTAAAAACCTTCTCTTGGTTTCACTCCACAATTGATGCAGGATGGTCCGAAACTAAAGACATCAAATTATCGGATAGTATGTTGATGATCTTGGAATATCATGAATGAGATGATCGTCACAAACGAAGAGGCCAATAAGCACCTTCGACATTAATACCTTTGGCTTCGGGAGATAAAATCTTTCAGCTTCGACTTCGGGTGATGGAACACCAGTTTTGGGGGTTGGGATGACACTTTCACCTTTGATTTCGGGAGACGGAATGGCGTCTTGACTTCAGAGTTCGACAGACTAATAGTTTAATTGATTTCTCTGTCTATTTAGTTCTTTAATTAATAATATTTTATTATTTGCAAGTTTGTTATTTTGTTTCCGTAAAAGTAGAAAGTTTGTTAGAATCTTTTTTTGCATCCTTAGAAAGTTTGTTAGAATTTTTTTCATATCCTTAGGAGGATTTTATTTCCATTCTATTTTCATATCTCTAGGAATATTCTAGAGTGATTTGGAGATAAAATTTTGTGAAGCTATATAAACCCGGCTTGTGGGTTGGAATAATGACGAGAATTTTTGATAAATATATTATACACATTAGAGAGATTTCTCTGTGTTTTTTTCGGTGAAACTCTTTCTTCTTCCTGGGAATTCATTTGTTTATGTAGCCCGCAGTATAATCGTTATTCCACCCGACGTCAACAATTAAATCAAATTCGGAAGATGCATGATGGAGTACATAAATATATATGCGCTCAATCAATCAATACATAAAAAATTTAACACAGTAAAATTGCAATGAACTTGAAAAACTATGGATAACAAAGTACAATAAATTTGCAAAAATAAACATGTTCGTTTTTTTTTACATGGTCAACCCTTATTACAGCTTATAGTCGTCCCAGAAACTACTCCCAGTTGAATTATTGGTAATTCGGTTTTGAATTAAACTCGTTCTTCTCATCATCTCAGTCATATTTTCGATTTGTCTTGCAGAAATGTTTATGAGATTAAGAGCTGATTTCAATTTCTGTTTGACCTGGATACCATCAAAATCCTCTAAACCCTCAACCTCCTCTTCTCCACAAAGGTCTTTCCCATTCACAATCACCATTGGCAAATTCACGTTGTCATTCCCAACTAGCTCCTCTAGCTCTCTAATATACTTAGGGTCCTTGTGACAGTTTCGCTCCTCAAACTTCACATTATACTTCACCAGAATCAGCCTTAGAATCGCATTTGATCCGATGGCATCTTCCTTTCCAGTTGTGTACAGAATTACCTTGTCATTCCGTTTAATGGACGACGTCGAGGCGGAGGGGATGCCTTGTAGGACTGGATTTATTGGCAATGGGAGTCGAAATTGGGGGAACTCGTCAGATAATTTCTCTCGAAACATTTTGACAATATTTTTTATGAAAATGCTTTGCATCCTGCGGCAATCGAAAAAATAAATACATTATTAGTCAGGTTATGTATGCTCTTATTTGCCTTGGCATTAACTAATTTAAGAATAATGATAGACTAATTAACAAAAACTATGTAGTCTGCTAAAAAAAAACTTTATTGCTCATTACATCTAATACACCAAAAAAAAACTCCAATGAACCAAATATATATATCATATAGCTATGAAATTTATGAAACGTGTCAAAGTTAATTAGTATATAAAAACATCAAGTTGTCTAATTCACAACCAACTGATCGACTAGGAGAAGAGTTAATTAGCTTTAGTCATTATATATTACACACTATCTCAAAGTATTTGAACTGGGACAAATTAAACTTATATAATCTAACGACAACTAAAGATCAAAAATGGCACACATACTTAAAAAACCTAAACTGACCATTTAAAGAAAGCACCAAATTTGTTGAAAAACATGAGAGTTCGTGCATGTTCATGGCATGCATGAACTTACTGAGTTCATGGCATCCAGTTAAAACTTTCTCCGTAATTTATGTTAACGAAAAAGCATTTTGACAAATAAAAGTCATAAATATGAGCAAAATAAATAAAATGTTACCCTTGGACATGCTCTCCAAGAATATTTCCAACTTGTGCAAGCGCTTGTCTCCACTTTTCGACCTTGTCGTCCCCGTGCCTGGCCTTATGCTTTTGGAGTGCATCCCCGTATCTCCCCAGCTGGTGCTTAATGTCTGCCGGTTCCACCTCATAAAAAATGGGTATGATGAAATACCTAGAGTTCTTGTTGCGTTCGAGGATGAGGAGAAGTTCATCAAGGCACCACGTTGAGGAGGCGTAGTTTTCAGAAAATACTACTATGGCACTCATAGACCCTTTAATTCCATCCTTAATTCTCGAATCTACTTCGTCTCCTACGCGTATTGCCTCTTTATCCATGAACACTTCAAATCCCTCTGCTTTTAAAGCGTCGTGCAAGAAGCAAGTAAACTTATTGCGGGTTTCGCCTTTAAAGCTCAAGAAGACATGACAAAAGGATCTTCCATTCGCCATGGACAAAAGGTGCGTGTCTATGTAGCCTGCGATTTAGGTCGTTCCAGACAATTCTCAATACACCCGCAGAGCTTCAATGCCAAAACATAAACGTATATAAACAAGTGGAGAGACAAAGTCAACGAAGTCAACGTATATAAACAAGTGGGGAGACAAAGTCAACGAAGTCAAGCTTTATATATATATATATATATATATATATATATATATATATATATATATAATATGCTTTAATAGTAAGTCACTAGGAAGCTTCCCAGTGCTGAAAATTAATGATGATAAACATAAACGTTTCACACCGTGTATCTAGAATAGCGTGTTCTTCTTAGTCCTTTAGACTTTAGAACATTTTTTTTATTAGATTTATTGGGAGAAGAAATATCATTAAAATCTAAAGAAAATTCATAACGACAGTCCATAAGATATGAACATGTCCACAATGAAATTCATTACATCAAATGGATAAAAAAGAAAACCTTTCAGCCAATCAATAAAGAAGCAAGTATTATAAACAATTTGTAGCGTAGTCTGCTAGAAATTGGGGTCAATGAATGTGAATAATTTTTTAAATTGTGTTCGTCCACAATATAGAAGGACGATCACACGTTGATTTGTTAAAAATAGACTTATAATCAGGGCTGACTATGAATCAGCTTAACTACTCTTATTATTTATTAATTAGCCAATATATACAGACTACACATCAACCAGGGTTGCTATGGATCAACTATGAATCAGTCCCCTTAAGTACAAAAAAAATGACATTAATGATCACGTACTAGGCAACAACAAAAGTATAATAGTAGATAAGAAGTCATTTTTGAACAACATTTAATAATCGAGTTGCAGCTTCCTTTTTGGTGAGTTAATTGGAGCTTTTTTGTTTTTTTTTGACGCAAACGATAATAGATTTTTCATTCAAATCTGCAGCAATTACATCTGAAATAAAAGAGGGACAAATATTTTCAAAGACCCTCTGACCAGACACAAAACTTGCAGCTCTAGCTAAGCTATGGGCTACCACATTCACTGATCGTCTAATAAAAGTTACACGACACTGATTTATCGCCTTACAAATGGCTCTACAATCATCAATAATAATTTCCAAACTTGAATAAAAAATATCCTCACCATTAACTGCATTTGATACTATTTGGGAATCAGTTTCCACAATGATAGAGTGATACGATGCATCCTTTAGCCAAGATAACGCTTCCCTTAGGCCAATCACCTTCGCTAAAATTGGAGAAAAACTACCCGGCTTGGACCCTTGCATAGCAGCTACAAAAGAACCAGTTGAGTCCCGTATAATGCACCCAAAACCTATCTTTTTTTCTCCACTAAATAGCGGAGCATCTACATTGCATTTTCATTTCCCAGTTTGCGGCTTCAGCCATTTTTCCTGATGCACCCCTTTTAGCACCGCCGCTGATATATGTATAGACTGCCATTCTGCTTGGCAGTATGATGCTTGATTAATGACGAAACTCGGTTGTTTTGCTTGTCCTTTCCACTTTGCATGATTCTGGTTTCCCCAAATTCCCCACAATAGACAAGCACACCTCTCCATTACCGACCGCACCTGCATAAATCTGCTCCTGTTCCACCATTTGATTAACGTTTCTGTTGTGCCAGGCGATGCATTGACCTGGACTTTTGCCCATACGAATTGAGCAACAGTGCATCCTATAAGCGTGTAAGCGCATGATCTATCGTCTCGTCCGCCTGGTTGCACAGTGAGCAATTTGATTCTGAAATTATTCGACGCGCCATTAAATTAACCTTTACAGGCAAACAGCCGTCCATAGCTCTCCATATAAAGTTGCGAACCTTTGGAGGTATTTTAAGCGTCCATATAAACCTCCAATCTGTAATCGAAGGTGCCATAACCTGCATATTTGACACACAGAGAGAATTGTATCCCGATTTTATCGAATACATGCCTTTAGAGTCCCATGCCCAAAACCACGAATCCTCCTTTGGATATTTCGGTAAAGGAATAGCCAAAATTGACTCTTGATCTCTAGCCTCAAACATCCCCCGTACAATGTCTTCATCCCATTCTTCACACCCCGATTTTACTAAAGCATCAACCGTCACATCAACTAACTCCTCATTAGTCGGAGTTTCAACATACGGATGATAAGAGTTGGCTAACCACGGTTCTCCCCATATTTTCGTATTTAATCCATTATCCACCCTTTTCCTACAACCCTCCTTCACTACATCTTGACTCGAAAAAATACTTCGCCAAATATAGCTGGGATTATTACCCAACTTAGCTTTTAAAAAGTCTGATTTAGGATAATATCGAGCCTTAAAATTTTTTCCACACAGAGAAGTAGGACAAGAGAGTAAACGCCACGCTTGCTTTGCCAACATGAATTTATTAAAATTATGAATTTTCCTAAATCCCAATCCCCCATGAATCTTCTGTTGACACAGTTTATCCCAACATCTCCATCGCATATTATTTGAACCATCTTTCTTTTCCCCCCACCAATAACTATTCATCATACGCTCTAATTCATCACAAAGATCCACAGGTAGAAGAAACACACTCATAATATAGCTAGGGATAACTTGAATAACAGACTTAATAAGCACTTCCTTCCCTGCTCGTGAGAGATTTTTATTTCTCCACCCAAACATACGACGCCAAGCTTTCTCCTAAATATAAGCAAATACTTCATTTTTATTTCTTCCAACAAGCGATGGCGCACCCAAATACTTGCCATGATTATTTGTCACCTGTACCCCTAAAAGACTATAAATATCCTCTTGAACACTACTAGCTGTATTAGAGCTGAATAAAATAGAAGATTTTGAAAATTTTATTTTTTGCCCCGAAGTTACCCAAACCCTAATCAACCAAAAACATACCCAAACAGATGAGTTTGCTCTTCTTTCCCACCGTTTTGTTGAGCTTTTTATTACTCGTTTTGGATTTTATTTATTCTTTTAATTTTTAGTTATTTGACAATTTTACCCTTGACGTATTAAAAATGTAAAAAATATGTCGAAATATGTTTATTCCCCTTCATTACACGTAAGTATTTAATTTGAATGTCACATGTATATGTCATCATGCCAACTTTTGACATGGCATATCAATTGGACACAATTAAAAAAAATTAAGTGTATAATCATTTAATTAAATTTTTTGAAAAATCAATCACTTGTTGATCATGATGGTAATTTATATTTAAACTTAATCAATTGTAAGTCAAGTCAAAGCTGAAAAAATGAACCAATTTTCTTTAAAATCAGACACTCATATGATTACCCTTCGCAGTATTAAACTCATTATTAACTATATATACATTTTATACATCATTACCCATATATAACAATTGTAGCCGGTGAGTTAAGTCTTAATTTTGGACGTCGTGAACCTGGGAAGGTGAAAATAGGTAATTTGGATTTCTTTGATTTAATCGGATATTAGAGATTCAAAGATTAAACATCAAAACGGAGGGAGTATGATATTTTAAACTTCATAAAAGAAATAAGTGATCTATTAATCTAATGCATAGAAAGTGTCATCCACACATGGGCCACAATAGAATAGGGATCGAAATTCACCGGCATATTCCCAAAGTCTAATAATCAATTGCTTAACGTACAATCATGATGATACAGCAAGAGAAAAATATGTGATTATAAATAAAAGTTAATATAATATGAATCCATTGGTTTAAATAGGACTGGTTCGTTATTGGCTGCTTTGTGTGGTCTTCCATTGGTTAAAGTCAGTCAACTAAATATGGCTAGGAAGCTTCCCATTGCTGATAACGTTTTTTTTTTCAGTGCGTGTTTTGTAGAATAACGTTCCTGTTCATCATCCTCCTCCTCCTAGACTTTTGAACATTTGAACATTTTTTTTAACAGATTGGCAGGAGAAAATATCATTAAAATTCTAAGAAATACTCCCTCCATGCCATTATTTTAATTGTCGTTAACAATAATCATGGATCAGATTATTATTATGTGTTAACTGACATGGATCAGATTTTAAAGACATCTTTGTCATTCTAATTTCTTTGATTATATAAGTTAAATTATCCATCCATACATGGCCAAGGAAAGCTCCGTTTGTCACGTGTTCTTGAGCTTTAGAGGCGAAACGCGCGATACATTTACTTGCTTCCTGCATGACGCTTTGAAAGCTGAAGGATTTGAGACATTCATGGATAAGGAGGCTATACGTGCAGGAGACGAAGTAGATGGGAGAATTCGGAGCGGAATCAGATGCTCTATAAGCGCCATAATTGTATTATCCAAGAATTTTGCGTTTTCAACATGGTGCCTTGATGAACTTCTCCTCATCCTCGAACACAAGAACACCTCCAGGTATTTCATCATACCTATTTTCTATGAGGTCGAACCGGCAGAAACCAAACACCAGCTGGGGAGTTACGGTGCTGCTCTTGAAAAGCATAAGCAGAGGCACAACGACAAGGTGGAAAAGTGGAGGCAAGCGCTTGTAGATGTAGCAAATATTTTTGGACCGCGTTTTGACGGGTAATATTTTTATTCTAGGCTTTAAATTTTCTTATAACGGCAATTGCAATAGCTATAAATATGGGGAAAAAAAGAAGAAGAAATATTTACAAAAATGCATCCTTGACATTATATAAGAACACGGGCTGATCATTTTCTTCAATAAATGGGTGCTTTCTTTTAAAAAGAAGTTGTTTTAGTGCATATTTAGAGTTTTGGGGCATTGGTTGTAGTCAAGAGAAGTAATCCCTCCGTCTCTTAATATAAGATTTTTTAGAGTTGTGCACAAGTATTAAGGAAATGATTGTATATCATTAAATATAATATTAAGTGTTTATATTGTCCTTGTATTAAAAAAGAGATAGTTATTTATTAGGCAAAAAATAATAAGAGAACCAAAATTATATTTAATACTTGGGTAATATTGGAAATTAAGTAATTAATGCTTACTTGAAATTCTAAAATGTTAAATATATTAAGGGACAAAAAAACTTCTCTAAAAAGTCTTAAACTAAGGGGCGGAGGGAGTATTAAATTTAAAGGCCATGCGAAAACAAACATAGTCTGAACAATAATTCTTATTTTTTTTGTTCCCAGGATGCAAAGCATTTTCATCCAGAACATTGTCAAATTGTTTAGGGAAAAACTCTGTCGAATTCCCGGAATGCCGCCTCCCATTGCCCAAAAATTATGTGCCACAAGGCAACCCCTCTTCCCCTTCCTCACCAAGTGACAAGGTAGTTCTCTACACGAATGAACCGGACAATGTCATGGCCAATACGTTGGCAAAGTCGATTCTGTTACTGTGCAACGTGGTTTTTGCGGAGCGAAACTGTTTCAAGGACCCAAAATATATTACAGAGCTGAGGGAGCTGGTGCGGAAGAAGGAATTGAGGTTTCCAACGGTGATCGTGAACGGAAAAGACCTATGTGGAGAAGAGGAGGTGGAGGGTTTAGAGGGCTTCCAGTTTAAAAGTTACCTCAAGGCAACACTTAATTCGTTAAACACTACAACAAGAATTGCGTATGATATAAGAAACATGAGCACCTCAAAATTGGAATCTAAAACTATAGGAATGAATGGGAAATGAACGAGGAATTTCAATATTAATGTAATGAATTATAGTGTCTCCCGTTGTGGGCTTGTGGCAAGAAAATTATTGTAACGAATATATAGTGTCTCCAGGCTGACATGGTGAGCTCAGTGTTCGTTAAGAAGGGATGTTTCTTGTTACAAATTATTTCATTAGAATGGTATTGAGGTAATGGAAGACTAGGATTAATCCTCTAATGTACTCTTAATCTACGGCTAGGAAAAACAGCAACAGGAGAAGAACTGAACTTTTTATTTTATCCGTGGTACTTCCATACTTCCATATGACAGCAAGATGGCCTTTATATAGGCATTAGAATCAAGTAAAAACATGATAAGGCTGATTCAAAATTAAAAAACGAATCAGGATCCTGTGAGAATTTTTCTGTGATGATCTTGTGAGGGTTTTGTTGTAGGGTTGACAACACATTAAAAAGAAAATCAGGATCCTGATTCGTTTTTTAATTTTGATTTAATTATATTCTTCAAATAGAAGGATTTTATTCGAAAATAACTAACAACTGAAAACTAGGAACAAAAAATCTGGTGGAGTTTGAATTAACATCCAACATAAGTATGGTCAATCTCCTTTCCCCTAAAATTTCTTTTACGTTCTGTTTCTGAATTTTAAAATGGACAGAAAAGAAAAGAAATGGACGAAAAATTTAAGTTTTCTTTCTAATTCTTATGTTTCTGAGTTTTTTAATAAACGTAAAAGAAAAAAAATTGATAGAAAACTTGACCACTTTTCCTACCAAGGTTTTCCGTTCAAAATTGGCCTGATTAGGAGGGAAAAGAAATTGGAATAAGTAATATTTTATAATTCTCATATTATCCTCAACTTTTAATATAATAAATTTTAAATTACAACTCATGTTCTCAATTTTAAATTTTCTATTCTTTTCTATTAAAAACTCAGAAACAACACAAATAAAAACTTCAAGTTTTCTATTCTTTTCTTTTCTGTTCAAAACTCAGAAAGAATGTTAAAGTCTGTTTGATATTATAAATCGGTACAATGGTGCTTTCATTGAAAAGATGCGTTTGAATCTGATTCTATTCAGGCCACCCTTGACAAAAAAATTTCGAAATTTCCGGTTTGAAGTTAGGAGACAATCTCGTGCAAAATCCGATCCAGGGCATGATCAAAAAGTGTTAATTTGTGGTTATACTCAAGATGAAGATTGTCTGTGTAAAAACAAATGCCATTTGGTAAGATTATGATGAAATGGATTAGCATGGTGATGCAATTATGGAGTTTGAAGAGGAATAGATGAATCCATGTACCAGAAATACTGATCAAACTGGTGATTAAGACGCCGATCCAATTGTACCCGAAGTTGGTGAATGTAATGTCTTTCATATCGAAATTGATGATTTAAACCCATAAATTCATCAAGTATTCAACCAATTGGATCATCCTAAGGTAAATTCTCTTCCAAGATATGATTTCTCATCCCCTAACTTGGCAGCAAACATAGAAGTAGGAGTGTTCTTTGCAAATAAAAAAGAGATGGGTGTTGCGGGTAAGGTGTTCGACAAAAGTAAGTCCCAAACGAAGTGATTACACTGATGCAGTTAATTTAAAACCTCTAGATGGTTATGACATTCAAAGGAAGACTATGAAAGAGGTAGACAATGATAATGTATTTTTATATGTGGATTCAAGGTCAGCAATGAGCTTAGTCTCAATATGTGATTAAGGAAAAAAGATATTCATATTCCAATTAAAATCTTCAAGGGTTGCTTATCCTGTTAGTGTCATACTTCCAAAGTACTTTAATATGGTGAAACCACAAAGGCTGTTAACATTGGTGATGGAAAAGTAATTACAGCTACTATTGTAGGAAGTATGGGCAATGATATGGAAATCGGAATTTTTTGCTAGGGATGGTTCAACTAGTCATTAAAAAGAATTGCACAAATCTTTTAAATGTTCTGATAAAACGTCGGTTTTAAGATCTTTACATGGCCATTCTCATGGTGAAGATGACGAGGATCATGAGATATTGACAAGACGAAGGGATTTGTTTCATTTATGCAACCGATAAATTCATCTAACAACCACCATATGTAGGCATGCAACTAGGTTAAATATTTTTTACTTCACTATTACTTTAGGTCAACTTACAAACACTTAACTTTATTTTTTTTTTGTTATAGTCAATTAACTCAATTTTTATTTTCTTACCGTCAATTAACTCAACTTTTATTTTTTTACAAAACGTTACAAAATCTGTTAAATTATGTTGACTATATACATGCGTTCTTATTTGAAAATTAATGAATTATGTGTAGTAAAAATAATTTTTTTAAAAAAATTACATTTAAACATTTAAATTAGCTAGATTAAAACGAGAGAATATAAAAAAGTTAATAAATATAAAGATAATTAAAGTAATAAAACATACACAGTTAAAAATAGGCTTAAATATGATTTATTATCCAAAACTATAGGCTATATTCCACTTCGGTGATTCACCTTTCAATTTTGTCAATTAGGTGATTGAACTATCAATTTTTTTCAATTTCATTCAATTGAGCCTGCCACGTCAGAAATTGCTGACGTGGCGTCCTAATAGGCAGCAGGAGTGCTTAGGTGTAAAAACATTATATATTTTTAATGAGATCAAATGACAAAAAGATAAAATAACAAATAAAACAACTAAAAATTACACAAATAATATAAATTAGTTGTATAATTATTTATTTATAGTTATATAAATAATATATAATTATTTTTATTACAAAAAACACAAAAAATTGTGTTTAATATTAATGATAATAAAAATAAAAATATTAATGATAATAAAATAAAAATAAAATGCAGTTTTTGTAATAAAAAAAACGCTATTTTTTTTTGTAATAATAAAAATGCTGTTTTTTTTAAATAAAAAAAACGCAGTTGGTTTTTTTAATAAAAATAATTATTAAAATAATAAAATGTGCAGTTTTTTAATTAATTTTTTTAAAAGTGCAGTTTTTTTAATTAATTTTTAAAAGTGCAGTTTTTCTAATTAATTTTTAAAAGTACAGTTTTTTAATTAATTAGCTAGGAATTTTTTAAAAGTGCAGTTTTTTTTAATAAAAAAAATAATTATTATTTTATTAAAAAAAAAGTGCGTTTTTTGAAATTAATTTTTTTAAAAGTGTGTTTTATTTTTTATTATTTTTAATAATTATTTTTATTAAAAAAATCAACTGCGTTTTTTTTTATTAAAAAACAGCATTTTTTTTTATTATTAAAAAAAATAGCGTTTTTTTTTATTACAAAAAACTGAATTTTATTTTTATTTTTATTATCATTAATATTTTTATTTTTATTATCATTAATATTAAACACAATTTTTTAATAAAAAATTAATAAAACGCAGTTTTTTTTTAATAAAAATAATTATTTTTAATAAAAATAATTTTTATATTATTTATATAACTATAAATAAATAATTATACAACTAATTTATATTATTTGTGTAATTTTAGTTGTTTTATTTGTTATTTTACCTTTTGTCCTTTAATCTCATTAAAATATATAATGTTTTTACACATAAAGCACTCCTGCCGCTTTATTAGGATGCTACGTCATGACGTGGCGGAATCCAATTGAATGAAATCAAAAAAATTGATAGTTCAATCACTTAATCGACAAAATCGAAAAGCTGGATCGGGCTTAATATATTATACTTAATTCAGATAAGAAATCATATTCAAGCCTTAAAAATAAAGATAAAGAAGACTTTCAAGATAAATTAATCCTGGACAATTAATTATAGGTTCAACACTAAGAAATCGATCTGCAAACATACCATCACTTGGATCTGAGGAAGAAAAAATAAATCTCCACCGCAAGAAGCATCAAAACTCCATGGATAAAAGTCCTAATCAAACGACCAAATCTGAGTATACGACCTAGATTCAACCAAATAATAGTGTTCTTCTTACAATTGCCTAGATTCATTGAGTTTTTGAAACAGATCGGAACTTTGCGGCGATAGTTTTGGTGGTGGTTGTGGTTGTATATGTATATAATCGAAGGAAAGAACAAGGAACACGAACCTACTTATTGAAACATCCAACTCAAAATTAATTGATTTAATTAATTGCCCGATGTGAGACTTTATAACGTGTGGAGATAATTTTAATTGGATAACGTGGAGCATGTGGGTCATTGGGTCTGCACATAATGATGCCTGCTTTGATACCATATTGAAGCGTTCAAATCAAAACAAATTGGTTATGAGTGGAGTAGCTTCTCATGTTATATATTGAGTCTCCATTTCTTAGTTGCCCAATCTGTGACTTTATATATTAACACGCCCCCTCACGTGTGGCGTAATTTTGAGTCAAACACGTGGACATTAATTTTAATTGGGTGACGTGGAGCATGTGGTTAGGCTTGCACATGAATGCTTGCAAACATTACGTTAATGATGTTATCGCACAGACCAACATGACTGCTTGCAAACTAGTTCAAATACTGTCGTCCACCCATCACTCATATTTGGTTTCTCCACCTACTTCTCACATGGATGTTCAATTTTTTCGCCAAATAGTTGGTGCATTGCAGTATGTTACGTTAACTTATCCGGACTGTGACGCCCCTAAAAATAGGTCTGCACAACCCATTTTGAGTCGTCAAATACATGTATACTACAAAATTCCAATACAAACTTCTACAACTATTAAATTGTTGTTCAAAATCCGACCACACATACTGTGAGTTTGAATACAAATATTGCATCGTATATAATACGATAATATCCAAACTCAAATTAAGTCTTCATTACAGTTATTATCACACTATTTTACAACATAATAAAGACTTCTATAGTAACTATCTCGAACCATTACTCCATTCCCCGAATAGTCCCAGCTACACTTTCATTTCCTGAGAAGAACAATGGAACAAAAAGGAAAAGGGTGAGCTCATCTAGCACAGTAAAGAATATTATGACTAAGATAATGAGTAATAAATTATTTTTAGCCTTCAACAATGATAAATTAGATAAAATATAATAGACAACAAGTTTTAAATCAATAACTGTAGCAGAACAAATAATCCATTAGATCTAAATTAAGTAAAGTATGATGTCTACTATCTTCTATGATTTAAAAGTTCATCATCAATATTTTATCCCTGTAAGACCAATCAATAATTGTTTCAAACCAACGAATTATCTATGCGCTACGGGCTAGAGATATTCGTTTGTATCACCAGTGCTCATGATCATGTCAAACACCTGCATGTCTATCTATGCACTACGGGCCAAAGAGGACTTTCACCATAAACTTTTATCTGTAACATTAAAGGTCATGATTATATCATTATACAACTTCTGGTCATAATCATACCAATCAACAGTCCATCTTTGCACTACGGGCCAAAGATGACGTTCACCACAATATAAGCATGAGGATGAATGACAATGATATAAAGAATGAATCAAGTGATATTAAGGATAAATATTAGAGATTTATAATTTAATTTATCCAGAGTTCAAGAATGTCTAAATTGTCAACATGATCACCAATTGTGGAATAAAGTTTAAGAATGATGTTTAAGATTCATATTTCAAAGATAATTTGGACAAAGAAAAAAAACTAAATTTCGTCATGAATAGTACTCCGGCATGAATAGTTTTCTGGATGAATAGTACTTCGACATGAATAATACCTCAAATGAATAGTACTCTGGTATGAATAGTACCACAGATGAATAACCCTGAAATGAAAATATTAAAATTTAATAAGAAAGTTCAGACCAATATTCCAGTGAAATGATACTAGATAAAACGCAAACCTCAAGAAATTTCTAATCATTTCAGAAATTATAGAAGCAATACTTATCATAGTAAGTGTAAATTTAGGAATATGAAATGAAATAATATCACTTACATAATATGAAATATGAAAGAAAATGATATCCCTTGCGGGTATTGAAAGAAAATAACATCATTTATCTTAGTAGAAAACTAGATCTGATTGGTATAACGAATATTATCCTGAGAAAATCTTGCACTACAAGCTATATATTCAAAGAATTTTTATAATCAAAAGAAATACTCATAATATTGCAGTAGGAACACTTGTGTTTTTGGTGTCTTTAGGATGAAGGGGTAACCTCCTTTTTATAGTGCAATACGGAGGAATGATAAAACAATCTTGCCTAACTTCCTACCTAATATATGCTTACTTTCCTGTCTAATTCACATTTTTTTATGGGTGAGTACCCATGAACAATGATTTGCAGGAGAAGTTTTACCACCCATCAATTGGAAAAAAGAAGAAATTAAGGAAAGAAAAACTATGCAGAAAAATTTTTAGCCAGCAAATTTGGAAAAGAAGAAGTATACAAAACAAAACCACTCACCTCTACCCAACTTGATAGTTGTGATGTGCCAGGAGATTATTATTATAATAATATTATTATTTAAATAATTATAATTTATTATATTATAATAATATATTTGAATTAATATTTTATCGGAGAAGATAATTATAATTCAATTCCTTAGAAAAATATGTCAAATTTTCAACAAATGTCTCATGCTAAAATTCTTCCATTTATATCAAAATTAAAAAAAATATTTACTTATCATATTTATCAACATACAATTTTTATTCATCGATTATTTATAACTCTTCAATCTTTCAATAATTATTCCTAATTAATATTATAGATTCACAATATTGATAACCAGATCGTTCCCAGGAAAGAGATGACTTTCCGATAAGGATTTCTCCTTACTAGCGCGCAATTATATAACCTAACCCCTTTCGTTGACAGAACTTTCTAGACATTATCAATAATGCTATCTAATAATATTATTTCAATAATATGAGTTACTGTGTTGTGACAATTATTGATTTAATAATATAAAATATTATGCAGATGTTACTGTAACAATTATTGAATCAATAATATGAGATACTATGCAGCTGTTACTGTAGCAATTATTGAATTAATAATCAGAAATACTATGCAATACTGTGTACTACTTTGGAAAAATGCGTATTACTGTACTTTTATCACCGGGTACTTCAACAATTTAACGGTAAAAACTTTTGTCATTATTTTATAAAAAGGTTATTTCTGTCGCTTTCTATATCCGACAGTTATTCCGTTATGTGATCCACCAATGATAGCGCCGTCGTATGAATATTGCCCGATAAAAAGAATATTCCTCAACCAAGCGAATATTTTCTGACAACTATTTACTTTGTATAATTTGCACATATCACCCACAACTATAACATTTATTAAATCAACACCTTACTATTTAGAATAATATATATAAAAAATTAAATCTTATTCATAAAAAGTTGGGGTCTTACATGGACATTTCATTTGTCGTGAATAAGGCGTGTCAATCAATGCATATTGCCCGATAAAAATAATATTCCTCAACCAAACGAATATTTTCTGACAACTATTTACTTTGTATAATTTGCACATATCACCCACAACTATAACATTTATTAAATCAACACCTTACTATTTAGAATAATATATATAAAAAATTAAATCTTATTCATAAAAAGTTGGAGTCTTACATGGACATTTCATTTGTCGTGAATAAGGCGTGTCAATCAATGCATTTACCTACTGATTTGGCTTGGGTTGTTGTTAAGAGGATCCTTTGTTACCTACAACAAATGACTCTTTAGGGTCTATCGGTATTAAAATCCATGAAGTCATTCGTATTATAAGCATTTTGTGACTGACTAAGCTGGTTGCAACAGGACCGTCAATCAACAGTAGGTTTTTCCATATTCATGGGATCAAATCTTATTTCGAGGAAGTCTGGTAAACAACGTACGGTTGTTCGTTCGTCCACGAAGGCAGAGTATAAATGTTTAGTCGATACAGTAGCTGAGTTAACATGGCTTCAATATTTGTTTTATGAGTTAGGAATCTTCATGCCCGAACCACATGTTGTGGTGTGATAATATCGGTGCGACTTACTTGGCTGCTAATTCTGTTTTCCATGCTCGCACGAAACATTTGGAAGTTGATTTTCATTTTGTTCGTGAGAAAAAGTTGCATGATGAGATCTTAACGTTTGTTTTATTTCCAAGAATTATCAAATTATCGATATTTTTACAAAGCACCTAAGTATCAATAGATTTGAGTTTCTGCGTAATAAGCTGACGATCATTCCACCACCATCTTGATGGGGGTATTAGACCATGCATCCAGTATTTTCGGCAGCAAAATGTTATCCGTGGTTATCCTCTCAAATGGGTTTCGAATATATAGATTAGATAGCTATGGTAGTTGTGATAATATTCACACTTATCTCTTTTATTTATCTTCTTATATCTTGTATAACAAATATATACATGTACATAACAGGGGTGCATGAGGTGTATCCTGTTGTGAAACGGAATAGAGAAAACATTTTTCCACTTGTCATTCTTTTATTTTAATTCGTACAAACTCACCGGAACATCTACAGTAGCCGACTCCTTTTCAGAATCATTGTGCGATCTAAGGTCTTCATCTTTCTTCTTTGTCGTCGTGATGGTAAGGTTATTCATCTCCCAATAGCCACAGGCAGTGACTTCGGCCCATAGCTGGTAACTCCCACTGCACGATCTAACATCTTACATTATTTCAAACAAAATTATAATTTTTTTAAGAGATTGTTTATCTTTACACCATTTTGAAAATTATAATTAATTAAATATAATCTTGTTAGTAGGTGAGTTTTGGGTAGATTGTGGGTTATGGATTGGGTATTCATTGGTTGGTCTTTTGGGCGGGTTAATTAATGCCAACGAATACAAATATGTTTAAAAAACCTTACAATTAAGATTTTGTGCCTATGTGGCATATTCATGTCAATTTGCCGTTAAAAATTTAACAACCAAGACAAAATTTAAGTTTGTGAAGCAAAACACAAGTTTAATTAGTTGACTGTAAAAAAAAAAAATATAGCGAATCGTTTATAAGTTAACTTAAAGTACAATCAAGTTTTTGATAAATGTTATTTTACCTTCTAATTATTATTCATACACACATCCATTCTCTGGGGTCATACCGCTCCCTGAAGTCAAGATTTGGGTCTCACACCAACTATCTCCGTCACCATCCTATTGACCAACTTTGTGTTAAGAAAACTGAATGGACACTATATATATAATAACTTATCTCAAAACTGCATAAGTGAATTTTTCAAGGCTATAGTATTTGGTACTATGTCCTTAAGACAATTATGTCCTCCTTACGGTGCTTAAAGTTGATAGGATTTGTCTCCCATGATACAATAACAACGTATACTATAGTAGAACTCCAAATATTATACTCAACAAACCAAATATAATGCTCAAAACTCTCTCTAAATGAACTATGAATAATGAATACTAGAAGACTAGAAATGCTTGAAATGCTTGTGATTTGAATTAATAAAAATGGCAGCCCCCTATTTATATGAAGGATTAGTGACCCGTTAGAAGGGACACAACCCCTTGAAGAGACACTATTTATGTGACGCCCCCAAAATAGGTATACATCACCTATTCTGAGTCGCCAAATACATGGTACTAAATTCAAATACAACTTGATTATACAACAGTCGTGTAAAATACGACAAAATACATGCTGTGAGTTTTAATACAAATATTATCATCTAGACAATATCCACACTCAATTTAGTCCTCATTACATTTATTATCACACTATTTAACAGAGTAGTGAGGACTTCTTAAGACACCATCTCTGGACCATCACTCCGCTCCCCAAACTAGTCCCGCCACGTTCTCATTTCACGAGAGAACAATGAAAGAAAGGGTGAGCTCAACTAGCCCAGTAAGAAATATTATGACTAAGATAATGCAGAATAAATTATCATTAGTCCTCAACAGTGTTAAACTGATAAAATACAATAGACATCAAGTTTAACTGCAGCGGAACATGCAATCCATTAAAAGAGTCAAGTAGAGAATAAAATATACCATCTTTTATGATTTAAAAAGTTTTTCATCACTTTTATCTCTGAGACTCAGCTTAATAAATAATCCACATCATCAAATCATCCATGCACTACAAGCCAAGGATATTATTTAATATCACGACCACGAATTATCCATGCACTACGGGCCAAAGATAATCGTGTTTTCATCAACGGTCCTGATCATGCCATAAAATAATTCATCTTTGCTTTCTTGGCGAAGAGAATCCATAGCCATAATCATACCAAAAAGCGTCCATCAATGCACTACGGGCCAAGAGGACTTTTTCCACATCATTTGTAACATTACTATTAAGCGATTATACCGAATAATCCCTCATCATAATCATACCAAGTCCATCATGCACTACAAATTTCACCCACGATGACTTTCAACAAAATATAAACATGAGGATGATGACAATGATATAAGAATTGATAAAAATAAGTTCATGAATTAAATTATTCAGAACTAATAACGTCAAATTGTCAACATGATACTTCTTTGTAGAGTAAAATTCAAGAATGCTCGGAAAAATATTTTCATGAAAAGATCTTTGGATGAAGCGCAAATATCAAGGATATTCCACTAATTTCATGGAGTATAGAAGTCAAACTTTAACCAACCGAGTATAATAAAGAATGGAATAACAAAAGAAATCACCATGCATGCGGTGCTTGCATATCTGAGTTATTCAGCAGAATAATAAATAATCGGAACCGAATTCAAAGCGTAATACGCATTCCAAGCGTGATATTCCAACGTAATAATAAAGAATGGAATAACAACAAATCACCATGCATGCGGTGCTTCACATGCATGAAAGTTATTCCAATGTAATAATAAATAACGAGAACCAAGTCCGTAAGTAAAACGCACAAAAGCAGATATATTCCAATGAATAATAAAAAGATTTTAACCAGGTTCTAGGCAGAAAGCACGACACAAGATATTCCAACAGAATAATAAAGATGGAACCAGGTCCGACGTAAAGCACGAACAAGATATTCCAACATAATAATAAAGACGGAACTAGGTCCGGCGTAAAGTACATACAGGATATTCCAACAGAATAATAAAGAATGAAATACAGAAGAATTTCACCAAGTATAGGGTAGCTTACGTGATCAAAGTTATTCAAAAAAATAATAAAGATGGAATAACAGAAGTTCTCGTCATGAATACAAAAGAAATAATACCCCTTACCTTAGAAAGAAGAGTACTAGATATAGGAGTAGTGAAGTAGCAGAACACTTTTCTTCTTTCTCTCATAGTTTTCTCTCTCAGAGTTTCAATTCGTAAGAAATAACGAAGAATGAACTTCTATTTATAGGAGAATGGAATGAATAAGAACCAATCCATGAAACGGTCGAGATCGATTTACTTTAAACGAATTCATCCAGTTGGTTTATAATAAAATATAATATATTCTATTTATAATCTAATAAAACGAATAACTTTTAAAAAGATTTTACTATGCAAATACTATGCAGTACTTGCATAATAAAATATAATATATTCTAATTATTGTCTAATAAAACAGATAACTTTATAAAAGTATTCTGTTTTATATAAAAAGATTTTACTATTAGCCTAATAAAACGAATAACTTTATAAAAGTATTCTATTTTATATAAAAAAAAATTTTGTTTTATTACGTTAATAATACTAATAAAACAAAACTTCATCATCATTATTATTATTCACACCATTAATCGACTGTGTCGTTCCCGAAAAGAGATGGCTTTCCAATAAGGATTTCTCCTGTATCGTGGCATGCGATTAGGTGACCAAATCTTTCCTTAGCAGAACTTCTAGACATCGTTAATAATGCAATTAATAATATTAACAACTTCGTCATCTCAATTATTGATTTAATAACATATAAAATATCAACAATAATTGAATCAAACTGAGTGACTTCTCACATAAGCATTAATAATCAATACTGGTAATCTTCTTATGCAACCACGCAGCATCATTCTTTACTTTTACTACCGAGTAGTTCAACAATATCAACAAAGAAAAACTTCTGCCGTTATTTTTAATAAAATATTTTTGTCGTTTTCTCAATCCGATAATAATTCTGTTGTGGGGTCCACCAATGATTGTGCCTTCGTACGAATATTTTCTGTTAAAACGAATATTCCCCGACCAATCGAATATTATATAACAACTTGCGTACTTTGCAAAATTTATAAATATTATCCACAACTATAACATTATATTAAATCCACACCATAATATTCAAAAAAAATTCGAGAAATTTAAATCCTTATTAAGTAAAATTTGGGATTTTACAATCTCCACTCCTTATGAAATTTACGCCCTCCGAAATTTACGATGCGTTACTGTATCTTAGAATGTAGATGAGGACACTTCGTCCGATTCTAACTCTTGAGGTATAACCTTTGAGTGTTGAATACATTCCGAGATTTTAACAAGTACATCTTCATACGTTAAATTATCCGCTATCTCGTCCAGGTTCTAAATCAATAATGTGGTTCGAATTAGTCCACATATTTACGTAACATCGATATGTGAAAAACGTTATGAACATGTCGATATACTTGGCGGTAAAATGAGTCTATAGGCCACGTTCCTACTCGATCAAGGATTTCAAATGAGTTAATAAAATTGAGGTTGAGATTTCCTCTTCATCGATTCTTGCTTCTAGAATAACGCCATCTTGAACCTTCTTTTTCATTCATATCACCGAGTATTTAGCTTGAGCGGCTTTAACTTTATCGATTAAAGTCGATTCTACTCGTATATTCATTATCTTCACGTAGGTTCGTATATTCACACTCATAAACGCATACGATCTTCTACTCAACGCGTCAGCTACCACGTTCGTTTTTCCCACGATGGTATTGAATGGTACGATCCTAATCTTCAACAACTCGAGTCAACGTCTTTGGCGCATGTTACGTTCGTTTTAGTTGAAGAAATATTTAAGGGTTTTAAAAATGGGGTTTTGTATTGGGGTCAGTACAAAATTCAATTTCACGCTCTGGGGTAGGCCAAGAAGTCTTCAAAAATACGTCAAGAAATTTATTAACAATAGAAATATCATTCACAACTGTGACTCTCATCCAAGACTTGGATAACACGTCACATTGATACCTATCAACTTGTCATCGTTATTCACAACGTCCCCTACAGAAAGTCTGGCTTCGGTGTATTCCACACAAGGAAGTCAACAACAAAAGGACCGGGGCTCTTTAGTTATGGCTTGATATGACAATGATTGACTTTAGTGGTTTGGTTGCTTGAATTCGCATAACAGGTTGGTTAGGAATATGAAAGCTAACAACCTTATTAAAAGCATGATGAGTAGTTAACCAATCAATTCCTAAAATCACATCAAAGGCAAGTATTTTCAAAGAGATAAGATCGACAGGTAACGTGAAAGTGTTGATTTGAATCAAACAAGATTTATAAATAGTAGAGGTAACGAAGGTTTCTCCCAACTGAGTTTCAACAGATAAATCAAAGTCTAACTTCTCCAGAGTTAAATTCAAACATTGAACACAACTAAGTGGAATGAAAGAGTGAGTATAACCGGTTTCTAACACGGTATAGACTTATGAAGAGTTTATGATTAACTTACCCGTGATAATTTTATTCGGTTCCTCGTCACGAAAAAAAACTCTCTCTTAAACTACCGACTTTGGCTTGACATCGGGACATCCTTTGGCATCACCATCCCAAATTTGGACTTGACTTCACCGTGCGATAAAATCGAGCTAGGTGACCTTCTCTTCGCAATTAAAACACGCTTTGGATTGTTGCGTGCAGGTTTGGACGGATGTGTCCCTCCCGTCGCATTTGAAACATACGACCGGTGGTCGTTCTTCTTCTTCTTTGAAGCGGGTCTTTGATCTTCTTTGTCTTTCCATCATTATTGAACCTTCTCTTCTTGAAATTTCCACTTCTATTATCTTGGCCATGATTACCACCGAAGTGGTTACCATTCATGGCATGATAATTTCCTCCACGATGGTTATCATTGTTCCGATGACCATTGCCATCGGTACGATTATTATCGTGTTAGTGGTCGTTGCCTTTTGGTTGTGCTGACTCATTATCGCGCTCCAATAACTGAGCCCTATTCACAACATTTGAATATAAACAAAGTTTGTGAGAAATGAGGTATTGACGTATATTGAGTTTCAAACCTCTTAGAAACATTCGCGTCATTCGCTCCTCATTATCGACCAAATGGGATGCAAACCTAGACAACTCGGTAAACTTGGCCTCGTATTGCGACACGGTCATATTGTTTTTCTCCAGCTTGATGAACTCCAACTCCTTCATGTGACAAATACTTTCGGGAAAGTACTTGTCGTTGAATAGCTCTTGGAACTTCTCCCAAGACATCTTGAGTGCGTCTGTCTGGGTACATTTTACAGATTCCCACTAGTAATCTGCCTCTTCACGCAACATAAAGGTGGCGAATGGAACCTTTTGCTCCTCGAAGCATCCCAAAACATCAAATATCTTGGTGAACTGCTTTAACCACGTCTCCTCCTTAAGTGGTTCTGGCTTTCCCAAAAACTCCGGTGGTCCCAGCTCCTTGAATTTCTTAGCGGTGACCGTCCGAGAGTTTTGATGTTTCCACCGCATTTTGGGCGGAGCCGCTCTACTTTGATGTTGCATGAATTTCATGAAGCCTCGGAACATTCCATCGTTCATCAGTTGGTCAGTGTTGTTGTTTGCATTAGGATTGTCGCCTTCTTAATGCACATTATCCTGATTATTGATCTGTGGAGACTCAACGGTCTCCTGTGCTCCATTGATGTTCTCAACATTCTCGGATGTCATTTTCAAATACTACCGCAAAACAAGGGTTAATTAACATATCACATATTATCCTTATACTCTGACCGACCAATTAAATACCAAATAAACTTAGGTAGGTCATACTAGAGAAGGAATTCCCCGTCTCTCCCCTCCTAGTTCTTATCTCACATCTCAGCCAGGGATAATATCCCTAAGCTTTGATACCAACTGTGACGCCCCCAAAATAAGTATACATCACCTATTCTGAGTCGCCAAATACATGGTACAAAATTCAAATGCAACTTGATTATACAACAGTCGTGTAAAATACGACAAAATACATACTGTGAGTTTTAATACAAATATTATCATCTAGACAATATCCACACTCAATTTAGTCCTCATTACATTTATTATCACACTATTTAACAGAATAGTGAGGACTACTAAGACACCATCTCGGACCATCACCCGCTTCCCAGGCTTAGTCCATTTCACGTTCTCATTTCCTGAAGAGAACAATGAAAGAAAGGGTGAGCTCAACTAGCCCAGTAAGAAATATTATGACTAAGATAATGCAAATAAATTATCATTAGTCCTCAACAGTGTTAAACTGATAAAATACAATAGACATCAAGTTTAACTGCAGCGAAACATGCAATCCATTAAAAGAGTCAAGTAGTGAATAATCCCTGGTCATAATCATACCAAGTCCATCTATGCACTACAGGCCACAAATGACTTTCAACAAAATATAAACATGAGGATGGTGACAATGATATAAGAATTCAATAAAATAAGTTCAAGAATTAAATTATTCAGGAACTAATAACTTCCAAATTGTCAACATGATACTTCTTTGTAGAGTAAAATTCAAGAATGCTCAGAAGAATATTTTCATGAAAAGATACTGGATGAAGCACAAATATCAAGGATATTCCACTAATTTCATGGATATTAGAAGTCAAAACTTTAACCAACTGAGTATAATAAAGAATGGAATAACAAAAGAAATCACCATGCATGCGGTATTTGCATATCTGAGTTATTCCAATAGAATAATAAATAACGGAACCGTGTCGAGCGTGTGTCTGCGCAAATGTGATATTCCAACAAAATAATAAAAATGGAATAACAATAGAAATCACCATGCATGCGGTACTTCACATGACGAAGTTATTCCAACAGTAATAATAAATAATCGGAATTCGTCCCACAAAAAAGCATGCATGGATATTCCAAATGTAATAATAAAGACGAAACGTGTCCGCACAGAAACGCACGAACATGATATTCCAACCTGAATAATAAAGATTTAACCAGGGTCGGTAGTAAAGCATGATTTTAGATATTCCAATGAATAATAAAAAATGGAATACAGAGGAATTTCACCAAGTATAGGGTAGCCCGCGTATACAGGTTATTCCAAAAAAATAATAAAGATGGAATAACAAAAGTTCTCTTCATGAATACAAAAGAAATAATACCCCTAACCTTAGAAAGAAGAGTACTGGATATAGAAGTAGTGAAGTAGTAGAACACTTTTCTTCTTTCTCTCTATAGTTTTCTCTCTCTAGAGTTTCAGTGAATTCGTAAGAAATAACGAAGGAATGAGCTTCTATTTATAGGAGAATGGAATGAATAGTAACCAATCCATGAACGGTCCAGATCGATTTACTTTAAATGGATGGTCCAGATTAGTTTACAATAAAATATAATATATTTTATTTATAATCTAATAAAACGAATAACTTTTAAAAAGATTTTACTATACAAACACTATGCAGGCACTATGCATAATAAAATATAATATATTCTAATTATTGTCTAATAAAACAGATAACTTTATAAAAGTATTACATTTTTATATAAAAAAGATTTTACTATTAGCCTAATAAAACGAATAACTTTATAAAAGTATTCTGTTTTATATAAAAAGTTTTTTTGTTTTATTACGTTAATAATAATAATAAATAAAACTTCATCATCATTATTATTATTCACACCATTAATCGACCAGGTCGTTCCCAGGAAAGAGGGGGCTTTCCAATAAGGATTTCTCCCTATTGGCGCGCAATTAGGTGACCAAACCACTCCTTGGCAGAACTTCTAGACATCGTTAATAATGCAATTAATAATATTAACAACTTCATCATCTCAATTATTGATTTAATAACATATAAAATAGCGACAATAATTGAATCAAACTGAGTGACTTCTCACATAAGCATTAATAATCAATACCGTGTGCTACTATGTAACCACGCGTATTACTGTACTTTTACTACCGAGTAGTTCAACAGTATCAACAGTAAAACTTCTGCCGTTATTTTTAATAAAATATTTTTGTTATTTTCTCAATCCGACAATAATTCTGTTGTGGGGTCCACCAATGATTGTGCCGTCATACGAATATTTCCTGTTAAAACGAATATTCCCCGACCAATCGAATATTATATAACAACTTGCGTACTTTGAAAAATTTATAAATATTATCCACAACTATAACATTATATTAAATCCACACCATAATATTAAAAAAAAATCGAGAAATTTAAATCTTTATTCGTAAAATTTTGAATTTTACAATTTAGCTAAAAAATGTAGTTTTAAGTAGCGCTTCCCAAAACGACGCAGTTTTGACGCGTCCGTTCGGTAGATAACGCTTCCTAAAACGACACAGTTTTGATAGTTAATAACATTTATAAAAATGACATAATTTTTTATAATAAACTAAAATAAAATAAACAAAATTTAAGTAAATTTTGTCCAAAAATGGCCCAGCCAACACACATGTGGATTTGAACCAAGTCTTGGCAAAGTCCTCTCCCTTCCACAAAAGTGGAGTGAACCTTAGGGCCCAAACCCAAAAGCAACTTTATTTTATATAAACTAATTAATATTTTAGTTCTTAACCGATGTGGGACTTGACTTCCCACAAGTATTTATTATCATTTCCAAGAGTGATCTTTGGCAGTTAATTTCTCATTCAGTACTTCATGGATTTGAGCTTCTAAATACTTAATTTAATCTACTCATTGAGTAGAACACATTGATATGTGAATTCATTTCAAATAATTAATGAAACCCATTTCAATTTTTACTCAAATTCTAACACTTCATTGACTTCCAATTGACTCCACACCTTAAGTGACAATACCTTACCTGTACTGAAACCCTCAAAAACTAGTAGAATTGAAGATGAAGATGGGAACGTAACCATGCAAAGATGAGAATGAATAATTAACAAATAGTCTCTACGTATTAGTAATGAGAATTGAATATATACATCGTTAAGTGATAAAAATATTTTCGTTAAGGCCTCTCAATTTCATTAAGCCCATTTCTTATTTTATATTTTTTATATATATAATTGTAAATTTTAAGTTTAATGAAAATTACATGTAGTACGTAGAAACAAATTTAGCTTAATGAAAATCAATTAGTTCATGTAAATGAATATGAAAGCCAAAATAATCTATAACAATTATTACTAGTATAGGGATTAAAAGTGAGGTGTTAGAACTTTATCAGTGGTAATTAAGTTACTAAAGTCTCTTTAATTAATGTAATTAAGTTCACAACTTGAAAATATTTTTTTTGTTTAATTACTTCTTATTTTTATAAAACAACTTAAAAAACAATATTTGAACTATTTAACATATTAACATGCATGTTTTTGTGCTCGTGCTGATCATATTGGCTAATTGTCTTTTTTTGTGCTAAATTTCAAATTAGTTAATTGTTGCATAACATTTTTGATGCAGGATGGTCCGAGACCAAAGATACTAAGCTATCGGATAGTATGTTGATGGTCTTGAAATATCATGAATTAGATGATCGTCACAAACGAAGAGGTCATTAAACATCTTCGACATTAATACCTTCAACTTCGGGAGATGGGATGTGACTTTCACCTTCAACTTTGGGAGATGGAATGGCTTCTTGACTTCGGAGTTCGACAGACTAATAGATTATTTATTTTCTATTCCTATTTAGTTCTTTAATTAATAATATTTTATTATTAGCAAGTTTATTATTTTGTTAGGACTTGTTTCCGTAAAAGTAGGAAGTTTGTTAGAATCTTTTTCACATCCCTAGGAGGATTTTATTTCCATATCTCTAGGAAGATTCTAGAGTGACTTGGAGATAAAATTTTGCTAAGCTATATAAACTTGTCTTGTGGGTTGAAATAAAAGGACTAGATTTTGATAAATATATTATACACATTAGAGAATTTTTTTTGTGTTTTTCGGTGAACCTCTTTCGTCTTTGAAATTTAAATAGGTACACTTAGAAGGGGGGTTGAATAAGTGTAGGCACAAACTATGTCCAACTTTTGTTACTAATAAGAATTCCTCTGAATGCAGCAAGCTGGATTATAAAATCAGGATATTATTTAATTTTGATTCAATCAATTTACTGGTATATAGAATGCAGGCAGTTGGATAAATAGCAGAATATTAAAGCACAAAATGTAATCACATAAACACCAGAATTTTTACGTGGTTCAACTATTATCCTCTAGAATAGTAGCTTAATCCACGTCCAATACCAACTAGTATTGGAGACTCACTTTTATTAAATTTTTCCAATTACAATACAAGTTTTAGCAATTCGAACACCTTTGTTCCCTGTGCACTTATGCACTCTTAAGCACCTATGCTTTCCTCAAACTTGACTGTAATGAGTTATCAACCCAAACAGGATTACATACAATAAAATATTGATTGAGATAATGAAAATTAAAATACACATTAGAGGTCTAATGATCAAGCAATATATCACTTACCAACTCAAGGCTCTAGTATGGAATGAAATGATATGCAAGAAGAATATTACCAAAATATGTTCTTCGTAGTTGAAACTCTGTTCTTAATGCAATCAATATAGATCATGGTGAAAAATAATTTTGTAACTTGTATGCGTTTAAGATACTGTATATGTTTTTTGTGTCTGAATATGTTAAAGAGCTCAGTTTATATAGACCACTCCAGAATATTTTCGTTGCCAAGATTTTCTGCTGTAATATGCACGTTTAAAAACACTTTGTACAAATCTTGCAGTTTTATGTCAATCATGATATACTCAGCTCGATTTCCATCACTGAGATTCTATTTTCTGAGATATCACCCTATTAGTAATTTAAGGCTAATTGATTTCCATTACATGGGAGATATGCCTGTTGCAGATTTCTACTGTCCCAATTTTTAAAATGCCGGTAGTCAACACTTTGTATTACCATAAACATTTGCAGGAAGGTTTCCATATTTCTTAACATACATTGGACCGTTAGAATCAACCAATTAGATTTCTCAAATGATGAGACAAGATTATGGCACATGATTCCTGCTTTGAATGTATA
The DNA here is from genome assembly GCA_020205605.1 of Panax ginseng. Lineage (NCBI taxonomy): Eukaryota > Viridiplantae > Streptophyta > Magnoliopsida > Apiales > Araliaceae > Panax > Panax ginseng. The sequence goes on along the minus strand of CM035131.1, from coordinate 14,049,601 downwards.
ACATATGGTAATTTATTCAATCAACTAGTTACCTTAATTAATTGCCTAGAATTAAGACCCTTGATTTATAACGCATAATTTATGCAGTATGATTTATGATGCATGATCTATGATGTCATGTTTTGTGCTTACTGTGAGACCCCAAATTTTATGAATAAAGATTTAATTTTCTCAAAATATTTTTTTTAATATTATGGTGTGAATTTGGGATAATGTTATAGTTGTGGGTAGTATTTATAAATTTTGCAAAGTATGAAAGTTGTTGTATTATATTCGATTGGTTGGGGAATATTCGTTTTAGCAGGGAATATTCGTACAACGGCGCAATCATTGGTGAACCCCAAAATAGAATTATTGTCGGATTGAGAAAATGACAAAAATATTTTTACGAAAATAACGGCGGAGGTTTTACCGTTAATACTGTTGAACTACTCGGTAGTAAAAGTAAAGTAATATGCTTGGTTGCATAGTAGCACACGGTATTGATTATTGATGCTTACGTGAGAAATCACTCAGTTATACTCAATTATTACTATAGTAATTGCTGTATCATATCTCTCATATTATTGATTCGATTATTGTCAGTATCATCTGCATTATATGTTATATTATTAAATCAATAATTGAGACGACAAAGTTGTTCATATTATTAAATTGCAATATTTACAATGTCTAGAAGTTCTGTCAAGGAGAGGTTTGGTCACCTAATTGCGCGCCAATAGGGAGAAATCCTTATTGGAAAGCCCCCTCTTTCCTGGGAACAACATGTTTGTTAAATATTATGAGTTATAATATTAATGATGAATAAGTTCGTGTTGATTAAAGATGAATTTGATAGTTTCATTGTGTTGAGATTATTTGTGTTAGTAGAAATCGACATCTATTTCGATGATAATTGATGTCTGGAGGTTATATTGTTCAATCGGGTATTCGGGATACTTTTTGTGTCGGAGTACTATTCACGAGTTACTATTCATGAGTTACTATTCACGAGTTACTATTCACGAGTTACTATTCACCCGAACAATATATTTTTTTCAGTCCAAATTATGTTTGGGTACAATATTATTCCATAAGGAGTTGTGCTAATTTTTCAGACCGCTGGTTGAATTTATATTAGTAAATCAATATGGATCGTTGGTTTAAAGTTTTAATAGTGAATCGGTATGGATCATTTGGTTTAAAGTTTTAATAGTGAATCAAGATGAATGAAGTGCTTTAAGTTTTAATACAGGATGAGTCTGTTTAAAAGTAAATCAATCTGGACCATTCAGGAATTAGTTACTATTCAATCCATTCTTCTATAAATAGAAGCTCATTCCTTCATTATTTCTTACGAATTCACTGAAACTCGAGAGAGAGAAAGAAGAAGAGTTTTCTACTACTTCACTACTTCTATATCCAGTTTCTTTTACGGTAAGGGGTGTTATTCTTTTGTATTCATGAATAGAACTTCTGTTATTCCATTCTTTATTATTCTGTTGGAATAACCTATATACGCGGACTCCCCTATACTTGGTGATCTTCTTCTGTTATTTCATTTTTTATTATTATGTTGGAATAACCTGTAAATGCAAAGTAATGCATACATGGTGAAATTCTTCTATTTTTCCATTCTTTACTATTCTATCGGAATATCCTGTCTGTGTGTTTTACGCCGGACCTGGTTCTATTATTTATTATTCCGCATTTAATATTCTGTCGGAATATCCTGTCGGTGTGAATTTCACCTGATCTGGTTCCATTATTATTCCACATTTAATATTCTGTCGGAATATCCTGTCGATGTGAATTTCACCTGACTTGGTTCCATTATTTATTATTCTGCATTTAATATTACGTTTAATATCTACGCTTGTGTAATTTCACCGACTGGTTCCATTATTTATTATTCCGTATTTATTATTACATTGGAATAACTTTTATCATCTGATACCGCATGCATGGTGATTTACATTGTTATTTCATTCTTTATTATTACATTTGGAACATCCAGCCGGTGTGAATTTCACGACCTAGTTCCATTATTTATTATTCTCGCATTTAATATTACTCAGGAATATCCATCGCTTGTGAATTTCACGACTGGTTCCATTATTTATTATTCCGTATTTATTATTCTTGGAATAACTTTGTACATCGCAAGTACACCGCATGCATGGTGATTTCTATTGTTATTTCATTCTTTATTATTCATTGGAACATCCAGCTTGGTGTGAATTTCACCGACCGGGTTCCATTATTTATTATTCTCGCATTTAATATTACATCGAATATCATCTTGCATTATTTCACGACTTCGGTTCCATTATTTATTATTCCGTATTTATTATTACTGTTGGAATAACTTTGTCTACATCTGAAGTACCGCATGCATGGTGATTTCTGTTGTTATTCTATTCTTTATTATTCATTGGAACATCCTGCTTGGTGTGAATTTCACGACCGGGTTCCGTTATTTATTATTCTCGTTGGAATAACTTTGCCTATAATGGGCAATCTGCATGCATGGTGATTTCTTTTGTTATTCCATTCTTTATTATACTCAGTTGGTTAAAGTTTTGACTTCTATACTCCATGATATTAGAGGAATATCCTTGATATCTGTGCTTCATCCAGTATCTTTTCATGGAAATATTCTTCTGAGCATTCTTGAATTTTATTTTACAAAGAAGTATCATGTTGACAATTTGGACGTTATTAGTTACTGGATAAAATAATTCTTGAATTTGTTTTATTGAATTTTTATATCATTGTCATCATCCTCATGTTTATATTTTTTTTGAAAGTCATCTCTGGCCTGTAGTGCATAGATGGACTTGGTATGATTATGACCAGGGATTATTCGGTGTAATCATGACCGTAATGTTACAAATAATGTGGTAAAAGTCCTCATTGGCCCGTAGTGCATTGATGGACAGTTGTTGGCATGATCATGACCATTGATGAATACACGAATATCTTTGGCCCGTAGTGCATTGATAATTTGTGGTCGTGACCCTAATGAATATCTTTGGCCGTAGTGCAGGGATGATGTGGATTATTTATTAAGCTGAGTCTCAGTGATAAAAGTGATGAAAACCTTTTTAAATCATAAAAGATAGTAGACTTTATTCTCTACTTGACTCTTTTAATGGATTGCATGTTCCGCTGCAGTTAAACTTGATGTCTATTGTATTTTATCAGTTTAACATTGTTGAAGGCTAATGATAACTTATCCTGCATTATATTAGTCATAATATTTCTTACTGGGCTAGTTGAGCTCACCCTTTTCTTTCAACATTCTCTTGAGAAATGAGAACGTAGCAGGGACTAGTCGGGGAACGGAGTAATGGTCCAGATGATAGCATTAGTAGTCCTCACTATTCTATGAAATAGTGTGATAATAATTGTAATGAGGACTTGTTCTGAGAGTGGATATTGTATAGAAGACAATATTTGTATTAAAACTCACAGCTCTTGTTGTATATTTAAGATTGTATTTGTATTCTGTACCATGTATCGGATGACTCAAGATGGGTGATGTATACCTATTTTGGGGGCGTCACAGTTGGTATCAAAGCTTAGGGATATGATCCCTGACTAAGATGTGAGACAAGAACTAGGAGGGGAGAGACGGGGAATTCCTTCGCTAGTATGACCTACCTAAGTTTATTTGTTATTTAATTGGTTGGTCAGAGTATAGGGATAATATGTGATATGTTAATTAACTCTTGTTTTGTGGCAGTGTTTGAAAGATGACAACTGAAAATGTTAACAATGGAGTGAATGAGACCATTGTGACACCTTTAATCACTAACCAGGTTAATGTGATGTCAGACGAAGAAGAAATTAGAGATATCTACGTAGTAAGTGAAGAACTAATAGTTGCACCCAAGCTAGTTGCAGAGGTAGCAGCTGAGAGTGAGGAAGAAGAGGAACCTGAGGAGAATTTGTTATAAGAAGTTTATGATCAAAATTTAGAATTACAAAATCGTATTCATGAGTTGGAAGAGTAGGCTGAAGAATGGCAGGTGGTTGTGGAGCAAAGAGATACAACAATTCAAAATTGTGTTACCCGATGTGCGATGCTTGAACAGAAGCACTCTTTGGCAGAATATAAGATATTAGAGCTGGAATCTGAGAATGCTATGATCAAGGTTCTGATGAAAGAAGAAGCAAATGAATGAATGAGAATAGATGATGCATGGGTAAAAGGCATGCGACGCGTTGATATTGTGAAAAAAGGCGTCCGATCTAATAAGGCCAAAATAGATGAAATGGATTTTTCTTTTGGGGCAACAATTGGGAGAATCCAACATCAATTTGGAATTACCACAATGCGAGGCGGTCAACCCCAATTCGATATGGATCGGGAGAATAATGATTCAATCATGGATCGGGGAATGTGACGAAGCAATTAAGGGTGGAATGTACTCTACAGCAAAGTTAAATCCAACTGGGATGTCCCAGACAAGTCAAAATCGGTAGTTTAAGTGAGAGCGTTTGTCGAGAAAACCCGAACGAAGTTATTACGGGTAAGTTAATTATAAACTCTTGCGAAGTCTATGTCTTATTAAATACCAGTTCTACCCATTATTTTATCTCTCTTGCTTGCGTTCAACGTTTAAATTTGACTCCTGAGAAGTTAGACTTTGATTTATTGGTTGAAACTTCGTTAGGAGAAACCTTTATTACCTCCACTGTTTATAAATCTTGTTGATTCAAATCGACACTTTCACGTTACCTGTCGATCTTATCTCTTTGAAAATACTTGCCTTTGGTGTGATTTTAGAAATCGATTGGTTAACTACTCATCATGCTTTTAAATAAGGTTGTTAGCTTTCATATTCCTAACCAACTGTTATGCGAATTCAAGCAATCAAACCACTAAAGTCAATCATTGTCATATCGAGCCATAAGTAAAGAGCCCCGAGCCTTTCACCGGTGACTTCCTTGTGGAATGGAATGCAAGCCTAGACTTCTACAGTAGGCACGTCATGAATGACGATGGCAAGTTGATAGGTATCAATGTGATGTACTATCCAAGTCTTGGATGAGGGTCACAGTTTTGAATGATATTTCTATTGTTAACAAATTTCCTAACGTATTTTCGAAGAACTTCCTGGCCTACCCCAGAGCGTGAAATCAAATTTTGTACTGACCCCAGTACAAAACCTCATTTCTAAAACCCTTAAATATTTCTTCAACCAAAATGAACGTATCATGCGCCAAAGACGTTGGCTCGAGCTGCTGAAGATTACGATCGTACCATTCAATACCATCGTGGAAAAGCGAACGTGGTAGCTGACGTATTGAGTAGAAGATCGTATGCGTTTACGAGTGCGAATATACGAACCTACGTGAAGATAATGAATATACGATTAGAATCGACTTTAATCGATAAAGTTAAAGCCGTGCAAGCTACATACTCAGAGCTGATGAATGTGAAGAAAAAGGTTCAAGAGGGCGTTATTCTAGAAGCAAGACTCGATGAAGAGAGGAAATCTCAACCCTCGATTTAATTGATCCATTTGAAATCCTCGATTGAGTAGGAACTGTGGCCTATAGACTCACTTTACCGCCAAGTATGTCACGTGTTCATAACATTTTTCATGTATCGATGTTACGTAAATATGTGGACGACCCGAACCACATTATTGATTTAGAACCATACGAAATAGCGGATAATTTAACGTATGAAGATGTACCTGTTAAAATCCTGAAATATATTCTACACTCAAAGGTTATACCTCAAGAGTTAGAATCTGAAATGAAGTCAAGGTATTTGTGAGACCCCAAATTTTATGAATAAAGATTTAATTTTCTCGAAATATTTTTTTAATATTATGGTGTGAATTTGAAATAATGTTATAGTTGTGGGTAGTATTTATAAATTTTGCAAAAGTATGCAAGTTATTGTATTATATTCGATTGGTCGGGGAATATTCGTTTTAGAAGGGAATATTCGTACAACGGCGCAATCATTGGTGAACCCCATAACAGAATTATTGTCAGATTGAGAAAACGACAAAAATATTTTAATGAAAATAACGGCGGAGGTTTTACCGTTAATACTGTTGAACTACTCGGTAGTAAAAGTACGATGTCTGGCGTGGTTGCATAGTAGCACCACGGTATTGATTATTGATCTTTACGTGAGAAATCACTCGGTTATACTCAATTATTGCTATAGTAATTCTTGCATCATATCTCTCTTATTATTGATTCGATTATTATCGATTATCATTTGCATTATATGTTATATTATTAAATCAATAATTGAGGCGACAAAGTTGTTCATATTATTAAATTGCAATATTTACAATGTCTAGAAGTTACATCGAGGAGAGGTTTGGTCACCTAATTTAACATGCGCCAATAGGGAGAAATCCTTATTAGAAAGCCCTCTCTTTCCTGGGAACAACCTGGTTATTAAATATTGTGAGTTATAATATTAATGATTAATAAGTTTCTGTTGATTAAAGATGAATTTGATAGATTCATTGTGTTGAGATTATTTGTGTCAGTAGAAATCGACATCTATTCCGATGATAATTGATGTCTGGAGGTTATATTGTTCAATCGGGTATTCGGGACACTTTTTGTGTCAGAGTACTATTCACGAGTTACTATTCATGAGTTACTATTCACGAGTTACTATTCACGAGTTACTATTCATGAGTTACTATTCATGAGTTACTATTCACCCGAATAATATATTTTTTTTCGGTCCAAATTATGTTTGGGTACAATATTATTCCATAAGGAGTTGTGCTAATTTTTCAGACCGTTGGTTGAATTTATATTAGTAAATCAATATGGATCGCTGGTTTAAAGTTTTAATAGTGAATCAGTATGGATCGCTGGTTTAAAGTTTTAATAGTGAATCAGTATGGATCGCTGGTTTAAAGTTTTAATAGTGAATCAGTATGGACCGTTGCTTTAAGTTTTAATCTGGACCGTCCGTTTAAAAGTAAATCAATCTGGACAGTTCAGGAATTAGTTATTATTCAATCCATTCTTCTATAAATAGAAGCTCATTCATTCATTATTTCTTACGAATTCACTGAAACTCTAGAGAGAGAAATTATAGAGAGAAAGAAGTAGAGTTTTCTACTACTTCACTACTTCTATATCTAATTTCTTTTACGGTAAGGGGTGTTATTCTTTTGTATTCATGAAGAGAACTTCTGTTATTCCATTCTTTATTATTCTATTGGAATAACCTGTATACGCGGACTCCCTATACTTGGTGATTTTCTTCTGTTATTCCATTCTTTATTATTATGTTGGAATAACCTGTAAATGCAAAGTACTGCATACATGGTGAAATTCTTCTATTATTCCATTCTTTACTATTCTGTCGGAATATCCTGTCTGTGCATTTTACGTCGGACCTGGTTCTATTATTTATTATTCCACATTTAATATTCTGTCGGAATATCCCATCGGTGTGAATTTCACCTTACCTGGTTCCATTATTTATTATTCCGCATTTAATATTACATTTTAATATCTCGTACATGCAATGAATTTCACTTTACACTGGTTCCATTATTTATTATTCCGTATTTATTATTACATTTGAATAACTCTGCTCATGCCAAGTATATCTTTTCATGGAAATATTCTTCTGAGCATTCTTGAATTTTATTTTACAAAGAAGTATTATGTTGACAATTTGGACGTTATTAGTTCTTGGATAAAATAATTCTTGAATTTGTTTTATTGAATTTTTATATCATTGTCATCATCCTCATGTTTAATTTTTTTAAAAGTCATCTGTAGCCTGTAGTGATTAGATGGACTTGGTATGATTATGACCAGGGATTATTCGGTGTAATCATGACTGTAATGTTACAAATGATGTGGTAAAAGTCATCATTGGCCTGTAGTGCATTGATGGACAGTTGTTGGCATGATCATGACCATAGATGAATACACGAATATCCTTGGGCGGTAGTGCATGGATAATTTGTGGTCGTGACCCTAATGAATATCCTTGGTCGTAGTAGTCTTGGGGATGATGTGCATTATTTATTAAAATTTGAGTCTCGTGATAAAAGTGATGAAAAACCTTTTAAATCATAAAAAATAGTAGATTTTATTCTCTACTTGACTCTTTTAATGGATTGCATGTTCATCTGCAGCTTAAACTTGATGTCTATTGTATTTTATCGGTTTAACATTGTTGAAGACTAATGATAATTTATTCTCGCATTATCTTAGTCATAATATTTCTTCTTGGGCTAGTTGAGCTCACCTTTTTCTTTCACTTTATTCTCTTGAGAAATGAGAACGTGGCGAGGGGACTAGTCCTGGGAACGGAGTGATGGTCCGAGATGGTGTCTTAGTAGTCCTCACTATTCTGTTAAATAGTATGATAATAAATGTAATGACAATATTTGTATTAAAACTCACAGCATGTATTTTGTCATATTTTACATGATTGTTGTATAATCAAGTTGTATTTGAATTTAGTACCATATATTTGGCGACTCAAAATGGGTGATGTATACCTATTTTGGGGGCGTCACACAGAAGGCCAAATGGGGCAGGGTGATTAATCTTCTTCCTCATCAATATTGACGGGATTGGCTTCGCGAGCGGTGAAATAGGGCCGGTGGAGCCTGCAGTGTTTTATTTCTTCCAGGGACATGGTGTTGGAAAATCTTGGAGGACGAGCAATGAAGGTAGGAGGTGGTAAAGGCAAGTCCAGAAAGTTGCCTTGATATTCGGCCATCCAATTGCATTTTGGCCATTCAGGTATGCGAGATTGGACTTGTTCTGCTTGCAGCTCTTCACTTGGATCATTTATACGGCGCTCGGTAAATTGTCCAAGAGTCCCAATTTGATTGCTTATGAATTTAAGCTCAGTGCTCAATTGATAGGCATTGCGGTTCATCTTCCTTTGCAGGGCTTCTACCATAGCCCGAGTGTGTAACTTGAATCCAGCTTGGAGGTCAATGAACTCATCTTCCACATTGCGGAAAACAGAATGAAGATCATTGCGATGAATGGGGAGTTTACCTTTTTCAAGCACGGAGAGACGAAGTTGGATATCTTTAACATCAGCAGTGATTGTGGCTTGATTGTTTGCGATGTTATGAAAAAGATTGAGAATCTCAGGGGAGGGAGGCAGTGAGGTAGGAGGTGTGGGATTTGGAATTTTGGGTACCACCAGTATGAACTTTCCTTTAAGCAGTGTGATATGAGCCCCCTTGAGATAGTTAGAATCGATGGAATCAGTTAATTTGATGGAGCCCTCATTGTCGAGTGGAATTTGAAAGTGAGTAAACAATTTTGTGAGGAAACAACTGTAAGGCAGACACTTTTTGGAATGTTTGATACAGTTAACCATATGTTTGAGCATCATGAGGGAAAAATTGAATGGCTGGCCTGTCATTATTAAGGCCACCAAGACCAAATCATGGTATGTGAAATCAGCTCCACCACCGAGACGAGGGAGGAGATTGTATCATAGCTATTTGTGAAGGACTATTGTAAGAGGAGATACTTCGGTGGTTTTAGGGAGGGTGATGGTGGACACTGTTGGATCATCCATGACAATGTGAAGCTGCACAAAAGGAGACAAAGGAGTAGAAATAGGTTCTTTAAGAGTGAAGGGATAGTCGCCGATGTATGGAATTGAAAGTATACTCCCTAAATCCATAGAAGTAAAGAACAGAGATTTACCTTTAACAAACGAGGTGTAACAATCGCCATTATTTTTAAGGTTGGTATAAAACTGCTGTACTAATTTTGGGTAAGCTACCGAGGGATGAGCACTTAAAGAAGATAGACCACATGACTCAAGGAGATGTTGAAGAGGAGAGTGTTGGTAGTAAAACATGTCAACAGATTTTTCATAGACGAAGGACTTTTGACAGATAGAAGACTTAAACCGAAGCTCAAAATTATGACCTCTAAAAAAATCTTTAGGAACATCATGCAAGGACACGGATAGAGGAGTTACCGTTATCAGAGGTGAGCCAGGTGAAGAGTCTTTGACCTTTCACCGTTTGCTACCAGTCGATGTCCCGATTGGTGGAGGAGAAGGTAGGCTCGCTTCGGATTCGATAGGGGATGATTCACCAGAGATGATGGTGACAGAGGATTGCTTTCGTTTCAGTTTTCGAGTGGTAGGTGGTTGAGACGGTGGGGAAGGAGGTGAAACCTCGTCTTTCGATTCATTACGTAGCTATTTGCCACACCTAGTTCTCATTGTTGCAGAGTAGGGTTGAGTCAATTGAGATGGTGGAGAAGGGGGTGAAATATGAAGAGACTGGAGAGTCAGAGATGGAGAGAAAGAGTAAAGTAGCTTCTGTATTTATTTGTGAAACACGTTATCGAGATATGGGAAGTGGTGAAGCCATTTTTGGGAAGGATAATCTCAGTAGATTTTAATTTGTGTAATTATGGTCTGAAGATATGCCGGTGATTTATCTGTCTAATATCTTTAAAACATGCGGTTCTTATCTGTATTAGACATATCCTGAGTTCTCTCCTTAGAGTACTGAAGCGTTCTTCCCCTAGAGGTTTTATAAATATATCTGCTAGTTGATGCTCAGTGGGAATGAATATTAATCTTATTAGTCCTTTGGACACATTGTCTCTAAGAAAGTGGTGTCAAACTTCAATGTGTTTCGTGCGAGAGTGTAGAACTGGATTTTTAGAGATGTTGATGGTGCTTATATTATCATAGTATATAGGCAAATTGTTACACATAACATCAAAAGCGCACAGTGTTTGACGCATCCACAAGATTTGAGAGCGAAAACTTTCTACTGCTAAATATTCTCCCTCAGCAGTGGATAAGGCAACTGATGTTTGTTTCTTGCTATGCCATGAGACGAGAATTTATCCCAAAAATGTACAAGCACCACTTGTACTTTTTCTATCTATTTGACAACCTGCATAGTCGGCATCTGAATAACCCATTAGATCAAAATTATCACATGTTGGGTAAAATAGTCCTAAATTTGTAGTACCACTCAAATATTTAAATATTCTTTTAACAGCCTGTAAGTGGGATTCTTTTGGTTTGGCCTAAAAACGAGCACATAGACATACACTGTACATTATATCAGGTCTAGAAGCAGTTAGATATAAGAAAGATCCAATCATACCTCTATATTTTGTTACTTCTACATCCATACCTTTCTCATATGCTGTGAGTTTTATTGATTCACTCATTGGTGTGGTTTTTGAGTTTGAGTTGTCAAAGCCGAACCTCTTGAGTAGCTCTTTTGTATACTTGGTTTAATGAATGAAAATGCCTTCATGATTTGGTTTGATTTGAAGGCCCAGAAAGTAATTGAGTTCTCCCATCAAGCTCATGTCAAATTCCTTGTGCATGCATTTGGAAAACCACTCACAAAGACAATTATTAGTAGCACCAAATATTATATCGTCAACATATATTTGTACAATAATAATATATTTATTTTGACGTTTAATAAATAATGTAGAGTCGATTTTACCTCTTATGAACCCATTTGATAGGAGGTACTTACTTAATCTCTCATACCAAGCCCTTGGGGCTTGTTTGAGTCCATAAAGTGCCTTTTTTAGCTTGTATACGTGTTGAGGGAACTTGTCATGCTCGAATCCAGGAGGCTATTTTACATAGACTTCTTCATTTATGTAACCGTTGAGAAAGGCGCTTCTGACGTCCATTTGGTGTAGCTTGAACTTTCTGAAACAAGCAAATGCTAGTAATATACGAATGGATTCCAAACGAGCTACTGGGGAAAATGTTTCTTCATAGTCTATTCCTTCTTGCTGGTTGTACCCTTGAGCTACTAGTCTAGTTTTGTTTCTTGTAATTATTCCGTACTCGTCAAGCTTGTTTTTGAATGCCCATTTAGTCCCAATAATGGATACATCTTTTGGAGGAGGTATCAACTCCCACACTTGACATCTTTAAAATTGTTATAGTTCCTCCTACATTGCTAGAAGCCAATTTTCATCAAGTATGGCTTCTTTGGCATTCTTTGGTTCAATTTGGGATAGGAATGCTGAGAAAGCACACATATTTTGTGCTTTTCTTCTTGTAATAACTTTGTCATTTATGTTTCTAATGATGTTCTCAGGAGGATGGTCTTGTTGTTCGTCCATTTCAACTTGCTGGATATGTTCCTGATTTTCGTTTTCAGCTTGCTGGATAGAGTCTTAGTCCTGCTGCTCTTCTAATCTATCATGCTGGATTGGTTCTATGATCTTACTATTTTGCTTTATTTGGTAGGCTGGATTTACAGCAGTCTCTAAATTTCCTGCATCTTCTTCTCTTTCTTTTGGAATATCATGGTTAGATTCGTTAAATGTGATATAGATTCTTCGATACACATCATTTGTACATTATAAATGCGATATGCTCTACTATTTTATGAGTAGCCAATGAATATTCCTTCATATGATCTAGCATCAAACTTGCCCAGATTTCAATTAGTGTTAAGAATAAAATATTTAGATCCAAACACTTTAAAATAGCTTATATTAGGAAGACGATTATTTAACAATTCATATGGTGTTTTTAAAATGATTGGATGAATTAACACTCTATTTAGCACATAACATGATGCGTTTACAGCTCCGGCCCAAAATTTCTTAGGGAGTTTACTTTCTTGAATTAGAGTTCTAGCTGTTTCTTGTAATGTTCAATTTTTCCTTTCTACCACTCCATTTTGTTGTGGAGTTCTAGGTGCTGAAAATTCATGAGTGATTCCTTTTTGATTACAGAATATAATGAAATCCTTTTGAAATTTAGTACCATGGTCACTTCTGATTTTTATAAGATTTAGACTATATTTAGTCTCTAAATTTTTTAATTAGTTTTTCAAATTCTTTAAATGCCTCATCTTTTGTTCTAAGAAAAAGTACCCATGTATATCTAGAGAAGTCATCGACTATCACAAAAGTATAGAATTTACCATTTAGACTAGCATGCCTTTCAGGTCCAAATAAATCGAGATGGAGCAATTGTAAGGGAGAAGAGGTTGATACCATGTTTTTGGCTATGAATGATGTTCTTACTTGTTTTCCAAGTTGACTAGGTTCGCATATACCTTTCTTCTCGAAATACATTTTGGGTAATCCTTTTACTAAGTTCTTTGATGACAACTTTTTGATGAGGTCCATATGAACATGTCCCATCCTTCTATGCCATAGATTTGCTTCATCTTGAATGGTTGTGAGACATAATTCTTCCTCATGTTGCTCAAAATCAAGAGTATATATATTCCCTTTTCTTCGGGCAACTAAAGTAGCATTGTTAGTACCATATGAAATTATACATTTATCTTTCTCAAAATTTACTTGATGTCCATTATCCATTAATTGACTAACACTGATAAGATTGAACTCTAGACCGTTAACAAGATGAACATTATTAATGTTAACCTTACCATTACCGATTTTACCTTTTTCGATTATTTTGCATGACTGATTATCGCTGAATGTGACAGTTCCATGTTTCTTTTTGACATTCAATTCCACGAACTTAGATTTGTCACCCGTCATGTGGCGTGAACATCCGCTGTCAAGAATCCATTTTTGAGAGGATATTTTGGCTTTGAAACATACCTGTATGAGAGAGATACAATTTATCTTTTTGGTACCCATATCTTTTTGGGTTCACTTGTGTTAGTTGAAATCAAATCACTTTTCTTTACCCATACGTCTTTAGTTTGATTTTTCTTTTTCTTTCTTGAGCAGTTTATTTCTAGATGTCCTTTAATGCTAATATTTTTGCAAGTAGTAAAAGGTGTGCAATAATTTAATTTAAATGATGATTTAGATTTGAGCATTTTAATTTCCTTTCTATATGTTGGGTTATACCCTATACCTTATTTATCATAACTGGGTCTTTGTTTTCCTAGCATGACATTTAGATTTTCTTCCCCATGAACAAATTTAGCTAAAGAGGTTTTTAATGACTCTATTTCCTTTTCCAGTTCATTAGTTGGAGGGGTTTTATTAATCGATTCATCACCAAATGCATCAATGCACACATCTCTCATCTTTATCTCATTTGTTAATTTTTCAACTTCATCAATTAGTTGTTTTACCTTGTTGAAAAATATTTTATTATAATTATCTAAATAATCAATTTTCGCTGCTAATGTTTTTTCCTCATTTGTGTGTGTTACTCTTTCTAATTCTTTCTTTTCATCTATCAGTGCTTCCACTTCGCCCATTAGTGTGTTTACTAGATCTTTTAAGTACATATTTTTTTCTTTTAATTTTTCATTTTCCTGTTTTAAAATAATAACATCAGAAAGAGGTACCTCACTGGATTCACCTTCAAGTCCCATGAAGCATATTTGAGTCAGTTCATCGTTTGCATTTATTTCCACTTCAAATTCTTCATCATCACTCCACGTTAGAAATGATTTATGCTTTTTGAACTCCTTATTTCCTTGCTTTCCCTTATTCTTGAGCTAGAAGTAGTCCTTTTTGAAGTGACATGGTCGTCCGCACTCGAAGCAGGTTTCTTCGGTTTGCTTGGCTTTGTGTTTGTTAGAGTTGAATGTATCTTTCCTTTGATTCTTTCTTTGAAGTAGTCACTTAAGTCTCCTTGACATCATGGCTATTTCATCATCCGAGTTGTTTTTAAGTTCTTCTTCAATTCCTGCATTTAGAGCTAGTACTTTCTTTCAAGGAATTTCTTCCTCGTCATCATATCTTTTCAATTGATGTTCATACTCTTCTAGTTCACCAAAGAGAGTTAATGTATCCATAGAAGATATATTTACAGAATCTTTAAGACTAGTAATTTTGGATGCAAACCTTTTGAGCATAGCCCGAAGTAGCTTACGATTGATTTCGCTTTGAGGTATTGACTTGTCGAGTAACTTTAAGGAATTTATAAGTACCAAAAATTGTGCTTGAGCCATTTTGATTGTTTCGTCTCTTTTCAGCTTGAACATTTCGTAGTCATGCATGAGCATACTTAGCTTAACTTCTCTTACTTTGGAAGTTCCTTCATGACTTACCACTAAAGTATCTCATATCTCCTTTGATGTGTTGCATGAAGAAACTTTATATATTTCGGATTGCACCATGCCGCTGAGAAAAGTGTTCATTGCTTTTGAATCGTATGACACCATGTATGTTTCGGTTGAGTCCATCTCGAGTAGAGTTTTTGGAGTGCCATCATCTTTCCTTGGGATTACCGTTCTATTCTCTACTACCCACCATTCCCATGGGTCTCGCTTGAGACATATCCTCATCCAAAATTTCCAAAAATTATAATTCTTTGTTCCAAAGAGTAGTGGAGGTCAGTTTCTTGATTGACCTTCGCGATGAGCGTGTCCAAGTTGTGCTATGTCAGAATCTTTTCCTATAAGTCACCTTTAAGACCAAGATAAGTAGAGCCAAGCTTTGATACCAAATGAAATTTAAATAGGTACACTTAGAAGGGGGGGTTGAAAAAGTGTAGGCACAAACTATGTCCAACTTTTGTTACTAATAAGAATTCCTCTGAATGCAGCAAGCTGGATTATAAAATCAGGATATTATTTAATTTTGATTCAATCAATTTACTGGTATATAGAATGCAAAAATGGGATAGATAATGCGAATATTAAAGCACGTAATGTAATCACATAAACACCGTAATTTTTACGTGGTTCAACTACTACCCTCTAGAATAATAGTATCCTAATCCACGCCCAATACCAACTAGTATTGAGACTCACTTTTATTAAATTTTTCCAATTACAATACAAGTTCTAAAGAATTCAACACCTTTGTTCCACATGTGCACCTATGCACTCTTAAGCACCTATGCTTTCCTCAAACTTGACTGTAATGAGTTATCAACCCAAACAGGATTACATACAATAAAATATTGATTGAGATAAGGAAAATTAAAATATACACTAGAGGTCTAATGATCAAGAAATATATCACTTACCAACTCAAGGCTCTAGTATGGAATGAAATGATATGCAAGAAGAATATTACCAGAATATGTTCTTCGTAGCTGAAACTCTGTTCTTAATGCAATCAATATAGATCATGGTGAAAAACAATTTTGTAACTTGTATGCGTTTAAGATACTGCATATGTTTTTTGTGTCTGAATATGTTAAAGAGCTCAGTTTATATCGACCACTCCGGAATATTTCCATTGCCAAGATTTTCTGCTATAATATGCCCTTTTAAAAACACTTTGCATAAATCTTGCAGTTCTATGTCAATCATGATATACTCAGCTCGATTTCCATCACCGAGATTCTATTTTCTGAGATATCACGCTATCAGTAATTTAAGGCTAATTGATTTCCATTACATGGGAGATATGCCTGTTGCAGATTTCTACTGTCCCAATTTCTAAAATGTCGGTAGTCAACACTTTGTATTACCATAAACATTTGCAGGCAGGTTTTGTGAGAGTCCGAATTTTATGAAATAAAAGTATTCAATTTTTCTATTTTGGTGAATAGTTAAATTGATAAAAGTTTAAAGTTAAGGGTGATATTTGAAAAATTTTCAAAGTAAGTGATGATGAAGTTTTGTTTTATTAGTATTATTAACGTAATAAAACAGAAAAACTTTTTATATAAAGCAGAATACTTTTATAAAGTTATTTATTTTATTAGGCAAATAGTAAAATCTTTTTATATGAAACAAAATATTTTTATAAAGTTATTCGTTTTATTAGACAATAATTAGAATATATTATATTTTATTATGCATAGTATTTGCATAGTGCCTATATAGTATTTGCATAGTAAAATCTTTTATAAAGTTATTTCGTTTTATTAGATTATAAATAGAATATATTATATTTTATTTAAAAGATTTTACTTTAAATATGGATCGTTCGATTAAAGTAAATCAATTTGGACCGTTCATGGATTGGTTACTATTCATTCCATTCTTCTATAAATAGAAGCTCATTCCTTCATTATTTCTGACGAATTCACTGAAACTCTAAAGAGAGAAACTATAGAGAGAATTCTTCTTCTATAATCTTGAGCATATTTCTTTAGAGTTTAAGAAAGCTTTGAGCGTAGTACAAGTTTTCTTCGAGTATATCCTCGCCCTACCTGTCGGAATACTCTTCTTTCAAAAGTAAGGGATATTATTTCTTTCTTATTTCATGAAGAGAACTTCTGTTATTCCATCTTTATTATTCATTGAATAACTCGTGTATCTGAGGCTACCCTATACTTGGTAAAATTCTTCCATTATTCTATTCCTTATTATTATGTCGAATAACCTATAAATGCAAAAGTAATCGCATACATGGTGAAATTCTTCTATTATTCCATTCTTTCTTTATTCTTCGCTTTAATATCCCGTCTTACGTGCTTTTACGTAGGACTTCGGTTCCATTATTTATTATTCCGTATTTAATATTCTCGCTTTAATATCCCGCTTTGGTGAATTTCATATGACTTCGGTTCCATTATTTATTATTCCGCATTTATTATTCTGGTTGAATATCACATCTTGTGTGAATTTCACCTGACCTAGTTCCGTTATTTATTATTCTGTTGGGAATAACATGTCTGTGCGGTTTCTATCACATGTATGGTGAATTCTTTTGTTATTCCATTCTTTATTATTCTGTTGGAATAACCTGTCTATGTGGATTGTCACATGCATGGTGAATGATCCTTTGTATTCATTCCTTATTAAATTGTGGAAAAGATCTGTTTACGTTGATTATGATGAGAGTCATAATAAAAGCATTGGACTGATAAAAATTATGAGTATGTGTGGTATTGGTAAGTGTTGTGATGAGTTATGTTGGTTATTATGTGAAAACATGAAAGTTTCTTAGAAATCACAAAGGGTTGAAAAATCAGATTTTGGTAAAAACGTAACATGAAATTCAATTGACCATATCTCCTATTATATTTTGAATTTTTGAGTGTGGTCAAGTTCAAGAGTTAGATCTATGAGTTTTGTAGCATCTCCAAGTGGAATCACTGGAAAAGGTATTGTAGATTTTCGTGTGGACTGATTTTAGCAAAGGAGTCAAAAGCTGTAAATTTCGAAAAAGCTACTGTCCAGATTTTTAGAGGGGCTTTTTCGGCCACTTAAATTATGAGAAAAATTTTGGCCTTTTGTGAAATGAAAGTATATGGTATAAGGAACATCCTGTCCAAAAATGAGTTCATTCCGACTTAAAATGAACAAGTTATGACCATTTTAATATTTAGGTTTTTTCGACGAAAAATGCTATAATCAGAGTTTTATAACTCCGATGACATGAAATTTAAACTGGAGGCTCATGTTAACATGTGTAAGATCCTGTCAAGATTTGAGAATTTTTGGAGTTAAACTTGAGGTAGCTAATTTCTTAAGGAATTAATTGGTAATTGATTTTTGAAAAATAGTAAATGAATTTTAAAAATTTCGAGAAAAATGTATGTTCATTATGGGACTATATTATGATAAATACCAGAAAAGAAATATTTTTGGGACTTATTTGGTATTTTTCATGAAAATAGTTTAGTTACAAACATATGAGTTAAATATGTTATGTGAAGTAACAAAGTTGGAAAATAGGATTTTATGGCTTGAAAATCCTATATAAGGTATATGCATATATTTTTGATGAGGGATTTAATCATTGGTGATGAAATCTTATGAGTATGGCATTTTTAAATGATTAAATGCATTATTTGGTAAAGTGTAACCAATTGAAATAAATTGTTTATAAGTTTAAGAAGTGATTAAAATATTGTTATGATATTAATAATATTAGATTATGAGTGGTGGATAATATTTTGATAAATTTAAAGTCTTTAATATTTATCCTTGTTTTCGTTTGATTAATACTTATATCATTGTCATCATCCTCATGTATATATATTATGTTGAAAGTCATCTGTGGCCTGTAGTGCATAGATGGACTTGGTATGATTATGACCAGGGATTATTCGGTATAATCATGACCGTAATGTTACAAATAATGTGGAAAAAGTCCTCATTGGTTGTAGTGCATTGATGGACAGTTTTTGGTATGATTATGGCTATGGATTCTCTTCGGCCAAGAGTGCAAAGATGAATTATTTTATGGCATGATCAGGACCGTTGATGAAAACACGATTATCTTTGGCCCGTAGTGCATAGATAATTCGTGGTCGTGATATTAACGAATATCCTTGGCCTGTAGTGCAGGGATGATTCGATGATGTGGATTAATTATTGAGCTGAGTCTCAACAATGAAATATTAATTCATGGATGTGATTTAATGAATATCCTTGGCCGTAGTGCAGGGATGATTCGACGATGTGGATTAATTATTCAGCTGAGTCTCAGCAATGAAATATTAATTCATGGATGTGATTTAATGAATATCCTTGGCCATAGTGCAGGGATGATTCGATGATGTGGTTTATTTATTAAGCTGAGTCTCAACATTATTGGTTTTACAGTTGTATATCTTTGGCATGTAGTGCAAAGATGGACTGTTGGTTATTGGTTTTATAGTTGTATATCTTTGGCTCAGAGTGCAAAATGATGAACTGCTTGTTATTAGTTATATGATTGTATATCTTTGGTAGTAGTGCAAAGATGAATTTGTGAGTATGATTATGAGCAGGAATTGTGATTTGGTATAACCATGATTTTTGATGTTTCAGGTGAAGATAAGTGATAAAAATTATCTTCGTCCTAGGTGCGAAAAGGAAATTCAGAATCACAATTATGATTATGAATTATTCATATAATTGTGGATGTGAATTGTTGATTGATGTTACAAGGATAAAACATTATTGGTGGACTTTTAACATGGAGAAGATAATAGACACGATGGTCTATTTGACTTTTTAATGGATTGCTTGTTCACCGCAACTATGGTTGAAAAGTTTTATCATCTACCATATGTTCTAAATCTATTTATTATTGATAAAAGCTATTGATATTTAAATTATCTTTAGTCATGATATTCTTTCTTGGGCTAGTTGTGCTCACCCTTTTTGCTTCACAATTCCTTTCGTAATAAGAGTGTAGCCGGGTCGAAAGTGGGATAACAGGGAATAAAACGGTGGTCTATAGGCATGCTGAGGTTCTCCTAAATAGTATGGAAATAATTTTATTGAGAACTTTAGATAAGTGTGTGTCGTATTGTACACGCTCATTTAATATTTAATTTTGGTGAACCGAATAGGGTGAGTGAACCCAACTTTGGAAGGGTGTTTTGCCACTATCATACAAGATGTCCGATGACATACAACCTCGTGTTATCATAAGACAAGGTTGTGCACATCCACTTGTCGAGTATATCTACGAAAGCACTACCTATATGATCTTGGAGTTTATTTAAAATATAATTTTCACTTGGAGACAGTGGAGATAGTTATAAGTCAAGAAAAGACTCACCATTGGAAAAAAGATGATAGTAATCTTCTCGTTTTCTTTGGGGGTCTATTAGGTCAACCAAGGATAATTTTGTGGACATATGATATCTATCATAACCTTGACGTATGCCACGTATTGAAGGTTTCTGGAAGCACTTCCCAAAGATTTTAATTTCTAAAAGCAGGTTTTTGACCTTTATATATAACGTACCATTGTAAGGATGTGGTCGAGGCACCATGAGAGTTATATACATTTGTATTAAAACTCACAGTTTAACTGTGGTCGTACTCTGCACGACAGTTCAACAGTTGTATAAATGAAGATGTATTTGATTTTTATAGTGTATTTTCTGGTGACTCAAGATGGGTGATGTATACCTAATTTTGGGGGCGTCACAGGTTTCCATATTTCTTAACATACATTGGACCGTTAGAATCAACCAATTAGATTTCTCAAATCATGAGACAAGATTATGGCACATGATTCATGCTATGAATGTATAACATATGGTAATTTATTCAATCAACTAGTTACCTTAATTAATTGCCTAGAATTAAGACCCTTGATTTATGACGCATAATTTATGCAGCATGATTTATGATGCATGATCTATGATGTCATGTTTTGTGCTTACCATACAATATCTGATGGCCGGTGTCCATATATCTTACCATATATTGGACCGTTGGAGACACCCAATTAGATTCCTTGAATCGTGGGACAATATTATGATGCATGACTCCTGCTACCCCATTGTTGTCTTAACCGTGAACTTAGATTGATGGAGGGATTTAATGCATAACTTATGGTAATTTATTTACCCCATTTCTTGCTCTACCGTATATGTTTGTTTAACAAGATTTGATTCCTTATGTTGAGCAATTTTGGCCATACATATTATGAGGTAGTTAATTAACATGTGACATCAAATATGAATGCGAGTATATATGCAATGCACATGTCCTAGAGCCTTATTTTGGAAAGTAATAAATGCTAAGATCTTACATATATTCCTAGGACTCAAATTTGTTTTTCTTTCTTCAAAGATATCTTGACTTTGAACCTTCTTCCTTGATGTTCCTAAAATGTTATATAACATGATTAGTGAACTAATATGGTTATCATCAAAACATGGAGTGTGAAATCCCAAATTTTACGTATAAAGATTTAAATTTCTCGAAATATTTTTTTTATATTATAGTGTAGATTTGATATAATGTTATTGTTGTGGGTATTATTTATAAATTTTGCAAAGTATGCAAGTTGTTATAAAATATTCTTTTTATCGGGGAATATCCGTACGACGGTACAATCATTGGTGGATCCCACAACAGAAGTATTGTCGTAGTAATAAAATGACAGAATTATTTTTATAAAAATAATGGCGGAAGTTTTACCGTTAAAACTGTTGAACTACTCGGTAGTAAAAGTACAGTAATACGCGTGGTTGCATAGTAGAACATGGTATTGGTTATTAATACTTACGTGATAAGTCACTCAGTTATACTCAATTATTGCTATAGTAATTGCTGCATCATATCTCTCATATTATTGATTCGATTATTGTCACAATATCATCAGCGTTATATGATATATTATTAAATCAATAATTGAGATGACAAAGTTATTCATATTATTAAATTACAATATTTACAATGTCTTGAAGTTCTACCAAGGAGAGGTTTGGTCACCTAATTGCCCGCCAATAGGGAGAAATTTTTATCGGAAAGCCCCCTCTTTCCTGGGAACGACCTGGTTGTTAAATATTGTGAGTTATGATATTAATGATGAATAAGTTCGTGTTGATTAAAGATGAATTTGATAGTTCCATTGTGTTGGGATTATTGGTGTTAGTTGAAATCGACATCTATTCCGATGATAATTGATGTCTGGGGGTTATATTGATAAATCGGATAATTTATCGGATAAATGAGCAATTAATTGCTACTAATTCACATGCTCATATAACTATTTGTTCACATGTGTGTACTATTGAGTCACATTCACTTACTATTATGGGAGTTAGTGCAAGATTGATGATACTTGCATGACAAAGTTAAAAATGGAGGTATAGATGGAGGTACTATACTATAATTAATTTTTCACATGTTTAGAACTATTCAGTCACATGATTTACTATTAGGGGAGGTGCTGCAAGTTTGATAATACTTGGATGACTGAATTAAAAATGAAAGAAAAGTTAGAGGTATTGTACTGTAATATTTCGAGCCCCAAAACGTGCAATTATCGAAACTATGTTTTCCTATAAATAGAAGCTCATTCTTCCTTCATTTCTCACCAATTCACTAAATCTATAGAGTAATTATTATAGAGAGAAATTATAGAGAGAAAGAAGAAGAGAAGTTTGCTCCCTCTCTATTCCAGTATCCAGCTTTATTCTAAGGTAAGGGATATTATTTGTTGTACCTGTAAGGGGTATTATTTTTTTTCGTATTCATGAAGAGAGCTATTGTTATTCCATTCCTTATTATTCTATTGGAATAACCTGTCTATGCGAAGTACCGCATACATGGTGAAATTCTTTTGTTATTCCATTCTTTAGTATTATGTTGGAATAACCTGTATATACAAAGTACTGCATACATGGTGAAATTCTTTTATTATTCCGCTCTTTATTATTATTCGGTCGGAATATCCTCACATGCATGCATTTTCACGGACTGGTTCCATTATTTATTATTCTCGCTTAATATCATGTGCAATAACGCTTATGCCGGACCTGGTTCCATTATTTATTATTCTGTTGGAATATCCTATCGGTACGAATTTTGCCTGACCTAGTTCCGTTCTTTATTATTCTATTAGAATATCTTGTCGGTGCGGACCACGCCTGACCTGGTTCCGTTCTTTATTATTCTGTTAGGAATAACCTGTCTGTGCGATCTCTATCGCATGCATGGTGAATCCTTCTGTTATTCCATTCTTTATTATTCTGTTGGAATAACATGTCTATGTGATTACCACATGCATGGTGATTGATCCTTTGTATTCATTCCTTATTAAATTGTGAAAATGATCTGTTTACGTGGATTATGAAGAAAGTCATAATAAAAGCAATGGATTGATGAAAACCATGGGTATATGTAGTATTAGTAAGTGTTATGAGAAGTTATGTTGGTTAATATGTGAAAACATGAAAGTTTCTTAGAAATCACAAAGGGTTAAAAAATCAGAGTTTGGTAAAAATGGAACATGAAATTCAATTGACCATATCTCCTATTATATTTCGAATTTTTGAGTGTGGTTAAGTTCTAGAGTTAGATGTATGAGTCTTATAACTTATCCAAGTGGAATCACTGAAAAAGGTATTGTAGATTTTCGTGTGGACTGATTTTAGCAAAGTTGTCAAAAGCTGTAAATTTTGAAAAACTACTGTCCAGAATTTTAAAAGGCAGTTTTGGCCACTTAATTTGTGAGACAAATTCCGGCCTTTTGGTACATGAAAGTATATGGTATAAAGAACATCCTGTCCAAAAAATGTGCTCATTCCGACTTAAAATGAGCAAGTTATGACCATTTCAATATTTAGGTTTTTTTCGACGAAAAACGCTATAACCAGAGTTCTATAACTCCGATGACCATGAAAATTTAAACTGGAAGATCACGTTAACATGTGTAAGATCCTGCCAAGATTTGGGAATTTTTGGAGTTAAACTTGAGGTAGCTAATTTCTTAAGGAATTAATTAGAAATTGATTTTTGATAAATAGTAAATGAATTTTAAAAATTCCGAGAAAAATATATGTTCATTATGGGACTATATTCTGCTAAATCCCAGAAAAAAAATATTTTTGAGTTTAAGAAATGATTAAAATATTATTATGATATTAATAATATTAGATTATGAGTTTATTAAGTGGTTGATAATATTTGGATAAATTTAAAGTCTTTAATAATTATCCTTATTTTCATTTAATTAATGCTTATATCATTGTTATCATCCTCATGATTATATGGTGATGAAAGTTATCTTTGGCTTACGTGCAAAGATGGACTGTTGATTATTGAATTATATATCTTTGGCTTACGTGCAAAGATGGGTTGTTGATTATTGGTTTTATTGTTGTATATCTTTGGCTTACGTGCAGAGATGGACTTGGTATGATTATGACCAGGGATTATTCGGTATAGTCATGACCATTGATGATTTAATGAATATCCTTGGCCGTAGTGCGAGGATGATTCGATGTTGTGATTTATTTATTGTTTGAGTCTCGGCGATAAAAAATTGATGAAAACATTTTAAATCATAGAAGATAGTAGATTTTAGTCTCTACTGACTCTTCTAATGGATTGCTTATTCAGCAGCTTAAACTTGATGTCTATTTTATTTTATCGGTTTAACATTGTTGAAGACTATTGATAATTTATTCTCGCATTATCTTAGTCATAATATTTCTTCTTTGGGCTAGTTGAGCTCACCTTTCTTTCATTCGTTCTCTTCTTGAAATGAGAATATAGCTGAGACGAGTCAGAAAAAGGAGTGACGGTCCAGATGATAGCATTAGTAGTCCTCACTATTCTGATTAAATAGTGTGCTAATAAATGTAATGAGGATTCCTTTGAGTTTCTATACTGTCTAGATGACCATATACGTATTAAAACTCTTAGATTATATTTTGTCGTATTTTACACGACTGTTGTATAATTAAGTTGTATTTGAATTTTGTACCATGTATTTGGTGACTCAAGATGGGCGATGAATACCTAAATTTTGGGGACGTCACAGTTGGTATCAAAGCTTAGGGATATGATCCCTGGCTGAGATGTGAGACAAGAACTAGGCGGGGAGAGATAGGGAATTGCTTCGCTAGTATGACCTACCTAAGTTTATTTGGTATTTAATTGGTCGGTCAGAGTATAGGGATAATATGTGATATGTCAATTAACCCTTGTTTTGTGACAGTGTTTGAAAATGGCACCTGAAAATGTTGAGATAAGCAATGGAGCAAAATAATATGATCGTATCGCAGTACGAGGCTAAGTTTGCGGAGTTATCCCGGTTTGCATCTCATTTGGTCGATAATGAGGAGAGAATGACGTGGATGTTTCTAAGAGGTTTGAAACCTGAGATACGTCAATACCTTATCTCTCATAAACTGTGTTTGTATTCAGATATTGTGAATAGGGCTCAATTATTGGAGCGCGATAATGAGTCAACCCAACCAAGAGAGAGCAGCCGACAAGTAGATGATATTAGTGGTAGCAGTCATCGAAGCGGTGACAACAAACGTGGAGGAAATCAGCATGCCAGAAATGATAACCACTTCGGTGGTAATCATGGCCAAAATAATAGGAGTGGAAATTTCAAGAAGAGAAGGTTTAGTAAAGATGGAAAGACGCCAAACCCAAAGACTCATAGTTAAGGAAGGAGAACGTGGCCGTGTCATTAGTATGTTACAAATGTGGAGGGGAAGGACATATAAGTCCGAACTGCACGATGTAGTCCAAAGCATGTTATAATTGTGGAAAAGAAGGCCACCTAGCCCGATTTTGTCGTGCACCAATGTCAAGTCCAGCTGAGATGGTGGCACCAAAGACGGATACAGACAAAACAAAGTCGGTGCTTTCAGGAAGAACGTTTTTCATAACTTCTCAAAAAGTGAGTAACCCAAACGACGTTAGCACGGGTTAGTTAATTATAAATTTTTATGAAGTTTATAACTTATTAGATACCGGTTCTACCCATTCTTTTATCTCTCTTGCTTGCATTCAACGTTTAAATTTGACTCCGGAGAAGTTAAACTTTGACTTATCTGTTGAAACTCCATTAGGAGAAACCTTCATTACATGTGTTATCCAAGTCTTGGATGAGGGTCACAGTTTTGAATGATATTTCTATTGTTAATAAATTTCCTGACGTATTCTCTGAAGACTTATTGGCTTACCCCAGAGCGTGAAATTAAATTTTGTACTGACCCCGGTACAAAACCCCATTTCTAAAACCCTTAAATATTTTCTTCACCCAAAATGAACGTAACATGCGCCAAAGATGTTGGCTCGAGCTATTGAAGATTACGATCGTACCATTCAATATCCTCGTGAAAGAGAGAACGTGGTAGCCGAAGTGTGGAGTAGAAGATCGTATGCGTTTACGAGTGCGAATATACGAACCCAGGTGAAGATAACAAATATACGATTAGAATCGAATTTAATCGATAAAGTTAAAGTCGCTCAAGCTACATACTCAGAACTGATGAATGTGAAGAAGAAGGTTCAAGAGGGCGTTATTCTAGAAGCAAGAATCGATGAAGAGAGGAAATCTCAACCCTCGATTTAATTGGCCCATTTAAAATCCTCGATCGAGTAGGAACTGTGGCTTATAGACTCTTTTTACCGCCAAGTATGTCGCATGTTCATAATGTTTTTCACGTATCGATGTTACGTAAATATGTGGACAACCCGAACCATATTATTGATTTAGAACCGGATGAGATAGCGGATAATTTAACGTATGAAGATGTACCTGTTAAAAATTCTGGAATGTATTCAACAATCAAAGGTTATACCTCAAGAGTTAGAATCGGACGAAGTGTCCTCATCTCGCTCAAAGATGCAGTGTAACGTACGTAAATTTTGAGGGCTTAAATTTCATAAGGAGGGGAGATTGTGAAACCCCAAATTTTACGAATAAAGATTTAAATTTCTCAAAATATTTTTTTTATATTATGGTGTGGATTTGATATAATGTTTTAGTTGTGGGTAGTATTTATAAATTTTGCAAAGTATGCAAGTAGTTATAAAATATTCTTTTTCTGTCGGGAATATTCGATGACGACCAATACAATCGATGGTGGATCCCATAATGTAAGTATTATTGTCGTAGTAATAAAACGGCGTAATTATTTTTTATGAAATAACTACGGAAGTTTTACCGTTAAAACCGTTGAACTACTCGGTAGTAAAAGTACAATAATACGCATGGTTGCATAGTAGAACACGGTATTGGTTATTAATGCTTACGTGATAAGTTACTCAGTTATACTCAATTATTGCTATAGTAATTGCGGCATCATATCTCTCATATTATTGATTCGATTATTGTCATAGTATCATCTGTGTTATATGATATATTATTAAATCAATAATTGAGACGACAAAGTTATTCATATTATTAAATTGCAATATTTACAATGTCTAGAAGTTCTACCAAGGAGATGTTTGGTCACCTAATTGCGCGCCAATAGGGAGAAATCCTTATCGAAAAGCCCCCTCTTTCTTGGGAACGACCTGTTTGTTAAATATTGTGAGTTATGATATTAATGATGAATAAGTTCGTGTTGATTAAAGATGAATTTGATAGTTCCATTGTGTTGGGATTATTGGTGTTAGTTGAAATCGACATCTATTCCCATGATAATTGATGTCTGGGGGTTATATTGATAAATCGGGTAATTTATAAGAAAAATGAGCAATTAATTGCTACTAATTCACGTGCTCATATAACTATTTGTTCACGTGTGTGTACTATTGAGTCACATTCACTTACTATTAGGGGAGTTGGTGTAAGATTGACGATACTTGCATGACTAAGTTAAAAATAGAGGTATAGATGGAGGTACTATACTATAATTAATTTTTCACATGTTTAGAACTATTGAGTCACATGATTTACTATTGATTCACGTGATTTACTATTAGGGAAGGTGGTGCAAGTTTGATAATACTTGGATGACTGAATTAAAAATGAAAGAAAAGTTAGAGGTATTGTACTGTAATATTTCGAGCCCCAAAACATGCAATTATCGAAACTATGTTTTCCTATAAATAGAAGCTCATTCTTCCTTCATTTCTCACAAATTCACTAAAGCTATAGAACAATTATTATAGAGAGAAATTATAGAGAGAAAAGAAGAAGAAGTCTCCGCCCCTCTCTATTCCAAAGATCCACTTTTATTCTAAGGTAAGGATATTATTTATTGTACTGTAAGGGGTATTATTTCTTTCGTATTCATGAAGAGAGCTATTGTTATTCCATTCCTTATTATTCGTTAGAATAACTTTGTTTATCCAAGTACCACATACATGGTGAAATTCTTATGTTATTCCATTCTTTATTATTATGTTGAATAACTCAGTATATGCAAAAGTAACGCATACATGGTGAAATTCTTCTATTATTCCGCTCTTTATTATTCTCGTTTAATATCCTATTCCGTGCATTTTTATTTAACCTAGTTCCATTATTTATTATTCGTCAAATATCCTCGTCTCAATGCGCTTATGCCGACCGGGTTCCATTATTTATTATTCTGTTGGAATATCTTGTCGGTCAAGTAATTTCACCGACCGGTTTCGTTTCTTTATTATTCTCGCTGGAATATCATTATTCGATCGGGATCACGCCTGACCTGGTTCCGTTCTTTATTATTTTGTTAGGAATAACCTATCTGTGTGGTCTCTATCGCATGCATGGTGAATCCTTCTGTTATTCCATTCTTTATTATTCTGTTGGAATAACATGTCTATGTGAATTACCACATGCATAGTGATTGATCCTTTGTATTCATTCCTTATTAAATTGTGGAAATGATCTGTTTACGTGGATTTTGAAGAAAGTCATAATAAAAATAATGGATTGATGAAAACCATGGGTATATGTAGTATTAGTAAGTGTTATGATAAGTTATGTTGGCTAATATGTGAAAACATGAAAGTTTCTTAGAAATCACAAAGGGTTGAAAAATCAGATTTTGGTGAAAATGGAACATGAAATTCAATTGACCATATCTCCTATTATATTTTGAATTTTTAAGTGTGGTCACGTTCTAGAGTTAGATGTATGAGTCTTATAACTTATCCAAGTGGAATCACTGGGAAAAGGTATTGTAGATTTTCGTGTGGACTAATTTTAGGAAAGGAGTCAAAAGCTGTAAATTTCGAAAAACTACTGTCCAGAATTTTAAAAGGGATATTTTGGCCACTTAATTTGTGAGACAAATTCCAACCTTTTGGGACATGAAAGTATATGATATAAAGAACATCCTGTCCAAAAATGAGCTCATTTCGACTTAAAATGAGCAAGTTATGACCATTTCAATATTTAGGTTTTTTTGACGGAAAATGCTATAACCAGAGTTCTATAACTCCGATGACCATAAAATTTAAACTGGAATATCACATTAACATGTGTAAGATCCTGCCAAGATTTGGGAATTTTTGGAGTTAAACTTGAGGTAGCTAATTTCTTAAGGAATTAATTAGAAATTAATTTTTGATAAATAGTAAATGAATTTTAAAAATTCCGAGAAAAATATATGTTCATTATGGGACTATATTCTGCTAAATCCCAGAAAAACAATATTTGTGGGACTGATTTTGTATTTTTCATGAAAATGGTTTAGTTACGAACATATGAATTAAATATGTTATGTGAAGTTGGAAAAATCGGTAAATAGAATTTTATGGCTTGGAAATCCTATATAGGGTATATGCAGATTTTTGATAAGGGATTTGATCATTAGTGATGATATCTTATGAGTATGGCATTTTTGAATGATTAAATGCATTATTTGGTAAAGTGTAAACAATTGAAATAAATTATTTATAAGTTTAAGAAGTGATTAAAATATTATTTTTATATTAATAATATTAGATTATGAGTTTATTAAGTGGTTGATAATATTTGAATAAATTTAAAGTCTTTAATAATTATCCTTATTTTTATTTAATTAATGATTATATGGTGATGAAAGTTATCTTTGGCTTACGTACAAAAATGGACTGTTGATTATTGAATTATATATCTTTGGCTTACGTGCAAAGATGGGTTGTTGATT
Organism: Panax ginseng; assembly: GCA_020205605.1. Taxonomy (NCBI): domain Eukaryota; kingdom Viridiplantae; phylum Streptophyta; class Magnoliopsida; order Apiales; family Araliaceae; genus Panax; species Panax ginseng. The sequence goes on along the minus strand of CM035131.1, from coordinate 14,019,495 downwards.
ATTGGTTTTATTGTTGTATATCCTTGGCCCGTAGTGCAGGGATGATTCGATGTTGTGATTTATTTATTAAGCTGAGTCTCAGCGATAAAAATTGATGAAAATATTTTAAATCATTAAAAATAGTAGATTTTAGTCTCTACTTGACTCTTCTAATGGATTGCTTATTCCGCTGCAGTTAAACTTGATGTCTATTGTATTTTATCAGTTTAACATTGTTGAAGGCTATTGATAATTTATTCTTCATTATCTTAGTCATAATATTTCTTACTGGGCTAGTTGAGCTCACCCTTTCTTTCACTATTCTCTTCAGGAAATGAGAATATAGCTGGGACGTGTCGGGGAAAGGAGTGACGGTCCAGATGATAACATTAGTAGTCCTCACTATTCTAATTAAATAGTGTGCTAATAAATGTAATGAGGACTCCTTTGAGTTTGTATACTGTCTAGATGACAATATATGTATTAAAACTCTTAGATTATGTTTTGTCGTATTTTACATGACTGTTGTATAATTAAGTTGTATTTGAATTTTGTACCATGTATTTGTCGACTCAAGATGGGTGATGAATATCTAAATTTTGGGGGCGTCACATGGAGTGTGACATAAGTCAACATTCTTCCTATGAATTTATTTGTTTACCTAGCTCGTAGGATCAACGTTATCCCGCCCGGCGTCAGTTGGTATCAAAGCCCAAACATCTTTCTAGGAATAGACTCATCGGTTTTAATGGCTAGTGGTCATGGTCGTAAAGGGCAGATTCTGGCTGAAGAAGTCCCGCACAATGATCAAAGTGTCCAGGACGTGATGATTGAGGATTTACAGAGACAAGTTACAGAGCTAAACTAGATCCTAGCAGCGTAAAATCTGGGTCCTCGTGGACAGGTTTTGGAAGAGAAAGTCCCGCACCTAGGCCGCTATGGACAGGTTTCGAAGCAGGAAGTCCCACATCTTGAACACGATGAAGAATCCTATAATTTTGAATCGAGTTATGATAACCCTTACCACCATAGGAGGAAGCTATGGGAACGACGTGACCGTGAGGACCATCGTAGTGATCTGAGTTTCAGAATGGAGCTACCGGAATTTTCTGGTACACTGCAAGCAGAAGGATTCATCGATTGGATGAATGAAGTAGAGCAAATCTTCGAGTTTAAAGAGGTATGAGATATCGCTAAGGTAAAATTGGTTGCCATCAAACTGAAGGGCCAAGCATCTGCTTGGTGGGAACAAATGTGGCGTTCAATAGAGAGACAAGGAAAGGCTAAAATCACCAAGAAGATGTAGAGTTACTTTCATCCTTTCGAATACACACAATCTCTGTTTAAGAGATTGCATCTGTTAAGACAAGGTACTCAATCTGTGGATGATTATACTGAAGAGTTTTACCAATTGATAGCAAGGAATGATCTATCAGAAACCAAAGAAAAACTGGTGGCACGATATTTGGGTGGATTAAAATAGCCATTACAGAACGCCCTTAGCCTCCATTCACTTTGGATTGTTTCTGAAGCATATCAGCGAGCTCGTGAGGCAGAGCAACAACAGAACAGTAGATGGATGCCAAGGAGAAATCCCCCCAACAAGCCAAACCCATCCCCATAATTTCGTACTACACCACAACAACCTCAGGGTAACTTTAATTCTAGCATCAAGTGCTTCAGATGTGGAGAACCAGGTCATAAAGAAACAGAGTGCTGAAAGCCTGCTAACCAGAAGGGTAAGAACCGTTTTATTGAAGAAGGAATGACCGATGAAGTCGAAGAGTTCGGAGAGACTATATGTGAGATCCCGAATTTTATGAAATAAAAGTATTCAATTTTTCTACTTTAGTAAATAGTTAAATTAATAAAAGGTTAAAGTTAAGGGTGATATTTAAAAATTTTTTAAAGTAAGAAAGTTTTCATAAAATAATCGGTGATAAAAGTACATTAATACGCTTTGTTGCATAGTAGCACACGGTATTGATTATTGATGCTTACGTGAGAAGTCACTCAGTAATACTCAATTATTGCTACAATAATTGTTGCATCATATCTCTCATATTATTGATTCAATTATTGTCACAGTATCATCTATATATATAATATGTTATATTATTAAATCAATAATTGAGACGACAAAGTTATTCATATTATTATTTGCAATATTGACAATGTCTAGAAATTCTGTCAAGGAGAGGTTTGGTCACCTAATTGCACGCCAATAAGGAGAAATCCTTATCGGAAAGCCCTCTCTTTCCTGGGAATGACCTGGTTGTTAAATATGGTGAATTATAATATTAATGATGAATAAGTTCGTATTGATTAAAGATGAAATTGATAGTTCCATTGTGTTGGAATTATTAGTGTTAGTGAAAAAAATCGACATTTATTTCGATAATAATTGATGTCCTGAGGTTATATCGACTAACTGTAATTAATCGGATAAATGAACAATTATTGATTCACATGATTATAACTATTTGTTCACATGTGTGTACTATTGATTCACATTCATTTACTATTAGGGGAGTTGGTGCAAGATTGATAATACTTGCATGACTAAGTTAAAAATAGAGGTATAGATGAAGGTACTATACTATAATTAATTTTTTCACATGTTTAGAACTATTGAGTCACATGATTTACTATTGATTCACATGATTTACTATTAGGCGAGGTGGTGCAAGTTTGATAATACTTGTATGACTAAATTAAAAATGAAGGAAAAGATGAAGGTATTATACTGTAATATTTCGAGCCCCAAAATGTGCAATTATGGAAACTATATTTTCTTATAAATAGAAGCTCATTCCTTCATTAATTTTCACCAATTCACTAAGTCTCACAAGAGCAATTATTATAGAGAGAAATTATAGAGAGAAGAAGAAGAGAGTTTACTACCTCACTATTTCAAAGATCCAGCTTCTTCTAAGGTAAGGGGTATTATTCTTTCGTATTCATGAAGAGAGTTATTTTCTTTCAATACTCGTAAGGTTTGTTATTCCATTCTTTATTATTATGTTGGAATAACATGTCTATGCGAAATACCGTATATATGGTGAAATTCATCTATTATTCCATTCTTTATTATTACATTTGGAATAACTTTTGTTTGTGCGAGGCTATCGCATGACACCGTGAATTCTTTGTTATTCCATTATTTATTATTCGTTGGAATATCTCGTCTTGTCTGAATTACGCATGACACGTTCCATTTTTATTATTATTCTTTGGAATATCCTCGCATCGTGCGGATTACGCATGACCGGTTCCATTCTTTATTATTCTCATTAGAATATCCTCGCTGTCATGGATTACGCATGACCTGGTTCCATTCTTTATTATTCTGTTGGGAATAACCTGTCTATGCGGTCTATTGCATGCCTGGTGAATTCTTCTGTTATTCCATTCCTTATTATTCTGTTGGAATAACATGTCTATGTGGATTACCACATGCATGGTGAATGACTGTAAGACCCCAACTTATTATTAATAAAATTGAATTTTCTCTATTTATTATTTTGAAATAGTAAGGGTTGATTTGATTAATGTGGTTAGTTATGGGTACAAATACGCAAATATCTTAAATAAGCAAGTGGTTATAAAATATTCATTGTTGTCAGGGAATATTCGTTTGGTCGTGGAATATTCTTATTGTCGGAGAATATTCGTACGACGGCACAGCCTTGGGCCCCATAACGGAAAGTGATTGGATGAAGAAAACCACAAGTATAAGTTGTTTATAAATAACTTGGCGTAGTTATTCACAGATTAATCATTGTTGGAATACCCTTGGTTTAAAACACAAGAAGACCGCGTATCGTTGCACCAATTATTGATTCTTACGTAGAAAGGCATTACTCAATAATTGTTCACAGTGAGCATCGCTCAATATTTTATTTTATTGATTCAATAATTGTTACGTTGATATTTTATATTTTTGTTGTTTCAATAATTGTCACTACACAGTATTTTCATCATCAGATCAATAATTCATATTATTTGAATAATATCATTAGATAACATTATTGGCAATGTCTAGAAAGTTCTGTCTAAGGAGAAGTTTGGTCACCTAATCAAGCTACCAAAGAAGGAAAAATCCTTATTGGAAAGCCCCCTCTTTCCTGGGAATGGCCTGGTTGCCCGTATTGTGATTCTATAATATTATTTGTGAATAATTAATTAATGATTTATATGATAAGGAAAATATTCATTTTATGTGGATATAGATGGAGAAAATTTTAGAGTGACAATTATTGAAAAATTGATATTTTCTGATAGAATAATTTATTTAAATATATTATTATATTTTAATGATATAATAATGGTGATATTTTTACAATGAATGTGGGATATATGAGTATATGAGGAGGAAGAGTATTTTTGTTACTAAAAATATTTAAAACATGTTTTTCATTTTGTGGACCCTATTTATTGACTGAAATTTGATTATATATTGTAAAATCTCCCGTTTGTGGATTTCAGTCAATTTCTGTTTGGGATTTGGAAAAATTTTCTTCTGCAAAGTTGTAGAGAATGGAATTTCATATGGAAAGGACATGTGGTTCGAATTTTTCTGATAAAAGGGCTATTTATTATGAATTATTGAAGTTCTGAAGTTCCGAAATAATTGATTTTTGGAAGTTTTAATTATTTTTTTAAGAAAAACGTTTTTTGTAATTAAGTTGGCCTCACATGTGATTTAAATGGGCTGAAATCAGATTTCAAAGGTGGGCTTGAATTTTGTTAATTATATTATTATTTTATTAAATTTTTTGCTTTGGTGTTCTAAGCATTTTCCTATAAATAAGGTGCTTAGGTTAGAATTGAAAATCACACTAGAAACTGAAGTTTTCTCTCCCTATATTATCGAGCGTATTCTTGTGAGTATTTTGATACTTTGAGTGTTGCTATATCGGTGCAAGTTCCTTCAAACGTTATATCGATATTCCAAATGTAAGTCTTATTCTTTTTAGAGGTAAGGGATATTATTTTTTTAAAATGATATTATTTCTTTCAATATCATTATGCCGGAATATTGGTAAGATTTTTCTTGTGAAATTCTTGTCTTTTAGTGTTGAGGTTACTATTCACGTATATGCCACTATTCACGTATATGGCACTATTCACGAATACGGCACTATTCATAAAAAAATTAAAATTTTGTTTTTTGTCCAAAATATCTATTATGGATACTAGCTTTGATTGCATCCATGTTTTGATCATTCTTGAATTTTACTTCACTATGGTTATTTATGAAGTATTTTTGAACTTGGACTGTTTAAAGTACGAATCCTTAATACTTCTTCTTTTGTTTCACTGGATTCGTTTTCTTTAAAATATTTTTCATCATCCTCGGTCCTAAATGATGGTATTATTGAATATCTTTGGCCTGTAGTATAAAGATGGTTGATTTTCTTATGAATATCTTTGGCTCAGTAATGCAAAGATGTACAGTGTTGAGATGAACATGACCAATCGATGAATATCTTTGGCTCAGAAGTGCAAAGATGAATATTTGATTCAAGATGAATATTAATTGATGTTACAGAATAAAATATTGATGATGGACTTTTAAATTCATAGATTATAGTAGATTTCATTCTCTACGTAACTCTTCTATGAATTATTATTTCAAGCAGAATATTGATCCGAAACTTGTTGTCTATTGTATTTTATCGATTTTTCCTGTTGAAGACTAACGATAATTTGTTGTATATTATCTTAGTCATAATATTCTTTACTGGGCTAGTTGAGCTCACTCTTTTGCTTTTTGTTCCATTTTTCTTCTCAGGAGGCGAGAATGTAACGAGTTCTAGTCGGGGAATGGAATGATGGTCCTAGGAAGTTATTTTAGTAGTCCTCACCATTTTTATAAAATAATGTATCAATAATTGTAATGAGGACTTATTTGGGTGTGAATATTGTCTAGATGGCAATATTTGTATTTAAACTCACAGTTTATATGTTGTATTAATAAAGTTATAGTTGTTCTGTACCATGTATTTTGGCGACTCAATGGGTGTTGTATACCTATTTTGGGGGCGTCACAATGACCCTTTGTATTCATTCCTTATTAAATTGTGGAAATGATCTGTCTACGTGGATTACCGCATGGCGGTGAAAATCCATTTGCAGTTTCATAATTTTTCTGACCCTCAAAAATTCTGGAAAAATTTGAAATGATAATTTGATGAGTTTTCTAGATTGTGTCCAAAAATGACGATTTTTGGATGTATAGATTAGGAGTTATGAATTTTATGGGAAAAGACTATTTTAAAAGTAAACCCTTATAACTCCTTGTGGTTAACTCCAAAATTGGTGAAATTGTTATTGGGAGTACATGTATATAACAGGAGTATACCCTGTAAATTTTGGAATTTTTGGACAAAAGTACAGTTTATGATAAATGTCTAAATATTCGGTAGTTTTGACCATATGAAAAATAGTAAATGAATTTTAAAAATTGCGAGAAAAATATTTGTTCAATATGGGACTATATTATGCTAAATCCCAGAAAAGAAAAATGTTTGGGATTGATTTGGTATTTTTCATGAAAATGGTTTAGTTACGAACATATGAATTAAATATTTTATGTGAAGTTGAAAAATTGGTAAATAGGATTTTATGGCTTGAAAATCCTATATAAGGTATATCTTGATTTTTTTGATGAGGATTTGATCATTGGTGATGAAATCTTATGAGTATAGCATTTTTGAATGATTAAATGCATTATTTGGAAAAGTGTAAACAATTAAAATAAATTATTTATAAGTTTAGAAAGTGATTAAAATATTGTTATAATATTAATAATATTAGATTATGAGTTTATTAAGTGATTGATAATATTTAGATAAATTTAAAGTCTTTAATATTTATCCTTGTTTTCGTTTGGTTAATGCTTATATTATTGTCATCATCCTCATGCTTATATTGCGTTAAAAGTCATCTTTGGCCAGTAGTGCATAGATGGACTATTGATTATTGGTTTTATAGTTGTATATCTTTGGCTTACGTGCAAAGATGGACAGGTGTATGACATGATCATGACCACTAGTGATACTAATGAATATCCTTGGTCGTAGAGCAGGGATAATTCGATGATGTGATTGGCAAGATCATGACTATTAGTTAACAGTTGAATGTCTTTGGCCGTAGTGCACTGACAGACAATTGATTGGTATGATCATGACCATTGGTTTTATAAGTTGAATATCTTTGGCCCGTAGTGCAAAGGTAGGCAACTAATTGGTATGATCATTGTTATTACATTTAAATATCTTTAGCCTTTGGGGTAAGGATATTGAGTAAACGTTCTATATATTAAGCCTTTGTGGCAAAGAGAAACTATTGATTTACATGATTATAAATATGAATTGTGGATTTAACTATAATCTTTGGTAGTTTAGGTGAAGACAGGTGATGATAGTTCTTTTTGTCTTGGGTATAACAAAGAACTGTTCTTGAGTATTACAGGTGTGACGCCCCCAAAATAGGCATACATCACCCATCTTGAGTCGCCAAGTATATGGTACAGAATTCAAATACAAACTTAATTATACGACATAAGCTGTGAGTTTTAATACAAATATTGTCTTCTAGACAGTATTCAAACTTAAAATACGACAAAACATAATCTGAGAGTTTTAACACGAATATTGTCATCTAGACAATATCCACACTCAAATTCAATCTTATTACATTTATTATCACATTATTTCATAGAATAGTGAGGACTACTAATGCTATCATCTGGACCGTCACTCCGTTCACCGGCTAGTCTCAACTATATTCTCATTTCCTTAAGAGAACAATGAAAGAAAAGGGGTGAGCTCAACTAGCCCAGTAAGAAATATTATGACTAAGATAATGCAAATAAATTATCATTAGCCTTCAACAGTGTTAAACTGATAGAATATAATAGACAACAAGTTTAACTGCAGCGGAACAAATAATCCATTAGAAGAGTCAAGTAGAGCATGATATCTACTATCTTCTATGATTTAATAGTTATCATCAATTTTATCATTTGAGACTCGACAAATAAATAAACCACATCATTTGAATTATCCATGCACTCACTGAGCCAAGGATATTCATTATTATTACCGATTGGTCATATTCATCTCAACAACCTGCTCATCAATGCACTTCACGAGACCAATGAGGATTTTTACCACATCATTCATTACATTACGGTTATGATTATACCGAATAATCCTTGGTCATAATCATACCAAGTCCATCTATGCACGCAAGCCAAAGATGACTTTCATCACAATATAAGCATGAGGATGATGACAATGATATAAGAATTCAATAAAACAAGTTCAAGAATTAATTTATCTAGGAACCAATAACATCCAAATTATCAACATGATACTTCTTTGTAGAGTAAAATTCAAGAATGCTCAGAAGAATATTTCTATAAAAAGATACTGGATGAAACACAAATATCAAGGATATTTCACTAATTTCATGGAGTATAAAAATCAAAACTTTAACCAACTGAGTATAATAAAGAATGGAATAACAAAAGAAATCACCAAGCATGCGATATAGACTTATGCATAGTGTTATTCCAATGAATAATAAATAATGGAACGGTCATGCTGCATCAGCATGAGCGGGGATATTCCAATGAATAATAAATAATAGAACCAGGTCATGCGTAAAGCACAGACAGGATGTTCCAATGGAATGATAAATAATGGAACCAGGTCATGCGTAAAACACAGATAGGTTTTTCCAACAAAATGATAAAGAATGGAATAATAAAAGAATTTCACCAAGTATAGGGTAGTCCGCGTATACAGGTTATTCCAACAGAATAATAAAGAATGGAATAACAGAAGTTCTCTTCATGAATACAAAAGAAATAATACCCCTTACCTTAGTAGGAGATTGAATACTGCAGTAGTGTAGTAACAGAATACTCTTCTTATTTCTCTCTATACTTTCTCTCTCTATAGCTTGAATGAATTCGTAAAAAATAATGAAGAACTAGGCCTCTATTTATAGAAGATTTCTAACTTAGCTCTTGAAATGTGAAAAGGCAAGTGGCTTGATGACTGGTGATGTGAAAAGAAAAGTGGTTTGACGCCTATAATGTGAAACACCAAGTGGTTTGACGCATGTAATGTGAAACGACAATTGGTTCGACGCCTGTAATGTAAAACGACAATTGGTTCGACGCCTATAATGTGAAACGATAATTGGTTCGATGCCTGTAATATGAAACGACAATTGGTTTGACGTCTGGTAAAGGCAATTACTATTGGCGAAAGAGACTCTTAGATGATGACATATGGGCCCCCATAGAATAAACCAAACTTACCACAAACGTCTCATAATAGACTTCTTATTTACATCAAGGATTGAATAAATATTACCACAAATCATTTTATTTTTAATCAACACATATTTAATATTTCAACAATTATTCATCATTAATATTATAACTTGTCGTCTTAATTATTGATTTAATAATATAACATATTATACAGATGATATTGTGACAATAATTGAATCAATAATATAAGAGATATGATGCAGCAATTACTGTAGCAATAATTGAGTATAACTGAGTGACTTCTTACGTAAGCATCAATAATCAATACCGTAGTGTCTTTACGCAACCACGCCAGATTCTTGTACTTTTATTACCGGGTATTTCAATAGTTAATCGTAAAACTTCCGTGCTATTTTTTATAAAAGATAATTTTGTCATTTTTAACTCAAACAAATAATTCCGTTGTGGGGTCCACCAATGATTGTGTCGTCGTACGAATATTCCTCGACAAAAAGAATATTCCCCGACCAAACGAATATTTTATAACAACTTGCTTACTTTTCAAAATTTATAAATATTACCCACAACTATAACATTATATCAAATCCACACTATAATATTCAAAAATGATATTTAGAGAAAATTAATCTTTATTCATAAAAGTTGGGGTCTTACAACAGGAATGAAATATTAACGATGGACTTTTAAATTATAGAAGATAGTAGATTTTATGCTCTACTTGACTCTTCTAATGGATTGCTTATTTCGTTGCAGTTGTTGATCTAAAACTTGTTGTATATTATATTCTATCAGTTGTTATACTATTGGAGGCTAAGGATAATTTATTATGTATTATCTTAGTCATAATATTTCTTACTAGGCTAGTTGAGCTCACCCTTTCTTTCATTATTCTCTTCAGGAAATGAGAATATAGCTGGGACGAGTCGGGAAATAGAGTGACGGTCCAAATGTTTGCATTAGTAGTCCTCACTATTCTGTGAAATAGTGTGAAAATAAATGAGGACTTATTTTGAGTTTGAATATTGTCTAGAAGACAATATTTGTATTAAAACTCACAGCTCATGTTGTATAATTAAGTTTGTATTTGTATTCAGTACCATGTATCTGGCGACTCAAGATGGGTGATGTATACCTGTTTTGGGGGCGTCACAGTTGGTATCAAAGCTTAGGGATATGATCCTTGGCTGAGATGTGAGACAAGAACTAGGAGGGGAGAGACGGAGAATTCCTTCGCTAGTATGACCTACCTAAGTTTATTTGATATTTAATTGGTTGGTCAGAGTATAGGGATAATATGCGGCATGTCAATTAACCCTTATTTTGAAACTATATTCTAGAATGATATCTGAAATACAGGAGATGAGAAATGGGAAAATCATGATAGAGAGGAAATAACCGGGAAGGCATAATCCGAAAAGAAAGCAAGGTATTCTCATCTCTTCGAACTATCAGGTACGTAAATTTCGAGGGCGAAATTTCATAAGGAGAGGAGATTGTGAGATTTTGAATTTTATGAAATAAAAATATTCAATTTTTCTATTTTAGTAAATAGTTAAATTGATAAAAGGTTAAAGTTAAGGGTGATATTTAAAAAATTTTCAAAGTAAGAAAGTTTTCATAAAATAATCGGTGATAAAAGTACATTAATATGCTTGGTTGCATAGTAGCACACAATATTGATTATTGATGCTTACGTGAGAAGTCATTCAGTAATACTCAATTATTGCTACAGTAATTGCTGCATTATATCTCTCATATTATTGATGCAATTATTGTCATAGTATCATCTGTATAATATGTTATATTATTAAATTAATAATTGAGACGACAAAGTTATTCATATTATTATTTGCAATATTGACAATGTCTACAAGTTCTGTCAAGGAGAGGTTTGGTCACTTAACTGCGCGCCAATAAGGAGAAATCCTTATCAGAAAGCCCCTTCTTTCCTGGGAACGACCTGGTTGTTAAATATGGTGAATTATAATATTAATGATGAATAAGTTCGTATTGATTAAAGATGAAATTGATAGTTCTATTGTGTTGGAATTATTAGTGTTAGTGAAAATCGACATTTATTTCAATAGTCTGGAGGTTATATTGACCAATCGGGTAATTAACTGGATAAATGAGTAATTAATTGCTATTGATTCACATGATTATAACTATTTGTTCACATGTGTGTACTATTGATTCACATTCATTTACTATTAGGGGAGTTGGTGCAAGATTGATAATACTTGCATGACTAAGTTAAAAATGGAGGTATAGATGAAGGTACTATACTATAACTACTTTTTTCACATGTTTAGAACTATTGAGTCACATGATTTACTATTGATTCACATGATTTACTATTAGGGGAGGTGGTGCAAGTTTGTTAATATTTGTATGACTAAATTAAAAATGAAGGAAAAGATGAAGGTATTATACTGCAATATTTCGAGCCCCAAAATGTGTAATTATGAAAACTATATTTTCTTATAAATAGAAGCTCATTCCTTCATTAATTTTTACCAATTCACGAAGTCTCACAAGAGCAATTATTATAGAGAAAAATTATAGAGAGAAAGAAGAAGAGAAGTTCGCTACCTCACTATTCTAGTGTCCAGTTTCTTCTAAGGTAAGGGGTATTATTCTTTCGTATTCATGAAGAGAGATTTTCTTTCAATACTCGTAAGGGTTGTTATTCCATTCTTTATTATTATGTTGGAATAACTTGTCTATGCGAAGTACCGCATACATGGTGAAAATTTTCTGTTATTCCATTCTTTATTATTCTCATTGAATAACCTCCGTGCATCTGGGTCTATCGCATGCCCAGTGAATTCTGTTGTTATTCCATTATTTATTATTCTATTGGAATATCCTCATGCATCAAGCGATTACGCATGACCTCGGTTCCATTTTTTATTATTCATTGGAATATCCCATCTGCAAGCGGATTACGCGCATGACCTCGCTTCCATTCTTTATTATTACATTTGGAATATCCTCGTGCGTGGGTGATTACGATTACGCACCGGTTCCATTCTTTATTATTCTGTTGGAATAACCTGTCTATGTGAATTACCACATGCATGGTGAATAACCCTCTGTATTCATTCCTTATTAAATTGTGGAAATGACCTGTCTACGTGGATTACCGCATGGCGGTGAAAATCCATTTACAGTTTTATAATTTTTCTGACCCTCAAAAATTCTGGAAAAATTTGAAATGATAATTTGATGAGTTTTCTAGATTGTGTCCAAAAATGGAGATTTTTGGATGTATAGATTAGGAGTTATGAATTTTATGGGAAAAGACTATTTTAAAAGTAAACCCTTGTAACTCCTTGTGGTTAACTTCAAAATTGGTGAAATTTTTATTGGGAGTACATGTATATAACAAGAGTATACCCTGTAAATTTTAGAATTTTTGGACAAAAGTACAGTTTTTGATAAATGTCTAAATATTCGGCAGTTTTGGCCATATGAAAAATAGTAAATGAATTTTAAAAATTCTGAGAAAAATTGTTCAATATGGGACTATATATTCTGCTAAATCCCAGAAGAAAAAAAATGTTTGGGATTGATTTGGTATTTTTCATGAAAATGGTTTAGTTACGAACATATGAATTAAATATGTTATGTGAAGTTGAAAAATTGGTAAATAAGATTTTATGGCTTGGAAATCCTATATAAGGTATATACAGATTTTTGATGAGGGATTTGATCATTGGTGATGAAATCTTATGAGTATAGCATTTTTGAATGATTAAATGCATTATTTGGTAAAATATAAACAATTAAAATAAATTGTTTATAAGTTTAGAAAGTGATTAAAATATTATTATAATATTAATAATATTAGATTATGAGTTTATTAATTGATTGATAATATTTAGATAAATTTAAAGTCTGTAATATTTATCCTTATTTTCGTTTAGTTAATGCTTATATTATTGTCATCATCATCATGCTTATATTGCGTTAAAAGTCATCTTTGGCCCGTAGTGCATAGATGGACTATTGATTATTGGTTTTATAGTTGTATATCTTTGGCTTACGTGCAAAGATGGACAAGTGTATGACATGATCATGACCACTAGTGATACTAACGAATATCCTTGGCCGTAGAGCAGGGATAATTCGATGATGTGATTGGTGGATCATGACCATTAGTTAATAGTTGAATGTCTTTGGTCAGTAGTGCAATCGACAGATTGATTGGTATGATCATGACCATTGGTTTTATTAGTTGAATATCTTTGGCCGTGTGGTGCAAAGGTAGACAAACCGATTGGTATGATCATTGTTATTACATTTGAATATCTTTAGCCTTTGGGGTAAGGATATTGAGTAAACGTTCTATTAAGCCTTTGTGGCAAGGAGAAACTGTTGATTTACATGATTATAAATATGAATTGTGGATTTAACTATAATCTTTGGTGCTTTAGGTGAAGACAGGTGATGATAGTTCTTTTTGTCTTGGGTATAACATAGAACTGTTCTTGAGTATTACAGGAATGAAATATTAACGATGGACTTTTAAATCATAGAAGATAGTACATTTTATGCTCTACTTGGCTCTTCTAATGGATTGCTTATTATGCTGCAGTTGTTGATCTAAAACTTGTTGTCTATTATATTCTATTAGTTGTTATACTGTTGAAGGCTAAGGATAATTTATTCTGCATTATCTTAGTCATAATATTTCTTACTGGGCTAGTTGAGCTCACCCTTTCTTTCAATATTCTCCTTAGGAAATGAGAATATAGCTGGGACGAGTTGGGAAATGGAGTGACGGTCCAGATGTTTGCATTAGTAGTCCTCACTATTCTGTGAAATAGTGTGAAAATAAATGAGGACTTATTTTGAGTTTGAATACTGTCTAGAAGACAATATTTATATTAAAACTCACAGCTCATGTTGTATAATTAAGTTTGTATTTTGTATTCAGTACCATGTATCTGGCGACTCAAGATGGGTGATGTATACCTATTTTGGGGGCGTCACGGTTGGTATCAAAGCTTAGGGATATGATCCCTGACTGAGATGTGAGACAAGAACTAGGAAGGGAGAGACGGGGAATTCCTTCGCTAGTATGACCTACCTAAGTTTATAAGAGCTACAAAGGCAGGTAATGGACTTAATAGAGAAGGGATACATTCGTGAAAGTATGAGCCCATGTGCAGTTATAGCTGTATTAGTTTCGAAGAAGGACGGTTCATGGAGAATGTGCATCGATAGTAGAGCAATCAATAAGATCACGGTTAAGTATCATTTTTTGATACCTCGTCTGGATGATATGATAGATTAGTTGTCTGGTGCAAAAATCTTCTCAAAAATTGACTTGAAGAGTGGATATCATCAAGTTCGGATGAGACCTAGAGATGAATGGAAGACAACCTTTAAAACACAACAAGACTTCTATGAATGGATGGTTACACCCTTTGGACTTTCCAACACACTCAGTACCTTCATGGGGTTTATGCATTAAGTACTACGACCTTGCATGGGAAAATTTGTGTGGTTGTTTACTTTGATGACATTCTTATCTACAGTCCGACATTGGAATTAAATCATGAGCACCTCATAACTGTATTTAAAACGTTAAGGAAGGAACAATTGTTTATAAACCAGAAAAAGAGTTCCTATTTCATAACTTCAGTAACCTTCCTCAGTTTTGTTGTTTCTACCGAAGGTGTTCACACAGATCTGACCAAGGTCAAGGAAGTCTCGGCATGGCCTACATCGAGGACCATACATGACGTCATAAGCTTTCATGGATTATCATCTTTTTATAGACGGTTCATTCTAGACTTCAGCACGTTGGTCGCGCCTATCAACGAATGTCTTAAAGGGAAATCATTTTAATAGTTCTATGAGGCAGAAGGTAGTTTTTAGTTGATCAAAATAAGATGACTGAAGCACCCGTACTGGCACTTCCTGACTTCGAGAAGGTCTTCAAAGTAAACTGTGATGCCTCGGGAGTTGGTATTGGTGGTGTTCTTAGTCAAGAAGGTCGGCCAGTTTCTTTCTTAACTGAAAAGTTATCAAGGACAAGAAAGAATTATTCTACTTATGATCTGGAATTTTATGCCCTAGTCCAGACACTGAAGCATTGGCGTCATTATTTGATACAGAGGGAATTCATTCTTTTTACTGATCATGAGACCTTAAAGTATATTAATGGTAAACATAAACTCAGCCGAAGACATGCATGATAAATGGGTAGGGATCTTGCAAGATTTCACTTTCACTTTGCGACATCAAGCAGGAAGTCTGAATCGTGTTGCTGATGCGCTAAACCAAAGAGCATTACTCCTTAGTACTATGCAAAAAAATATTTTAGGGTTTGAAGTCTTCACTGAGATGTATGAAGGAGATCTTTCCTTCGGTAAGATAGTTCAAGACATACGAGAAGGTCGACAATCTGACTCTATCTTACATAAGGGGTATTTATTTCAAGGACTCCAGTTGTGTATTCCTGATTGTTCGATTCGGCAACAGATAATAAGCGAACTTCACAAAGAAGGACATTTCGGACGAGATAAGACATTAGCCTTAATAACAGCTGACTATTACTGGCCAAAGATCTCAAGCGATGTGAATCGCTATGTAAAAGGGTGTTCTACTTGTCAAAAGTCAAAAGAAGTTCTTACCAATACGGGATTATACACCCCCTTACCTGTCCCTAAAAGGCCTTGGTGTGATGTTAGTATGGACTTTGTCTTAAGTCCTCCCCGAACTCAAAGAGCTTCAGATTCTATTATGGTTGTCGTTGATCGATTCTCTAAAATGGCTCGTTTCATCGCTTGTCAGAAGATCATGGATGCTACTCGGATCGCCCATCTCTACTTTCGGGAGATTGTACACTTACATGGAGTTCCACAGTCTATTACATCCGATCGGGACACTAAATTTATGAGTAATTTCTGGAAGAGTTTGTGGGAAAAGCACGGAACGCAATTGAACTTCAGCAGTGCTTAACATCCTCAGACCGTTGGTCAGACCGAAGTAGTAAATCGAAGTTTGGGTAATATTTTGAGGTGTTTGGCCAGAAATATTTTGAGATGTTGAAGATCTTTTTTGGGCCGTACTTACCCGTGATCGATTTCCTATTGGCGATTATAATAAACTTAAGGATTAAAAAATTGGTCCTTGTGAAATTCTGCAGCGAATTAACGATAATGCTTATCGGTTACGCATTTCAAGTCATCTGCGGACTTCGGACGTTTTCAACATTAAACATTTGAGCCCTTGTTTTGAGCAGTCTGCTAAACAAATTGAGAACTCGAGGACGAGTTCTTCTCAACCTGGGGTGACTGATGCAGGATGGTCCGAGACCGAAGATACCGAGTTATCGGATAGTATGTTGATGGCTTTGGAATATCATGAATTGGATGATCGTCACAAACGAAGAGGTCATTAAACACCTTCGGCATTAATAATACCTTCAGCTTCGGGAGATGGGATGACACTTTCACCTTCGACTTCGGAAAATGGAATGGCGTCTTGACTTCAGAGTTCTACAGACTAATAGTTTATTTACTTTCTATTCCTATTTAGTTCTTTAATTAATAATATTTTATTATTAACAAGTTTGTTATTTTGTTAGGAATTGTTTCTGTAAAAGTAGGAAATTTGTTAGAATATTTTTCACATCCCTAGGAGGATTTTATTTCCATATTATTTTCATATCTCTAGAAAGATTTTAGAGTGACTTTGAGATAAAATTTTGCTAAACTATATAAACTCGGCTTGTGGGTGAAATAAAGGGACTTAATTTGATAAATATATTATATACATTAGAGAGATTTCTCTGTGTTTTTCGATAAACCTCTTTCGTTTTTCTGTTAATTTATTTGTTTACCTAGCCCACACGTAATCGCTATCCCCCAGTATCAATTTTCTTGAGGCTGAAGTGATATTGAAAGATTTGCTTTTCTTTATTGTCAGCATGTGATCATTTTTGGGTTGAGTAAGTTGGTTCGTTACAATGCTTAGCAGTAACAATTAATGTTGTTCTGAAGGGCAGCCACGAAACTCATTTGCCGCAAGTGTACAATAGAAATGGGCTGAATTTGATTTCAATTCGATCTTCTTCTTCATTTTAAGTTGTAATTCGAGACCAATTCATCAAAGGAAGATGAAGTTGATGAGGAGAGAGATGAATTTGTTCTTGACATGTGTGTTCTTAGTGTATTAGTGTGTTTAAATTTGCAGGTGAGGGAGAAAAACAAATAGTAATTTTATTTTAATTATTTTAGTATTGATCCCAATTGGCAGCTTAAATCTAAAATTAAACTAAAGATTCTCAATGAACATCTTCTCCTACTTACCCTGATTACTCAAGGTATATTGATTCAGGTTTTCAATAATCTATTCAGTATTCAACAACAAATTATATAGGAGACCTAAAACTTAGAAGACATATAAAAATTCTAATTTAAATAGAGTAAAATATTAATGTGATTACTGAACTTTAGACCTTTTTAAATTATAGGACAACACTGTGACTACTAGAGTATATATTAATCACCACAAGAGCAATGTCCATATGTTTCAGAACTCGGAATTATGCCATGATTTCACAGCACTAAATGCCAATTGAATTGGCGTTCTAGAGTGAAATTAAAATTGACGTTGGTATGTTAATTACCTTGACCAAATTATCTAAACTTATCTTAACTAAATTATTTATTTTAAAAGCAAATTATTTTTTAAAAAAAACTTATCTTAATTTTTTTTAAAACACAAATTTTAAAAAAACAGAAAAATTATAACAAATTTAACACTATTATTATAGACAAAAAAATATAATTAGAGTAACATTAAATTTTATAATAAAATTTAAATTAGTAAAACAAATGCTAATATACATACCTTTAGGGGTGTTCTGAACAGAATTAATGGACAAAAATGGAAGCAAAACAAACCCCACCAAAAAAATGAAAGCAAATAGTGAGAATAGGTAAAATAAAGGAGCGGATGAAGAAAATGAGAGGAGAAAGAGTGATCCGGCAGGTCGATGGGTATAAGGTAGGGTTTGGATGGATACAAACAAAACAAAAAAAATACAACACAAGTTAGTTTGACGTTAGATCTATTTTGACTTTTTTTACAAAAAAATTGCTTTATAAATTTTTTTTACATTTTTTAAAAAAATTGTCTTATAAAAAAATTTACAAAAAATGGGTTAAGATAAGTTAAGTGGTTAATTAGTTTAAGCAACGTGTTTAACTGTCAACGTCACTTGAAGTGCAGTCCAAACTCTTCAACACCAATTAAATTGGCGTTGAAGCTATATTATAAAAATCCAGGATAAAATGAATGTACATAGTTTAGAAAGATTAATGTATTTTAAACCATTTTTAGAAATTTCTCGCTAACTTGACATGACTAATGCTTATTTATAAATCGATTCATCCCTTCAAAAAACGTATTTGAAAGATGTTTCCTCATCAAATGTTTAAGTGGTGGAGACCCGTGAATTAATTTAATATGTATATAAGATACAAGATTTTAACAACTCAAATCTTAAACAGTGCCAATTGGATTGGATAACTTAAAGAGATCTAGATGGAGATGGTTGTCCCATATAATTAATTTAATCACCTCTATTTAGATAACTTAATTATGCTTAATTATTTATGCTCTATGATTGAATAATCAAATCTTAAACAGTGCCGGTGGATTTTTGTAGCTTTGAAATCATGGAAAAAGAGGAAAGCTGATTGGATTGATGTAAGCATCCATTAATCATCTCTATTTATTAACTTAGGCTTAAGAATTCAAACTTAACACATATATAGAAGTAATTTATGTTAGGTCATGTCTCAAATGGAATTTTAATTGATTTTTAATTAAAAATAATATATCTTATAAAATATTTATTATGTAGTTAACTAATAATAACACATCATATCATTTGAGATAAACATATATAGATTAATTAAATGTGCTAATTACAAATCTTAGTACGTGTTAGAAAAAACAATAAATAATTTTATTTTGTGGGCATAAGTCAATAGTTAATTGAAAATATAATTAATTTAGGAGGAAGGAATTACGTGCACAAGAACAATCAGGTACAAACTTTTCATTCACAGCATTCTTGTATTTTTTTTTTCTATTTTCTTTTGTAAATATATTGAACCGCATAGACACACAAAAGTATCTTTTTGGTATGTCATCATCACTACAAACACACAATATAGATAAATGTAGTACTAGTCTAGTACTTCTAGTTCACAATGGAATATATATATATATATATATATATATATATATATATATATATATATATATATCAAACTTTTGATATAATAATTAATGGTAGTATACCAGCCAACTTATTCCAACGACAATCCACAAAAATAAAAAATAAACAAACAAACACCAACTTCATATATATCTTGGAATTAAGCTTGGATGATCAACTACTCTTGCATCTATTTTCAGCAAGTGGACCCATCTCAAGCCACTCCAATATTAAAACTCTCAAATTTTTCACCAACACCCCAAAATAAATAAAAATCCCTCTAGCACTCAGGTGTTTGGGTATGATCTCTACTAGAATCCCCACAGTAATCATACACCTTGTAGTTCTTATGAACCCATGCCATCGCCCCATACTGCTGCCGGCTCAACCCGCCAGTGCGAGCGGGTGACCCTGACACCGCCTGGCATGACGCCGGCGTATTGGCACTGCATCCTCCAAGCTTAAAATTATTGTACTTTCCAACAAATGGCTGGTATTTATAATCAGCTTTATATTTTCCGCCCTCGGTAGCCCATGATGAGGCGTCCCAAATTGATCCATACACCCACATAGGCCTCAATGGGAACGTAGCATCGGATTTTCTCGGGTACCTCCTAATGGGCACATCGTCCACAAAAAATCTGCATATCACATCATCAAATATTACACCCAAAAATGAAAGCGAAAATGACTGCAACAAACACATGCTGGGACATAATTAGGTTATATAATTGATATGAGATTAATATCCAAGAAATTTTAGCTTTTGGATTTTACTCGGATTTCCGTTGCCTCCAATTGTGACATATAGCTAGATCAATTTTCATGATAATAAAAAATATATAGAATTGGTGGACATAGAATCATTATTGACTTTAATATAACTTCATAAAGTTCATAATTATTTTTTCATTATGTCTATATATAACATGAATAATTACAAATTCTACCTACTTTGCCCTACTGTATAGTGTTATAACATATATGTGCAAATTCAGATATACATATAGAGGTACATACTTACTTGAACATGCATGCATGCATGTATAGATATATGTACATATAAAATTAAAATGTAAGGAAAATATGATTTCAAAGTTGCTAATTAATTACGTACATGATCTCATTGGGGTTCCAGAGGATAGCATAGTTGTGAAAAGCTTTGGTAGGATCGAACCAAAGGTGAAACCTCATCTCCCTTCCAGTAATAGTGTTGCCATCTCCACTCCCTCTCATGTAAACATTTGTTTGAAGTGTATAAGGCTTATCTGGTGTTGTTCCTAGGAATTCAATGTCAATTTCATCATGCTCTCCCGGGTGGGCTTCGTTGTTTGAAAGCTGCCAATCATTATAAAAATTAATATAAAAAATTTAAATAAATATATTATTAATAGTTAATGTAACATCAATCGTCATCAAAAAATATTATGGGGAGAGAGAGAGCTTGATAGAGACAGAAAATTATGTTCATACATAGAAAGATGTAATAACTCCTGCAGTATATCCAGCTTGAAGCTTCACAGCAACACCAAAGTAACCCGATCGATATGCATTCAGCGACTTAAATCCGCTTCCTATATTAGCAAAAAAAAAGAGTATGAAATTCATCTTAGATGTACGAAAAATATTAAAACAAATTAATGATGCATTGAGAAAAATATATGAGAATTACGACCTGAGCTTCTATTAAGCCAAACTGTTAAAATTATATGCATTCGAAAAAAATAAATATATATGAGACAAGTAGGGCCAATTAAGTTTTGTAAATTAAGACCTGAGCTCCTGTCAAGCCAAATTGTTAAAGAATCTTGATTTAGGGTTTGATGCTGAGAGCCCCAGAAATTCCTAAAACCTTGATAAAATCCTATGGAAGGAACTCTAGAGCTAGGGTAGTAGCCAGGTGAAGGTGGACCCTGCGCATTGCTTGAACAAGGGTACAAGAAAATAATTATAATAAAGAGAATTATGAGAGCCATGATCAAGACAAAAGAAGAGAAACTGTTTGATAAAATTTCAAAAGAAAAAATGGTATTGTGTGATTTCAATGCAGACTGAGAAGAAGAAATTAAAGAGAGAACTGAATGAAAGATTTGTGGAAGGGTAATATGGTATATATAGGGAGAACAAGGGAGGGTCCTACAATGCAAATAAGTGATCAAGGAGGTTGAGGGAAGTTACACAAGTAGACAAAATAAGAGCATGTCGATGTAAAAGGAATATTCAACTTGCGTTAACAAACTTCTTAATTAGTTAGGGTTGTTAAGTTAAGAAAGCAAAGAAGAAGATTAAGCAGGCAGAGAGGGGTAAGGTAACAGTGATGGGAGTGGGGCAAGTGGTCTTGCACAAACATAAATACCTTGCTACGTTTGGATTGAATGAATAGAATGTAGAACGGAATAATTCATTTTATTATAGTTGGAATGAGTTATTTTATACTCTTCCTCCCCAAAGAATAAAATTCATATAAATTTAGAAGGAATAAGAATGGTTCAATCCATTCCAATCGCAATCAAACATAAATTTTTTTCATTCCATAGGAATGAGTTATTTCATTCACACCTTTATTACTCCAATCCAAACGTAGCATTAGGTTATCTTCTTTTTTTATTTCCTTCTTTTTTTTCAAATCTTTTTTTTTTCTAATCTATCTGTGATTATTGCATACATACACTAGTGATATTTTATTAAATTTGAGGAAACCTTTTCATAATAAAATTGGAGTTTACAATTCAATTATTTTATCTTAGAGGTTTAATTAAGGGGGAGCTAGTCTGGAAAAAATGGCCAAAAAGAAAACAAGGAAACTTACCTTTAGAATTTTCATTTTCTATAGCACCATCTGAATTCAAATTTCAATAAACTCGAACTTATAATCTTACACAATAGTAAAAAAACCTTTTATTACTAGGCTATCAGTGCCTTTCATCTACTTCCCAAGTTATAGTTTTATTTTCCATTTGTGAATGATTAGGTGCTTGTTTATATATTGATCTTTCTTCGTTTTTCCTAATTGACGTGGGATTAATAGGATTCTGAGAATATTTAAACATAATTTTATTTTTCTATTAAACTACTTTTTGGGTAACATTGAAGTGCTTCTTTGGGAATAGCCGGTATATGTCCATCAATATGGAAACTGTTTCATTTGCCAAAATAGATGACAGCATGTAGACCAATTTGAGAGAGCATCAATAAGTTATCATCAACAGTACTTTTAAGTGTGTACGTAATCATCTCCCTGATCCTAATTTTCTAGTACTCTGTCACTCATTAATAATATCATACTAACCTTCCTTCGAATAGAGGCTCTAATCTAATTTAATACTCCGGTTTCACATAGTAAAATATTGGAAGAATTTGAATGTTCACAAAAAATTAAGTTATTAAGAATTATACATTCATTTATAATATTTTAAGTGAGTTTGTGGTGAACTAAAATAATTCAATAAAATATTATTATATTAGTAGTTTAAGATGTTGTCTAGATGAATTTTATTTAATTTGGATTCAAAAAAATTTCTGAATTTTTTTCTGAACACGAGATTTAACCTGAATTTTATTATTCAACCGAATTTTGTATCTTTTCGAGTCAGCTGAGTTAATGGAGTAGCGATTCGAGAAAATCCTTCCACGAATTTCCGATAATAACCAGCTAAGCCCAAAAAGTTACGTACTTCGGTCACTGACTTAAGTTGCTCCTAGCTTTGAATTGTTTCAATCTTTGTCGGGTCAACAGATATTCCGTGATTTGATATCACGTGCCCAAGGAATGCTACTTCCTCAAGCCAGAACTCGCATTTCTTCAACTTGGCATATAACTTGTTTTCACGAAACTTTTGGAATATCAGCTTCAAGTGATGCTCATGATCTCCACAGCTTTTGGAGTAAATGAGAATGTCATTAATAAAGACGACCACAAAGTGATCCAAATATTCTTTGAATACTCGGTTCATCATATCCATGAAGACAGCAGGTGCATTAGTCAATCCAAAAGACATGACTAGGAATTCGTAATGCCTGCATGCAGAGTTCGAAAAGCGATTTGGAATATCATCAGTTTTAATCTTTAATTGATGATATCCGGAACGAAGATCGATATATCTTTGAAAAGAATTTGGCGCCTTGCAACTGGTCAAACAGGTTATCAATACGAGGTAACGGGTACCTATTTTTGATGGTCACATGATTCAACTCCCGATAATCAATACAAAGTCATATACTTTCATCCTTCTTCTTCACGAATAGAACAGGAGCACCCCAAGGAGACGTACTAGGACGAATGAAACCGATGTCTAACAATTCCTGTAGTTGGGTTTTTAACTCTTGAAGTTTAATAGGAGTCATTCGATATGGGGCTTTGAAAATTGGTTTTGTACCCGGTTCAAGGTCGATACAAAATTCGATTTCACGCTCTGGGGGTAGGCCAGGAAGTTCTTCAGGGAATACGTCAGAAAATTTATTAACAATAAAAATATCATTCAAATCTGACGTATTTTTATTTAAATCCGTAACATGGGCTAAGAAAGTTTGACATCCGTTTTTCAATAAACGAATAGCTTTATGACTTGATATGGCGGTAATTGACTTTAATGGTTTGGTTGCTTGAATTCGCATAATAAGTTGGTTAGGAATATGAAAGCTAACAACATTACAAAAATAATCAATTTTAGCATGATGAGTGGTTAACCAATCAATTCCTAAAATCACATCGAATGCAAGTATTTTCAAAGAGATAAGATCGACAGGTAACGTGCAGTTACCGATTTGAATCAAACAAGACTTATATACAGTGGATGTAATGAAGGTTTCTCCCAACGGAGTTTCAACAGATAAATAAAAGTCTAATTTCTCTGGAGTTAAATTTAAATGTTGAGCGTAAGTAAGAGAAATAAAAGAATGGGTAGAACTAGGATCAAATAAGGTATAGACTTCGCTAGAGTTTATAATTAGTTTACCCGTGATCACCTCATTCGGATTCCTCGCTTTTTGGGAGGTTATGACAAACGCTCTCCCTTAAACTACCGGCTTTGACTTCTTTGGGACAGCCTTTGGTGCCTCCATCCCAGCTAGACTTATCTTCGCTGCACGATAAAATCGGACTAGGTGACCTTCTCTTCCACAATTGTAACACTCTTTGGACTGCATCGTGTAATTTGGACTGATGTGTCCCTCCCCTCAGCATTTGTGACATACAACCAGCGGTCGTTCTCATTCCTTAACAACAGGTGCCGGTGTTGACGTCTTTCCATCATTATTGAATCTCCTCTTCTTGAAATTTTCACTTCTATTATCTTGGCAATGATTACCACCGAAGTGGTTACCATTTCTGACATGTTGATTCCTTCCACGTTTGTTGTCACCGCTTTGATGACTGCTACCACTGGTATTATCGACTTTCCGGCTGCTCTCTCTTGGTTGGGTTGACTCATTATCGCGCTCCAATAACTGAGCTCTATTTACAACATCTGAATACAAACATAATTTATGAGAAATTAGGTATTGACGTATTTTGGGTCTCAAACCTCACAAAAACATTCGCGTCATTCTCTCCTCATTATCAACTAAATGGGATGCGAACTGGGACAACTCAACAAACTTAGCCTCGTACTGCGACACGGTCATATTGTTTTGCTCCAACTTGATAAATTCCACCTCCTTCATGTGACAAATACTTTCGGGAAAGAACTTATCATTGAACAGCTCTTGGAACTTCTCCCAAGACATTTTGAGTGCGGCAGGTTGAGTACACTTTACTGATTCCCACCAGTAATCTGCTTCTCCTCTCAACATGAAGATAGCAAAAGGAACCTTTTGCTCCTCGAAACATCCTAAGACTTCAAATATCTTGATGATTTGCTTTATCCACGTCTCTGCCTTAAGTGGTTCTGGCTTTTCCCAAAACTCTGATGGTTCTAGCTCTTTGAATTGCTTAACGGTGACCATCTGTGAGTTGCCAGTGTTTCCACCTGCATTTTGAACAGGAGCCGCTCTTGCCTGATGTTGTATGAATTGCATAAAGCCTCTGAACATCCCATCGTTCATTATTTGATCGGTGTTATTGTTTACCTGAGGATTATTGTCTTCATGTTGCACATTATCCTGGGTATTGATCGTTGGTGACTCAATGGTATCATGTGCTTCATTGCTGATCTCAATATTTTCAGATGCCATTTTCAAACACTACCACAAAATAAGGGTTAATTGACATGTCACATATTATCCCTATACTCTAACCGACCAATTAAATACCAAATAAACTTAGGTAGGTCATACTAGCGAAGGAATTCTCCGTCTCTCCCCTCCTAGTTCTTGTCTCACATCTTAGCCAGGGATGATATCCTAAGCTTTGATACTTAACCGTGACGCCCCAAAATAGGTATACATCACCCATCTTGAGTCGCCAAATACATGGTACAGAAATCAAATACAAACTTCTTTAATACAACTGTCGTGTAAATATATAACAAAACATAGCTGAGTTTTTACATGAATATTGTCTCATAGACAATATCCAAACTAAAATTTAATCCTCATTACATTTATTATCACAGTAAGTAGTGAGGACTACTAAATAACCATCTCCGGCCGTCACTCCAATCCCCGACTAGTCTCGGCTACGTTCTTATTTCATGAAGATAACAATGAAAGTAAAAAGGTGAGCTCAACTAGCCCAGTAAAAAATATTATGACTAAGATAATGCAGAATAAATTATCATTAGCCTTCAACAGTGTTAAACTGATAAAATACAATAAACATCAAGTTTAACTACAGCGGAACAAGCAATCCATTAAAAGAGTCAAGTAGAGCATGATATCTACTATCTTTTATGATTTAAAAAAATTTTCATCCACTTTATCGCTGAGACTCAGCTTAATAAATAAACCACATCATCGAATCATCTCTACACTACGGGCCAAGGATATTCATGTAATCATCAATGGTCATGATTATACCGAATAATCCCTGGTCATAATCATACCAACAACTGTTCATCAATGCACTACGGGTCAATGAGGACTTTTACCACATCTTTTATAATATTACGGGTCATGATTATATCGAATGATCCCTGGTCATAATCATACCAATCAACAGTCCATCTATGCACGTAAGTCAAAGATGACTTTCATCATAATATAAGCATGAGGATGATGACAATGATATAATCATTAATCAAACGATATCAAGGATAAATATTAAAGACTTTAAATTTATCCAGAGTTTAAAAATATCTAAATTATCAACATGATACTGCTTTGTGGAGTAAAATTCAAGAATAATATTCATGTATCAAAAATGATTTGGATAGAAAAGAAATATATTTTTCGAATTGAATAAGACTTCTGAACAATTCACAATGAATAGTACTTCGAGAATAGTACCTCGTGAATAGTATCCCAACATGAAAAGTGCCCCAAATTATACCCGAGTGAATAATATTCGAGTGAATAGTAACCGGATGAATAGTAACCCATGAATAGTAACTCTTAAATAGTACTTCAGCATGAAAAGTACCCCGAATACCTGAGTGAATAATATTTGAGTGAATAATAACTCATAAATAGTAACTCATGAATAGTATTCCGGCATGAAAAGATCAAAAATTATCAAGAAAGCTCAGAATAATATTTCATGAAAAGATACTGGATGTAGCACAAATATCAAGGATATTTTACTAATTTCACGGAGTATAGAAGCAATACTTTAACAGAATGAGGGTATAATCAGGAATATGAGACGAAATAATATTACTCATATACTACAGAGTATGGAAGAAAATATTATTCCTTATTAATACTGAACAAAAATAATATCCCTTACCTCAAAAGAAGACTGGATACTGGAATAGTGAAGTAGCAGACTTCTATTCTTCTTTCTCTCTATAGCTTCTCTCTCTATAATTGCTATTGTGAGTCTTAGTGAATTGGTGAGAATGAAAGAAGAATGAGCTTCTATTTATAGAAAAATATAGTTTCGATAATTGCACGTTTTGGGGCTCGAAATATTATAGTATAATACCTTCATCTTTTCCTCCATTTTTAATTTAGTCCTACAAGTATTATCAAACTTGCAACTCCTCCCCTAATAGTACATCATGTGAATCAATAGTTCTATACATGTGAAAAAAATAGTTACAATATAGTAACTTCATCTATACCTCTATTTTTAATTTGGTCATGCAAGTATTATCAATCTTGCACCACCTCCCCTAATAGTACATGCATGTGAATCAATAGTATATACATGTGAACAAATAGTTATAAGCATGTGAATTAGTAGCAATTAATTGCTCATTTATCCGATTAATTACCTGATTGGTCAATATAACCTTATCGAAATAAATGTCGATTTCTACTAACACTAATAATCCCAACACAATGGAAATATCAATTTCATCTTCAATCAACACGAACTTATTCATCATTAATATTATAATTCATAATATTTAACAACCAGATCATTCCCAGGAAAGAGGGGGCTTTCCGATAAATATTTCTCCCTATTGGCGCGCAATTAGGTGACCAAACCTCTCATCGACAGAACTTGCTAGACATCGTCAATATTGCAAATAATAATATGAATCACTTTGTCGTCTCAATTATTGATTTAATAATATAAAATATTATGCAGATGATACTGTGACAATAATTGAATCAATAATATGAGATATATTATGCAGCAATTAATGTAGCAATAATTAAGTATAACTGAGTGACTTCTCACGTAAGCATCAATAATCAATACCGTGTGCTACTACGCAACCACGCCAGACATATACTTTTTACCATCGGGTAGTTCAACGCTTTAACGGTAAAACTTTCGTCGTTATTTTTATAAAAGATATTTCGTCATTTTTAACTACGACAAAACTTCCGTCAGGGGATCCACTAATAATGATTGTCATTGTCGTATTTAATATTCCTCGTTAAAACGAATATTCCCATTAATCGAATATTTTATAACAACTTGCTTACTTTACAAAATTTATAAATATTACCCATAACTATAACATTATATCATATCCACACCATAATATTAAAAAATATATTTCAAGAAAAATTAATCTTCATTCATAAAAGTTGGGGTCTTACAACCTCCCCTTCTTATGAAATTTCGTCCTCAAAATTAGGGTACATACCTGGTATGTCGAAGAGGTGAGGATACCTTGACTTAATTTCAGATTCTAACTCCCAGGTCATTTCCTCAACATCGTGGTTTCTCCACAAAACTTTGACTTGAGGTATAACCTTGGAGCGTAGAATATGATCCTTCTTATCCAAGATTTTAACAGGTACCTCTTCATACGTTAAATCTTTCGCTATCTCGTCTGATTCTAATTCAATAATGTGGTTCGGGTCATTCACATATTTACGTAACATAGATATGTAAAAAATATTATGAACACGAGACATACTTGGCGATAAGGCGAGTCTATAGGCCATAATTCCTACTCGATCGAGAATTTTGAATGGCCCAATAAATCGAGGATTGAGCTTTGCTCTCTTTCCAAATCTTGCAACTCCTTTCCATGGAGCCACACGTAACAACACATGATCACCAATATTGATTTCCATATCCTTTCGATGAAGATCATCATAACTCTTTTGTCGATCTTGTGAGGTTTTTATACGTTGTCGGATCATTTGAATCTTTTTCGTAGTCATACGTACCAACTCCGGTCCCAACAACGTTGCTTCACCCACCTCATCCCAGCATACTGGAGAATGACACTTTCTTCCAACGCCTCGAATGGAGCCATACCAATACTTGGTTGATAACTGTTGTTGTAAGAGAATTCCACCAATGGCAAGAACTTGTCCCAATTTCCTTTGAAGTCAAGGACACAAAGTCTTAATAAATCCTCAAGAGTTTGAATAGTACTCGCCGACTGCCCATCCATTTGAGGATGATATGCCGAAAAAAATCGTATATTCGTGCCCATAGCTTTTTGCAAACTAACCCAAAATCGTGAAATGAATCTTGGGTCTTGATCAGAAACTATGGATATTGGCATACCATGCAGTCTTACAATCTCATTTATGTATAAATGAGCAAGACGTTCAAGTGAATAAGTTTCTCGTATAGGTAAGAAATGAGCAGACTTGGTCAATCTATCGACAATAACACAAATTGCATCTATACCTTGAGAAACCTTGGGAAGACCAGTAATGAAATCCATGGTAATGTGTTCACACTTCCATTCTGGAATTTTAAGTGGTTGCAATGGACCTTTTGGCACTTGATGCTCCGCCTTGACACGTTGACAAGTTAAACACTTTGAGATAAACTCCGCTATCTCTCTCTTCATATTGCTCCACCAAAATGTATGTCGAATATCATGATACATTTTGGTACTCCTAGGATGGATTGCAAACGGTATGTTGTGCGCCTCCATCATGATTTTATACTTCAAGTTAGAGTTATTAGGAACACAAAGTCTGGAGTTGACTCGAAGTATTCCTTTTTCATCGATTCTTGCTTCCGGAATAGCACATTCTTGTACTTTCTTCCTCATACGCATCAGCTCCAGGTCTGTAGCTTGAGCAGCTTTAACTTTATCGATTAAAGTTGGGTTTACTCGTATATTTGCCATCATCACGTGGGTCCCTGGAGTCTTTAACTCTATCTACATCCTTTGCAAGTCATACAAAATGGGTCTTTGCGTTGACAATATCACCCTCATACCCGCATATGATCTTATACTCAATGCGTCAGCTACCACGTTCACTTTTTTAGGATGGTATTGAATAGTATGATCATAATCTTTCAACAGCTCGAGCCAACGTCGTTGTCGCATGTTGAGTTCCTTTTGGGTGAAGAAATATTTGAGGCTTTTATGATCTGTATAGATCTCCACTTTCTCCCCATACAGGTAATGCCTCCAAATTTTAAGCGCAAAAACGATAGCTGCCAACTCTAGATCATGAGTAGGATAATTCCTCTCATATTCTTTGAGTTATCGGGAGGCATAAGATATGACTTTCTCACGTTGCATGAGAACACATCCTAAACCTTTGCTTAAAGCATCGTTGTATATGACAAATCCCTCTGAACCAGATGGTATTGTCAGAACAGGTGCTGAAATGAGTCTCCTCTTGAGTTCTTAAAAACTCTTCTCACATTCCTCGCTCCAATCGAATTTTGTATGTTTTCGAGTCAGCTGAGTTAATGGAGTAGCGATTCAAGAAAATCCTTCCACGAATCTCCGATAATAACCAGCTAAGCCCAAAAATCTACGTACTTTGGTCACTGACTTAGGTTGCTCCCAGATTTTAATTACTTCAATCTTTGTCGGGTCAGCAGATATTCCGTGATTTGATATCACGTGCCTAAGGAATGCTACTTCCTCAAGCCAGAACTCGCATTTTTTTAACTTGGCATATAACTTGTTTTCACGAAGGTTTTAGAGTATCAGCCCCAAGTGTTGGTCATGATCTCCACGGTTTTTGGAGTAAATAAGGATCCATCAATAAAGACGACCACATAGTGATCCAAATATTCCTTGAATACTCGGTTCATCATAACCATGAAGGCAGCAGGAGTATTAGTTAATCCAAAAGACATGACTATGAATTTGTAATGCCCGTACCGAGTTCTGAAAGCAGTATTTGTAATGTCATCAGTTTTAATCTTTAATTGATGATATCTGGAATGAAGATCGATCTTTAAAAAGAATTTGACGCCTTACAACTGGTCAAACAGGTCATCAATACGAGGTAACGGGTACCTATTTTTGATGGTGATATGATTCAACTCCCGATAATCAATACAAAGTCACATACTTTCATCCTTCTTCTTCACGAATAATGTAACGAGAGCACCCCAAGGAGACGTACTAGGACAAATGAAACCGACGTCTAATAATTCCTGTAGTTGGGTTTTTAACTCTTGAAGTTTAATACGAGCCATTCGATATGGGGCTTTGGAAATTGGTTTTGTACCCGGTTCAAAGTCGATATATAATTCGATTTCACGCTCTGGGGGTAGGCCAGGAAGTTCTTCAGGGAATACGTCAGGAAATTTATTAACAATAGAAATATCATTCAAATCGTATATTTTATTTAAACTCAATACATGGGCTAAGAAAGCTTGACATCCATTTTTCAATAAACGAATAGCTTTATGACTTGATATAACAGTAATTGACTTTAATGGTTTGGTTGCTTGAATTCGCATAATAGGTTGGTTAGGAATATGAAAGCTAACAACCTTACGAAAATAATCAATTTTAGAATGATGAGTGGTTAACCAATCAATCCCTAAAATTACATCAAATACAAGTATTTTCAAAGAGATAAGATCGACAGGTAACGTGCAGTTACTAATTTGAATCAAAAAAGACTTATATACAGTGGATGTAATGAAGGTTTCTCCCAATGGAGTTTCAACAGATAAATCAAAGTCTAATTTCTCCGAAGTTAAATTTAAACGTTGAGCGCAAATAGGAGAAATAAAAGAATGGGTAGAACCGGTATCAAATAAGGTGTAGAATTCGCTAGAGTTTATGATTAGCTTACCCATGATCACCTCATTCGGATTCCTCACTTTTTGGGAGGTTACGACAAATGCTCTCCCTTGAACTACCGACTTTGACTTCTCTAGGACGGCCTTTGGTGCCTCCGTCCCAGCTGGACTTGTCTTCGTTGTACGACAAAATTGAGTTAGCTGACCTTCTCTTCCAAAATTGTAACACGCTTTGGATTGCATCGTGCAGTTTGGACTGATGTGTCTCTTCCCTCCGTATTTGTAAATACGACCACGGTCGTTCTCCTTTCATAACAACAAAAAAAAGGTCTTGCGACGCTCTTTCCATCATTAGTGAATCTCCTATTCTTAAAATTTCCACTTCTATTATCTTGGCCATGATTACCACCGAAGTGGTTACCATTTCTGGAATGTTGATTCCCTCCACGTTTGTTGTCACCGCTTCGATGACTGCAACCACTGGTATTATCGACTTGTCGGCTGCTCTCTCTTGGTTGGGTTGACTCATTATCGCGCTCCAATAACTGAGCCCTATTTACAACATCTGAACACAAACACAGTTTGTGAGAAATGAGGTATTGACGTATTTTGGGTCTCAAACCTCGCAGAAACATTCGCATCATTCTCTCCTCATTATCAACCAAATGGGATGTGAATTGGGACAACTCAGCAAACTTAGCCTCGTATTGCGACACGGTCATATTGTTTTGCTCCAACTTGATAAACTCCACCTCCTTCATGTGACGAATACTTTTAGGAAAGTACTTATCGTTGAACAGCTTATGGAACTTCTCCCAAAACATTTTGAGTGCGGCAGGCTGAGTACGCTTCACTGATTCCCACCAGTAATTTGCTACTCCTCTCAACATGAAGGTGGCAAAGGGAACCTTTTACTCCTCGGAGCATCCTAAGACATCAAATATCTTGGTGATCTGCTTTATCCATGTCTCCGCCTTAAGTGGTTCTGGCTTTCCCCAAAACTCTGATGGTCCCAGCTCCTTGAATTGCTTAGCGGTGACCATCTGTGAGTTGTTAGTGTTTCCACCTGCATTTTGAACAGGAGCCGCTCTTGCCTGATGTTGCATGAATTGCATAAAGCCTCTGAATATCCCATCATTTATCATTTGATCGATGTTATTATTTATGTGACGCCCCCAAAATAGGTACACATCACCCATCTTGAGTCGCCAGATACATGGTACAAAACTCAACTACAAACTTAATTATACAACAGTCGTGTAAAATACG
Organism: Panax ginseng; assembly: GCA_020205605.1. Lineage (NCBI taxonomy): Eukaryota > Viridiplantae > Streptophyta > Magnoliopsida > Apiales > Araliaceae > Panax > Panax ginseng. Next base: position 13,986,216 of record CM035131.1, on the reverse strand, counting down.
ACAAAACATAAGCTGAGAGTTTTAACACGAATATTGTCTTCTAGATAATATCCACACTCAATGGAGTCCTTATTACATTTATTGTCACACTATTTTATAGAATAGTGAGGACTACTAAAACAACCATCTGGACCGTCAATCCGTTCCCCGACTCGTCTCCAAATTTATATTCTCATTTCAAGAGAAACGAGTGAAAGAAAGGGTGAGCTCAACTAGCCCAGTAAGAAATATTATGACTAAGATAATGCAGAATAAATTATCTTTAGCCTTCAACAGTGTTAAACTGATAAAATACAATAAACATCAAGTTTAACTGCAGTGGAATAAGAAATCCATTAGAAGAGTCAAGTAGAACATAATGTATACTATCTCCTCTAGATTAAAAGTCCATCATTAATATTTCATTCCTGTAATACTCATCAACAGTTCTTTGTCATACCCAAGACAAAAAGAACTATCATCACCTATCTTCACCTGAACCACCAAAGATTATAGTTAAATCCATAATTCATTTTTATAATCATGTAAATAAACAATTTCTCTTTGCCACAAAAGCTTAATAGAACTTTACTCAATATTCTTACCCCAAAGGCTAAAGATATTCAAATTTAATAACAATGATCATACTAATCGGTTGTCTACCTTTGCACTACTACGGGCAAAGATATTCAACTATAAAACCAATGGTCACGATCATACTAATCAATCAATCATGCATCGATGCACTACTACCAAAGACATTCAATCGTTAACTAATGGTCATGATCCCGCTTAATCACATCATCGAATTATCCATGCACTACGGGCCAAGGATATTCGTTATTATCACCAATGGTTATGATCATATCATACATCCGCCCATCTTTGCACGTAAGCCAAAGATATACAACTATAAGACCAATAATCAATCAACATCGTCCCATCTTTGCACATAAGCCAAAAATATACAATCAGAAAACTAATAATCAACACAAATTCCATCTATGCACGTAAGCCCAAAGATATACAACTATAAAACCAATAATCAACAATTCGTCTTTGCACGTAAGCCAAAGATATGCAACTATAAAACTAATAATCAACAGTTCATCTTTGCACATAAGCCAAAGATGAATTTCATCACAATATAAGCATGAGGATGATGACAATGATATAAGCATTAATCAAACGAAATCAATGATAAATATTAAAGACTTTAAATTTATCTAGAGTTTAAAAAAATATCCAAATTGTCAACATGATACTGCTTTGTGAAGTAAAATTCAAGAATAATTTTCATGTACCAAAAATAATTTGGACAGAAAAGAAATATATTTTTCGGGTAAATAGTATCCCGTGAATAGTAACTCGTGAATAGTAACTCATGAGTAGTAACTCGTAAATAGTACTCCGTATTTATACATAGTACGGTATACATAAATAATGTCATATACGCAAATAGTGCCATATATATAAATAGTGTCGTATACGTGAATAGTGTCGTATACATGAATAGTAACCCTGGCACAAAAAGATAAAGTTTCACAATAAAATCCATATCAATATTTATAACACCTTAATCCAAATGTTATAAATCACTTAATAATCTCATAATCTAATATTATTAATATTACCACAATATTTAAATCATTTCTTAACTTATAAACAATTTATCTTAATTGTTTACACTTTACCAAATAATGCATTTAATCATTCAAAAATGTCATACTCATAAGATTTCATCACCAATGATCAAATCTCTCATCAAAAATCTGCATATACCTTATATAGGATTTTCAAACCATAAAATCCTATTTACCAATTTTTTAACTTCACATAACATATTTAATTCATATGTTCGTAACTAAACTATTTTCATGAAAATAACAAATCCAGTGTCCCAAAAAGTTTTTTCCTGGGATTTTAGCGGAATATAGTCTCATATTGAATATATATTTTTCTCGAATTTTTAAAATTCATTTACTATTTTTCATATGGCTAAAACTGTCGAATATTTAGACATTTATCAAAAACTGTATTTTTGTCCAAAAATTCCAAAATTTACAGGGTATACTGCTATTATATAGATGTACTCCCAATAAAAATTTCACTAATTTTGGAGTTAACCACAAGGATTTATAAGGGTTTACTTTTAAAATAGTATTTTCCCATAAAATTCATAACTCCTAATTTATACATCCAAAAATTGCCATTTTTGGACACAATCTAGAAAACTCATCAAATTATCATTTCAAATTTTTTCAGAATTTTTGAGGGTTGGAAATATTATGAAACTGCCCTTGGCAGAAACCCCTTACTTAAAAACGGTTGAATGAAAATAATATTCCTTACGAATATTGGACGGAAATAATATTCCTTACGAATATTAAACGAATATAATGAATATTGAACGATAATAATATTCATACGAATACGAAAATATAGTTTCTATTTATAGGAAAATATAGTTTCTATTTATAGGAAAATATAGTTTCGATAATTGCACGTTTTAGGGCTAAAAATATTACAGTACAATACCTTCAACTTTTCTTTCATTTTTAATTTAGTCCTGCAAGTATTATCAAACTTGCACCACCTCCCCTAATAGTAAATCATGTGAATTAATAGTAAATCATGTGACTCAATAGTTCTAAACATGTAAAAAAATTAATTATAGTATAATACCTTCATCTATACCTCTATTTTTAATTTAGTCATGCAAGTATTATCAATCTTGCACCACCTCCCCTAATAGTACATGCATGTGAATCAATGGTACACACATGTGAACACATAGTTATAAGCATGTGAATTAATAGCAATTAATTGCTCATTTATCTGATTAATTACCCGATTGGTCAATATAACCTCCAGACATCCATTATTATCGAAATAGATGTCGATTTCCACTAACACTAATAATTCCAACACAATGGAAATATCAATTTCATCTTTAATAAACACAAACTTATTTATCATAAATATTATAACTCACAATATTTAACAACTAGATCATTCCTAGGAAAGAGGTTGCTTTCCAATAAGGATTTCTCCTTATTGACGTGCAATTAGATTATCTAACCTCTCCTTGACAGAACTTCTAGACATTGTCAATATTACAAATAATAATATCAATAACTTTGTCATCTCAATTATTGATTTAATAATATAACATATTATACAGATGATACTGTGACATTAATTGAATCAATAATATGAGAGATATTATACAACAATTACTATAGCAATAATTGAGTATAATTGAGTGATTTCTCACGTAAGCATCAATAATTAATACAAAGTATGTATACTACGCAACCACACGACATCGCATTTTTACTACCTAAGCTATTTTATGACAACTTGCTTACTTTGAAAAATCTTCACATATCACCCTTAACTTTAAACTTTTATCAATTTAACTATTTACCAAAATAGAAAATTTGAATATTTTTATTTCATAAAATTCGGGATCTCACAGTTTACCTGAGAATTATTGTCTTTCTGTTGCACATTATCCTGGGTATTGATCGTTGGTGACTCAATGGTCTCATGTGCTTCATGACGCCCCCAAAATAGGTCCATTCCATCCAACCCATTCTCGAGTCGCCAAATACATAAAGTATGTAAATAACTACAACTTTATTAATACATTTGTCGTGCAAAATACGACAACATATATACTGTGAGTTTAAAAACAATTATTGTCTTCTGTACAATATACATACCCAAATAAATCCTCATCATAATTATTTATACATTATTTTACAAAAATGGTGAGGACTACTAAACAACTCTCTCTAGAACCTTCATTCCATACCCCGACTAAGACTCGCTACATTTCTCGCCTCCCGAGAAGAAAAATGGAACAAAAAGGAAAAGGGTGAGCTCGACTAGCCTAAGAAGAATATTATGACTAAGATAATATACAACAAAATTATCGTTAGTCTTCAACAGGAAAAATATAATGTAATACAATAGACAACAAGTTTTAAATCAATATTCGCAGCTGAAATAATAATTCATTAGAAGAGTTAAGTAGAGAATGCAAACTACTATCTTCTATGTATGAATTTTAAAGTTCATCGCCTATTTTTATCCCCTCGTAACATCAATCAATATATATCCGGGATCAAATATTCATCCTCAGACTACGTGCCAAGGACATTCACCACCAAATGGTCATGTTCATCTAAACACTGCTCATCTTTGCACTACGGGCCAAAGATATTCATCGAAATCATTCATCTTTGCACTACGCCAAAGATATTCATCGAAATCATTCATCTTTGCACTACAGCCAAAGATATTCATCATAAATCATTCATCTTTGCACTACAAAAGCCAAAGATATTCCATAATATCATCATTTAAGACCGAGGATGATGAAAATATTTTTTTAAGAAACGAATCCAAAGGAAACAAAATGACAAGGATTAAGGATTAAGGATTCATTCGATTTTGTTTTATCCATGTCCAAAAATACCTCAAAAATAATCATAGTGGTGTAAAATTCAAGAATGATCAAAACATGGATACAATCAAAGCTAGTATCCATAATAGATATTTTGGACAAAAAGAAGAAATTTCATTTTTCTATGAATAGTGCCAGATTCGTGAATAGTCGTGATACGTGAATAGTGGCCGATACGTGAATAAGAATCCGACACCAAAAGATAGAAATTTCACAAAAAACATCTTCACGCTTCGTGAATAAGACTCGTGAATAAGAATCGTGAATAAGAACTCGAATAAGAAACTCATGAATAGTAACCCCGACATGAAAAAGTTCCAAATTTGATAAAAAGTTCCAACTAATATTTCAAAGATAATGATATTGAAGAAATAATATCATTCGAGAAGAAAATAACATCCCTTACCTCGAAAAGACAAGATTTCTAATAAAACACCTGGATATAAAGCTATGACTTGAACTTGCACCAGATAGCAATACTCAAAGTATACTCAAAATACTCACAAGAATACGCCGATAATATAGAGAGAGAAAACTTCAGCTTCGTGTGATTTTCAATTCTAACCTAAGACCTATTTATAGAAATCGCTAGTAACACCAAAAAATGTAAAATTTAATATAATATTAATATATATAAAAAATATTATACGTATTCCTTGAAATCTTAATCTCAGCAATTCACACATGCCAAATTCTAGAAAAAAATCAAAAAACGTTTTTTCTAATTTAAAATAATTTAAACTTCCAAAATCAATTATTTTGAGCTTCTAACTTCAATAATTCATAATAAATAGCCCTTTTATCAGAAAAAATTCAAATCTCATGTGTTTTTAGGAAATTCAATTCTCTACAACTTTACGTAAGAAAGTTTTTCCAAATTCCAAATGTAAATTGACCGAAATCCACAAACGGGCGATTTTACAAAGCTATAATCAAATTTCACCAATAAATGGGGTCCACCGACATGTTTAACATGTTTTAAACATTTATTTCAACAAAATACTCTTCCTCCTCATATACTCATATATCCCACATTCATCGTAAAATATCACCATTATTATATTATTAAAATATAATAATAATATTTTTAAAATAATTATTTTATCGTAAAAAGATAAAATATTAATTTTCAACAATTGTCACATTAAAAATTTTCTCCATCTATATCCACATAAAATCAATATTTTCCTCATCATATGAATCAATAATTAATTATTCACAAATAATATTACGTAATCACAATATCGACAACCAGTGCAGCTTCTGAAATGCAGGGGCTTTCAATAAGAATTTCTCCTCACCATGCGCAAGCAATTAGGTGACCAAACCTCTCCTTAGATGTAACTTTCTAGACATTGCCAATAATGTTATCTAATAATATTATTCAGATAATATGAATTATTGCTTCGATAATGAAAAATACCGTAATGACAATTATCAAACAACAAAGAATATAAAATATCAACGCAAAGAATTATTGAATCAATAAAATAAAATAATCGAATAAGAATTATCGTAACCATTATCGAGTAGTGCCTTCACGTAAGAATCAATAATTGGTGCAATACCGCAAAGCTATCGCAAGTAATAACGCCAGACATCGTGTTTTAACCACCGGGTATTCCAACAAAGGTAAATCTGAATAACTACGCCAAGTTATTTTTAAACAACTTATTTTTGTCGCTTTCTTCCTCCAATCGCTTTCAAGCATGGGGCCTACATACATGGTCAAGGCTGGTCGCATTTAATATTCTCTCGACAAAGATTTAATATTCCACGACCAAACGAAATATTCTCCGACAATAATGAATATTTTATCACCACTTGCTTATTTAAAATATTTATGATTTTACCCATAACTAACCACATTAATCAAATCCACCCTTACTATTTCAAAATAATAAATAAAGGAAATTCCTTTTATTTAAAAAATTTCGGGTCTTACAACCTCCCTCCTTATGAAATTTCGTCCTCGAAATCGACGACGCACTGGTGTTTCAAAAGATGAAAATACCTCGCTTTCATTTTCGCTTTCCAACTCCCAAAGTTATTTCCTCAATAAAGATGGTTTCTCCACAAAACTTTAACTTGTGGTATAACCCCCTGTGACATAGACATGTTCTTTCCTATCCAAGATCTTGACAGTACCTCCTCGTACGCTAAGTCTTCTACTATCTCGTCCTGTTCTAACTCAATGACGTGGTTCGGTCGTCCACATATTTACGTAACATCGATACGTGAAAAACGCTATGAACACGCCATACATACTTAAGGTAAAAAACGAGTCTATAGGCCACAGCTTCTATTCGATCGAGAATTTCAAATATTAATAAATCAAGGTTCGAGCTTTCCTCACTTCACCGATTCTCTTTTAAATAACAACTTCTTGACCTTCTTCTTCAAATTCATCACCCGTGTCCAGTAGCTTGATAACCTTTAACTTTATCGATTAAAGTCGATTATACTCAGATATCATCACGCGGGTACCTAGAGTTTTCATCTCCATCTCTATTATTTGTAAATTATACTGAAATTAGTTTTTGACAATATCGCACTCAGATTTGATACGATCTTTCTACTCAACACGCCACCTACCACGCTCGCTTCCAGGATGGCATGGTCGTAATACGTTTAAAATGAGTCTCCTCTCGAGTTCTTCAAGCTCTTCCCACATTCTTTGCTCCATTCAATTTTGTATCTCTACGAGTCACCAAGTAATGGAATAGCGATTCGAGAATATCCTTCAACGAATCTCCGATAATAACCAACTAAGCTTCAGTAAAGCTACATATTTCGATTATCGACTTTAGGTTGTTCTCAATCGTG